>CM048750.1:414504600-415835199 GCA_026315105.1 Locusta migratoria
GCCAAAGAATGCAGGGCTGTAAACACCAGCAAGGTGCTCTGGAGGTAAGTCTGCAACGTGGTTGACTTCTTAATAGATAGTATATGGTAAGAAATACTATTTAAAATAGAAATTTGCATTTATTTATTTATTTGCATTATTGTGCTGTTCCGTCCGCCCACTCCCATTACTATATAAACACCCAAGGACCCAAAGCATGCAGGGCTGTAAACACCAGCAAGCTGGTCTGGAGGTAAGTCTGCAACGTGGTTGACTTCTTAATAGATAGTATATGGTAAGAAATACTATTTAAAATAGAAATTTGCATTTATTTATTTATTTGCATTATTGTGCTGTTCCGTCCGCCCACTCCCATTACTATATAAACACCCAAGGAGCCAAAGCATGCAGGGCTGTAAACACCAGCAAGCTGCACTGGAGGTAAGTCTGCAACGTGGTTGACTAATTAATTGATAGTATATGGCAATAAATACTATTTAAAATAGAAATTTTCATTTATTTATTTATTTGCATTATTATGCTGTTCCGTCCGCACACTCCCATTACTATATAAACACCCAAGGAGCCAAAGCATGCAGGGCTGTAAACACCAACAAGCTCCACTGGAGGTAAGTCTGCAACGTGGTTAACTTCTTAATTGATAGTATATGGTAATAAATACTATTTAAAATAGAATTTTGCATTTATTTATTTATTTGCATTACTGTGCTGTTCCGTCCGCCCACTCCCATTACTATATAAAAACCCAAGTAGCCAAAGCATGCAGGGCTGTGAACACCAACAAGCTCCACTGGAGGTCAGTCTGCAATGTGGTTGACTTCTTAATTGATTGTATATGGTAATAAATACTATTTAAAATAGAAATTTGCATTTATTTATTTATTTGCATTACTGTGCTGTTCCGTCCGCCCACTCCCATTACTATATAAAGAACCAAGGAGCCAAAGCATGCAGGGCTGTAAACACCAGCAAGCTTCTCTGGAGGTAAGTCTGCAACGTGGTTGACATCTTAATTGATAGTATATGGTAATAAATACTATTTACAATAGGAATTTGCATTTATTTATCTATTTGCATTATTGTGCTGTTCCGTCCGCCCACTCCCATTACTATATAAACACCCAAGGAGCCAAAGCATGCAGGGCTGTAAACACCAGCAAGCTGCTCTGGAGGTAAGTCTGCAACGTGGTTGACTTCTTAATTGATAGTATATGGTGATTAATACTATTTAAAATAGAAATTTGCATTTATTTATTTATTTGCATTATTGTGCTGTTCCGTCCGCCCACTCCCATTACTATATAAACACCCAAGGAGCCAAAGCATGCAGGGCTGTGAACACCAACAAGCTCCACTGGAGGTAAGTCTGCAACGTGGTTGACATATTAATTGATAGCATAGTGTAACAAATACTATTTAAAATAGAACTTTGCATTTATTTATTTATTTGCATTATTGTGCTCATCCGTCCGCCCACTTCCATTACTATATAAACACCCAAGGAGCCAAAGAATGCAGGGCTGTAAACACCAGCAAGTTGCTCTGGAGGTAAGTCTGGAACGTGGTTGACTTCTTAATAGATAGTATATGGTAAGAAATACTATTTAAAATAGAAATTTTCATTTATTTATTTATTTGCATTATTGTGCTGTTCCGTCCGCCCACTCCCATTACTATATAAACACCCAAGGAGCCAAAGCATGCAGGGCTGTAAACACCAACAAGCTCCACTGGAGGTAAGTCTGAAACGTGGTTAACTTCTTAATTGATAGTATATGGTAATAAATACTATTTAAAATAGAATTTTGCATTTATTTATTTATTTGCATTATTGTGCTGTTCCGTCCGCCCACTCCCATTACTATATAAACACCCAAGGACCCAAAGCATGGAGGGCTGTAAACACCAGCAAGCTGCTCTGGAGGTAAGTCTGCAACGTGGTTGACTTCTTAATAGATAGTATATGGTAAGAAATACTATTTAAAATAGAAATTTGCATTTATTTATTTATTTGCATTATTGTGCTGTTCCGTCCGCCCACTCCCATTACTATATAAACACCCAAGGACCCAAAGCATGCAGGGCTGTAAACACCAGCAAGCTGCTCTGGAGGTAAGTCTGCAACGTGGTTGACTTCTTAATAGATAGTATATGGTAAGAAATACTATTTAAAATAGAAATTTGCATTTATTTATTTATTTGCATTATTGTGCTGTTCCGTCCGCCCACTCCCATTACTATATAAACACCCAAGGAGCCAAAGCATGCAGGGCTGTAAACACCAGCAAGCTGCACTGGAGGTAAGTCTGCAACGTGGTTGACTAATTAATTGATAGTATATGGCAATAAATACTATTTAAAATAGAAATTTTCATTTATTTATTTATTTGCATTATTATGCTGTTCCGTCCGCCCACTCCCATTACTATAAAAACACCCAAGGAGCCAAAGCATGCAGGGCTGTAAACACCAACAAGCTCCACTGGAGGTAAGTCTGCAACGTGGTTAACTTCTTAATTGATAGTATATGGTAATAAATACTATTTAAAATAGAATTTTGCATTTATTTATTTATTTGCATTACTGTGCTGTTCCGTCCGCCCACTCCCATTACTATATAAAAACCCAAGTAGCCAAAGCATGCAGGGCTGTGAACACCAACAAGCTCCACTGGAGGTCAGTCTGCAATGTGGTTGACTTCTTAATTGATTGTATATGGTAATAAATACTATTTAAAATAGAAATTTGGATTTATTTATTTATTTGCATTACTGTGCTGTTCCGTCCGCCCACTCCCATTACTATATAAAGAACCAAGGAGCCAAAGCATGCAGGGCTGTAAACACCAGCAAGCTTCTCTGGAGGTAAGTCTGCAACGTGGTTGACCTCTTAATTGATAGTATATGGTAATAAATACTATTTACAATAGGAATTTGCATTTATTTATCTATTTGCATTATTGTGCTGTTCCGTCCGCCCACTCCCATTACTATATAAACACCCAAGGAGCCAAAGAATGCAGGGCTGTACACACCAACAAGCTCCACTGGAGGTAAGTCTGCGACGTGGTTAACTTCTTAATTGATAGTATATGGAAATAAATACTATTTAAAATAGAAATTTGCATTTATTTATTTATTTGCATTATTGTGCTGTTCCGTCCGCCCACTCCCATTACTATATAAACACCCAAGGAGCCATAGCATGCAGGGCTGTAAACACCAGCAAGCTGCTCTGGAGGTAAGTCTGCAACGTGGTTGACTTCTTAATTGATAGTATATGGTGATTAATACTATTTAAAATAGAAATTTGCATTTATTTATTTATTTGCATTATTGTGCTGTTCCGTCCGCCCACTCCCATTACTATATAAACACCCAAGGAGCCAAAGCATGCAGGGCTGTAAACACCAGCAAGCTGCACTGGAGGTAAGTCTGCAACGTGTTTGACTTCTTTATTGATAGTATATGGTGATAAATACTATTTAAAATAGAAATTTGCATTTATTTATTTATTTGCATTACTGTGCTGTTCCGTCCGCCCAACCCCATTACTATATAAAAACCCAAGTAGCCAAAGCATGCAGGGCTGTGAACACCAACAAGCTCCACTGGAGGTAAGTCTGCAACGTGGTTAACTTCTTAATTGATAGTATATGGTAATAAATACTATTTAAAATAGAATTTTGCATTTATTTATTTATTTGCAATATGGTGCTGTTCCGTCCGCCCACTTCCATTACTATATAAACACCCAAGGAGCCAAAGCATGCAGGGCTGTAAACACCAACAAGTTCCACTGGAGGTAAGTCTGCAACGTGGTTAACTTCTTAATTGATAGTATATGGTAATAACTACTATTTAAAATTGAATTTTGCATTTATTTATTTATTTGCATTAGTGTGCTGTTCCGTCCGCCCACTCCCATTACTATATAAAAACCCAAGTAGCCAAAGCATGCAGGGCTGTGAACACCAACAAGCTCCACTGGAGTTCAGTCTGCAACGTGGTTGACTTCTTAGTTGATAGTATATGGTAATAAATACTATTTAAAATAGAAATTTGCATTTATTTATTTATTTGCATTATTGTGCTGTTCCGTCCACCCACTCCCATTACTATATAAACACCCAAGGAGCAAAAGCATGCAGGGCTGTAAACACCAGCAAGCTCCACTGGAGGTAAGTCTGCAACGTGGTTGACCTCTTCATTGATAGTATATGGTACTAAATACTATTTAAAATAGAAATTTGCATTTATTTATTTATTTGCATTATTGTGCTGTTCCGTCCGCCCACTCCCATTACTATATAAACACCCAAGGAGCCAAAGCATGCAGGGCTGTAAACACCAGCAAGCTGCTCTGGAGGTAAGTCTGCAACGTGGTTGACTTCTTAATAGAAAGTATATGGTAATAAATACTATTTAAAATAGAAATTTCCATTTATTTATTTCTTTGCATTATTGTGCTGTTCCGTCCGCTCACTCCCATTACTATATAAACACCCAAAGAGCCAAAGCATGAAGGGCTGTGAACACCAACATGCTCCAGTGGAGGTCAGTCTGCAACGTGGTTGACTTCTTAATTGATAGTATATGGTAATAAATTCAATTTAAAGTAGAAATTTGCATTTATTTATTTATTTGCATTATTGTGCTGTTCCGTCCGCCCACTCCCATTACTATATAAACACCAAAGGAGCCAAAGCATGCAGGGCTGTAAACACCAGCGAGCTGCACTGGAGGTAAGTCTGCGACGTGGTTAACTTCCTAATTGATAGTATATGGAAATAAATACTATTTAAAATAGAAATTTGCATTTATTTATTTATTTGCATTATTGTGCTGTTCCGTCCGCCCACTCCCATTACTATATAAACACCCAAGGAGCCAAAGCATGCAGGGCTGTAAACACCAGCAAGCTGCTCTGGAGGTAAGTCTGCAACGTTGTTGACTTCTTAATAGATAGTATATGGTAATAAATACTATTTAAAATAGAAATTTGCATTTATTTATTTATTTGCATTATTGTGCTGTTCCGTCCGCCCACTCCCATTACTATATAAACACCCAAGGAGCCAAAGCATGAAGGGCTGTGAACACCAACATGCTCCAGTGGAGGTCAGTCTGCAACGTGGTTGACTTCTTAATTGATAGTATATGGTAATAAATTCAATTTAAAGTAGAAATTTGCATTTATTTATTTATTTGCATTATTGTGCTGTTCCGTCCGCACACTCCCATTACTATTTAAACACCAAAGGAGCCAAAGCATGCAGGGCTGTAAACACCAGCGAGCTGCACTGGAGGTAAGTCTGCAACGTGGTTGACTTCTTAATTGATAGTATATGGTAATAAATACTATTCAAAATAGAATTTTGCATTTATTTATTTATTTGCATTATTGTGCTGTTCCATCCGCCCACTCCCATTACTCTATAAACACCCAAGGAGCCAAAGCATGCAGGGCTGTAAACACCAGCAAGCTGCACTGGAGGTAAGTCTGCAACGTGGTTGACTTCTTAATTGATAGTATATGGTGATAAATACTATTTAAAATAGAAATTTGCATTTATTTATTTATTTGCATTATTGTGCTGTTCCGTCCGCCCACTCCCATTACTATATAAACACCCAAGGAGCCAAAGCATGCAGGGCTGTGAACACCAACAAGCTCCACTAGGGGTCAGTCTGCAATGTGGTTGACTTCTTAATTGATTGTATATGGTAATAAATACTATTTAAAATAGAAATTTGCATTTATTTATTTATTTGCATTACTGTGCTGTTCCGTCCGCCCACTCCCATTACTATATAAACAACCAAGGAGCCAAAGCATGCAGAGCTGTAAACACCAGCAAGCTCCTCTGGAGGTAAGTCTGCAACGTGGTTGACCTCTTAATTGATAGTATATGGTAATAAATACTATTTAAAATAGAAATTTGCATTTATTTATCTATTTGCATTATTGTGCTGTTCCGTCCGCCCACTCCCATTACTATGTAAACACGCAAGGAGCCAAAGAATGCAGGGCTGTAAACACCAACAAGCTCCACTGGAGGTAAGTCTGCGACGTGGTTAACTACTTAATTGATAGTATATGGTAATAAATACTATTTAAAATAGATTTTTGCATTTATTTATTTATTTGCATTATTGTGCTGTTCCGTCCGCCCGTTCACATTACTATATAAACACCCAAGGAGCCAAAGCATGCAGGGCTGTAAACACCAGCAAGCTGCACTGGAGGTAAGTCTGCAACGTGGTTGACTTCTTAATTGATAGTATATGGTGATAAATAACATTTAAAATAGAAATTTGCATTTATTTATTTATTTGCATTATTGTGCTGTTCCGTCCGCCCACTCCCATTACTATATAAACACCCAAGGAGCCAAAGCATGCAGGGCTGTAAACACCAGCAAGCTGCACTGGAGGTAAGTCTGCAACGTGGTTGACTTCTTAATTGATAGTATATGGTAATAAATATTATTTAAAATAGAAGTTTGCATTTATTTATTTATTTGCATTATTGTGCTGTTCCGTCCGCCCACTCCCATTACTATATAAACACCCAAGGAGCCAAAGCATGCAGGGCTGTAAACACCAGCAAGCTGCACTGGAGGTAAGTCTGCAAAGTGGTAGACTTCTTAATTGATTGTATATGGTAATAAATACTATTTAAAATAGAAATTTGCATTTATTTATTTATTTGCATTACCGTGCTGTTCCGTCCGCCCACTCCCATTACTATATAAACAACCAAGGAGCCAAAGCATGAAGGGCTGTGAACACCAACAAGCTCCAGTGGAGGTCAGTCTGCAACGCGGTTGACTTCTTAATTGATAGTATATGGTAATAAATTCAATTTAAAGTAGAAATTTGCATTTATTTATTTATTTGCATTATTGTGCTGTTCCGTCCGCCCACTCCAATTACTATATAAACACCAAAGGAGCCAAAGCATGCAGGGCTGTAAACACCAGCGAGCTGCACTGGAGGTAAGTCTGCAACGTGGTTGACTTCTTAATTGATAGTATATGGTAATAAATACTATTTAAAATTGAATTTTGCATTTATTTATTTATTTGCATTACTGTGCTCTTCCGTCCGCCCACTCCCATTACTATATAAAAACCCAAGTAGCCAAAGCATGCAGGGCTGTGAACACCAACAAGCTCCACTGGAGGTCAGTCTGCAACGTGGTTGACTTCTTAGTTGATAGTATATGGTAATAAATACTATTTAAAATAGAAATTTGCATTTATTTATTTATTTGCATTATTGTGCAGTTCCGTCCACCCACTCCCATTACTATTTAAAAACACCAAAGGAGCAAAAGCATGCAGGGCTGTAAACACCAGCAAGCTCCACTGGAGGTAAGTCTGCAACGTGGTTGACCTCTTAATTGATAGTATATGGTAATAAATACTATTTAAAATAGAAATTTGCATTTATTTATTTATTTGCATTACTGTGCTGTTCCGTCCGCCCACTCCCATTACTATATGAACAACCAAGGAGCCAAAGCATGCAGGGCTGTAAACACCAGCAAGCTCCTCTGGAGGTAAGTCTGCAAAGTGGTTGACTTCTGAATTGATAGTATATGGTAATAAATACTATTTAAAATAGAAATTTGCATTTATTTATTTATTTGCATTATTGTGCTGTTCCGTCTGCCCACTCCCATCACTGTATAAACACCCAAGGAGCCAAGGCATGCAGGGCTGTGAACACCAACAAGCTGCACTGGAGGTAAGTCTGCAACGTGGTTGACATCTTAATTGATAGTATAGTGTAATAAATACTATTTAAAATAGAGACTTTGCATTTATTTATTTATTTGCTTTATTGTGCTCCTCCGTCCGCCCACTTCCATTACTATATAAACACCCAAGGAGCCAAAGAATGCAGGGCTGTAAATACCAACAAGCTCCACTGGAGAGATGTCTGCAACGTGGTTAACTTCTTAATTGATAGTATATGGTAATAAATACTATTTAAAATAGATTTTTGCATCTATTTATTTATTTGCATTATTGTGCTGTTCCGTCCGCCCACTCCCATTACTATATAAACACCCAAGGAGCCAAAGCATACAGTGCTGTAAACACCAGCAAGCTCCACTGGAGGTAAGTCTGCAACGTGGTTGACCTCTTAATTGATAGTATATGGTAATAAATACTATTTAAAATAGAAATTTGCATTTATTTATTTATTTGCATTATTGTGCTGTTCTGTCCGCCCACTCCCATTACTATATAAACACCCAAGGAGCCAAAGCATGCAGGGCTGTTAACACCAGCAAGCTGCACTGGAGGTAAGTCTGCAACGTGGTTGACTAATTAATTGATAGTATATGGCAATAAATACTATTTAAAATAGAAATTTTCAATTATTTATTTATTTGCATTATTATGCTGTTCCGTACACCCACTCCCATTACTATATAAACACCCAAGGAGCCAAAGCATGCGGGGTTGTAAACAACAGCAAGCTGCACTGGAGGTAAGTCTGCAACGTGGTTGACTTCTTAATTGATAGTAAATGGTAATAAATACTATTTAAAATAGAACTTTGCATTTATTTATTTATTTGCATTATTGTGCTGTTCCGTCTGCCCACTCCCATTAATATATAAACACCCAAGGAGCCAAAGCATGCAGGGCTGTGAACACCAACAAGCTCCACTGGAGGTCAGACTGCAACGTGGTTGACTTCTTAATTGATAGTATATGGTAATAAATACTATTTAAAATAGAAATTTGCATTTATTTATTTATTTGCATTATTGTGCAGTTCCGTCCACCCACTCCCATTACTATATAAACACCCAAGGAGCAAAAGCATGCCGGGCTGTAAACACCAGCAAGCTCCACTGGAGGTAAGTCTGCAACGTGGTTGACCTCTTAATTGATAGTATAGTGTAATAAATACTATTTAAAATAGAAATTTGCATTTATTTATTTATTTGCATTATTGTGCAGTTCCGTCCACCCACTCCCATTATTATATAAACACCCAAGGAGCAAAAGCATGCAGGGCTGTGAACACCAGCAAGCTCCACTGGCGGTAAGTCTGCAAAGTGGTTGACCTCTTAATTGATAGTATATGGTACTAAATACTATTTAAAATAGAAATTTGCATTTATTTATTTATTTGCATTATTGTGCTGTTCCGTCCGCCCACTCCCATTACTATATAAACACCCAATGAGCCAAAGCATGCAGGGCTGTAAACACCAGCAAGCTGCTCTGGAGGTAAGTCTGCAACGTGGTTGACTAATTAAATGATAGTATATGGCAATAAATACTATTTAAAATAGAAATTTTCATTTATTTATTTATTTGCATTATTATGCTATTCCGTCCGCCCACTCCCATTACTATATAAACACCCAAGGAGCCAAAGCATGCAGGGCTGTAAACACCAACAAGCTCCACTGGAGGTAAGTCTGCAACGTGGTTAACTTCTTAATTGATAGTATATGGTAATAAATACTATTTAAAATAGAATATTGCATTTATTTATTTATTTGCATTACTGTGCTGTTCCGTCCGCCCACTCCCATTACTATATAAAAACCCAAGTAGCCAAAGCATGCAGGGCTGTGAACACCAACATGCTCCACTGGAGGTCAGTCTGCAACGTGGTTGACTTCTTAGTTGATAGTATATGGTAATAAATACTATTTAAAATAGAAATTTGCATTTATTTATTTATTTGCATTATTGTGCAGTTCCGTCCACCCACTCCCATTACTATATAAACACCCAAGGAGCAAAAGCATGCCGGGCTGTAAACACCAGCAAGCTCCACTGGAGGTAAGTCTGCAACGTGGTTGACCTCTTAATTGATAGTATATGGTACTAAATACTATTTAAAATAGAAATTTGCATTTATTTATTTATTTGCATTATTGTGCTGTTCCGTCCGCCCACTCCCATTACTATATAAACACACAAGGAGCCAAAGCATGCAGGGCTGTAAACACCAGCAAGCTGCACTGGAGGTAAGTCTGCAACGTGGTTGACTTCTTAATTGATAGTATATGGTAATAAATACTATTTAAAATAGAAATTTGCATATATTTATTTATTTGCATTATTGTGCTGTTCCGTCCGCCCACTCCCATTACTATATAAACACCCAAGGAGCCAAAGCATGAAGCGCTGTGAACACCAACAAGCTCCAGTGGAGGTCAGTCTGCAACGTGGTTGACTTCTTAATTGATAGTATATGGTAATAAATTCAATTTAAAGTAGAAATTTGCATTTATTTATTTATTTGCATTATTGTGCTGTTCCGTCCGCCCACTCCAATTACTATATAAACACCAAAGGAGCCAAAGCATGCAGGGCTGTAAACACCAGCGAGCTGCACTTGAGGTAAGTCTGCAACGTGGTTGACTTCTTAATTGATAGTATATGTTAATAAATAACATTTAAAATAGAAATTTGCATTTATTTATTTATTTGCATTATTGTGCTGCTCCGTCTGCCCACTCCCATTACTATATAAACACCCAAGGAGCCAAAGCATGCAGGGCTGTGAACACCAACAAGCTCCACTGGAGGTCAGTCTGCAATGTGGTTTTACTTATTAATTGATTGTATATGGTAATAAATACTATTTACAATAGAAATTTGCATTTATTTATTTATTTGCATTACTGTGCTGTTCCGTCCGCCCACTCCCATTACTATATAAAGAACCAACGAGCCAAAGCATGCAGGGCTGTAAACACCAGCAAGCTCCACTGGAGGTAAGTCTGCAACGTGGTTGACCTCTTAATTGATAGTATATGGTAATAAATACTATTTACAATAGGAATTTGCATTTATTTATCTATTTGCATTATTGTGCTGTTCCGTCCGCCCACTCCCATTACTATATAAACACCCAAGGAGCCAAAGAATGCAGGGCTGTAAACACCAACAAGCTCCACTGGAGGTAAGTCTGCGACGTGGTTAACTTCTTAATTGATAGTATATGGAAATAAATACTATTTAAAATAGAAATTTGCATTTATTTATTTATTTGCATTATTGTGCTGTTCCGTCCGCCCACTCCCATTACTATATAAACACCCAAGGAGCCAAAGCATGCAGGGCTGTAAACAGCAGCAAGCTGCTCTGGAGGTAAGTCTGCAACGTGGTTGACTTCTTAATTGATAGTATATGGTGATAAATACTATTTAAAATAGAAATTTGCATTTATTTATTTATTTGCATTATTGTGCTGTTCCGTCCGCCCACTCCCATTACTATATAAACACCCAAGGAGCCAAAGCATGCAGGGCTGTAAACACCAGCAAGCTGCACTGGAGGTAAGTCTGCAATGTGGTTGACTTCTTAATTGATAGTATATGGTAATAAATACTATTTAAAATATAAGTTTGCATTTATTTATTTATTTGCATTATTTTGCTGTTCCGTCCGCCCACTCCCATTACTATATAAACACCCAAGGAGCCAAAGCATGCAGGGCTGTGAACACCAACAAGCTCCACTGGAGGTACGTCTGCAACGTGGTTAACTTCTTAATTGATAGTATATGGTAATAAATACTATTTAAAATAGAATTTTGCATTTATTTATTTATTTGCATTATTGTGCTGTTCCGTCCGCCCACTTCCATTACTATATAAACACCCAAGGAGCCAAAGAATGCAGGGCTGTAAACACCAACAAGCTCCACTTTAGGTAAGTCTGCAACGTGGTTAACTTCTTAATTGATAGTATATGGTAATAAATACTATTTAAAATAGAATTTTGCATTTATTTATTTATTTGCATTATTGTGCTGTTCCGTCCGCCCACTCCCATTACTATATAAACACCCAATGAGCCAAAGCATGCAGGGCTGTAAACACCAGCAAGCTGCTCTGGAGGTAAGTCTGCAACGTGGTTGACTTCTTAATAGATAGTATATGGTAAGAAATACTATTTAAAATAGAAATTTGCATTTATTTATTTATTTGCATTATTGTGCTGATCCGTCCGCCCACTCCCATTACTATATAAACACCCAAGGAGCCAAAGCATGCAGGGCTGTAAACACCAGCAAGCTGCACTGTAGGTTAGTCTGCAACGTGGTTGACTAATTAATTGATAGTATATGGCAATAAATACTATTTAAAATAGAAATTTTCATTTATTTATTTATTTGCATTATTATGCTGTTCCGTCCGCCCACTCCCATTACTATATAAACACCCAAGGAGCCAAAGCATGCAGGGCTGTAAACACCAACAAGCTCCACTGGAGGTAAGTCTGCAACGTGGTTAACTTCTTAATTGATAGTATATGGTAATAAATACTATTTAAAATAGAATTTTGCATTTATTTATTTATTTGCATTACTGTGCTGTTCCGTCCGCCCACTCCCATTACTATATAAAAACCCAAGTAGCCAAAGCATGCAGGGCTGTGAACACCAACAAGCTCCACTGGAGGTCAGTCTGCAACGTGGTTGACTTCTTAGTTGATAGTATATGGTAATAAATACTATTTAAAATAGAAATTTGCATTTATTTATTTATTTGCATTATTGTGCAGTTCCGTCCACCCACTCCCATTACTATATAAACACCCAAGGAGCAAAAGCATGCCGGGCTGTAAACACCAGCAAGCTCCACTGGAGGTAAGTCTGCAACGTGGTTGACCTCTCAATTGGTAGTATATGGTACTAAATACTATTTAAAATAGAAATTTGCATTCATTTATTTATTTGCATTATTGTGCTGTTCCGTCCGCCCACTCCCATTACTATATAAACACCCAAGGAGCCAAAGCATGCAGGGCTGTAAACACCAGCAAGCTGCACTGGAGGTAAGTCTGCAACGTCGTTGACTTCTTAATTGATAGTATATGGTAATAAATACTATTTAAAATAGAAATTTGCATTTATCTATTTATTTATTTGCATTATTGTGCTGTTCCGTCCGCCCACTCCCATTACTATATAAACACCCAAGGAGCCAAAGCATGAAGCGCTGTGAACACCAACAAGCTCCATTGGAGGTCAGTCTGCAACGTGGTTGACTTCTTAATTGATAGTATATGGTAATAAATTCAATTTAAAGTAGAAATTTGCATTTATTTATTTATTTGCATTATTGTGCTGTTCCGTCCGCCCACCCCAATTACTATATAAACACCATAGGAGCCAAAGCATGCAGGGCTGTGAACACCAACAAGCTCCACTGGAGGTAAGTCTGCAACGTGGTTGACATCTTAATTGATAGCATAGTGTAACAAATACTATTTAAAATAGAACTTTGCATTTATTTATTTATTTGCATTATTGTGCTCATCCGTCCGCCCACTTCCATTACTATATAAACACCTAAGGAGCCAAAGAATGCAGGGCTGTAAACACCAACAAGCTCCACTTTAGGTAAGTCTGCAACGTGGTTAACTTCTTAATTGATGGTATATGGTAATAACTACTATTTAAAATAGAATTTTGCATTTATTTATTTATTTGCATTATTGTGCTGTTCCGTCCGCCCACTCCCATTACTATATAAACACCCAAGGAGCCAAAGCATGCAGGGCTGTAAACACCAGCAAGCTCCACTGGAGGTAAGTCTGCAATGTGGTTGACTTCTTAATTGATAGTATATGGTAATAAATACTATTTAAAATAGAAATTTGCATTTATTTATTTATTTGCATTATTGTGCTGTTCCGTCCGCCCACTCCCATTACTATATAAACACCCAAGGAGCCAAAGCATGCAGGGCTGTAAACACCAACAAACTCCACTTTAGGTAAGTCTGCAACGTGGTTAACTTCTTAATTGATAGTATATGGTAATAACTACTATTTAAAATAGAATTTTGCATTTATTTATTTATTTGCATTATTGTGCTGTTCCGTCCGCCCACTCCCATTACTATATAAACACCCAAGGAGCCAAAGCATGCAGGGCTGTAAACACCAGCAAGCTCCACTGGAGGTAAGTCTGCAATGTGGTTGACTTCTTAATTGATAGTATATGGTAATAAATACTATTTAAAATAGAAATTTGCATTTATTTATTTATTTGCATTATTGTGCTGTTCCGTCCGCCCACTCCCATTACTATATAAACACCCAAGGAGCCAAAGCATGCAGGGCTGTAAACACCAGCAAGCTGCACTGGAGGTTAGTCTGCAACGTGGTTGACTAATTAATTGATAGTATATGGCAATAAATACTATTTAAAATAGAAATTTTCATTTATTTATTTATTTGCATTATTATGCTGTTCCGTCCGCCCACTCCCATTACTATATAAACACCCAAGGAGCCAAAGCATGCAGGGCTGTAAACACCAACAAGCTCCACTGGAGGTAAGTCTGCAACGTGGTTAACTTCTTAATTGATAGTATATGGTAATAAATACTATTTAAAATAGAATTTTGCATTTATTTATTTATTTGCATTACTGTGCTGTTCCGTCCGCCCACTCCCATTACTATATAAAAACCCAAGTAGCCAAAGCATGCAGGGCTGTGAACACCAACAAGCTCCACTAGAGGTCAGTCTGCAACGTGGTTGACTTCTTAGTTGATAGTATATGGTAATAAATACTATTTAAAATAGAAATTTGCATTTATTTATTTATTTGCATTATTGTGCAGTTCCGTCCACCCACTCCCATTACTATATAAACACCCAAGGAGCAAAAGCATGCCGGGCTGTAAACACCAGCAAGCTCCACTGGAGGTAAGTCTGCAACGTGGTTGACCTCTCAATTGGTAGTATATGGTACTAAATACTATTTAAAATAGAAATTTGCATTCATTTATTTATTTGCATTATTGTGCTGTTCCGTCCGCCCACTCCCATTACTATATAAACACCCAAGGAGCCAAAGCATGCAGGGCTGTAAACACCAGCAAGCTGCACTGGAGGTAAGTCTGCAACGTCGTTGACTTCTTAATTGATAGTATATGGTAATAAATACTATTTAAAATAGAAATTTGCATTTATCTATTTATTTATTTGCATTATTGTGCTGTTCCGTCCGCCCACTCCCATTACTATATAAACACCCAAGGAGCCAAAGCATGAAGCGCTGTGAACACCAACAAGCTCCATTGGAGGTCAGTCTGCAACGTGGTTGACTTCTTAATTGATAGTATATGGTAATAAATTCAATTTAAAGTAGAAATTTGCATTTATTTATTTATTTGCATTATTGTGCTGTTCCGTCCGCCCACCCCAATTACTATATAAACACCATAGGAGCCAAAGCATGCAGGGCTGTGAACACCAACAAGCTCCACTGGAGGTAAGTCTGCAACGTGGTTGACATCTTAATTGATAGCATAGTGTAACAAATACTATTTAAAATAGAACTTTGCATTTATTTATTTATTTGCATTATTGTGCTCATCCGTCCGCCCACTTCCATTACTATATAAACACCTAAGGAGCCAAAGAATGCAGGGCTGTAAACACCAACAAGCTCCACTTTAGGTAAGTCTGCAACGTGGTTAACTTCTTAATTGATGGTATATGGTAATAACTACTATTTAAAATAGAATTTTGCATTTATTTATTTATTTGCATTATTGTGCTGTTCCGTCCGCCCACTCCCATTACTATATAAACACCCAAGGAGCCAAAGCATGCAGGGCTGTAAACACCAGCAAGCTCCACTGGAGGTAAGTCTGCAATGTGGTTGACTTCTTAATTGATAGTATATGGTAATAAATACTATTTAAAATAGAAATTTGCATTTATTTATTTATTTGCATTATTGTGCTGTTCCGTCCGCCCACTCCCATTACTATATAAACACCCAAGGAGCCAAAGCATGCAGGGCTGTAAACACCAACAAACTCCACTTTAGGTAAGTCTGCAACGTGGTTAACTTCTTAATTGATAGTATATGGTAATAACTACTATTTAAAATAGAATTTTGCATTTATTTATTTATTTGCATTATTGTGCTGTTCCGTCCGCCCACTCCCATTACTATATAAACACCCAAGGAGCCAAAGCATGCAGGGCTGTAAACACCAGCAAGCTCCACTGGAGGTAAGTCTGCAATGTGGTTGACTTCTTAATTGATAGTATATGGTAATAAATACTATTTAAAATAGAAATTTGCATTTATTTATTTATTTGCATTATTGTGCTGTTCCGTCCGCCCACTCCCATTACTATATAAACACCCAAGGAGCCAAAGCATGCAGGGCTGTAAACACCAGCAAGCTCCACTGGAGGTAAGTCTGCAACGTGGTTGACTTCTTAATAGATAGTATATGGTAATAAATACTATTTAAAATAGAAATTTGCATTTATTTATTTATTTGCATTATTGTGCTGTTCCGTCCGCCCACTCCCATTACTATATAAACACCCAAGGAGCAAAAGCATGAAGGGCTGTGAACACCAACAAGCTCCAGTGGAGTTCAGTCTGCAACGTGGTTGACTTCTTAATTGATAGTATATGGTAATAAATTCAATTTAAAGTAGAAATTTGCATTTATTTATTTATTTGCATTATTGTGCTGTTCCGTCCGCCCACTCCAATTACTATATAAACACCAATGGAGCCAAAGCATGCAGGGCTGTAAAAACCAGCGAGCTGCACTGGAGGTAAGTCTGCAACGTGTTTGACTTCTTAATTGATAGTATATGGTAATAAATATCATTTAAAATAGAAATTTGCATTTATTTATTTATTTGCATTATTGTGCTGCTCCGTCTGCCCACTCCCATTACAATATAAACACCCAAGGAGCCAAAGCATGCAGGGCTGTGAACACCAACAGCTCCACTTGAGGTCAGTCTGCAATGTGGTTGACTTCTTAATTGATTGTATATGGTAATAAATACTATTTAAAATAGAAATTTGCATTTATTTATTTATTTGCATTACTGTGCTGTTCCATCCGCACACTCCCATTACTATATAAACAACCAAGGAGCCAAAGCATGCAGGGCTGTAAACACCAGCAAGCTCCCCTGGAGGTAAGTCTGCAAAGTGGTTGACTTCTGAATTGAGAGTATATGGTAATAAATACTATTTAAAATAGAAATTTGCATTTATTTATTTATTTGCATTATTGTGCTGTTCCGTCCGCCCACTCCCATTACTATATAAACACCCAAGGAGCCAAAGCATGCAGGGCTGTAAACACCAACAAACTCTACTTTAGGTAAGTCTGCAACGTGGTTAACTTCTTAATTGATAGTATATGGTAATAACTACTATTTAAAATAGAATTTTGCATTTATTTATTTATTTGCATTATTGTGCTGTTCCGTCCGCCCACTCCCATTACTATATAAACACCCAAGGAGCCAAAGCATGCAGGGCTGTAAACACCAGCAAGCTCCACTGGAGGTAAGTCTGCAATGTGGTTGACTTCTTAATTGATAGTATATGGTAATAAATACTATTTAAAATAGAAATTTGCATTTATTTATTTATTTGCATTATTGTGCTGTTCCGTCCGCCCACTCCCATTACTATATAAACACCCAAGGAGCCAAAGCATGCAGGGCTGTAAACACCAGCAAGCTGCACTGGAGGTTAGTCTGCAACGTGGTTGACTAATTAATTGATAGTATATGGCAATAAATACTATTTAAAATAGAAATTTTCATTTATTTATTTATTTGCATTATTATGCTGTTCCGTCCGCCCACTCCCATTACTATATAAACACCCGAGGAGCCAAAGCATGCAGGGCTGTAAACACCAACAAGCTCCACTGGAGGTAAGTCTGCAACGTGGTTAACTTCTTAATTGATAGTATATGGTAATAAATACTATTAAAAATAGAATTTTGCATTTATTTATTTATTTGCATTACTGTGCTGTTCCGTCCGCCCACTCCCATTACTATATAAAAACCCAAGTAGCCAAAGCATGCAGGGCTGTGAACACCAACAAGCTCCACTGGAGGTCAGTCTGCAACGTGGTTGACTTCTTAGTTGATAGTATATGGTAATAAATACTATTTAAAATAGAAATTTGCATTTATTTATTTATTTGCATTATTGTGCAGTTCCGTCCACCCACTCCCATTACTATATAAACACCCAAGGAGCAAAAGCATGCCGGGCTGTAAACACCAGCAAGCTCCACTGGAGGTAAGTCTGCAACGTGGTTGACCTCTTAATTGATAGTATATGGTACTAAATACTATTTAAAATAGAAATTTGCATTCATTTATTTATTTGCATTATTGTGCTGTTCCGTCCGCCCACTCCCATTACTATATAAACACCCAAGGAGCCAAAGCATGCAGGGCTGTAAACACCAGCAAGCTGCACTGGAGGTAAGTCTGCAACGTCGTTGACTTCTTAATTGATAGTATATGGTAATAAATACTATTTAAAATAGAAATTTGCATTTATTTATTTATTTATTTGCATTATTGTGCTGTTCCGTCCGCCCACTCCCATTACTATATAAACACCCAAGGAGCCAAAGCATGAAGCGCTGTGAACACCAACAAGCTCCATTGGAGGTCAGTCTGCAACGTGGTTGACTTCTTAATTGATAGTATATGGTAATAAATTCAATTTAAAGTAGAAATTTGCATTTATTTATTTATTTGCATTATTGTGCTGTTCCGTCCGCCCACTCCAATTACTATATAAACACCAAAGGAGCCAAAGCATGCAGGGCTGTGAACACCAACAAGCTCCACTGGAGGTAAGTCTGCAACGTGGTTGACATCTTAATTGATAGCATAGTGTAACAAATACTATTTAAAATAGAACTTTGCATTTATTTATTTATTTGCATTATTGTGCTCATCCGTCCGCCCACTTCCATTACTATATAAACACCCAAGGAGCCAAAGAATGCAGGGCTGTAAACACCAACAAGCTCCACTTTAGGTAAGTCTGCAACGTGGTTAACTTCTTAATTGATAGTATATGGTAATAACTACTATTTCAAATAGAATTTTGCATTTATTTATTTATTTGCATTATTGTGCTGTTCCGTCCGCCCACTCCCATTACTATATAAACACCCAAGGAGCCAATGCATGCAGGGCTGTAAACACCAGCAAGCTCCACTGGAGGTAAGTCTGCAATTTGGTTGACTAATTAATTGATAGTATATGGTAATAAATACTATTTAAAATAGAAATTTGCATTTATTTATTTATTTGCAGTATTGTGCTGTTCCGTCCGCCCACTCCCATTACTATATAAACACCCAAGGAGCCAAAGCATGCAGGGCTGTAAACACCAGCAAGCTGCACTGGAGGTAAGTCTGCAACGTGGTTGACTACTTAATTGATAGTATATGGCAATAAATACTATTTAAAATAGAAATTTTCATTTATTTATTTATTTGCATTATTGTGCTGTTCCGTCCGCCCACTCCCATTACTATATAAACACCCAAGGAGCCAAAGCATGCGGGGCTGTAGACACCAGCAAGCTGCACTGGAGGTAAGTCTGCAACGTGGTTGATTTCTTAATTAATAGTAAATGGTAATAAATATTATTTAAAATAGAACTTTGCATTTATTTATTTATTTGCATTATTGTGCTGTTCCGTCTGCCCACTCCCATTACTATATAAACACCCAAGTAGCCAAAGCATGCAGGGCTGTGAACACCAACAAGCTCCACTGGAGGTCAGCCTGCAACGTGGTTGACTTCTTAATTGATAGTATATGGTAATAAATACTATTTAAAATAGAAATTTGCATTTATTTATTTATTTGCATTATTGTGCAGTTCCGTCCACCCACTCCCATTACTATATAAACACCCAAGGAGCAAAAGCATGCAGGGCTGTAAACACCAGCAAGCTCCACTGGAAATAAGTCTGCAACGTGGTTGACCTCTTAATTGATAGTATATGGTACTAAATACTATTTAAAATAGAAATTTTCATTTATTTATTTATTTGCATTATTGTGCTGTTCCGTCCGCCCACTCCCATTACTATATAAACACCCAAGGAGCCAAAGCATGCAGGGCTGTAAACACCAGCAAGCTCCACTGGAGGTAAGTCTGCAACGTGGTTGACTTCTTAATAGATAGTATATGGTAATAAATACTATTTAAAATAGAAATTTGCATTTATTTATTTATTTGCATTATTGTGCTGTTCCGTCCGCCCACTCCCATTACTATATAAACACCCAAGGAGCCAAAGCATGACGGGCTGTGAACACCAACAAGCTCCAGTGGAGTTCAGTCTGCAACGTGGTTGACTTCTTAATTGATAGTATATGGTAATAAATTCAATTTAAAATAGAAATTTGCATTTATTTATTTATTTGCATTATTGTGCTGTTCCGTCCGCCCACTCCAATTACTATATAAACACAAATGGAGCCAAAGCATGCAGGGCTGTAAAAACCAGCGAGCTGCACTGGAGGTAAGTCTGCAACGTGTTTGACTTCTTAATTGATAGTATATGGTAATAAATATCATTTAAAATAGAAATTTGCATTTATTTATTTATTTGCATTATTGTGCTGCTCCGTCTGCCCACTCCCATTACAATATAAACACCCAAGGAGCCAAAGCATGCAGGGCTGTGAACACCAACAGCTCCACTTGAGGTCAGTCTGCAATGTGGTTGACTTCTTAATTGATTGTATATGGTAATAAATACTATTTAAAATAGAAATTTGCATTTATTTATTTATTTGCATTACTGTGCTGTTCCATCCGCACACTCCCATTACTATATAAACAACCAAGGAGCCAAAGCATGCAGGGCTGTAAACACCAGCAAGCTCCCCTGGAGGTAAGTCTGCAAAGTGGTTGACTTCTGAATTGAGAGTATATGGTAATAAATACTATTTAAAATAGAAATTTGCATTTATTTATTTATTTGCATTATTGTGCTGTTCCGTCCGCCCACTCCCATTACTATATAAACACCCAAGGAGCCAAAGCATGCAGGGCTGTAAACACCAACAAACTCCACTTTAGGTAAGTCTGCAACGTGGTTAACTTCTTAATTGATAGTATATGGTAATAACTACTATTTAAAATAGAATTTTGCATTTATTTATTTATTTGCATTATTGTGCTGTTCCGTCCGCCCACTCCCATTACTATATAAACACCCAAGGAGCCAATGCATGCAGGGCTGTAAACACCAGCAAGCTCCACTGGAGGTAAGTCTGCAATTTGGTTGACTAATTAATTGATAGTATATGGTAATAAATACTATTTAAAATAGAAATTTGCATTTATTTATTTATTTGCAGTATTGTGCTGTTCCGTCCGCCCACTCCCATTACTATATAAACACCCAAGGAGCCAAAGCATGCAGGGCTGTAAACACCAGCAAGCTGCACTGGAGGTAAGTCTGCAACGTGGTTGACTACTTAATTGATAGTATATGGCAATAAATATTATTTAAAATAGAAATTTGCATTTATTTATTTATTTGCATTATTGTGCTGTTCCGTCCGCCCACTCCCATTACTATATAAACACCCAAGGAGCCAAAGCATGCGGGGCTGTAGACACCAGCAAGCTGCACTGGAGGTAAGTCTGCAACGTGGTTGATTTCTTAATTAATAGTAAATGGTAATAAATACTATTTAAAATAGAACTTTGCATTTATTTATTTATTTGCATTATTGTGCTGTTCCGTCTGCCCACTCCCATTACTATATAAACACCCAAGTAGCCAAAGCATGCAGGGCTGTGAACACCAACAAGCTCCACTGGAGGTCAGCCTGCAACGTGGTTGACTTCTTAATTGATAGTATATGGTAATAAATACTATTTAAAATAGAAATTTGCATTTATTTATTTATTTGCATTATTGTGCAGTTCCGTCCACCCACTCCCATTACTATATAAACACCCAAGGAGCAAAAGCATGCAGGGCTGTAAACACCAGCAAGCTCCACTGGAAATAAGTCTGCAACGTGGTTGACCTCTTAATTGATAGTATATGGTACTAAACACTATTTAAAATAGAAATTTTCATTTATTTATTTATTTGCATTATTGTGCTGTTCCGTCCGCCCACTCCCATTACTATATAAACACCCAAGGAGCCAAAGCATGCAGGGCTGTAAACACCAGCAAGCTCCACTGGAGGTAAGTCTGCAACGTGGTTGACTTCTTAATAGATAGTATATGGTAATAAATACTATTTAAAATAGAAATTTGCATTTATTTATTTATTTGCATTATTGTGCTGTTCCGTCCGCCCACTCCCATTACTATATAAACACCCAAGGAGCCAAAGCATGAAGGGCTGTGAACACCAACATGCTCCAGTGGAGTTCAGTCTGCAACGTGGTTGACTTCTTAATTGATAGTATATGGTAATAAATTCAATTTAAAGTAGAAATTTGCATTTATTTATTTATTTGCATTATTGTGCTGTTCCGTCCGCCCACTCCAATTACTATATAAACACCAATGGAGCCAAAGCATGCAGGGCTGTAAAAACCAGCGAGCTGCACTGGAGGTAAGTCTGCAACGTGTTTGACTTCTTAATTGATAGTATATGGTAATAAATATCATTTAAAATAGAAATTTGCATTTATTTATTTATTTGCATTATTGTGCTGCTCCGTCTGCCCACTCCCATTACAATATAAACACCCAAGGAGCCAAAGCATGCAGGGCTGTGAACACCAACAGCTCCACTTGAGGTCAGTCTGCAATGTGGTTGACTTCTTAATTGATTGTATATGGTAATAAATACTATTTAAAATAGAAATTTGCATTTATTTATTTATTTGCATTACTGTGCTGTTCCATCCGCACACTCCCATTACTATATAAACAACCAAGGAGCCAAAGCATGCAGGGCTGTAAACACCAGCAAGCTCCCCTGGAGGTAAGTCTGCAAAGTGGTTGACTTCTGAATTGAGAGTATATGGTAATAAATACTATTTAAAATAGAAATTTGCATTTATTTATTTATTTGCATTATTGTGCTGTTCCGTCCGCCCACTCCCATTACTATATAAACACCCAAGGAGCCAAAGCATGCAGGGCTGTAAACACCAACAAACTCCACTTTAGGTAAGTCTGCAACGTGGTTAACTTCTTAATTGATAGTATATGGTAATAACTACTATTTAAAATAGAATTTTGCATTTATTTATTTATTTGCATTATTGTGCTGTTCCGTCCGCCCACTCCCATTACTATATAAACACCCAAGGAGCCAAAGCATGCAGGGCTGTAAACACCAGCAAGCTCCACTGGAGGTAAGTCTGCAATGTGGTTGACTTCTTAATTGATAGTATATGGTAATAAATACTATTAAAAATAGAATTTTGCATTTATTTATTTATTTGCATTACTGTGCTGTTCCGTCCGCCCACTCCCATTACTATATAAAAACCCAAGTAGCCAAAGCATGCAGGGCTGTGAACACCAACAAGCTCCACTGGAGGTCAGTCTGCAACGTGGTTGACTTCTTAGTTGATAGTATATGGTAATAAATACTATTTAAAATAGAAATTTGCATTTATTTATTTATTTGCATTATTGTGCAGTTCCGTCCACCCACTCCCATTACTATATAAACACCCAAGGAGCAAAAGCATGCCGGGCTGTAAACACCAGCAAGCTCCACTGGAGGTAAGTCTGCAATGTGGTTGACCTCTTAATTGATAGTATATGGTACTAAATACTATTTAAAATAGAAATTTGCATTCATTTATTGATTTGCATTATTGTGCTGTTCCGTCCGCCCACTCCCATTACTATATAAACACCCAAGGAGCCAAAGCATGCAGGGCTGTAAACACCAGCAAGCTGCACTGGAGGTAAGTCTGCAACGTCGTTGACTTCTTAATTGATAGTATATGGTAATAAATACTATTTAAAATAGAAATTTGCATTTATTTATTTATTTATTTGCATTATTGTGCTGTTCCGTCCGCCCACTCCCATTACTATATAAACACCAAAGGAGCCAAAGCATGAAGCGCTGTGAACACCAACAAGCTCCATTGGAGGTCAGTCCGCAACGTGGTTGACTTCTTAATTGATAGTATATGGTAATAAATTCAATTTAAAGTAGAAATTTGCATTTATTTATTTATTTGCATTATTGTGCTGTTCCGTCCGCCCACTCCAATTACTATATATACACCAAAGGAGCCAAAGCATGCAGGGCTGTGAACACCAACAAGCTCCACTGGAGGTAAGTCTGCAACGTGGTTGACATCTTAATTGATAGCATAGTGTAACAAATACTATTTAAAATAGAACTTTGCATTTATTTATTTATTTGCATTATTGTGCTCATCCGTCCGCCCACTTCCATTACTATATAAACACCCAAGGAACCAAAGATTGCAGGGCTGTAAACACCAACAAGCTCCACTTTAGGTAAGTCTGCAACGTGGTTAACTTCTTAATTGATAGTATATGGTAATAACTACTATTTAAAATAGAATTTTGCATTTATTTATTTATTTGCATTATTGTGCTGTTTCGTCCGCCCACTCCCATTACTATATAAACACCCAAGGAGCCAAAGCATGCAGGGCTGTAAACACCAGCAAGCTCCACTGGAGGTAAGTCTGCAATGTGGTTGACTTCTTAATTGATAGTATATGGTAATAAATACTATTTAAAATAGAAATTTGCATTTATTTATTTATTTGCATTATTGTGCTGTTCCGTCCGCCCACTCCCATTACTATATAAACACCCAAGGAGCCAAAGCATGCAGGGCTGTAAACACCAGCAAGCTGCACTGGAGGTAAGTCTGCAACGTGGTTGACTACTTAATTGATAGTATATGGCAATAAATACTATTTAAAATAGAAATTTGCATTTATTTATTTATTTGCATTATTGTGCTGTTCCGTCCGCCCACTCCCATTACTATATAATCACCCAAGGAGCCAAAGCATGCGGGGCTGTAAACACCAGCAAGCTGCACTGGAGGTAAGTCTGCAACGTGGTTGATTTCTTAATTAATAGTAAATGTTAATAAATACTATTTAAAAAAGAACTTTGCATTTATTTATTTATTTGCATTATTGTGCTGTTCCGTCTGCCCACTCCCATTACTATATAAACACCCAAGTAGCCAAAGCATGCAGGGCTGTGAACACCAACAAGCTCCACTGGAGGTCAGCCTGCAACGTGGTTGACTTCTTAATTGATAGTATATGGTAATAAATACTATTTAAAATAGAAATTTGCATTTATTTATTTATTTGCATTATTGTGCAGTTCCGTCCACCCACTCCCATTACTATATAAACACCCAAGGAGCAAAAGCATGCAGGGCTGTAAACACCAGCAAGCTCCACTGGAAATAAGTCTGCAACGTGGTTGACCTCTTAATTGATAGTATATGGTACTAAATACTATTTAAAATAGAAATTTTCATTTATTTATTTATTTGCATTATTGTGCTGTTCCGTCCGCCCACTCCCATTACTATATAAACACCCAAGGAGCCAAAGCATGCAGGGCTGTAAACACCAGCAAGCTCCACTGGAGGTAAGTCTGCAACGTGGTTGACTTCTTAATAGATAGTATATGGTAATAAATACTATTTAAAATAGAAATTTGCATTTATTTATTTATTTGCATTATTGTGCTGTTCCGTCCGCCCACTCCCATTACTATATAAACACCCAAGGAGCCAAAGCATGAAGGGCTGTGAACACCAACAAGCTCCAGTGGAGTTCAGTCTGCAACGTGTTTGACTTCTTAATTGATAGTATATGGTAATAAATTCAATTTAAAGTAGAAATTTGCATTTATTTATTTATTTGCATTATTGTGCTGTTCCGTCCGCCCACTCCAATTACTATATAAACACCAATGGAGCCAAAGCATGCAGGGCTGTAAAAACCAGCGAGCTGCACTGGAGGTAAGTCTGCAACGTGGTTGACTTCTTAATTGATAGTATATGGTAATAAATATCATTTAAAATAGAAATTTGCATTTATTTATTTATTTGCATTATTGTGCTGCTCCGTCTGCCCACTCCCATTACAATATAAACACCCAAGGAGCCAAAGCATGCAGGGCTGTGAACATCAACAAGCTCCACTTGAGGTCAGTCTGCAATGTGGTTGACTTCTTAATTGATTGTATATGGTAATAAATACTATTTAAAATAGAAATTTGCATTTATTTATTTATTTGCATTACTGTGCTGTTCCGTCCGCCCACTCCCATTACTATATAAACAACCAAGGAGCCAAAGCATGCAGGGCTGTAAACACCAGCAAGCTCCCCTGGAGGTAAGTCTGCAAAGTGGTTGACTTCTGAATTGAGAGTATATGGTAATAAATACTATTTAAAATAGAAATTTGCATTTATTTATTTATTTGCATTATTGTGCTTTTCCGTCCGCCCACTCCCATTACTATATAAACACCAAAGGAGCCAAAGCATGCAGGGCTGTGAACACCAACAAGCTGCACTGGAGGTACGACTGCAACGTGGTTGACATCTTAATTGATAGTATAGTGTAATAAATACTATTTAAAATAGAGACTTTGCATTTATTTATTTATTTGCTTTATTGTGCTCTTCCGTCCGCCCACTTCAATTACTATATAAACACCCAAGGAGCCAAAGAATGCAGGGCTGTAAACACCAACAATCTCCCCTGGAGATAAGTCTGCAACGTGGTTAACTTCTTAATTGATAGTATATAGTAATAAATACTATTTAAAATAGATTTTTGCATCTATTTATTTATTTGCATTATTGTGCTGTTCCGTCCGCCCACTCCCATTACTATATAAACACCCAAGGAGCCAAAGCATGCAGGGCTGTAAACACCAGCAAGCTCCACTGGAGGTAAGTCTGCAACGTGGTTGACTTCTTAATTGATAGTATATGGTAATAAATACTATTTAAAATAGAAATTTGCATTTATTTATTTATTTGCATTATTGTGCTGTTCCGTCCGCCCACTCCCATTACTATATAAACACCCAAGGAGCCAAAGCATGCAGGGCTGTTAACACCAGCAAGCTGCACTGGAGGTAAGTCTGCAACGTGGTTGACTAATTAATTGATAGTATATGGCAATAAATACTATTTAAAATAGAAATTTTCATTCATTTATTTATTTGCATTATTATGCTATTCCGTCCGCCCTCTCCCATTACTATATAAACACCCAAGGAGCCAAAGCATGCGGGGCTGTAAACACCGGCAAGCTGCGCTGGAGGTAAGTCTGCAACGTGGTTGACTTCTTAATTGATAGTAAATGGTAATAAATACTATTTAAAATAGAACTTTGCATTTATTTATTTATTTGCATTATTGTGCTGTTCCGTCTGCCCACTCCCATTACTATATAAAAACCCATGTAGCCAAAGCATGCAGGGCTGTGAACACCAACAAGCTCCACTGGAGGTCAGACTGCAACGTGGTTGACTTCTTAATTGATAGTATATGGTAATAAATACTATTTAAAATAGAAATTTGCATTTATTTATTTATTTGCATTATTGTGCAGTTCCGTCCACCCACTCCCATTACTATATAAACACCCAAGGAGCCAAAGAATGCAGGGCTGTAAACACCAACAAGCTCCACTGGAGATAAGTCTGCAACGTGGTTAACCCCTTAATTGATAGTATATGGTAATAAATACTATTTAAAATAGATTTTTGCATCTATTTATTTATTTGCATTATTGTGCTGTTCCGTCCGCCCACTCCCATTACTATATAAATACCCAATGAGCCAAAGCATGCAGGGCTGTAAACACCAGCAAGCTGCTCTGGAGGTATGTCTGCAATGTGGTTGACTTCTTAATAGATAGTATATGGTAAGAAATACTATTTAAAATAGAATTTTGCATTTATTTATTTATTTGCATTATTGTGCTGTTCCGTCCGCCCACTCCCATTACTATATAAACACCCAAGGAGCCAAAGCATGCAGGGCTGTAAACACCAGCAAGCTGCACTGGAGGTAAGTCTGCAACGTGGTTGAGTAATTAATTGATAGTATATGGCAATAAATACTATTTAAAATAGAAATTTTCATTTATTTATTTATTTGCATTATTATGCTGTTCCGTCCGCCCACTCCCATTACTATATAAACACCCAAGGAGCCAAAGCATGCAGGGCTGTAAACACCAACAAGCTCCACTGGAGGTAAGTCTGCAACGTGGTTAACTTCTTAATTGATAGTATATGGTAATAAATACTATTTAAAATAGAATTTTGCATTTATTTATTTATTTGCATTACTGTGCTGTTCCGTCCGCCCACTCCCATTACTATATAAAAACCCATGTAGCCAAAGCATGCAGGGCTGTGAACACCAACAAGCTCCACTGGAGGTCAGTCTGCAACGTGGTTGACTTCTTAGTTGATAGTATATGGTAATAAATACTATTTAAAATAGAAATTTGCATTTATTTATTTATTTGCATTATTGTGCAGTTCCGTCCACCCACTCCCATTACTATATAAACACCCAAGGAGCCAAAGCATGCAGTGCTGTAAACACCAGCAAGCTGCACTGGAGGTAAGTCTGCAACGTGGTTGACTTCTTAATTCATAGTATATGGTAATAAATACTATTTAAAATAGAATTTTGCATATATTTATTTATTTGCATTATTGTGCTGTTCCGTCCGCCAACTCCCATTACTATATAAACACCCAAGGAGCCAAAGCATGAAGCGCTGTGAACACCAACAAGCTCCAGTGGAGGTCAGTCTGCAACGTGGTTGACTTCTTAATTGATAGTATATGGTAATAAATTCAATTTAAAGTAGAAATTTGCATTTATTTATTTATTTGCATTATTGTGTTGTTCCGTCCGCCCACTCCCATTACTATATAAACACCAAAGGAGCCAAAGCATGCAGGGCTGTAAACACCAGCGAGCTGCACTGGAGGTAAGTCTGCAACGTGGTTGACTTCTTAATTGATAGTATATGGTAATAAATAACATTTAAAATAGAAATTTGCATTTATTTATTTATTTGCATTATTGTGCTGCTCCGTCTGCCCACTCCCATTACTATATAAACACCCAAGGAGCCAAAGCATGCAGGGCTGTGATCACCAACAAGCTCCACTGGAGGTCAGTCTGCAATGTGGTTCACTTCTTAATTGATTGTATATGGTAATAAATACTATTTAAAATAGAAATTTGCATTTATTTATTTATTTGCATTACTGTGCTGTTCCGTCCGCCCACTCCCATTACTATATAAAGAACCAAGGAGCCAAAGCATGCAGAGCTGTAAACACCAGCAAGCTCCTCTGGAGGTAAGTCTGCAACGTGGTTGACCTCTTAATTGATAGTATATGGTAATAAATACTGTTTACAATAGAAATTTGCATTTATTTATCTATTTGCATTATTTTGCTGTTCCGTCCTCCCACTCCCATTACTATATAAACACCCAAGGAGCCAAAGAATGCAGGGCTGAAAACACCAACAAGCTCCACTGGAGGTAAGTCAGCAACGAGGTTAACTTCTTAATTGATAGTATATGGAAATAAATACTATTTAAAATAGAAATTTGCATTTATTTATTTATTTGCATTACTGTGCTGTTCCATCCGCACACTCCCATTACTATATAAACAACCAAGGAGCCAAAGCATGCAGGGCTGTAAACACCAGCAAGCTCCCCTGGAGGTAAGTCTGCAAAGTGGTTGACTTCTGAATTGAGAGTATATGGTAATAAATACTATTTAAAATAGAAATTTGCATTTATTTATTTATTTGCATTATTGTGCTGTTCCGTCCGCCCACTCCCATTACTATATAAACACCCAAGGAGCCAAAGCATGCAGGGCTGTAAACACCAACAAACTCCACTTTAGGTAAGTCTGCAACGTGGTTAACTTCTTAATTGATAGTATATGGTAATAACTACTATTTAAAATAGAATTTTGCATTTATTTATTTATTTGCATTATTGTGCTGTTCCGTCCGCCCACTCCCATTACTATATAAACACCCAAGGAGCCAATGCATGCAGGGCTGTAAACACCAGCAAGCTCCACTGGAGGTAAGTCTGCAATTTGGTTGACTAATTAATTGATAGTATATGGTAATAAATACTATTTAAAATAGAAATTTGCATTTATTTATTTATTTGCAGTATTGTGCTGTTCCGTCCGCCCACTCCCATTACTATATAAACACCCAAGGAGCCAAAGCATGCAGGGCTGTAAACACCAGCAAGCTGCACTGGAGGTAAGTCTGCAACGTGGTTGACTACTTAATTGATAGTATATGGCAATAAATACTATTTAAAATAGAAATTTGCATTTATTTATTTATTTGCATTATTGTGCTGTTCCGTCCGCCCACTCCCATTACTATATAAACACCCAAGGAGCCAAAGCATGCGGGGCTGTAGACACCAGCAAGCTGCACTAAAGGTAAGTCTGCAACGTGGTTGATTTCTTAATTAATAGTAAATGGTAATAAATACTATTTAAAATAGAACTTTGCATTTATTTATTTATTTGCATTATTGTGCTGTTCCGTCTGCCCACTCCCATTACTATATAAACACCCAAGTAGCCAAAGCATGCAGGGCTGTGAACACCAACAAGCTCCACTGGAGGTCAGCCTGCAACGTGGTTGACTTCTTAATTGATAGTATATGGTAATAAATACTATTTAAAATAGAAATTTGCATTTATTTATTTATTTGCATTATTGTGCAGTTCCGTCCACCCACTCCCATTACTATATAAACACCCAAGGAGCAAAAGCATGCAGGGCTGTAAACACCAGCAAGCTCCACTGGAAATAAGTCTGCAACGTGGTTGACCTCTTAATTGATAGTATATGGTACTAAATACTATTTAAAATAGAAATTTTCATTTATTTATTTATTTGCATTATTGTGCTGTTCCGTCCGCCCACTCCCATTACTATATAAACACCCAAGGAGCCAAAGCATGCAGGGCTGTAAACACCAGCAAGCTCCACTGGAGGTAAGTCTGCAACGTGGTTGACTTCTTAATAGATAGTATATGGTAATAAATACTATTTAAAATAGAAATTTGCATTTATTTATTTATTTGCATTATTGTGCTGTTCCGTCCGCCCACTCCCATTACTATATAAACACCCAAGGAGCCAAAGCATGAAGGGCTGTGAACACCAACAAGCTCCAGTGGAGTTCAGTCTGCAACGTGGTTGACTTCTTAATTGATAGTATATGGTAATAAATTCAATTTAAAGTAGAAATTTGCATTTATTTATTTATTTGCATTATTGTGCTGTTCCGTCCGCCCACTCCAATTACTATATAAACACCAATGGAGCCAAAGCATGCAGGGCTGTAAAAACCAGCGAGCTGCACTGGAGGTAAGTCTGCAACGTATTTGACTTCTTAATTGATAGTATATGGTAATAAATATCATTTAAAATAGAAATTTGCATTTATTTATTTATTTGCATTATTGTGCTGCTCCGTCTGCCCACTCCCATTACAATATAAACACCCAAGGAGCCAAAGCATGCAGGGCTGTGAACACCAACAGCTCCACTTGAGGTCAGTCTGCAATGTGGTTGACTTCTTAATTGATTGTATATGGTAATAAATACTATTTAAAATAGAAATTTGCATTTATTTATTTATTTGCATTACTGTGCTGTTCCATCCGCACACTCCCATTACTATATAAACAACCAAGGAGCCAAAGCATGCAGGGCTGTAAACACCAGCAAGCTCCCCTGGAGGTAAGTCTGCAAAGTGGTTGACTTCTGAATTGAGAGTATATGGTAATAAATACTATTTAAAATAGAAATTTGCATTTATTTATTTATTTGCATTATTGTGCTGTTCCGTCCGCCCACTCCCATTACTATATAAACACCCAAGGAGCCAAAGCATGCAGGGCTGTAAACACCAACAAACTCCACTTTAGGTAAGTCTGCAACGTGGTTAACTTCTTAATTGATAGTATATGGTAATAACTACTATTTAAAATAGAATTTTGCATTTATTTATTTATTTGCATTATTGTGCTGTTCCGTCCGCCCACTCCCATTACTATATAAACACCCAAGGAGCCAAAGCATGCAGGGCTGTAAACACCAGCAAGCTCCACTGGAGGTAAGTCTGCAATGTGGTTGACTTCTTAATTGATAGTATATGGTAATAAATACTATTTAAAAAAGAAATTTGCATTTATTTATTTATTTGCATTATTGTGCTGTTCCGTCCGCCCACTCCCATTACTATATAAACACCCAAGGAGCCAAAGCATGCAGGGCTGTAAACACCAGCAAGCTGCACTGGAGGTTAGTCTGCAACGTGGTTGACTAATTAATTGATAGTATATGGCAATAAATACTATTTAAAATAGAAATTTTCATTTATTTATTTATTTGCATTATTATGCTGTTCCGTCCGCCCACTCCCATTACTATATAAACACCCGAGGAGCCAAAGCATGCAGGGCTGTAAACACCAACAAGCTCCACTGGAGGTAAGTCTGCAACGTGGTTAACTTCTTAATTGATAGTATATGGTAATAAATACTATTAAAAATAGAATTTTGCATTTATTTATTTATTTGCATTACTGTGCTGTTCCGTCCGCCCACTCCCATTACTATATAAAAACCCAAGTAGCCAAAGCATGCAGGGCTGTGAACACCAACAAGCTCCACTGGAGGTCAGTCTGCAACGTGGTTGACTTCTTAGTTGATAGTATATGGTAATAAATACTATTTAAAATAGAAATTTGCATTTATTTATTTATTTGCATTATTGTGCAGTTCCGTCCACCCACTCCCATTACTATATAAACACCCAAGGAGCAAAAGCATGCCGGGCTGTAAACACCAGCAAGCTCCACTGGAGGTAAGTCTGCAATGTGGTTGACCTCTTAATTGATAGTATATGGTACTAAATACTATTTAAAATAGAAATTTGCATTCATTTATTGATTTGCATTATTGTGCTGTTCCGTCCGCCCACTCCCATTACTATATAAACACCCAAGGAGCCAAAGCATGCAGGGCTGTAAACACCAGCAAGCTGCACTGGAGGTAAGTCTGCAACGTCGTTGACTTCTTAATTGATAGTATATGGTAATAAATACTATTTAAAATAGAAATTTGCATTTATTTATTTATTTATTTGCATTATTGTGCTGTTCCGTCCGCCCACTCCCATTACTATATAAACACCAAAGGAGCCAAAGCATGAAGCGCTGTGAACACCAACAAGCTCCATTGGAGGTCAGTCCGCAACGTGGTTGACTTCTTAATTGATAGTATATGGTAATAAATTCAATTTAAAGTAGAAATTTGCATTTATTTATTTATTTGCATTATTGTGCTGTTCCGTCCGCCCACTCCAATTACTATATATACACCAAAGGAGCCAAAGCATGCAGGGCTGTGAACACCAACAAGCTCCACTGGAGGTAAGTCTGCAACGTGGTTGACATCTTAATTGATAGCATAGTGTAACAAATACTATTTAAAATAGAAATTTGCATTTATTTATTTATTTGCATTATTGTGCTCATCCGTCCGCCCACTTCCATTACTATATAAACACCCAAGGAACCAAAGAATGCAGGGCTGTAAAGACCAACAAGCTCCACTTTAGGTAAGTCTGCAATGTGGTTAACTTCTTAATTGATAGTATATGGTAATAACTACTATTTAAAATAGAATTTTGCATTTATTTATTTATTTGCATTATTGTGCTGTTTCGTCCGCCCACTCCCATTACTATATAAACACCCAAGGAGCCAAAGCATGCAGGGCTGTAAACACCAGCAAGCTCCACTGGAGGTAAGTCTGCAATGTGGTTGACTTCTTAATTGATAGTATATGGTAATAAATACTATTTAAAATAGAAATTTGCATTTATTTATTTATTTGCATTATTGTGCTGTTCCGTCCGCCCACTCCCATTACTATATAAACACCCAAGGAGCCAAAGCATGCAGGGCTGTAAACACCAGCAAGCTGCACTGGAGGTAAGTCTGCAACGTGGTTGACTACTTAATTGATAGTATATGGCAATAAATACTATTTAAAATAGAAATTTGCATTTATTTATTTATTTGCATTATTGTGCTGTTCCGTCCGCCCACTCCCATTACTATATAATCACCCAAGGAGCCAAAGCATGCGGGGCTGTAAACACCAGCAAGCTGCACTGGAGGTAAGTCTGCAACGTGGTTGATTTCTTAATTAATAGTAAATGTTAATAAATACTATTTAAAAAAGAACTTTGCATTTATTTATTTATTTGCATTATTGTGCTGTTCCGTCTGCCCACTCCCATTACTATATAAACACCCAAGTAGCCAAAGCATGCAGGGCTGTGAACACCAACAAGCTCCACTGGAGGTCAGCCTGCAACGTGGTTGACTTCTTAATTGATAGTATATGGTAATAAATACTATTTAAAATAGAAATTTGCATTTATTTATTTATTTGCATTATTGTGCAGTTCCGTCCACCCACTCCCATTACTATATAAACACCCAAGGAGCAAAAGCATGCAGGGCTGTAAACACCAGCAAGCTCCACTGGAAATAAGTCTGCAACGTGGTTGACCTCTTAATTGATAGTATATGGTACTAAATACTATTTAAAATAGAAATTTTCATTTATTTATTTATTTGCATTATTGTGCTGTTCCGTCCGCCCACTCCCATTACTATATAAACACCCAAGGAGCCAAAGCATGCAGGGCTGTAAACACCAGCAAGCTCCACTGGAGGTAAGTCTGCAACGTGGTTGACTTCTTAATAGATAGTATATGGTAATAAATACTATTTAAAATAGAAATTTGCATTTATTTATTTATTTGCATTATTGTGCTGTTCCGTCCGCCCACTCCCATTACTATATAAACACCCAAGGAGCCAAGGCATGAAGGGCTGTGAACACCAACAAGCTCCAGTGGAGTTCAGTCTGCAACGTGTTTGACTTCTTAATTGATAGTATATGGTAATAAATTCAATTTAAAGTAGAAATTTGCATTTATTTATTTATTTGCATTATTGTGCTGTTCCGTCCGCCCACTCCAATTACTATATAAACACCAATGGAGCCAAAGCATGCAGGGCTGTAAAAACCAGCGAGCTGCACTGGAGGTAAGTCTGCAACGTGGTTGACTTCTTAATTGATAGTATATGGTAATAAATATCATTTAAAATAGAAATTTGCATTTATTTATTTATTTGCATTATTGTGCTGCTCCGTCTGCCCACTCCCATTACAATATAAACACCCAAGGAGCCAAAGCATGCAGGGCTGTGAACATCAACAAGCTCCACTTGAGGTCAGTCTGCAATGTGGTTGACTTCTTAATTGATTGTATATGGTAATAAATACTATTTAAAATAGAAATTTGCATTTATTTATTTATTTGCATTACTGTGCTGTTCCGTCCGCCCACTCCCATTACTATATAAACAACCAAGGAGCCAAAGCATGCAGGGCTGTAAACACCAGCAAGCTCCCCTGGAGGTAAGTCTGCAAAGTGGTTGACTTCTGAATTGAGAGTATATGGTAATAAATACTATTTAAAATAGAAATTTGCATTTATTTATTTATTTGCATTATTGTGCTTTTCCGTCCGCCCACTCCCATTACTATATAAACACCAAAGGAGCCAAAGCATGCAGGGCTGTGAACACCAACAAGCTGCACTGGAGGTACGTCTGCAACGTGGTTGACATCTTAATTGATAGTATAGTGTAATAAATACTATTTAAAATAGAGACTTTGCATTTATTTATTTATTTGCTTTATTGTGCTCTTCCGTCCGCCCACTTCAATTACTATATAAACACCCAAGGAGCCAAAGAATGCAGGGCTGTAAACACCAACAACCTCCACTGGAGATAAGTCTGCAACGTGGTTAACTTCTTAATTGATAGTATATAGTAATAAATACTATTTAAAATAGATTTTTGCATCTATTTATTTATTTGCATTATTGTGCTGTTCCGTCCGCCCACTCCCATTACTATATAAACACCCAAGGAGCCAAAGCATGCAGGGCTGTAAACACCAGCAAGCTCCACTGGAGGTAAGTCTGCAACGTGGTTGACTTCTTAATTGATAGTATATGGTAATAAATACTATTTAAAATAGAAATTTGCATTTATTTATTTATTTGCATTATTGTGCTGTTCCGTCCGCCCACTCCCATTACTATATAAACACCCAAGGAGCCAAAGCATGCAGGGCTGTTAACACCAGCAAGCTGCACTGGAGGTAAGTCTGCAACGTGGTTGACTAATTAATTGATAGTATATGGCAATAAATACTATTTAAAATAGAAATTTTCATTCATTTATTTATTTGCATTATTATGCTATTCCGTCCGCCCTCTCCCATTACTATATAAACACCCAAGGAGCCAAAGCATGCGGGGCTGTAAACACCGGCAAGCTGCGCTGGAGGTAAGTCTGCAACGTGGTTGACTTCTTAATTGATAGTAAATGGTAATAAATACTATTTAAAATAGAACTTTGCATTTATTTATTTATTTGCATTATTGTGCTGTTCCGTCTGCCCACTCCCATTACTATATAAAAACCCATGTAGCCAAAGCATGCAGGGCTGTGAACACCAACAAGCTCCACTGGAGGTCAGACTGCAACGTGGTTGACTTCTTAATTGATAGTATATGGTAATAAATACTATTTAAAATAGAAATTTGCATTTATTTATTTATTTGCATTATTGTGCAGTTCCGTCCACCCACTCCCATTACTATATAAACACCCAAGGAGCCAAAGAATGCAGGGCTGTAAACACCAACAAGCTCCACTGGAGATAAGTCTGCAACGTGGTTAACCCCTTAATTGATAGTATATGGTAATAAATACTATTTAAAATAGATTTTTGCATCTATTTATTTATTTGCATTATTGTGCTGTTCCGTCCGCCCACTCCCATTACTATATAAATACCCAATGAGCCAAAGCATGCAGGGCTGTAAACACCAGCAAGCTGCTCTGGAGGTATGTCTGCAATGTGGTTGACTTCTTAATAGATAGTATATGGTAAGAAATACTATTTAAAATAGAATTTTGCATTTATTTATTTATTTGCATTATTGTGCTGTTCCGTCCGCCCACTCCCATTACTATATAAACACCCAAGGAGCCAAAGCATGCAGGGCTGTAAACACCAGCAAGCTGCACTGGAGGTAAGTCTGCAACGTGGTTGAGTAATTAATTGATAGTATATGGCAATAAATACTATTTAAAATAGAAATTTTCATTTATTTATTTATTTGCATTATTATGCTGTTCCGTCCGCCCACTCCCATTACTATATAAACACCCAAGGAGCCAAAGCATGCAGGGCTGTAAACACCAACAAGCTCCACTGGAGGTAAGTCTGCAACGTGGTTAACTTCTTAATTGATAGTATATGGTAATAAATACTATTTAAAATAGAATTTTGCATTTATTTATTTATTTGCATTACTGTGCTGTTCCGTCCGCCCACTCCCATTACTATATAAAAACCCATGTAGCCAAAGCATGCAGGGCTGTGAACACCAACAAGCTCCACTGGAGGTCAGTCTGCAACGTGGTTGACTTCTTAGTTGATAGTATATGGTAATAAATACTATTTAAAATAGAAATTTGCATTTATTTATTTATTTGCATTATTGTGCAGTTCCGTCCACCCACTCCCATTACTATATAAACACCCAAGGAGCCAAAGCATGCAGTGCTGTAAACACCAGCAAGCTGCACTGGAGGTAAGTCTGCAACGTGGTTGACTTCTTAATTCATAGTATATGGTAATAAATACTATTTAAAATAGAATTTTGCATATATTTATTTATTTGCATTATTGTGCTGTTCCGTCCGCCCACTCCCATTACTATATAAACACCCAAGGAGCCAAAGCATGAAGCGCTGTGAACACCAACAAGCTCCAGTGGAGGTCAGTCTGCAACGTGGTTGACTTCTTAATTGATAGTATATGGTAATAAATTCAATTTAAAGTAGAAATTTGCATTTATTTATTTATTTGCATTATTGTGTTGTTCCGTCCGCCCACTCCAATTACTATATAAACACCAAAGGAGCCAAAGCATGCAGGGCTGTAAACACCAGCGAGCTGCACTGGAGGTAAGTCTGCAACGTGGTTGACTTCTTAATTGATAGTATATGGTAATAAATAACATTTAAAATAGAAATTTGCATTTATTTATTTATTTGCATTATTGTGCTGCTCCGTCTGCCCACTCCCATTACTATATAAACACCCAAGGAGCCAAAGCATGCAGGGCTGTGAACACCAACAAGCTCCACTGGAGGTCAGTCTGCAATGTGGTTCACTTCTTAATTGATTGTATATGGTAATAAATACTATTTAAAATAGAAATTTGCATTTATTTATTTATTTGCATTACTGTGCTGTTCCGTCCGCCCACTCCCATTACTATATAAAGAACCAAGGAGCCAAAGCATGCAGAGCTGTAAACACCAGCAAGCTCCTCTGGAGGTAAGTCTGCAACGTGGTTGACCTCTTAATTGATAGTATATGGTAATAAATACTGTTTACAATAGAAATTTGCATTTATTTATCTATTTGCATTATTTTGCTGTTCCGTCTTCCCACTCCCATTACTATATAAACACCCAAGGAGCCAAAGAATGCAGGGCTGAAAACACCAACAAGCTCCACTGGAGGTAAGTCAGCAACGAGGTTAACTTCTTAATTGATAGTATATGGAAATAAATACTATTTAAAATAGAAATTTGCATTTATTTATTTATTTGCATTATTGTGCTGTTCTGTCCGCCCACTCCCATTACTATATAAACAACCAAGGAGCCAAAGCATGCAGGGCTGTAAACACCAGCAAGCTGCTCTGGAGGTAAGTCTGCAACGTGGTTGACTTCTTAATTGATAGTATATGGTGATAAATACTATTTAAAATAGAAATTTGCATTTATTTATTTATTTGCATTATTGTGCTGTTCCGTCCGCCCACTCCCATTACTATATAAACACCCAAGGAGCCAAAGCATGCAGGGCTGTAAACACCAGCAAGCTGCACTGGAGGTAAGTCTGCAATGTGGTTGACTTCTTAATTGATAGTATATGGTAATAAATACTATTTAAAATATGAGTTTGCATTTATTTATTTATTTGCATTATTGTGCTGTTCCGTCCGCCCACTCCCATTACTATATAAACACCCAAGGAGCCAAAGCATGCAGGGCTGTGAACACCAACAAGCTCCACTGGAGGTAAGTCTGCAACGTGGTTGACAACTTAATTGATAGCATAGTGTAACAAATACTATTTAAAATAGAACTTTGCATTTATTTATTTATTTGCATTATTGTGCTCATCCGTCCGCCCACTTCCATTACTATATAAACACCCAAGGAGCCAAAGAATGCAGGGCTGTAAACACCAACATGCTCCACTTTAGGTAAGTCTGCAACGTGGTTAACTTCTTAATTGATAGTATATGGTAATAAATACTATTTAAAATAGAAATTTGCATTTATTTATTTATTTGCATTATTGTGCTGTTCCGTCCGCCCTCTCCCATTACTGTATAAACACCCAAGGAGCCAAAGCATGCAGGGCTGTAAACACCAGCAAGATCCACTGCTGGTTAGTCTGCAACGTGGTTGACTTCTTAATTAATAGTATATGGTAAAAAATACTATTTAAAATAGAAATTTGCATTTATTTATTTATTTGCATTATTGTGCTGGTCCGTCCGCCCACTCCCATTACTATATAAACACCCAATGAGCCAAAGCATGCAGGGCTGTAAACACCAGCAAGCTGCTCTGGAGGTAAGTCTGCAACGTGGTTGACTTCTTAATAGATAGTATATGGTAAGAAATACTATTTAAAATAGAAATTTGCATTTATTTATTTATTTGCATTATTGTGCTGTTCCGTCCGCCCACTCCCATTACTATATAAACACCCAAGGGGCCAAAGCATGCAGGGCTGTAAACACCAGCAAGCTGCACTGGAGGTAAGTCTGCAACGTGGTTGACTAATTAATTGATAGTATATGGCAATAAATACTATTTAAAATAGAAATTTTCATTTATTTATTTATTTGCATTATTATGCTGTTCCGTCCGCCCACTTCCATTACTATATAAACACCCAAGGAGCCAAAGCATGCAGGGCTGTAAACACCAACAAGCTCCACTGGAGGTAAGTCTGCAACGTGGTTAACTTCTTAATTGATAGTATATGGTAATAAATACTATTTAAAATAGAATTTTGCATTTATTTATTTATTTGCATTACTGTGCTGTTCCGTCCGCCCACTCCCATTACTATATAAATACCCAAGTAGCCAAAGCATGCAGGGCTGTGAACACCAACAAGCTCCACTGGAGGTCAGTCTGCAACGTGGTTGACTTCTTAGTTGATAGTATATGGTAATAAATACTATTTAAAATAGAAATTTGCATTTATTTATTTATTTGCATTATTGTGCAGTTTCGTCCACCCACTCCCATTACTATATAAACACCCAAGGAGCAAAAGCATGCCGGGCTGTAAACACCAGCAAGCTCCACTGGAGGTAAGTCTGCAACGTGGTTGACCTCTTAATTTATAGTATATGGTACTAAATACTATTTAAAATAGAAATTTGCATTTATTTATTTATTTGCATTATTGTGCTGTTCCGTCCGCCCACTCCCATTACTATATAAACACACAAGGAGCCAAAGCATGCAGGGCTGTAAACACCAGCAAGCTGCACTGGAGGTAAGTCTGCAACGTGGTTGACTTCTTAATTGATAGTATATGGTAATAAATACTATTTAAAATAGAAATTTGCATATATTTATTTATTTGCATTATTGTGCTGTTCCGTCCTCCCACTCCCATTACTATATAAACACCCAAGGAGCCAAAGCATGAAGCGCTGTGAACACCAACAAGCTCCAGTGGAGGTCAGTCTGCAAAGTGGTTGACTTCTAAATTGATAGTATATGGTAATAAATTCAATTTAAAGTAGAAATTTGCATTTATTTATTTATTTGCATTATTGTGCTGTTCCGTCCGCACACTCCAATTACTATATAAACACCAAAGGGGCCAAAGCATGCAGGGCTGTAAACACCAGCGAGCTGCACTGGAGGTAAGTCTGCAACATGGTTGACTTCTTAATTGATAGTATATGGTAATAAATAACATTTAAAATAGAAATTTGCATTTATTTATTTATTTGAATTATTGTGCTGCTCGGTCTGCCCACTCCCATTACTATATAAACACCCAAGGAGCCAAAGCATGCAGGGCTGTGAACACCAACAAGCTCCACTGGAGGTCAGTCTGCAATGTGGTTGACTTCTTAATTGATTGTATATGGTAATAAATACTATTTAAAATAGAAATTTGCATTTATTTATTTATTTGCATTACTGTGCTGATCCGTCCGCCCACTCCCATTACTATATAAAGAACCAAGGAGCCAAAGCATGCAGGGCTGTAAACACCAGCAAGCTCCTCTGGAGGTAAGTCTGCAACGTGGTTGACCTCTTAATTGATAGTATATGGTAATAAGTACTATTTACAATAGGAATTTGCATTTATTTATCTATTTGCATTATTGTGCTGTTCCGTCCGCCCACTCCCATTACTATATAAACACCCAAGGAGCCAAAGAATGCAGGGCTGTAAACACCAACAAGCTCCACTGGAGGTAAGTCTGCGACGTGGTTAACTTCCTAATTGATAGTATATGGAAATAAATACTATTTAAAATAGAAATTTGGATTTATTTATTTATTTGCATTATTGTGCTGTTCCGTCCGCCCACTCCCATTACTATATAAACACCCAAGGAGCCAAAGCATGCAGGGCTGTAAACACCAGCAAGCTGCTCTGGAGGTAAGTCTGCAACGTGGTTGACTTCTTAATTGATAGTATATGGTGATAAATACTATTTAAAATAGAAATTTGCATTTATTTATTTATTTGCATTATTGTGCTGTTCCGTCCGCCCACTCCCATTACTATATAAACACACAAGTAGCCAAAGCATGCAGGGCTGTAAACACCAGCAAGCTGCACTGGAGGTAAGTCTGCAATGTGGTTGACTTCTTAATTGATAGTATATGGTAATAAATACTATTTAAAATATAAGTTTGCATTTATTTATTTATTTGCATTATTGTGCTGTTCCGTCTGCCCACTCCCATTACTTTATAAACACCCAAGGAGCCAAAGCATGCAGGGCTGTGAACACCAACAAGCTCCACTGGAGGTAAGTCTGTAACGTGGTTGACATCTTAATTGATAGCATAGTGTAACAAATACTATTTAAAATAGAACTTAGCATTTATTTATTTATTTGCATTATTGTGCTCATCCGTCCGCCCACTTCCATTACTATATAAACACCCAAGGAGCCAAAGAATGCAGGGCTGTAAACACCAACAAGCTCCACTTTACATAAGTCTGCAACGTGGATAACTTCTTAATTGATAGTATATGGTAATAAATACTATTTAAAATAGAATTTTGCATTTATTTATTTATTTGCATTATTGTGCTGTTCCGTCCGCCCACTCCCATTACTATATAAACACCCAAGGAGCCAAAGCATGCAGGGCTGTAAACACCAGCAAGCTGCACTGGAGGTAACTCTGCAATGTGGTTGACTTCTTAATTGATAGTATATGGTAATAAATACTATTTAAAATATAAGTTTGCATTTATTTATTTATTTGCATTATTGTGCTGTTCCGTCCGCCCACTCCCATTACTATATAAACACCCAAGGAGCCAAAGCATGCAGGGCTGTGAACACCAACAAGCTCCACTGGAGGTCAGTCTGCAATGTGGTTGACTTCTTAATTGATTGTATATGGTAATAAATACTATTTAAAATAGAAATTTGCATTTATTTATTTATTTGCATTACTGTGCTGTTCCGTCCGCCCACTCCCATTACTATATAAAGAACCAAGGAGCAAAAGCATGCAGGGCTGTAAACACCAGCAAGCTCCTCTGGAGGTAAGTCTGCAACGTGGTTGACCTCTTAATTGATAGTATATGGTAATAAATACTATTTACAATAGGAATTTGCATTTATTTATCTATTTGCATTATTGTGCTGTTCCGTCCGCCCACTCCCATTACTATATAAACACCCAAGGAGCCAAAGAATGCAGGGCTGTTAACACCAACAAGCTCCACTGGAGGTAAGTCTGCAACGTGGTTGACATCTGAATTTATAGTATATGGTAATAAATACTGTTTAAAATATAAGTTTGCATTTATTTATTTATTTGCATTATTGTGCTGTTCCGTCCGCCCGCTCCCATTACTATATAAACACCCAAGGAGCCAAAGCATACAGGGCTGTAAACACCAGCAAGTTGCTCTGGAGGTAAGTCTGCAAAGTGGTTGACTTCTTAATTGATAGTATATGGTGATAAATACTATTTAAAATAGAAATTTGCATTTATTTATTTATTTGCATTATTGTGCTGTTCCGTCCGTCCACTCCCATTACTATATAAACACCCAAGGAGCCAAAGAATGCAGGGCTGTAAACACCAACAAGCTCCACTTTAGGTAAGTCTGCAACGTGGTTAACTTCTTAATTGATAGTATATGGTAATAAATACTATTTAAAATAGAATTTTGCATTTATTTATTTATTTGCATTATTGTGCTGTTCCGTCCGCCCACTCCCATTACTATATAAACACCCAATGATCCAAAGCATGCAGGGCTGTAAACACCAGCAAGCTGCTCTGGAGGTAAGTCTGCAACGTGGTTGACTTCTTAATAGATAGTATATGGTAAGAAATACTATTTAAAATAGAAATTTGCATTTATTTATTTATTTGCATTATTGTGCTGTTCCGTCCGCCCACTCGCATTACTATATAAACACCCAAGGAGCCAAAGCATGCAGGGCTGTAAACACCAGCTAGCTGCACTGGAGGTAAGTCTGCAACGTGGTTGACTAATTAATTGATAGTATATGGCAATAAATACTATTTAAAATAGAAATTTTCATTTATTTATTTATTTGCATTATTATGCTGTTCCGTCCGCGCACTCCCATTACTATATAAACACCCAAGGAGCCAAAGCATGCAGGGCTGTAAACACCAACAAGCTCCACTGGAGGTAAGTCTGCAACGTGGTTAACTTCTTAATTGATAGTATATGGTAATAAATACTATTTAAAATAGAATTTTGCATTTATTTATTTATTTGCATTACTGTGCTGTTCCGTCCACCCACTCCCATTACTATATAAAAACCCAAGTAGCCAAAGCATGCAGGGCTGTGAACACCAACAAGCTCCACTGGAGGTCAGTCTGCAACGTGGTTGACTTCTTAGTTGATAGTATATGGTAATAAATACTATTTAAAATAGAAATTTGCATTTATTTATTTATTTGCATTATTGTGCAGTTCCGTCCACCCACTCCCATTACTATATAAACACCCAAGGAGCAAAAGCATGCCGGGCTGTAAACACCAGCAAGCTCCACTGGAGGTAAGTCTGCAAAGTGGTTGACCTCTTAATTGATAGCATATGGTACTAAATACTATTTAAAATAGAAATTTGCATTTATTTATTTATTTGCATTATTGTGCTGTTCCGTCCGCCCACTACCATTACTATATAAACACCCGAGGAGCCAAAGCATGCAGGGCTGTAAACACCAGCAAGCTGCACTGGAGGTCAGTCTGCAAAGTGGTTGACTTCTTAATTGATAGTATATGGTAATAAATTCAATTTAAAGTCGAAATTTGCATTTATTTATTTATTTGCATTATTCTGCTGTTCCGTCCGCCCACTCCAATGACTATATAAACACCAAAGGAGCCAAAGCATGCAGGGCTGTAAACACCAGCGAGCTGCACTGGAGGTAAGTCTGCAACGTGGTTGACTTCTTAATTGATAGTATATGGTGATAAATACTATTTAAAATAGAAATTTGCATTTATTTATTTATTTGCATTATTGTGCTGTTCCGTCCGCCCACTCCCATTACTATATAAACACCCAAGGAGCCAAAGCATGCAGGGCTGTAAAGACCAGCAAGCTGCACTGGAGGTAAGTCTGCAATGTGGTTGACTTCTTAATTGATAGTATATGGTAATAAATACTATTTAAAATATAAGTTTGCATTTATTTATTTATTTGCATTACTGTGCTGTTCCGTCCGCCCACTCCCATTACTATATAAAGAACCAAGGAGCCAAAGCATGCAGGGCTGTAAACACCAGCAAGCTCCTCTGGAGGTAAGTCTGCAACGTGGTTGACCTCTTAATTGATAGTATATGGTAATAAATACTATTTACAATAGGAATTTGCATTTATTTATCTATTTGCATTATTTTGCTGTTCCATCCGCCCACTCCCATTACTATATAAACACCCAAGGAGCCAAAGAATGCAGGGCTGTAAACACCAACAAGCTCCACTGGAGGTAAGTCTGCGACGTGGTTAACTTCCTAATTGATAGTATATGGAAATAAATACTATTTAAAATAGAAATTTGCATTTATTTATTTATTTGCATTATTGTGCTGTTCCGTCCGCCCACTCCCATTACTATATAAACACCCAAGGAGCCAAAGCATGCAGGGCTGTAAACACCAGCCAGCTGCTCTGGAGGTAAGTCTGCAACGTGGTTGACCTCTTAATTGATAGTATATGGTGATAAATACTATTTAAAATAGAAATTTGCATTTATTTATTTATTTGCATTATTGTGCTGTTCCGTCCGCCCACTCCCATTACTATATAAACACCCAAGGAGCCAAAGCATGCAGGGCTGTAAACACCAGCAAGCTGCACTGGAGGTAAGTCTGCAATGTGGTTGACTTCTTAATTGATAGTATATGGTAATAAATACTATTTAAAATATAAGTTTGCATTTATTTATTTATTTGCATTATTGTGCTGTTCCGTCCGCCCACTCCCATTACTATATAAACACCCAAGGAGCCAAAGCATGCAGGGCTGTGAACACCAACAAGCTCCACTGGAGGTAAGTCTGCAACGTGGTTGACATCTTAATTGATAGCATAGTGTAACAAATACTATTTAAAATAGAACTTTGCATTTATTTATTTATTTGCATTATTGTGCTCATCCGTCCGCCCACTTCCATTACTATATAAACACCCAAGGAGCCAAAGAATGCAGGGCTGTAAACACCAACAAGCTCCACTTTAGGTAAGTCTGCAACGTGGTTAACTTCTTAATTGATAGTATATGGTAATAAATACTATTTAAAATAGAATTTTGCATTTATTTATTTATTTGCATTATTGTGCTGTTCCGTCCGCCCACTCCCATTACTATATAAACACCCAAGGAGCCAAAGCATGCAGGGCTGTAAACACCAGCAAGCTCCACTGGAGGTAAGTCTGCGATGTGGTTGACTTCTTAATTGATAGTATATGGTAATAAATACTATTTAAAATAGAAATTTGCATTTATTTATTTATTTGCATTATTGTGCTGTTCCGTCCGCCCATTCCCATTACTATATAAACACCCAAGGAGCCAAAGCATGCAGGGCTGTAAACACCAGCAAGCTCCACTTGAGGTAAGTCTGCAACGTGGTTGACCTCTTAATTGATAGTATATGGTAATAAATATTATTTAAAACAGAAATTTGCATTTATTTATTGATTTGCATTATTGTGCTGTTCCGTCCGCCCACTCCCATTACTATATAAACACCCAAGGAGCCAAAGCATGCAGGGCTGTAAACACCAGCAAGCTAGACTCTAGGTAAGTCTGCAAAGTGGTAGACCTCTAAATTGATAGTATATGGTAATAAATACTATTTAAAATAGAAATTTGCATTTATTTATCTGTTTGCATTATTGTGCTGTTCCGTCCGCCTACGCCCATTACTATATAAACACCCAAGGAGCCAAAGAATGCAGGGCTGTAAACACCAACAAGCTCCACTGGAGGTAAGTCTGCGACGTGGTTAACTTCTTAATTGATAGTATATGGTAATAAATACAATTTAAAATAGAAATTTGCATTTATTTATTTATTTGCATTATTGTGCTGTTCCGTCCACCCACTCCCACACCCAAGGAGCCAAAGCATGCAGGGATGTAAACACCAACAAGCTCCAGTGGAGGTCAGTCTGCGACGTGGTTAACTTCTTAATTGATAGTATATGGTAATAAATACAATTTAAAATAGAATTTTGCATTTATTTATTTATTTGCATTATTGTGCTGTTCTGTCCGCCCACTCCCATTACTATATAAACACCCAAGGAGCCAAAGCATGCAGGGCTGTAAACACCAGCAAGCAGCACTGGAGGTAAGTCTGCAAAGGTGGTTGACTTCTTAATTGATAGTATATGGTAATAAATACTATTTAAAATAGAAATTTGCATTTATTTATTTATTTGCATTATTGTGCAGTTCCGTCCGCCCACTCCCATTACTATATAAACCCCCAAGGAGCCAAAGCATGACGGGCTGTGAACACCAACAAGCTCCAGTGGAGGTCAGTCTGCAACGTGGTTGACTTCTTAATTGATAGTATATGGTAATAAATACAATTTAAAATAGAAATTTGCATTTATTTATTTATTTGCATTATTGTGCTGTTCCGTCCACCCACTCCCACACCCAAGGAGCCAAAGCATGCAGGGATGTAAACACCAACAAGCTCCAGTGGAGGTCAGTCTGCAACTTGGTTGACTTCTTAAATGATTGTATGCGGTAATAAATACTATTTAAAATAGAAATTTGCATTTATTTAGTTTATTTGCATTATTGTGCTGTTCCGTCTGCCCTCTCCCATTACTATATAAAAACCCAAGGAGCCAAAGCATGCAGGGCTGTAAACACCAGCAAGTTGCACCGGAGGTAAGTCTGCAACGTGGTTGACTTCTTAATTTATAGTATATGGTAATAAATACTATTTAAATTAGAAATTTGCATTTATTTATTTATTTGCATTACTGTGCTGTTCCGTCCGCCCACTCCCATTACTATATAAACACCCAAGGAGCCAAAGCATGCAGGGCTGTAAACAACAGCAAGCTCCACTGGAGGTAAGTCTGCAACGTGGTTGACCTCTTAATTGATAGTATATGGTAATAAATACTATTTAAAATAGAAATTTGCATTTATTTATTTATTTGCATTATTGTGCTGTTCCGTCCGCCCACTCCCATTACTATATAAACACCCAAGGAGCCAATGCATGCAGGGCTGTAAACACCAGCAAGCTGCACTGGAGGTAAGTCTGCAACGTGGTTGACTTCTTAATTGATAGTATATGGTAATAAATACCATTTAAATTAGAAATTTGCATTTATTTATTTATTTGCATTATTGTGCTGCTCCGTCTGCCAACTCCCATTACTATATAAACACCCAAGGAGCAAAAGCATGCACAGCTGTGAACACCAACAAGCTCCACGGGAGGTCAGTCTGCAATGTGGTTGACTTCTTAATTGATTGTATATGGTAATAAATACTAATTAATATATAAATTTGCATTTGTATATTTATTTGCATTACTGTGCTGTTCCGTCCGCCCACTCCCATTACTATATAAACACCCAAGGAGCCAAAGCATGCTGGGCTGTAAACACCAGCAAGCTCCACTGAAGGTAAGTCTGCAACGTGGTTGACCTCTTAATTTTTAGTATATGGTAATAAATACTATTTAAAATAGAAATTTGCATTTATTTATCTATTTGGATTATTGTGCTGTTCCGTCCGCATACTCCCATTTCTATATAAACACCCAAGGAGCCAACGAATGCAGGGCTGTAAACTCCAACAAGCTCCACTGGAGGTAAGTCTGCGACGTGGTTAACTTCTTAATTGATAGTATATGGTAATAAATACTATTTAAAATAGAATTTTGCATTTATTTATTTATTTGCATTATTGTGCTGTTCCGTCTGCCTACTCCCATTACTATATAAACACCCAAGTAGCCAAAGCATGCAGGGCTGTAAACACCAGCAAGCTGCACTGTAGGTAAGTCTACAACGTGGTTGACTTCTTAAATGATAGTATATGGTAATAAATACTATTTAAAATAGAAATTTGCATTTATTTATATATTTGGATTATTGTGCTGTTCCGTCCGCATACTCCCATTTCTATATAAACACCCAAGGAGCCAAAGAATGCAGGGCTGTAAACACCAACAAGCTCCACTGGAGGTCAGTCTGCAATGTGGTTGACTTCTTAATTGATTGTATATGGTAATATATACTATTTAAAATAGAAATTTGCATTTATTTATTTATTTGCATTACTGTGCTGTTCCGTCCGCCCACTCCCATTACTATATAAAGAACCAAGGAGCCAAAGCATGCAGGGCGGTAAACACCAGCAAGCTCCTCTGGAGGTAAGTCTGCAACGTGGTTGACCTCTTAATTGATAGTATATGGTAATAAATACTATTTACAATAGGAATTTGTTTTTATTTATCTATTTTCATTATTGTGCTGTTCCGTCCGCGCACTCCCATTACTATATAAACACCCAAGGAGCCAAAGAATGCAGGGCTGTAAACACCAACAAGCTCCACTGGAGGTAAGTCTGCGACGTGGTTAACTTCCTAATTGATAGTATATGGAAATAAATACTATTTAAAATAGAAATTTGCGTTTATTTATTTATTTGCATTATTGTGCTGTTCCGTCCGCCCACTCCCATTACTATATAAACACCCAAGGAGCCAAAGCATGCAACGCTGTAAACACCAGCAAGCTGCTCTGGAGGTAAGTCTGCAACGTGGTTGACTTCTTAATTGATAGTATATGGTGATAAATACTATTTAAAATAGAAATTTGCATTTATTTATTTATTTGCATTATTGTGCTGTTCCGTCCGCCCACTCCCATTACTATATAAACACCCAAGGAGCCAAAGCATGCAGGGCTGTGAACACCAACAAGCTCCACTGGAGGTAAGTCTGCAACGTGGTTGACATCTTAATTGATAGCATAGTGTAACAAATACTATTTAAAATAGAACTTTGCATTTATTTATTTATTTGCATTATTGTGCTCATCCGTCCGCCCACTTCCATTACTATATAAACACCCAAGGAGCCAAAGAATGCAGGGCTGTAAACACCAACAAGCTCCACTTTAGGTAAGTCTGCAACGTGGTTAACTTCTTAATTGATAGTATATGGTAATAAATACTATTTAAAATAGAATTTTGCATTTATTTATTTATTTGCATTATTGTGCTGTTCCGTCCCCCCACTCCCATTACTATATAAACACCCAAGGAGCCAAAGCATGCAGGGCTGTAATCACCAGCAAGCTCCACTGGAGGTAAGTCTGCAATGTGGTTGACTTCTTAATTGATAGTATATGGTAATAAATACTATTTAAAATAGAAATTTGCATTTATTTATTTATTTGCATTATTGTGCTGTTCCGTCCGCCCACTCCCATTACTATATAAACACCCAAGGAGCCAAAGCATGCAGGGCTGTAAACACCAGCAAGCTCCACTGGAGGTAAGTCTGCAACGTGGTTGACCTCTTAATTGATAGTATATGGTAATAAATACTATTTAAAATAGAAATTTGCATTTATTTATTTATTTGCATTATTGTGCTGTTCCGTCCGCCCACTCACATTACTATATAAACACCCAAGGAGCCAAAGCATGCAGGGCTGTAAACACCAGCAAGCTGCACTGGAGGTAAGTTTGCAACGTGGTTGACTACTTAATTGATAGTATATGGCAATAAATACTATTTAAAATAGAAATTTTCATTTATTTATTTATTTGCATTATTGTGCTGTTCCGTCCGCCCACTCCCATTACTATATAAACACCCAAGGAGCCAAAGCATGCGGGGCTGTAAACACCAGCAAGCTGCACTGGAGGTAAGTCTGCAACGTGGTTGATTTCTTAATTGATAGTAAATGGTAATAAATACTATTTAAAATAGAACTTTGCATTTATTTATTTATTTGCATTATTGTGCTGTTCCGTCTGCCCACTCCCATTACTATATAAACACCCAAGTAGCCAAAGCATGCAGGGCTGTGAACACCAACAAGCTCCACTGGGGTCAGCCTGCAACGTGGTTGACTTCTTAATTGATAGTATATGGTAATAAATACTATTTAAAATAGAAATTTGCATTTATTTATTTATTTGCATTATTGTGCAGTTCCGTCCACCCACTCCCATTACTATATAAACACCCAAGGAGCAAAAGCATGCAGGGCTGTAAACACCAGCAAGCTCCACTGGCGGTAAGTCTGCAACGTGGTTGACCACTTAATTGATAGTATATGGTACTAAATACTATTTAAAATAGAAATTTGCATTTATTTATTTATTTACATTATTGTGCTGTTCCGTCCGCCCACTCCCATTACTATATAAACACCCAATGAGCCACAGCATGCAGGGCTGTAAACACCAGCAAGCTGCTCTGGAGGTAAGTCTGCAACGTGGTTGACTTCTTAATAGATAGTATATGGTAAGAAATACTATTTAAAATAGAAATTTGCATTTATTTATTTATTTGCATTATTGTGCTGTTCCGTCCGCCCACTCCTATTACTATATAAACACCCAAGGAGCCAAAGCATGAAGGGCTGTGAACACCAACAAGCTCCAGTGGAGGTCAGTCTGCAATGTGGTTGACTTCTTAATTGATAGTATATGGTAAGAAATACTATTTAAAATAGAAATTTGCATTTATTTATTTATTTGCATTATTGTGCTGTTCCGTCCACCCTCTCCCATTACTATATAAACACCCAAGGAGCCAAAGCATGCAGGGCTGTAAACACCAGCAAGCTGCACTGGAGGTAAGTCTGTAACGTGGTTGACTTCTTAATTGATAGTATATGGTAATAAATACTATTTAAAATAGAAATTTGCATTTACTTATTTATTTGCATTATTGTGCTTTTCCGTCCGCCCAGTCCTATTACTATATAAACACCAAAGGAGCCAAAGCATGCAGGGCTGTAAACACCAGCAAGCTGCACTGGAAGTAAGTCTGCAACGTGGTTGACTTCTTAATTGATAGTATATGGTAATAAATACCATTTAAAATAGAAATTTGCATTTATTTATTTATTTGCATTATTGTGCTGCTCCGTCTGCCAACTCCATTTACTATATAAACACCCAAGGAGCCAAAGCATGCACGGCTGTGAACACCAACAAGCTCCACTGGAGGTCAGTCTGCAATGTGGTTGACTTCTTAATTGATTGTATATGATAATAAATACTATTTAAAATAGAAATTTGCATTTATTTATTTATTTGCATTACTGTGCTGTTCCGTCCGCCCACTCCCATTACTATATAAACACCCAAGGAGCCAAAGCATGCAGGGCTGTAAACACCAGCAAGCTAGACTCTAGGTAAGTCTGCAAAGTGGTAGACCTCTAAATTGATAGTATATGGTAATAAATACTATTTAAAATAGAAATTTGCATTTATTTATCTGTTTGCATTATTGTGCTGTTCCGTCCGCCTATGCCCATTACTATATAAACACCCAAGGAGCCAAAGAATGCAGGGCTGTAAACACCAACAAGCTCCACTGGAGGTAAGTCTGCGACGTGGTTAACTTCCTAATTGATAGTATATGGTAATAAATACTATTTAAAATAGAAATTTGCATTTATTTATTTATTTGCATTATTGTGCAATTCCGTCCGCCCACACTCCATTACTATATTAACCCCCAAGGAGCCAAAGCATGACGGGCTGTGAACACCAACAAGCTCCAGTGGAGGTCAGTCTGCAACGTGGTTGACTTCTTAATTCATAGTATATGGTAATAAATACAATTTAAAATAGAAATTTGCATTTATTTATTTATTTGCATTATTGTGCTGTTCCGTCCACCCACTCCCACACCCAAGGAGCCAAAGCATGCAGGGATGTAAACACCAACAAGCTCCAGTGGAGGTCAGTCTGAAACTTGGTTGACTTCTTAAATGATTGTATACGGTAATAAATACTATTTAAAATAGAAATTTGCATTTATTTATTTATTTGCATTATTGTGCTGTTCCGTCAGCCCACTCCCATTACTATATAAACACCCAAGGAGCAAAAGCATGCAGGGCTGTAAACACCAGCAAGCTCGACTGTAGGTAAGTCTGCAACGTGGTTGACCTCTTAATTGATAGTATATGGTACTAAATACTATTTACAATAAAAATTTTCATTTATTTATTTATTTGCATTGTTGTGCTGTTCCGTCCGCCCACTCCCATTACTGTATAAACACCCAAGGATCCAAAGCATGCAGGGCTGTAAACACCAACAAGCTGCACAGGAGGTAAGTCTGCAACGTGGTTGACTTCTTAATAGATAGTATATGGTAATAAATACTATTTAAAATAGAAATTTGCATTTATTTATTTATTTGCATTATTGTGCTGTTCCGTCCGCCCACTCCCATTACTATATAAACACCCAAGGAGCCAAAGCATGCAGGGCTGTGAACACCAACAAGCTCCACTGGAAGTCAGTCTGCAAAGTGGTTGACTAATTAATTGATTGTATATGGTAATAAATACTATTTAAAATAGAAATTTGCATTTATTTATTTATTTGCATTACTGTGCTGTTCCATCCGCCCACTCCCATTACTATATAAACAACCAAGGAGCCAAAGCATACAGGGCTGTAAACACCAGCAAGCTCCTCTGGAGGTAAGTCTGCAACGTGGTTGACCTATTAATTGACAGTATATGGTAATAAATACTATTTACAATAGAAATTTGCATTTATTTATCAATTTGCATTATTGTGCTGTTCCGTCCGCCCACTCCCATTACTATATAAACACCCAAGGAGCCAAAGAATGCAGGGCTGTAAACACCAACAAGCTCCACTGGAGGTAAGTCTGCGACGTGGTTAACTTCTTAATTGATAGTATATGGAAATAAATACTATTTAAAATAGAAATTTGCATTTATTTATTTATTTGCATTATTGTGCTGTTCCGTCCGCCCACTCCCATTACTATATAAACACCCAAGGAGCCAAAGCATGCAGGGCTGTAAACACCAGCAAGCTGCTCTGGAGGTAAGTCTGCAACGTGGTTGACTACTTAATTGATAGTATATGGTAATAAATACTATTTAAAATAGAAATTTGCATTTATTTATTTATTTGCATTATTGTGCTGTTCCGTCCGCCCACTCTAATTACTATATAAACACCCAAGTTGCCATAGCATGCAGGGCTGTAAACACCAGCAAGCTGCACTGGAGGTAAGTCTGGAATGTGGTTGACTTCTTAATTGATAGTATATGGTAATAAATACTATTTAAAATATAAGTTTGCATTTATTTATTGATTTGCATTATTGTGCTGTTCCGTCCGCCCTCTTCCATTACTATATAAACACACAAGGAGCCAAAGCATGCAGGGCTGTAAACACCAGCAAGCTCCACTGGAGGTAAGTCTGCAACGTGGTTGACTTCTTAATTGTTAGTATATGGTCATAAATACTATTTAAAATAGAAATTTGCATTTATTTATTTATTTGCATTATTGTGCTGTTCCGTCCGCCCACTCCCATTACTTTATAAACACCCAAGTAGGCAAAGCATGCAGGGCTGTGAACACCAACAAGCTCCACTGGAGGTCAGCCTGCAACGTGGTTGACTTCTTAATTGATAGTATATGGTAATAAATACTATTTAAAATAGAAATTTGCATTTATTTATTTATTTGCATTATTGTGCAGTTCCGTCCACCCACTCCCATTACTATATAAACACCCAAGGAGCAAAAGCATGCATGGCTGTAAACACCAGCAAGCTCCACTGGCGGTAAGTCTGCAACGTGGTTGACCTCTTAATTGATAGTATATGGTACTAAATGCTTTTTTAAATAGAAATTTGCATTTATTTATTTATTTGCATTATTGTGCTGTTCCGTCCGCCCACTCCCATTACTATATAAACACCCAATGAGCCACAGCATGCAGGGCTGTAAACACCAGCAAGCTGCTCTGGAGGTAAGTCTGCAACGTGGTTGACTTCTTAATAGATAGTATATGGTAATAAATACTATTTAAAATAGAAATTTGCATTTATTTATTTATTTGCATTATTGTGCTGTTCCGTCCGCCCACTCCCATTACTATATAAACACCCAAGGAGCCAAAGCATGAAGGGCTGTGAACACCAACAAGCTCCAGTGGAGGTCAGTCTGCAATGTGGTTGACTTCTTAATTGATAGTATATGGTAATAAATACTATTTAAAATAGAAATTTGCATTTATTTATTTATTTGCATTATTGTGCTGTTCCGTGCGCCCACTCCCATTACTATATAAACACCCAATGAGCCACAGCATGCAGGGCTGTAAACACCAGCAAGCTGCTCTGGAGGTAAGTCTGCAACGTGGTTGACTTCTTAATAGATAGTATATGGTAAGAAATACTATTTAAAATAGAAATTTGCATTTCTTTATTTATTTGCATTACTGTGCTGTTCCGTCCGCCCACTCCCATTACTATATAAACACCCAAGGAGCCAAAGCATGAAGGGCTGTGAACACCAACAAGCTCCAGTGGAGGTCAGGCTGCAACGTGGTTGACTTCTTAATTGATAGTATATGGTAATAAATACTATTTAAAATAGAAATTTGCATTTATTTATTTATTTGCATTATTGTGCAGTTCCGTCCACCCACTCCCATTACTATATAAACACCCAAGGAGCAAAAGCATGCAGGGCTGTAAACACCAGCAAGCTCCACTGGCGGTAAGTCTGCAACGTGGTTGACCTCTTAATTGATAGTATATGGTACTAAATACTTTTTAAAATAGAAATTTGCATTTATTTATTTATTTGCATTATTGTGCTGTTCCGTCCGCCCACTCCCATTACTATATAAACACCCAATGAGCCACAGCATGCAGGGCTGTAAACACCAGCAAGCTGCTCTGGAGGTAAGTCTGCAACGTGGTTGACTTCTTAATAGATAGTATATGGTAAGAAATACTATTTAAAATAGAAATTTGCATTTATTTATTTATTTGCATTATTGTGCTGTTCCGTCCGCCCACTCCCATTACTATATAAACACCCAAGGAGCCAAAGCATGAAGGGCTGTGAACACCAACAAGCTCCAGTGGAGGTCAGTCTGCAATGTGGTTGACTTCTTAATTGATAGTATATGGTAATAAATACCATTTAAAATAGAAATTTGGATTTATTTATTTATTTGCATTACTGTGCTGTTCCGTCCGCCCACTTCCATTACTATATAAACACCCAAGGAGCCAAAGAATGCAGGGCTGTAAACACCAACAAGCTCCACTTTAGGTAAGTCTGCAACGTGGTTAACTTCTTAATTGATAGTATATGGTAATAAATACTATTTAAAATAGAATTTTGCATTTATTTATTTATTTGCATTATTGTGCTGTTCCGTCCCCCCACTCCCATTACTATATAAACACCCAAGGAGCCAAAGCATGCAGGGCTGTAATCACCAGCAAGCTCCACTGGAGGTAAGTCTGCAATGTGGTTGACTTCTTAATTGATAGTATATGGTAATAAATACTATTTAAAATAGAAATTTGCATTTATTTATTTATTTGCATTATTGTGCTGTTCCGTCCGCCCACTCCCATTACTATATAAACACCCAAGGAGCCAAAGCATGCAGGGCTGTAAACACCAGCAAGCTCCACTGGAGGTAAGTCTGCAACGTGGTTGACCTCTTAATTGATAGTATATGGTAATAAATACTATTTAAAATAGAAATTTGCATTTATTTATTTATTTGCATTATTGTGCTGTTCCGTCCGCCCACTCCCATTACTATATAAACACCCAAGGAGCCAAAGCATGCAGGGCTGTAAACACCAGCAAGCTGCACTGGAGGTAAGTTTGCAACGTGGTTGACTACTTAATTGATAGTATATGGCAATAAATACTATTTAAAATAGAAATTTTCATTTATTTATTTATTTGCATTATTGTGCTGTTCCGTCCGCCCACTCCCATTACTATATAAACACCCAAGGAGCCAAAGCATGCGGGGCTGTAAACACCAGCAAGCTGCACTGGAGGTAAGTCTGCAACGTGGTTGATTTCTTAATTGATAGTAAATGGTAATAAATACTATTTAAAATAGAACTTTGCATTTATTTATTTATTTGCATTATTGTGCTGTTCCGTCTGCCCACTCCCATTACTATATAAACACCCAAGTAGCCAAAGCATGCAGGGCTGTGAACACCAACAAGCTCCACTGGGGTCAGCCTGCAACGTGGTTGACTTCTTAATTGATAGTATATGGTAATAAATACTATTTAAAATAGAAATTTGCATTTATTTATTTATTTGCATTATTGTGCAGTTCCGTCCACCCACTCCCATTACTATATAAACACCCAAGGAGCAAAAGCATGCAGGGCTGTAAACACCAGCAAGCTCCACTGGCGGTAAGTCTGCAACGTGGTTGACCACTTAATTGATAGTATATGGTACTAAATACTATTTAAAATAGAAATTTGCATTTATTTATTTATTTACATTATTGTGCTGTTCCGTCCGCCCACTCCCATTACTATATAAACACCCAATGAGCCACAGCATGCAGGGCTGTAAACACCAGCAAGCTGCTCTGGAGGTAAGTCTGCAACGTGGTTGACTTCTTAATAGATAGTATATGGTAAGAAATACTATTTAAAATAGAAATTTGCATTTATTTATTTATTTGCATTATTGTGCTGTTCCGTCCGCCCACTCCTATTACTATATAAACACCCAAGGAGCCAAAGCATGAAGGGCTGTGAACACCAACAAGCTCCAGTGGAGGTCAGTCTGCAATGTGGTTGACTTCTTAATTGATAGTATATGGTAAGAAATACTATTTAAAATAGAAATTTGCATTTATTTATTTATTTGCATTATTGTGCTGTTCCGTCCACCCTCTCCCATTACTATATAAACACCCAAGGAGCCAAAGCATGCAGGGCTGTAAACACCAGCAAGCTGCACTGGAGGTAAGTCTGTAACGTGGTTGACTTCTTAATTGATAGTATATGGTAATAAATACTATTTAAAATAGAAATTTGCATTTACTTATTTATTTGCATTATTGTGCTTTTCCGTCCGCCCAGTCCTATTACTATATAAACACCAAAGGAGCCAAAGCATGCAGGGCTGTAAACACCAGCAAGCTGCACTGGAAGTAAGTCTGCAACGTGGTTGACTTCTTAATTGATAGTATATGGTAATAAATACCATTTAAAATAGAAATTTGCATTTATTTATTTATTTGCATTATTGTGCTGCTCCGTCTGCCAACTCCATTTACTATATAAACACCCAAGGAGCCAAAGCATGCACGGCTGTGAACACCAACAAGCTCCACTGGAGGTCAGTCTGCAATGTGGTTGACTTCTTAATTGATTGTATATGATAATAAATACTATTTAAAATAGAAATTTGCATTTATTTATTTATTTGCATTACTGTGCTGTTCCGTCCGCCCACTCCCATTACTATATAAACACCCAAGGAGCCAAAGCATGCAGGGCTGTAAACACCAGCAAGCTAGACTCTAGGTAAGTCTGCAAAGTGGTAGACCTCTAAATTGATAGTATATGGTAATAAATACTATTTAAAATAGAAATTTGCATTTATTTATCTGTTTGCATTATTGTGCTGTTCCGTCCGCCTATGCCCATTACTATATAAACACCCAAGGAGCCAAAGAATGCAGGGCTGTAAACACCAACAAGCTCCACTGGAGGTAAGTCTGCGACGTGGTTAACTTCCTAATTGATAGTATATGGTAATAAATACTATTTAAAATAGAAATTTGCATTTATTTATTTATTTGCATTATTGTGCAATTCCGTCCGCCCACACTCCATTACTATATTAACCCCCAAGGAGCCAAAGCATGACGGGCTGTGAACACCAACAAGCTCCAGTGGAGGTCAGTCTGCAACGTGGTTGACTTCTTAATTCATAGTATATGGTAATAAATACAATTTAAAATAGAAATTTGCATTTATTTATTTATTTGCATTATTGTGCTGTTCCGTCCACCCACTCCCACACCCAAGGAGCCAAAGCATGCAGGGATGTAAACACCAACAAGCTCCAGTGGAGGTCAGTCTGAAACTTGGTTGACTTCTTAAATGATTGTATACGGTAATAAATACTATTTAAAATAGAAATTTGCATTTATTTATTTATTTGCATTATTGTGCTGTTCCGTCAGCCCACTCCCATTACTATATAAACACCCAAGGAGCAAAAGCATGCAGGGCTGTAAACACCAGCAAGCTCGACTGTAGGTAAGTCTGCAACGTGGTTGACCTCTTAATTGATAGTATATGGTACTAAATACTATTTACAATAAAAATTTTCATTTATTTATTTATTTGCATTGTTGTGCTGTTCCGTCCGCCCACTCCCATTACTGTATAAACACCCAAGGATCCAAAGCATGCAGGGCTGTAAACACCAACAAGCTGCACAGGAGGTAAGTCTGCAACGTGGTTGACTTCTTAATAGATAGTATATGGTAATAAATACTATTTAAAATAGAAATTTGCATTTATTTATTTATTTGCATTATTGTGCTGTTCCGTCCGCCCACTCCCATTACTATATAAACACCCAAGGAGCCAAAGCATGCAGGGCTGTGAACACCAACAAGCTCCACTGGAAGTCAGTCTGCAAAGTGGTTGACTAATTAATTGATTGTATATGGTAATAAATACTATTTAAAATAGAAATTTGCATTTATTTATTTATTTGCATTACTGTGCTGTTCCATCCGCCCACTCCCATTACTATATAAACAACCAAGGAGCCAAAGCATACAGGGCTGTAAACACCAGCAAGCTCCTCTGGAGGTAAGTCTGCAACGTGGTTGACCTATTAATTGACAGTATATGGTCATAAATACTATTTACAATAGAAATTTGCATTTATTTATCAATTTGCATTATTGTGCTGTTCCGTCCGCCCACTCCCATTACTATATAAACACCCAAGGAGCCAAAGAATGCAGGGCTGTAAACACCAACAAGCTCCACTGGAGGTAAGTCTGCGACGTGGTTAACTTCTTAATTGATAGTATATGGAAATAAATACTATTTAAAATAGAAATTTGCATTTATTTATTTATTTGCATTATTGTGCTGTTCCGTCCGCCCACTCCCATTACTATATAAACACCCAAGGAGCCAAAGCATGCAGGGCTGTAAACACCAGCAAGCTGCTCTGGAGGTAAGTCTGCAACGTGGTTGACTACTTAATTGATAGTATATGGTAATAAATACTATTTAAAATAGAAATTTGCATTTATTTATTTATTTGCATTATTGTGCTGTTCCGTCCGCCCACTCTAATTACTATATAAACACCCAAGTTGCCATAGCATGCAGGGCTGTAAACACCAGCAAGCTGCACTGGAGGTAAGTCTGGAATGTGGTTGACTTCTTAATTGATAGTATATGGTAATAAATACTATTTAAAATATAAGTTTGCATTTATTTATTGATTTGCATTATTGTGCTGTTCCGTCCGCCCTCTTCCATTACTATATAAACACACAAGGAGCCAAAGCATGCAGGGCTGTAAACACCAGCAAGCTCCACTGGAGGTAAGTCTGCAACGTGGTTGACTTCTTAATTGTTAGTATATGGTCATAAATACTATTTAAAATAGAAATTTGCATTTATTTATTTATTTGCATTATTGTGCTGTTCCGTCTGCCCACTCCCATTACTTTATAAACACCCAAGTAGGCAAAGCATGCAGGGCTGTGAACACCAACAAGCTCCACTGGAGGTCAGCCTGCAACGTGGTTGACTTCTTAATTGATAGTATATGGTAATAAATACTATTTAAAATAGAAATTTGCATTTATTTATTTATTTGCATTATTGTGCAGTTCCGTCCACCCACTCCCATTACTATATAAACACCCAAGGAGCAAAAGCATGCATGGCTGTAAACACCAGCAAGCTCCACTGGCGGTAAGTCTGCAACGTGGTTGACCTCTTAATTGATAGTATATGGTACTAAATGCTTTTTTAAATAGAAATTTGCATTTATTTATTTATTTGCATTATTGTGCTGTTCCGTCCGCCCACTCCCATTACTATATAAACACCCAATGAGCCACAGCATGCAGGGCTGTAAACACCAGCAAGCTGCTCTGGAGGTAAGTCTGCAACGTGGTTGACTTCTTAATAGATAGTATATGGTAATAAATACTATTTAAAATAGAAATTTGCATTTATTTATTTATTTGCATTATTGTGCTGTTCCGTCCGCCCACTCCCATTACTATATAAACACCCAAGGAGCCAAAGCATGAAGGGCTGTGAACACCAACAAGCTCCAGTGGAGGTCAGTCTGCAATGTGGTTGACTTCTTAATTGATAGTATATGGTAATAAATACTATTTAAAATAGAAATTTGCATTTATTTATTTATTTGCATTATTGTGCTGTTCCGTGCGCCCACTCCCATTACTATATAAACACCCAATGAGCCACAGCATGCAGGGCTGTAAACACCAGCAAGCTGCTCTGGAGGTAAGTCTGCAACGTGGTTGACTTCTTAATAGATAGTATATGGTAAGAAATACTATTTAAAATAGAAATTTGCATTTCTTTATTTATTTGCATTACTGTGCTGTTCCGTCCGCCCACTCCCATTACTATATAAACACCCAAGGAGCCAAAGCATGAAGGGCTGTGAACACCAACAAGCTCCAGTGGAGGTCAGGCTGCAACGTGGTTGACTTCTTAATTGATAGTATATGGTAATAAATACTATTTAAAATAGAAATTTGCATTTATTTATTTATTTGCATTATTGTGCAGTTCCGTCCACCCACTCCCATTACTATATAAACACCCAAGGAGCAAAAGCATGCAGGGCTGTAAACACCAGCAAGCTCCACTGGCGGTAAGTCTGCAACGTGGTTGACCTCTTAATTGATAGTATATGGTACTAAATACTTTTTAAAATAGAAATTTGCATTTATTTATTTATTTGCATTATTGTGCTGTTCCGTCCGCCCACTCCCATTACTATATAAACACCCAATGAGCCACAGCATGCAGGGCTGTAAACACCAGCAAGCTGCTCTGGAGGTAAGTCTGCAACGTGGTTGACTTCTTAATAGATAGTATATGGTAAGAAATACTATTTAAAATAGAAATTTGCATTTATTTATTTATTTGCATTATTGTGCTGTTCCGTCCGCCCACTCCCATTACTATATAAACACCCAAGGAGCCAAAGCATGAAGGGCTGTGAACACCAACAAGCTCCAGTGGAGGTCAGTCTGCAATGTGGTTGACTTCTTAATTGATAGTATATGGTAATAAATACCATTTAAAATAGAAATTTGGATTTATTTATTTATTTGCATTACTGTGCTGTTCCGTCCGCCCACTCCCATTACTATATAAACACCCAAGGAGCCAAAGCATGCAGGGCTGTAAACAACAGCAAGCTCCACTGGAGGTAAGTCTGCAACGTGGTTGACTTCTTAATTGATAGTATATGGTAATAAATACTATTTAAAATAGAATTTTGCATTTATTTATTTATTTGCATTATTGTGCTGTTCCGTCCGCCTACTCCCATTACTATATAAACACCCAAGTAGCCAAAGCATGCAGGGCTGTAAACACCAGCAAGCTGCACTGGTGGTAAGTCTACAACGTGGTTGACTTCTTAATTGATAGTATATGGTAATAAATACTATTTAAAATAGAAATTTGCATTTATTTATATATTTGCATTATTGTGCTGTTTCGTCCGCCCACTCCCATTACTATATAAACACCCAAGGATCCAAAGCATGCAAGGCTGTAAACACCAGCAAGCTGCACTGGAGGTAAGTCTGCGACGTGGTTGACTTCTTAATAGATAGTATATGGTAATAAATACTATTTAAAATAGAAATTTGCATTTATTTATTTATTTGCATTATTGTGCTGTTCCGTCCGCCCACTCCCATTACTATATAAACACCCAAGGAGCCAAAGAATGCAGGGCTGTAAACACCAACAAGCTCCACTGGAGGTAAGTCTGCGACGTGGTTAACTTCTTAATTGATAGTATATGGTAATAAATACTATTTAAAATAGAATTTTGCATTTATTTATTTATTTGCATTATTGTGCTGTTCCGTCCGCCCACTCCCATTACTATATAAACACCCAAGGAGCCAAAGCATGCAGGGCTGTAAACACCAGCAAGCTGCTCTGGAGGTAAGTCTGCAACGTGGTTGACTTCTTAATAGATAGTATATGGTAATAAATACTATTTAAAATAGAAATTTGCATTTATTTATTTATTTGCATTATTGTGCTGCTCCGTCCGCCCCCTCCCATTACTATATAAAAACCCAAAGAGCCAAAGCATGCAGGGCTGTAAACACCAGCAAGTTGCACTGGAGGTAAGTCTGCAACGTGGTTGACTTCTTAATTGATAGTATATGGTTAAAAAATACTATTTAAAATAGAAATTTGCATTTATTTATTTATTTGCATTATTGTGCTGTTCCGTCCGCCCGCTCCCATTACTATATAAACACCCAAGGAGCCAAAGCATGCAGGGCTGTAAACACCAGCAAGCTGCACTGGAGGTAAGTCTGCAACGTGGTTGACATCTTAATTGATAGTATATGGTAATAAATTCCATTTAAAATAGAAATTTGCATTTATTTATTTATTTGCATTATTGTGCTGCTCCGTCTGCCAACTTCCATTACTATATAAACACCCAAGGAGCCAAAGCATGCAGGGCTGTAAACACCAGCAAGCTCCACTGGAGGTAAGTCTGCAACGTGGTTGACCTCTTAATTGATAGTATATGGTAATAAATACTATTTAAAATAGAAATTTGCATTTATTTATCTATTTGCATTCTTGTGCTGTTCCGTCCGCCTACTCCCATTACTATATAAACACCCAAGGAGCCAAAGAATGCAGGGCTGTAAAAACCAACAAGCTCCACTGGAAGTAAGTCTGCGACGTGGTTAACTTCTTAATTGATAGTATATGGTACTAAATACTACTTACAATAAAAATTTGCATTTATTTATTTATTTGCATTATTGTGCTGCTCCGTCTGCCAACTCCCATTACTATATAAACACCCAAGGTGCCAAAGCATGCAGGGCTGTAAACACCAGCAAGCTCCACTGGAGGTAAGTCTGCAACGTGGTTGACCTCTTAATTGATAGTATATGGTAATAAATACTATTTAAAATAGAAATTTGCATTTATTTATTTATTTGCATTATTGTGCTGCTCCGTCTGCCAACTCCCATTACTATATAAACACCCAAGGAGCCAAAGAATGCACGGCTGTGAACACCAACAAGCTCCACGGGAGGTCAGTCTGCAATTTGGTTGACTTCTTAATTGATTGTATATGGTAATAAATACTATTTAAAATAGAAATTTGCATTTATTTATCTATTTGCATTATTGTGCTGTTCCGTCCGACTACTCCCATTACTATATAAACACCCAAGGAGCCAAAGAATGCAGGGCTGTAAACACCAACAAGCTCCACTGGAGGTAAGTCTCCGACGTGGTTAACTTCTTAATTGATAGTATATGGTAATAAATACTATTTAAAATAGAATTTTGCATTTATTTATTTATTTGCATTATTGTGCTGTTCCGTCCGCCTACTCCCATTACTATATAAACACCCAAGTAGCCAAAGCATGCAGGGCTGTAAACACCAACAAGCTGCACTGGAGGTAAATCTACAACGTGGTTGACTACTTAATTGATAGTATATGGTAATAAATACTATATAAAATAGAAATTTGCATTTATTTATTTATTTGCATTATTGTGCTGTTCCGTCCGCCCACTCCCATTACTATATAAACACCCAAGGAGCAAAAGCATGCAGGGCTGTAAACACCAGCAAGCTCCACTGTAGGTAAGTCTGCAACGTGGTTGACCTCTTAATTGATAGTATATGGTACTAAATACTATTTACAATAAAAATTTGCATTTATTTATTTATTTGCATTATTGTGCTGCTCCGTCTGCCAACTCCCATTACTATATAAACACCCAAGGAGCAAAAGCATGCAGGGCTGTAAACACCAGCAAGCTCGACTGTAGGTAAGTCTGCAATGTGGTTGACCTCTTAATTGATAGTATATGGTACTAAATACTATTTACAATAAAAATTTTCATTTATTTATTTATTTGCATTGTTGTGCTGTTCCGTCCGCCCACTCCCATTACTGTATAAACACCCAAGGATCCAAAGCATGCAGGGCTGTAAACACCAACAAGCTGCACTGGAGGTAAGTCTGCAACGTGGTTGACTTCTTAATAGATAGTATATGGTAATAAATACTATTTAAAATAGAAATTTGCATTTATTTATTTATTTGCATTATTGTGCTGTTCCGTCCGCCCACTCCCATTACTATATAAACACCCAAGGAGCCAAAGCATGCAGGGCTGTGAACACCAACAAGCTCCACTGGAAGTCAGTCTGCAAAGTGGTTGACTTCTTAATTGATTGTATATGGTAATAAATACTATTTAAAATAGAAATTTGCATTTATTTATTTATTTGCATTACTGTGCTGTTCCATCCGCCCACTCCCATTACTATATAAACAACCAAGGAGCCAAAGCATGCAGGGCTGTAAACACCAGCAAGCTCCTCTGGAGGTAAGTCTGCAACGTGGTTGACCTATTAATTGACAGTATATGGTAATAAATACTATTTACAATAGAAATTTGCATTTATTTATCAATTTGCATTATTGTGCTGTTCCGTCCGCCCACTCCCATTACTATATAAACACCCAAGGAGCCAAAGAATGCAGGGCTGTAAACACCAACAAGCTCCACTGGAGGTAAGTCTGCGACGTGGTTAACTTCTTAATTGATAGTATATGGAAATAAATACTATTTAAAATAGAAATTTGCATTTATTTATTTATTTGCATTATTGTGCTGTTCCGTCCGCCCACTCCCATTACTATATAAACACCCAATGAGCCACAGCATGCAGGGCTGTAAACACCAGCAAGCTGCTCTGGAGGTAAGTCTGCAACGTGGTTGACTTCTTAATAGATAGTATATGGTAAGAAATACTATTTAAAATTGAAATTTGCATTTATTTATTTATTTGCATTATTGTGCTGTTCCGTCCGCCCACTCCCATTACTATATAAACACCCAAGGAGCCAAAGCATGAAGGGCTGTGAACACCAACAAGCTCCAGTGGAGGTCAGTCTGCAATGTGGTTGACTTCTTAATTGATAGTATATGGTAATAAATACCATTTAAAATAGAAATTTGGATTTATTTATTTATTTGCATTACTGTGCTGTTCCGTCCGCCCACTCCCATTACTATATAAACACCCAAGGAGCCAAAGCATGCAGGGCTGTAAACAACAGCAAGCTCCACTGGAGGTAAGTCTGCAACGTGGTTGACTTCTTAATTGATAGTATATGGTAATAAATACTATTTAAAATAGAAATTTGCATTTATTTATTTATTTGCATTATTGTGCAGTTCCGTCCACCCACTCCCATTACTATATAAACACCCAAGGAGCAAAAGCATGCAGGGCTGTAAACACCAGCAAGCTCCACTGGCGGTAAGTCTGCAACGTGGTTGACCTCTTAATTGATAGTATATGGTACTAAATACTTTTTAAAATAGAAATTTGCATTTATTTATTTATTTGCATTATTGTGCTGTTCCGTCCGCCCACTCCCATTACTATATAAACACCCAATGAGCCACAGCATGCAGGGCTGTAAACACCAGCAAGCTGCTCTGGAGGTAAGTCTGCAACGTGGTTGACTTCTTAATAGATAGTATATGGTAAGAAATACTATTTAAAATAGAAATTTGCATTTATTTATTTATTTGCATTATTGTGCTGTTCCGTCCGCCCACTCCCATTACTATATAAACACCCAAGGAGCCAAAGCATGAAGGGCTGTGAACACCAACAAGCTCCAGTGGAGGTCAGTCTGCAATGTGGTTGACTTCTTAATTGATAGTATATGGTAATAAATACCATTTAAAATAGAAATTTGGATTTATTTATTTATTTGCATTACTGTGCTGTTCCGTCCGTCCACTCCCATTACTATATAAACACCCAAGGAGCCAAAGCATGCAGGGCTGTAAACAACAGCAAGCTCCACTGGAGGTAAGTCTGCAACGTGGTTGACTTCTTAATTGATAGTATATGGTAATAAATACTATTTAAAATAGAATTTTGCATTTATTTATTTATTTGCATTATTGTGCTGTTCCGTCCGCCTACTCCCATTACAATATAAACACCCAAGTAGCCAAAGCATGCAGGGCTGTAAACACCAGCAAGCTGCACTGGAGGTAAGTCTACAACGTGGTTGACTTCTTAATTGATAGTATATGGTAATAAATACTATTTAAAATAGAAATTTGCATTTATTTATATATTTGCATTATTGTGCTGTTTCGTCCGCCCACTCCCATTACTATATAAACACCCAAGGATCCAAAGCATGCAAGGCTGTAAACACCAGCAAGCTGCACTGGAGGTAAGTCTGCGACGTGGTTGACTTCTTAATAGATAGTATATGGTAATAAATACTATTTAAAATAGAAATTTGCATTTATTTATTTATTTGCATTATTGTGCTGTTCCGTCCGCCCACTCCCATTACTATATAAACACCCAAGGAGCCAAAGAATGCAGGGCTGTAAACACCAACAAGCTCCACTGGAGGTAAGTCTGCGACGTGGTTAACTTCTTAATTGATAGTATATGGTAATAAATACTATTTAAAATAGAATTTTGCATTTATTTATTTATTTGCATTATTGTGCTGTTCCGTCCGCCCACTCCCATTACTATATAAACACCCAAGGAGCCAAAGCATGCAGGGCTGTAAACACCAGCAAGCTGCTCTGGAGGTAAGTCTGCAACGTGGTTGACTTCTTAATAGATAGTATATGGTAATAAATACTATTTAAAATAGAAATTTGCATTTATTTATTTATTTGCATTATTGTGCTGCTCCGTCCGCCCCCTCCCATTACTATATAAAAACCCAAAGAGCCAAAGCATGCAGGGCTGTAAACACCAGCAAGTTGCACTGGAGGTAAGTCTGCAACGTGGTTGACTTCTTAATTGATAGTATATGGTTAAAAAATACTATTTAAAATAGAAATTTGCATTTATTTATTTATTTGCATTATTGTGCTGTTCCGTCCGCCCGCTCCCATTACTATATAAACACCCAAGGAGCCAAAGCATGCAGGGCTGTAAACACCAGCAAGCTGCACTGGAGGTAAGTCTGCAACGTGGTTGACATCTTAATTGATAGTATATGGTAATAAATTCCATTTAAAATAGAAATTTGCATTTATTTATTTATTTGCATTATTGTGCTGCTCCGTCTGCCAACTCCCATTACTATATAAACACCCAAGGAGCCAAAGCATGCAGGGCTGTAAACACCAGCAAGCTCCACTGGAGGTAAGTCTGCAACGTGGTTGACCTCTTAATTGATAGTATATGGTAATAAATACTATTTAAAATAGAAATTTGCATTTATTTATCTATTTGCATTCTTGTGCAGTTCCGTCCGCCTACTCCCATTACTATATAAACACCCAAGGAGCCAAAGAATGCAGGGCTGTAAAAACCAACAAGCTTCACTGGAAGTAAGTCTGCGACGTGGTTAACTTCTTAATTGATAGTATATGGTACTAAATACTACTTACAATAAAAATTTGCATTTATTTATTTATTTGCATTATTGTGCTGCTCCGTCTGCCAACTCCCATTACTATATAAACACCCAAGGTGCCAAAGCATGCAGGGCTGTAAACACCAGCAAGCTCCATTGGAGGTAAGTCTGCAACGTGGTTGACCTCTTAATTGATAGTATATGGTAATAAATACTATTTAAAATAGAAATTTGCATTTATTTATTTATTTGCATTATTGTGCTGCTCCGTCCGACTACTCCCATTACTATATAAACACCCAAGGAGCCAAAGAATGCAGGGCTGTAAACACCAACAAGCTCCACTGGAGGTAAGTCTCCGACGTGGTTAACTTCTTAATTGATAGTATATGGTAATAAATACTATTTAAAATAGAATTTTGCATTTATTTATTTATTTGCATTATTGTGCTGTTCCGTCCGCCTACTCCCATTACTATATAAACACCCAAGTAGCCAAAGCATGCAGGGCTGTAAACACCAACAAGCTGCACTGGAGGTAAATCTACAACGTGGTTGACTTCTTAATTGATAGTATATGGTAATAAATACTATTTAAAATAGAAATTTGCATTTATTTATTTATTTGCATTATTGTGCTGTTCCGTCCGCCCACTCCCATTACTATATAAACACCCAAGGAGCAAAAGCATGCAGGGCTGTAAACACCAGCAAGCTCCACTGTAGGTAAGTCTGCAACGTGGTTGACCTCTTAATTGATAGTATATGGTACTAAATACTATTTACAATAAAAATTTGCATTTATTTATTTATTTGCATTATTGTGCTGCTCCGTCTGCCAACTCCCATTACTATATAAACACCCAAGGAGCAAAAGCATGCAGGGCTGTAAACACCAGCAAGCTCGACTGTAGGTAAGTCTGCAACGTGGTTGACCTCTTAATTGATAGTATATGGTACTAAATACTATTTACAATAAAAATTTTCATTTATTTATTTATTTGCATTGTTGTGCTGTTCCGTCCGCCCACTCCCATTACTGTATAAACACCCAAGGATCCAAAGCATGCAGGGCTGTAAACACCAACAAGCTGCACTGGAGGTAAGTCTGCAACGTGGTTGACTTCTTAATAGATAGTATATGGTAATAAATACTATTTAAAATAGAAATTTGCATTTATTTATTTATTTGCATTATTGTGCTGTTCCGTCCGCCCACTCCCATTACTATATAAACACCCAAGGAGCCAAAGCATGCAGGGCTGTGAACACCAACAAGCTCCACTGGAAGTCAGTCTGCAAAGTGGTTGACTTCTTAATTGATTGTATATGGTAATAAATACTATTTAAAATAGAAATTTGCATTTATTTATTTATTTGCATTACTGTGCTGTTCCATCCGCCCACTCCCATTACTATATAAACAACCAAGGAGCCAAAGCATGCAGGGCTGTAAACACCAGCAAGCTCCTCTGGAGGTAAGTCTGCAACGTGGTTGACCTATTAATTGACAGTATATGGTAATAAATACTATTTACAATAGAAATTTGCATTTATTTATCAATTTGCATTATTGTGCTGTTCCGTCCGCCCACTCCCATTACTATATAAACACCCAAGGAGCCAAAGAATGCAGGGCTGTAAACACCAACAAGCTCCACTGGAGGTAAGTCTGCGACGTGGTTAACTTCTTAATTGATAGTATATGGAAATAAATACTATTTAAAATAGAAATTTGCATTTATTTATTTATTTGCATTATTGTGCTGTTCCGTCCGCCCACTCCCATTACTATATAAACACCCAAGGAGCCAAAGCATGCAGGGCTGTAAACACCAGCAAGCTGCTCTGGAGGTAAGTCTGCAACGTGTTTGACTACTTAATTGATAGTATATGGTAATAAATACTATTTAAAATAGAAATTTGCATTTATTTATTTATTTGCATTATTGTGCTGTTCCGTCCGCCCACTCCCATTACTATATAAACACCCAAGGAGCCATAGCATGCAGGGCTGTAAACACCAGCAAGCTGCACTGGAGGTAAGTCTGGAATGTGGTTGACTTCTTAATTGATAGTATATGGTAATAAATACTATTTGAAATATAAGTTTGCATTTATTTATTTATTTGCATTATTGTGCTGTTCCGTCCGCCCTCTCCCATTACTATATAAACACACAAGGACCCAAAGCATGCAGGGCTGTGAACACCAACAAGCTCCACTGGAGGTCAGCCTGCAACGTGGTTGACTTCTTAATTGATAGTATATGGTAATAAATACTATTTAAAATTGAAATTTGCATTTATTTATTTATTTGCATTATTGTGCAGTTCCGTCCACCCACTCCCATTACTATATAAACACCCAAGGAGCAAAAGCATGCAGGGCTGTAAACACCAGCAAGCTCCACTGGCGGTAAGTCTGCAACGTGGTTGACCTCTTAATTGATAGTATATGGTACTAAATACTTTTTAAAATAGAAATTTGCATTTATTTATTTATTTGCATTATTGTGCTGTTCCGTCCGCCCACTCCCATTACTATATAAACACCCAATGAGCCACAGCATGCAGGGCTGTAATTACCAGCAAGCTGCTCTGGAGGTAATTCTGCAACGTGGTTGACTTCTTAATAGATAGTATATGGTAATAAATACTATTTAAAATAGAAATTTGCATTTATTTATTTATTTGCATTATTGTGCTGTTCCGTCCGCCCACTCCCATTACTATATAAACACCCAAGGAGCCAAAGCATGAAGGGCTGTGAACACCAACAATCTCCAGTGGAGGTCAGTCTGCAATGTGGTTGTCTTCTTAATCGATAGTATATGGTAATAAATACTATTTAAAATAGAAATTTGCATTTATTTATTTATTTGCATTATTGTGCTGTTCCGTCCGCCCACTCCCATTACTATATAAACACCCAATGAGCCACAGCATGCAGGGCTGTAAACACCAGCAAGCTGCTCTGGAGGTAAGTCTGCAACGTGGTTGACTTCTTAATAGATAGTATATGGTAAGAAATACTATTTAAAATAGAAATTTGCATTTATTTATTTATTTGCATTATTGTGCTGTTCCGTCCGCCCACTCCCATTACTATATAAACACCCAAGGAGCCAAAGCATGAAGGGCTGTGAACACCAACAAGCTCCAGTGGAGGTCAGCCTGCAACGTGGTTGACTTCTTAATTGATAGTATATGGTAATAAATACTATTTAAAATAGAAATTTGCATTTATTTATTTATTTGCATTATTGTGCAGTTCCGTCCACCCACTCCCATTACTATATAAACACCCAAGGAGCAAAAGCATGCAGGGCTGTAAACACCAGCAAGCTCCACTGGCGGTAAGTCTGCAACGTGGTTGACCTCTTAATTGATAGTATATGGTAAGAAATACTATTTAAAATAGAAATTTGCATTTATTTATTTATTTGCATTATTGTGCTGTTCCGTCCGCCCACTCCCATTACTATATAAACACCCAATGAGCCACAGCATGCAGGGCTGTAAACACCAGCAAGCTGCTCTGGAGGTAAGTCTGCAACGTGGTTGACTTCTTAATAGATAGTATATGGTAAGAAATACTATTTAAAATAGAAATTTGCATTTATTTATTTATTTGCATTATTGTGCTGTTCCGTCCGCCCACTCCCATTACTATATAAACACCCAAGGAGCCAAAGCATGAAGGGCTGTGAACACCAACAAGCTCCAGTGGAGGTCAGTCTGCAATGTGGTTGACTTCTTAATTGATAGTATATGGTAATAAATACCATTTAAAATAGAAATTTGGATTTATTTATTTATTTGCATTACTGTGCTGTTCCGTCCGCCCACTCCCATTACTATATAAACACCCAAGGAGCCAAAGCATGCAGGGCTGTAAACAACAGCAAGCTCCACTGGAGGTAAGTCTGCAACGTGGTTGACCTCTTAATTGATAGTATATGGTAATAAATACTATTTAAAATAGAAATTTGCATTTATTTATTTATTTGCATTATTGTGCTGTTCCGTCCGCCCACTCCCATTACTATATAAACACCCAAGTAGCCAAAGCATGCAGGGCTGTAAACACCAGCAAGCTGCACTGGAGGTAAGTCTGCAAAGTGGTTGACTTCTTAATTGATAGTATATGGTAATAAATACTATTTAAAATAGAATTTTGCATTTATTTATTTATTTGCATTATTGTGCTGTTCCGTCCGCCTACTCCCATTACTATATAAACACCCAAGTAGCCAAAGCATGCAGGGCTGTAAACACCAGCAAGCTGCACTGGAGGTAAGTCTACAACGTGGTTGACTTCTTAATTGATAGTATATGGTAATAAATACTATTTAAAATAGAAATTTGCATTTATTTATATATTTGCATTATTGTGCTGTTTCGTCCGCCCACTCCCATTACTATATAAACACCCAAGGATCCAAAGCATGAAAGGCTGTAAACACCAGCAAGCTGCACTGGAGGTAAGTCTGCAACGTGGTTGACTTCTTAATAGATAGTATATGGTAATAAATACTATTTAAAATAGAAATTTGCATTTATTTATTTATTTGCATTATTGTGCTGTTCCGTCCGCCCACTCCCATTACTATATAAACACCCAAGGAGCCAAAGAATGCAGGGCTGTAAACACCAACAAGCTCCACTGGAGGTAAGTCTGCGACGTGGTTAACTTCTTAATTGATAGTATATGGTAATAAATACTATTTAAAATAGAATTTTGCATTTATTTATTTATTTGCATTATTGTGCTGTTCCGTCCGCCCACTCCCATTACTATATAAACACCCAAGGAGCCAAAGAATGCAGGGCTGTAAACACCAACAAGCTCCACTGGAGGTAAGTCTGCGACGTGGTTAACTTCTTAATTGATAGTATATGGTAATAAATACTATTTAAAATAGAAATTTGCATTTATTTATTTATTTGCATTATTGTGCTGCTCCGTCCGCCCCCTCCCATTACTATATAAAAACCCAAAGAGCCAAAGCATGCAGGGCTGTAAACACCAGCAAGTTGCACAGGAGGTAAGTCTGCAACGTGGTTGACTTCTTAAATGATAGTATATGGTTAAAAAATACTATTTAAAATAGAAATTTGCATTTATTTACTTATTTGCATTATTGTGCTGTTCCGTCCGCCCGCTCCCATTACTATATAAACACCCAAGGAGCCAAAGCATGCAGGGCTGTAAACACCAGCAAGCTGCACTGGAGGTACGTCTGCAACGTGGTTGACATCTTAATTGATAGTATATGGTAATAAATTCTATTTAAAATAGAAATTTGCATTTATTTATTTATTTGCATTATTGTGCTGCTCCATCTGCCAACTCCCATTACTATATAAACACCCAAGGAGCCAAAGCATGCAGGGCTGTAAACACCAGCAAGCTCCACTGGAGGTAAGTCTGCAACGTGGTTGACCTCTTAATTGATAGTATATGGTAATAAATACTATTTAAAATAGAAATTTGCATTTTTTTATCTATTTGCATTATTGTGCAGTTCCGTCCGCCTACTCCCATTACTATATAAACACCCAAGGAGCCAAAGAATGCAGGGCTGTAAAAACCAACAAGCTCCACTGGAGGTAAGTCTGCGACGTGGTTAACTTCTTAATTGATAGTATATGGTACTAAATACTACTTACAATAAAAATTTGCATTTATTTATTTATTTGCATTATTGTGCTGCTCCGTCTGCCAACTCCCATTACTATATAAACACCCAAGGTGCCAAAGCATGCAGGGCTGTAAACACCAGCAAGCTCCACTGGAGGTAAGTCTGCAACGTGGTTGACCTCTTAATTGATAGTATATGGTAATAAATACCATTTAAAATAGAAATTTGGATTTATTTATTTATTTGCATTACTGTGCTGTTCCGTCCGCCCACTCCCATTACTATATAAACACCCAAGGAGCCAAAGCATGCAGGGCTGTAAACAACAGCAAGCTCCACTGGAGGTAAGTCTGCAACGTGGTTGACCTCTTAATTGATAGTATATGGTAATAAATACTATTTAAAATAGAAATTTGCATTTATTTATTTATTTGCATTATTGTGCTGTTCCGTCCGCCCACTCCCATTACTATATAAACACCCAAGTAGCCAAAGCATGCAGGGCTGTAAACACCAGCAAGCTGCACTGGAGGTAAGTCTGCAAAGTGGTTGACTTCTTAATTGATAGTATATGGTAATAAATACTATTTAAAATAGAATTTTGCATTTATTTATTTATTTGCATTATTGTGCTGTTCCGTCCGCCTACTCCCATTACTATATAAACACCCAAGTAGCCAAAGCATGCAGGGCTGTAAACACCAGCAAGCTGCACTGGAGGTAAGTCTACAACGTGGTTGACTTCTTAATTGATAGTATATGGTAATAAATACTATTTAAAATAGAAATTTGCATTTATTTATATATTTGCATTATTGTGCTGTTTCGTCCGCCCACTCCCATTACTATATAAACACCCAAGGATCCAAAGCATGAAAGGCTGTAAACACCAGCAAGCTGCACTGGAGGTAAGTCTGCAACGTGGTTGACTTCTTAATAGATAGTATATGGTAATAAATACTATTTAAAATAGAAATTTGCATTTATTTATTTATTTGCATTATTGTGCTGTTCCGTCCGCCCACTCCCATTACTATATAAACACCCAAGGAGCCAAAGAATGCAGGGCTGTAAACACCAACAAGCTCCACTGGAGGTAAGTCTGCGACGTGGTTAACTTCTTAATTGATAGTATATGGTAATAAATACTATTTAAAATAGAATTTTGCATTTATTTATTTATTTGCATTATTGTGCTGTTCCGTCCGCCCACTCCCATTACTATATAAACACCCAAGGAGCCATAGAATGCAGGGCTGTAAACACCAACAAGCTCCACTGGAGGTCGGTCTGCGACGTGGTTAACTTCTTAATTGATAGTATATGGTAATAAATACTATTTAAAATAGAAATTTGCATTTATTTATTTATTTGCATTATTGTGCTGCTCCGTCCGCCCCCTCCCATTACTATATAAAAACCCAAAGAGCCAAAGCATGCAGGGCTGTAAACACCAGCATGTTGCACTGGAGGTAAGTCTGCAACGTGGTTGACTTCTTAAATGATAGTATATGGTTAAAAAATACTATTTAAAATAGAAATTTGCATTTATTTACTTATTTGCATTATTGTGCTGTTCCGTCCGCCCGCTCCCATTACTATATAAACACCCAAGGAGCCAAAGCATGCAGGGCTGTAAACACCAGCAAGCTGCACTGGAGGTACGTCTGCAACGTGGTTGACATCTTAATTGATAGTATATGGTAATAAATTCCATTTAAAATAGAAATTTGCATTTATTTATTTATTTGCATTATTGTGCTGCTCCATCTGCCAACTCCCATTACTATATAAACACCCAAGGAGCCAAAGCATGCAGGGCTGTAAACACCAGCAAGCTCCACTGGAGGTAAGTCTGCAACGTGGTTGACCTCTTAATTGATAGTATATGGTAATAAATACTATTTAAAATAGAAATTTGCATTTATTTATCTATTTGCATTATTGTGCAGTTCCGTCCGCCTACTCCCATTACTATATAAACACCCAAGGAGCCAAAGAATGCAGGGCTGTAAAAACCAACAAGCTCCACTGGAGGTAAGTCTGCGACGTGGTTAACTTCTTAATTGATAGTATATGGTACTAAATACTACTTACAATAAAAATTTGCATTTATTTATTTATTTGCATTATTGTGCTGCTCCGTCTGCCAACTCCCATTACTATATAAACACCCAAGGTGCCAAAGCATGCAGGGCTGTAAACACCAGCAAGCTCCACTGGAGGTAAGTCTGCAACGTGGTTGACCTCTTAATTGATAGTATATGGTAATAAATACTATTTAAAATAGAAATTTGCATTTATTTATCTATTTGCATTATTGTGCTGTTCCGTCCGACTACTCCCATTACTATATAAACACCCAAGGAGCCAAAGAATGCAGGGCTGTAAACACCAACAAGCTCCACTGGAAGTAAGTCTGCGACGTGGTTAACTTCTTAATTTATAGTAAATGGTAATAAATACTATTTAAAATAGAATTTTGCATTTATTTATTTATTTGCATTATTGTGCTGTTCCGTCCGCCTACTCCCATTACTATATAAACACCCAAGTAGCCAAAGCATGCAGGGCTGTAAACACCAACAAGCTGCACTTGAGGTAAATCTACAACGTGGTTGACTTCTTAATTGATAGTATATGGTAAAAAATACTATTTAAAATAGAAATTTGCATTTATTTATTTATTTGCATTATTGTGCTGTTCCGTCCGCCCACTCCCATTACTATATAAACACCCAAGGAGCAAAAGCATGCAGGGCTGTAAACACCAGCAAGCTCCACTGTAGGTAAGTCTGCAACGTGGTTGACCTCTTAATTGATAGTATATGGTACTAAATACTATTTACAATAAAAATTTGCATTTATTTATTTATTTGCATTATTGTGCTGCTCCGTCTGCCAACTCCCATTACTATATAAACACCCAAGGAGCCAAAGCATGCACGGCTGTGAACACCAACAAGCTCCACGGGAGGTCAGTCTGCAATGTGGTTGACTTCTTAATTGATTGTATATGGTAATAAATACTATTTAAAATAGAAATTTGCATTTATTTATTTATTTGCATTACTGTGCTGTTCCGTCCGCCCACTTCCATAACTATATAAACACCCAAGGAGCCAAAGCATGCACGGCTGTGAACACCAACAAGCTCCACGGGTGGTCTGTCTGCAATGTGGTTGACTTCTTAATTGATTGTATATGGTAATAAATACTATTTAAAATAGAAATTTGCATTTATTTATTTATTTGCATTACTGTGCTGTTCCGTCCGCCCACTCCCATTACCATATAAACACACAAGGAGCCAAAGCATGCAGGGCTGTAAACACCAGCAAGCTCCACTGGAGGTAAGTCTGCAACGTGGTTGACTTCTTAATTGATAGTATATGGTAATAAATACTATTTAAAATAGAAATTTGCATTTATTTATTTATTTGCATTATTGTGCTGTTCCGTCCGCCCACTCCCATTTCTATATAAACCCCCAAGGATCCAAAGCATGACGGGCTGTGAACACCAACAAGCTCCATTGGAGGTCAGTCTGCAACGTGGTTGACTTCTTAATTGATAGTATATGGTAATAAATACAATTTAAAATAAAAATTTGCATTTATTTATTTATTTGCATTATTGTGCTGTTCCGTCCACCCACTCCCACACCCAAGGAGCCAAAGCATGCAGGGATGTAAACACCAACAAGCTCCAGTGGAGGTCAGTCTGCAACTTGGTTGACTTCTTAAATGATTGTATACGGTAATAAATACTATATAAAATAGAAATTTGCATTTATTTATTTATTTGCATTATTGTGCTGTTCCGTCTGCCCTCTCCCATCACTATATAAAAACCCAAGGAGCCAAAGCATGCAGGGCTGTAAACACCAGCAAGTTGCACTGGAGGTAAGTCTGCAACGTGGTTGACTTCTTAATTGATAGTATATGGTAATAAATACTATTTAAAATAGAAATTTGCATTTATTTATTTATTTGCATTATTGTGCTGTTCCGTCCGCCCACTCCAATTACTATATAAACACCCAAGGAGCCAAAGCATGCAGGGCTGTAAACACCAGCAAGATGCACTGGAGGTAAGTCTGCAACATGGTTGACATCTTAATTGATAGTATATGGTAATAAATACCATTTAAAATAGAAATTTGCATTTATTTATTTATTTGATTATTGTGCTGCTCCGTCTGCCAACTCCCATTACTATATAAACACTTAAGGAGCCAAAGCATGCACGGCTGTGAACACCAACAAGATCCACGGGCGGTCAGTCTGCAATGTGGTTGACTTTTTAATTGATTGTATATGGTAATAAATACTATTTAAAATAGAAATTTGGATTTATTTATTTATTTGCATTACTGTGCTGTTCCGTCCGCCCACTCCCATTACTATATAAACACCCAAGGAGCCAAGGCATGCAGGGCTTTAAACAACAGCAAGCTCCACTGGAGGTAAGTCTGCAACGTGGTTGACCTCTTAATTGATAGTATATGGTAATAAATACTATTTAAAATAGAAATTTGCATTTATTTATTTATTTGCATTATTGTGCTGTTCCGTCCGCCCACTCCCATTACTATATAAACACCCAAGGAGCCAATGCATGCAGGGCTGTAAACACCAGCAAGCTGCACTGGAGGTAAGTCTGCAACGTGGTTGACTTCTTAATTGATAGTATATGGTAATAAATACTATTTAAAATAGAATTTTGCATTTATTTATTTATGTGCATTATTGTGCTGTTCCGTCCGCCTACTCCCATTACTATATAAACACCCAAGTAGCCAAAGCATGCAGGGCTGTAAACACCAGCAAGCTCCACTGGAGGTAAGTCTACAACGTGGTTGACTTCTTAATTGATAGTATATGGTAATAAATAATATTTAAAATAGAAATTTGCATTTATTTTTATATTTGCATTATTGTGCTCTTCCGTCCGCCCACTCCCATTACTATATAAACACCCAAGGATCCAAAGCATGCAGGGCTGTAAACACCAGCAAGCTGCACTGGAGGTAAGTCTGCAACGTGGTTGACTTCTTAATAGATAGTATATGGTAATAAATACTATTTAAAATAGAAATTTGCATTTATTTATTTATTTGCATTATTGTGCTGTTCCGTCCGCCCACTCCCATTACTATATAAACACCCAAGGAGCCAAAGAATGCAGGGCTGTAAACACCAACAAGCTCCACTGGAGGTAAGTCTGCGACGTGGTTAACTTCTTAATTGATAGTATATGGTAATAAATACTATTTAAAATGGAAATTTCCATTTATTTATTTATTTGCATTATTGTGCTGCTCCGTCCGCCCACTCCCATTCCTATATAAAAACCCAAAGAGCCAAAGCATGCAGGGCTGTAAACACCAGCAAGTTGCACTGGAGGTAAGTCTGCAACGTGGTTGACTTCTTAATTGATAGTATATGGTTAAAAAATACTATTTAAAATAGAAATTTGATTTATTTATTTATTTGCATTATTGTGCTGTTCCGTCTGCCCGCTCCCATTACTATATAAACACCCAAGGAGCCAAAGCATGCAGGGCTGTAAACACCAGCAAGCTGCACTGGAGGTAAGTCTGCAACGTGGTTGACATCTTAATTGATAGTATATGGTAATAAATACTATTAAAATAGAAATTTGCATTTATTTATTTATTTGCATTATTGTGCTGCTCCGTCTGCCAACTCCCATTACTATATAAACACCCAAGGAGCCAAAGCATGCACGGCTGTGAACTCCAACAAGCTCCACGGGAGGTCAGTCTGCAATGTGGTTGACTTCTTAATTGATTGTATATGGTAATAAATACTATTTAAAATAGAAATTTGCATTTAGTTATTTATTTGCATTACTGTGCTGTTCCGTCCGCCCACTCCCATTACTATATAAACACCCAAGGTGCCAAAGCATGCAGGGCTGTAAACACCAGCAAGCTCCACTGGAGGTAAGTCTGCAACATGTTTGACCTCTTAATTGATAGTATATGGTAATAAATACTATTTAAAATAGAAATTTGCATTTATTTATTTATTTTCATTATTGTGCTGTTCCGTCCGCCCACTCCCATTACTATATAAACACCCAAGGAGCCAATGCATGCAGGGCTGTAAACACCAGCAAGCTGCACTGGAGGTAAGTCTGCAATGTGGTTGACTTCTTAATTGATAATATATGGTAATAAATACCATTTAAATTGGAAATTTGCATTTATTTATTTATTTGAATTATTGTGCTGCTCCGTCTGCCAACTCCCATTACTATATAAACACCCAAGGAGCCAAAGCATGCACGGCTGTGAACACCAACAAGCTCCACGGGAGGTCAGTCTGCAATGTGGTTGACTTCTTAATTGATTGTATATGGTAATAAATACTATTTAAAATAGAAATTTGCATTTATTTATCTATTTGCATTATTGTGCTGTTCCGTCCGCCTACTCCCATTACTATGTAAACACACAAGGAGCCAAAGAATGCAGGGCTGTAAACACAAACAAGCTCCACTGGAGGTAAGTCTGCGACGTGGTTAACTTCTTAATTGATAGTATATGGTACTAAATACTATTTACAATAAAAATTTGCATTTATTTATTTATTTGCATTATTGTGCTGCTCCGTCTGCCAACTCCCATTACTATATAAACACCCAAGGAGCCAAAGCATGCACGGCTGTGAACACCAACAAGCTCCACGGGAGGTCAGTCTGCAATGTGGTTGACTTCTTAATTGATGGTATATGGTAATAAATACTATTTAAAATAGAAATTTGCATTTATTTATTTATTTGCATTACTGTGCTGTTCCGTCCGCCCACTCCCATTACCATATAAACACCCAAGGAGCCCAAGCATGCAGGGCTGTAAACACCAGCAAGCAGCACTGGAGGTAAGTCTGCAAGGTGGTTGACTTCTTAATTGATTGTATATGGTAATAAATACTATTTAAAATAGAAATTTGCATTTATTTATTTATTTGCATCATTGTGCTGTTCCGTCCGCCCATTCCCATTACTATATAAACCCCCAAGGAGCCAAAGCATGACGGGCTGTGAACACCAACAAGCTCCATTGGAGGTCAGTCTGCAACGTGGTTGACTTCTTAATTGATAGTATATGGTAATAAATACAATTTAAAATAGAAATTTGCATTTATTTATTTATTTGCATTATTGTGCTGTTCCGTCCACCCACTCCCACACCCATGGAGCCAAAGCATGCAGGGATGTAAACACCAACAAGCTCCACTGGAGGTAAGTCTGCGACGTGGTTAACTTCTTAATTGATAGTATATGGTAATAAATACTATTTAAAATAGAATTTTGCATTTATTTATTTATTTGCATTATTGTGCTGTTCCGTCCGCCCACTCCCATTCTTATATAAACACCCAAGGAGCCAAAGCATGCAGGGCTGTAAACAACAGCAAGCTGCTCTGGAGGTAAGTCTGCAACGTGGTTGACTTCTTAATAGATAGTATATGGTAATAAATACTATTTAAAATAGAAATTTCCATTTATTTATTTATTTGCATTATTGTGCTGCTCCGTCCGCCCACTCCCATTCCTATATAAAAACCCAAAGAGCCAAAGCATGCAGGGCTGTAAACACCAGCAAGTTGCACTGGAGGTAAGTCTGCAACGTGGTTGACTTCTTAATTGATAGTATATGGTTAAAAAATACTATTTAAAATAGAAATTTGATTTATTTATTTATTTGCATTATTGTGCTGTTCCGTCCGCCCGCTCCCATTACTATATAAACACACAAGGATCAAAAGCATGCAGGGCTGTAAACACCAGCAAGCTGCACTGGAGGTAAGTCTGCAACGTGGTTGACTTCTTAATAGATAGTATATGGTAATAAATACTATTTAAAATAGAAATTTGCATTTATTTATTTATTTGCAGTATTGTGCTGTTCCGTCCGCCCACTCCCATTACTATATAAACACCCAAGGAGCCAAAGAATGCAGGGCTGTAAACACCAACAAGCTCCACTGGAGGTAAGTCTGCGACGTGGTTAACTTCTTAATTGATAGTATATGGTAATAAATACTATTTAAAATAGAATTTTGCATTTATTTATTTATTTGCATTATTGTGCTGTTCCGTCCGCCCACTCCCATTCCTATATAAACACCCAAGGAGCCAAAGCATGCAGGGCTGTAAACAACAGCAAGCTGCTCTGGAGGTAAGTCTGCAACATGGTTGACTTCTTAATAGATAGTATATGGTAATAAATACTATTTAAAATAGAAATTTCCATATATTTATTTATTTGCATTATTGTGCTGCTCCGTCCGCCCACTCCCATTCCTATATAAAAACCCAAAGAGCCAAAGCATGCAGGGCTGTAAACACCAGCAAGTTGCACTGGAGGTAAGTCTGCAACGTGGTTGACTTCTTAATTGATAGTATATGGTTAAAAAATACTATTTAAAATAGAAATTTGATTTATTTATTTATTTGCATTATTGTGCTGTTCCGTCCGCCCGCTCCCATTACTATATAAACACCCAAGTAGCCAAAGCATGCAGGGCTGTAAACACCAGCAAGCTGCACTGGAGGTAAGTCTGCAACGTGGTTGACATCTTAATTGATAGTATATGGTAATAAATACTATTAAAATAGAAATTTGCATTTATTTATTTATTTGCATTATTGTGCTGCTCCGTCTGCCAACTCCCATTACTATATAAACACCCAAGGAGCCAAAGCATGCACGGCTGTGAACTCCAACAAGCTCCACGGGAGGTCAGTCTGCAATGTGGTTGACTTCTTAATTGATTGTATATGGTAATAAATACTATTTAAAATAGAAATTTGCATTTAGTTATTTATTTGCATTACTGTGCTGTTCCGTCCGCCCACTCCCATTACTATATAAACACCCAAGGTGCCAAAGCATGCAGGGCTGTAAACACCAGCAAGCTCCACTGGAGGTAAGTCTGCAACATGGTTGACCTCTTAATTGATAGTATATGGTAATAAATACTATTTAAAATAGAAATTTGCATTTATTTATTTATTTTCATTATTGTGCTGTTCCGTCCGCCCACTCCCATTACTATATAAACACCCAAGGAGCCAATGCATGCAGGGCTGTAAACACCAGCAAGCTGCACTGGAGGTAAGTCTGCAATGTGGTTGACTTCTTAATGGATAATATATGGTAATAAATACCATTTAAAATAGAAATTTGCATTTATTTATTTATTTGCATTATTGTGCTGCTCCGTCTGCCAACTCCCATTACTATATAAACACCCAAGGAGCCAAAGCATGCACGGCTGTGAACACCAACAAGCTCCACGGGAGGTCAGTCTGCAATGTGGTTGACATCTTAATTGATTGTATATGGTAATAAATACTATTTAAAATAGAAATTTCCATATATTTATTTATTTGCATTATTGTGCTGCTCCGTCCGCCCACTCCCATTCCTATATAAAAACCCAAAGAGCCAAAGCATGCAGGGCTGTAAACACCAGCAAGTTGCACTGGAGGTAAGTCTGCAACGTGGTTGACTTCTTAATTGATAGTATATGGTTAAAAAATACTATTTAAAATAGAAATTTGATTTATTTTTTTATTTGCATTATTGTGCTGTTCCGTCCGCCCGCTCCCATTACTATATAAACACCCAAGGAGCCAAAGCATGCAGGGCTGTAAACACCAGCAAGCTGCACTGGAGGTAAGTCTGCAACGTGGTTGACATCTTAATTGATAGTATATGGTAATAAATACTATTAAAATAGAAATTTGCATTTATTTATTTATTTGCATTATTGTGCTGCTCCGTCTGCCAACTCCCATTACTATATAAACACCCAAGGAGCCAAAGCATGCACGGCTGTGAACTCCAACAAGCTCCACGGGAGGTCAGTCTGCAATGTGGTTGACTTCTTAATTGATTGTATATGGTAATAAATACTATTTAAAATAGAAATTTGCATTTATTTATTTATTTGCATTACTGTGCTGTTCCGTCCGCCCACTCCCATTACTATATAAACACCCAAGGTGCCAAAGCATGCAGGGCTGTAAACACCAGCAAGCTCCACTGGAGGTAAGTCTGCAACATGGTTGACCTCTTAATTGATAGTATATGGTAATAAATACTATTTCAAATAGAAATTTGCAGTTATTTATTTATTTTCATTATTGTGCTGTTCCGTCCGCCCACTCCCATTACTATATAAACACCCAAGGAGCCAATGCATGCAGGGCTGTAAACACCAGCAAGCTGCACTGGAGGTAAGTCTGCAATGTGGTTGACTTCTTAATTGATAATATATGGTAATAAATACCATTTAAAATAGAAATTTGCATTTATTTATTTATTTGCATTATTGTGCTGCTCCGTCTGCCAACTCCCATTACTATATAAACACCCAAGGAGCCAAAGCATGCATGGCTGTGAACACCAACAAGCTCCACGGGAGGTCAGTCTGCAATGTGGTTGACTTCTTACTTGATTGTATATGGTAATAAATACTATTTAAAATAGAAATTTGCATTTATTTATTTATTTGCATTATTGTGCTGTTCCGTCTGCCCTCTCCCATTACTATATAAAAACCCAAGGAGCCAAAGCATGCAGGGCTGTAAACACCAGCAAGTTGCACTGGAAGTAAGTCTGCAAAGTGGTTGACTTCTTAATTGATAGTATATGGTAATAAATACTATTTAAAATAGAAATTTGCATTTATTTGTTTATTTGCATTATTGTGCTGCTCCGTCTGCCAACTCCCATTACTATATAAACACCCAAGGAGCCAAAGCATGCAGGGCTGTAAACACCAACAAGCTGCACTGGAGGTAAATCTACAAAGTGGTTGACTTCTTAATTGATAGTATATGGTAATAAATACTATTTAAAATAGAAATTTGCATTTATTTATTTATTTGCATTATTGTGCTGTTCCGTCCGCCTACACCCATTACTATATAAACACCCAAGTAGCCAAAGCATGCAGGGCTGTAAACACCAACAAGCTGCACTGGAGGTAAATCTACAACGTGGTTGACTTCTTAATTGATAGTATATGGTAATAAATACTATTTAAAATGGAAATTTGCATTTATATATTTATTTGCATTATTGTGCTGTTCCGTCCGCCCACTCCCATTACTTTATAAACACCAAAGGAGCAAAAGCATGCAGGGCTGTAAACACCAGCAAGCTCCACTGTAGGTAAGTCTGCAACATGTTTGACCTCTTAATTGATAGTATATGGTACTAAATACTATTTACAATAAAAATTTGCATTTATTTATTTATTTGCATTATTGTGCTGTTCCGTCCGCCCACTCCCATTACTGTATAAACACCCAAGGAGCCAAAGCATGCAGGGCTGTAAACACCAGCAAGCTGCACTGGAGGTAAGTCTGCAACGTGGTTGACTTCTTAATAGATAGTGTATGGTGATAAATACTATTTAAAATAGAAATTTGCATTTATTTATTTATTTGCATTATTGTGCTGTTCCGTCTGCCCACTCCCATTACTATATAAACACACAAGGAGCCAAAGAATGCAGGGCTGTAAACACCAACAAGCTCCACTGGAGGTAAGTCTGCGACGTGGTTAACTTCTTAATTCATAGTATATGGTAATAAATACTATTTAAAATAGAATTTTGCATTTATTTATTTTTTGCATTATTGTGCTGTTCCGTCCGCCCACTCCCATTACTATATAAACACCCAAGGAGCCAAAGCATGCAGGGCTGTAAACACCAGCAAGCTGCTCTGGAGGTAAGTCTGCAACGTGGTTGACTTCTTAATAGATAGTATATTGTAATAAATACTATTTAAAATAGAAATTTGCATTTATTTATTTATTTGCATTATTGTGCTGTTCCGTCCGCCCACTCCCATTACTGTATAAACACCCAAGGAGCCAAAGCATGCAGGGTTGTAAACACAAGCAAGCTGCACTGGAGGTAAGTCTGCAACGTGGTTGACTTCTTAATTGATTGTATACGGTAATAAATACTGTTTAAAATAGAAATTTGCACTTATGTATTAATTTGCTTTATTGTGCTGTTCCGTCCACCCACACCGACACCCAAGGAGCCAAAGCATGCAGGGATGTAAACACCAACAAGCTCCACTGGAGGTAAGTCTGCAACTTGGTTGACTTCTTAATTGATTGTATACGGTAATGAATACTATTTAAAATAGAAATTTGCATTTATTTATTTATTTGCATTATTGTGCTTTTCCGTCCGCCCACTCCCGTTACTATATAATCACCCAAGGAGCCAAAGCATGCAGGGCTGTAAACACCAGCAAGCTGCACTGGAGGTAAGTCTGCAACGTGGTTGACATCTTAATTGATAGTATATGGTAATAAATACCATTTAAAATAGAAATTTGCATTTATTTATTTATTTGCATTATTGTGCTGTTCCGTCCGCCCACTCCCATTACTATATAAACACCCAAGGAGCCAAAGCATGCACGGCTGTGAACACCAACAAGCTCCACGGGAGGTCAGTCTGCAATGTGGTTGACTTCTTAATTGATAGTATATGGTAATAAATACTATTTAAAATAGAATTTTGCATTTATTTATTTATTTGCATTACTGTGCTGTCCCGTCCGCCCACTCCCATTACTATATAAACACCCAAGGAGCCAAAGCATGCAGGGCTGTAAACACCAGCAAGCTCCACTGGAGGTAAGTCTGCAACGTGGTTGACCTCTTAATTGATAGTATATGGTAATAAATACTATTTAAAATAGAAATTTGCATTTATTTATTTATTTGCATTATTGTGCTGTTCCGTCCGCCCACTCCCATTACTATATAAACACCCAAGGAGCCAATGCATGCAGGGCTGTAAACACCAGCAAGTTGCACTGGAGGTAAGTCTGCAATGTGGTTGACTTCTTAATTGATAGTATATGGTAATAAATACCATTTAAAATAGAAAATTGCATTTATTTATTTATTTGCATTATTGTGCTGCTCCGTCTGCCAACTCCCATTACTATATAAACACCCAAGGAGCCAAAGCATGCACGGCTGTGAACACCGACGAGCTCCACGGGAGGTCAGTCTGCAATGTGGTTGACTTCTTAATTGATTGTATATGGTAATAAATACTATTTAAAATAGAAATTTGCATTTATTTATCTATTTGCATTATTGTGCAGTTCCGTCCGCCTACTCCCATTACTATATAAACACCCAAGGAGCCAAAGAATGCAGGGCTGTAAACACCAACAAGCTCCACTGGAGGTAAGTCTGTGACGTGGTTAACTTCTTAATTGATAGTATATGGTAATAAATACTATTTAAAATAGAATTTTGCATTTATTTATTTATTTGCATTATTGTGCTTTTCCGTCCGCCTACTCCCATTACAATATAAACACCCTAGTAGCCAAAGCATGCAGGGCTGTAAACACCAACAAGCTGCACTGGAGGTAAATCTACAACGTGGTTGACTTCTTAATTGATAGTATATGGTAATAAATACTATTTAAAATAGAAATTTGCATTTATTTATTTATTTGCATTATTGTGCTGTTCTGTCCGCCCACTCCCATTACTGTATAAACACCCAAGGAGCCAAAGCATGCAGCGCTGAAAACACCAGCAAGCTGCACTGGAGGTAAGTCTGCAACGTGGTTGACTTCTTAATAGATAGTGTATGGTAATAAATACTATTTAAAATAGAAATTTGCATTTATTTATTTATTTGCATTATTGTGCTGTTCCGTCTTCCCACTCCCATTACTATATAAACACCCAAGGAGCCAAAGAATGCAAGGGCTGTAAACACCAACAAGCTCCACTGGAGGTAAGTCTGCGACGTGGTTAACTTCTTAATTGATAGTATATGGTAATAAATACTATTTAAAATAGAATTTTGCATTTATTTATTTATTTGCATTATTGTGCTGTTCCGTCCGCCCACTCCCATTACTATATAAACACCCAAGGAGCCAAAGCATGCAGGGCTGTAAACACCAGCAAGCTGCTCTGGAGGTAAGTCTGCAACGTTATTGACTTCTTAATAGATAGTATATGGTAATAAATACTATTAAAATAGAAATTTGCATTTATTTATTTATTTGCATTATTGTGCTGTTCCTTCCGCCCACTCCCATTACTGTATAAACACCCAAGGAGCCAAAGCATGCAGGGCTGTAAACACCAGCAAGCTGCACTGGAGGTAAGTCTGCAACGTGGTTGACTTCTTAATTGATTGTATACGGTAATAAATACTATTTAAAATAGAAATTTGCACTTATTTATTTATTTGCTTTATTGTGCTGTTCCGTCCACCCACTCCCACACCCAAGGAGCCAAAGCATGCAAGGATGTAAACACCAACAAGCTCCACTGGAGGTTAGTCTGCAACTTGGTTGACTTCTTAATTGATTGTATACGGTAATAAATACTATTTAAAATAGAAATTTGCATTTATTTATTTATTTGCATTATTGTGCTGTTCCGTCCGCCCACTCCCATTACTATATAAACACCCAAGGAGCCAAAGCCTGCAGGCCTGTAAACACCAGCAAGCTGCACTGGAGATAAGTCTGCAACGTGGTTGACATCTTAATTGATAGTATATGGTAATAAATACCATCTAAAATAGAAATTTGCATTTATTTATTTATTTGCATTATTGTGTTGCTCCGTCTGCCAACTCCCATTACTATATAAACACCCAAGGAGCCAAAGCATGCACGGCTGTGAACACCAACAAGCTCCACGGGAGGTCAGTCTGCAATGTGGTTGACTACTTAATTGATTGTATATGGTAATAAATACTATTTAAAATAGAAATTTGCATTTATTTATTTATTTGCATTACTGTGCTGTCCCGTCCGCCCACTCCCATTACTATATAAACACCCAAGGAGCCAAAGCATGCAGGGCTGTAAACACCAGCAAGCTCCACTGGAGGTAAGTCTGCAACGTGGTTGACCTCTTAATTGATAGTATATGGTAATAAATAATATTTAAAATAGAAATGTGCATTTATTTATTTATTTGCATTATTTTGCTGTTCCGGCCGCCCACTCCCATTACTGTATAAACACCCAAGGAGCCAAAGCATGCAGGGCTGTAAACACCAGCAAGCTGCACTGGAGGTAAGTCTGCAACGTGGTTGACTTCTTAATTGATTGTATACGGTAATAAATACTATTTAAAATAGAAATTTGCACTTATTTATTTATTTGCTTTATTGTGCTGTTCCGTCCACCCACTCCCACACCCAAGGAGCCAAAGCATGCAGGGCTGTAAACACCAGCAAGCTGCACTGGAGTTAAGTCTGCAACGTGGTTGACTTCTTAATTGATTGTATACGGTAATAAATACTATTTAAAATAGAAATTTCTATTTATTTATTTATTTATTTGCATTATTGTGCTGTTCCGTCCGCCCACTCCCATTACTATATAAACACCCAAGGAGCCAAAGCATGCACGGCTGTGAACACCAATAAGCTCCAAGGGAGGTCAGTCTGCAATGTGGTTGACTTTTAATTGATTGTATATGGTAATAAATACTATTTAAAATAGAAATTTGCATTTATTTATTTATTTGCATTATTGTGCTGTCCCGTCCGCCCACTCCCATTACTATATAAACACCCAAGGAGCCAAAGCATGCAGGGCTGTAAACACCAGCAAGCTCCACTGGAGGTAAGTCTGCAACTTGGTTGACCTCTTAATTGATAGTATATGGTAATAAATACTATTTAAAATAGAAATGTGCATTTATTTATTTATTTGCATTATTGTGCTGTTCCGTCCGCCCACTCCCATTACTATATAAACACCCAAGGAGCCAATGCATGCAGGGCTGTAAACACCAGCAAGCTGCACTGGATGTAAGTCTGCAATGTGGTTGACTTCTTAATTGATAGTATATGGTAATAAATACTATTTAAAATAGAAATTTGCATATATTTATTTATTTGCATTATTGTGCTGCTCCGTCTGCCAACTCCCATTACTATATAAACACCCAAGGAGCCAAAGAATGCAGGGCTGTAAACACCAACAAGCTCCAATGGAGGTAAGTCTGCGACGTGGTTAACTTCTTAATTGATAGTATATGGCAATAAATACTATTTAAAATAGAATTTTGCATTTATTTATTTATTTGCATTATTGTGCTGTTCCGTCCGCCTACTCCCATTACTATATAAACACCCAAGGAGCCAAAGCATGCAGGGCTGTAAACACCAGCAAGCAGCACTGGAGGTAAGTCTACATCATGGTTGACTTCTTAATTGATAGTATATGGTAATAAATACTATTTAAAATAGAAATTTGCATTTATTTATTTATTTGCATTATTGTGCTATTTCGTCCGCCCACTCCCATTACTATATAAACACCCAAGGAGCAAAAGCATGCAGGGCTGTAAACACCAGCAAGCTCCACTGTAGGTAAGTCTGCAACGTGGTTGACCTCTTAATTGATAGTATATGGTACTAAATACTATTTACAATAAAAATTTGCATTTAATTTTTTATTTGCATTATTGTGCTGTTCTGTCCGCCCACTCCCATTACTGTATAAACACCCAAGGAGCCAAAGCATGCAGGGTTGTAACACCAGCAAGCTGCACTGGAGGTAAGTCTGCAACGTGGTTGACTTCTTAATAGATAGTATATGGTAATAAATACTATTTAAAATAGAAATTTGCATTTATTTATTTATTTGCATTATTGTGCTGTTCCGTCCGCCCACTCCCATTACTATATAAACACCCAAGGAGCCAAAGAATGCAGAGCTGTAAACACCAACAAGCTCCACTGGAGGTAAGTCTGCGACGTGGTTAACTTCTTAATAGATAGTATATGGTAATAAATACTATTTAAAATAGAAATTTGCATTTATTTATTTATTTGCATTATTGTGCTGTTCCGTCCGCCAACTCCCATTACTATATATACACCCAAGGAGCCAAAGCATGCAGGGCTGTAAACACCAGCAAGCTGCTCTGGAGGTAAGTCTGCAACGTGGTTGACTTCTTAATAGATAGTATATGGTAATAAATACTATTTAAAATAGAAATTTGCATTTATTTATTTATTTGCTTTATTGTGCTGTTCCGTCCACCCACTCCCACACCCAAGGAGCGAAAGCATGCAGGGATGTAAACACCAACAAGCTCCACTGGAGGTAAGTCTGCAACTTGGTGGACTTCTGAATTGATTGTATACGGTAATGAATACTATTTAAAATAGAAACTTGCATTTATTTATTTATTTGCATTATTGTGCTGTTCCGTCTGCCCTCTCCCATTACTATATAAACACCCAAGGAGCCAAAGCATGCAGGGCTGTGAACACCAGCAAGCTGCACTGGAGGTAAGTCTGCAACGTGGTTGACTTCTTAATTGATAGTATATGGTAATAAATACTATTTAAAATAGAAATTTGGTTTTATTTATTTATTTGCATTATTGTGCTGTTCCGTCCGCCCACTCCCATTACTAAATAAACACCCAAGGAGCCAAAGCATGCAGGGCTGTAAACACCAGCAAGCTGCACTGGAGGTAAGTCTGCAAAGTGGTTGACTTCTTAATTGATAGTATATGGTAATAAATACAATTTAAAATAGACATTGGCATTTATTTATTTATTTGCATTATTGTGCTGCTCCGTCTGCCAACTCCCGTTACTATATAAACACCCAAGGAGCCAAAGCATGCACGGCTGTGAACACCAACAAGCTCCACTGGAGGTCAGTCTGCAACGTGGTTGACTTCTTAATTGATTGTATATGGTAATAAATACTATTTAAAATAGAAATTTGCATTTATTTATTTATTTGCATTATTGTGCTGTTCCGTCCACCCACTCCCATTACTATATAAACACAAAAGGAGCCAAAGCATGCAGGGCTGTAAACACCAGCAAGCTCCTCTGGAGGTAAGTTTGCAGCGTGGTTGACTTCTTAATTGATAGTATTTGGTAATAAATACTATTTAAAATAGAAATTTGCATTTATTTATTTATTTGCATTATTGTGCTGTTCCGTCCGCCCACTCCCATTACTATTTAAACACCCAAGGAGCCATAGCATGCAGAGCTCTAAACACCAGCAAGCTGCATTGTTGGTAAGTCTGCATCGTGGTTGACATCTTAATTGATAGTATATGGTAATAAATACAATTTAAAATAGAAATTTGCATTTATCTATTTATTTGCATTATTGTGCTGTTCTGTCCGCCCACTCCCATTACTATATAAACACCAAGGAGCCAAAGCATGCAGGGCTGTAAACACCAGCAAGCTGCACTGGAGGTAAGTCTGCAACGTGGTTGACTTCTTAATAGATAGGATATGGTAATAAATACTACTTAAAATAGAAACTTGCATTTATTTATTTATTTGCATTATTGTGCTGTTCCGTCCGCCCACTCCCATTTCTATATAAACACCGAACGAGCCAAAGCATGCAGGGCTGTAAACACCAACAAGCTCCACTGGAGGTAAGTCTGCAACGTCGTTGACTTCTTAATAGATAGGATATGGTAATAAATACTATTTAAAATAGAAATTTGCATTTATTTATTTATTTGCATTATTGTGCTTTTCCGTCCGCCCACTCCCATTACTATATAAACACCCAAGGAGCCAAAGCATGTATGGCTGTAAACACCAGCAAGATCCACTGGAGGTCAGTATGCAACGTGGTTGACTTCTTAATTGATGGAATATGGTAATAAATACTATTTAAAATAGAAAATTGCATTTATTTATTTATTTGCATTATTGTGCTGTTCCGTCTGCCCACACCCATTAGTATATAAACAACCAAGGAGCCAAAGCATGCAAGGCTTTAAACACCAGCAAGCTGCACTGTAGGTAAGTCTGCAAAGTGGTTGACTTCTTGATTGATAGTATATAGTAATAAATACTATTTAAAATAGAAATTTGCATTTATTTATTTATTTGCATTATTGTGCTATTCCGTCCACCCACTCCCATTACTATATAAACACAAAAGGAGCCAAAGCATGCATGGCTGTAAACACCAGCAAGCTCCACTGGAGGAAAGTCTGCAACGTGGTTGACTTCTTAATTGATAGTATATGGTAATAAATACAATTTAAAATAGACATTGGCACTTATTTATTTATTTGCATTATTGTGCTGTTCCGTCCGCCCACTCCCATTACTTTATAAACACAGAAGGAGCCAAAGCATGCAGGGCTGTAAACACCAGCAAGCTCCACTGGAGGTAAGTCTGCAACGTGGTTGACTTCTTAATTGATAGTATATGGTAATAAATACTATTTAAAATAGAAATTTACATTCATTTATTTATTTGAATTATTGTGCTGTTCCGTCCGCCCTCTCCCATTACTATATAAACAACCAAGAAGCCAAAGCATGCAGGGCTGTAAACACCAGCAAGCTGCACTGGAGGTAAGTCTGCAATGTTTTTGACTTCTTAATTGATAGAATATGGTAATAAATACTATTTAAAATAGAAATTTGCATTTATTTATTTATTTGCATTATTGTGCTGTTCCGTCCGCACACTCCCATTTCTATATAAAGACCCAAGGAGCCAAAGCATGCAGGGCTGTGAACACCAACAAGCTCCACTGGAGGTCAGTCTGCAACGTGGTTGACTTCTTAATTGATGGAATATGGTAATAAATACTATTTAAAACAGAAATTTGCATTTATTTATTTATTTGCATTATTGTGCTGTTCCGTCCACCCACTCCCATTACTATATAAACACAATAGGAGCCAAAGCATGCATGGCTGTAAACACCAGCAAGCTCCACTGGAGGAAAGTCTGCAACGTGGTTGACTTCTTAATTGATGGTATATGGTAATAAATACAATTTAAAATAGACATTGGCATTTATTTATTTATTTGCATTATTGTGCTGTTCCGTCCGCCCAATCCCATTACTATTTAAACACCCAAGGAGCCATAGCATGCAGAGCTCTAAACACCAGCAAGCTGCACTCTTGGTAAGTCTGCATCATGGTTGACATCTTAATTGATAGTATATGGTAATAAATACAATTTAAAATAGAAATTTGCATTTATCTAATTATTTGCATTATTGTGCTGTTCCTTCCGCCCACTCCCATTACTATATAAACACCCAAGGAGCCAAAGCATGTAGGGCTGTAAACACCAGAAAGCTCCACTGGAGGTAAGTCTGCAACGTTGTTGACTTCTTAATTGATAGTATATGGTAATAAATACTATTTAAAATAGAAATTTGCATTTATTTATTTATTTGCATTATTGTGCTGTTCCGTCCGCCCACTCCCATTACTATATAAACACCCAAGGAGCCAAAGCATGCAGGGCTGTAAACACCAGCAAGCTCCACTGGAGGTCAGTCTGCAACGTGGTTGACTTCTTAATTGATGGAATATGGTAATAAATACTTTTTAAAATAGAAATTTACATTTATTTATTTATCTGCATTATTGTGCTGTGCCGTCCGCCCACTCCCATTACAATATAAACACCCAAGGAGCCAAAGCATGCAGGGCTGTAAACACCAGCAAGCTGCACTGGAGGTAAGTCTGCAACGTGGTTGTCTTCTTAATTGATAGTATTTGGTAATAAATAATATTTAAAATAGAAATTTGCATTTATTTATTTATTTGCATTATTGTGCTGTTCCGTCCGCCCACTCCCATTACTATATAAACACCCAAGGAGCCATAGCATGCAGAGGTATAAACAGCAGCAAGCTGAACTGTTGGTAAGTCTGCATCGTGGTTGACTTTTTAATTGATAGTATATGGTAATAAATGCAATTTTAAATAGACATTTGCATTTATTTATTTATTTGCATTATTGTGCTGTTCTGTCTGCCCACACCCATTAGTATATAAACAACCAAGGAGCCAAAGCATGCAAGGCTTTAAACACCAGCAAGCTGCACTGTAGGTAAGTCTGCAAAGTGGTTGACTTCTTAATTGATAGTATATGGTAATAAATACTATTTGAAATAGAAATTTGCATTTATTTATTAATTTGCATTATTGTGCTGTTCCGTCCACCCACTCCCATTACTATATAAACACAAAAGGAGCAAAAGCAATCATGGCTGTAAACACCAGCAAGCTCCACTGGAGGAAAGTCTGCAACGCGGTTGTCTTCTTAATTGATAGTATATGGTAATAAATACAATTTAAAATAGACATTTGCATTTATTTGTTTATTTGTATTATTGAGCTGTTCCGTCCGCCCACTCCCATTACTATATAAACACCCAAGGAGCCAAAGTATGCAGGGCTGTAAACACCAGCAAGCTGCACTGGAGGTAAGTCTGCAACGTGGTTTACCTCTTAATTGATAGTATATGGTAATAAATACTATTTAAAATAGAAATTTGCATTTATTTATTTATTTGCATTATTGTGCTGTTCCGTCTGCCCACACCCATTAGTATATAAACAACCAAGGAGCCAAAGCATGCAAGGCTTTAAACACCAGCAAGCTGCACTGGAGGTAAGTCTGCAATGTGGTTGACTTCTTAATTGATAGTATATGGTAATAAATACTATTTAAAATAGAAATTTGCATTTATTTATTAATTTGCATTATTGTGCTGTTCCGTCCACCCACTCCCATTACTATATAAACACAAAAGGAGCAAAAGCATGCATGGCTGTAAACACCAGCAAGCTCCACTGGAGGAAAGTCTGCAACGTGGTTGTCTTCTTAATTGATAGTATATGGTAATAAATACAATTTAAAATAGACATTTGCATTTATTTGTTTATTTGTATTATTGAGCTGTTCCGTCCGCCCACTCCCATTACTATATAAACACCCAAGGAGCCAAAGTATGCAGGGCTGTAAACACCAGCAAGCTGCACTGGGGGTAAGTCTGCAACGTGGTTGACTTCTTAATTGATAGTTTTTTTTAATAAATACTATTTAAAATAGAAATTTGCATTTATTTATTTATTTGCATTATTGTGCTGTTCCGTCCGCCCACGCCCATTACTATTTAAACACCCAAGGAGCCATAGCATGCAGACCTCTAAACACCAGCAAGCTGCACTGTTGGTAAGTCTGCATCGTGGTTGACATCTTAATTGATAGTATATGGTAATAAATACAATTTAAAATAGAAATTTGCATTTATCTATTTATTTGCATTATTGTGCTGTTCCGTCCGCCCTCTCCCATTACTATATAAACACCCAAGGAGCCAAAGCATGCAGGGCTGTAAACACCAGCAAGCTCCACTGGAGGTCAGTCTGCAACGTGGTTGACTTCTTAATTGATGGAATATGGTAGTAAATACTATTTAAAATAGAAATTTACATTTATTTATTTATTTGCATTATTGTGCTGTTCCGTCCGCCCACTCCCATTACTATATAAACACAAAAGGAGCCAAAGCATGCATGGCTGTAAACACCAGCAATTTCCACTGGAGGAAAGTCTGCAACGTGGTTGACTTCTTAATTGATAGTATATGGTAATAAATACAATTTAAAATAGACATTGGCATTTATTTATTTATTTGCATTATTGTGCTGTTCCGTCCGCCCACTCCGATTACTATATAAACACCGAACGAGCCAAAGCATGCAGGGCTGTAAACACCAACAAGCTCCACTGGAGGTAAGTCTGCAACGTGGTTGACTTCTTAATTGATAGTATATGGTAATAAATACTATTTAAAATAGAAATTTACATTTATTTATTTATTTGCATTATTGTGCTGTTCCGTCCGCCCTCTCCCATTACTATATAAACACCCAAGGAGCCAAAGCATGCAGGGCTGTAAACACCAGCAAGCTGCACTGGAGGTAAGTCTGCAACGTGGTTGACTTCTTAATTGATAGTATATGGTAATAAATACTATTTAAAATAGAAATTTGCATTTATATATTTATTTGCATTATTGTGCTGTTCCATCCGCCCACTCCCATTACTATATAAACACCCAAGGAGCCAAAGGATGCAGGGCTGTGAACACCAACAAGCTCCACTGGAGGTCAGTCTGCAACGTGGTTTACTTCTTAATTGATGGAATATGGTAATAAATACTATTTAAAATAGAAATTTGCATTTATTTATCTATTTGCATTATTATGCTGTTCCGTCCGCCCACTCCCATTACTATATAAACACCCAAGGAGCCAAAGCATGCAGGGCTGTAAACACCAGCAAGCTGCACTGGAGGTAAGTCTGCAACGTGGTTGACTTCTTAATAAATAGGATATGGTAATAAATACTATTTAAAATAGAAACTTGCATTTATTTATTTATTTGCATTATTGTGCTGTTCCGTCCGCCCACTCCCATTACTATATAAACACCCAAGGAGCCAAAGCATGTATGGCTGTAAACACCAGCAATCTCCACTGGAGGTCAGTATGCAACGTGGTTGACTTCTTAATTGATGGAATATGGTAATAAATACTATTTAAAATAGAAATTTGCATTTATTTGTTTATTTGCATTATTGTGCTGTTCCGTCCGCCCACTCCCATTACTATATAAACACCCAAGGAGACAAAGCATGCTGGGCTGAAAACACCAGCAAGCTGCACTGGAGGTAAGTCTGCAACGTGGTTTACCTCTTAATTGATAGTATATGGTAATAAATACTATTTAAAATAGAAATTTGCATTTAGTTATTTATTTGCATTATTGTGCTGTTCCGTCCGCCCACACCCATTAGTATATAAACACCCAAGGAGCCAAAGCATGCAAGGCTTTAAACACCAGCAAGCTGCACTGTAGGTAAGTCTGCAAAGTGGTTGACTTCTTAATTGATAGTATATGGTAATAAATACTATTTAAAATAGAAATTTGCATTTATTTATTTATTTGCATTATTCTGCTGTTCCGTCCACCCACTCCCATTACTATATAAACACAAAAGGAGCCAAAGCATGCATGGCTGTAAACACCAGCAAGCTCCACTGGAGGAAAGTCTGCAACGTGGTTGACTTCTTAATTGATAGTATATGGTAATAAATACAATTTAAAATAGACATTGGAATTTATTTATTTATTTGCATTATTGTGCTGTTCCGTCCGCCCACTCCCATTGCTATATAAAAACCCAAGGAGCCAAAGCATGCAGGGCTGTAAACACCAGCAAGCTGCACTGGAGGTAAGTCTGCAACGTGGTTGACTTCTTAATTGATAGTATTTGGTAATAAATACAATTTAAAATAGAAATTTGCATTTATTTATTTATTTGCATTATTGTGCTGTTCCGTCCGCCCACTCCATTACTATTTAAACACCCAAGGAGCCATAGCATGCAGAGCTCTAAACACCAGCAAGCTGCACCGTTGGTAAGTCTGCATCGTGGTTGACATCTTAATTGATAGTATATGGTAATAAATACAATTTATAATAGAAATTTGCATTTATCTATTTATTTGCATTATTGTGCTTTTCCGTCCGCCCACTCCCATTACTATTTAAACACACAAGGAGCCAAAGCATGCATGGCTGTAAACACCAGCAAGCTCCACTGCAGGAAAGTCTGCAACGTGGTTGACTTCTTAATTGATAGTATATGGTAATAAATACAATTTAAAATAGACATTGGCATTTATTTATTTATTTGCATTATTGTGCTGTTCCGTCCGCCCACTCCCATTACTATATAAACACAGAAGGAGCCAAAGCATGCAGGGCTGTAAACACCAACAAGATCCACTGGAGGTAAGTCTGCAACGTGGTTGACTTCTTAATTGATAGTATATGGTAATAAATACTATTTAAAATAGAAATTTGCATTTATTTATTTATTTGCATTATTGTGCTGTTCCGTCCGCCCACACCCATTAGTATATAAACACCCAAGGAGCCAAAGCATGCAGGGCTGTAAACACCAGAAACCTGCACTGTAGGTAAGTCTGCAAAGTGGTTGACTTCTTAATTGATAGTAAATGGTAATAAATACTATTTAAAATAGAAATTTACATTTATTTATTTATTTGCATTATTGTGCTGTTCCGTCCACCCACTCCCATTACTATATAAACACAAAAGGAGCCAAAGCATGCATGGCTGTAAACACCAGCAAGCTCCACTGGAGGAAAGTCTGCAACGTGGTTGACGTCTTAATTGATAGTATATGGTAATAAATACAATTTAAAATAGACATTGGCATTTATTTATTTATTTGCATTATTGTGCTGTTCCGTCCGCCCACTCCCATTACTATATAAACACAGAAGGAGCCAAAGCATGCAGGGCTGTAAACACCAACAAGCTCCACTGGAGGTAAGTCTGCAACGTGTTTGACTTCTTAATTGATAGTGTATGGTATTAAATACTATTTAAAATAGAAATTTACATTTATTTATTTATTTGAATTATTGTGCTGTTCCGTCCACCCACTCCCATTACTATATAAACACCCAAGGAGCCAAACCATGCAGGGCTGTAAACACCAGCAAGCTGCACTGGAGGTAAGTCTGCAACGTGGTTGACTTCTTAATTGATAGTATTTGGTAATAAATACTATTTAAAATAGAAATTTGCATTTATTTATTTATTTGCATTATTGTGCTGTTCCGTCCGCCCACTCCATTACTATTTAAACACCCAAGGAGCCATAGCATGCAGAGCTCTAAACACCAGCAAGCTGCACTGTTGGTATGTCTGCATCGTGGTTGACCTCTTAATTGATAGTATATAATAATAAATGCAATTTAAAATAGAAATTTGCATTTATCTATTTATTTGCATTATTGTGCTGTTCCGTCCGCCCACTCCCATTACTATTTAAACACCCAAGGAGCCAAAGCATGCAGGGCTGTAAACACCAGCAAGCTCCACTGGAGGTAAGTCTGCAACGTGGTTGACTTCTTAATTGATAGTATATGGTAATAAATACTATTTAAAATAGAAATTTGCATTTATTTATTTATTTGCATTATTGTGCTGTTCCGTCCACCCACTCCCATTGCTATATAAACAGAAAAGGAGCCAAAGCATGCATGGCTGTAAACACCAGCAAGCTCCACTGCAGGAAAGTCTGCAACGTGGTTGACTTCTTAATTGATAGTATATGGTAATAAATACAATTTAAAATAGACATTGGCATTTATTTATTTATTTGCATTATTGTGCTGTTCCGTCCGCCCACTCCCATTACTATATAAACACAGAACGAGCCAAAGCATGCAGGGCTGTAAACACCAACAAGCTCCACTGGAGGTAAGTCTGCAACGTGGTTGACTTCTTAATTGATAGTATATGGTAATAAATACTATTTAAAATAGAAATTTGCATTTATTTATTTATTTGCATTATTGTGCTGTTCCGTCCGCACACACCCATTAGTATATAAACACCCAAGGAGCCAAAGCATGCAAGGCTTTAAACACCAGCAAGCTGCACTGTAGGTAAGTCTGCAAAGTGGTTGACATCTTAATTGATAGTATATGGTAATAAATACTATTTAAAATAGAAATTTGCATTTATTTATTTATTTGCATTATTGTGCTGTTCCGTCCACCCACTCCCATTACTATATAAACACAAAAGGAGCCAAAGCATGCATGGCTGTAAACACCTGCAAGCTCCACTGGAGGAAAGTCTGCAACGTGGTTGACTTCTTAATTGATAGTATATGGTAATAAATACAATTTAAAATAGACATTGGCATTTATTTATTTATTTGCATTATTGTGCTGTTCCGTCCGCCCACTCCCATTACTATATAAACACAGAAGGAGCCAAAGCATGCAGGGCTGTAAACACCAACAAGCTCCACTGGAGGTAAGTCTGCAACGTGGTTGACTTCTTAATTGATAGTATATGGTAATAAATACTATTTAAAATAGAAATTTACATTTATTTATTTATTTGAATTATTGTGCTGTTCCGTCCGCCCTCTCCCATTACTATATAAACAACCAAGAAGCCAAAGCATGCAGGGCTGTAAACACCAGCAAGCTGCACTGGAGGTAAGTCTGCAACGTGGTTGACTTTTTAATTGTTAGAATATGGTAATAAATACTATTTAAAATAGAAATTTGCATTTATTTATTTATTTGCATTATTGTGCTGTTCCGTCCGCACACTCCCATTTCTATATAAAGACCCAAGGAGCCAAAGCATGCAGGGCTGTGAACACCAGCAAGCTCCACTGGAGGTCAGTCTGCAACGTGGTTGACTTCTTAATTGATGGAATATGGTAATAAATACTATTTAAAATAGAAATTTGCATTTATTTATTTATTTGCATTATTGTGCTGTTCCGTCCACCCACTCCCTTTACTATATAAACACAAAAGGAGCCAAAGCATGCATGGCTGTAAACACCAGCAAGCTCCACTGGAGGAAAGTCTGCAACGTGTTTGACTTCTTAATTGATGGTATATGGTAATAAATACAATTTAAAATAGACATTGGCATTTATTTATATATTTGCATTATTGTGCTGTTCCGTCCGCCCACTCCCATTACTATATAAACACCCAAGGAGCCAAAGCATGCAGGGCTGTAAACACCAGCAAGCTGCACTGGAGGTAAGTCTGCAACGTGGTTGACTTCTTAATTGATAGTATTTGGTAATAAATACTATTTGAAAGAGAAATTTGCATTTATTTATTTATTTGCATTATTGTGCTGTTCCGTCCGCCCACTCCCATTACTATTTAAACACCCAAGGAGCCATAGCATGCAGAGCTCTAAACACCAGCAAGCTGCACTGTTGGTAAGTCTGCATCATGGTTGACATCTTAATTGATAGTATATGGTAATAAATACAATATAAAATAGAAATTTGCATTTATCTATTTATTTGCATTATTGTGCTGTTCCTTCTGCCCACTCCCATTACTATATAAACACCCAAGGAGCCAATGCATGCAGGGCTGTAAACACCAGCAAGCTCCACTGGAGGTAAGTCTGCAACGTGGTTGACTTCTTAATTGATAGTATATGGTAATAAATACTATTTAAAATAGAAATTTGCATTTATTTATTTATTTGCATTATTGTGCTGTTCCGTCCGCCCACTCCCATTACTATATAAACACCCAAGGAGCCAAAGCATGCAGGGCTGTAAACACCAGCAAGCTCCACTGGAGGTCAGTCTGCAACGTGGTTGACTTCTTAATTGATGGAATATGGTAATAAATACTTTTTAAAATAGAAATTTACATTTATTTATTTATTTGCATTATTGTGCTGTTCCGTCCGCCCACTCCCATTACTATATAAACAGCCAAGGAGCCAAAGCATGCAGGGCTGTAAACACCAGCAAGCTGCACTGGAGGTAAGTCTGCAACGTGGTTGTCTTCTTAATTGATAGTATTTGGTAATAAATATTATTTAAAATAGAAATTTGCATTTATTTATTTATTTGCATTATTGTGCTGTTCCGTCCTCCCACTCCCATTACTATATAAACACCCAAGGAGCCATAGCATGCAGAGGTCTAAACAGCAGCAAGCTGCACTGTTGGTAAGTCTGCATCGTGATTGACTTCTTAATTGATAGTATATGGTAATAAATACAATTTAAAATAGACATTTGCATTTATTTATTTATTTGCATTATTGTGCTGTTCCGTCCGCCCACTCCCATCACTATATAAACACCCAAGGAGAAAAAGCATGCAGGGCTGTAAACACCAGCAAGCTGCACTGGAGGTAAGTCTGCAACGTGGTTGACTTTTTAATAGATAGGATATGGTAATAAATACTACTTATAATAGAAATTTGCATTTATTTATTTATTTGCATTATTGTGCTGTTCCGTCCGCCCACTCCCATTACTATATAAACACCCAAGGAGCCAAAGCATGCAGGGCTGTAAACACCAACAAGCTCCACTGGAGGTAAGTCTGCAACGTGGTTGACTTCTTAATTGATAGTATATGGTAATAAATACTATTTAAAATAGAAATTTGCATTTATTTATTTATTTGCATTATTGTGCTGTTCCGTCCACCCACTCCCATTGCTATATAAACAGAAAAGGAGCCAAAGCATGCATGGCTGTAAACACCAGCAAGCTCCACTGCAGGAAAGTCTGCAACGTGGTTGACTTCTTAATTGATAGTATATGGTAATAAATACAATTTAAAATAGACATTGGCATTTATTTATTCATTTGCATTATTGTGCTGTTCCGTCCGCCCACTCCCATTACTATATAAACACAGAACGAGCCAAAGCATGCAGGGCTGTAAACACCAACAAGCTCCACTGGAGGTAAGTCTGCAACGTGGTTGACTTCTTAATTGATAGTATATGGTAATAAATACTATTTAAAATAGAAATTTGCATTTATTTATTTATTTGCATTATTGTGCTGTTCCGTCCGCCCACACCCATTAGTATATAAACACCCAAGGAGCCAAAGCATGCAAGGCTTTAAACACCAGCAAGCTGCACTGTAGGTAAGTCTGCAAAGTGGTTGACATCTTAATTGATAGTATATGGTAATAAATACTATTTAAAATAGAAATTTGCATTTATTTATTTATTTGCATTATTGTGCTGTTCCGTCCACCCACTCCCATTACTATATAAACACAAAAGGAGCCAAAGCATGCATGGCTGTAAACACCTGCAAGCTCCACTGGAGGAAAGTCTGCAACGTGGTTGACTTCTTAATTGATAGTATATGGTAATAAATACAATTTAAAATAGACATTGGCATTTATTTATTTATTTGCATTATTGTGCTGTTCCGTCCGCCCACTCCCATTACTATATAAACACAGAAGGAGCCAAAGCATGCAGGGCTGTAAACACCAGCAAGCTGCACTGGAGGTAAGTCTGCAACGTGGTTGACTTTTTAATTGTTAGAATATGGTAATAAATACTATTTAAAATAGAAATTTGCATTTATTTATTTATTTGCATTATTGTGCTGTTCCGTCCGCACACTCCCATTTCTATATAAAGACCCAAGGAGCCAAAGCATGCAGGGCTGTGAACACCAGCAAGCTCCACTGGAGGTCAGTCTGCAACGTGGTTGACTTCTTAATTGATGGAATATGGTAATAAATACTATTTAAAATAGAAATTTGCATTTATTTATTTATTTGCATTATTGTGCTGTTCCGTCCACCCACTCCCTTTACTATATAAACACAAAAGGAGCCAAAGCATGCATGGCTGTAAACACCAGCAAGCTCCACTGGAGGAAAGTCTGCAACGTGTTTGACTTCTTAATTGATGGTATATGGTAATAAATACAATTTAAAATAGACATTGGCATTTATTTATTTATTTGCATTATTGTGCTGTTCCGTCCGCCCACTCCCATTACTATATAAACACCCAAGGAGCCAAAGCATGCAGGGCTGTAAACACCAGCAAGCTGCACTGGAGGTAAGTCTGCAACGTGGTTGACTTCTTAATTGATAGTATTTGGTAATAAATACTATTTGAAATAGAAATTTGCATTTATTTATTTATTTGCATTATTGTGCTGTTCCGTCCGCCCACTCCCATTACTATTTAAACACCCAAGGAGCCATAGCATGCAGAGCTCTAAACACCAGCAAGCTGCACTGTTGGTAAGTCTGCATCATGGTTGACATCTTAATTGATAGTATATGGTAATAAATACAATATAAAATAGAAATTTGCATTTATCTATTTATTTGCATTATTGTGCTGTTCCTTCTGCCCACTCCCATTACTATATAAACACCCAAGGAGCCAATGCATGCAGGGCTGTAAACACCAGCAAGCTCCACTGGAGGTAAGTCTGCAACGTGGTTGACTTCTTAATTGATAGTATATGGTAATAAATACTATTTAAAATAGAAATTTGCATTTATTTATTTATTTGCATTATTGTGCTGTTCCGTCCGCCCACTCCCATTACTATATAAACACCCAAGGAGCCAAAGCATGCAGGGCTGTAAACACCAGCAAGCTCCACTGGAGGTCAGTCTGCAACGTGGTTGACTTCTTAATTGATGGAATATGGTAATAAATACTTTTTAAAATAGAAATTTACATTTATTTATTTATTTGCATTATTGTGCTGTTCCGTCCGCCCACTCCCATTACTATATAAACAGCCAAGGAGCCAAAGCATGCAGGGCTGTAAACACCAGCAAGCTGCACTGGAGGTAAGTCTGCAACGTGGTTGTCTTCTTAATTGATAGTATTTGGTAATAAATATTATTTAAAATAGAAATTTGCATTTATTTATTTATTTGCATTATTGTGCTGTTCCGTCCTCCCACTCCCATTACTATATAAACACCCAAGGAGCCATAGCATGCAGAGGTCTAAACAGCAGCAAGCTGCACTGTTGGTAAGTCTGCATCGTGATTGACTTCTTAATTGATAGTATATGGTAATAAATACAATTTAAAATAGACATTTGCATTTATTTATTTATTTGCATTTTTGTGCTGTTCCGTCCGCCCACTCCCATCACTATATAAACACCCAAGGAGAAAAAGCATGCAGGGCTGTAAACACCAGCAAGCTGCACTGGAGGTAAGTCTGCAACGTGGTTGACTTTTTAATAGATAGGATATGGTAATAAATACTACTTAAAATAGAAATTTGCATTTATTTATTTATTTGCATTATTGTGCTGTTCCGTCCGCCCACTCCCATTACTATATAAACACCCAAGGAGCCAAAGCATGCAGGGCTGTAAAAACCAACAAGCTCCACTGGAGGTAAGTCTGCAACGTGGTTGACTTCTTAATTGATAGTATATGGTAATAAATACTATTTAAAATAGAAATTTTTATTTATTTATTTATTTGCATTATTGTGCTGTTCCGTCCGCCCTCTCCCATTACTATATAAACACCCAAGGAGCCAAAGCATGCAGGGCTGTAAACACCAGCAAGCTGCACTGGAGGTAAGTCTGCAACGTGGTTGACTTCTTAATTGATAGTATATGGTAATAAATACTATTTAAAATAGAAATTTACATTTATTTATTTATTTGCATTATTGTGCTGTTCCGTCCTCCCTCTCCCATTACTATATAAACACCCAAGGAGCAAAAGCATGCAGGGCTGTAAACACCAGCAAGCTGCACTGGAGGTAAGTCTGCAACGTGGTTGACTTCTTAATTGATAGTATATGGTAATAAATACTATTTAAAATAGAAATTTGCATTTATTTATTTATTTGCATTATTCTGCTGTTCCGTCCGCCCACTCCCATTACTATATAAACACCCAAGGAGCCAAAGGATGCAGGGCTGTGAACACCAACAAGCTCCACTGGAGGTCAGTCTGCTACGTGGTTGACTTCTTAATTGATGGAATATGGTAATAAATACTATTTAAAATAGAAATTTGCATTTATTTATCTATTTGCATTATTATGCTGTTCCGTCCGCCCACTCCCATTACTATATAAACACCCAAGGAGCCAAAGCATGCAGGGCTGTAAACACCAGCAAGCTGCACTGGAGGTAAGTCTGCAACTTGGTTGACTTCTTAATTGATAGTATTTGGTAATAAATACTATTTAAAATAGAAATTTGCATTTATTTATTTATTTGCATTATTGTGCTGTTCCGTCCGCCCACTCCATTACTATTTAAACACCCAAGTAGCCATAGCATGCAGAGCTCTAAACACCAGCAAGCTGCACTGTTGGTGAGTCTGCATCGTGGTTGACATCTTAATTGATAGTATATGGTAATAAATGCAATTTAAAATAGAAATTTGCATTTATCTATTTATTTGCATTATTGTGCTGTTCCGTCCGCCCACTCCCATTACTATATAAACACCCAAGGAGCAAAAGCATGCAGGGCTGTAAACACCAGCAAGCTGCACTGGAGGTAAGTCTGCAACGTGGTTGACTTCTTAATTGATAGTATATGGTAATAAATACTATTTAAAATAGAAATTTGCATTTATTTATTTATTTGCATTATTATGCTGTTCCGTCCGCCCACTCCCATTACTATATAAACACCCAAGGAGCCAAAGCATGCAGGGCTGTAAACACCAGCAAGCTGCACTGGAGGTAAGTCTGCAACGTGGTTGACTTCTTAATAGATAGGATATGGTAATAAATACTATTTAAAATAGAAATTTGCATTTATTAATTATTTGCATTATTGTGCTGTTCCGTCCGCCCACTCCCATTACTATATAAACACCCAAGGAGCCAAAGCATGTATGGCTGTAAACACCAGCAAGCTCCACTGGAGGTCAGTATGCAACGTGGTTGACTTCTTAATTGATGGAATATGGTAATAAATACTATTTAAAATAGAAATTTGCATTTATTTGTTTATTTGCATTATTGTGCTGTTCCGTCCGCCCACTCCCATTACTATATAAACACCCATGGAGACAAAGCATGCTGGGCTGAAAACACCAGCAAGCTGCACTGGAGGTAAGTCTGCAACGTGGTTTACCTCTTAATTGATAGTATATGGTAATAAATACTATTTAAAATAGAAATTTGCATTTATTTATTTATTTGCATTATTGTGCAGTTCCGTTCGCCCACGCCCATTAGTATATAAACACCCAAGGAGCCAAAGCATGCAAGGCTTTAAACACCAGCAAGCTGCACTGTAGGTAAGTCTGCAAAGTGGTTGACTTCTTAATTGATAGTATATGGTAATAAATACTATTTAAAATAGAAATTTGCATTTATTTATTTATTTGCATTATTGTGCTGTTCCGTCCACCCACTCCCATTACTATATAAACACAAAAGGAGCCAAAGCATGCATGGCTGTAAACACCAGCAAGCTCCACTGGAGGAAAGTCTGCAACGTGGTTGACTTCTTAATTGATAGTATATGGTATTAAATACAATTTAAAATAGACATTGGCATTTATTTGCATTATTGTGCTGTTCCGTCCGCCCACTCCCATTACTATATAAACACCCAAGGAGCCAAAGCATGCAGGGCTGTAAACACCAGCAAGCTGCACTGGAGGTAAGTCTGCAACGTGGTTGACTTTTTAATTGTTAGAATATGGTAATAAATACTATTTAAAATAGAAATTTACATTTATTTATTTATTTGCATTATTGTGGTGTTCCGTCCGCCCACTCCCATTACTATATAAACACCCAAGGAGCCAAAGCATGCAGGGCTGTAAACACCAGCAAGCTGCACTGGAGGTAAGTCTGCAACGTGGTTGTCTTCTTACTTGATAGTATTTGGTAACAAATACTATTTAAAATAGAAATTTGCATTTATTTATTTATTTGCATTATTGTGCTGTTCCGTCCGCCCACTCCCATCACTATATAAACACCCAAGGAGCCAAAGCATGTAGGGCTGTAAACACCAGCAAGCTGCACTGGAGGTAAGTCTGCAACGTGGTTGACTTCTTAATAGATAGGATATGGTAATAAATACTATTCAAAATAGAAATTTGCATTTATTTATTTATTTGCATTATTGTGCTGTTCCGTCCGCCCACTCCCATTACTATATAAACACCCAAGGAGCCAAAGCATGCAGGGCTGTGAACACCAACAAGCTCCACTGGAGGTCAGTCTGCAACGTGGTTGACTTCTTAATTGATGGAATATGGTAATAAATACTATTTAAAATAGAAATTTGCATTTATTTATCTATTTGCATTATTGTGCTGTTCCGTCCGCCCACTCCCCTTACTATATAAACACCCAAGGTGCCAAAGCATGCAGGGCTTTAAACACCAGCAAGCTGCACTGGAGGTAAGTCTGCAACGTGGTTGACTTCTTAATAGATAGGATATGGTAATAAATACTATTTAAAATAGAAATTTGCATTTATTTATTTATTTGCATTATTGTGCTGTTCCGTCCGCCCACTCCCATTACTATATAAACACCCAAGGAGCCAAAGCATGCAGGGCTGTGAACACCAACAAGCTCCACTGGAGGTCAGTATGCAACGTGGTTGACTTCTTAATTGATGGAATATGGTAATAAATACTATTTAAAATAGAAATTTGCATTTATTTGTTTATTTGCATTATTGTGCTGTTCCGTCCGCCCACTCCCATTACTATATAAACACCCAAGGAGACAAAGCATGCTGGGCAGAAAACACCAGCAAGCTGCACTGGAGGTAAGTCTGCAACGTGGTTTACCTCTTAATTGATAGTATATGGTATTAAATAATATTTAAAATAGAAATTTGCATTTATTTATTTATTTGCATTATTGTGCTGTTCCGTTCGCCCACACCCATTAGTATATAAACACCCAAGGAGCCAAAACATGCAAGGCTTTAAACAAAAGCAAGCTGCACTGTAGGTAAGTCTGCAAAGTGGTTGACTTCTTAATTGATAGTATATGGTAATAAATACTACTTAAAATAGAAATTTGCATTTATTTATTTATTTGCATTATTGTGCTGTTCCGTCCGCCCACTCCCATTACTATATAAACACCCAATGAGCCAAAGCATGCAGGGCTGTGAACACCAACAAGCTCCACTGGAGGTCAGTCTGCAACGTGGTTGACTTCTTAATTGATGGAATATGGTAATAAATACTATTTAAAATAGAAATTTGCATTTATTTATCTATTTGCATTATTGTGCTGTTCCGTCCGCCCACTCCCATTACTATATAAACACCCAAGGAGCCAAAGCATGTATGGCTGTAAACACCAGCAAGCTCCACTGGAGGTCAGTATGCAACGTGGTTGACTTCTTAATTGATGGAATATGGTAATAAATACTATTTAAAATAGAAATTTGCATTTATTTGTTTATTTGCATTATTGTGCTGTTCCGTCCGCCCACTCCCATTACTATATAAACACCCAAGGAGACAAAGCATGCTGGGCAGAAAACACCAGCAAGCTGCACTGGAGGTAAGTCTGCAACATGGTTTACCTCTTAATTGATAGTATATGGTATTAAATAATATTTAAAATAGAAATTTGCATTTATTTATTTATTTGCATTATTGTGCTGTTCCGTCCGCCCACTCCCATTACTATATAAACACCCAAGGAGCCAAAGCATGCAGGGCTGTGAACACCAACAAGCTCCACTGGAGGTCAGTCTGCAACGTGGTTGACTTCTTAATTGATGGAATATGGTAATAAATACTATTTAAAATAGAAATTTGCATTTATTTATCTATTTGCATTATTGTGCTGTTCCGTCCTCCCACTCCCCTTACTATATAAACACCCAAGGTGCCAAAGCATGCAGGGCTTTAAACACCAGCAAGCTGCACTGGAGGTAAGTCTGCAACGTGGTTGACTTCTTAATAGATAGGATATGGTAATAAATACTATTTAAAATAGAAATTTGCATTTATTTATTTATTTGCATTATTGTGCTGTTCCGTCCGCCCACTCCCATTACTATATAAACACCCAAGGAGCCAAAGCATGTATGGCTGTAAACACCAGCAAGCTCCACTGGAGGTCAGTATGCAACGTGGTTGACTTCTTAATTGATGGAATATGGTAATAAATACTATTTAAAATAGAAATTTGCATTTATTTGTTTATTTGCATTATTGTGCTGTTCCGTCCGCCCACTCCCATTACTATATAAACACCCAAGGAGACAAAGCATGCTGGGCAGAAAACACCAGCAAGCTGCACTGGAGGTAAGTCTGCAACGTGGTTTACCTCTTAATTGATAGTATATGGTATTAAATAATATTTAAAATAGAAATTTGCATTTATTTATTTATTTGCATTATTGTGCTGTTCCGTTCGCCCACACTCATTAGTATATAAACACCCAAGGAGCCAAAACATGCAAGGCTTTAAACAAAAGCAAGCTGCACTGTAGGTAAGTCTGCAAAGTGGTTGACTTCTTAATTGATAGTATATGGTAATAAATACTACTTAAAATAGAAATTTGCATTTATTTATTTATTTGCATTATTGTGCTGTTCCGTCCGCCCTCTCCCCTTACTATATAAACACCCAAGGTGCCAAAGCATGCAGGGCTTTAAACACCAGCAAGCTGCACTGGAGGTAAGTCTGCAACGTGGTTGACTTCTTAATAGATAGGATATGGTAATAAATACTATTTAAAATAGAAATTTGCATTTATTTATTTATTTGCATTATTGTGCTGTTCCGTCCGCCCACTCCCATTACTATATAAACACCCAAGGCGCCAAAGCATGTATGGCTGTAAACACCAGCAAGCTCCACTGGAGGTCAGTATGCAACGTGGTTGACTTCTTAATTGATGGAATATGGTAATAAATACTATTTAAAATAGAAATTTGCATTTATTTGTTTATTTGCATTATTGTGCTGTTCCGTCCGCCCACTCCCATTACTATATAAACACCCAAGGAGCCAAAGCATGCAGGGCTGTAAACACCAGCAAGCTGCACTGGAGGTAAGTCTGCAACGTGGTTGACTTCTTAATTGATAGTATTTGGTAATAAATACTATTTAAAATAGAAATTTGCATTTATTTATTTATTTGCATTATTGTGCTGTTCCGTCTGCCCACTCCCATTACTATATAAACACCCAAGGAGCCAAAGCATGCAGGGCTGTAAACACCAGCAAGCTCCACTGGAGGTCAGTCTGCAACGTGGTTGACTTCTTAATTGATGGAATATGGTAATAAATACTATTTAAAATAGAAATTTACATTTATTTATTTATTTGCATTATTGTGCTGTTCCGTCCGCCCTCTCCCCTTACTATATAAACACCCAAGGTGCCAAAGCATGCAGGGCTTTAAACACCAGCAAGCTGCACTGGAGGTAAGTCTGCAACGTGGTTGACTTCTTAATAGATAGGATATGGTAATAAATACTATTTAAAATAGAAATTTGCATTTATTTATTTATTTGCATTATTGTGCTGTTCCGTCTGCCCACTCCCATTACTATATAAACACCCAAGGAGCCAAAGCATGCAGGGCTGTAAACACCAGCAAGCTCCACTGGAGGTCAGTCTGCAACGTGGTTGACTTCTTAATTGATGGAATATGGTAATAAATACTATTTAAAATAGAAATTTGCATTTATTTGTTTATTTGCATTATTGTGCTGTTCCGTCCGCCCACTCCCATTACTATATAAACACCCAAGGAGACAAAGCATGCTGGGCAGAAAACACCAGCAAGCTGCACTGGAGGTAAGTCTGCAACGTGGTTTACCTCTTAATTGATAGTATATGGTATTAAATAATATTTAAAATAGAAATTTGCATTTATTTATTTATTTGCATTATTGTGCTGTTCCGTTCGCCCACACCCATTAGTATATAAACACCCAAGGAGCCAAAACATGCAAGGCTTTAAACAAAAGCAAGCTGCACTGTAGGTAAGTCTGCAAAGTGGTTGACTTCTTAATTGATAGTATATGGTAATAAATACTACTTAAAATAGAAATTTGCATTTATTTATTTATTTGCATTATTGTGCTGTTCCGTCCGCCCACTCCCATTACTATATAAACACCCAAGGAGCCAAAGCATGCAGGGCTGTGAACACCAACAAGCTCCACTGGAGGTCAGTCTGCAACGTGGTTGACTTCTTAATTGATGGAATATGGTAATAAATACTATTTAAAATAGAAATTTGCATTTATTTATCTATTTGCATTATTGTGCTGTTCCGTCCGCCCACTCCCATTACTATATAAACACCCAAGGAGCCAAAGCATGTATGGCTGTAAACACCAGCAAGCTCCACTGGAGGTCAGTATGCAACGTGGTTGACTTCTTAATTGATGGAATATGGTAATAAATACTATTTAAAATAGAAATTTGCATTTATTTGTTTATTTGCATTATTGTGCTGTTCCGTCCGCCCACTCCCATTACTATATAAACACCCAAGGAGACAAAGCATGCTGGGCAGAAAACACCAGCAAGCTGCACTGGAGGTAAGTCTGCAACATGGTTTACCTCTTAATTGATAGTATATGGTATTAAATAATATTTAAAATAGAAATTTGCATTTATTTATTTATTTGCATTATTGTGCTGTTCCGTCCGCCCACTCCCATTACTATATAAACACCCAAGGAGCCAAAGCATGCAGGGCTGTGAACACCAACAAGCTCCACTGGAGGTCAGTCTGCAACGTGGTTGACTTCTTAATTGATGGAATATGGTAATAAATACTATTTAAAATAGAAATTTGCATTTATTTATCTATTTGCATTATTGTGCTGTTCCGTCCTCCCACTCCCCTTACTATATAAACACCCAAGGTGCCAAAGCATGCAGGGCTTTAAACACCAGCAAGCTGCACTGGAGGTAAGTCTGCAACGTGGTTGACTTCTTAATAGATAGGATATGGTAATAAATACTATTTAAAATAGAAATTTGCATTTATTTATTTATTTGCATTATTGTGCTGTTCCGTCCGCCCACTCCCATTACTATATAAACACCCAAGGAGCCAAAGCATGTATGGCTGTAAACACCAGCAAGCTCCACTGGAGGTCAGTATGCAACGTGGTTGACTTCTTAATTGATGGAATATGGTAATAAATACTATTTAAAATAGAAATTTGCATTTATTTGTTTATTTGCATTATTGTGCTGTTCCGTCCGCCCACTCCCATTACTATATAAACACCCAAGGAGACAAAGCATGCTGGGCAGAAAACACCAGCAAGCTGCACTGGAGGTAAGTCTGCAACGTGGTTTACCTCTTAATTGATAGTATATTGTATTAAATAATATTTAAAATAGAAATTTGCATTTATTTATTTATTTGCATTATTGTGCTGTTCCGTTCGCCCACACTCATTAGTATATAAACACCCAAGGAGCCAAAACATGCAAGGCTTTAAACAAAAGCAAGCTGCACTGTAGGTAAGTCTGCAAAGTGGTTGACTTCTTAATTGATAGTATATGGTAATAAATACTACTTAAAATAGAAATTTGCATTTATTTATTTATTTGCATTATTGTGCTGTTCCGTCCGCCCTCTCCCCTTACTATATAAACACCCAAGGTGCCAAAGCATGCAGGGCTTTAAACACCAGCAAGCTGCACTGGAGGTAAGTCTGCAACGTGTTTGACTTCTTAATAGATAGGATATGGTAATAAATACTATTTAAAATAGAAATTTGCATTTATTTATTTATTTGCATTATTGTGCTGTTCCGTCCGCCCACTCCCATTACTATATAAACACCCAAGGAGCCAAAGCATGTATGGCTGTAAACACCAGCAAGCTCCACTGGAGGTCAGTATGCAACGTGGTTGACTTCTTAATTGATGGAATATGGTAATAAATACTATTTAAAATAGAAATTTGCATTTATTTGTTTATTTGCATTATTGTGCTGTTCCGGCCGCCCACTCCCATTACTATATAAACACCCAAGGAGACAAAGCATGCTGGGCAGAAAACACCAGCAAGCTGCACTGGAGGTAAGTCTGCAACGTGGTTTACCTCTTAATTGATAGTATATGGTATTAAATAATATTTAAAATAGAAATTTGCATTTATTTATTTATTTGCATTATTGTGCTGTTCCGTTCGCCCACACCCATTAGTATATAAACACCCAAGGAGCCAAAACATGCAAGGCTTTAAACAAAAGCAAGCTGCACTGTAGGTAAGTCTGCAAAGTGGTTGACTTCTTAATTGATAGTATATGGTAATAAATACTACTTAAAATAGAAATTTGCATTTATTTATTTATTTGCATTATTGTGCTGTTCCGTCCACCCACTCCCATTACTATATAAACACAAAAGGAGCCAAAGCATGCATGGCTGTAAACACCAGCAAGCTCCACTGGAGGAGAGTCTGCAACGTGGTTGACTTCTTAATTGATAGTATATGGTAATAAATACAATTTAAAATAGACATTGGCATTTATTTATTTACTTGCATTATTGTGCTGTTCCGTCCGCCCACTCCCATTACTATATAAACACCCAAGGAGCCAAAGCATGCAGGGCTGTAAACACCAGCAAGCTGCACTGGAGGTAAGTCTGCAACGTGGTTGACTTCTTAATTGATAGTATTTGGTAATAAATACTATTTAAAATAGAAATTTGCATTTATTTATTTATTTGCATTATTGTGCTGTTCCGTCTGCCCACTCCCATTACTATATAAACACCCAAGGAGCCAAAGCATGCAGGGCTGTAAACACCAGCAAGCTCCACTGGAGGTCAGTCTGCAACGTGGTTGACTTCTTAATTGATGGAATATGGTAATAAATACTATTTAAAATAGAAATTTACATTTATTTTATTATTTGCATTATTGTGCTGTTCCGTCCGCCCACTCCCATTACTATATAAACACCCAAGGAGCCAAAGCATGCAGGTCTGTAAACACCAGCAAGCTGCACTGGAGGTAAGTCTGCAACGTGGTTGTCTTCTTAATTGATAGTATTTGGTAATAAATACTATTTAAAATAGAAATTTGCATTTATTTATTTATTTGCATTATTGTGCTGTTCCGTCCGCCCACTCCCATCACTATATAAACACAAAAGGAGCCAAAGCATGCAGGGCTGTAAACACCAGCAAGATGCACTGGAGGTAAGTCTGCAACGTGGTTGACTTCTTAATAGATAGGATATGGAAATGAATACTACTTAAAATAGAAATTTCCATTTATTCATTTATTTGCATTATTGTGCTGTTTCTTCCGCCCACTCTTATTACTATATAAACACCCAAGGAGCCAAAGCATGCAGGGCTGTGAACACCAACAAGCTCCTCTGGAGGTCTGGTCTGCAACGTGGTTGACTTCTTAATTGATGGAATATGGTAATAAATACTATTTAAAATAGAAATTTGCATTTATTTATCTATTTGCATTATTGTGCTGTTCCGTCCGCCCACTCCCATTACTATATAAACACCCAAGGAGCCAAAGCATGCTGGGCTGTAAACACCAGCAAGCTGCACTGGAGGTAAGTCTGCAACGTGGTTGACTTCTTAATAGATAGGATATTGTAATAAATACTATTTAAAATAGAAATTTGCATTTATTTATTTATTTGCATTATTGTGCTGTTCCGTGCGCCCACTCCCATTACTATATAAAAACCCAAGGAGCCAAAGCATGCATGGCTGTGAACACCAACAAGCTCCACTGGAGGTCAGTCTGCAACGTGGTTGACTTCTTAATTGATGGAATATGGTAATAAATACTATTTAAAATAGAAATTTGCATTTATTTATCTATTTGCATTATTGTGCTCTTCCGTCCGCCCACTCCCCTTACTATATAAACACCCAAGTAGCCAAAGCATGCAGGGCTGTAAACACCAGCAAGCTGCACTGGAGGTCAGTCTGCAACGTGGTTGACTTCTTAATAGATAGGATATGGTAATAAATACTATTTAAAATAGAAATTTACATTTATTTATTTATTTGCATTATTGTGCTTTTCCGTCCGCCCACTCCCATTACTATATAAACACCCAAGGAGCCAAAGCATGCAGGGCTGTAAACACCAGCAAGCTCCACTGGAGGTAAGTCTGCAACGTGGTTGACTTCTTAATTGATAGTATATGGTAATAAATACTATTTAAAATAGAAATTTGCATTTATTTATTTATTTGCATTATTGTGCTGTTCCGTCCGCCCACTCCCATTACTATATAAACACCCAAGGAGCCAAAGCATGCAGGGCTGTAAACACCAGCAAGCTCCACTGGAGGTCAGTCTGCAAAGTGGTTGACTTCTTAATTGATGGAATATGGTAATAAATACTTTTTAAAATAGAAATTTACATTTATTTATTTATTTGCATTATTGTGCAGTTCCGTCCGCCCTCTCCCATTACTATATAAACAACCAAGAAGCCAAAGCATGCAGGGCTGTAAACACCAGCAAGCTGCACTGGAGGTAAGTCTGCAACGTGGTTGACTTCTTAATTGATAGAATATGGTAAAAAATACTATTTAAAATAGAAATTTGCATTTAATTATTTATTTGCATTATTGTGCTGTTCCGTCTGCACACTTCCATTTCTATATAAACACCCAAGGAGCCAAAGCATGCAGGGCTGTGAACACCAACAAGCTCCACTGGAGGTCAGTCTGCAACGTGGTTGACTTCTTAATTGATGGAATATGGTAATAAATACTATTTAAAATAGAAATTTGCATCTATTTATCTATTTGCATTATTGTGCTGTTCCGTCCGCCCACTCCCATTACTATATAAACACCCAAGGAGCCAAAGCATGCAGGGCTGTGAACACCAACAAGCTCCACTGGAAGTCAGTCTGCAACGTGGTTGACTTCTTAATTGATGGAATATGGTAATAAATACTATTTAAAATAGAAATTTGCATTTATTTATCTATTTGCATTATTGTGCTGTTCCGTCCGACCACTCCCATTACTATATAAACACCCAAGGAGCCAAAGCATGCAGGGCTGTAAACACCAGAAAGCTGCACTGGAGGTAAGTCTGCAACGTGGTTGACTTCTTAATAGATAGGATATGGTAATAAATACTATTTAAAATAGAAATTTGCATTTATTTATTTATTTGCATTATCGTGCTGTTCCGTCCACCCACTCCCATTACTATATAAACACAAAAGGAGCCAAAGCATGCATGGCTGTAAACACCAGCAAGCTCCACTGGAGGAAAGTCTGCAACGTGGTTGACTTCTTAATTGATAGTATATGGTAATAAATACAATTTAAAATAGACATTGGCATTTATTTATTTATTTGCATTATTGTGCTGTTCCGTCCGCCCACTCCCATTACTATTTAAACACCCAAGGAGCCATAGCATGCAGAGCTCTAAACACCAGCAAGCTGCACTGTTGGTAAGTCTGCATCGTGGTTGACATCTTAATTGATAGTATATGGTAATAAATACAATTTAAAATAGAAATTTGCATTTATCTATTTATTTGCATTATTGTGCTGTTCCGTCCGCCCACTCCCATTACTATTTAAACACCCAAGGAGTCAAAGCATGCAGGGCTGTAAACACCAGCAAGCTCCACTGGAGGTAAGTCTGCAACGTGGTTGACTTCTTAATTGATAGTATATGGTAATAAATACTATTTAAAATAGAAATTTGCATTTATTTATTTATTTGCATTATTGTGCTGTTCCGTCTGCCCACTCCCATTACTATATAAACACCCAAGGAGCCAAAGCATGCAGGGCTGTAAACACCAGCAAGCTCCACTGGAGGTCAGTCTGCAACGTGGTTGACTTCTTAATTGATGGAATATGGTAATAAATACTATTTAAAATAGAAATTTACATTTATTTATTTATTTGCATTATTGTGCTGTTCCGTCCGCCCACTCCCATTACTATATAAACACCCAAGGAGCCAAAGCTTGCAGGGCTGTAAACACCAGCAAGCTGCACTGGAGGTAAGTCTGCAACGTGGTTGTCTTCTTAATTGATAGTATTTGGTAATAAATACTATTTAAAATAGAAATTTGCATTTATTTATTTATTTGCATTATTGTGCTGTTTCTTCCGCCCACTCCCATCACTATATAAACACCCAAGGAGCCAAAGCATGCAGGGCTGTAAACACCAGCAAGCTGCACTGGAGGTAAGTCTGCAACGTGGTTGACTTCTTAATAGATAGGATATGGTAATGAATAATACTTAAAATAGAAATTTGCATTTATTTATTTATTTGCATTATTGTGCTGTTTCGTCGGCCCACTCCCATTACTATATAAACACCCAAGGAGCCAAAGCATGCAGGGCTGTGAACACCAACAAGCTCCACTGGAGATCAGTCTGCAACGTGGTTGACTTCTTAATTGATGGAATATGGTAATAAATACTATTTAAAATAGAAATTTGCATTTATTTATCTATTTGCATTATTGTGCTGTTCCGTCCGCCCACTCCCATTACTATATAAACACCCAAGGAGCCAAAGCATGCAGGGCTGTAAATACCAGCAAGCTGCACTGGAGGTAAGTCTGCAACGTGGTTGACTTTTTAATAGATAGGATATGGTAATAAATACTATTTAAAACAGAAATTTGCATTTATTTATTTATTTGCATTATTGTGCTGTTCCGTGCGCCCACTCCCATTACTATATAAACACCCAAGGAGCCAAAGCATGCAGGGCTGTGAACACCAACAAGCTCCACTGGAGGTCAGTCAGCAACGTGGTTGACTTCTTAATTGATGGAATATGTAAATAAATACTATTTAAAATAGAAATTTGCATTTATTTATCTATTTGCATTATTGAGCTGTTCCGTCGCCCACTCCCCTTACTATATAAATACCCAAGGAGCCAAAGCATGCAGGGCTGTAAACACCAGCAAGCTGCACTGGAGGTAAGTCTGCAACGTGGTTGACTTCTTAATAGATAGGATATGGTAATAAATACTATTTAAAATAGAAATTTACATTTATTTATTTATTTGCATTATTGTGCTGTTCCGTCCGCCCACTCCCATTACTATATAAACACCCAAGGAGCCAAAGCATGCAGGGCTGTAAACACCAGCAAGCTCCACTGGAGGTAAGTCTGCAACGTGGTTGACTTCTTAATTTATAGTATATGGTAATAAATACTATTTAAAATACAAATTTGCATTTATTTATTTATTTGCATTATTGTGCTGTTCCGTCCGCCAACTCCCATTACTATATAAACACCCAAGGAGCCAAAGCATGCAGGGCTGTAAACACCAGCAAGCTCCACTGGAGGTCAGTCTGCAACGTGGTTGACTTCTTAATTGATGGAATATGGTAATAAATACTATTTAAAATAGAAATTTACATTTATTTATTTATTTGCATTATTGTGCTGTTCTGTCCGCCCACTCCCATTACTATATAAACACCCAAGGAGCCAAAGCATGCAGGGCTGTAAACACCAGCAAGCTCCACTGGAGGTAAGTCTGCAACGTGGTTGACTTCTTAATTTATAGTATATGGTAATAAATACAATTTAAAATAGACATTGGCATTTATTTATTTATTTGCATTATTGTGCTGTTCCGTCCACCCACTCCCATTACTATATAAACACCCAAGGAGCCAAAGCATGCAGGGCTGTAAACACCAGCAAGCTGCACTGGAGGTAAGTCTGCAACGTTGTTGACTTCTTAATTGATAGTATTTGGTAATAAATACTATTTAAAATAGAAATTTGCATTTATTTATTTATTTGCATTATTGTGCTGTTCCGTCCGCCCACTCCCATTACTATTTAAACACCCAAGGAGCCATAGCATGCAGAGCTCAAACACCAGCAAGCTGCACTGTTGGTAAGTCTGCATCGTGGTTGACATCTTAATTGATAGTATATGGTAATAAAGACAATTTACAATAGAAATTTGCATTTATTTATCTATTTGCATTATTGTACTGTTCCGTCCGCCCACTCCCATTACTGTATAAACACCCAAGGAGCCAAAGCATGTATGGCTGTAAACACCAGCAAGCTCCACTGGAGGTCAGTATGCAACGTGGTTGACTTCTTAATTGATGGAATATGGTAATAAATACTATTTAAAATAGAAATTTGCATTTATTTGTTTATTTGCATTATTGTGCTGTCCCGTCCGCCCACTCCCATTACTATATAAACACCCAAGGAGACAAAGCATGCTGGGCTGAAAACACCAGCAAGCTGCACTGGAGGTAAGTCTGCAACGTAGTTTACCTCTTAATTGATAGTATATGGTAATAAATACTATTTAAAATAGAAATTTGCATTTATTTATTTATTTATTTGCATTATTGTGCTGTTCCGTCCGCCCACACCCATTAGTATATAAACAACCAAGGAGCCAAAGCATGCAAGGCTTTAAACACCAGCAAGCTGCACTGTAGGTAAGTCTGCAAAGTGGTTGACTTCTTAATTGATAGTATATGGTAATAAATACTATTTAAAATAGAAATTTGCATTTATTTATTTTTTTGCATTATTGTGCTGTTCCGTCCACCCACTCCCATTACTATATAAACACAAAAGGTGCCAAAGCATGCATGGCGGTAAACACCAGCAAGCTCCACTGGAGGAAAGTCTGCAACGTGGTTGACTTCTTAATTGATAGTATATGGTAATAAATACAATTTAAAATAGACATTGGTATTTATTTATTTAATTGCATTATTGTGCTGTTCCGTCCGCCCACTCCCATTACTATTTAAACACCCAAGGAGCCATAGCATGCAGAGCTCTAAACACCAGAAACCTGCACTGTTGGTAAGTCTGCATCGTAGTTGATATCTTAATTGATAGTATATGGTAATAAATACAATTTAAAATAGAAATTTGCATTTATCTATTTATTTGCATTATTGTGCTGTTCCGTCCGCCTATACTCCCATTACTATATAAACACCCAAGGAGCCAAAGCATGCAGGGCTGTAAACACCAGCAAGCTCCACTGGAGGTAAGTCTGCAACGTGGTTGACTTCTTAATTGATAGTATATGGTAATAAATACTATTTAAAATAGAAATTTGCATTTATTTATTTATTTGCATTATTGTGCTGTTCCGTCCGCCCACTCCCATTACTATATAAACACGCAAGGAGCCAAAGCATGCAGGGCTGTGAACACCAACAAGCTGCACTGGAGGTCAGTCTGCAACGTGGTTGACTTCTTAATTGATGGAATATGGTAATAAATACTTTTTAAAATAGAAATTTACATTTATTTATTTATTTGCATTATTGTGCTGTTCCGTCCGCCCACTCACATTACTATATAAACACCCAAGGAGCCAAAGCATGCAGGGCTGTAAACACCAGCAAGCTGCACTGGAGGTAAGTCTGCAACGTGGTTGTCTTCTTAATTGATAGTATTTGGTAATAAATACTATTTACTATAGAAATTAGCATTTATTTATTTAATTGCATTATTGTGCTGTTCCGTCCGCCCACTCCCATCACTATATAAACACCCAAGGAGCCAAAGCATGCAGGGCTGTAAACATCAGCAAGCTGCACTGGAGGTAAGTCTGCAACGTGGTTGACTTCTTAATAGATAGGATATCGTAATAAATACTACTTAAAATAGAAATTTGCATTTATTTATTTATTTGCATTATTGTGCTGTTCCGTCCGCCCACTCCCATTACTATATAAACACCCAAGGAGCCAAAGCATGCAGGGCTGTAAACACCAGCAAGCTGCACTGGAGGTAAGTCTGCAACGTGGTTGACTTCTTAATTGATAGTATATGGTAATAAATACTATTTAAAATAGAAATTTACATTTATTTATTTATTTGCATTATTGTGCTGTTCCGTCCGCCCTCTCCCATTACTATATAAACACCCAAGGAGCCAAAGCATGCAGGGCTGTAAACACCAGCAAGCTGCACTGGAGGTAAGTCTGCAACGTGGTTGACTTCTTAATTGATAGTATATGGTAATAAATACTATTTAAAATAGAAATTTTCATTTATTTATTTATTTGCATTATTGTGCTGTTCCGTCCGCCCACTGCCATTACTATATAAACACCCAAGGAGCCAAAGGATGCAGGGCTGTGTTCACCAACAAGCTCCACTGGTGGTCAGTCTGCAACGTGGTTGACTTCTTAATTGATGGAATATGGTAATAAATACTATTTAAAATAGAAATTTGCATTTATTTATTTATTTGCATTATTGTGCTGTTCCGTCCGCCCACTCCCATTACTATATAAACACCCTAGGAGCCAAAGCATGTATGGCTGTAAACACCAGCAAGCTCCACTGGAGGTCAGTATGCAACGTGGTTGTCTTCTCAATTGATGGAATATGGTAATAAATACTATTTAAAATAGAAATTTGCATTTATTTGTTTAATTGCATTATTGTACTGTTCCGTCCGCCCACTCCCATTACTATATAAACACCCAAGGAGACAAAGCATGCTGGGCTGAAAACACCAGCAAGCTGCACTGGAGGTAAGTCTGCAACGTGGTTGACATCTTAATTGATAGTATATGGTAATAAATACAATATAAAATAGAAATTTGCATTTATTTATTTATTTGCATTATTGTGCTGTTCCGTCCGCCCACTCCCATTACTATATAAACACCCAAGGAGCCATAGCATGCAGAGCTCTTAACACCAGCAAGCTGCACTGTTGGTAAGTCTGCATATTGGTTGACATCTTAATTGATAGTATATGGTAATAAATACAATTTAAAATAGAAATTTGCATTTATCTATTTATTTGCATTATTGTGCTGTTCCGTCCGCCCACTCCCATTACTATATAAACACCCAAGGAGACAAAGCATGCTGGGCTGAAAACACCAGCAAGCTGCACTGGAGGTAAGTCTGCAACGTGGTTTACCTCTTAATTGATAGTATATGGTAATAAATACTATTTAAAATAGAAATTTGCATTTATTTATTTATTTGCATTATTGTGCTGTTCCGTCCGCCCACTCCCATTACTATATAAACACCCAAGGAGGCAAAGCATGTATGGCTGTAAACACCAGCAAGCTCCACTGGAGGTCAGTCTGCAACGTGGTTGACTTCTTAATTGATGGAATATGGTAATAAATACTATTTAAAATAGAAATTTGCATTTATTTGTTTATTTGCATTATTGTGCTGTTCCGTCCGCCCACACCCACTACTATATAAACACCCAAGGAGACAAAGCATGCTGGGCTGAAAACACCAGCAAGCTGCACTGGAGGTAAGTCTGCAACGTGGTTTACCTCTTAATTGATAGTATATGGTAATAAATACTATTTAAAATAGAAATTTGCATTTATTTATATATTTGCATTATTGTGCTGTTCCGTCCGCCCACACCCATTAGTATATAAACACCCAAGGAGCCAAAGCATGCAAGGCTGTAAACACCAGCAAGCTGCACTGTAGGTAAGTCTGCAAAGTGGTTGACTTCTTAATTGATAGTATATGGTAATAAATACTATTTAAAATAGAAATTTGCATTTATTTATTTATTTGCATTATTGTGCTGTTCCGTCCACCCACTCCCATTACTATATAAACACAAAAGGAGCCAAAGCATGCTAGGCTGTAAACACCAGCAAGCTCCACTGGAGGAAAGTCTGCAACGTGGTTGACTTCTTAATTGATAGTATATGGTAATAAATACAATTTAAAATAGACATTGGCATTTATTTATTTATTTGCATGATTGTGCTGTTCCGTCCGCCCACTCCCATTACTATATAAACACCCAAGGAGCCAAAGCATGCAGGGCTGTAAACACCAGCAAGCTGCACTGGAGGTAAGTCTGCAACGTGGTTGTCTTCTTAATTGATAGTATTTGGTAATAAATACTATTTAATATAGAAATTTGCATTTATTTATTTAATTGCATTATTGTGCTGTTCCGTCCGCCCACTCCCATTACTATATAAACACCCAAGGAGCCAAAGCATGCAGGGCTGTAAACACCAGCAAGCTGCACTGGAGGTAAGTCTGCAACGTGGTTGACTTCTTAATTGATAGTATATGGTAATAAATACTATTTAAAATAGAAATTTACATTTATTTATTTATTTGCATTATTGTGCTGTTCCGTCCGCCCTCTCCCATTACTATATAAACACCCAAGGAGCCAAAGCATGCAGGGCTGTAAACACCAGCAAGCTGCACTGGAGGTAAGTCTGCAACGTGGTTGACTTCTTAATTGATTATATATGGTAATAAATACTATTTAAAATAGAAATTTTCATTTATTTATTTATTTGCATTATTGTGCTGTTCCGCCTGCCCACTGCCATTACTATATAAACACCCAAGGAGCCAAAGGATGCAGGGCTGTGAACACCAACAAGCTCCACTGGAGGTCAGTCTGCAACGTGGTTGACTTCTTAATTGATGGAATATGGTAATAAATACTATTTAAAATAGAAATTTGCATTTATTTATCTATTTGCATTATTATGCTGTTCCGTCCACCCACTCCCATTACTATATAAACACCCAAGGAGCCAAAGCATGCAGGGCTGTAAACACCAGCAAGCTGCACTGGAGGTAAGTCTGCATCGTGGTTGACTTCTTAATAGATAGGATATGGCAATAAATAATATTTAAAATAGAAATTTGCATTTATTTATTTATTTGCATTATTGTGCTGTTCCGTCCGCCCACTCCCATTACTATATAAACACCCAAGGAGCCAAACCTTGTATGGCTGTAAACACCAGCAAGCTCCACTGGAGGTCAGTATGCAACGTGGTTGACTTCTTAATTGATAGAATATGGTAATAAATACTATTTAAAATAGAAATTTGCATTTATTTGTTTATTTGCATTATTGTGCTGTTCCGTCCGCCCACTCCCATTACTATATAAACACCCAAGGAGACAAAGCATGCTGGGCTGAAAACACCAGCAAGCTGCACTGGAGGTAAGTCTGCAACGTGGTTGACATCTTAATTGATAGTATATGGTAATAAATACAATATAAAATAGAAATTTGCATTTATTTATTTATTTGCATTATTGTGCTGTTCCGTCCGCCCACTCCCATTACTATATAAACACCCAAGGAGCCATAGCATGCAGAGCTCTAAACACCAGCAAGCTGCACTGTTGGTAAGTCTGCATCGTGGTTGACATCTTAATTGATAGTGTATGGTAATAAATACAATTTAAAATAGAAATTTGCATTTATCTATTTATTTGCATTATTGTGCTGTTCCGTCCGCCCACTCCCATTACTATATAAACACCCAAGGAGCCAAAGCATGCAGGGCTGTAAACACCAGCAAGCTGCACTGGAGGTAAGTCTGCAACGTGGTTGACTTCTTAATAGATAGGATATGGTAATAAATACTATTTAAAATAGAAATTTGCATTTATTTATTTATTTGCATTATTGTGCTGTTCCGTTCGCCCACACCCATTAGTATATAAACCCCCAAGGAGCCAAAGCATGCAAGGCTTTAAACACCAGCAAGCTGCACTGTAGGTAAGTCTGCAAAGTGGTTGACTTCTTAATTGATAGTATATGGTAATAAATACTATTTAAAATAGAAATTTGCATTTATTTATTTATTTGCATTATTGTGCTGTTCCGTCCACCCACTCCCATTACTATATAAACACAAAAGGAGCCAAAGCATGCATGGCTGTAAACACCAGCAAGCTGCACTGGAGGTAAGTCTGCAATGTGGTTGACTTCTTAATTGATAGTATTTGGTAATATATACTATTTTAAATAGAAATTTGCATTTATTTATTTATTTGCATTATTGTGCTGTTCCGTCCGCCCACTCCATTACTATTTAAACACCCAAGGAGCCATAGCATGCAGAGCTCTAAACACCAGCAAGCTGCACTGTTGGTAAGTCTGCATCGTGGTTGACATCTTAATTGATAGTATATGGTAATAAATACAATTTAAAATAGAAATTTGCATTTATCTATTTATTTGCATTATTGTGCTGTTCCGTCCGCCCACTCCCATTACTATATAAACACCCAAGGAGCCAAAGCATGCAGGGCTGTAACACCAGCAAGCTCCAATGGAGGTCAGTCTGAAACGTGGTTGACTTCTTAATTGATGGAATATGGTAATAAATACTATTTAAAATAGAAATTTACATTTATTTATTTATTTGCATTATTGTGCTGTTCCAGTCCGCCCACTCCCATTACTATATAAACACCCAAGGAGCCAAAGCATGCAGGGCTGTAAACACCAGCAAGCTGCACTGGAGGTAAGTCTGCAACGTGGTTGCCTTCTTAATTGATAGTATTTGATAATAAATACTATTTAAAATAGAAATTTGCATTTATTTATTTATTTGCATTATTGTGCTGTTCCGTCCGCCCACTCCCATTACTATATAAACACCCAAGGAGCCATAGCATGCAGAGCTCTAAACAGCAGCAAGCTGCACTGTTGGTAAGTCTGCATCGTGGTTGACTTCTTAATTGATAGTATATGGTAATAAATACAATTTAAAATAGAAATTTGCATTTATTTATTTATTTGCATTATTGTGCTGTTCCGTCCGCCCACTCCCATCACTATATAAACACCCAAGGAGTCAAAGCATGCAGGGCTGTAAACACCAGCAAGCTGCACTGGAGGTAAGTCTGCAACGTGGTTGACTTCTTAATAGATAGGATATGGTAATAAATACTATTTAAAATATAAATTTGCATTTATTTATTTATTTGCATTATTGTGCTGTTCCGTCTGCCCACTCCCATTACAATATAAACACCCAAGGAGCCAAAGCATGCAGGGCTGTGAACACCAACAAGCTCCACTGGAGGTCAGTCTGCAACGTGGTTGACTTCTTAATTGATGGAATATGGTAATAAATACTATTTAAAATAGAAGTTTGCATTTATTTATCTATTTGCATTATTGTGCTGTTCCGTCCGCCCACTCCCCTTACTATATAAACACCCAAGGAGCCAAAGCATGCAGGGCTGTAAACACCAGCAAGCTGCACTGGAGGTAAGTCTGCAACGTGGTTGACTTCTTAATAGATAGGATATGGTAATAAATACTATTTAAAATAGAAATTTACATTTAGTTATTTATTTGCATTATTGTGCTGTCCCGTCCGCCCACTCCCATTACTATATAAACACCCAAGGAGCCAAAGCATGCAGGGCTGTAAACACCAGCAAGCTCCACTGGAGGTAAGTCTGCAACGTGGTTGACTTCTTAATTGATAGTATATGGTAATAAATACTAATTAAAATAGAAATTTTCATTTATTTATTTATTTGCATTATTGTGCTGTTCCGTCCGCCCACTCCCATTACTATATAAACACCCAAGGAGCCAAAGCATGCAGGACTGTAAACACCAGCAAGCTCCACTGGAGGTCAGTCTGCAACATGGTTGACTTCTTAATTGATGGAATATGGTAATAAATACTATTTAAAATAGAAATTTACATTTATTTATTTATTTGCATTATTGTGCTGTTCTGTCCGCCCACTCCCATTACTATATAAACAACTAAGGAGCCAAAGCATGCAGGGCTGTAAACACCAGCAAGCTCCACTGGAGGTAAGTCTGCAACGTGGTTGACTTCTTAATTTATAGTATATGGTAATAAATACAATTTAAAATAGACATTGGCATTTATTTATTTATTTGCATTATTGTGCTGTTCCGTCCACCCACTCCCATTACTATATAAACACCCAAGGAGCCAAAGCATGCAGGGCTCTAAACACCAGCAAGCTGCACTGGAGGTAAGTCTGCAACGTGGTTGACTTCTTAATTGATAGTATTTGGTAATAAATACTATTTAAAATAGAAATTTGCATTTATTTATTTATTTGCATTATTGTGCTGTTCCGTCCGCCCACTCCCATTACTACTTAAACACCCAAGGAGCCATAGCATGCAGAGCTCTAAACACCAGCAAGCTGCACTGTTGGTAAGTCTGCATCGTGGTTGACATCTTAATTGATAGTATATGGTAATAAATACGATTTAAAATAGAAATTTGCATTTATTTATCTATTTGCATTATTGTGCTGTTCCGTCCGCCCACTCCCATTACTATATAAACACCCAAGGAGCCAAAGCATGCAGGGCTGTAAACACCAGCAAGCTGCACTGGAGGTAAATCTGTAACGTGGTTGACTTCTTAATTGATACTATTTGGTAATAAATACTATTTAAAATAGAAATTTGCATTTATTTATTTATTTGCATTATTGTGCTGTTCCGTCCGCCCACTCCATTACTATTTAATCAGCCAAGGAGCCATAGCATGCAGAGCTCTAAACACCAGCAAGCTGCACTGTTGGTAAGTCTGCATCGTGGTTGACATCTTAATTGATAGTATATGGTAATAAATACAATTTAAAATAGAAATTTGCATTTATCTATTTATTTGCATTATTGTGCTGTTCCGTCCGCCCACTCCCATTACTATTTAAACACCCAAGGAGCCAAAGCATGCAGGGCTGTAAACACCAGCAAGCTCCACTGGAGGTAAGTCTGCAACGTGGTTGACTTCTTAATTGATAGTATATGGTAATAAATACTATTTAAAATAGAAATTTGTATTTATTTATTTATTTGCATTATTGTGCTGTTCCGTCCGCCCACTCCCATTACTATATAAACACCCAAGGAGCCAAAGCATGCAGGGCTGTAAACACCAGCAAGCTCCACTGGAGGTCAGTTTGCAACGTGGTTGACTTCTTAATTGATGGAATATGGTAGTAAATACTATTTAAAATAGAAATTTACATTTATTTATTTATTTGCATTATTGTGCTGTTCCGTCCGCCCACTCCCATTACTATATAAACACCCAAGGAGCCAAAGCATGCAGGGCTGTAAACACCAGCAAGCTGCACTGGAGGGAAGTCTGCAATGTGGTTGTCTTCTTAATTGATAGTATTTGGTAATAAATACTATTTAAAATAGAAATTTGCATTTACTTATTTATTTGCATTATTGTGCTGTTCCGTCCGCCCACTCCCATTACTATATAAACACCCAAGGAGCCATAGCATGCAGAGCTCTAAACAGCAGCAAGCTGCACTGTTGGTAAGTCTGCATCGTGTTTGACTTCTCAATTAATTGTATATGGTAATAAATACAATTTAAAATAGACATTTGCATTTATTTATTTATTTGCATTATTGTGCTGTTCCGTCCGCCCACTCCCATCACTATATAAACACCCAAGGAGCCAAAGCATGCAGGGCTGTAAACACCAGCAAGCTGCACTGGAGGTAAGTCTGAAACGTAGTTGACTTCTTAATAGATAGGATATGGTAATGAATACTACTTAAAATAGAAATTTGCATTTATTTATTTATTTATTTGCATTATTGTGCTGTTTCGTCCGCCCACTCCCATTACTATATAAACACCCAAGGAGCCAAAGCATGCAGGGCTGTGAACACCAACAAGCTCCACTGGAGGTCAGTCTGCAACGTGGTTGACTTCTTAATTGAAGGAATATGGTAAAAAATACTATTTAAAATAGAAATTTGCATTTATTTATCTATTTGCATTATTGTGCTGTTCCGTCCGCCCACTCCCATTACTATATACACACCCAAGGAGCCAAAGCATGCAGGGCTGTAAACACCAGCAAGCTGCACTGGAGGTAAGTCTGCAACGTGGTTGACTTCTTAATAGATAGGATATGGTAATAAATACTATTTAAAATAGAAATTTGCATTTATTTATTTATTTGCATTATTGTGCTGTTCCGTCCGCCCACTCCCATTACTATATAAACACCCAAGGAGCCAAAGCATGCAGGGCTGTGAACACCAACAAGCTCCACTGGAGGTCAGTCTGCAACGTGGTTGACTTCTTAATTGATGGGTTATGGTAATAAATACTATTTAAAATAGAAATTTGCATTTATTTATCTATTTGCATTATTGTGCTGTTCCGTCCGCCCACTCCCCTTACTATATAAACACCCAAGGAGCCAAAGCATGCAGGGCTGTAAACACCAGCAAGCTGCACTGGAGGTAAGTCTGCAACGTGGTTGACTTCTTAATCGATAGGATATGGTAATAAATACTATTTAAAATAGAAATTTACATTTATTTATTTATTTGCATTATTGTGCTGTTCCGTCCGCCCACTCCCATTACTATATAAACACCCAAGGAGCCAAAGCATGCAGGGCTGTAAACACCAGCAAGCTCCACTGGAGGTCAGTCTGCAACGTGGTTGACTTCTTAATTGATGGAATATGGTAATAAATACTATTTAAAATAGAACTTTACATTTATTTATTTATTTGCATTATTGTGCTGTTCCGTCCGCCCACTCCCATTACTATATAAACACCCAAGGAGCCAAAGCATGCATGGCTGTAAACACCAGCATGCTCCACTGGAGGTAAGTCTGCAACGTGGTTGACTTCTTAATTTATAGTATATGGTAATAAATACAATTTAAAATAGACATTGGCATTTATTTATTTATTTGCATTATTGTGCTGTTCCGTCCACCCACTCCCATTACTATATAAACACCCAAGGAGCCAAAGCATGCAGGGCTGTAAACACCAGCTAGCTGCACTGGAGGTAAGTCTGCAACGTGGTTGACTTCTTAATTGATAGTATTTGGTAATAAATACTATTTAAAATAGAAATTTGCATTTATTTATTTATTTGCATTATTGTGCTGTTCCGTCCGCCCACTCCCATTACTATTTAAACACCCAAGGAGCCATAGCCTGCAGAGCTCTAAACACCAGCAAGCTGCACTTTTGGTAAGTCTGCATCGTGGTTGACATCTTAATTGATAGTATATGGTAATAAATACGATATAAAATAGAAAATTGCATTTTTTTATCTATTTGCATTATTGTGCTGTTCCGTCCGCCCACTCCCATTACTATATAAACACCCAAGGAGCCAAAACATGCAGGGCTGTAAACACCAGCAAGCTGCACTGTTGGTAAGTCTGCATCGTGGTTGACATCTTAATTGATAGTATATGGTAATAAATACGATTTAAAATAGAAATTTGCATTTATTTATCTATTTGCATTATTGTGCTGTTCCGTCCGCCCACTCCCATTACTATATAAACACCCAAAAAGCCAAAGCATGCAGGGCTGTAAACACCAGCAAGCTGCACTGGAGGTAAATCTGTAACGTGGTTGACTTCTTAATTGATAGTATTTGGTAATAAATACTATTTAAAATAGAAATTTGCTTTTATTTATTTATTTGCATTATTGTGCTGTTCCGTCCGCTCACTCCATTACTATTTAAACACCCAAGGAGCCATAGCATGCAGAGCTCTAAACACAAGCAAGCTGCACTGTTGGTAAGTCTGCATCGTGGTTGACATCTTAATTGATAGTTTATGGTAATAAATACAATTTAAAATAGAAATTTGCATTTATCTATTTATTTGCATTATTGTGCTGTTCCGTCCGCCCACTCCCATTACTATTTAAACACCCAAGGAGCCAAAGCATGCAGGGCTGTAAACACCAGAAAGCTCCACTGGAGGTAAGTCTGCAACGTGGTTGACTTCTTAATTGATAGTATATGGTAATAAATACTATTTAAAATAGAAATTTGTATTTATTTATTTATTTGCATTATTGAGCTGTTCCGTCCGCCCACTCCCATTACTATATAAACACCCAAGGAGCCAAAGCATGCAGGGCTGTAAACACCAGCAAGCTCCACTGGAGGTCAGTCTGCAACGTGGTTGACTTCTTAATTGATGGAATATGGTAGTAAATACTATTTAAAATAGAAATTTACATTTATTTATTTATTTGCATTATTGTGCTGTTCCGTCCGCCCACTCCCATTACTATATAAACACCCAAGGAGCCAAAGCATGCAGGGCTGTAAACACCAGCAAGCTGCACTGGAGGGAAGTCTGCAACGATGTTGTCTTCTTAATTGATAGTATTTGGTAATAAATACTATTTAAAATAGAAATTTGCATTTACTTATTTATTTGCATTATTGTGCTGTTCCGTCCGCCCACTCCCATTACTATATAAACACCCAAGGAGCCATAGCATGCAGAGCTCTAAACAGCAGCAAGCTGCACTGTTGGTAAGTCTGCATTGTGGTTGACTTCTTAATTAATTGTATATGGTAATAAATACAATTTAAAATAGACATTTGCATTTATTTATTTATTTGCATTATTGTGCTGTTCCGTCCGCCCACTCCCATCACTATATAAACACCCAAGGAGCCAAAGCATGCAGGGCTGTAAACACCAGCAAGCTGCACTGGAGGTAAGTCTGAAACGTGGTTGACTTCTTAATAAATAGGATATGGTAATGAATACTACTTAAAATAGAAATTTGCATTTATTTATTTATTTATTTGCATTATTGTGCTGTTTCGTCCGCCCACTCCCATTAATATATAAACACCCAAGGAGCCAAAGCATGCAGGGCTGTGAACACCAACAAGCTCCACTGGAGGTCAGTCTGCAACGTGGTTGACTTCTTAATTGATGGAATATGGTAAAAAATACTATTTAAAATAGAAATTTGCATTTATTTATCTATTTGCATTATTGTGCTGTTCCGTCCGCCCACTCCCATTACTATATAAACACTCAAGGTGCCAAAGCATGCAGGGCTGTAAACACCAGCAAGCTGCACTGGAGGTAAGTCTGCAACGTGGTTGACTTCTTAATAGATAGGATATGGTAATAAATACTATTTAAAATAGAAATTTGCATTTATTTATTTATTTGCATTATTGTGCTGTTCCGTCCGCCCACTCCCATTACTATATATACACCCAAGGAGCCAAAGCATGCAGGGCTGTGAACACCAACAAGCTCCACTGGAGGTCAGTCTGCAACGTGGTTGACTTCTTAATTGATGGAATATGGTAATAAATACTATTTAAAATAGAAATTTGCATTTATTTATCTATTTGCATTATTGTGCTGTTCCGTCCGCCCACTCCCCTTACTATATAAACACCCAAGGAGCCAAAGCATGCAGGGCTGTAAACACCAGCAAGCTGCACTGGAGGTAAGTCTCCAACGTGGTTGACTTCTTAATAGATAGGATATGGTAATAAATACTATTTAAAATAGAAATTTACATTTATTTATTTATTTGCATTATTGTGCTGTTCCGTCCGCCCACTCCCATTACTATATAAACACCCAAGGAGCCAAAGCATGCAGGGCTGTAAACACCAGCAAGCTCCACTGGAGGTAAGTCTGCAACGTGGTTGACTTCTTAATTGATAGTATATGGTAATAAATACTATTTAAAATAGAAATTTGCATTTATTTATTTATTTGCATTATTGTGCTGTTCCGTCCGCCCACTCCCATTACTATATAAACACTTAAGGAGCCAAAGCATGCAGGGCTGTAAACACCAACAAGCTCCACTGGAGGTCAGTCTGCAACGTGGTTGACTTCTTAATTGATGGAATATGGTAATAAATACTATTTAAAATAGAAATTTGCATTTATTTATCTATTTGCATTATTGTGCTGTTCCGTCCGCCCACTCCCCTTACTATATAAACACCCAAGGAGCCAAAGCATGCAGGGCTGTAAACACCAGCAAGCTCCACTGGAGGTAAGTCTGCAACGTGGTTGACTTCTTAATTGATAGTATATGGTAATAAATACTATTTAAAATAGAAATTTGCATTTATTTATTTATTTGCATTATTGTGCTGTTCCGTCCGCCCACTCCCATTACTATATAAACACCCAAGGAGCCAAAGCATGCAGGGCTGTGAACACCAACAAGCTCCACTGGAGGTCAGTCTGCAACGTGGTTGACTTCTTAATTGATGGAATATGGTAATAAATACTATTTAAAATAGAAATTTGCATTTATTTATCTATTTGCATTATTGTGCTGTTCCGTCCGCCCACTCCCCTTACTATATAAACACCCAAGGAGCCAAAGCATGCAGGGCTGTAAACACCAGCAAGCTGCACTGGAGGTAAGTCTCCAACGTGGTTGACTTCTTAATAGATAGGATATGGTAATAAATACTATTTAAAATAGAAATTTACATTTATTTATTTATTTGCATTATTGTGCTGTTCCGTCCGCCCACTCCCATTACTATATAAACACCCAAGGAGCCAAAGCATGCAGGGCTGTAAACACCAGCAAGCTCCACTGGAGGTAAGTCTGCAACGTGGTTGACTTCTTAATTGATAGTATATGGTAATAAATACTATTTAAAATAGAAATTTGCATTTATTTATTTATTTGCATTATTGTGCCGTTCCGTCCGCCCACTCCCATTACTATATAAACACCCAAGGAGCCAAAGCATGCAGGGCTGTAAACATCAGCAAGCTCCACTGGAGGTATGTCTGCAACGTGGTTGACTACTTAATTGATAGTATATGGTAATAAATACAATTTAAAATAGACATTGGCATTTATTTATTTATTTGCATTATTGTGCTGTTCCGTCCGCCCACTCCCATTACTATATAAACACCCAAGGAGCCAAAGCATGCAGGGCTGTAAACACCAGCAAGCTGCACTGGAGGTAAGTCTGCAACGTGGTTGACTTCTTAATTGATAGTATATGGTAATAAATACTATTTAAAATAGAAATTTACATTTATTTATTTATTTGCATTATTGTGCTGTTCCGTCCGCCCTCTCCCATTACTATATAAACAACCAAGAAGCCAAAGCATGCAGGGCTGTGAACACCAACAAGCTCCACTGGAGGTCAGACTGCAACGTGGTTGACTTCTTAATTGATGGAATATGGTAAAAAATACTATTTAAAATAGAAATTTTCATTTATTTATCTATTTGCATTATTGTGCTGTTCCGTCCGCCCACTCCCATTACTATATAAACACCCAAGGAGCCAAAGCATGCAGGGCTGTAAACACCAGCAAGCTGCACTGTAGGTAAGTCTGCAACGTGGTTGACTTCTTAATAGATAGGATATGGTAATAAATACTATTTAAAATAGAAATTTGCATTTATTTATTTATTTGCATTATTGTGCTGTTCCGTCCGCCCACTCCCATTACTATATAAACACCCAAGGAGCCAAAGCATGCAGGGCTGTGAACACCAACAAGCTCCACTGGAGGTCAGTCTGCAACGTGGTTGACTTCTTAATTGATGGAATATGGTAATAAATACTATTTAAAATAGAAATTTGCATTTATTTATCTATTTGCATTATTGTGCTGTTCCGTCCGCCCACTCCCCTTACTATATAAACACCCAAGGAGCCAAAGCATGCTGGGCTGTAAACACCAAAAAGCTGCACTGGAGGTAAGTCTGCAACGTGGTTGACTTCTTAATAGATAGGATATGGTAATAAATACTATTTAAAATAGAAATTTTAATTTATTTATTTATTTGCATTATTGTGCTGTTCCGTCCGCCCACTCCCATTACTATATAAACACCCAAGGAGCCAAAGCATGCAGGGCTGTAAACACCAGCAAGCTCCACTGGAGGTAAGTCTGCAACGTGGTTGACTTCTTAGTTGATAGTATATGGAAATAAATACTATTTAAAATAGAAATTTGCATTTATTTATTTATTTGCATTATTGTGCTGTTCCGTCCGCCCACTCCCATTACTATATAAACACCCAAGGAGCCAAAGCATGCAGGGCTGTAAACACCAGCAAGCTCCAGGGGAGGTCAGTCTGCAACGTGGTTGACTTCTTAATTGATAGTATATGGTAATAAATACAATTTAAAATAGACATTGGCATTTATTTATTTATTTGCATTATTGTGCTGTTCCGTCCACCCACTCCCATTACTATATAAACACCCAAGGAGCCAAAGCATGCAGGGCTGTAAACACCAGCAAGCTGCACTGGAGGTAAGTCTGCAACGTGGTTGACATCTTAATTGATAGTATATGGTAATAAATACAATTTAAAATAGACATTGGCATTTATTTATTTATTTGCATTATTGTGCTGTTCCGTCCACCCACTCCCATTACTATATAAACACCCAAGGAGCCAAAGCATGCAGGGCTGTAAACACCAGCAAGCTGCACTGGAGGTAAGTCTGCAACGTGGTTGACTTCTTAATAGATAGGATATGGTAATTAATACTATTTAAAATAGAAATTTGCATTTATTTATTTATTTGCATTATTGTGCTGTTCCGTCCGCCCACTCCCATTACTATATATACACCCAAGGAGCCAAAGCATGCAGGGCTGTGAACACCAACAAGCTCCACTGGAGGTCAGTCTGCAACGTGGTTGACTTCTTAATTGATGGAATATGGTAATAAATACTATTTAAAATAGAAATTTGCATTTATTTATCTATTTGCATTATTGTGCTGTTCCGTCCGCCCACTCCCCTTACTATATAAACACCCAAGGAGCCAAAGCATGCAGGGCTGTAAACACCAGCAAGCTGCACTGGAGGTAAGTCTCCAACGTGGTTGACTTCTTAATAGATAGGATATGGTAATAAATACTATTTAAAATAGAAATTTACATTTATTTATTTATTTGCATTATTGTGCTGTTCCGTCCGCCCACTCCCATTACTATATAAACACCCAAGGAGCCAAAGCATGCAGGGCTGTAAACACCAGCAAGCTCCACTGGAGGTAAGTCTGCAACGTGGTTGACTTCTTAATTGATAGTATATGGTAATAAATACTATTTAAAATAGAAATTTGCATTTATTTATTTATTTGCATTATTGTGCTGTTCCGTCCGCCCACTCCCATTACTATATAAACACCCAAGGAGCCAAAGCATGCAGGGCTGTAAACACCAGCAAGCTCCACTGGAGGTCAGTCTGCAACGTGGTTGACTTCTTAATTGAAGGAATATGGTAATAAATACTATTTAAAATAGAAATTTGCATTTATTTATCTATTTGCATTATTGTGCTGTTCCGTCCGCCCACTCCCATTACTATATAAACACCCAAGGAGCCAAAGCATGCAGGGCTGTAAACACCAGCAAGCTGCACTGGAGGTAAGTCTGCAACGTGGTTGACTTCTTAATAGATAGGATATGGTAATAAATACTATTTAAAATAGAAATTTGCATTTATTTATTTATTTGCATTATTTTGCTGTTCCGTCCGCCCACTCCCATTACTATATAAACACCCAAGGAGCCAAAGCATGCAGGGCTGTGAACACCAACAAGCTCCACTGGAGGTCAGTCTGCAACGTGGTTGACTTCTTAATTGATGGAATATGGTAATAAATACTATTTAAAATAGAAATTTGCATTTATTTATCTATTTGCATTATTGTGCTGTTCCGTCCGCCCACTCCCCTTACTATATAAACACCCAAGGAGCCAAAGCATGCAGGGCTGTAAACACCAGCAAGCTGCACTGGAGGTAAGTCTGCAACGTGGTTGACTTCTTAATAGATAGGATATGGTAATAAATACTATTTAAAATAGAAATTTTAATTTATTTATTTATTTGCATTATTGTGCTGTTCCGTCCGCCCACTCCCATTACTATATAAACACCCAAGGAGCCAAAGCATGCAGGGCTGTAAACACCAGCAAGCTCCACTGGAGGTAAGTCTGCAACGTGGTTGACTTCTTAGTTGATAGTATATGGAAATAAATACTATTTAAAATAGAAATTTGCATTTATTTATTTATTTGCATTATTGTGCTGTTCCGTCCGCCCACTCCCATCACTATTTAAACACCCAAGGAGCCAAAGCATGCAGTGCTGTAAACACCAGCAAGCTCCACTGGAGTTCAGTCTGCAACGTGGTTGACTTCTTAATTGATGGAATGTGGTAATAAATACTATTTAAAATAGAAATTTACATTTATTTATTTATTTGCATTATTGTGCTGTTCCGTCCGCCCACTCCCATTACTATATAAACACCCAAGGAGCCAAAGCATGCATGGCTGTAAACACCAGCAAGCCCCACTGGAGGTAAGTCTGCAACATGGTTGACATCTTAATTGATAGTATATGGTAATAAATACAATTTAAAATAGACATTGGCATTTATTTATTTATTTGCATTATTGTGCTGTTCCGTCCACCCACTCCCATTACTATATAAACACCCAAGGAGCCAAAGCATGCAGGGCTGTAAACACCAGCAAGCTGCACTGGAGGTAAGTCTGCAACGTGGTTGACTTCTTAATTGATAGTATTTGGTAATAAATACTATTTAAAATAGAAATTTGAATTTATTTATTTATTTGCATTATTGTGCTGTTCCGTCCGCCCACTCCCATTACTATTTAAACACCCAAGGAGCCATAACATGCAGAGCTCTTAACACCAGCAAGCTGCACTGTTGGTAAGTCTGCATCGTGGTTGACATCTTAATTGATAGTGTATGGTAATAAATACGATTTAAAATAGAAATTTGCATTTATTTATCTAATTGCATTATTGTGCTGTTCCGTCCGACCACTCCCATTACTATATAAACACCCAAGGAGCCAAAACATGCAGGGCTGTAAACACCAGCAAGCTCCACTGGAGGTAAGTCTGCAACGTGGTTGACTTCTTAATTGATAGTATATGGTAATAAATACTATTTAAAATAGAAATTTGCATTTATTTATTTATTTGCATTATTGTGCTGTTCCGTCCGCACACTCCCATTACTATATAAACACCCAAGGAGCCAAAGCATGCAGGGCTGTAAACACCAGCAAGCTCCACTGGAGGTAAGTCTGCAACGTGGTTGACTTCTTAATTGATAGTATATGGTAATAAATACAATTTAAAATAGACATTGGCATTTATTTATTTATTTGCATTATTGTGCTGTTCCGTCCGCCCACTCCCATTACTATATAAACACCCAAGGAGACAAAGCATGCAGGGCTGTAAACACCAACAAGCTCCACTGGAGGTAAGTCTGCAACGTGGTTGACTTCTTAATTGATAGTATATGGTAATAAATACTATTTAAAATAGAAATTTACATTTATTTATTTATTTGCATTATAGTGCTGTTCCGTCCGCCCTCTCCCATTACTATATAAACAACCAAGAAGCCAAAGCATGCAGGGCTGTAAACACCATCAAGCTGCAGTGGAGGTAAGTCTGCTACGTGGTTGACTTCTTAATTGATAGAATATGGTAATAAATACTATTTAAAATAGAAATTTGCATTTCTTTATTTATTTGCATTATTGTGCTGTTCCGTCCGCACACTCCCATTTCTATATAAACACCCAAGGAGCCAAAGCATGCAGGGCTGTGAACACCAACAAGCTCCACTGGAGGTCAGTCTGCAACGTGGTTGACTTCTTAATTGATGGAATATGGTAATAAATACTATTTAAAATAGAAATTTGCATTTATTTATCTATTTGCATTATTGTGCTGTTCCGTCCGCCCACTCCCATTACTATATAAACACACAAGGAGCCAAAGCATGAAGGGCTGTGAACACCAACAAGCTCCTCTGGAAGTCAGTCTGCAACGTGGTTGACTTCTTAATTGATGGAATATGGTAATAAATAATATTTAAAATAGAAATTTGCATTTATTTATCTATTTGCATTATTGTGCTGTTCCGTCCACCCACTCCCATTACTATATAAACACCCAAGGAGCCAAAGCATGCAGGGCTGTAAACACCAGCAAGCTGCACTGGAGGTAAGTCTGCAACGTGGTTGACTTCTTAATAGATAGGATATGGTAATAAATACTATTTAAAATAGAAATTTGCATTTATTTATTTATTTGCATTATTGTGCTGTTCCGTCCGCCCACTCCCATTACTATATAAACACCCAAGGAGCCAAAGCATGCAGGGCTGTGAACACCAACAAGCTCCACTGGAGGTCAGTCTGCAACGTGGTTGACTTCTTAATTGATGGAATATGGTAATAAATACTTTTTAAAATAGAAATTTGCATTTATTTATCTATTTGCATTATTGTGCTGTTCCGTCCGCCCACTCCCATTACTATATAAACACTTAAGGAGCCAAAGCATGCAGGGCTGTAAACACCAGCAAGCTGCACTGGAGGTAAGTCTGCAACGTGGTTGACTTCTTAATAGATAGGATAACGTAATAAATACTATTTAAAATAGAAATCTGCATTTATTTATTTATTTGCATTATTGTGCTGTTCCGTCCGCCCACTCCGATTACTATATAAACACCCAAGGAGCCAAAGCATGTATGGCTCTAAACACCAGCAAGCTCCACTGGAGGTCAGTATGCATTGGGGTTGACTTCTTAATTGATGGAATATGGTAATAAATACTATTTAAAATAGAAATTTGCATTTATTTGTTTATTTGCATTATTGTGCTGTTCCGTCCGCCCACTCCCATTACTATATAAACACCCAAGGAGACAAAGCATGCTGGGCTGAAAACACCAGCAAGCTGCACTGGAGGTAAGTCTGCAACGTGGTTTACCTCTTAATTGATAGTATATGGTAATAAATACTATTTAAAATAGAAATTTGCATTTATTTATTTATTTGCATTATTGTGCTGTTCCGTCCGCCCACACCTATTAGTATATAAACAACCAAGGAGCCAAAGCATGCAAGGCTTTAAACACCAGCAAGCTGCACTGTAGGTAAGTCTGCAAAGTGGTTGACTTCTTAATTGATAGTATATGGTAATAAATACTACTTAAAATAGAAATTTGCATTTATTTATTTATTTGCATTATTGTGCTGTTCCGTCCATCCACTCCCATTACTATATAAACACAAAAGGGGCCAAAGCATGCATGGCTGTAAACACCAGCAAGCTGCACTGGAGGTAAGTCTGCAACGTGGTTGACTTCATAATTGATAGTATTTGGTAATAAATACTATTTAAAATAGAAATTTGCATTTATTTATTTATTTGCATTATTGTGCTGTTCCGTCCGCCCACTCCCATTACTATTTAAACACCCAAGGAGCCATAGCATGCAGAGCTCTAAACACCAGAAAGCTGCACTGTTGGTAAGTCTGCATCGTAGTTGACATCTTAATTGATAGTATATGGTAATAAATACAATTTAAAATAGAAATTTGCATTTATTTATTTATTTGCATTATTGTGCTGTTCCGTCCGCCCACTCCCATTACTATATAAACACCCAAGGAGCCAAAGCATGCAGGGCTGTAAACACCAGCAAGCTGCACTGGAGGTAAGTCTGCAACGTGGTTGACTTCTTAATTGATAGTATTTGGTAATAAATACTATTTAAAATAGAAATTTGCATTTATTTATTTATTTGCATTATTGTGCTGTTCCGTCCGCCCACTCCCATTACTATTTAAACACCCAAGGAGCCATAGCATGCAGAGCTCTAAACACCAGCAAGCTGCACTGTTGGTAAGTCTGCATCGTGGTTGACATCTTAATTGATAGTATATGGTAATAAATACGATTTAAAATAGAAATTTGCATTTATTTATCTATTTGCAGTATTGTGCTGTTCCGTCCGCCCACTCCCATTACTATATAAACACCCAAGGAGCCAAAACATGCAGGGCTGTAAACACCAGCAAGCTCCAATGGAGGTAAGTCTGCAACGTGGTTGACTTCTTAATTGATAGTATATGGTAATAAATACTATTTAAAATAGAAATTTGCATTTATTTATTTATTTGCATTATTGTGCTGTTCCGTCCGCCCACTCCCATTACTATATAAACACCCAAGGAGCCAAAGCATGCAGGGCTGTAAACACCAGCAAGCTCCACTGGAGGTAAGTCTGCAACGTGGTTGACTTCTTAATTGATAGTATATGGTAATAAATACAATTTAAAATAGACATTGGCATTTATTTATTTATTTGCATTATTGTGCTGTTCCGTCCGCCCACTCCCATTACTATATAAACACCCAAGGAGACAAAGCATGCAGGGCTGTAAACACCAACAAGCTCCACTGGAGGTAAGTCTGCAACGTGGTTGACTTCTTAATTGATAGTATATGGTAATAAATACTATTTAAAATAGAAATTTACCTTTATTTATTTATTTGCATTATTGTGCTGTTCCGTCCGCCCTCTCCCATTACTATATAAACAACCAAGAAGCCAAAGCATGCAGGGCTGTAAACACCAGCAAGCTGCAGTGGAGGTAAGTCTGCTACGTGCTTGACTTCTTAATTGATAGAATATGGTAATAAATACTATTTAAAATAGAAATTTGCATTTCTTTATTTATTTGCATTATTGTGCTGTTCCGTCCGCACACTCCCATTTCTATATAAACATCCAAGGAGCCAAAGCATGCAGGGCTGTGAACACCAACAAGCTCCACTGGAGGTCAGTCTGCAACGTGGTTGACTTCTTAATTGATGGAATATGGTAATAAATACTATTTAAAATAGAAATTTGCATTTATTTATCTATTTGCATTATTGTGCTGTTCCGTCCGCCCACTCCCATTACTATATAAACACACAAGGAGCCAAAGCATGCAGGGCTGTGAACACCAACAAGCTCCTCTGGAAGTCAGTCTGCAACGTGGTTGACTTCTTAATTGATGGAATATGGTAATAAATAATATTTAAAATAGAAATTTGCATTTATTTATCTATTTGCATTATTGTGCTGTTCCGTCCGCCCACTCCCATTACTATATAAACACCCAAGGAGCCAAAGCATGCAGGGCTGTAAACACCAGCAAGCTGCACTGGAGGTAAGTCTGCAACGTGGTTGACTTCTTAATAGATAGGATATGGTAACAAATACTATTTAAAATAGAAATTTGCATTTATTTATTTATTTGCATTATTGTGCTGTTCCGTCCGCCCACTCCCATTACTATATAAACACCCAAGGAGCCAAAGCATGCAGGGCTGTGAACACCAACAAGCTCCACTGGAGGTCAGTCTGCAACGTCTTTGACTTCTTAATTGATGGAATATGGTAATATATACTTTTTAAAATAGAAATTTGCATTTATTTATCTATTTGCATTATTGTGCTGTTCCGTCCGCCCACTCCCATTACTATATAAACACTTAAGGAACCAAAGCATGCAGGGCTGTAAACACCAGCAAGCTGCACTGGAGGTAAGTCTGCAACGTGGTTGACTTCTTAATAGATAGGATAACGTAATAAATACTATTTAAAATAGAAATTTGCATTTATTTATTTATTTGCATTATTGTGCTGTTCCGTCCGCCCACTCCGATTACTATATAAACACCCAAGGAGCCAAAGCATGTATGGCTGTAAACACCAGCAAGCTCCACTGGAGGTCAGTATGCAACGGGGTTGACTTCTTAATTGATGGAATATGGTAATAAATACTATTTAAAATAGAAATTTGCATTTATTTGTTTATTTGCATTATTGTGCTGTTTCGTCCGCCCACTCACATTACTATATAAACACCCAAGGAGACAAAGCATGCTGGGCTAAAAACACCAGCAAGCTGCACTGGAGGTAAGTCTGCAACGTGGTTTACCTCTTAATTGATAGTATATGGTAATAAATACTATTTAAAATAGAAATTTGCATTTATTTATTTATTTGCATTATTGTGCTGTTCCGTCCGCCCACACCCATTAGTATATAAACAACCAAGGAGCCAAAGCATGCAAGGCTTTAAACAACAGCAAGCTGCACTGTAGGTAAGTCTGCAAAGTGGTTGACTTCTTAATTGATAGTATATGGTAATAAATACTACTTAAAATAGAAATTTGCATTTATTTATTTATTTGCATTATTGTGCTGTTCCGTCCACCCACTCCCATTACTATATAAACACAAAAGGGGCCAAAGCATGCATGGCTGTAAACACCAGCAAGCTCCACTGGAGGAAAGTCTGCAACGTGGTTGACTTCTTAATTGATAGTATATGGTAATAAATACAATTTAAAATAGACATTGGTATTTATTTATTTATTTGCATTATTGTGCTGTTCCGTCCGCCCACTCCCATTACTATATAAACACCCAAGGAGCTAAAGCATGCAGGGCTGTAAACACCAGCAAGCTGCACTGGAGGTAAGTCTGCAACGTGGTTGACTTCTTAATTGATAGTATTTGGTAATAAATACTATTTAAAATAGAAATTTGCATTTATTTATTTATTTGCATTATTGTGCTGTTTCGTCCGCCCACTCCCATTACTATTTAAACACCCAAGGAGCCATAGCATGCAGAGCTCTAAACACCAGAAAGCTGCACTGTTGGTAAGTCTGCATCGTAGTTGACATCTTAATTGATAGTATATGGTAATAAATACAATTTAAAATAGAAATTTGCATTTATTTATTTATTTGCATTATTGTGCTGTTCCGTCCGCCCACTCCCATTACTATATAAACACCCAAGGAGCCAAAGCATGCAGGGCTGTGAACACCAACAAGCTCCACTGGAGGTCATTCTGCAAAGTGGTTGACTTCTTAATTGTTGGAATATGGTAATAAATACTATTTAAAATAGAAATTTGCATTTATTTATCTATTTGCATTATTGTGCTGTTCCGTCCGCCCACTCCCATTACTATATAAACACCCAAGCAGCCAAAGCATGCAGGGCTGTAAACACCAGCAAGCTGCACTGGAGGTAAGTCTGCAACGTGGTTGACTTCTTAATAGATAGGATATGGTAATAAATACTATTTAAAATAGAAATTTGCATTTATTTATTTATTTGCATTATTGTGCTGTTCCGTCCGCCCACTCCCATTACTATATAAACACCCAAGGAGCCAAAGCATGTATGGCTGTAAACACCAGCAAGCTCCACTGGAGGTCAGTCTGCAACGTGGTCGACTTCTTAATTGATGGAATATGGTAATAAATACTATTTAAAATAGAAATTTGCATTTATTTGTTTATTTGCATTATTGTGCTGTTCCGTCCGCCCACTCCCATTACTATATAAACACCGAAGGAGACAAAGCATGCTGGGCTGAAAACACCAGCAAGCTGCACTGGAGGTAAGTCTGCAACGTGGTTTACCTCTTAATTGATAGTATATGGTAATAAATACTATTTAAAATAGAAATTTGCATTTATTTATTTATTTGCATTATTGTGCTGTTCCGTCCGCAGACACCCATTAGTATATAAACACCCAAGGAGCGAAAGCATGCAAGGCTGTAAACACCAGCAAGCTGCACTGTAGGTAAGTCTGCAAAGTGGTTGACTTCTTAATTGATAGTATATGGTAATAAATACAATTTAAAATAGACATTGGCATTTATTTATTTATTTGCATGATTGTGCTGTTCCGTCCGCCCACTCCCATTACTATATAAACACCCAAGGAGCCAAAGCATGCAGGGCTGTAAACACCAACAAGCTCCACTGGAGGTAAGTCTGCAACGTGGTTGACTTCTTAATTGATAGTATATGGTAATAAATACTATTTAAAATAGAAATTTACATTTATTTATTTATTGGCATTATTGTGCTGTTCCGTCCGCCCTCTCCCATTACTATATAAACAACCAAGAAGCCAAAGCATGCAGCGCTGTAAACACCAGCAAGCTGCTCTGGAGGTAAGTCTGCTACGTGGTTGACTTATTAATTGATAGAATATGGTAATAAATACTATTTCAAATAGAAATTTGCATTTATTTATTTATTTGCATTATTGTGCTGTTCCGTCCGCACACTCCCATTTCTATATAAACACCCAAGGAGCCAAAGCATGCAGGGCTGTGAACACCAACAAGCTCCACTGGAGGTCAGTCTGCAACGTGGTTGACTTCTTAATTGATGGAATATGGTAATAAATACTATTTAAAATAGAAATTTGCATTTATTTATCTATTTGCATTATTGTGCTGTTCCGTCCGCCCACTCCCATTTCTATATAAACACCCAAGGAGCCAAAGCATGCAGGGCTGTAAACACCAGCAAGCTGAACTGGAGGTCAGTCTGCAACGTGGTTGACTTCTTAATTGATGGAATATGCTAATAAATACTATTTAAAATAGAAATTTGCATTTATTTATTTATTTGCATTATTGTGCTGTTCCGTCCGCCCTCTCCCATTACTATATAAACACAAAAGTAGCCAAAGGATGCAGGGTTGTAAACACCAGCAAGCTCCGCTGGAGGAAAGTCTGCAACATGGATGACTTCTTAATTGATTGTATATGGTAATAAATACTATTTAAAAGAGAAATTTACATTTATTTATTTATTTGCATTATTGTGCTGTTCCGTCCGCCCACTCCCATTAATAAATAAACACCCAAGGAGCCAAAGCATGCAGGGCTGTGAACACCAACACGCTACACTGGAGGTCAGTCTGCAACATGGTTGACTTCTAGATTGATTGTATATGGTAATAAATACTATTTAAAATAGAAATTTGCATTTATTTATTTATTTGCATTATTGTGCTGTTCCGTCCACCCACTCCCATTACTATATAAACACAAAAGGAACCAAAGCATGCATGGCTGTAAACACCAGCAAGCTCCACTGGAGGAAAGTCTGCAACGTGGTTGACTTCTTAATTGATAATATATGGTAATAAATACAATTTAATATAGACATTGGCATTTATTTATTTATTTGCATTATTGTGCTGTTCCGTCCGCCCACTCGCATTACTATATAAACACCCAAGGAGCCAAAGCATGCAGGGCTGTAAACACCAGCAAGCTGCACTGGAGGTAAGTCTGCAACGTGGTTGACTTCTTAATTGATAGTATTTGGTATTAAATACTATTTAAAATAGAAATTTGCATTTATTTATTTATTTGCATTATTGTGCTGTTCCGTCCGCCCACTCCCATTACTATATAAACACCCAAGGAGCCATAGCATGCAGAGGTCTAAACAGCAGCAAGCTGCACTGTTGGTAAGTCTGCATCGTGGTTGACTTCTTAATTGATAGTATATGGTAATAAATACAATTTAACATAGACATTTGCATTTATTTATTTATTTGCATTATTGTGCTGTTCCGTCCGCCCACTTCCATCACTATATAAACACCCAAGGAGCCAAAGCATGCAGAGCTGTAAACACCAACAAGCTCCACTGGAGGTAAGTCTGCAACGTGGTTGACTTCTTAATTGATAGGATATGGTAATAAATACTACTTAAAGTAGAAATTTGCATTTATTTATTTATTTGCATTATTGTGCTGTTCCGTCCGCCCACTCCCATTACTATATAAACACCCAAGGAGCCAAAGCATGCAGAGCTGTAAACACCAACAAGCTCCACTGGAGGTAAGTCTGCAACGTGGTTGACTTCTTAATTGATAGTATATGGTAATAAATACTATTTAAAATAGAAATTTACATTTATTTATTTATTTGCATTATTGTGCTGTTCCGTCCGCCCTCTCCCATTACTATATAAACACCCAAGGAGCCAAAGCATGCAGGGCCGTAAACACCAGCAAGCTGCACTGGAGGTAAGTCTGCAACGTGGTTGACTTCTTAATTGATAGTATATGGTAATAAATACTATTTAAAATAGAAATTTGCATTTATTTATTTATTTGCATTATTGTGCTGTTCCGTCCGCCCATTCCCATTACTATATAAACACCCAAGGAGCCAAAGCATGCAGGGCTGTGAACACCAACAAGCTCCACTGGAGTTCAGTCTGCAACGTGGTTGACTTCTTAATTGATGGAATATGGTAATAAATACTATTTAAAATAGAAATTAGCATTTATTTATCTATTTGCAGTATTGTGCTGTTCCGTCCGCCCACTCCCATTACTATATAAACACCCAAGGAGCCAAAGCATGCAGGGCTGTAAACACCAGCAAGCTGCATAGGAGGTAAGTCTGCAACGTGGTAGACTTCTTAATAGATAGGATATGGTAATAAATACTATTTAAAATAGAAATTTGCATTTATTTATTTATTTGCATTATTGTGCTGTTCCGTCCGCCCACTCCCATTACTATATAAACACCCAAGGAACCAAAGCATGTATGGCTGTAAACACCAGCAAGCTCCACTGGAGGTCAGTCTGCAAAGTGGTTGACTTCTTAATTGATGGAATATGGTAATAAATACTATTTAAAATAGAAATTTGCATTTATTTGTTTATTTGCATTATTGTGCTGTTCTGTCCGCTCACTCTCATTACTATATAAACACCCAAGGAGACAAAGCATGCTGGGCTGAAAACACCAGCAAGCTGCACTGGAGGTAAGTCTGCAACGTGGTTTACCTCTTAATTGATAGTATATGGTAATAAATACTATTTAAAATAGAAATTTGCATCTATTTATTTATTTGCATTATTGTGTTGTTCCGTCCGCCCACACCCATTAGTATATAAACACCCAAGGAGCCAAAACATGCAAGGCTGTAAACACCAGCAAGCTGCACTGTAGGTAAGTCTGCAAAGTGGTTGACTTCTTAATTGATAGTATATGGTAATAAATACTATTTAAAATAGAAATTTGCATTTATTTATTTATTTGCATTATTGTGCTGTTCCGTCCACCCACTCCCATTACTATATAAACACAAAAGGAGCCAAAGCATGCATGGCTGTAAACACCAGCAAGCTTCACTGGAGGAAAGTCTGCAACGTGGTTGACTTCTTCATTGATAGTATATGGTAATAAATACAATTTAAAATAGACATTGGCATTTATTTATTTATTTGCATTATTGTGCTGTTCCGTCCACCCACTCCCATTACTATATAAACACCCAAGGAGCCAAAGCATGCAGGGCTGTAAACACCAACAAGCTCCACTGGAGGTAAGTCTGCAACGTGGTTGACTTCTTAATTGATAGTATATGGTAATAAATACTATTTAAAATAGAAATTTACATTTATTTATTTATTTGCATTATTGTGCTGTTCCGTACGCCCTCTCCCATTACTATATAAACAACCAAGAAGCCAAAGCATGCAGGGCTTTAAACACCAGCAAGCTGCACTGGAGGAAAGTCTGCAACGTGGTTGACTTCTTAATTGATATAATATGGTAATAAATACTATTTAAAATAGAAATTTGCATTTATTTATTTATTTGCATCATTCTGCTGTTCCGTCCGCACACTCCCATTTCTATATAAACACCTAAGGAGCCAAAGCATGCAGGGCTGTGAACACCAACAAGCTCCACTGGAGGACAGTCTGCAACGTGGTTGACTTCTTAATTGATGGAATATGGTAATAAATACTATTTAACATAGGAATTTGCATTTATTTATCTATTTGCATTATTGTGCTGTTCCGTCCGCCCACTCCCATTACTATATAAACACCCAAGGAGCCAAAGCATGCAGGGCTGTAAACACCAGCAAGCTGCACTGGAGGTCAGTCTGCAACGTGGTTGACTTCTTAATTGATGGAATATGCTAATAAATACTATTTAAAATAGAAATTTTCATTTATTAATTTATTTGCATTAATGTGCTGTTCCGTCCGCCCTCTCACATTACTATATAAACACAAAAGGAGCCAAAGGATGCAGGGCTGTAAACACCAGCAAGCTCCACTGGAGGAAAGTCTGCAACGTGGTTGATTTCTTAATTGATTGTATATGGTAATAAATACTATTTAAAAGGGAAATTTGCATTTATTTATTTATTTGCATTATTGTGCCGTTCCGTCCGCCGACTCCCATTAATATATAAACACCCAGGGAGCCAAAGCATGCAAGGCTGTGAACACCAACACGCTACACTGAAGGTCAGTCTGCAACGTGGTTGACTTCTTAATTGATTGTATATGGTAATAAATACTATTTAAAATAGAAATTTGCATTTATTTATTTATTTGCATTATTGTGCTTTCCGTCCGCCCACTCCCATTACTATATAAACACCCAAGGAGCCAAAGCATGCAGGGCTGTAAACACCAACAAGCTCCACTGGAGGTCAGTCTGCAACGTGTTCTACTTCTTAATTGATGGAATATGGTAATAAATACTATTTAAAATAGAAATTTACATTTATTTATTTATTTGCATTATTGTGCTGTTCCGTCCGCCCACTCCCAGTACTATATAAACACCCAAGGAGCCAAGGCATGCAGGGCTGTAAACACCAGCTAGCTGCACTGAAGGTACGTCTGCAACGTGGTTGAATTCTTAAGTGATACTATTTGGTAATAAATAATATTTAAAATAGAAATTTGCTTCTATTTATTTATTTACATTATTGTGCTGTTCCGTCCGCCCACTCCCATTACCATATAAACACCCAAGGATCCAAAGCATGCAGGGCTGTGAACACCAACAAGCTCCACTGGAGGTAAGTCTGCAACGTTGATGACTTTGTAATTGATAGTATATGGTAATAAATACAATTTAAAACAGACATTTGCATTTTTTTATTTATTTGCATTATTGTGCTGTTCTGTCCGCCCACTCCCATTACTATATAAACACCCAAGGAGCCAAAATATGCAGGGCTGTAAACACCAACAAGCTCCACTGGAGGTAAGTCTGCAACGTGGTTGACTTCTTAATTGATAGTATATGGTAATAAATACTATTTAAAATAGAAATTTGCATTTATTTATTTATTTGCATTATTGTGCTGTTACGTCCGCCCTCTCCCATTACTATATAAACACCCGACGAGCCAAAGCATACAGGGCTGTAAACACCAGCAAGCTCCACTGGAGGTAAGTCTGCAACGTGGTTGACTTCTTAATTGATATTATATGGTAATAAATACTATTTAATATACGTAAAAAATAGATGAAGAACACTTACCAGGCGAAGGGGCACAGGCAGTAATAGCAACAAATACACACACAGACACACACACACTCAAAAATGCTACCTTACGCAGCCTAGCTGCTTCATCAGGCAGAAGGGAAGGAGAGGGAAAAGGAAATGATGAGGGATTTAAGGAAGGGGGTAAGGAGCCATTCCAATCCCGGGACAGGAAAGACTTACCTTAGGGAAAAAATGGAAGGTAAATAAATGCACATACACCCACACATTTACACAGACACAAGTACACTTAGGCAGACATACTGTAGAACTGTAGAAAGCAAAGAAGTATTTTAAATACAATTTAAACTAGAAATTTGCATTTATTTATTTATTTGCATTATTGTGCTGTTCCGTCCGCCCACTCCCATTACTATATAAACACCCAAGGAGCCAAAGCATGCAGGGCTGTGAACACCAACAAGCTCCACTGGAGGTCAGTCTGCAACGTGGTTGACTTCTTAATTGATTGTATATGGTAATAAATACTATTTTAAATAGAAATTTGCATTTATTTATTTATTTGCATAATTGTGCTGTAACGTCCGCCCACTCCCATTACTATATAAACACCCAAGGAGCAAAAGCATGCAGGGCTGTAAACACCAGCAAGCTCCACTGGAGGTAAGTCTGCAACATTGTCGACTTCTTAATTGATAGTATATGGTAATAAATATTATTTAAAATAGAAATTTAAATTTATTTATTTATTTGCATTATTGTGCTGTTCCGTCCACCCTCTCCCATTACTATATAAACACCCAAGGAGGCAAAGCATGCAGGGCTGTAAACACCAGCAAGCTGCACTGGAGGTAAGTCTGCAACGTGGTTGACTTCTTAATTGATAGTATATGGTAATAAATACTATTTAAAATAGAAATTTACATTTATTTATTTATTTGCATTATTGTGCTGTTCCGTCCGCCCTCTCCCATTACTATATAAACAACCAAGGAGCCAAAGCATGCAGGGCTGTAAACACCAGCAAGCTGCACTGGAGGTAAGTCTGCAACGTGGTTGACTTCTTAATTGATAGAATATTGTAATAAATACTATTTAAAATAGAAATTTGCATTTATTTATTTATTTGCATTATTGTGCTGTTCCGTCCGCACACTCCCATTTCTATATAAACACCCAAGGAGCCAAAGCATGCAGGGCTGTGAACACCAACAAGCTCCACTGGAGGTCAGTCTGCAACGTGGTTGACTTCTTAATTGATGGAATATGGTAATAAATACTATTTAAAATAGGTATTTGCATTTATTTTTCTATTTGCATTATTGTGCTGTTCCATCCGTCCACTCCCATTACTATATAAACACCCAAGGAGCCAAAGCATGCAGGGCTGTAAACACCAGCAAGCTGCACTGGAGGTCAGTCTGCAACGTGGTTGACTTCTTAATTGATGGAATATGGTAATAAATACTATTTAAAATAGAAGCTTTGCATTTATTTATTTATTTGCATTATTGTGCTGTTCCGTCCGCCCACTCCCTTTACTATATAAACACCCAAGGAGCCAAAGCATGCAGGGCTGTAAACACCAGCAAGCTCCACTGGAGGTCAGTCTGCAACGTGGTTGACTTCTTAATTGATGGAATATGGTAATAAATACTATTTAAAATAGAAATTTGCATTTATTTATTTATTTGCATTATTGTGCTGTTCCGTCCACCCTCTCCCATTACTATATAAACACCCAAGGAGGCAAAGCATGCAGGGCTGTAAACATCAGCAAGCTGCACTGGAGGTAAGTCTGCAACGTGGTTGACTTCTTAATTGATAGTATATGGTAATAAATACTATTTAAAATAGAAATTTACATTTATTTATTTATTTGCATTATTGTGCTGTTCTGTCCGCACACTCCCATTTCTATATAAACAGCCAAGGAGCCAAAGCATGAAGGGCTGTGAACACCAACAAGCTCCACTGGAGGTCAGTCTGCAACGTGGTTGACTTCTTAATTGATGGAATATGGTAATAAATACTATTTAAAATAGAAATTTAAATTTATTTATTTATTTGCATTATTGTGCTGTTCCGTCAGCCCACTCCCATTACTATATAAACACCCAAGGAGCCAAGGCATGCAGGGCTGTAAACACCAGCAAGCTGCACTGAAGGTAAGTCTGCAACGTGGTTAACTTCTTAATTGATAGTATATGGTACTAAATACTACTTACAATAAAAATTTGCATTTATTTATTTATTTGCATTATTGTGCTGTTCCGTCCGCACACTCCCATTTCTATATAAACACCCAAGGAGTCAAAGCATGCAGGGCTGTGAACACCAACAAGCTCCACTGGAGGTCAGTCTGCAACGTGGTTGACTTCTTAATTGATGGAAAATGGTAATAAATACTATTTAAAATAGAAATTTAAATTTATTTATTTATTTGCATTATTGTGCTGTTCCGTCAGCCCACTCCCATTACTATATAAACACCCAAGAAGCCAAGGCATGCAGGGCTGTAAACACCAGCAAGCTCCACTGGAGGTAAGTCTGCAACGTGGTTGACTTCTTAATTGATAGTATATGGTAATAAATACTATTTAAAATAGAAATTTACATTTATTTATTTATTTGCATTATTGTGCTGTTCCGTCCGCCTTCTCCCATTACTATATAAACAACCAAGGAGCCAAAGCATGCAGGGCTGTAAACACCAGCAAGCTGCACTGGAGGTAAGTCTGCAACGTGGTTGACTTCGTAATTGATAGAATATTGTAATAAATACTATTTAAAATAGAAATTTGCATTTATTTATTTATTTGCATTATTGTGCTGTTCCGTCCGCACACTCCCATTTCTATATAAACACCCAAGGAGCCAAAGCGTGCAGGGCTGTGAACACCAACAAGCTCCACTGGAGGTCAGTCTGCAACGTGGTTGACTTCTTAATTGATGGAATATGGTAATAAATACTATTTAAAATAGGTATTTGCATTTATTTATCTATTTGCATTATTGTGCTGTTCCATCCGCCCACTCCCATTACTATATAAACACCCAAGGAGCCAAAGCATGCAGGGCTGTAAACACCAGCAAGCTGCACTGGAGGTCAGTCTGCAACGTGGTTGACTCCTTAATTGATGGAATATGGTAATAAATACTATTTAAAATAGAAGCTTTGCATTTATTTATTTATTTGCATTATTGTGCTGTTCCGTCCGCCCACTCCCTTTACTATATAAACACCCAAGGAGCCAAAGCATGCAGGGCTGTAAACACCAGCAAGCTCCACTGGAGGTCAGTCTGCAACGTGGTTGACTTCTTAATTGATGGAATATGGTAATAAATACTATTTAAAATAGAAATTTGCATTTATTTATTTATTTGCATTATTGTGCTGTTCCGTCCACCCTCTCCCATTACTATATAAACACCCAAGGAAACAAAGCATGCAGGGCTGTAAACATCAGCAAGCTGCACTGGAGGTAAGTCTGCAACGTGGTTGACTTCTTAATTGATAGTATATGGTAATAAATACTATTTAAAATAGAAATTTACATTTATTTATTTATTTGCATTATTGTGCTGTTCTGTGCGCACACTCCCATTTCTATATAAACAGCCAAGGAGCCAAAGCATGCAGGGCTGTGAACACCAACAAGCTCCATTGGAGGTCAGTCTGCAACGTGGTTGACTTCTTAATTGATGGAAAATGGTAATAAATACTATTTAAAATAGAAATTTAAATTTATTTATTTATTTGCATTATTGTGCTGTTCCGTCAGCCCACTCCCATTACTATATAAACACCCAAGAAGCCAAGGCATGCAGGGCTGTAAACACCAGCAAGCTGCACTGTTGGTAAGTCTGCAACGTGGTTGACTTCTTAAGTGATACTATTTGGTAATAAATACTATTTAAAATAGAAATTTGCTTTTATTTATTAATTTACATTATTTCGCTGTTCCGTCCGCCCACTCCCACTACTATATAAACACCAAAGGAGCCAAAGCATGCAGGGCTGTGAACACCAACAAGCTCCACTGGAGGTAAGTCTGCAATGTGGATAACTTTGTAATTGATAGTATATGGTAATAAATACAATTTAAAACAGACATTTGCATTTATTTATTTATTTGAATTATTGTGCTGTTCTGTCCGCCCACTCCCATTACTATATAAACACCCAAGGAGCCAAAATATGCAGGGCTGTAAACACCCACAAGCTCCACTGGGGGTAAGTCTGCAACGTGGTTGACTTCTTAATTGATACTATATGGTAATAAATACTATTTAAAATAGAAATTTGCATTTATTTATTTATTTGCATTATTGTGCTGTTACGTCCACCCTCTCCCATTACTATATAAACACCCAACGAGCCTAAGCATGCAGGGCTGTAAACACCAGCAAGCTCCACTGGAGGTAAGTCTGCAACGTGGTTGACTTCTTAATTGATATTATATGGTAATAAATACTATTTAAAATAGAAATTTACATTTATTTATTTATTTGCATTATTGTGCTGTTCCGTCCGCCCACTCCCATTACTATATAAACACCCAAGGAACCAAAGCATGCAGGGCTTTAAACACCAGCAAGCTGCACTGGAGGTAAGTCTGCAACGTGATCGACTTCTTAATTGATAGTATATGGTAATAAATACTATTTAAAATAGAAATATACATTTATTTATTTATTTGCATTATTGTGCTGTTCCGTCCGCCCTCTCCCATTACTATATAAACACCCAAGGAGCCAAAGCATGCAGGGCTGTAAACACCAGGAAGCTGCACTGGAGGTAAGTCTGCAACGTGGTTGACTTCTTAATTGATAGTATATGGTAATAAATACTATTTAAAATAGAAATTTGCATTTATTTATTTCTTTGCATTATTGTGCTGTTCTGTCCGCCCACTCCCATTACTATATAAACACAAAAGGAGCCAAAGGATGCAGGGCTGTAAACACCAGCAAGCTCCACTGGAGGAAAGTCTGCAACGTGGTTGACTTCATAATTGATAGTATATGGTAATAAATACTATTTAAAAGAGAAATTTGCATTTATTTTTTTATTTGCATTATTGTGCTGTTCTGTCCGCCCACTCCCATTACTATATAAACACCCAAGGAGCCAAAGCATGCAGGGCTGTGAACACCAACACGCTACACTGGAGGTAAGTCTGCAACGTGGTTGACTTCTTAATTGATAGTATATGGTAATAAATACTATTTAAAATCGAAATTTTCATTTATTTATTTATTTGCATTATTGTGCTGTTCCGTCCGCCCTCTCCCATTACTATATAAACACAAAAGGAGCCAAAGGATGCAGGGCTGTAAACACCAGCAAGCTCCACTGGAGGAAAGTCTGCAACGTGGTTGACTTCTTAATTGATAGTATATGGTAATAAATACTATTTAAAAGAGAAATTTGCATTTATTTTTTTATTTGCATTATTGTGCTGTTCTGTCCGCCCACTCCCATTACTATATAAACACCCAAGGAGCCAAAGCATGCAGGGCTGTGAACACCAACACGCTACACTGGAGGTAAGTCTGCAACGTGGTTGACTTCTTAATTGATGGAATATGGTAATAAATACTATTTAAAATAGAAATTTACATTTATTTATTTATTTGCATTATTGTGCTGTTCCGTCCGCCCACTCCCATTACTATATAAACACCAAAGGAGCCAAAGCATGCAGGGCTGTAAACACCAGCAAGCTGCACTGAAGGTAAGTCTGCAACGTGGTTGACTACTTAAGTGACACTATTGGGTAATAAATACTATTTAAAATAGAAATTTGCTTTTATTTATTTATTTACATTATTGTGCTGTTCCGTCCGCCCACTCCCATTACTATATAAACACCCAAGGAGCCAAAGCATGCAGGGCTGTGAACACCAACAAGCTCCACTGGAGGTAAGTCTGCAACGTGGATGACTTTTTAATTGATAGTATATGGTAATAAAATACAATTTAAAACAGACATTTGCATTTATTTATTTATTTGAATTATTGTGCTGTTCTATCCGCCCACTCCCATTACTATATAAACACCCAAGGAGCCAAAATATGCAGGGCTGTAAACACCAACAAGCTCCACTGGAGGTAAGTCTGCAACGTGGTTGAATTCTTCATTGATAGTATATGGTAATAAATACTATTTAAAATAGAAATTTGCATTTATTTACTTATTTGCATTATTGTGCTGTTCCGTCCGCCCTCTCCCATTACTATATAAACACCCAAGGAGCCAAAGCATGCAGGGCTGTAAACACCAGCAAGCTCCACTGGAGGTAAGTCTGTAACGTGGTTGACTTCTAAATTGATAGTATATGGTAATAAATACAATTTAAAATAGACATTGGAATTTATTTATTTATTTGCATTATTGTGCTGTTCCGTCCGCCCACTCCCATTACTATACAAACAACCAAGGAGCCAAAGCATGCAGGGCCTTGAACACCAACAAGCTCCGCTGGAAGTCAGTCTGCAACGTGTTTGACTTTTTAATTGATGGAATATGGTAATAAATACTATTTAAAATAGAAATTTGCATTTATTTATCTATTTGCATTATTGTGCTGTTCCGTCCGCCCTCTCCCGTTACTATATAAACACAAAAGGAGCCAAAGGATGCAGGGCTGTAAACACCAGCAAGCTCCACTGGAGGAAAGTCTGCAAAGTGGTTGACTTCTTAATTGATAGTATATGGTAATAAATACTATTTAAAAGAGAAATTTGCATTTATTTATTTATTTGCATTATTGTGTTGTTCCGTCCGCCCACTCCCATTACTATATAAACACCCAAGGAGCCAAAGCATGCAGAGCTGTGAACACCAACACACTACACTGGAGGTCAGTCTGCAACGTGGTTGACTTCTTAATTGATTGTATATGGTAATAAATACTATTTAAAATAGAAATTTGCATTTATTTATTTATTTGCATTATTGTGCTGTTCCGTCCGCCCACTCCCATTACTATATAAACACCCAAGAAGCCAAAGCAAGCAGGGCTGTAAACACCAACAAGCTCCACTGGAGGTCAGTCTGTAACGTGGTTGACTTCTTAATTGATAGAATATGGTAATAAATACCATTTAAAATAGAAATTTACATTTATTTATTTATTTGCATTATTGTGCTGTTCCGTCCACCCACTCCCATTACTATATAAACACCCAAGGAGCCAAAGCATGCAGGGCTGTAAACACCAGCAAGCTGCACTAGAGGTAAGTCTGCAACGTGGTTGACTTCTTAATTGATAGTATATGGTAATAAATAATATTTAAAAGAGAAATTTGCATTTATTTATTTATTTGCACTATTGTGTTGTTCCGTCCGCCCACTCCCATTACTATATAAACACCCAAGGAGACAAAGCATGCAGAGCTGTGAACACCAACACACTACACTGGAGGTCAGTCTGCAACGTGGTTGACTTCTTAATTGATTGTATATGGTAATAAATACTATTTAAAATAGAAATTTGCATTTATTTATTTATTTGCATTATTGTGCTGCTCCGTCCGCCCACTCCCATTACTATATAAACACCCAAGGAGCCAAAGCATGCAGGGCTGTAAACACCAACAAGCTCCACTGGAGGTCAGTCTGCAACGTGATTGACTTCTTAATGGATGGAATATGGTAATAAATACTATTTAAAATAGAAATTTACATTTATTTATTTATTTGCATTATTGTGCTGTTCCGTCCGCCCACTCCCATTACTATATAAACACCCAAGGACCCAAAGCATGCAGGGCTGTAAACACCAGCAAGCTGCACTGGAGGTAAGTCTGCAAGGTGGTTGACTTCTTAATTGATAGTATATGGTAATAAATACTATTTAAAATAGAAATTTGCATTTATTTATTTATTTGCATTATTGTGCTGTTCCGTCCGCCCTCTCCCATTACTATATAAACACCCAAGGAGCCAAAGCATGCAGGGCTGTAAACACCAGCAAGCTGCACTGGAGGTAAGTCTGCAACGTGGTTGACTTCTTAATTGATAGTATATGGTAATAAATACTATTTAAAATAGAAATTTGCATTTATTTATTCATTTGCATTATTGTGCTGTTCCGTCCGCCCACTCCCATTACTATATAAACACCCAAGGAGCCAAAGCATGCAGGGCTGTGAACACCAACAAGCTCCTCTGAAGGTCAGTCTGCAACGTGGTTGACTTCTTAATTGATAGTATATGGTAATAAATATTATTTAAAATAGAAATTTGCATTTATTTATTTATTTGCATTATTGTGCTGTTCCGACGGCCCACTCCCATTACTATATAAACACCCAAGGAGCCAAAGCATGAAGGGCTGTAAGCACCAGCAAGCTCCACTGGAGGTAAGTCTACAACGTGGCTGACTTCTTAATTGATAGTATATGGTAATAAATACTATTTAAAAAAGAAATTTACATTTATTTATTTATTTGCATTATTGTGCTGTTCCGTCCGCCCTCTGCCATTACTATATAAACAACCAAGGAGCCAAAGCATGCAGGGCTGTAAACACCAGCAAGCTGCACTGGAGGTATGTCTGCAACGTGGTTGACTTCTTAATTGATAGAATATGGTAATAAATACTATTTAAAATAGAAATTTCCATTTATTTATTTATTTGCATTATTGTGCTGTTCCGTCCGCACACTCCCATTTCTATATAAACACCCAAGGAGCCAAAACATGCAGGGCTGTGAACACCAACAAGCTCCACTGGAGGTCAGTCTGCAACGTGGTTGACTTCTTAATTGATGGAATATGGTAATAAATACTATTTAAAATAGAAATTTGCATTTATTTATCTATTTGCATTATTGTGCTGTTCCGTCCTCCCACTCCCATTACTATATTAACACACAAGGAGCCAAAGCATGCAGGGCTGTAATCACCAGCAACCTGCACTGGAGGTCAGTCTGCAACGTGGTTGACTTCTTAATTGATGGAATATGGTAATAAATACTATTTAAAATAGAAATTTGCATTTATTTATTTATTTGCATTATTGTGCTGTTCCGTCCGCACACTCCTATTTCTATATAAACACCCAAGGAGCCAAAGCATGCAGGGCTGTGAACACCAACAAGTTCCACTGGAGGTCAGTCTGCAACGTGGTTGACTTCTTAATTGATGGAATATGGTAATAAATACTATTTAAAATAGAAATTTGCATTTATTTATTTATTTGCATTATTGTGCTGTTCCATCCGCCCACTCCCATTACTATATAAACACCCAAGGAGCCAAAGTATGCAGGGCTGTGAACACCAACAAGCTCCACGGGAGGTCAGTCTGCAACGTGGTTGACTTCTTAATTGATTGTATATGGTAATAAATACTATTTAAAATAGAAATTTGCATTTATTTATTTATTTGCATTATTGTGCTGTTCCGTCCGCCCTCTCCCATTACTATATAAACACAACAGGAGCCAAAGGATGCAGGGCTGTAAACACCAGCAAGCTCCACTGGAGGAATGTCTGCTACGTGGTTGACTTATTAATTGATAGTATATGGTAATAAATACTATTTAAAAGAGAAATTTGCATTTATTTATTTATTTGCATTATTGTGCTGTTCCATCCGCCCACTCCCATTACTATATAAACACCCAAGGAGCCAAAGTATGCAGGGCTGTGAACACCAACAAGCTCCACGGGAGGTCAGTCTGCAACGTTGTTGACTTCTTAATTGATTGTATATGGTAATAAATACTATTTAAAATAGAAATTTGCATTTATTTATTTATTTGCATTATTGAGCTGTTCCGGTCGCCCACTCCCATTACTATATAAACACCCAAGGAGCCAAAGCATGCAGGGCTGTGAACACCAACAAGCTCCACGGGAGGTCAGTCTGCAACGTGGTTGACTTCTTAATTGATGGAATATGGTAATAAATACTATTTAAAATAGAAATTTGCATTTATTTATTTATTTGCATTATTGTGCTGTTCCGTCCGCCCACTCCCATTACTATATAAACACCCAAGGAGCCAAAGCATGCAGGGCTGTAAACACCAGTAAGCTGCACTGGAGGTAAGTCTGCAACGTGGTCGACTTCTTAATTGATAGTATATGGTAATAATTACTATTTAAAATAGAAATTTACATTTATTTATTTATTTGCATTATTGTGCTGTTCTGTCCACCCTCTCCCATTTCTATATAAACACCCAAGGAGCCAAAGCATGCAGGGCTGTAAACACCAGCAAGCTGCACTGGAGGTAAGTCTGCAACGTGGTTGACTTCTTAATTGATAGTATATGGTAATAGATACTATTTAAAATAGAAATTTGCATTTATTTATTCATTTGCATTATTGTGCTGTTCCGTCCGCCCACTCCCATTACTATATAAACACCCAAGGAGCCAAAGCATGCAGGGCTGTAAACACCAACAAGCTCCTCTGGAGGTCAGTCTGCAACGTGGTTGACTTCTTAATTGATAGTATATGGTAATAAATACTATTTAAAATAGAAATTTGCATTTATTTATTTATTTGCATTATTGTGCTGTTCCGTCCGCCCACTCCCATTACTATATAAACACCCAAGGAGCCAAAGCAAGCAGGGCTGTAAACACCAGCAAGCTCCACTGGAGGTAAGTCTGCAACGTGGTTGACTTCTTAATTGATAGTATATGGTAATAAATACTATTTAAAATAGAAATTTACATTTAATTATTTATTTGCATTATTGTGCTGTTCCGTCCGCCCTCTCCCATTACTATATAAACAACCAAGGAGCCAAAGCATGCAGGGCTGTAAACACCAGCAAGCTGCACTGGAGGTAAGTCTGCAACGTGGTTGACTTCTTAATTGATAGAATATGGTAATAAATAATATTTCAAATAGAAATTTGCATTTATTTATTTATTTGCATTATTGTGCTGTTCCGTCCGCACACTTCCATTTCTATATAAACACCCAAGGAGCCAAAGCATGCAGGGCTGTAAACACCAACAAGCTCCACTGGAGATCAGTCTGCAACGTGGTTGACTTCTTAATTGATGGAATATGGTAATAAATACTATTTAAAATAGAAATTTGCATTTATTTATCTATTTGCATTATTGTGCTGTTCCATCCGCCCACTCCCATTATTATATAAACACCCAAGGAGCCAAAGCACGCAGGGCTGTAAATACCAGCAAGCTGCACTGGAGGTCAGTCTGCAACGTGGTTGACTTCTTAATTGATGGAATATGGTAATAATTACTATTTAAAATAGAAATTTGCATTTATTTATTTATTTGCATTATTGTGCTGTTCCGTCCGCCCTCTCCCATTACTATATAAACACAAAAGGAGCCAAAGGATGCAGGGCTGTAAACACCAGCAAGCTCCACTGGAGGAAAGTCTGCAACGTGGTTGACTTATTAATTGATAGTATATCTTAATAAATACTATTTCAAACAGAAATTTGCATTTATTTATTTATTTGCATTATTGTGCTGTTCCGTCCGCCCACTCCCATTACTATATAAACACCCAAGGAGCCAAAGCATGCAGGGCTGTGAACACCAACACGCAACACTGGAGGTCAGTCTGCAACGTGGTTGACTTCTTAATTGATTGTATATGGTAATAAATACTATTTAAAACAGAAATTTGCATTTAATTAATTTATTTGCATTATTGTGCTGTTCCGTCCGCCCACTCCCATTACTATATAAACACCCAAGGAGCCAAAGCATGCAGGGCTGTGAACACCAACAAGCTCCACTGGAGGTCAGTCTTCAACGTGGTTGACTACTTAATTGATGGAATATGGTTATAAATACTATTTAAAATAGAAATTTACATTTATTTATTTATTTGCATTATTGTGCTGTTCCGTCCGCCCACTCCCATTACAATATAAACACCCAAGGAGTCAAAGCATACAGGGCTGTAAACATCAGCAAGCTGCACTGGAGTTAAGTCTGCAACGTGGTTGACTTCTTAATTGATAGTATTTGGTAATAAATACTATTTAAAATAGAAATTTGCTTTTATTTATTTATTTGCAATATTGTGCTCTTCCGTCCGCCCACTCCCATTACTATATAAACACACAAGGAGCCAAAGCATGCAGGGCTCTAAACACCAGCAAGCTGCACTGTAGGTAAGTCTGCATCGTGGTTGGCTTCTTAATTGATAGTATATGGTAATAAATACTATCTAAAAAAGAATTTTGCATTTATCTATTTATTTTCATTATTGTGCAGTTCCGTCCGCCCACTCCCTTTACTATATACACACCCAAGGAGCCAAAGCATGCAGGGCTGTGAACACTAACAAGCTCCACTGGAGGTAAGTCTGCAATGTTGATGACTTTTTAATTGATAGTATATGGTAATAAATACAAAATTAAAATAAACATTTGCATTTATTTATTTATTTGCATTATTGTGCTGTTCCGTCCGCCCACTCCCATTACTATATAAACACCCAAGGAGCCAAAGCATGCAGGGCTGTGAACACCAACAAGCTCCACTGGAGGTAAGTCTGCAACGTAGTTGACTTCTTAATTGATAGTATATGGTAATAAATACTATTTAAAATAGAAATTTGCATTTATTTATTTATTTGCATTATTGTGCTGTTCCGTCCGCCCACTCCCATTACTATATAAACACCCAAGGAGCCAAAGCATGCAGGGCTGTGAACACCAACAAGCTCCACGGGAGGTCAGTCTGCAACGTATTTGACTTCTTAATTGATAAAATAGGGAAATAAATACTATTTAAAATAGAAATTTGCATTTATTTATTTATTTGCATTATTGTGCTGTTCCGTCCGCCCACTCCCATTACTATATAAACACCCAAGGAGCCAAAGCATGCAGGGCTGTAAACACCAACAAGCTCCACTGGAGGTCAGTCTGCAACGTGGTTGACTTCTTAATTGATGGAATATGGTAATAAATACTATTTAAAATAGAAATTTACATTTATATATTTATTTGCATTATTGTGCTGTTCCGTCCGCCCACTCCCATTACTATATAAACACCCAAGGAGCCAAAGCATGCAGGGCTGTAAACACCAGCAAGCTGCACTGGAGGTAAGTCTGCAACGTGGTCGACTTCTTAATTGATTGTATATGGTAATAAATACTATCTAAAAAAGAATTTTGCATTTATCTATTTATTTTCATTATTGTGCAGTTCCGTCCGCCCACTCCCTTTACTATATACACACCCAAGGAGCCAAAGCATGCAGGGCTGTGAACACTAACAAGCTCCACTGGAAGTAAGTCTGCAATGTTGATGACTTTTTAATTGATAGTATATGGTAATAAATACAATTTAAAATAAACATTTGCATTTATTTATTTATTTGCATTATTGTGCTGTTCCGTCCGCCCACTCCCATTACTATATAAACACCCAAGGAGCCAAAGCATGCAGGGCTGTAAACACCAACAAGCTCTACTGGAGGTGAGTCTGCAATGTGGTTGACTTCTTAATTGATAGTATATGGTATTAAATACTATTTAAAATAGAAATTTACATTTATTTATTTATTTGCATTATTGTGCTGTTCCGTCCGCCCACTCCCATTACTATATAAACACCCAAGGAACCAAAGCATGCAGGGCTGTAAACACCAGCAAGCTCCACTGGAGGTCAGTCTGCAACGTGGTTGACTCCTTAATTGATGGAATATGGTAATAAATACTATTTAAAATAGAAATTTGCAATTATTTATTTATTTGCATTATTGTGCTGTTCCGTCCGCCCACTCCCATTACTATATAAACACCCAAGGAGCAAAAGCTTGCAGGGCTGTAAACACCAGCAAGCTGCACTGGAGGTAAGTCTGCAACGTGGTTGACTTCTTAATTGATAGTATTTGGTAATAAATACTATTTAAAATAGAAATTTGCATTTATTTGTTATTTGCATTATTGTGCTGTTCCGTCCGCCCACTCCCATTACTATATAAACACCCAAGGAGCCATAGCATGCAGAGCTCTAAACACCAGCAAGCTGCACTGTTGGTAAGTCTGCATCGTGGTTGACTTCTTAATTGATAGTATATGGTAATAAATACTATTTAAAATAGAAATTTACATTTAATTATTTATTTGCATTATTGCACTGTTCCGTCCGCCCTCTCCCATTACTATATAAACAACCAAGGAGCCAAAGCATGCAGGGATGTAAACACCAGCAAGCTGCACTGGAGGTAAGTCTGCAACGTGGTTGACTTCTTAATTGATGGAATATGGTAATAAATACTATTTAAAATAGAAATTTGCATTTATTTATTTATTTGCATTATTGTGCTGTTCCGTCCGCCGACTCCCATTACTATATAAACACCCAAGGAGTCAAAGCATACAGGGCTGTAAACATCAGCAAGCTGCACTGGAGTTAAGTCTGCAACGTGGTTGACTTCTTAATTGATAGTATTTGGTAATAAATACTATTTAAAATAGAAATTTGCATTTATTTATTTATTTGCAATATTGTGCTGTTCCGTCCGCCCACTCCCATTACTATATAAACACCCAAGGAGCCAAAGCATGGAGGGCTCTAAACACCAGCAAGCTGCACTGTAGGTAAGTCTGCATCGTGGTTGGCTTCTTAATTGATAGTATATGGTAATAAATACTATCTAAAAAAGAATTTTGCATTTATCTATTTATTTTCATTATTGTGCAGTTCCGTCCGCCCACTCCCTTTACTATATACACACCCAAGGAGCCAAAGCATGCAGGGCTGTGAACACTAACAAGCTCCACTGGAGGTAAGTCTGCAATGTTGATGACTTTTTAATTGATAGTATATGGTAATAAATACAATTTAAAATAGAAATTTGCATTTATTTATTTATTTGCATTATTGTGCTGTTCCGTCCGCCCACTCCCATTACTATATAAACACCCAAGGAGCCATAGCATGCAGAGCTCTAAACACCAGCAAGCTGCACTGTTGGCAAGTCTTCATTGTGGTTGACTCCTTAATTGATAGTATATGGTAATAAATACTATTTAAAATAGAAATTTACATTTATTTATTTATTTGCATTATTGTGCTGTTCCGTCCGCCCACTCCCATTACTATATAAACACCCAAGGAGCCAAAGCATGCAGGGCTGTAAACACCAGCAAGCTGCACTGGAGGTAAGTCTGCAATGTGGTCGACTTCTTAATTGATAGTATATGGTAATAATTACTATTTAAAATAGAAATTTACATTTATTTATTTATTTGCATTATTGTGCTGTTCTGTCCACCCTCTCCCATTTCTATATTAACACCCAAGGAGCCAAATCATGCAGGGCTGTAAACACCAGCAAGCTGCACTGGAGGTAAGTCTGCAACGTGGTTGACTTCTTAATTGATAGTATATGGTAATAGATACTATTTAAAATAGAAATTTGCATTTATTTATTCATTTGCATTATTGTGCTGTTCCGTCCGCCCATTCCCATTCCTATATAAACACCCAAGGAGCCAAAGCATGCAGGGCTGTAAACACCAGCAAGCTCCACTGGAGGAAAGTCTGCAACATGGTTGACTTATTAATTGATAGTATATGTTAATAAATACTATTTAAAAGAGAAATTTGCATTTATTTATTTATTTGCATTATTGTGCTGTTCCGTCCGCCCACTCCCATTACTATATAAACACCCAAGGAGCCAAAGCATGCAGGGCTGTAAACACCAACACGCATCACTGGAGGTCAGTCTGCAACGTGGTTGACTTCTTAATTGATTGTATATGGTAATAAATACTATTTAAAATAGAAATTTGCATTTAATTAATTTATTTGCATTATTGTGCTGTTCCGTCCGCCCACTCTCATTACTATATAAACACCCAAGGAGCCAAAGCATGCAGGGCTGTGAACACCAACAAGCTCCACTGGAGGTCAGTCTGCAACGTGGTTGACTACTTAATTGATGGAATATGGTTATAAATACTATTTAAAATAGAAATTTACATTTATTTATTTATTTGCATTATTGTGCTGTTCCGTCGGCCCCCTCCCATTACTATATAAACACCCAAGGAGCCAAGGCATGCAGGGCTGTAAACACCAGCAAGCTGCACTGAAGGTAAGTCTGCAACGTGGTTTACTTCTTAAGTGATACTATTTGGTAATAAATACTACTTAAAATAGAAATTTGCCTTTATTTATTTATTTACATTAGTGTGCTGTTCCGTCCCCCCACTCCCAATACTATATAAACACCCAAGGAGCCAAAGCATGCAGGGCTGTGAACACCAACAAGCTCCACTGTAGGTAAGTCTGCAACGTGGTTGACTTCTTAATTGATAGTATTTGGTAATAAATACTATTTAAAATAGAAATTTGCATTTATTTATTTATTTGCAATATTGTGCTGTTCCGTCCGCCCACTCCCATTACTATATAAACACCCAAGGAGCCAAAGCATGCAGGGCTGTAAACACCAACAAGCTCCACTGGAGGTGAGTCTGCAATGTGGTTGACTTCTTAATTGATAGTATATGGTATTAAATACTATTTAAAATAGAAATTTACATTTATTTATTTATTTGCATTATTGTGCTGTTCCGTCCGCCCACTCCCATTACTATATAAACACCCAATGAACCAAAGCATGCAGGGCTGTAAACACCAGCAAGCTCCACTGGAGGTCAGTCTGCAACGTGGTTGACTTCTTAATTGATGGAATATGGTAATAAATACTATTTAAAATAGAAATTTGCATTTATTTATTTATTTGCATTATTGTGCTGTTCCGTCCGCCCACTCCCATTACTATATAAACACCCAAGGAGCCAAAGCATGCAGGGCTGTAAACACCAACAAGCTCCACTGGAGGTGAGTCTGCAATGTGGTTGACTTCTTAATTGATAGTATATGGTATTAAATACTATTTAAAATAGAAATTTACATTTATTTATTTATTTGCATTATTGTGCTGTTCCGTCCGCCCACTCCCATTACTATATAAACACCCAAGGAACCAAAGCATGCAGGGCTGTAAACACCAGCAAGCTCCACTGGAGGTTAGTCTGCAACGTGGTTGACTTCTTAATTGATGGAATATGGTAATAAATACTATTTAAAATAGAAATTTGCATTTATTTATTTATTTGCATTATTGTGCTGTTCCGTCCGCCCACTCCCATTACTATATAAACACCCAAGGAGCCAAAGCTTGCAGGGCTGTAAACAACAGCAAGCTGCACTGGAGGTAAGTCAGCAACGTGGTTGACTTCTTAATTGATAGTATTTGGTAATAAATACTATTTAAAATAGAAATTTGCATTTATTTATTTATTTGCATTATTGTGCTGTTCCGTCCGCCCACTCCCATTACTATATAAACACCCAAGGAGCCATAGCATGCAGAGCTCTAAACACCAGCAAGCAGCACTGTTGGTAAGTCTGCATCGTGGTTGACTCCTTAATTGATAGTATATGGTAATAAATACAATTTAAAATAGAAATTTGCATTTATGTATTTATTTGCATTATTGTTCTGTTCCGTCCGCCCACTCCCATTACTATATAAACACCCAAGGCGCCATAGCATGCAGAGCTCTAAACACCAGCAAGCTGCACTGTTGGTAAGTCTGCATCGTGGTTGACTCCTTAGTTGATGGAATATGGTTATAAATACTATTTAAAATAGAAATTTACATTTATTTATTTATTTGCATTATTGTGCTGTTCCGTCCGCCCACTCCCATTACAATATAAACACCCAAGGAGTCAAAGCATACAGGGCTGTAAACATCAGCAAGCTGCACTGGAGTTAAGTCTGCAACGTGGTTGACTTCTTAATTGATAGTATTTGGTAATAAATACTATTTAAAATAGAAATTTGCTTTTATTTATTTATTTGCAATATTGTGCTCTTCCGTCCGCCCACTCCCATTACTATATAAACACACAAGGAGCAAAAGCATGCAGGGCTCTAAACACCAGCAAGCTGCACTGTAGGTAAGTCTGCATCGTGGTTGGCTTCTTAATTGATAGTATATGGTAATAAATACTATCTAAAAAAGAATTTTGCATTTATCTATTTATTTTCATTATTGTGCAGTTCCGTCCGCCCACTCCCTTTACTATATACACACCCAAGGAGCCAAAGCATGCAGGGCTGTGAACACTAACAAGCTCCACTGGAGGTAAGTCTGCAATGTTGATGACTTTTTAATTGATAGTATATGGTAATAAATACAATTTAAAATAGAAATTTGCATTTATGTATTTATTTGCATTATTGTTCTGTTCAGTCCGCCCACTCCCATTTCTATATAAACACCCAAGGAGCCAAAGCATGCAGGGCTGTGAACACCAACAAGCTCCACTGGAAGTAAGTCTGCAACGTGGATGACTACTTAATTGATAGTATATGGTAATAAATACAATTTAAAATAGACATTTGCATTTATTTATTTATTTGCATTATTGTGCTGTTCCGTCCGCCCACTCCCATCACTATATAAACACCCAAGGAGCCAAAGCATGCAGGGCTGTAAACACCAACAAGCTCCACTGGAGGTAAGTCTGCAACGTGGTTGACTTCTTAATTGATAGTATATGGTAATAAATACTATTTAAAATAGAAATTTGCATTTATTTATTTATTTGCATTATTGTGCTGTTCCGTCCGCCCACTCCCATTACTATATAAACACCCAAGGAGCCAAAGCATGCAGGGCTGTGAACACCAACAAGCTACACTGGAGGTCAGTCTGCAACGTGGTTGACTTCTTATTTGATGGAATATGGTAATAAATACTATTTAAAATAGAAATTTGCATTTATTTGTTTATTTGCATTATTGTGCTGTTCCGTCCGCCCTCTCCCATTACTATATAAACACCCAAGGAGACAAAGCATGCTGGGCTGAAAACACCAGCAAGCTGCACTGGAGGTAAGTCTGCAACGTCGTTTACCTCTTAATTGATAGTATATGGTAATAAGTACTATTTAAAATAGAAATTTGCATTTCTTTATTTATTTGCATTGTTGTGCTGTTCCGTCCGCCCACTGCCATTACTATATAAACACCCAAGGAGCCAAAGCATGCAAGGCTGTAAACACCAGCAAGCTGCACTGTAGGTAAGTCTGCAAAGTGGTTGACTTCATAATTGATAGTATATGGTAATAAATACTATTTAAAATAGAAATTTGCATTTATTTATCTATTTGCATTATTGTGCTGTTCCGTCCGCCCACTCCCATTACTATATAAACACCCAAAGAGCCAAAGCATGCAGGGCTGTGAACACCAACAAGCTCCACTGGAGGTAAGTCTGCAACGTGGTTGACTACTTAATTGATGGAATATGGTTATAAATACTATTTAAAATAGAAATTTACATTTATTTATTTATTTGCATTATTGTGCTGTTCCGTCGGCCCCCTCCCATTACTATATAAACACCCAAGGAGCCAAGGCATGCAGGCCTGTAAACACCAGCAAGCTGCACAGAAGGTAAGTCTGCAACGTGGTTGACTTCTTAAGTGATACTATTTGGTAATAAATACTACTTAAAATAGAAATTTGCTTTTATTTATTTATTTACATTATTGTGATGTTTCGTCCGCCCACTCCCATCACTATATAAACACCCAAGGAGCCAAAGCATGCAGTGCTGTGAACACCAACAAGCTCCACTGGAGGTAAGTCTGCAACGTGGATGACTTTTTAATTGATAGTATATGGTAATAAATACTATTTAAAATAGAAATTTGCATTTATTTATTTATTTGAATTATTGTACTGTTCTGTCCGCCCACTCCCATTACAATATAAACACCCAAGGAGCCAAAATATGCAGGGCTGTAAACACCAACAAGCTCCACTGGAGGTAAGTCTGCAACGTGGTTGACTTCTTAATTGATAGTATATGGTAATAAATACTATTTAAAATAGAAATTTGCATTTATTTATTTATTTGCATTATTGTGCTGTTCCGTCCGCCCACTCCCATTACTATATAAACACCCAAGGAGTCAAAGCATACAGGGCTGTAAACATCAGCAAGCTGCACTGGAGGTAAGTCTGCAACGTGGTTGACTTCTTAATTGATAGTATTTGGTAATAAATACTATTTAAAATAGAAATTTGCATTTATTTATTTATTTGCAATATTGTGCTGTTCCGTCCGCCCACTCCCATTACTATATTAACACCCAAGGAGCCAAAGCATGCAGGGCTCTAAACACCAGCAAGCTGCACTGTAGGTAAGTCTGCATCGTGGTTGGCTTCTTAGTTGATAGTATATGGTAATAAATACTATCTAAAAAATAATTTTGCATTTATCTATTTATTTTCATTATTGTGCAGTTCCGTCCGCCCACTCCCTTTACTATATACACACCCAAGGAGCCAAAGCATGCAGGGCTGTGAACACCAATAAGCTCCTCTGGAGGTCAGTCTGCAACGTGGTTGACTTCTTAATTGATAGTATATGGTAATAAATATTATTTGAAATAGAAATTTGCATTTATTTATTTATTTGCATTATTGTGCTGTTCCGTCCGCCCACTCCCATTACTATATAAACACCCAAGGAGTCAAAGCATACAGGGCTGTAAACATCAGCAAGCTGCACTGGAGGTAAGTCTGCAACGTGGCTGACTTCTTAATTGATAGTATATGGTAATAAATACTATTTAAAATAGAAATTTGCATTTATTTGTTTATTTACATTATTGTGCTGTTCCGTCCGCCCACTCCCATTACTATATAAACAGCCAAGGAGCCAAAGCATGAAGGGCTGTAAACACCAGCAAGCTCCACTGGAGGTAAGTCTGCAACGTGGTTGACTTCTTAATTGATAGTATATGGTAATAAATACTATTTAAAAAAGCAATTTGCATTTATTTATTTATTTGCATTATTGTGCTGTTCCGTCTGCCCACTCCCATTACTATATAAACACCCAAGGAGCCAAAGCATGCAGGGCTGTAAACACCAGCAAGCTCCACTGGAGGTCAGTCTGCAACGTGGTTGACTTCTTAATTGATGGAATATGGTAATAAATACTATTTAAAATAGAAATTTGCATTTATTTATTTATTTGCATTATTGTGCTGTTCCGTCCGCCCACTCCCATTACTATATAAACACCCAAGGAGCCAAAGCTTGCAGGGCTGTAAACACCAGCAAGCTGCACTGGAGGTAAGTCTGCAACGTGGTTGACTTCTTAATTGATAGTATTTGGTAATAAATACTATTTAAAATAGAAATTTGCATTTATTTATTTATTTGCATTATTGTGCTGTTCCGTCCGCCCACTCCCATTACTATATAAACACCCAAGGAGCCATAGCATGCAGAGCTCTAAACACCAGCAAGCAGCACTGTTGGTAAGTCTGCATCGTGGTTGACTCCTTAATTGATAGTATATGGTAATAAATACAATTTAAAATAGAAATTTGCATTTATGTATTTATTTGCATTATTGTTCTGTTCCGTCCGCCCACTCCCATTACTATATAAACACCCAAGGAGCCATAGCATGCAAAGCTCTAAACACCAGCAAGCTGCACTGTTGGTAAGTCTGCATCGTGGTTGACTCCTTAATTGATGGAATATGGTTATAAATACTATTTAAAATAGAAATTTACATTTATTTATTTATTTGCATTATTGTGCTGTTCCGTCCGCCCACTCCCATTACAATATAAACACCCAAGGAGTCAAAGCATACAGGGCTGTAAACATCAGCAAGCTGCACTGGAGTTAAGTCTGCAACGTGGTTGACTTCTTAATTGATAGTATTTGGTAATAAATACTATTTAAAATAGAAATTTGCTTTTATTTATTTATTTGCAATATTGTGCTCTTCCGTCCGCCCACTCCCATTACTATATAAACACACAAGGAGCCAAAGCATGCAGGGCTCTAAACACCAGCAAGCTGCACTGTAGTAAGTCTGCATCGTGGTTGGCTTCTTAATTGATAGTATATGGTAATAAATACTATCTAAAAAAGAATTTTGCATTTATCTATTTATTTTCATTATTGTGCAGTTCCGTCCGCCCACTCCCTTTACTATATACACACCCAAGGAGCCAAAGCATGCAGGGCTGTGGACACTAACAAGCTCCACTGGAGGTAAGTCTGCAATGTTGATGACTTTTTAATTGATAGTATATGGTAATAAATACAATTTAAAATAGAAATTTGCATTTATGTATTTATTTGCATTATTGTTCTGTTCAGTCCGCCCACTCCCATTACTATATAAACACCCAAGGAGCCAAAGCATGCAGGGCTGTGAACACCAACAAGCTCCACTGGAAGTAAGTCTGCAACGTGGATGACTACTTAATTGATAGTATATGGTAATAAATACAATTTAAAATAGACATTTGCATTTATTTATTTATTTGCATTATTGTGCTGTTCCGTCCGCCCACTCCCATCACTATATAAACACCCAAGGAGCCAAAGCATGCAGGGCTGTAAACACCAACAAGCTCCACTGGAGGTAAGTCTGCAACGTGGTTGACTTCTTAATTGATAGTATATGGTAATAAATACTATTTAAAATAGAAATTTGCATTTATTTATTTATTTGCATTATTGTGCTGTTCCGTCCGCCCACTCCCATTACTATATAAACACCCAAGGAGCCAAAGCATGCAGGGCTGTGAACACCAACAAGCTACACTGGAGGTCAGTCTGCAACGTGGTTGACTTCTTATTTGATGGAATATGGTAATAAATACTATTTAAAATAGAAATTTGCATTTATTTGTTTATTTGCATTATTGTGCTGTTCCGTCCGCCCTCTCCCATTACTATATAAACACCCAAGGAGACAAAGCATGCTGGGCTGAAAACACCAGCAAGCTGCACTGGAGGTAAGTCTGCAACGTCGTTTACCTCTTAATTGATAGTATATGGTAATAAGTACTATTTAAAATAGAAATTTGCATTTCTTTATTTATTTGCATTGTTGTGCTGTTCCGTCCGCCCACTGCCATTACTATATAAACACCCAAGGAGCCAAAGCATGCAAGGCTGTAAACACCAGCAAGCTGCACTGTAGGTAAGTCTGCAAAGTGGTTGACTTCATAATTGATAGTATATGGTAATAAATACTATTTAAAATAGAAATTTGCATTTATTTATCTATTTGCATTATTGTGCTGTTCCGTCCGCCCACTCCCATTACTATATAAACACCCAAAGAGCCAAAGCATGCAGGGCTGTGAACACCAACAAGCTCCACTGGAGGTAAGTCTGCCACGTGGTTGACTACTTAATTGATGGAATATGGTTATAAATACTATTTAAAATAGAAATTTACATTTATTTATTTATTTGCATTATTGTGCTGTTCCGTCGGCCCCCTCCCATTACTATATAAACACCCAAGGAGCCAAGGCATGCAGGCCTGTAAACACCAGCAAGCTGCACTGAAGGTAAGTCTGCAACGTGGTTGACTTCTTAAGTGATACTATTTGGTAATAAATACTACTTAAAATAGAAATTTGCTTTTATTTATTTATTTACATTATTGTGCTGTTTCGTCCGCCCACTCCCATCACTATATAAACACCCAAGGAGCCAAAGCATGCAGTGCTGTGAACACCAACAAGCTCCACTGGAGGTAAGTCTGCAACGTGGATGACTTTTTAATTGATAGTATATGGTAATAAATACTATTTAAAATAGAAATTTGCATTTATTTATTTATTTGAATTATTGTACTGTTCTGTCCGCCCACTCCCATTACAATATAAACACCCAAGGAGCCAAAATATGCAGGGCTGTAAACACCAACAAGCTCCACTGGAGGTAAGTCTGCAACGTGGTTGACTTCTTAATTGATAGTATATGGTAATAAATACTATTTAAAATAGAAATTTGCATTTATTTATTTATTTGCATTATTGTGCTGTTCCGTCCGCCCACTCCCATTACTATATAAACACCCAAGGAGTCAAAGCATACAGGGCTGTAAACATCAGCAAGCTGCACTGGAGGTAAGTCTGCAACGTGGTTGACTTCTTAATTGATAGTATTTGGTAATAAATACTATTTAAAATAGAAATTTGCATTTATTTATTTATTTGCAATATTGTGCTGTTCCGTCCGCCCACTCCCATTACTATATTAACACCCAAGGAGCCAAAGCATGCAGGGCTCTAAACACCAGCAAGCTGCACTGTAGGTAAGTCTGCATCGTGGTTGGCTTCTTAGTTGATAGTATATGGTAATAAATACTATCTAAAAAAGAATTTTGCATTTATCTATTTATTTTCATTATTGTGCAGTTCCGTCCGCCCACTCCCTTTACTATATACACACCCAAGGAGCCAAAGCATGCAGGGCTGTGAACACCAATAAGCTCCTCTGGAGGTCAGTCTGCAACGTGGTTGACTTCTTAATTGATAGTATATGGTAATAAATATTATTTGAAATAGAAATTTGCATTTATTTATTTATTTGCATTATTGTGCTGTTCCGTCCGCCCACTCCCATTACTATATAAACACCCAAGGAGTCAAAGCATACAGGGCTGTAAACATCAGCAAGCTGCACTGGAGGTAAGTCTGCAACGTGGCTGACTTCTTAATTGAAAGTATATGGTAATAAATACTATTTAAAATAGAAATTTGCATTTATTTGTTTATTTACATTATTGTGCTGTTCCGTCCGCCCACTCCCATTACTATATAAACAGCCAAGGAGCCAAAGCATGAAGGGCTGTAAACACCAGCAAGCTCCACTGGAGGTAAGTCTGCAACGTGGTTGACTTCTTAATTGATAGTATATGGTAATAAATACTATTTAAAAAAGCAATTTGCATTTATTTATTTATTTGCATTATTGTGCTGTTCCGTCTGCCCACTCCCATTACTATATAAACACCCAAGGAGCCAAAGCATGCAGGGCTGTAAACACCAGCAAGCTCCACTGGAGGTCAGTCTGCAACGTGGTTGACTTCTTAATTGATGGAATATGGTAATAAATACTATTTAAAATAGAAATTTGCATTTATTTATTTATTTGCATTATTGTGCTGTTCCGTCCGCCCACTCCCATTACTATATAAACACCCAAGGAGCCAAAGCTTGCAGGGCTGTAAACACCAGCAAGCTGCACTGGAGGTAAGTCTGCAACGTGGTTGACTTCTTAATTGATAGTATTTGGTAATAAATACTATTTAAAATAGAAATTTGCATTTATTTATTTATTTGCATTATTGTGCTGTTCCGTCCGCCCACTCCCATTACTATATAAACACCCAAGGAGCCATAGCATGCAGAGCTCTAAACACCAGCAAGCAGCACTGTTGGTAAGTCTGCATCGTGGTTGACTCCTTAATTGATAGTATATGGTAATAAATACAATTTAAAATAGAAATTTGCATTTATGTATTTATTTGCATTATTGTTCTGTTCCGTCCGCCCACTCCCATTACTATATAAACACCCAAGGAGCCATAGCATGCAAAGCTCTAAACACCAGCAAGCTGCACTGTTGGTAAGTCTGCATCGTGGTTGACTCCTTAATTGATGGAATATGGTTATATATACTATTTAAAATAGAAATTTACATTTATTTATTTATTTGCATTATTGTGCTGTTCCGTCCGCCCACTCCCATTACAATATGAACACCCAAGGAGTCAAAGCATACAGGGCTGTAAACATCAGCAAGCTGCACTGGAGTTAAGTCTGCAACGTGGTTGACTTCTTAATTGATAGTATTTGGTAATAAATACTATTTAAAATAGAAATTTGCTTTTATTTATTTATTTGCAATATTGTGCTCTTCCGTCCGCCCACTCCCATTACTATATAAACACACAAGGAGCCAAAGCATGCAGGGCTCTAAACACCAGCAAGCTGCACTGTAGTAAGTCTGCATCGTGGTTGGCTTCTTAATTGATAGTATATGGTAATAAATACTATCTAAAAAAGAATTTTGCATTTATCTATTTATTTTCATTATTGTGCAGTTCCGTCCGCCCACTCCCTTTACTATATACACACCCAAGGAGCCAAAGCATGCAGGGCTGTGGACACTAACAAGCTCCACTGGAGGTAAGTCTGCAATGTTGATGACTTTTTAATTGATAGTATATGGTAATAAATACAATTTAAAATAGAAATTTGCATTTATGTATTTATTTGCATTATTGTTCTGTTCAGTCCGCCCACTCCCATTACTATATAAACACCCAAGGAGCCAAAGCATGCAGGGCTGTGAACACCAACAAGCTCCACTGGAAGTAAGTCTGCAACGTGGATGACTACTTAATTGATAGTATATGGTAATAAATACAATTTAAAATAGACATTTGCATTTATTTATTTATTTGCATTATTGTGCTGTTCCGTCCGCCCACTCCCATCACTATATAAACACCCAGGGAGCCAAAGCATGCATGGCTGTAAACACCAACAAGCTCCACTGGAGGTAAGTCTGCAACGTGGTTGACTTCTTAATTGATAGTATATGGTAATAAATACTATTTAAAATAGAAATTTGCATTTATTTATTTATTTGCATTATTGTGCTGTTCCGTCCGCCCACTCCCATTACTATATAAACACCCAAGGAGCCAAAGCATGCAGGGCTGTGAACACCAACAAGCTACACTGGAGGTCAGTCTGCAACGTGGTTGACTTCTTATTTGATGGAATATGGTAATAAATACTATTTAAAATAGAAATTTGCATTTATTTGTTTATTTGCATTATTGTGCTGTTCCGTCCGCCCTCTCCCATTACTATATAAACACCCAAGGAGACAAAGCATGCTGGGCTGAAAACACCAGCAAGCTGCACTGGAGGTAAGTCTGCAACGTCGTTTACCTCTTAATTGATAGTATATGGTAATAAGTACTATTTAAAATAGAAATTTGCATTTCTTTATTTATTTGCATTGTTGTGCTGTTCCGTCCGCCCACTGCCATTACTATATAAACACCCAAGGAGCCAAAGCATGCAAGGCTGTAAACACCAGCAAGCTGCACTGTAGGTAAGTCTGCAAAGTGGTTGACTTCATAATTGATAGTATATGGTAATAAATACTATTTAAAATAGAAATTTGCATTTATTTATCTATTTGCATTATTGTGCTGTTCCGTCCGCCCACTCCCATTACTATATAAACACCCAAAGAGCCAAAGCATGCAGGGCTGTGAACACCAACAAGCTCCACTGGAGGTAAGTCTGCAAAGTGGTTGACTACTTAATTGATGGAATATGGTTATAAATACTATTTAAAATAGAAATTTACATTTATTTATTTATTTGCATTATTGTGCTGTTCCGTCGGCCCCCTCCCATTACTATATAAACACCCAAGGAGCCAAGGCATGCAGGCCTGTAAACACCAGCAAGCTGCACTGAAGGTAAGTCTGCAACGTGGTTGACTTCTTAAGTGATACTATTTGGTAATAAATACTATTTAAAATAGAAATTTGCTTTTATTTATTTATTTACATTATTGTGCTGTTTCGTCCGCCCACTCCCATCACTATATAAACACCCAAGGAGCCAAAGCATGCAGTGCTGTGAACACCAACAAGCTCCACTGGAGGTAAGTCTGCAACGTGGATGACTTTTTAATTGATAGTATATGGTAATAAATACTATTTAAAATAGAAATTTGCATTTATTTATTTATTTGAATTATTGTACTGTTCTGTCCGCCCACTCCCATTACAATATAAACACCCAAGGAGCCAAAATATGCAGGGCTGTAAACACCAACAAGCTCCACTGGAGGTAAGTCTGCAACGTGGTTGACTTCTTAATTGATAGTATATGGTAATAAATACTATTTAAAATAGAAATTTGCATTTATTTATTTATTTGCATTATTGTGCTGTTCCGTCCGCCCACTCCCATTACTATATAAACACCCAAGGAGTCAAAGCATACAGGGCTGTAAACATCAGCAAGCTGCACTGGAGGTAAGTCTGCAACGTGGTTGACTTCTTAATTGATAGTATTTGGTAATAAATACTATTTAAAATAGAAATTTGCATTTATTTATTTATTTGCAATATTGTGCTGTTCCGTCCGCCCACTCCCATTACTATATTAACACCCAAGGAGCCAAAGCATGCAGGGCTCTAAACACCAGCAAGCTGCACTGTAGGTAAGTCTGCATCGTGGTTGGCTTCTTAGTTGATAGTATATGGTAATAAATACTATCTAAAAAAGAATTTTGCATTTATCTATTTATTTTCATTATTGTGCAGTTCCGTCCGCCCACTCCCTTTACTATATACACACCCAAGGAGCCAAAGCATGCAGGGCTGTGAACACCAATAAGCTCCTCTGGAGGTCAGTCTGCAACGTGGTTGACTTCTTAATTGATAGTATATGGTAATAAATATTATTTGAAATAGAAATTTGCATTTATTTATTTATTTGCATTATTGTGCTGTTCCGTCCGCCCACTCCCATTACTATATAAACACCCAAGGAGTCAAAGCATACAGGGCTGTAAACATCAGCAAGCTGCACTGGAGGTAAGTCTGCAACGTGGCTGACTTCTTAATTGAAAGTATATGGTAATAAATACTATTTAAAATAGAAATTTGCATTTATTTGTTTATTTACATTATTGTGCTGTTCCGTCCGCCCACTCCCATTACTATATAAACAGCCAAGGAGCCAAAGCATGAAGGGCTGTAAACACCAGCAAGCTCCACTGGAGGTAAGTCTGCAACGTGGTTGACTTCTTAATTGATAGTATATGGTAATAAATACTATTTAAAAAAGCAATTTGCATTTATTTATTTATTTGCATTATTGTGCTGCTCCGTCCGCCCACTCCCATTACTATATAAACACCCAAGGAGCCAAAGCATGCAGGGCTGTAAACACCAGCAAGCTCCACTGGAGGTCAGTCTGCAACGTGGTTGACTTCTTAATTGATGGAATATGGTAATAAATACTATTTAAAATAGAAATTTGCATTTATTTATTTATTTGCATTATTGTGCTGTTCCGTCCGCCCACTCCCATTACTATATAAACACCCAAGGAACCAAAGCATGCAGGGCTGTAAACACCAGCAAGCTCCACTGGAGGTCAGTCTGCAACGTGGTTGACTTCTTAATTGATGGAATATGGTAATAAATACTATTTAAAATAGAAATTTGCATTTATTTATTTATTTGCATTATTGTGCTGTTCCGTCCGCCCACTCCCATTACTATATAAACACCCAAGGAGCCAAAGCTTGCAGGGCTGTAAACACCAGCAAGCTGCACTGGAGGTAAGTCTGCAACGTGGTTGACTTCTTAATTGATAGTATTTGGTAATAAATACTATTTAAAATAGAAATTTGCATTTATTTATTTATTTGCATTATTGTGCTGTTCCGTCCGCCCACTCCCATTACTATATAAACACCCAAGGAGCCATAGCATGCAGAGCTCTAAACACCAGCAAGCAGCACTGTTGGTAAGTCTGCATCGTGGTTGACTCCTTAATTGATAGTATATGGTAATAAATACAATTTAAAATAGAAATTTGCATTTATGTATTTATTTGCATTATTGTTCTGTTCCGTCCGCCCACTCCCATTACTATATAAACACCCAAGGAGCCATAGCATGCAAAGTTCTAAACACCAGCAAGCTGCACTGTTGGTAAGTCTGCATCGTGGTTGACTCCTTAATTGATGGAATATGGTTATAAATACTATTTAAAATAGAAATTTACATTTATTTATTTATTTGCATTATTGTGCTGTTCCGTCCGCCCATTCCCATTACAATATAAACACCCAAGGAGTCAAAGCATACAGGGCTGTAAACATCAGCAAGCTGCACTGGAGTTAAGTCTGCAACGTGGTTGACTTCTTAATTGATAGTATTTGGTAATAAATACTATTTAAAATAGAAATTTGCTTTTATTTATTTATTTGCAATATTGTGATCTTCCGTCCGCCCACTCCCATTACTATATAAACACACAAGGAGCCAAAGCATGCAGGGCTCTAAACACCAGCAAGCTGCACTGTAGGTAAGTCTGCATCGTGGTTGGCTTCTTAATTGATAGTATATGGTAATAAATACTATCTAAAAAAGAATTTTGCATTTATCTATTTATTTCCATTATTGTGCAGTTCCGTCCGCCCACTCCCTTTACTATATACACACCCAAGGAGCCAAAGCATGCAGGGCTGTGGACACTAACAAGCTCCACTGGAGGAAGGTCTGCAATGTTGATGACTTTTTAATTGATAGTATATGGTAATAAATACAATTTAAAATAGAAATTTGCATTTATGTATTTATTTGCATTATTGTTCTGTTCAGTCCGCCCACTCCCATTACTATATAAACACCCAAGGAGCCAAAGCATGCAGGGCTGTGAACACCAACAAGCTCCACTGGAAGTAAGTCTGCAACGTGGATGACTACTTAATTGATAGTATATGGTAATAAATACAATTTAAAATAGACATTTGCATTTATTTATTTATTTGCATTATTGTGCTGTTCCGTCCGCCCACTCCCATCACTATATAAACACCCAAGGAGCCAAAGCATGCAGGGCTGTAAACACCAACAAGCTCCACTGGAGGTAAGTCTGCAACGTGGTTGACTTCTTAATTGATAGTATATGGTAATAAATACTATTTAAAATAGAAATTTGCATTTATTTATTTATTTGCATTATTGTGCTGTTCCGTCCGCCCACTCCCATTACTATATAAACACTTAAGGAGCCAAAGCATGCAGGGCTGTGAACACCAACAAGCTACACTGGAGGTCAGTCTGCAACGTGGTTGACTTCTTATTTGATGGAATATGGTAATAAATACTATTTAAAATAGAAATTTGCATTTATTTGTTTATTTGCATTATTGTGCTGTTCCGTCCGCCCACTCCCATTACTATATAAACACCCAAGGAGACAAAGCATGCTGGGCTGAAAACACCAGCAAGCTGCACTGGAGGTAAGTCTGCAACGTCGTTTACCTCTTAATTGATAGTATATGGTAATAAGTACTATTTAAAATAGAAATTTGCATTTCTTTATTTATTTGCATTGTTGTGCTGTTCCGTCCGCCCACTGCCATTACTATATAAACACCCAAGGAGCCAAAGCATGCAAGGCTGTAAACACCAGCAAGCTGCACTGTAGGTAAGTCTGCAAAGTGGTTGACTTCATAATTGATAGTATATGGTAATAAATACTATTTAAAATAGAAATTTGCATTTATTTATCTATTTGCATTATTGTGCTGTTCCGTCCGCCCACTCCCATTACTATATAAACACCCAAAGAGCCAAAGCATGCAGGGCTGTGAACACCAACAAGCTCCACTGGAGGTAAGTCTGCAACGTGGTTGACTACTTAATTGATGGAATATGGTTATAAATACTATTTAAAATAGAAATTTACATTTATTTATTTATTTGCATTATTGTGCTGTTCCGTCGGCCCCCTCCCATTACTATATAAACACCCAAGGAGCCAAGGCATGCAGGCCTGTAAACACCAGCAAGCTGCACTGAAGGTAAGTCTGCAACGTGGTTGACTTCTTAATTGATGGAATATGGTAATAAATACTATTTAAAATAGAAATTTGCATTTATTTATTTATTTGCATTATTGTGCTGTTCCGTCCGCCCACTCCCATTACTATATAAACACCCAAGGAGCCAAAGCATGCAGGGCTGTAAACACCAACAAGCTCCACTGGAGGTGAGTCTGCAACGTGGTTGACTTCTTAATTGATGGAATATGGTAATAAATACTATTCAAAATAGAAATTTGCATTTATTTATTTATTTGCATTATTGTGCTATTCCGTCCGCCCACTCCCATTACTATATAAACACCCAAGGAGCCAAAGCTTGCAGGGCTGTAAACACCAGCAAGCTGCACTGGAGGTAAGTCAGCAACGTGGTTGACTTCTTAATTGATAGTATTTGGTAATAAATACTATTTAAAATAGAAATTTGCATTTATTTATTTATTTGCATTATTGTGCTGTTCCGTCCGCCCACTCCCATTACTATATAAACACCCAAGGAGCCATAGCATGCAGAGCTCTAAACACCAGCAAGCAGCACTGTTGGTAAGTCTGCATCGTGGTTGACTCCTTAATTGATAGTATATGGTAATAAATACAATTTAAAATAGAAATTTGCATTTATGTATTTATTTGCATTATTGTTCTGTTCCGTCCGCCCACTCCCATTACTATATAAACACCCAAGGAGCCATAGCATGCAGAGCTCTAAACACCAGCAAGCTGCACTGTTGGTAAGTCTGCATCGTGGTTGACTCCTTAATTGATGGAATATGGTTATAAATACTATTTAAAATAGAAATTTACATTTATTTATTTATTTGCATTATTGTGCTGTTCCGTCCGCCCACTCCCATTACAATATAAACACCCAAGGAGTCAAAGCATACAGGGCTGTAAACATCAGCAAGCTGCACTGGAGTTAAGTCTGCAACGTGGTTGACTTCTTAATTGATAGTATTTGGTAATAAATACTATTTAAAATAGAAATTTGCTTTTATTTATTTATTTGCAATATTGTGCTCTTCCGTCCGCCCACTCCCATTACTATATAAACACACAAGGAGCCAAAGCATGCAGGGCTCTAAACACCAGCAAGCTGCACTGTAGGTAAGTCTGCATCGTGGTTGGCTTCTTAATTGATAGTATATGGTAATAAATACTATCTAAAAAAGAATTTTGCATTTATCTATTTATTTTCATTATTGTGCAGTTCCGTCCGCCCACTCCCTTTACTATATACACACCCAAGGAGCCAAAGCATGCAGGGCTGTGAACACTAACAAGCTCCACTGGAGGTAAGTCTGCAATGTTGATGACTTTTTAATTGATAGTATATGGTAATAAATACAATTTAAAATAGAAATTTGCATTTATGTATTTATTTGCATTATTGTTCTGTTCAGTCCGCCCACTCCCATTACTATATAAACACCCAAGGAGCCAAAGCATGCAGGGCTGTGAACACCAACAAGCTCCACTGGAAGTAAGTCAGCAACGTGGATGACTACTTAATTGATAGTATATGGTAATAAATACAATTTAAAATAGACATTTGCATTTATTTATTTATTTGCATTATTGTGCTGTTCCGTCCGCCCACTCCCATCACTATATAAACACCCAAGGAGCCAAAGCATGCAGGGCTGTAAACACCAACAAGCTCCACTGGAGGTAAGTCTGCAACGTGGTTGACTTCTTAATTGATAGTATATGGTAATAAATACTATTTAAAATAGAAATTTGCATTTATTTATTTATTTGCATTATTGTGCTGTTCCGTCCGCCCACTCCCATTACTATATAAACACCCAAGGAGCCAAAGCATGCAGGGCTGTGAACACCAACAAGCTACACTGGAGGTCAGTCTGCAACGTGGTTGACTTCTTATTTGATGGAATATGGTAATAAATACTATTTAAAATAGAAATTTGCATTTATTTGTTTATTTGCATTATTGTGCTGTTCCGTCCGCCCTCTCCCATTACTATATAAACACCCAAGGAGACAAAGCATGCTGGGCTGAAAACACCAGCAAGCTGCACTGGAGGTAAGTCTGCAACGTCGTTTACCTCTTAATTGATAGTATATGGTAATAAGTACTATTTAAAATAGAAATTTGCATTTCTTTATTTATTTGCATTGTTGTGCTGTTCCGTCCGCCCACTGCCATTACTATATAAACACCCAAGGAGCCAAAGCATGCAAGGCTGTAAACACCAGCAAGCTGCACTGTAGGTAAGTCTGCAAAGTGGTTGACTTCATAATTGATAGTATATGGTAATAAATACTATTTAAAATAGAAATTTGCATTTATTTATCTATTTGCATTATTGTGCTGTTCCGTCCGCCCACTCCCATTACTATATAAACACCCAAAGAGCCAAAGCATGCAGGGCTGTGAACACCAACAAGCTCCACTGGAGGTAAGTCTGCAACGTGGTTGACTACTTAATTGATGGAATATGGTTATAAATACTATTTAAAATAGAAATTTACATTTATTTATTTATTTGCATTATTGTGCTGTTCCGTCGGCCCCCTCCCATTACTATATAAACACCCAAGGAGCCAAGGCATGCAGGCCTGTAAACACCAGCAAGCTGCACTGAAGGTAAGTCTGCAACGTGGTTGACTTCTTAAGTGATACTATTTGGTAATAAATACTACTTAAAATAGAAATTTGCTTTTATTTATTTATTTACATTATTGTGCTGTTTCGTCCGCCCACTCCCATCACTATATAAACACCCAAGGAGCCAAAGCATGCAGTGCTGTGAACACCAACAAGCTCCACTGGAGGTAAGTCTGCAACGTGGATGACTTTTTAATTGATAGTATATGGTAATAAATACTATTTAAAATAGAAATTTGCATTTATTTATTTATTTGAATTATTGTACTGTTCTGTCCGCCCACTCCCATTACAATATAAACACCCAAGGAGCCAAAATATGCAGGGCTGTAAACACCAACAAGCTCCACTGGAGGTAAGTCTGCAACGTGGTTGACTTCTTAATTGATAGTATATGGTAATAAATACTATTTAAAATAGAAATTTGCATTTATTTATTTATTTGCATTATTGTGCTGTTCCGTCCGCCCACTCCCATTACTATATAAACACCCAAGGAGTCAAAGCATACAGGGCTGTAAACATCAGCAAGCTGCACTGGAGGTAAGTCTGCAACGTGGTTGACTTCTTAATTGATAGTATTTGGTAATAAATACTATTTAAAATAGAAATTTGCATTTATTTATTTATTTGCAATATTGTGCTGTTCCGTCCGCCCACTCCCATTACTATATTAACACCCAAAGAGCCAAAGCATGCAGGGCTCTAAACACCAGCAAGTTGCACTGTAGGTAAGTCTGCATCGTGGTTGGCTTCTTAGTTGATAGTATATGGTAATAAATACTATCTAAAAAAGAATTTTGCATTTATCTATTTATTTTCATTATTGTGCAGTTCCGTCCGCCCACTCCCTTTACTATATACACACCCAAGGAGCCAAAGCATGCAGGGCTGTGAACACCAATAAGCTCCTCTGGAGGTCAGTCTGCAACGTGGTTGACTTCTTAATTGATAGTATATGGTAATAAATATTATTTGAAATAGAAATTTGCATTTATTTATTTATTTGCATTATTGTGCTGTTCCGTCCGCCCACTCCCATTACTATATAAACACCCAAGGAGTCAAAGCATACAGGGCTGTAAACATCAGCAAGCTGCACTGGAGGTAAGTCTGCAACGTGGCTGACTTCTTAATTGATAGTATATGGTAATAAATACTATTTAAAATAGAAATTTGCATTTATTTGTTTATTTACATTATTGTGCTGTTCCGTCCGCCCACTCCCATTACTATATAAACACCCAAGGAGCCAAAGCATGAAGGGCTGTAAACACCAGCAAGCTCCACTGGAGGTAAGTCTGCAACGTGGTTGACTTCTTAATTGATAGTATATGGTAATAAATACTATTTAAAATAGCAATTTGCATTTATTTATTTATTTGCATTATTGTGCTGTTCCGTCCGCCCACTCCCATTACTATATAAACACCCAAGGAGCCAAAGCATGCAGGGCTGTAAACACCAGCAAGCTCCACTGGAGGTCAGTCTGCAACGTGGTTGACTTCTTAATTGATGGAATATGGTAATAAATACTATTTAAAATAGAAATTTGCATTTATTTATTTATTTGCATTATTGTGCTGTTCCGTCCGCCCACTCCCATTACTATATAAACACCCAAGGAACCAAAGCATGCAGGGCTGTAAACACCAGCAAGCTCCACTGGAGGTCAGTCTGCAACGTGGTTGACTTCTTAATTGATGGAATATGGTAATAAATACTATTTAAAATAGAAATTTGCATTTATTTATTTATTTGCATTATTGTGCTGTTCCGTCCGCCCACTCCCATTACTATATAAACACCCAAGGAGCCAAAGCTTGCAGGGCTGTAAACACCAGCAAGCTGCACTGGAGGTAAGTCTGCAACGTGGTTGACTTCTTAATTGATAGTATTTGGTAATAAATACTATTTAAAATAGAAATTTGCATTTATTTATTTATTTGCATTATTGTGCTGTTCCGTCCGCCCACTCCCATTACTATATAAACACCCAAGGAGCCATAGCATGCAGAGCTCTAAACACCAGCAAGCAGCACTGTTGGTAAGTCTGCATCGTGGTTGACTCCTTAATTGATTGTATATGGTAATAAATACAATTTAAAATAGAAATTTGCATTTATGTATTTATTTGCATTATTGTTCTGTTCCGTCCGCCCACTCCCATTACTATATAAACACCCAAGGAGCCATAGCATGCAAAGCTCTAAACACCAGCAAGCTGCACTGTTGGTAAGTCTGCATCGTGGTTGACTCCTTAATTGATGGAATATGGTTATAAATACTATTTAAAATAGAAATTTACATTTATTTATTTATTTGCATTATTGTGCTGTTCCGTCCGCCCACTCCCATTACAATATAAACACCCAAGGAGTCAAAGCATACAGGGCTGTAAACATCAGCAAGCTGCACTGGAGTTAAGTCTGCAACGTGGTTGACTTCTTAATTGATAGTATTTGGTAATAAATACTATTTAAAATAGAAATTTGCTTTTATTTATTTATTTGCAATATTGTGCTCTTCCGTCCGCCCACTCCCATTACTATATAAACACACAAGGAGCCAAAGCATGCAGGGCTCTAAACACCAGCAAGCTGCACTGTAGGTAAGTCTGCATCGTGGTTGGCTTCTTAATTGATAGTATATGGTAATAAATACTATCTAAAAAAGAATTTTGCATTTATCTATTTATTTTCATTATTGTGCAGTTCCGTCCGCCCACTCCCTTTACTATATACACACCCAAGGAGCCAAAGCATGCAGGGCTGTGAACACTAACAAGCTCCACTGGAGGTAAGTCTGCAATGTTGATGACTTTTTAATTGATAGTATATGGTAATAAATACAATTTAAAATAGAAATTTGCATTTATGTATTTATTTGCATTATTGTTCTGTTCAGTCCGCCCACTCCCATTACTATATAAACACCCAAGGAGCCAAAGCATGCAGGGCTGTGAACACCAACAAGCTCCACTGGAAGTAAGTCTGCAACGTGGATGACTACTTAATTGATAGTATATGGTAATAAATACAATTTAAAATAGACATTTGCATTTATTTATTTATTTGCATTATTGTGCTGTTCCGTCCGCCCACTCCCATCACTATATAAACACCCAAGGAGCCAAAGCATGCAGGGCTGTAAACACCAACAAGCTCCACTGGAGGTAAGTCTGCAACGTGGTTGACTTCTTAATTGATAGTATATGGTAATAAATACTATTTAAAATAGAAATTTGCATTTATTTATTTATTTGCATTATTGTGCTGTTCCGTCCGCACACTCCCATTACTATATAAACACCCAAGGAGCCAAAGCATGCAGGGCTGTGAACGCCAACAAGCTACACTGGAGGTCAGTCTGCAACGTGGTTGACTTCTTATTTGATGGAATATGGTAATAAATACTATTTAAAATAGAAATTTGCATTTATTTGTTTATTTGCATTATTGTGCTGTTCCGTTCGCCCACTCCCATTACTATATAAACACCCAAGGAGACAAAGCATGCTGGGCTGAAAACACCAGCAAGCTGCACTGGAGGTAAGTCTGCAACGTCGTTTACCTCTTAATTGATAGTATATGGTAATAAATACTATTTAAAATAGAAATTTGCATTTCTTTATTTATTTGCATTGTTGTGCTGTTCCGTCCGCCCACTGCCATTACTATATAAACACCCAAGGAGCCAAAGCATGCAAGGCTGTAAACACCAGCAAGCTGCACTGTAGGTAAGTCTGCAAAGTGGTTGACTTCATAATTGATAGTATATGGTAATAAATACTATTTAAAATAGAAATTTGCATTTATTTATCTATTTGCATTATTGTGCTGTTCCGTCCGCCCACTCCCATTACTATATAAACACCCAAAGAGCCAAAGCATGCAGGGCTGTGAACACCAACAAGCTCCACTGGAGGTAAGTCTGCAACGTGGTTGACTACTTAATTGATGGAATATGGTTATAAATACTATTTAAAATAGAAATTTACATTTATTTATTTATTTGCATTATTGTGCTGTTCCGTCGGCCCCCTCCCATTACTATATAAACACCCAAGGAGCCAAGGCATGCAGGCCTGTAAACACCAGCAAGCTGCACTGAAGGTAAGTCTGCAACGTGGTTGACTTCTTAAGTGATACTATTTGGTAATAAATACTACTTAAAATAGAAATTTGCTTTTATTTATTTATTTACATTATTGTGCTGTTTCGACCGCCCACTCCCATCACTATATAAACACCCAAGGAGCCAAAGCATGCAGTGCTGTGAACACCAACAAGCTCCACTGGAGGTAAGTCTGCAACGTGGATGACTTTTTAATTGATAGTATATGGTAATAAATACTATTTAAAATAGAAATTTGCATTTATTTATTTATTTGAATTATTGTACTGTTCTGTCCGCCCACTCCCATTACAATATAAACACCCAAGGAGCCAAAATATGCAGGGCTGTAAACACCAACAAGCTCCACTGGAGGTAAGTCTGCAACGTGGTTGACTTCTTAATTGATAGTATATGGTAATAAATACTATTTAAAATAGAAATTTGCATTTATTTATTTATTTGCATTATTGTGCTGTTCCGTCCGCCCACTCCCATTACTATATAAACACCCAAGGAGTCAAAGCATACAGGGCTGTAAACATCAGCAAGCTGCACTGGAGGTAAGTCTGCAACGTGGTTGACTTCTTAATTGACAGTATTTGGTAATAAATACTATTTAAAATAGAAATTTGCATTTATTTATTTATTTGCAATATTGTGCTGTTCCGTCCGCCCACTCCCATTACTATATTAACACCCAAGGAGCCAAAGCATGCAGGGCTCTAAACACCAGCAAGCTGCACTGTAGGTAAGTCTGCATCGTGGTTGGCTTCTTAGTTGATAGTATATGGTAATAAATACTATCTAAAAAAGAATTTTGCATTTATCTATTTATTTTCATTATTGTGCAGTTCCGTCCGCCCACTCCCTTTACTATATACACACCCAAGGAGCCAAAGCATGCAGGGCTGTGAACACCAATAAGCTCCTCTGGAGGTCAGTCTGCAACGTGGTTGACTTCTTAATTGATAGTATATGGTAATAAATATTATTTGAAATAGAAATTTGCATTTATTTATTTATTTGCATTATTGTGCTGTTCCGTCCGCCCACTCCCATTACTATATAAACACCCAAGGAGTCAAAGCATACAGGGCTGTAAACATCAGCAAGCTGCACTGGAGGTAAGTCTGCAACGTGGCTGACTTCTTAATTGATAGTATATGGTAATAAATACTATTTAAAATAGAAATTTGCATTTATTTGTTTATTTACATTATTGTGCTGTTCCGTCCGCCCACTCCCATTACTATATAAACACCCAAGGAGCCAAAGCATGAAGGGCTGTAAACACCAGCAAGCTCCACTGGAGGTAAGTCTGCAACGTGGTTGACTTCTTAATTGATAGTATATGGTAATAAATACTATTTAAAAAAGCAATTTGCATTTATTTATTTATTTGCATTATTGTGCTGTTCCGTCCGCCCACTCCCATTACTATATAAACACCCAAGGAGCCAAAGCATGCAGGGCTGTAAACACCAGCAAGCTCCACTGGAGGTAAGTCTGCAACGTGGCTGACTTCTTAATTGATAGTATATGGTAATAAATACTATTTAAAATAGAAATTTGCATTTATTTATTTATTTGCATTATTGTGCTGTTCCGTCCGCCCACTCCCATTACTATATAAACACCCAAGGAGCCAAAGCATGCAGGGCTGTAAACACCAGCAAGCTGCACTGGAGGTAAGTCTGCAACGTGGTTGACTTCTTAATTGATAGTATTTGGTAATAAATACTATTTAAAATAGAAATTTGCATTTATTTATTTATTCGCATTATTGTGCTGTTCCGTCCGCCCACTCCCATTACTATATAAACACCCAAGGAGCCATAGCATGCAGAGCTCTAAACACCAGCAAGCTGCACTGTTGGTAAGTCTGCATCGTGGTTGACTCCTTAATTGATAGTATATGGTAATAAATACAATTTAAAATAGAAATTTGCATTTATGTATTTATTTGCATTATTGTTCTGTTCCGTCCGCCCACTCCCATTACTATATAAACACCCAAGGAGCCAAAGCATGCAGGGCTGTGAACACCAACAAGCTCCACTGGAGGTAAGTCTGCAACGTGGATGACTTCTTAATTGATAGTATATGGTAATAAATAAATTTAAAATAGACATTTGCATTTATTTATTTATTTGCATTATTGTGCTGTTCCGTCCGCCCACTCCCATCACTATATAAACACCCAAGGAACCAAAGCATGCAAGGCTGTAAACACCAACAAGCTCCACTGGAGGTAAGTCTGCAACGTGGGTGACTTCTTAATTGATAGTATATGGAAATAAATACTATTTAAAATAGAAATTTGCATTTACTTATTTATTTGCATTATTGTGCTGTTCCGTCCGCCCTCTCCCATTACTATATAAACAAAAAAGGAGCCAAAGGATGCAGGGCTGTAAACACCAGCAAGCTCCACTGGAGGAAAGTCTGCAACGTGGTTGACTTATTAATTGATAGTATTTGGTAATAAATACTATTTAAAATAGAAATTTGCTTTTATTTGTTTATTTACATTATTGTGCTGTTCCGTCCGCCCACTCCCATTACTATATAAACACCCAAGGAGCCAAAGCATGCAGTGCTGTGAACACCAACAAGCTCCACTGGAGGTAAGTCTGCAACGTGGTTGACTTCTTAATTGATAGTATATGGTAATAAATACTATTTAAAATAGAAATTTGCATTTATTTATTTATTTGCATTATTGTGCTGTTCCGTCCGCCCACTCCCATTACTATATAAACACCCGAGGAGTCAAAGCATACAGGGCTGTAAACATCAGCAAACTGCACTGGAGGTAAGTCTGCAACGTGGTTGACTTCTTAATTGATAGTATTTGGTAATAAATACTATTTAAAATAGAAATTTGCATTTATTTATTTATTTGCAATATTGTGCTGTTCCGTCCGCCCACTCCCATTACTATATGAACACCCAAGGTGCCAAAGCATGCAGGGCTCTAAACACCAGCAAGCTGCACTGTAGGTAAGTCTGCATCGTGGTTGGCTTCTTAATTGATAGTATATGGTAATAAATACTATCTAAAAAAGAATTTTGCATTTATCTATTTATTTTCATTATTGTGCAGTTCCGTTCGCCCACTCCCTTTACTATATAAACACCCAAGGAGCCAAAGCATGCAGGGCTGTGAACACCAACAAGCTCCTCTGGAGGTAAGTCTGCAACGTGGTTGACTTCTTAATTGATAGTATATGGTAATAAATATTACTTAAAATAGAAATTTGCATTTATTTATTTATTTGCATTATTGTGCTGTTCCGTCCGCCCACTCCCATTACTATATAAACACCCAAGGAGCCAAAGCATGCAGGGCTGTAAACACCAGCAAGCTCCACTGGAGTTAAGTCTGCAACGTGGTTAACTTCTTAATTGATAGTATATGGTAATAAATACTATTTAAAATAGAAATTTGCATTTATTTATTTATTTGCATTATTGTGCTGTTCCGTCCGCCCACTCCCATTACTATAGAAACACCCAAGGAGCCAAAGCATGCAGGGCTGTAAACACCAGCAAGCTCCACTGGAGGTCAATCTGCAAAATGGTTGACTTCTTAATTGATGGAATATGGTAATAAATACTATTTAAAATAGAAATTTGCATTTATTTATTTATTTGATTATTGTGCTGTTCCGTCCGCCCACTCCCATTACTATATAAACACCCAAGGTGCCAAAGCATGCAGGGCTGTAAACACCAGCAAGCTGCACTGGAGGTAAGTCTGCAACGTGGTTGACTTCTTAATTGATAGTATTTGGTAATAAATACTATTTAAAATAGAAATTTGCATTTATTTATTTATTTGCATTATTGTGCTGTTCCGTCCGCCCACTCCCATTACTATATAAACACCCAAGGAGCCATAGCATGCAGAGCTCTAAACACCAGCAAGCTGCACTGTTGGTAAGTCTGCATCGTGGTTGACTCCTTAATTGATAGTATATGGTAATAAATACAATTTAAAATAGAAATTTGCATTTATGTATTTATTTGCATTATTGTTCTGTTCCGTCCGCCCACTCCCATTACTATATAAACACCCAAGGAGCCAAAGCATGCAGGGCTGTGAACACCAACAAGCTCCTCTGGAGGTAAGTCTGCAACGTGGTTGACTTCTTAATTGATAGTATATGGTAATAAATACTATTTAAAATAGAAATTTGCATTTATTTATTTATTTGCATTATTGTGCTGTTCCGTCCGCCCACTCCCATTACTATATAAACACCCGAGGAGTCAAAGCATACAGGGCTGTAAACATCAGCAAACTGCACTGGAGGTAAGTCTGCAACGTGGTTGACTTCTTAATTGATAGTATTTGGTAATAAATACTATTTAAAATAGAAATTTGCATTTATTTATTTATTTGCAATATTGTGCTGTTCCGTCCGCCCACTCCCATTACTATATGAACACCCAAGGTGCCAAAGCATGCAGGGCTCTAAACACCAGCAAGCTGCACTGTAGGTAAGTCTGCATCGTGGTTGGCTTCTTAATTGATAGTATATGGTAATAAATACTATCTAAAAAAGAATTTTGCATTTATCTATTTATTTTCATTATTGTGCAGTTCCGTTCGCCCACTCCCTTTACTATATAAACACCCAAGGAGCCAAAGCATGCAGGGCTGTGAACACCAACAAGCTCCTCTGGAGGTAAGTCTGCAACGTGGTTGACTTCTTAATTGATAGTATATGGTAATAAATATTACTTAAAATAGAAATTTGCATTTATTTATTTATTTGCATTATTGTGCTGTTCCGTCCGCCCACTCCCATTACTATATAAACACCCAAGGAGCCAAAGCATGCAGGGCTGTAAACACCAGCAAGCTCCACTGGAGTTAAGTCTGCAACGTGGTTAACTTCTTAATTGATAGTATATGGTAATAAATACTATTTAAAATAGAAATTTGCATTTATTTATTTATTTGCATTATTGTGCTGTTCCGTCCGCCCACTCCCATTACTATAGAAACACCCAAGGAGCCAAAGCATGCAGGGCTGTAAACACCAGCAAGCTCCACTGGAGGTCAATCTGCAAAATGGTTGACTTCTTAATTGATGGAATATGGTAATAAATACTATTTAAAATAGAAATTTGCATTTATTTATTTATTTGATTATTGTGCTGTTCCGTCCGCCCACTCCCATTACTATATAAACACCCAAGGTGCCAAAGCATGCAGGGCTGTAAACACCAGCAAGCTGCACTGGAGGTAAGTCTGCAACGTGGTTGACTTCTTAATTGATAGTATTTGGTAATAAATACTATTTAAAATAGAAATTTGCATTTATTTATTTATTTGCATTATTGTGCTGTTCCGTCCGCCCACTCCCATTACTATATAAACACCCAAGGAGCCATAGCATGCAGAGCTCTAAACACCAGCAAGCTGCACTGTTGGTAAGTCTGCATCGTGGTTGACTCCTTAATTGATAGTATATGGTAATAAATACAATTTAAAATAGAAATTTGCATTTATGTATTTATTTGCATTATTGTTCTGTTCCGTCCGCCCACTCCCATTACTATATAAACACCCAAGGAGCCAAAGCATGCAGGGCTGTGAACACCAACAAGCTCCTCTGGAGGTAAGTCTGCAACGTGGTTGACTTCTTAATTGATAGTATATGGTAATAAATACTATTTAAAATAGAAATTTGCATTTATTTATTTATTTGCATTATTGTGCTGTTCCGTCCGCCCACTCCCATTACTATATAAACACCCAAGGAGCCAAAGCATGCAGGGCTGTGAACACCAACAAGCTCCTCTGGAGGTAAGTCTGCAACGTGGTTGACTTCTTAATTGATAGTATATGGTAATAAATATTACTTAAAATAGAAATTTGCATTTATTTATTTATTTGCATTATTGTGCTGTTCCGTCCGCCCACTCCCATTACTATATAAACACCCAAGGAGCCAAAGCATGCAGGGCTGTAAACACCAGCAAGCTCCACTGGAGTTAAGTCTGCAACGTGGTTAACTTCTTAATTGATAGTATATGGTAATAAATACTATTTAAAATAGAAATTTGCATTTATTTATTTATTTGCATTATTGTGCTGTTCCGTCCGCCCACTCCCATTACTATAGAAACACCCAAGGAGCCAAAGCATGCAGGGCTGTAAACACCAGCAAGCTCCACTGGAGGTCAATCTGCAAAATGGTTGACTTCTTAATTGATGGAATATGGTAATAAATACTATTTAAAATAGAAATTTGCATTTATTGATTTATTTGATTATTGTGCTGTTCCGTCCGCCCACTCCCATTACTATATAAACACCCAAGGAGCCAAAGCATGCAGGGCTGTAAACACCAGCAAGCTGCACTGGAGGTAAGTCTGCAACGTGGTTGACTTCTTAATTGATAGTATTTGGTAATAAATACTATTTAAAATAGAAATTTGCATTTATTTATTTATTTGCATTATTGTGCTGTTCCGTCCGCCCACTCCCATTACTATATAAACACCCAAGGAGCCATAGCATGCAGAGCTCTAAACACCAGCAAGCTGCACTGTTGGTAAGTCTGCATCGTGGTTGACTCCTTAATTGATAGTATATGGTAATAAATACAATTTAAAATAGAAATTTGCATTTATGTATTTATTTGCATTATTGTTCTGTTCCGTCCGCCCACTCCCATTACTATATAAACACCCAAGGAGCCAAAGCATGCAGGGCTGTGAACACCAACAAGCTCCACTGGAGGTAAGTCTGCAATGTGGATGACTTCTTAATTGATAGTATATGGTAATAAATACAATTTAAAATAGACATTTGCATTTATTTATTTATTTGCATTATTGTGCTGTTCCATCCGCCCTCTCCAATTACTATATAAACACCCAACAAGACAAAGCATGCATGGCTGTAAACACCAGCAAGCTCCACTGGAGGTAAGTCTGCAACGTGGTTGACTTCTTAATTGATATTATATGGTAATAAATACTATTTAAAATAGAAATTTGCATTTATTTATTTATTTGCATTATTGTGCTGTTCCTTCCGCCCACTCCCATTACTATATGAACACCCAAGGAGCCAAAGCAAGCAGGGCTGTGAACACCAACAAGCTCCACTGGAGGTCAGTCTGCAACGTGGTTGACTTCTTAATTGATTGTATATGGTAATAAATACTATTTAAAATAGAAATTTGCATTTATTTATTTAATTGCATAATTGTGCTTTTCCGTCCGCCCACTCCCATTTCTATATAAACACCCAAGGAGCCAAAGCATGCAGGGCTGTAAACACCAGCAAGCTGCACTGGAGGTAAGTCTGCAACGTGGTTGACTTCTTAATTGATAGCATATGGTAATAAATACTATTTAAAATAGAAATTTACATTTATTTATTTATTTGCATTATTGTGCTGTTCCGTCCGCCCTCTCCCATTACTATATAAACACCCAAGGAGCCAAAGCATGCAGGGCTGTGAACACCAACAAGCTCCACTGGAGGTCAGTCTGCAACGTGGTTGACTTCTTAATTGATGGAATATGGTTATAAATAATATTTAAAATAGAAATTTGCATTTATTTATCTATTTGCATTATTGTGCTGTTCCGTCCGCACCCTGCCATTACTATATAAACACCCAAGGAGCCATAGCATGCAGGGCTGTAAACACCAGCAAGCTGCACTGGAGGTAAGTCTGCAACGTGGTGGACTTCTTAATAGATAGGATATGGTAATAAATACTATTTAAAATAGAAATTTGCATTTATTTATTTATTTGCATTATTGTGCTGTTCCGTCCGCCCACTCCCATTACTATATAAAAACCCAAGGAGCCAAGGCATGCAGGGCTGTAAACACCAGCAAGCTGCACTGAAGGTAAGTCTGCAACGTGGTTGACTTCTTAAGTGATACTATTTGGTAATAAATACTACTTAAAATAGAAATTTGCATTTATTTATTTATTTACAGTATTGTGCTGTTCCGTCCGCCCACTCCTATTACTATATAAACACCCAAGGAGCCAAAGCATGCAGGGCTGTGAACACCAACAAGCTCCACTTGAGGTAAGTCTGCAACGTGGATGACTTATTAATTGATAGTATATGGTAATAAATACAATTTAAAACAGACATTTGCATTTATTTATTTATTTGAATTATTGTGCTGTTCTGTCCGCCCACTCCCATTACTATATAAACACCCAAGGAGCCAAAATATGCAGGGCTGTAAACACCAACAAGCTCCACTGGAGGTAAGTCTGCAACGTGGTTGACTTCTTAATTGATAGTATATGGTAATAAATACTATTTAAAATAGAAATTTGCATTTATTTATTTATTTGCATTATTGTGCTGTTCCGTCCGCCCACTCCCATTACTATATAAACACCCAAGGAGCCAAAGCATGCAGGGCTGTGAACACCAACAAGCTCCACTTGAGGTAAGTCTGCAACGTGGATGACTTATTAATTGATAGTATATGGTAATAAATACAATTTAAAACAGACATTTGCATTTATTTATTTATTTGAATTATTGTGCTGTTCTGTCCGCCCACTCCCATTACTATATAAACACCCAAGGAGCCAAAATATGCAGGGCTGTAAACACCAACAAGCTCCACTGGAGGTAAGTCTGCAACGTGGTTGACTTATTAATTGATAGTATATGGTAATAAATACTATTTAAAATAGAAATTTGCATTTATTTATTTATTTGCATTATTGTGCTGTTCCGTCCGCCCTCTCCCATTACTATATAAACACCCAACAAGCCAAAGCATGCAGGGCTGTAAACACCAACTAGGTCCACTGGAGGTAAGTCTGCAACGTGGTTGACTTCTTAATTGATATTATATGGTAATAAATACTATTTAAAATAGAAATTTGCATTTATTTATTTATTTGCATTATTGTGCTGTTCCGTCCGCCCACTCCCATTACTATATAAAAACCCAAGGAGCCAAGGCATGCAGGGCTGTAAACACCAGCAACCTGCACTGAAGGTAAGTCTGCAACGTGGTTGACTTCTTAAGTGATAGTATTTGGTAATAAATACTATTTAAAATAGAAATTTGCATTTATTTATTTATTTGCATTATTGTGCTGTTCCGTCCGCCCACTCCCATTACTATATAAACACCCAAGGAGCCAAAGCATGCAGGGCTGTGAACACCAACAAGCTCCACTGGAGGTCCGTCTGCAACGTGGTTGACTTCTTAATTGATTGTATATGGTAATAAATACTATTTAAAATAGAAATTTGCATTTATTTATTTATTTGCATAATTGTGCTGTTCCGTCTGCCCACTCCCATTACTATATAAACACCCAAGGAGCCAAAGCATGCAGGGCTGTAAACACCAGCAAGCTGCACTGGAGGTAAGTCTGCAACGTGGTTGTCATCTTAATTGATAGAATATGGTAATAAATACTATTTAAAATAGAAATTTACATTTATTTATTTATTTGCATTATTGTGCTGTTCTGTCCGCCCTCTCCCATTACTATATAAACACCCAAGGAGCCAAAGCATGCAGGGCTGTGAACACCAACAAGCTTTACTGGAGGTCAGTCTGCAACGTGGTTGACTTCTTAATTGATGGAATATGGTTATAAATACTATTTAAAATAGAAATTTGCATTTATTTATCTATTTGCATTATTGTGCTGTTCCGTCCGCCCACTCCCATTACTATATAAACACCCAAGGAGCCAAAGCATGCAGGTCTGTAAACACCAGCAAGCTGCACTGGAGGTAAGTCTGCAACGTGGTTGACTTCTTAATAGATAGGATATGGTAATAAATACTATTTAAAATAGAAATTTGCATTTATTTATTTATTTGCCTTATTGTGCTGTTCCGTCCGCCCACCCCCATTACTATATAAACACCCAAGGAGCCAAAGCATGTATGGCTGTAAACACCAGCAAGCTCCACTGGAGGTCAGTCTGCAACGTGGTTAACTTCTTAATTGATGGAATATGGTAATAAATAGTATTTAAAATAGAAATTTGCATTTATTTGTTTATTTGCATTATTGTGCTGCTCCGTCCGCCCACTCCCATTACTATATAAACACACAAGGAGACAAAGCATGCTGGGCTGAAAACACCAGCAAGCTGCACTGGAGGTAAGTCTGCAACGTGGTTTACCTCTTAATTGATAGTATATGGTAATAAGTACTATTTAAAATAGAAATTTGCATTTCTTTATTTATTTGCATTATTGTGCTGTTCCGTCCGCCCACTCCCATTAGTATATAAACACCCAAGGAGCCAAAGCATGCAAGGCTGTAAACACCAGCAAGCTGCACTGTAGGTAAGTCTGCAAAGTGGTTGACTTCTTAATTGATAGTATATGGTAATAAATACTATTTAAAATAGAAATTTGCATTTATTTATTTATTTGCATTATTGTGCTGTTCCTTCCGCCCACTCCCATTACTATATGAACACACAAGGAGCCAAAGCAAGCAGGGCTGTGAACACCAACAAGCTCCACTGGAGGTCAGTCTGCAACGTGGTTGACTTCTTAATTGATTGTATATGGTAATAAATACAATTTAAAATAGAAATTTGCATTTATTTATTTATTTGCATAATTGTGCTTTTCCGTCCGCCCACTCCCATTACTATATAAACACCCAAGGAGCCAAAGCATGCAGGGCTGTAAACACCAGCAAGCTGCACTGGAGGTAAGTCTGCAACGTGGTTGACTTCTTAATTGATAGCATATGGTAATAAATACTATTTAAAATAGAAATTTACATTTATTTATTTATTTGCATTATTGTGCTGTTCCGTCCGCCCTCTCCCATTACTATATAAACACCGAAGGAGCCAAAGCATGCAGGTCTGTGAACACCAACTAGCTCCACTGGAGGTCAGTCTGCAACGTGGTTGACTTCTTAATTGATGGAATATGGTTATAAATACTATTTAAAATAGAAATTTGCATTTATTTATCTATTTGCATTATTGTGCTGTTCCGTCCGCCCACTCCCATTACTATATAAACACCCAAGGAGCCATAGCATGCAGGGCTGTAAACACCAGCAAGCTGCACTGGAGGTAAGTCTGCAACGTGGTGGACTTCTTAATAGATAGTATATAGTAATAAATACTATTTAAAATAGAAATTTGCATTTATTTATTTATTTGCATTATTGTGCTGTTCCGTCCGCCCACTCCCATTACTATATAAACACCCAAGGAGCCAAGCCATGCAGGGCTGTAAACACCAGCAAGCTGCACTGAAGGTAAGTCTGCAACGTGGTTGACTTCTTAAGTGATACTATTTGGTAATAAATACTACTTAAAATAGAAATTTTCATTTATTTATTTATTTACAGTATTGTGCTGTTCCGTCCGCCCACTCCCATTACTATATAAACACCTAAGGAGCCAAAGCATGCAGGGCTGTGAACACCAACAAGCTCCACTTGAGGTAAGTCTGCAACGTGGATGACTTATTAATTGATAGTATATGGTAATAAATACAATTTAAAACAGACATTTGCATTTATTTATTTATTTGAATTATTGTGCTGTTCTGTCCGCCCACTCCCATTACTATATAAACACCCAAGGAGCCAAAATATGCAGGGCTGTAAACACCAACAAGCTCCACTGGAGGTAAGTCTGCAACATGGTTGACTTCTTAATTGATAGTATATGGTAATAAATACTATTTAAAATAGAAATTTGCATTTATTTATTTATTTGCATTATTGTGCTGTTCCGTCCGCCCACTCCCATTACTATATAAACACCCAAGGAGCCAAAGCATGCAGGGCTGTGAACACCAACAAGCTCCACTTGAGGTAAGTCTGCAACGTGGATGACTTATTAATTGATGGTATATGGTAATAAATACAATTTAAAACAGACATTTGCATTTATTTATTTATTTGAATTATTGTGCTGTTCTGTCCGCCCACTCCCATTACTATATAAACACCCAAGGAGCCAAAATATGCAGGGCTGTAAACACCAACAAGCTCCACTGGAGGTAAGTCTGCAACGTGGATGACTTATTAATTGATTGTATATGGTAAAAATACAATTTAAAATAGAAATTTGCATTTATTTATTTATTTGCATTATTGTGCTGTTCCGTCCGCCCACTCCCATTACTATATAAACACCCAAGGAGCCAAAGCATGCAGGGCTGTGAACACCAACAAGCTCCACTGGAGGTCGGTCTGCAACGTGGTTGACTTCTTAATTGATAGTATATGGTAATAAATAATATTTAAAATAGAAATTTGCATTTATGTATTTATTTGCATTATTGTTCTGTTCCGTCCGCCCACTCCCATTACTATATAAACACCCAAGGAGCCAAAGCATGCAGGGCTGTGAACACCAACAAGCTCCACTGGAGGTAAGTCTGCAATGTGGATGACTTCTTAATTGATAGTATATGGTAATAAATACAATTTAAAATAGACATTTGCATTTATTTATTTATTTGCATTATTGTGCTGTTCCATCCGCCCTCTCCAATTACTATATAAACACCCAACAAGACAAAGCATGCATGGCTGTAAACACCAGCAAGCTCCACTGGAGGTAAGTCTGCAACGTGGTTGACTTCTTAATTGATATTATATGGTAATAAATACTATTTAAAATAGAAATTTGCATTTATTTATTTATTTGCATTATTGTGCTGTTCCTTCCGCCCACTCCCATTACTATATGAACACCCAAGGAGCCAAAGCAAGCAGGGCTGTGAACACCAACAAGCTCCACTGGAGGTCAGTCTGCAACGTGGTTGACTTCTTAATTGATTGTATATGGTAATAAATACTATTTAAAATAGCAATTTGCATTTATTTATTTAATTGCATAATTGTGCTTTTCCGTCCGCCCACTCCCATTTCTATATAAACACCCAAGGAGCCAAAGCATGCAGGGCTGTAAACACCAGCAAGCTGCACTGGAGGTAAGTCTGCAACGTGGTTGACTTCTTAATTGATAGCATATGGTAATAAATACTATTTAAAATAGAAATTTACATTTATTTATTTATTTGCATTATTGTGCTGTTCCGTCCGCCCTCTCCCATTACTATATAAACACCCAAGGAGCCAAAGCATGCAGGGCTGTGAACACCAACAAGCTCCACTGGAGGTCAGTCTGCAACGTGGTTGACTTCTTAATTGATGGAATATGGTTATAAATAATATTTAAAATAGAAATTTGCATTTATTTATCTATTTGCATTATTGTGCTGTTCCGTCCGCCCCCCTGCCATTACTATATAAACACCCGAGGAGCCATAGCATGCAGGGCTGTAAACACCAGCAAGCTGCACTGGAGGTAAGTCTGCAACGTGGTGGACTTCTTAATAGATAGGATATGGTAATAAATACTATTTAAAATAGAAATTTGCATTTATTTATTTATTTGCATTATTGTGCTGTTCCGTCCGCCCACTCCCATTACTATATAAAAACCCAAGGAGCCAAGGCATGCAGGGCTGTAAACACCAGCAAGCTGCACTGAAGGTAAGTCTGCAACGTGGTTGACTTCTTAAGTGATACTATTTGGTAATAAATACTACTTAAAATAGAAATTTGCATTTATTTATTTATTTACAGTATTGTGCTGTTCCGTCCGCCCACTCCCATTACTATATAAACACCCAAGGAGCCAAAGCATGCAGGGCTGTGAACACCAACAAGCTCCACTTGAGGTAAGTCTGCAACGTGGATGACTTATTAATTGATAGTATATGGTAATAAATACAATTTAAAACAGACATTTGCATTTATTTATTTATTTGAATTATTGTGCTGTTCTGTCCGCCCACTCCCATTACTATATAAACACCCAAGGAGCCAAAATATGCAGGGCTGTAAACACCAACAAGCTCCACTGGAGGTAAGTCTGCAACGTGGTTGACTTCTTAATTGATAGTATATGGTAATAAATACTATTTAAAATAGAAATTTGCATTTATTTATTTATTTGCATTATTGTGCTGTTCCGTCCGCCCACTCCCATTACTATATAAACACCCAAGGAGCCAAAGCATGCAGGGCTGTGAACACCAACAAGCTCCACTTGAGGTAAGTCTGCAACGTGGATGACTTATTAATTGATAGTATATGGTAATAAATACAATTTAAAACAGACATTTGCATTTATTTATTTATTTGAATTATTGTGCTGTTCTGTCCGCCCACTCCCATTACTATATAAACACCCAAGGAGCCAAAATATGCAGGGCTGTAAACACCAACAAGCTCCACTGGAGGTAAGTCTGCAACGTGGTTGACTTATTAATTGATAGTATATGGTAATAAATACTATTTAAAATAGAAATTTGCATTTATTTATTTATTTGCATTATTGTGCTGTTCCGTCCGCCCTCTCCCATTACTATATAAACACCCAACAAGCCAAAGCATGCAGGGCTGTAAACACCAACTAGGTCCACTGGAGGTAAGTCTGCAACGTGGTTGACTTCTTAATTGATATTATATGGTAATAAATACTATTTAAAATAGAAATTTGCATTTATTTATTTATTTGCATTATTGTGCTGTTCCGTCCGCCCACTCCCATTACTATATAAAAACCCAAGGAGCCAAGGCATGCAGGGCTGTAAACACCAGCAACCTGCACTGAAGGTAAGTCTTCAACGTGGTTGACTTCTTAAGTGATAGTATTTGGTAATAAATACTATTTAAAATAGAAATTTGCATTTATTTATTTATTTGCATTATTGTGCTGTTCCGTCCGCCCACTCCCATTACTATATAAACACCCAAGGAGCCAAAGCATGCAGGGCTGTGAACACCAACAAGCTCCACTGGAGGTCCGTCTGCAACGTGGTTGACTTCTTAATTGATTGTATATGGTAATAAATACTATTTAAAATAGAAATTTGCATTTATTTATTTATTTGCATAATTGTGCTGTTCCGTCAGCCCACTCCCATTACTATATAAACACCCAAGGAGCCAAAGCATGCAGGGCTGTAAACACCAGCAAGCTGCACTGGAGGTAAGTCTGCAACGTGGTTGTCATCTTAATTGATAGAATATGGTAATAAATACTATTTAAAATGGAAATTTACATTTATTTATTTATTTGCATTATTGTGCTGTTCTGTCCGCCCTCTCCCATTACTATATAAACACCCAAGGAGCCAAAGCATGCAGGGCTGTGAACACCAACAAGCTTTACTGGAGGTCAGTCTGCAACGTGGTTGACTTCTTAATTGATGGAATATGGTTATAAATACTATTTAAAATAGAAATTTGCATTTATTTATCTATTTGCATTATTGTGCTGTTCCGTCCGCCCACTCCCATTACTATATAAACACCCAAGGAGCCAAAGCATGCAGGTCTGTAAACACCAGCAAGCTGCACTGGAGGTAAGTCTGCAACGTGGTTGACTTCTTAATAGATAGGATATGGTAATAAATACTATTTAAAATAGAAATTTGCATTTATTTATTTATTTGCCTTATTGTGCTGTTCCGTCCGCCCACCCCCATTACTATATAAACACCCAAGGAGCCAAAGCATGTATGGCTGTAAACACCAGCAAGCTCCACTGGAGGTCAGTCTGCAACGTGGTTAACTTCTTAATTGATGGAATATGGTAATAAATAGTATTTAAAATAGAAATTTGCATTTATTTGTTTATTTGCATTATTGTGCTGCTCCGTCCGCCCACTCCCATTACTATATAAACACACAAGGAGACAAAGCATGCTGGGCTGAAAACACCAGCAAGCTGCACTGGAGGTAAGTCTGCAACGTGGTTTACCTCTTAATTGATAGTATATGGTAATAAGTACTATTTAAAATAGAAATTTGCATTTCTTTATTTATTTGCATTATTGTGCTGTTCCGTCCGCCCACTCCCATTAGTATATAAACACCCAAGGAGCCAAAGCATGCAAGGCTGTAAACACCAGCAAGCTGCACTGTAGGTAAGTCTGCAAAGTGGTTGACTTCCTAATTGATAGTATATGGTAATAAATACTATTTAAAATAGAAATTTGCATTTATTTATTTATTTGCATTATTGTGCTGTTCCTTCCGCCCACTCCCATTACTATATGAACACACAAGGAGCCAAAGCAAGCAGGGCTGTGAACACCAACAAGCTCCACTGGAGGTCAGTCTGCAACGTGGTTGACTTCTTAATTGATTGTATATGGTAATAAATACAATTTAAAATAGAAATTTGCATTTATTTATTTATTTGCATAATTGTGCTTTTCCGTCCGCCCACTCCCATTACTATATAAACACCCAAGGAGCCAAAGCATGCAGGGCTGTAAACACCAGCAAGCTGCACTGGAGGTAAGTCTGCAACGTGGTTGACTTCTTAATTGATAGCATATGGTAATAAATACTATTTAAAATAGAAATTTACATTTATTTATTTATTTGCATTATTGTGCTGTTCCGTCCGCCCTCTCCCATTACTATATAAACACCGAAGGAGCCAAAGCATGCAGGTCTGTGAACACCAACTAGCTCCACTGGAGGTCAGTCTGCAACGTGGTTGACTTCTTAATTGATGGAATATGGTTATAAATACTATTTAAAATAGAAATTTGCATTTATTTATCTATTTGCATTATTGTGCTGTTCCGTCCGCCCACTCCCATTACTATATAAACACCCAAGGAGCCATAGCATGCAGGGCTGTAAACACCAGCAAGCTGCACTGGAGGTAAGTCTGCAACGTGGTGGACTTCTTAATAGATAGGATATAGTAATAAATACTATTTAAAATAGAAATTTGCATTTATTTATTTATTTGCATTATTGTGCTGTTCCGTCCGCCCACTCCCATTACTATATAAACACCCAAGGAGCCAAGCCATGCAGGGCTGTAAACACCAGCAAGCTGCACTGAAGGTAAGTCTGCAACGTGGTTGACTTCTTAAGTGATACTATTTGGTAATAAATACTACTTAAAATAGAAATTTTCATTTATTTATTTATTTACAGTATTGTGCTGTTCCGTCCGCCCACTCCCATTACTATATAAACACCTAAGGAGCCAAAGCATGCAGGGCTGTGAACACCAACAAGCTCCACTTGAGGTAAGTCTGCAACGTGGATGACTTATTAATTGATAGTATATGGTAATAAATACAATTTAAAACAGACATTTGCATTTATTTATTTATTTGAATTATTGTGCTGTTCTGTCCGCCCGCTCCCATTACTATATAAACACCCAAGGAGCCAAAATATGCAGGGCTGTAAACACCAACAAGCTCCACTGGAGGTAAGTCTGCAACATGGTTGACTTCTTAATTGATAGTATATGGTAATAAATACTATTTAAAATAGAAATTTGCATTTATTTATTTATTTGCATTATTGTGCTGTTCCGTCCGCCCACTCCCATTACTATATAAACACCCAAGGAGCCAAAGCATGCAGGGCTGTGAACACCAACAAGCTCCACTTGAGGTAAGTCTGCAACGTGGATGACTTATTAATTGATGGTATATGGTAATAAATACAATTTAAAACAGACATTTGCATTTATTTATTTATTTGAATTATTGTGCTGTTCTGTCCGCCCACTCCCATTACTATATAAACACCCAAGGAGCCAAAATATGCAGGGCTGTAAACACCAACAAGCTCCACTGGAGGTAAGTCTGCAACGTGGATGACTTATTAATTGATGGTATATGGTAATAAATACAATTTAAAATAGAAATTTGCATTTATTTATTTATTTGCATTATTGTGCTGTTCCGTCCGCCCACTCCCATTACTATATAAACACCCAAGGAGCCAAAGCATGCAGGGCTCTGAACACCAACAAGCTCCACTGGAGGTCCGTCTGCAACGTGGTTGACTTCTTAATTGATAGTATATGGTAATAAATACTATTTAAAATAGAAATTTGCATTTATTTATTTATTTGCATTATTGTGCTGTTCCGTCCGCCCACTCCCATTACTATATAAACACCCAAGGAGCCAAAGCATGCAGGGCTGTGAACACCAACAAGCTCCACTTGAGGTAAGTCTGCAACGTGGATGACTTATTAATTGATAGTATATGGTAATAAATACAATTTAAAACAGACATTTGCATTTATTTATTTATTTGAATTATTGTGCTGTTCTGTCCGCCCACTCCCATTACTATATAAACACCCAAGGAGCCAAAATATGCAGGGCTGTAAACACCAACAAGCTCCACTGGAGGTAAGTCTGCAACGTGGTTGACTTATTAATTGATAGTATATGGTAATAAATACTATTTAAAATAGAAATTTGCATTTATTTATTTATTTGCATTATTGTGCTGTTCCGTCCGCCCTCTCCCATTACTATATAAACACCCAACAAGCCAAAGCATGCAGGGCTGTAAACACCAACTAGGTCCACTGGAGGTAAGTCTGCAACGTGGTTGACTTCTTAATTGATATTATATGGTAATAAATACTATTTAAAATAGAAATTTGCATTTATTTATTTATTTGCATTATTGTGCTGTTCCGTCCGCCCACTCCCATTACTATATAAACACCCAAGGAGCCAAGGCATGCAGGGCTGTAAACACCAGCAACCTGCACTGAAGGTAAGTCTGCAACGTGGTTGACTTCTTAAGTGATAGTATTTGGTAATAAATACTATTTAAAATAGAAATTTGCATTTATTTATTTTTTTGCATTATTGTGCTGTTCCGTCCGCCCACTCCCATTACTATATAAACACCCAAGGAGCCAAAGCATGCAGGGCTGTGAACACCAACAAGCTCCACTGGAGGTCCGTCTGCAACGTGGTTGACTTCTTAATTGATTGTATATGGTAATAAATACTATTTAAAATAGAAATTTGCATTTATTTATTTATTTGCATAATTGTGCTGTTCCGTCTGCCCACTCCCATTACTATATAAACACCCAAGGAGCCAAAGCATGCAGGGCTGTAAACACCAGCAAGCTGCACTGGAGGTAAGTCTGCAACGTGGTTGTCATCTTAATTGATAGAATATGGTAATAAATACTATTTAAAATAGAAATTTACATTTATTTATTTATTTGCAATATTGTGCTGTTCTGTCCGCCCTCTCCCATTACTATATAAACACCCAAGGAGCCAAAGCATGCAGGGCTGTGAACACCAACAAGCTTTACTGGAGGTCAGTCTGCAACGTGGTTGACTTCTTAATTGATGGAATATGGTTATAAATACTATTTAAAATAGAAATTTGCATTTATTTATCTATTTGCATTATTGTGCTGTTCCGTCCGCCCACTCCCATTACTATATAAACACCCAAGGAGCCAAAGCATGCAGGTCTGTAAACACCAGCAAGCTGCACTGGAGGTAAGTCTGCAACGTGGTTGACTTCTTAATAGATAGGATATGGTAATAAATACTATTTAAAATAGAAATTTGCATTTATTTATTTATTTGCCTTATTGTGCTGTTCCGTCCGCCCACCCCCATTACTATATAAACACCCAAGGAGCCAAAGCATGTATGGCTGTAAACACCAGCAAGCTCCACTGGAGGTCAGTCTGCAACGTGGTTAACTTCTTAATTGATGGAATATGGTAATAAATAGTATTTAAAATAGAAATTTGCATTTATTTGTTTATTTGCATTATTGTGCTGCTCCGTCCGCCCACTCCCATTACTATATTAACACACAAGGAGACAAAGCATGCTGGGCTGAAAACACCAGCAAGCTGCACTGGAGGTAAGTCTGCAACGTGGTTTACCTCTTAATTGATAGTATATGGTAATAAGTACTATTTAAAATAGAAATTTGCATTTCTTTATTTATTTGCATTATTGTGCTGTTCCGTCCGCCCACTCCCATTAGTATATAAACACCCAAGGAGCCAAAGCATGCAAGGCTGTAAACACCAGCAAGCTGCACTGTAGGTAAGTCTGCAAAGTGGTTGACTTCTTAATTGATAGTATATGGTAATAAATACTATTTAAAATAGAAATTTGCATTTATTTATTTATTTGCATTATTGTGCTGTTCCTTCCGCCCACTCCCATTACTATATGAACACACAAGGAGCCAAAGCAAGCAGGGCTGTGAACACCAACAAGCTCCACTGGAGGTCAGTCTGCAACGTGGTTGACTTCTTAATTGATTGTATATGGTAATAAATACAATTTAAAATAGAAATTTGCATTTATTTATTTATTTGCATAATTGTGCTTTTCCGTCCGCCCACTCCCATTACTATATACACACCCAAGGAGCCAAAGCATGCAGGGCTGTAAACACCAGCAAGCTGCACTGGAGGTAAGTCTGCAACGTGGTTGACTTCTTAATTGATAGCATATGGTAATAAATACTATTTAAAATAGAAATTTACATTTATTTATTTATTTGCATTATTGTGCTGTTCCGTCCGCCCTCTCCCATTACTATATAAACACCGAAGGAGCCAAAGCATGCAGGTCTGTGAACACCAACTAGCTCCACTGGAGGTCAGTCTGCAACGTGGTTGACTTCTTAATTGATGGAATATGGTTATAAATACTATTTAAAATAGAAATTTGCATTTATTTATCTATTTGCATTATTGTGCTGTTCCGTCCGCCCACTCCCATTACTATATAAACACCCAAGGAGCCATAGCATGCAGGGCTGTAAACACCAGCAAGCTGCACTGGAGGTAAGTCTGCAACGTGGTGGACTTCTTAATAGATAGGATATAGTAATAAATACTATTTAAAATAGAAATTTGCATTTATTTATTTATTTGCATTATTGTGCTGTTCCGTCCGCCCACTGCCATTACTATATAAACACCCAAGGAGCCAAGCCATGCAGGGCTGTAAACACCAGCAAGCTGCACTGAAGGTAAGTCTGCAACGTGGTTGACTTCTTAAGTGATACTATTTGGTAATAAATACTACTTAAAATAGAAATTTTCATTTATTTATTTATTTACAGTATTGTGCTGTTCCGTCCGCCCACTCCCATTACTATATAAACACCTAAGGAGCCAAAGCATGCAGGGCTGTGAACACCAACAAGCTCCACTTGAGGTAAGTCTGCAACGTGGATGACTTATTAATTGATAGTATATGGTAATAAATACAATTTAAAACAGACATTTGCATTTATTTATTTATTTGAATTATTGTGCTGTTCTGTCCGCCCACTCCCATTACTATATAAACACCCAAGGAGCCAAAATATGCAGGGCTGTAAACACCAACAAGCTCCACTGGAGGTAAGTCTGCAACGTGGTTGACTTCTTAATTGATAGTATATGGTAATAAATACTATTTAAAATAGAAATTTGCATTTATTTATTTATTTGCATTATTGTGCTGTTCCGTCCGCCCACTCCCATTACTATATAAACACCCAAGGAGCCAAAGCATGCAGGGCTGTGAACACCAACAAGCTCCACTTGAGGTAAGTCTGCAACGTGGATGACTTATTAATTGATGGTATATGGTAATAAATACAATTTAAAACAGACATTTGAATTTATTTATTTATTTGAATTATTGTGCTGTTCTGTCCGCCCACTCCCATTACTATATAAACACCCAAGGAGCCAAAATATGCAGGGCTGTAAACACCAACAAGCTCCACTGGAGGTAAGTCTGCAACGTGGTTGCCTTATTAATTGATAGTATATGGTAATAAATACTATTTAAAATAGAAATTTGCATTTATTTATTTATTTGCATTATTGTGCTGTTCCGTCCGCCCTCTCCCATTACTATATAAACACCCAACAAGCCAAAGCATGCAGGGCTGTAAACACCAACTAGGTCCACTGGAGGTAAGTCTGCAACGTGGTTGACTTCTTAATTGATATTATATGGTAGTAAATACTATTTAAAATAGAAATTTGCATTTATTTATTTATTTGCATTATTGTGCTGTTCCGTCCGCCCACTCCCATTACTATATAAACACCCAAGGAGCCAAGGCATGCAGGGCTGTAAACACCAGCAACCTGCACTGAAGGTAAGTCTGCAACGTGGTTGACTTCTCAAGTGATACTATTTGGTAATAAATACTATTTAAAATAGAAATTTGCATTTATTTATTTATTTGCATTATTGTGCTGTTCCGTCCGCCCACTCCCATTACTATATAAACACCCAAGGAGCCAAAGCATGCAGGGCTGTGAACACCAACAAGCTCCACTGGAGGTCCGTCTGCAACGTGGTTGACTTCTTAATTGATTGTATATGGTAATAAATACTATTTAAAATAGAAATTTGCATTTATTTATTTATTTGCATAATTGTGCTGTACCGTCTGCCCACTCCCATTACTATATAAACACCCAAGGAGCCAAAGCATGCAGGGCTGTAAACACCAGCAAGCTGCACTGGAGGTAGGTCTGCAACGTGGTTGACATCTTAATTGATAGAATATGGTAATAAATACTATTTAAAATAGAAATTTACATTTATTTATTTATTTGCATTATTGTGCTGTTCTGTCCGCCCTCTCCCATTACTATATAAACACCCAAGGAGCCAAAGCATGCAGGGCTGTGAACACCAACAAGCTTTACTGGAGGTCAGTCTGCAACGTGGTTGACTTCTTAATTGATGGAATATGGTAATAAATACTATTTAAAATAGAAATTTGCATTTATTTATCTATTTGCATTATTGTGCTGCTCCGTCCGCCCACTCCCATTACTATATAAACACCCAAGGAGCCAAAGCATGCAGGTCTGTAAACACCAGCAAGCTGCACTGGAGGTAAGTCTGCAACGTGGTTGACTTCTTAATAGATAGGATATGGTAATAAATACTATTTAAAATAGAAATTTGCATTTATTTATTTATTTGCCTTATTGTGCTGTTCCGTCCGCCCACCCCCATTACTATATAAACTCCCAAGGAGCCAAAGCATGTATGGCTGTAAACAACAGCAAGCTCCACTGGAGGTCAGTCTGCAACGTGGTTAACTTCTTAATTGATGGAATATGGTAATAAATTGTATTTAAAATAGAAATTTGCATTTATTTGTTTATTTGCATTATTGTGCTGCTCCGTCCGCCCACTCCCATTACTATATAAACACACAAGGAGACAAAGCATGCTGGGCTGAAAACACCAGCAAGCTGCACTGGAGGTAAGTCTGCAACGTGGTTTACCTCTTAATTGATAGTATATGGTAATAAGTACTATTTAAAATAGAAATTTGCATTTCTTTATTTATTTGCATTATTGTGCTGTTCCGTCCGCCCACTCCCATTAGTATATAAACACCCAAGGAGCCAAAGCATGCAAGGCTGTAAACAACAGCAAGCTGCACTGTAGGTAAGTCTGCAAAGTGGTTGACTTCTTAATTGATAGTATATGGTAATAAATACTATTTAAAATAGAAATTTGCATTTATTTATTTATTTGCATTATTGTGCTGTTCCTTCCGCCCACTCCCATTACTATATGAACACCCAAGGAGCCAAAGCAAGCAGGGCTGTGAACACCAACAAGCTCCACTGGAGGTCAGTCTGCAACGTGGTTGACTTCTTAGTTGATTGTATATGGTAATAAATACTATTTAAAATAGAAATTTGCAATCATTTATTTATTTGCATAATTGTGCTTTTCCGTCCGCCCACTCCCATTACTATATAAACACCCAAGGAGCCAAAGCATGCAGGGCTGTAAACACCAGCAAGCTGCACTGGAGGTAAGTCTGCAACGTGGTTGACTTCTTAATTGATAGCATATGGTAATAAATACTATTTAAAATAGAAATTTACATTTATTTATTTATTTGCATTATTGTGCTGTTCCGTCCGCCCTCTCCCATTACTATATAAACACCCAAGGAGCCAAAGCATGCAGGGCTGTGAACACCAACTAGCTCCAGTGGAGGTCAGTCTGCAACGTGGTTGACTTCTTAATTGATGGAATATGGTTATAAATACTATTTAAAATAGAAATTTGCATTTATTTATCTATTTGCATTATTGTGCTGTTCCGTCCGCCCACTCCCATTACTATATAAACACCCAAGGAGCCATAGCATGCAGGGCTGTAAACACCAGCAAGCTGCACTGGAGGTAAGTCTGCAACGTGGTGGACTTCTTAATAGATAGGATATAGTAATAAATACTATTTAAAATAGAAATTTGCATTTATTTATTTATTTGCATTATTGTGCTGTTCCGTCCGCCCACTCCCATTACTATATAAACACCCAAGGAGCCAAGCCATGCAGGGCTGTAAACACCAGCAAGCTGCACTGAAGGTAAGTCTTCAACGTGGTTGACTTCTTAAGTGATACTATTTGGTAATAAATACTACTTAAAATAGAAATTTGCATTTATTTATTTATTTACAGTATTGTGCTGTTCCGTCCGCCCACTCCCATTACTATATAAACACCCAAGGAGCCAAAGCATGCAGGGCTGTGAACACCAACAAGCTCCACTTGAGGTAAGTCTGCAACGTGGATGACTTATTAATTGATAGTATATGGTAATAAATACAATTTAAAACAGACATTTGCATTTATTTATTTATTTGAATTATTGTGCTGTTCTGTCCGCCCACTCCCATTACTATATAAACACCCAAGGAGCCAAAATATGCAGGGCTGTAAACACCAACAAGCTCCACTGGAGGTAAGTCTGCAACGTGGGTGACTTCTTAATTGATAGTATATGGTAATAAATACTATTTAAAATAGAAATTTGCATTTATTTATTTATTTGCATTATTGTGCTGTTCCGTCCGCCCACTCCCATTACTATATAAACACCCAAGGAGCCAAAGCATGCAGGGCTGTGAACACCAACAAGCTCCACTTGAGGTAAGTCTGCAACGTGGATGACTTATTAATTGATAGTATATGGTAATAAATACAATTTAAAACAGACATTTGCATTTATTTATTTATTTGAATTATTGTGCTGTTCTGTCCGCCCACTCCCATTACTATATAAACACCCAAGGAGCCAAAATATGCAGGGCTGTAAACACCAACAAGCTCCACTGGAGGTAAGTCTGCAACGTGGTTGACTTCTTAATTGATAGTATATGGTAATAAATACTATTTAAAATAGAAATTTGCATTTATTTATTTATTTGCATTATTGTGCTGTTCCGTCCGCCCTCTCCCATTACTATATAAACACCCAACAAGCCAAAGCATGCAGGGCTGTAAACACCAACTAGGTCCACTGGAGGTAAGTCTGCAACGTGGTTGACATCTTAATTGATATTATATGGTAATAAATACTATTTAAAATAGAAATTTGCATTTATTTATTTATTTGCATTATTGTGCTGTTCCGTCCGCCCACTCCCATTACTATATAAACACCCAAGGGCCAAGGCATGCAGGGCTGTAAACACCAGCAACCTGCACTGAAGGTAAGTCTGCAACGTGGTTGACTTCTTAAGTGATACTATTTGGTAATAAATACTACTTAAAATAGAAATTTGCTTTTATTTATTTATTTACATTATTGAGCTGTTCCGTCCGCCCACTCCCATTACTATATAAACACCCAAGGAGCCAAAGCATGCAGGGCTGTGAACACCAACAAGCTCCACTGGAGGTCCGTCTGCAACGTGGTTGACTTCTTAATTGATTGTATATGGTAATAAATACTATTTAAAATAGAAATTTGCATTTATTTATATATTTGCATAATTGTGCTGTTCCGTCTGCCCACTCCCATTACTATATAAACACCCAAGGAGCCAAAGCATGCAGGGCTGTAAACACCAGCAAGCTGCACTGGAGGTAAGTCTGCAACGTGGTTGACATCTTAATTGATAGAATATGGTAATAAATACTATTTAAAATAGAAATTTACATTTATTTATTTATTTGCATTATTGTGCTGTTCTGTCTGCCCTCTCCCATTACTATATAAACACCCAAGGAGCCAAAGCCTGCAGGGCTGTGAACACCAACAAGCTTTACTGGAGGTCAGTCTGCAACGTGGTTGACTTCTTAATTGATGGAATATGGTAATAAATACTTTTTAAAATAGAAATTTGCATTTATTTATCTATTTGCAATATTGTGCTGTTCCGTCCGCCCACTCCCATTACTATATAAACACCCAAGGAGCCAAAGCATGCAGGTCTGTAAACACCAGCAAGCTGCACTGGAGGTAAGTCTGCAACGTGGTTGACTTCTTAATAGATAGGATATGGTAATAAATACTATTTAAAATAGAAATTTGCATTTATTTATTTATTTGCCTTATTGTGCTGTTCCGTCCGCCCACTCCCATTACTATATAAACACCCAAGGAGCCAAAGCATGTATGGCTGTAAACACCAGCAAGCTCCACTGGAGGTCAGTCTGCAACGTGGTTAACTTCTTAATTGATGGAATATGGTAATAAATAGTATTTAAAATAGAAATTTGCATTTATTTGTTTATTTGCATTATTGTGCTGCTCTGTCCGCCCACTCCCATTACTATATAAACACACAAGGAGACAAAGCATGCTGGGCTGAAAACACCAGCAAGCTGCACTGGAGGTAAGTCTGCAACGTGGTTTACCTCTTAATTGATAGTGTATGGTAATAAGTACTATTTAAAATAGAAATTTGCATTTCTTTATTTATTTGCATTATTGTGCTGTTCCGTCCGCCCACTCCCATTAGTATATAAACACCCAAGGAGCCAAAGCATGCAAGGCTGTAAACACCAGCAAGCTTCACTGTAGGTAAGTCTGCAAAGTGGTTGACTTCTTAATTGATAGTATATGGTAATAAATACTATTTAAAATAGAAATTTGCATTTATTTATTTATTTGCATTATTGTGCTGTTCCGTCCACCCACAACCATTACTATATAAACACAAAAGGAGACAAAGCATGCATGGCTGTAAACACCAGCAACCTCCACTGAAGGAAAGTCTGCAACGTGGTTGACTTCTTAATTGATAGTATATGGTAATAAATACAATTTAAAATAGACATTGGCATTTATTTATTTATTTGCATTATTGTGCTGTTCCGTCCGCCCACTCCCATTACTATATAAACACCCAAGGAGCCAAAGCATGCAGGGCTGTAAAAACCAACAAGCTCCACTGGAGGTAAGTCTGCAACGTGGTTGACTTCTTAATTGATAGTATATGGTAATAAACACTATTTAAAATAGAAATTTACATTTATTTATTTATTTGCATTATTGTGCTGTTCCGTCCGCCCTCTCCCATTACTATATAAACAACCAAGGAGCCAAAGCATGCAGGGCTGTAAACACCAGCAAGCTGCACTGGAGGTAAGTCTGCAACGTGGTTAACTTCTTAATTGATAGAATATGGTAATAAATACTATTTAAAATTGAAATTTGCATTTATTTATTTATTTGCATTATTGTGCTGTTCCGTCCGCACACTCCCATTTCTATATAAACACCCAAGGAGCCAAAGCATGCAGGGCTGTGAACACCAACAATCTCCACTGTAGGTCAGTCTGCAACGTGGTTGACTTCTTAATTGATGGAATATGGTAATAAATACTATTTAAAATAGAAATTTGCATTTATTTATCTATTTGCATTATTGTGCTGTTCCGTCCGCCCACTCCCATTACTATATAAACACCCAAGGAGCCAAAGCATGCAGGGCTGTAAACACCAGCAAGCTGCACTGGAGGTAAGTCTGCAACGTGGTCGACTTCTTAAGTGATAGTATTGGGTAATAAATACTATTTAAAATAGAAATTTGCTTTTATTTATTTATTTGCATTATTGTGCTGTTCCGTCCGCCCACTCCCATTAGTATATAAACACCCAAGGAGCCAAAGCATGCAGGGCTGTAAACACCAGCAAGCTGCACTGGAGGTAAGTCTGCAACGTGGTTGACTTCTTAATTGATAGAATATGGTAATAAATACTATTTAAAATAGAAATTTACATTTATTTATTTATTTGCATTATTGTGCTGTTCCGTCTGCCCTTTTCCATTACTATATAAACACCCAAGGAGCCAAAGCATGCAGGGCTGTGAACACCAACAAGCTCCACTGGAGGTCAGTCTGCAACATGGTTGACTTCTTAATTGATGGAATATGGTAATAAATACTATTTAAAATAGATATTTGCATTTATTTATCTATTTGCATTATTGTGCTGTTCCGTCCGCCCACTTCCATTACTATATAAACACCCAAGGAGCCAAAGCATGCAGGGCTGTAAACACCAGCAAGCTGCACTGGAGGTAAGTCTGCAATGTGGTTGACTTCTTAATAGATAGGATATGGTAATAAATACTATTTAAAATAGAAATTTGCTTTTTTTTATTTATTTGCATTATTGTGCTGTTCCGTCCGCCCACTCCCATTACTATATAAACACCCAAGGAGCCAAAGCATGTATGGCTGTAAACACCAGCAAGCTCCACTGGAGGTCAGTCTGCAACGTGGTTGACTTCTTAATTGATGGAATAAGGTTATAAATACTATTTAAAATAGAAATTTACATTTATTTATTTATTTGCATTATTGTGCTGTTCCGTCCGCCCACTCCCATTACTATATAAAAACCCAAGGAGCCAAGGCATGCAGGGCTGTAAACACCAGCAAGCTGCACTGAAGGTAAGTCTGCAACGTGGTTGACTTCTTAAGTGATACTATTTGGTAATAAATACTACTTAAAATAGAAATTTCCTTTTATTTATTTATTTACATTATTGTGCTGTTCCGTCCGCCCACTCCCATTACTATATAAACACCCAAGGAGCCAAAGCATGCAGGGCTGTGAACACCAACAAGCTCCACTGGAGGTAAGTCTGCAAAGTGGATGACTTTTTAATTGATAGTATATGGTAATAAATACAATTTAAAACAGACATTTGCATTTGTTTATTCATTTGAATTATTGTGCTGTTCTGTCCGCCCACTCCCATTACTATATAAACACCCAAGGAGCCAAAATATGCAGGGCTGTAAACACCAACAAGCTCCACAGGAGGTAAGTCTGCAACGTGGTTGACTTCTTAATTGATAGTATATGGTAATAAATACTATTTAAAATAGAAATTTGCATTTATTTATTTATTTGCATTATTGTGCTGTTCCTTCCGCCCACTCCCATTACTATATAAACACCCAAGGAGCCAAAGCATGCAGGGCTGTGAACACCAACAAGCTCCACTGGAGGTCAGTCTGCAACGTGGTTGACTTCTTAATTGATAGTATATGGTAATAAATACTATTTAAAATAGAAATTTGCATTTATTTATTTATTTGCATAATTGTGCTGTTCCGTCCGCCCACTCCCATTACTATATAAACACCCAAGGAGCCAAAGCATGCAGGGCTGTAAACACCAGCAAGCTGCACTGGAGGTAAGTCTGCAAAGTGGTTGACTTCTTTATTGATAGTATTTGGTAATAAATACTATCTAAAATAGAAATTTGCATTTATTTATTTATTTGCATTATTGTGCTGTTCCGTCCGCACACTCCCATTACTATATAAACACCCAAGGAGCGAAAGCATGCAGGGTTCTGAACACCAACAAGCTCCACTGGAGGTAAGTCTGCAACGTGGTTGACTTCTTAATTGATGGAATATGGTAATAAATACTATTTAAAATAGAAATTTGCATTTATTTATTTATTTGCATTATTGTGCTGTTCCGTCCGCACACTCCCATTACTATATAAACACCCAAGGAGCCAAAGCATGCAGGGCTGTGAACACCAACAAGCTCCACTTGAGGTAAGTCTGCAACGTGGATGACTTATTAATTGATAGTATATGGTAATAAATACAATTTAAAACAGACATTTGCATTTATTTATTTATTTGAATTATTGTGCTGTTCTGTCCGCCCACTCCCATTACTATATAAACACCCAAGGAGCCAAAATATGCAGGGCTGTAAACACCAACAAGCTCCACTGGAGGTAAGTCTGCAACGTGGTTGACTTCTTAATTGATAGTATATGGTAATAAATACTATTTAAAATAGAAATTTGCATTTATTTATTTATTTGCATTATTGTGCTGTTCCGTCCGCCCACTCCCATTACTATATAAACACCCAAGGAGCCAAAGCATGCAGGGCTGTGAACACCAACAAGCTCCACTTGAGGTAAGTCTGCAACGTGGATGACTTATTAATTGATAGTATATGGTAATAAATACAATTTAAAACAGACATTTGCATTTATTTATTTATTTGAATTATTGTGCTGTTCTGTCCGCCCACTCCCATTACTATATAAACACCCAAGGAGCCAAAATATGCAGGGCTGTAAACACCAACAAGCTCCACTGGAGGTAAGTCTGCAACGTGGTTGACTTCTTAATTGATAGTATATGGTAATAAATACTATTTAAAATAGAAATTTGCATTTATTTATTTATTTGCATTATTGTGCTGTTCCGTCCGCCCTCTCCCATTACTATATAAACACCCAACAAGCCAAAGCATGCAGGGCTGTAAACACCAACTAGGTCCACTGGAGGTAAGTCTGCAACGTGGTTGACATCTTAATTGATATTATATGGTAATAAATACTATTTAAAATAGAAATTTGCATTTATTTATTTATTTGCATTATTGTGCTGTTCCGTCCGCCCACTCCCATTACTATATAAACACCCAAGGGCCAAGGCATGCAGGGCTGTAAACACCAGCAACCTGCACTGAAGGTAAGTCTGCAACGTGGTTGACTTCTTAAGTGATACTATTTGGTAATAAATACTACTTAAAATAGAAATTTGCTTTTATTTATTTATTTACATTATTGAGCTGTTCCGTCCGCCCACACCCATTACTATATAAACACCCAAGGAGCCAAAGCATGCAGGGCTGTGAACACCAACAAGCTCCACTGGAGGTCCGTCTGCAACGTGGTTGACTTCTTAATTGATTGTATATGGTAATAAATACTATTTAAAATAGAAATTTGCATTTATTTATTTATTTGCATAATTGTGCTGTTCCGTCTGCCCACTCCCATTACTATATAAACACCCAAGGAGCCAAAGCATGCAGGGCTGTAAACACCAGCAAGCTGCACTGGAGGTAAGTCTGCAACGTGGTTGACATCTTAATTGATAGAATATGGTAATAAATACTATTTAAAATAGAAATTTACATTTATTTATTTATTTGCATTATTGTGCTGTTCTGTCTGCCCTCTCCCATTACTATATAAACACCCAAGGAGCCAAAGCATGCAGGGCTGTGAACACCAACAAGCTTTACTGGAGGTCAGTCTGCAACGTGGTTGACTTCTTAATTGATGGAATATGGTAATAAATACTTTTTAAAATAGAAATTTGCATTTATTTATCTATTTGCATTATTGTGCTGTTCCGTCCGCCCACTCCCATTACTATATAAACACCCAAGGAGCCAAAGCATGCAGGTCTGTAAACACCAGCAAGCTGCACTGGAGGTAAGTCTGCAACGTGGTTGACTTCTTAATAGATAGGATATGGTAATAAATACTATTTAAAATAGAAATTTGCATTTATTTTTTTATTTGCCTTATTGTGCTGTTCCGTCCGCCCACTCCCATTACTATATAAACACCCAAGGAGCCAAAGCATGTATGGCTGTAAACACCAGCAAGCTCCACTGGAGGTCAGTCTGCAACGTGGTTAACTTCTTAATTGATGGAATATGGTAATAAATAGTATTTAAAATAGAAATTTGCATTTATTTGTTTATTTGCATTATTGTGCTGCTCTGTCCGCCCACTCCCATTACTATATAAACACACAAGGAGACAAAGCATGCTGGGCTGAAAACACCAGCAAGCTGCACTGGAGGTAAGTCTGCAACGTGGTTTACCTCTTAATTGATAGTGTATGGTAATAAGTACTATTTAAAATAGAAATTTGCATTTCTTTATTTATTTGCATTATTGTGCTGTTCCGTCCGCCCACTCCCATTAGTATATAAACACCCAAGGAGCCAAAGCATGCAAGGCTGTAAACACCAGCAAGCTTCACTGTAGGTAAGTCTGCAAAGTGGTTGACTTCTTAATTGATAGTATATGGTAATAAATACTATTTAAAATAGAAATTTGCATTTATTTATTTATTTGCATTATTGTGCTGTTCCGTCCACCCACTACCATTACTATATAAACACCCAAGGAGCCAAAGCATGCAGGGCTGTAAACACCAGCAAGCTGCACTGGAGGTAAGTCTGCAACGTGGTCGACTTCTTAAGTGATAGTATTGGGTAATAAATACTATTTAAAATAGAAATTTGCTTTTATTTATTTATTTGCATTATTGTGCTGTTCCGTCCGCCCACTCCCATTAGTATATAAACACCCAAGGAGCCAAAGCATGCAGGGCTGTAAACACCAGCAAGCTGCACTGGAGGTAAGTCTGCAACGTGGTTGACTTCTTAATTGATAGAATATGGTAATAAATACTATTTAAAATAGAAATTTACATTTATTTATTTATTTGCATTATTGTGCTGTTCCGTCTGCCCTTTTCCATTACTATATAAACACCCAAGGAGCCAAAGCATGCAGGGCTGTGAACACCAACAAGCTCCACTGGAGGTCAGTCTGCAACATGGTTGACTTCTTAATTGATGGAATATGGTAATAAATACTATTTAAAATAGATATTTGCATTTATTTATCTATTTGCATTATTGTGCTGTTCCGTCCGCCCACTTCCATTACTATATAAACACCCAAGGAGCCAAAGCATGCAGGGCTGTAAACACCAGCAAGCTGCACTGGAGGTAAGTCTGCAATGTGGTTGACTTCTTAATAGATAGGATATGGTAATAAATACTATTTAAAATAGAAATTTGCTTTTTTTTATTTATTTGCATTATTGTGCTGTTCCGTCCGCCCACTCCCATTACTATATAAACACCCAAGGAGCCAAAGCATGTATGGCTGTAAACACCAGCAAGCTCCACTGGAGGTCAGTCTGCAACGTGGTTGACTTCTTAATTGATGGAATAAGGTTATAAATACTATTTAAAATAGAAATTTACATTTATTTATTTATTTGCATTATTGTGCTGTTCCGTCCGCCCACTCCCATTACTATATAAAAACCCAAGGAGCCAAGGCATGCAGGGCTGTAAACACCAGCAAGCTGCACTGAAGGTAAGTCTGCAACGTGGTTGACTTCTTAAGTGATACTATTTGGTAATAAATACTACTTAAAATAGAAATTTCCTTTTATTTATTTATTTACATTATTGTGCTGTTCCGTCCGCCCACTCCCATTACTATATAAACACCCAAGGAGCCAAAGCATGCAGGGCTGTGAACACCAACAAGCTCCACTGGAGGTAAGTCTGCAAAGTGGATGACTTTTTAATTGATAGTATATGGTAATAAATACAATTTAAAACAGACATTTGCATTTATTTATTCATTTGAATTATTGTGCTGTTCTGTCCGCCCACTCCCATTACTATATAAACACCCAAGGAGCCAAAATATGCAGGGCTGTAAACACCAACAAGCTCCACAGGAGGTAAGTCTGCAACGTGGTTGACTTCTTAATTGATAGTATATGGTAAAAAATACTATTTAAAATAGAATTTTGCATTTATTTATTTATTTGCATTATTGTGCTGTTCCTTCCGCCCACTCCCATTACTATATAAACACCCAAGGAGCCAAAGCATGCAGGGCTGTGAACACCAACAAGCTCCACTGGAGGTCAGTCTGCAACGTGGTTGACTTCTTAATTGATAGTATATGGTAATAAATACTATTTAAAATAGAAATTTGCATTTATTTATTTATTTGCATAATTGTGCTGTTCCGTCCGCCCACTCCCATTACTATATAAACACCCAAGGAGCCAAAGCATGCAGGGCTGTAAACACCAGCAAGCTGCACTGGAGGTAAGTCTGCAAAGTGGTTGACTTCTTTATTGATAGTATTTGGTAATAAATACTATCTAAAATAGAAATTTGCATTTATTTATTTATTTGCATTATTGTGCTGTTCCGTCCGCACACTCCCATTACTATATAAACACCCAAGGAGCGAAAGCATGCAGGGCTCTGAACACCAACAAGCTCCACTGGAGGTAAGTCTGCAACGTGGTTGACTTCTTAATTGATGGAATATGGTAATAAATACTATTTTAAATAGAAATTTGCATTTATTTATTTATTTGCATTATTGTGCTGTTCTGTCCGCCCACTCCCATTAATATATAAACACCCAAGGCGCCAAAGCATGCAGGGCTGTAAACACCAGCAGGCTCGACTGGAGGAAAGTCTGCAATGTGGTTGACTTCTTAATTGATAGTATATGGTAATAAATACTATTTAAAATAGAAATTTGCATTTATTTATTTATTTGCATTATTGTGCTGTTCCGTCCGCCCTCTCCCATTACTATATAAACACCCAAGGAGCCAAAGCATGCAGGGCTGTAAACACCAGCAAGGTGCACTGGAGGTAAGTCTGCAACGTGGTTGACTTCTTAATTGATAGTATATGGTAATAAATACTATTTAAAAGAGAAATTTGCATTTATTTATTTATTTGCATTATTGTGCTGTTCCTTCCGCCCACTCCCATTACTATATAAACACCCAAGGAGCCAAAGCATGCAGGGCTGTGAACACCAACAAGCTCCACTGGAGGTCAGTCTGCAACGTGGTTGACTTCTTAATTGATGGAATATGGTAATAAATAGTATTTAAAATAGAAATTTGCTTTTATTTATTTATTTGCATTATTGTGCTGTTCCGTCCGCCCACTCCCATTAGTATATAAACACCCAAGGAGCCAAAGCATGCAGGGCTGTAAACACCAGCAAGCTGCACTGGAGGTAAGTCTGCAACGTGGTTGACTTCTTAATTGATAGAATATGGTAATAAATACTATTTAAAATAGAAATTTACATTTATTTATTTATTTGCATTATTGTGCTGTTCCGTCTGCCCTCTCCCATTACTATATAAACACCCAAGGAGCCAAAGCATGCAGGGCTGTGAACACCAACAAGCCCCACTGGAGGTCAGTCTGCAACATGGTTGACTTCTTAATTGATGGAATATGGTAATAAATACTATTTAAAATAGATATTTGCATTTATTTATCTATTTGCATTATTGTGCTGTTCCGTCCGCCCACTTCCATTACTATATAAACACCCAAGGAGCCAAAGCATGCAGGGCTGTAAACACCAGCAAGCTGCACTGGAGGTAAGTCTGCAACGTGGTTGACTTCTTAATAGATAGGATATGGTAATAAATACTATTTAAAATAGAAATTTGCATTTATTTATTTATTTGCATTATTGTGCTGTTCCGTCCTCCCACTCCCATTACTATATAAACACCCAAGGAGCCAAAGCATGTATGGCTGTAAACACCAAGAAGCTCCACTGGAGGTCAGTCTGCAACGTGGTTGACTTCTTAATTGATGGAATAAGGTTATAAATACTATTTAAAATAGAAATTTACATTTATTTATTTATTTGCATTATTGTGCTGTTCCGTCCGCCCACTCCCATTACTATATAAAAACCCAAGGAGCCAAGGCATGCAGGGCTGTAAACACCAGCAAGCTGCACTGAAGGTAAGTCTGCAACGTGGTTGACTTCTTAAGTGATACTATTTGGTAATAAATACTACTTAAAATAGAAATTTCCTTTTATTTATTTATTTACATTATTGTGCTGTTGCGTCCGCCCACTCCCATTACTATATAAACACCCAATGAGCCAAAGCATGCAGGGCTGTGAACACCAACAAGCTCCACTGGAGGTAAGTCTGCAACGTGGATGACTTTTTAATTGATAGTATATGGTAATAAATACAATTTAAAACAGACATTTGCATTTATTTATTCATTTGAATTATTGTTCTGTTCTGTCCGCCCACTCCCATTACTATATAAACACCCAAGGAGCCAAAATATGCAGGGCTGTAAACACCAACAAGCTCCACTGGAGGTAAGTCTGCAACGTGGTTGACTTCTTAATTGATAGTATATGGTAATAAATACTATTTAAAATAGAAATTTGCATTTATTTATTTATTTGCATTATTGTGCTGTTCCGTCCGCCCTCTCCCATTACTATATAAACACCCAACAAGCCAAAGCATGCAGGGCTGTAAACACTAGCAAGCTCCACTGGAGGTAAGTCTGCAACGTGGTTGACTTCTTAATTGATATTGTATGGTAATAAATACTATTTAAAATAGAAATTTGCATTTATTTATTTATTTGCATTATTGTGCTGTTCCTTCCGCCCACTCCCATTACTATATAAACACCCAAGGAGCCAAAGCATGCAGGGCTGTGAACACCAACAAGCTCCACTGGAGGTCAGTCTGCAACGTGGTTGACTTCTTAATTGATAGTATATGGTAATAAATACTATGTAAAATAGAAATTTGCATTTATTTATTTATTTGCATAATTGTGCTGTTCCGTCCGCCCACTCCCATTACTATATAAACACCCAAGGAGCCAAAGCATGCAGGGCTGTAAACACCGCAAGCTGCACTGGAGGTAAGTCTGCAAAGTGGTTGACTTCTTAATTGATAGTATTTGGTAATAAATACCATTTAAAATAGAAATTTGCATTTATTTATTTATTTGCATTGTTGTGCTGTTCCGTCCGCACACTCCCATTACTATATAAACACCCAAGGAGCGAAAGCATGCAGGGCTCTGAACACCAACAAGCTCCACTGGAGGTAAGTCTGCAACGTGGTTGACTTCTTAATTGATGGAATATGGTAATAAATACTATTTAAAATAGAAATTTGCATTTATTTATTTATTTGCATTATTGTGCTGTTCTGTCCGCCCACTCCCATTACTATATAAACACCCAAGGCGCCAAAGCATGCAGGGCTGTAAACACCAGCAGGCTACACTGGAGGAAAGTCTGCAATGTGGTTGACTTCTTAATTGATAGTATATGGTAATAAATACTATTTAAAATAGAAATTTGCATTTATTTATTTATTTGCATTATTGTGCTGTTCCGTCCGCCCTCTCCCATTACTATATAAACACCCAAGGAGCCACAGCATGCAGGGCTGTAAACACCAGCAAGGTGCACTGGAGGTAAGTCTGCAACGTGGTTGACTTCTTAATTGATAGTATATGGTAATAAATACTATTTAAAAGAGAAATTTGCATTTATTTATTTATTTGCATTATTGTGCTGTTCCTTCCGCCCAGTCCCATTACTATATAAACACCCAAGGAGCCAAAGCATGCAGGGCTGTGAACACCAACAAGCTCCACTGGAGGTCAGTCTGCAACGTGGTTGACTTCTTAATTGATGGAATATGGTAATAAATAGTATTTAAAATAGAAATTTGCATTTATTTGTTTATTTGCATTATTGTGCTGTTCCGTCCGCCCACTCTCATTACTATATAAACACACAAGGAGACAAAGCATGCTGGGCTGAAAACACCAGCAAGCTGCACTGGAGGTAAGTCTGCAACGTCGTCGATTTCTTAAGTGATAGTATTGGGTAATAAATACTATTTAAAATAGAAATTTGCTTTTATTTATTTATTTGCATTATTGTGCTGTTCCGTCCGCCCACTCCCATTAGTATATAAACACCCAAGGAGCCAAAGCATGCAGGGCTGTAAACACCAGCAAGCTGCACTGGAGGTAAGTCTGCAACGTGGTTGACTTCTTAGTTGATAGAATATGGTAATAAATACTATTTAAAATAGAAATTTACATTTATTTATTTATTTGCATTATTGTGCTGTTCCATCTGCCCTCTCCCATTACTATATAAACACCCAAGGAGCCAAAGCATGCAGGGCTGCGAACACCAACAAGCTCCACTGGAGGTCAGTCTGCAACGTGGTTGACCTCTTAATTGATGGAATATGGTAATAAATACTATTTAAAATAGATATTTGCATTTATTTATCTATTTGCATTATTGTGCTGTTCCGTCCGCCCACTTCCATTACTATATAAACACCCAAGGAGCCAAAGCATGCAGGGCTGTAAACAACTGCAAGCTGCACTGGAGGTAAGTCTGCAACGTGGTTGACTTCTTAATAGATAGGATATGGTAATAAATACTATTTAAAATAGAAATTTGCATTTATTTATTTATTTGCATAATTGTGCTGTTCCGTCCGCCCACTCCCATTACTATATAAACACCCAAGGAGCCAAAGCATGCAGGGCTGTAAACACCGCAAGCTGCACTGGAGGTAAGTCTGCAAAGTGGTTGACTTCTTAATTGATAGTATTTGGTAATAAATACCATTTAAAATAGAAATTTGCATTTATTTATTTATTTGCATTGTTGTGCTGTTCCGTCCGCACACTCCCATTACTATATAAACACCCAAGGAGCGAAAGCATGCAGGGCTCTGAACACCAACAAGCTCCACTGGAGGTAAGTCTGCAACGTGGTTGACTTCTTAATTGATGGAATATGGTAATAAATACTATTTAAAATAGAAATTTGCATTTATTTATTTATTTGCATTATTGTGCTGTTCTGTCCGCCCACTCCCATTACTATATAAACACCCAAGGCGCCAAAGCATGCAGGGCTGTAAACACCAGCAGGCTACACTGGAGGAAAGTCTGCAATGTGGTTGACTTCTTAATTGATAGTATATGGTAATAAATACTATTTAAAATAGAAATTTGCATTTATTTATTTATTTGCATTATTGTGCTGTTCCGTCCGCCCTCTCCCATTACTATATAAACACCCAAGGAGCCACAGCATGCAGGGCTGTAAACACCAGCAAGGTGCACTGGAGGTAAGTCTGCAACGTGGTTGACTTCTTAATTGATAGTATATGGTAATAAATACTATTTAAAAGAGAAATTTGCATTTATTTATTTATTTGCATTATTGTGCTGTTCCTTCCGCCCAGTCCCATTACTATATAAACACCCAAGGAGCCAAAGCATGCAGGGCTGTGAACACCAACAAGCTCCACTGGAGGTCAGTCTGCAACGTGGTTGACTTCTTAATTGATGGAATATGGTAATAAATAGTATTTAAAATAGAAATTTGCATTTATTTGTTTATTTGCATTATTGTGCTGTTCCGTCCGCCCACTCTCATTACTATATAAACACACAAGGAGACAAAGCATGCTGGGCTGAAAACACCAGCAAGCTGCACTGGAGGTAAGTCTGCAACGTCGTCGATTTCTTAAGTGATAGTATTGGGTAATAAATACTATTTAAAATAGAAATTTGCTTTTATTTATTTATTTGCATTATTGTGCTGTTCCGTCCGCCCACTCCCATTAGTATATAAACACCCAAGGAGCCAAAGCATGCAGGGCTGTAAACACCAGCAAGCTGCACTGGAGGTAAGTCTGCAACGTGGTTGACTTCTTAGTTGATAGAATATGGTAATAAATACTATTTAAAATAGAAATTTACATTTATTTATTTATTTGCATTATTGTGCTGTTCCATCTGCCCTCTCCCATTACTATATAAACACCCAAGGAGCCAAAGCATGCAGGGCTGCGAACACCAACAAGCTCCACTGGAGGTCAGTCTGCAACGTGGTTGACCTCTTAATTGATGGAATATGGTAATAAATACTATTTAAAATAGATATTTGCATTTATTTATCTATTTGCATTATTGTGCTGTTCCGTCCGCCCACTTCCATTACTATATAAACACCCAAGGAGCCAAAGCATGCAGTGCTGTAAACAACTGCAAGCTGCACTGGAGGTAAGTCTGCAACGTGGTTGACTTCTTAATAGATAGGATATGGTAATAAATACTATTTAAAATAGAAATTTGCATTTATTTATTTATTTGCATTATTGTGCTGTTCCGTCCGCACACTCCCATTACTATATAAACACCCAAGGAGCCAAAGCATGTATGGCTGTAAACACCAGCAAGCTCCACTGGAGGTCAGTCTGCAACGTGGTTGACTTCTTAATTGATGGAATATGGTAATAAATAGTATTTAAAATAGAAATTTGCAAATATTTGTTTATTTGCATTATTGTGCTGTTCCGTCCGCCCACTCCCATTACTATATAAACACACAAGGAGACAAAGCATGCTGGGCTGAAAACACCAGCAAGCTGCACTGGAGGTAAGTCTGCAACGTGGTTTACCTCTTAATTGATAGTATATGGTAATAAGTACTATTTAAAATAGAAATTTGCATTTCTTTATTTATTTGCATTATTGTGCTGTTCCGTCCGCACACTCCCATGTCTATATAAACACCCAAGGAGCCAAAGCATGCAGGGCTGTGAACACCAACAAGCTCCACTGGAGGTCAGTCTGCAATGTGGTTGACTTCTTAATTGATGGAATATGGTAATAAATATTATTTAAAATAGAAATTTGCATTTATTTATCTATGTGCATTATTGTGCTGTTCCGTCCGCCCACTCCCATTACTATATAAACACCCAAGGAGCCAAAGCATGCAGGGCTGTAAACACCAGCAAGCTGCACTGGAGGTCAGTCTGCAACGTGGTTGACTTCTTAATTGATGGAATATGGTTATAAATACTATTTAAAATAGAAATTTGCATTTATTTATTTATTTGCATTATTGTGCTGTTCCGTCCGCCCACTCCCATTACTATATAAACACCCAAGGAGCCAAAGCATGCAGGGCTGTGAACACCAACAAGCTCCACTGGAGGTCAGTCTGCAACGTGGTTGACTTCTTAATTGATTGTATATGGTAATAAATACTATTTAAAATAGAAATTTGCATTTATTTATTTATTTATTTGCATTATTGTGCTGTTCCGTCCGCCCACTCCCATTACTATATAAACACCCAAGGAGCCAAAGCATGCAGGGCTGTGAACACCAAAAAGCTCCACTGGAGGTCAGTCTGCAACGTGGTTGACCTCTTAATTGATAGAATATGGTAATAAATACTATTTAAAATAGAAATTTACATTTATTTATTTATTTGCATTATTGTGCTGTTCCGTCTGCCCTCTCCCATTACTATATAAACACCCAAGGAGCCAAAGCATGCAGGGCTGTGAACACCAACAAGCTCCACTGGAGGTCAGTCTGCAACGTGGTTGAATTCTTAATTGATGGAATATGGTAATAAATACTATTTAAAATAGATATTTGCTTTTATTTATCTATTTGCATTATTGTGCTGTTCCGTCCGCCCACTTCCATTACTATATAAACACCCAACGAGCCAAAGCATGTATGGCTGTAAACACCAGCAAGCTCCACTGGAGGTCAGTCTGCAACGTGGTTGACTTCTTAATTGATGGAATAAGGTTATAAATACTATTTAAAATAGAAATTTACATTTATTTATTTATTTGCATTATTGTGCTGTTCCGTCCGCCCACTCCCATTACTATATAAAAACCCAAGGAGCCAAGGCATGCAGGGCTGTAAACACCAGTAAGCTGCACTGAAGGTAAGTCTGCAACGTGGTTGACTTCTTAAGTGATACTATTTGGTAATAAATACTACTTAAAATAGAAATTTCCTTTTATTTATTTATTTACATTATTGTGCTGTTCCGTCCGCCCACTCCCATTACTATATAAACACCCAAGGAGCCAAAGCATGCAGGGCTGTGAACACCAACAAGCTCCACTGGAGGTAAGTCTGCAACGTGGATGACTTTTTAATTGATAGTATATGGTAATAAATACAATTTAAAACAGACATTTGCATTTATTTATTCATTTGAATTATTGTGCTGTTCTGTCCGCCCACTCCCATTACTATATAAACACCCAAGGAGCCAAAATATGCAGGGCTGTAAACACCAACAAGCTCCACTGGAGGTAAGTCTGCAATGTGGTTGACTTCTTAAATGATAGTATATGGTAATAAATACTATTTAAAATAGAAATTTGCATTTATTTATTTATTTGCATCATTGTGCTGTTCCGTCCGCCCTCTCCCATTACTATATAAACACCCAACAAGCCAAAGCATGCAGGGCTGTAAACACCAGCAAGCTCCACTGGAGGTAAGTCTGCAACGTGGTTGACTTCTTAATTGATATTATATGGTAATAAATACTATTTAAAATAGAAATTTGCATTTATTTATTTATTTGCATTATTGTGCTGTTCCTTCCGCCCACTCCCATTACTATATAAACACCAAAGGAGCCAAAGCATGCAGGGCTGTGAACACCAACAAGCTCCACTGGAGGTCAGTCTGCAACGTGGTTGACTTCTTAATTGATAGTATATGGTAATAAATACTATTTAAAATAGAAATTTGCATTTATTTATTTATTTGCATAATTGTGCTGTTCCGTCCGCCCACTCCCATTACTATATAAACACCCAAGGAGCCAAAGCATGCAGGGCTGTAAACACCAGCAAGCTGCACTGGAGGTAAGTCTGCAAAGTGGTTGACTTCTTAATTGATAGTATTTGGTAATAAATACCATTTAAAATAGAAATTTGCATTTATTTATTTATTTGCATTATTGTGCTGTTCCGTCAGCACACTCCCATTACTATATAAACACCCAAGGAGCGAAAGCATGCAGGGCTCTGAACACCAACAAGCTCCACTGGCGGTAAGTCTGCAACGTGGTTGACTTCTTAATTGATGGAATATGGTAATAAATACGATTTAAAATAGAAATTTGCATTTATTTTTTTATTTGCATTATTGTGCTGTTCTGTCCGCCCACTCCCATTACTATATAAACACCCAAGGCGCCAAAGCATGCAGGGCTGTAAACACCAGCAGGCTACACTGGAGGAAAGTCTGCAATGTGGTTGACTTCTTAATTGATAGTATATGGTAATAAATACTATTTAAAATAGAAATTTGCATTTATTTATTTATTTGCATTATTGTGCTGTTCCGTCCGCCCTCTCCCATTACTATATAAACACCCAAGGAGCCAAAGCATGCAGGGCTGTAAACACCAGCAAGGTGCACTGGAGGTAAGTTTGCAACGTGGTTGACTTCTTAATTGATAGTATATGGTAATAAATACTATTTAAAAGAGAAATTTGCATTTATTTATTTATTTGCATTTTTGTGCTGTTCCTTCCGCCCACTCCCATTACTATATAAACACCCAAGGAGACAAAGCATGCAGGGCTGTGAACACCAACAAGCTCCACTGGAGGTCAGTCTGCAACGTGGTTGACTTCTTAATTGATGGAATATGGTAATAAATAGTATTTAAAATAGAAATTTGCATTTATTTGTTTATTTGCATTATTGTGCTGTTCCGTCCGCCCACTCTCATTACTATATAAACACACAAGGAGACAAAGCATGCTGGGCTGAAAACACCAGCAAGCTGCACTGGAGGTAAGTCTGCAACGTGGTCGACTTCTTAAGTGATAGTATTGGGTAATAAATACTATTTAAAATAGAAATTTGCTTTTATTTATTTATTTGCATTATTGTGCTGTTCCGTCCGCCCACTCCCATTAGTATATAAACACCCAAGGAGCCAAAGCATGCAGGGCTGTAAACACAAGCAAGCTGCACTGGAGGTAAGTCTGCAACGTGGTTGACTTCTTTGTTGATAGAATATGGTAATAAATACTATTTAAAATAGAAATTTACATTTATTTATTTATTTGCATTATTGTGCTGTTCCGTCTGCCCTCTCCCATTACTATATAAACACCCAAGGAGCCAAAGCATGCAGGGCTGTGAACACCAACAAGCTCCACTGGAGGTCAGTCTGCAACGTGGTTGACTTCTTAATTGATGGAATATGGTAATAAATACTATTTAAAATAGATATTTGCATTTATTTATCTATTTGCATTATTGTGCTGTTCCGTCCGCCCACTTCCATTACTATATAAACACCCAATGAGCCAAAGCATGCAGGGCTGTAAACACCAGCAAGCTGCACTGGAGGTAAGTCTGCAACGTGGTTGACTTCTTAATAGATAGGATATGGTAATAAATACTATTTAAAATAGAAATTTGCATTTATTTATTTATTTGCATTATTGTGCTGTTCCGTCCGCCCACTCCCATTACTATATAAACACCCAAGGAGCCAAAGCATGTATGGCTGTAAACACCAGCAAGCTCCACTGGAGGTCAGTCTGCAACGTGGTTGACTTCTTAATTGATGGAATATGGTAATAAATAGTATTTAAAATAGAAATTTGCATTTATTTGTTTATTTGCATTATTGTGCTGTTCCGTCCGCCCACTCCCATTACTATATAAACACACAAGGAGACAAAGCATGCTGGGATGTAAACACCAGCAAGCTGCACTGGAGGTAAGTCTGCAACGTGGTTTACCTCTTAATTGATAGTATATGGTAATAAGTACTATTTAAAATAGAAATTTGCATTTCTTTATTTATTTGCATTATTGTGCTGTTCCGTCCGCACACTCCCATTTCTATATAAACACCCAAGGAGCCAAAGCATGCAGGGCTGTGAACACCAACAAGCTCCACTGGAGGTCAGTCTGCAACGTGGTTGACTTCTTAATTGATGGAATATGGTAATAAATATTATTTAAAATAGAAATTTGCATTTATTTATCTATGTGTATTATTGTGCTGTTCCGTCCGCACACTCCCATTACTATATAAACACCCAAGGAGCCAAAGCATGCAGGGCTGTAAACACCAGCAAGCTGCACTGGAGGTCAGTCTGCAACGTGGTTGACTTCTTAATTGATGGAATATGGTTATAAATACTATTTAAAATAGAAATTTGCATTTATTTATTTATTTGCATTATTGTGCTGTTCCGTCCGCCCACTCCCATTACTATATAAACACCCAAGGAGCCAAAGCATGCAGGGCTGTGAACACCAACAAGCTCCACTGGAGGTCAGTCTGCAACGTGGTTGACTTCTTAATTGATTGTATATGGTAATAAATACTATTTAAAATAGAAATTTGCATTTATTTATTTATTTGCATTATTGTGCTGTTCCGTCCGCCCACTCCCATTACTATATAAACACCCAAGGAGCCAAAGCATGCAGGGCTGTGAACACCAAAAAGCTCCACTGGAGGTCAGTCTGCAACGTGGTTGACTTCTTAATTGATGGAATATGGTTATAAAAACTATTTAAAATAGAAATATACATTTGTTTATTTATTTGCATTATTGTGCTGTTCCGTCCGCCCACTCCCATTACTATATAAAAACCCAAGGAGCCAAGGCATGCAGGGCTGTATACACCAGCAAGCTGCACTGAAGGTAAGTCTGCAACGTGGTTGACTTCTTAAGTGATACTATTTGGTAATAAATACAACTTAAAATAGAAATCTCCTTTTATTTATTTATTTACATTATTGTGCTGTTCCGTCCGCCCACTCCCATTACTATATAAACACCCAAGGAGCCAAAGCATGCAGGGCTGTGAACACCAACAAGCTCCACTGGAGGTAAGTCTGCAACGTGGATGACTTTTAATTGATAGTATATGGTAATAAATACAATTTAAAACAGACATTTGCATTTATTTATTCATTTGAATTATTGTGCTGTTCTGTCCGCCCACACCCATTACTATATAAACACCCAAGGAGCCAAAATATGCAGGGCTGTAAACACCAACAAGCTCCACTGGAGGTAAGTCTGCAACGTGGTTGACTTCTTAATTGATAGTATATGGTATTAAATACTATTTAAAATAGAAATTTGCATTTATTTGCATTATTGTGCTGTTCCGTCCGCCCTCTCCCATTACTATATAAAAACCCAACAAGCCAAAGCATGCAGGGCTGTAAACACCAGCAAGCTCCACTGGAGGTAAGTCTGCAACGTGGTTGACTTTTTAATTGGTATTATATGGTAATAAATACTATTTAAAATAGAAATTTGCATTTATTTATTTATTTGCATTATTGTGCTGTTCCTTCTGCCCACTCCCATTACTATATAAACACCCAAGGAGCCAAAGCATGCAGGGCTGTGAACACCAACAAGCTCCACTGGAGGTCAGTCTGCAATGTGGTTGACTTCTTAATTGATAGTATATGGTAATAAATACTATTTAAAATAGAAATTTGCATTTATTTATTTATTTGCATAATTATGCTGTTCCGTCCGCCCACTCCCATTACTATATAAACACCCAAGGAGCCCAAGCATGCAGGGCTGTAAACACCAGCAAGCTGCAATGGAGGTAAGTCTGCAAAGTGGTTGACTTCTTAATTGATAGTATTTGGTAATAAATACTATTTAAAATAGAAATTTGCATTTATTTATTTATTTGCATTATTGTGCTGTTCCGTCCGCACACTCCCATTACTATATAAACACCCAAGGAGCGAAAGCATGCAGGGCTCTGAACACCAACAAGCTCCACTGGAGGTCAGTCTGCAACGTGGTTGACTTCTTAATTGATAGTATATGGTAATAAATACTATTTAAAATAGAAATTTGCATTTATTTATTTATTTGAATAATTGTGCTGTTCCGTCCGCCCACTCCCATTACTATATAAACACCCAAGGAGCCAAAGCATGCAGGGCTGTAAACACCAGCAAGCTGCAGTGGAGGTAAGTCTGCAACGTGCTCGACTTCTTAATAGATAGGATATGGTAATAAATACTATTTAAAATAGAAATTTGCATTTATTTATTTATTTGCATTATTGTGCTGTTCCGTCCGCCCACTCCCATTACTATATAAACACCCAAGGAGCCAAAGCATGTATGGCTGTAAACACCAGCAAGCTCCACTGGAGGTCAGTCTGCAACGTGGTTGACTTCTTAATTGATGGAATATGGTAATAAATAGTATTTAAAATAGAAATTTGCATTTATTTGTTTATTTGCATTATTGTGCTGTTCCGTCGGCCCACTCTCATTACTATATAAACACACAAGGAGACAAAGCATGCTGGGCTGAAGACACCAGCCAGCTGCACTGGAGGTAAGTCTGCAACGTGGTTTATCTCTTAATTGATACTATATGGTAATAAGTACTATTTAAAATAGAAATTTGCATTTCTTTATTTATTTGCATTATTGTGCTGTTCCGTCCGCCCACTCCCATTAGTATATAAACACCCAAGCAGCCAAAGCATGCAAGGCTGTAAACACCAGCAAGCTGCACTGTAGGTAAGTCTGCAAAGTGGTTGACTTCTTAATTGATAGTATATGGTAATAAATACTATTTAAAATAGAAATTTGCATTTATTTATTTATTTGCATTATTGTGCTGTTCCGTCCACCCACTCCCATTACTATATAAACACAAAAGGAGAGAAAGCATGCATGGCTGTAAACACCAGCAACCTCCACTGGAGGAAAGTCTGCAACGTGGTTGACTTCTTAATTGATAGTATATGGTAATAAATACAATTTAAAATAGACATTGGCATTTATTTATTTATTTGCATTATTGTGCTGTTCCATCCGCCCACTCCCATTACTATATAAACACCCAAGGAGCCAAAACATGCAGGGCTGTAAACACCAACAAGCTCCACTGGAGGTAAGTCTGCAACGTGGTTGACTTCTTAATTGATAGTATATGGTAATAAACCCTATTTAAAATAGAAATTTGCATTTATTTATTTATTTGCATTATTGTGCTGTTCCGTCCGCCCTCTCCCATTACTATATAAACAACCAAGGAGCCAAAGCATGCAGGGCTGTAAACACCAGCAAGCTGCACTGGAGGTAAGTCTGCAACGTGGTTAACTTCTTAATTGATAGAATATGATAATAAATACTATTTAAAATAGAAATTTGCTTTTATTTATTTATTTGCAATAATGTGCTGTTCCGTCCGCCCACTTCCATTACTATATAAACACCCAAGGAGCCAAAGCATGCAGGGCTGTGAACACCAAAAAGCTCCACTGGAGGTCAGTCTGCAACGTGGTTGACTTCTTAATTGATGGAATATGGTTATAAATACTATTTAAAATAGAAATTTACATTTATTTATTTGTTTGCATTATTGGGCTGTTCCATCCGCCCACTCCCATTACTATAGAAACACCCAAGGAGCCAAGGCATGCAGGGCTGTAAACACCAGCAAGCTGCACTGAAGGTAAGTCTGCAACGTGGTTGACTTCTTAAGTGATACTATTTGGTAATAAATACTACTTAAAATAGAAATTTGCTTTTATTTATTTATTTACATTATTGTGCTGTTCCGTCCGCCCACTCCCATTACTATATAAACACCCAAGGAGCCAAAGCATGCAGGGCTGTGAACACCAACAAGCTCCACTGGAGGTAAGTCTGCAACGTGGATGACTTTTTAATTGATAGAATATGGTAATAAATACAATTTAAAACAGACATTTGCATTTATTTATTCATTTGAATTATTGTGCTGTTCTGTCCGCCCACTCCAATTACTATATAAACACCCAAGGAGCCAAAATATGCAGGGCTGTAAACACCAACAATCTCCACTGGAGGTAAGTCTGCAACGTGGTGGACTTCTTAATTGATAGTATATGGTAATAAATACTATTTAAAATAGAAATTTGCATTTATTTATTTATTTGCATTATTGTGCTGTTCCGTCCGCCCTCTCCCATTACTATATAAACACCCAACAAGCCAAAGCATGCAGGGCTGTAAACACCAGCAAGCTCCACTGGAGGTAAGTCTGCAACGTGGTTGACTTCTTAATTGATATTATATGGTAATAAATACTATTTAAAATAGAAATTTGCATTTATTTATTTATTTGCATTATTGTGCTGTTCCTTCCGCCCACTCCCATTACTATATAAACACCCAAGGAGCCAAAGCATGCAGGGCTGTGAACACCAACAAGCTCCACTGGAGGTCAGTCTGCAACGTGGTTGACTTTTTAATTGATAGTATATGGTAATAAATACTATTTAAAATAGAAATTTGCATTTATTTATTTATTTGCATAATTGTGCTGTTCCGTCCGCCCACTCCCATTACTATATAAACACCCAAGGAGCCAAAGCATGCAGGGCTGTAAACACCAGCAAGCTGCACTGGAGGTAAGTCTGCAAAGTGGTTGACTTCTTAATTGATAGTATTTGGTAATAAATACTATTTAAAATAGAAATTTGCATTTATTTATTTATTTGCATTATTGTGCTGTTCCGTCCGCACACTCCCATTACTATATAAACACCCAAGGAGCCAAAGCATGCAGGGCTGTAAACACCAACAAGCTCCACTGGAGGTAAGTCTGCAAAGTGGTTGACTTCTTAATTGATAGTATATGGTAATAAACCCTATTAAAATAGAAATTTACATTTATTTATTTATTTGCATTATTGTGCTGTTCCGTCCGCCCTCTCCCATTACTATATAAACAACCAAGGAGCCAAAGCATGCAGGGCTGTAAACACCAGCAAGCTGCACTGGAGGTAAGTCTGCAACGTGGTTAACTTCTTAATTGATAGAATATGGTAATAAATACTATTTAAAATAGAAATTTGCTTTTATTATTTATTTGCAATAATGTGCTGTTCTGTCCGCCCACTTCCATTACTATATAAACACCCAAGGAGCCAAAGCATGCAGGGCTGTAAACACCAACAAGCTCCACTGGAGGTCAGTCTGCAACGTGGTTGACTTCTTAATTGATGGAATATGGTAATAAATACTATTTAAAATAGAAATTTGCATTTATTTATTTATTTGCATTATTGTGCTTTTTCGTCCGCCCACTCCCATTACTATATAAACACCCAAGGAGCCAAAGCATGCAGGGCTGTGAACACCAAAAAGCTCCACTGGAGGTCAGTCTGCAACGTGGTTGACTTCTTAATTGATGGAATATGGTTATAAATACTATTTAAAATAGAAATTTACATTTATTTATTTATTTGCATTATTGTGCTGTTCCGTCCGCCCACTCCCATTACTATATAAACATCCAAGGAGCCAAGGCATGCAGGGCTGTAAACACCAGCAAGCTGCACTGAAGGTAAGTCTGCAAAGTGGTTGACTTCTTAAGTGATACTATTTGGTAATAAATACTACTTAAAATAGAAATTTGCTTTTATTTATTTATTTACATTATTGTGCTGTTCCGTCCGCCCACTCCCATTACTATATAAACACCCAAGGAGCCAAAGCATGCAGGGCTGTGAACACCAACAAGCTCCACTGGAGGTAAGTCTGCAACGTGGATGACTTTTTAATTGATAGAATATGGTAATAAATACAATTTAAAACAGACATTTGCATTTATTTATTCATTTGAATTATTGTGCTGTTCTGTCCGCCCACTCCAATTACTATATAAACACCCAAGGAGCCAAAATATGCAGGGCTGTAAACACCAACAATCTCCACTGGAGGTAAGTCTGCAACGTGGTGGACTTCTTAATTGATAGTATATGGTAATAAATACTATTTAAAATAGAAATTTGCATTTATTTATTTATTTGCATTATTGTGCTGTTCCGTCCGCCCTCTCCCATTACTATATAAACACCCAACAAGCCAAAGCATGCAGGGCTGTAAACACCAGCAAGCTCCACTGGAGGTAAGTCTGCAACGTGGTTGACTTCTTAATTGATATTATATGGTAATAAATACTATTTAAAATAGAAATTTGCATTTATTTATTTATTTGCATTATTGTGCTGTTCCTTCCGCCCACTCCCATTACTATATAAACACCCAAGGAGCCAAAGCATGCAGGGCTGTGAACACCAACAAGCTCCACTGGAGGTCAGTCTGCAACGTGGTTGACTTCTTAATTGATAGTATATGGTAATAAATACTATTTAAAATAGAAATTTGCATTTATTTATTTATTTGCATAATTGTGCTGTTCCATCCGCCCACTCCCATTACTATATAAACACCCAACGAGCCAAAGCATGCAGGGCTGTAAAACCAGCAAGCTGCACTGGAGGTAAGTCTGCAACGTGGTCGACTTCTTAAGTGATAGTATTGGGTAATAAATACTATTTAAAATAGAAATTTGCTTTTATTTATTTATTTGCATTATTGTGCTGTTCCGTCCGCCCACTCCCATTAGTGTATAAACACCCAAGGAGCCAAAGCATGCAGGGCTGTAAACACCAGCAAGCTGCACTGGAGGTAAGTCTGCAAAGTGGTTGACTTCTTAATTGATAGTATTTGGTAATAAATACTATTTAAAATAGAAATTTGCATTTATTTATTTATTTGCATTATTGTGCTGTTCCGTCCGCACACTCCCATTACTATATAAACACCCAAGGAGCGAAAGCATGCAGGGCTCTGATCACCAACAAGCTCCACTGGAGGTAAGTCTGCAACGTGGTTGACTTCTTAATTGATGGAATATGGTAAGAAATACTATTTAAAATAGAAATTTGCATTTATTTATTTATTTGCATTATTGTGCTGTTCTGTCCCCCCACTCCCATTACTATATAAACACCCAAGGCGCCAAAGCATGCAGGGCTGTAAACACCAGCAGGCTCCACTGGAGGAAAGTCTGCAATGTGGTTGACTTCTTAATTGATAGTATATGGTAATAAATACTATTTAAAACAGAAATTTGCATTTATTTATTTATTTGCATTATTGTGCTGTTCCGTCCGCCCTCTCCCATTACTATATAAACACCCAAGGAGCCAAAGCAAGCCGGGCTGTGAACACCAACAAGCTCCACTGGAGGTCAGTCTGCAACGTGGTTGACTTCTTAATTGATTGTATATGGTAATAAATACTATTTAAAATAGAAATTTGCATTTATTTATTTATTTGCATTATTGTGCTGTTCCGTCCGCCCACTCCCATTACTCTATAATCACCCAAGGAGCCAAAGCATGCAGGGCTGTAAACACCAGCAAGCTGCACTGGAGGTAAGTCTGCAACGTGGTCGACTTCTTATGTGATGGTATTTGGTAATAAATACTGTTTAAAATGTAAATTTGCTTTTATTTATTTATTTGCATTATTGTGCTGTTCCGTCCGCCCACTCCTATTACTATATAAACACCCAAGGAGCCAAAGCATGCAGGGCTGTGAACACAAACAAGCTCCACTGGAGGTAAGTCTGCAACATGGATGACTTCTTAATTGATAGTATATGGTAATAAATTCAATTGAAAACAGACATTTGCATTTATTTATTTATTTGAATTATTGTGCTGTTCTGTCCGCCCACTCCCATTACTATATAAACACCCAAGGATCCAAAGCATGCAGGGCTGTAAACACCAACAAGCTCCACTGGAGGTAAGTCTGCAACGTGGTTGACTTCTTAATGGATAGTATATGGTAATAAATACTATTTAAAATAGAAATTTGCATTTATTTATTTATTTCCATATTGTGCTGTTCCGTCCGCCCTCTCCCATTTCTATATAAACACCCAACGAGCCAAAGCATGCAGGGCTGTAAACACCAACAAGTTGCACTGGAGGTAAGTCTGCAACGTGGTTGACTTCTTCATTGATAGTATATGGTAATAAATACTATTTAAAATAGAAATTTGCATTTATTTATTTACTTGCATTATTGTGCTGTTCCGTCCGCCCACTCCTATTACTATATAAAGACCCAAGGAACCAAAGCATGCAGGGCTGTAAACACCAACAAGCTCCACTGGAGGTAAGTCTGCAACGTGGTTGACTTCTTCATTGATAGTATATGGTAATAACTACTATTTAAAATAGAAATTTGCATTTATTTATTTATTTGCATTATTGTGCTGTTCCGTCCGCCCACTCCCTTACTATATGAACACCCAAGGAGCCAAAGCATGCAGGGCTGTAAACACCAGCAAGCTCCACTGGAGGTAAGTCTGCAATGTGGTTGACTTCTTAATTGATAATATATGGTAATAAATACTCTTTAAAATAGAAATTTGCATTTATTTATGTATTTGAATTACTGTGCTGTTCTGTCCGCCCACTCCCATTACTATATAAACACCCAAGGAGCGCAAGCATGCAGGGCTGTCAACACCAACAAGCTCCACTGGAGGTCAGTCTGCAACGTGGTTGACTTCTTGATCGATGGAATATGGTTATAAATACTATTTAAAATATAAATTTACATTTATTTACCTATTTGCATTATTGTGCTGTTCTGTCCGCCCACTCCCATTACTATATAAACACCCAAGGAGCCAAAGCATGCAGGGCTGTAAACACCAGCAAGCTGCACTGGAGGTAAGTCTGCAACGTGGTTGACTTCTTAAGTGATGGAATATGGTAATAAATACTATTTAAAATAGAAATTTGCTTGTATTTATTTATATGCATTATTGTGCTGTTCCGTCCGCCCACTCCTATTACTATATAAACACCCAAGGCCCAAAGCATGCAGGGCTGTGAACACCAACAAGCTCCACTGGAGGTCAGTCTGCAACGTGGTTGACTTTTTAATTGATTGTATATGGTAATAAATACTAATTAAAACAGAAATTTGCACTTATTTATTTATTTGCATTATTGTTCTGTTCCGTCCGCCCACTCCCATTACTATATAAACACCCAAAGAGCCAAAGCATGCAGGGCTGTGAACACCAACAAGCTCCACTGGAGGTCAGTGTGCAACGATGTTGACTTTTTAATTGATGGAATACTATTTAAAATAGAAATTTAAAATAGAAATTTGCATTTATTAATTTATTTGCATTATTGTGCTGTCTTGTCCGCCCACTCCCATTACTATATAAACACCCAAGGGGCCAAAGCATGCAGGGCTGTAAACAACAGCAAGCTGCACTGGAGGTAAGTCTGCAAAGTGGTTGACTTCTTAATTGATAGTATTTGGTAATAAATACTATTTAAAATAGAAATTTGCATTTATTTATTTATTTGCATTATTGTGCTATTCTGTCCGCCACTCCCATTACTATATAAACACCGAAGGCGCCAAAGCATGCAGGACTGTAAACACCAGCAGGCTCCACTGGAGGAAAGTCTACAATGTGGTTGACTACTTATTGATAGTAAATGGTAATAAATACTATTTAAAATAGAAATTTGCATTTATTTATTTATTTGCATTATTGTGCTGTTCCGTCCGCCCACTCCCATTACTATATAAACACCCAACGAGCCAAAGCATGCAGGGCTGTAAACACCATCAAGCTCCACTGGAGGTAAGTCTGCAACGTGGTTGACTTCTTAATTGATTGTATATGGTAATAAATACTATTTAAAATAGAAATTTGCATTTATTTATTTATTTGCATTATTGTGCTGTTCCGTCCGCCCACTCCTATTACTATATAAATACCCAAGGAGACAAAGCATGCAGGGCTGTGAACACCAACAAGCTCCACTGGAGGTCAGTCTGCAACGTGGTTGACTTCTTAATTGATTGTATATGGTAATAAATACTTTTTAAAACAGAAATTTGCATTTATTTATTTATTTGCATTATTGTGCTGTTCCGTCCGCCCACTCCCATTACTATATAAACACCCAAGGAGCCAAAGCATGCAGGGCTGTAAACACCATCAAGCTCCACTTGAGGTAAGTCTGCAAAGTGGTTGACTTCTTAATTGATAGTATATGGTAATAAATTCTATTTAAAATAGAAATTTGCATTTATTTATTTATTTGCATTATTGTGCTGTTCCGTCCGCCCACTCCCATTACTATATAAACACCCAAGGAGCCAAAGCATGCAGGGCTTTGACCACCAACTAGGTCCACTGGAGGTCAGTCTGCAACGTGGTTGACTTCTTAATTGATAGTATATGGTATTTTAAATACTATTTAAAATAGAAATTTGCATTTATTTATTTATTTATTTGCATTATTGTGCTGTTCCGTCCGCCCACTCCCATTACTATATAAACACGCAAGGAGCCAAAGTGTGCAGGGCTGTAAACACCAGCAAGCTCCACTGGAGGTAAGTCTGCAACGTGGTTGACTATTTATTTGATTGTATATGGTAATAAATACTATTTAAAATAGAAATTTGCATTTATTTCTTTATTTGCATTATTGTCCTGTTCCGTCAGCCCACTTCCATTACAATATAAACACCCATGGAGCCAAAGCATGCAGGGCTGTAAACACCAGCAAGCTGCACTGGAGGTATGTCTGCAACATGGTTGACTTTTTAATTGATAGTATATAGTAATAAATACTATTTAAAACAGAAATTTGCATTTATTTATTTATTTGCATTATTGTGCAGTTCCGTCGGCCCCCTCCCATTACTATATAAACACCCAAGGAGCCAAAGCATGCAGGGCTGTAAACACCAGCAAGCTCCACTGGAGGTAAGTCTGTAACGTGGTTGACTTCTTAATTGATAGTATATGGTAATAAATACTATTTAAAATAGAAATTTGCATTTATTTATTTATGTGCATTATTGTTCTGTTCCGTCCGCCCACTCCCATTACTATATAAACACCCAAAGAGACAAAGCATGCTGGGCTGAAAACACCAGCAAACTCCACTGGAGGTACGTCTGCAACGTGGTTGACCTCTTAATTGATAGTTTATGTTAATAAATACTATTCAAAATAGAAATTTGCATTTCTTTATTTATTTGCATTATTTTGCTGTTCCGTCCGCCCACTCCCATTACTATATCAACACCTAAGGAGCCAAAGCATGCAGGGCTGTAAACACCAGCAAGCTGCACTGTAGGTAAGTCTGCTTCGTGGTTGACTTCTTAATTGATTGTATAAGGTAATAAATACTATTTAAAATAGAAATTTGCATTTATTTATTTATTTGCATTATTGTGCTGTTCCGTCCGCCCACTCCCATTACTATTTAAACACCCAAGGAGCCAAAGCATGCAGGGCTGCGAACACCAACAAGCTCCACTGGAGGTCAGTCTGCAATGTGGTTGACTTCTTAATTGATGGAATATGGTAATAAATACTATTTAAAATAGAAATTTGCATTTATTTATTTATTTGCATTATTGTGCTGTTCCGTCCGCCCACTCCCATTACTATATAACCATCCAAGAAACCAAAGCATGCAGGGCTGTAAACACCAGCAAGCTGCAGTGGAGGTAAGTCTGCAACATGGTTGACTTCTTAATTGATAATAATTGTTAATAAATACTATTTTAAATAGAAATTTGCATTTATTTATTTATTTGCATTGTTGTGCTGTTCCGTCCACCCACTCCCATTACTATATAAACACTCAAGGGGCCAAAGCATGCAGGGCTGTGAACACCAACAAGCTCCACTGGAGGTCAGTCTGCAACGTGGTTGACTTCTTAATTGATAGTATATGGTAATAAATACTATTTAAAATAGAAATTTGGATTTATTTATTTATTTGCATTATTGTGCTGTTCCGTCCGCCCACTCCCATTACTATATAAACACCCAAGGAGCCAAAGCATGCAGGGCTGTAAACACCAGCAAGCTGCACTGGAGGTACGTCTGCAACGTGGTTGACTTCTTAATTGATAGTACAATGTAATAAATACTATTTAAAATAGAAGTTTGCATTTATTTATTTATTTGCCTTATTGTGCTGTTCCGTCCGCCCACTCCCAATACTATATAAACACACAAGGAGCAAAAGCATGCAGGGGTGTGAACACCAACAAGCTGCACTGGAGGTAAGTCTGCAACGTGGTTGACTTCTTAATTGATTGTATATGTTAATAAATACTATTTAAAATAGAAATTTGCATTTATTTATTTATTTGCATTATTGTGCTGTACCGTCCGCCCACTCACATTACTATATAAACACTCAAGGAGCCAAAGCATGCAGGGCTGTGAACACCAACAAGCTCCACTGGAGGTCAGTCTGCAACGTGGTTGACTTCTTAATTGATGGAATATGGTAATAAATACTATTTAAAATAGAAATTTGCATTTATTTATTTATTTGCATTATTGTGATGTTCCGTCCGCTCACTCCCATTACTATATAAACACCCTAGGAGCCAAAGCATGCAGGGCTGTATACACCACCAAGCTCAACTGGAGGTAATTCTGCAATGTGGTTGACTTCTTAATTAATAGTATATGGTAATAAATACTATTTTAAATAGAAATTTGCATTTATTTATTTATTTGCATTATTGTGATGTTCCGTCCGCCCACTCCCTTTACTATATAAACACCCAAGGAGACAAAGCATGCAGGGCTGTAAACTCCAGCAAGCTCCACTGGAGGTCAGTCTGCAACGTGGTTGACTTCTTAATTGATAGTATATGGCAATAAATACTATTTAAAATAGAAATTTGCATTTATTTATTTATTTGCATTGTTGTGCTGTTCCGTCCGCCCACTCCCATTACTATATAAACACCCAAGGAGACAAAGCATGCTGGGCTGAAAACACCAGCAAGCTCCACTGGAGGTACGTCTGCAACGTGGTTGACCTCTTAATTGATAGTATATGGTAATAAATACTATTTAAAATAGAAATTTGCATTTATTTATTTTTTTTGCATTATTGTGCTGTTCCGTCCGCCCACTCCCATTACTATATAAACACCCAGGGAGCCAAAGCATGCAGGGCTGTAAACACCAGCAAGCTCCACTGGAGGTAAGTCTGCAACATGGTTGACTTCTTAATTGATAGTATATGGTAATAAATACTATTTAAAATAGAAATTTGCATTTATTTATTTATTTGCATTATTGTGCTGTTCCGTCGGCCCCCTCCCATTACCATATAAACACCCAAGGAGCCAAAGCATGCAGGGCTGTAAACACCAACAAGCTCCACTGGAGGTATGTCTGCAACGTGGTTGACTTCTTAATTGATAGTATATGGTAATAAATACTATTTAAAATAGAAATTTGCATTTATTTATTATTTGCATTAATGTGCTGTTCCGTCCACCCACTCCCATTACTATATAAACACACAAGGAGCCAAAGCATTCAGGGCTGTGAACACCAACAAGCTCCACTGGACGTAAGTCTGCAACGTGGATGACTTTTAATTGATAGTATATGGTAATAAATACAATTTAAATCAGACATTTGCATTTATTTATTTATTTGCATTATTGTGCTGTTCCGTCCGCCCACTCCCATTACTATATTAACACCCAACGAGCCATAGCATGCAGGGCTGTAAACACCAGCAAGCTGCACTGGAGGTAAGTCTGCAACGTGGTTAACTTCTTAATTGATAGTATAAGGTAATAAATACTATTTAAAATAGAAATTTGCATTTATTTATTTATTTGCATTATTGTGCTGTTCCGTCCGCCCACTCCCAATACGATATAAACACACAAGGAGCCAAAGCATGCAGGGCTGTGAACACCAACAAGCTCCACTGGAGGTAAGTCTGCAACGTGGTTGACTCCTTAATTGATTGTATATTGTAATAAATACTATTTAAAATAGAAATTTGCATTTATTTATTTATTTGCATTATTGTGCTGTTCCGTCCGCCCACTCCCATTACTATATAAACACCCAAGGAGCCAAAGCATGCAGGACTGTAAACACCAGCAAGCTGCACTGGATGTAAGTCTGCAACGTGGTTGACTTCTTCATTGATAGTATAAGGTAATAAATACTATTTAAAATAGAAATTTGCATTTATTTATTTATTTGCATTATTGTGCTGTCCCGTCCGCCCACTCCCAATACTATATAAACACACAAGGAGCCAAAGCATGCAGGGGTGTGAACACAAACAAGCTCCACTGGAGGTAAGTCTGCAACGTGGTTGACTTCTTAATTGATTGTATATGGTAATAAATTCTATTTAAAATAGAAATTTGCATTTATTTATTTATTTGCATTATTGTGCTGTTCCGTCCAACCACTCCCATTACTATATAAACACCCAAGGAGCCAAAGCATGCAGGGCTGTGAACACCAACAAGCTCCACTGGAGGTCAGTCTGCAACGTGGTTAACTTCTTAATTGATGGAATATGGTAATAAATACTATTTAAAATAGAAATTTGCATTTATTTATTTATTTGCATTATTGTGCTGTTCCGTCCGCCCACTCCCATTACTATATATACACCCAAGGAGCCAAAGCATGCTGGGCTGTAAACACCAGCAAGCTCCACTGGAGGTCAGTCTGCAACGTGGGTGACTTCTTAATTGATATTATATGGTAATAAATACAATTTAAAATAGAAATTTGCATTTATTTTTTTATTTGCATTATTGTGCTGTTCCGTCCGCACACTCCCATTATCATATAAACACCCAAGGAGAGAAAGCATGCTGGGCTGAAAACACCAGCAAGCTCCACTGGAGGTACGTCTGCAACGTGGTTGACCTCTTAATTGATAGTATATGGTGATAAATACTATTTAAAATAGAAATTTGCATTTATTTATTTATTTGCATTATTGTGCTGTTCCGTCCGCCCACTCCCATTACTATATAAACACCCAAGGAGCCAAAGCATGCAGGGCTCCAAGCTCCACTGGAGGTCAGTCTGCAATGTGGTTGACTTCTGAATTGATAGTATATGGTAATAAACACTATTTAAAATAGAAATTTGTATTTATTTATTTATTTGCATTATTGTGCTGTTCCGTCCGCCCACTCCCATTACTATATAAACACACAAGGAGCCAAAGCATGCAGGGCCGTAAACTCCAGCAAGCTCCACTGGAGGTCAGTCTGCAACGTGGTTGACTTATTAATTGATAGTATATGGTTATAAATACTATTTGAAATAGAAATTTGCATTTATTTTTTATTTGCATTATTGTGCTGTTCCTTCCGCCCACTCCCATTACTATATAAACACCCAAGGAGACAAAGCATGCTGGGCTGTGAACACCAACAAACTCCACTGGAGGTCAGTCTGCAACGTGGTTGACTTCTTAATTGATGGAATATGGTAATAAATACTATTTAAAATAGAAATTTGCATTTATTTATTTATTTGCATTATTGTGCTGTTCCGTCCGCCCACTCCCATTACTATATAAACACCCAAGGAACCAAAGCATGCAAGGCTGTAAACACCAGCAAGCTGCACTGGAGGTAAGTCTGCAACGTGGTTGACTTCTTAATTTATAGTATAAGGTAATAAATACTATTTAAAATAGAAATTTGCATTTATTTATTTATTTGCATTATTGTGCTGTTCCGTCCGCCCACTCCCAATACTATATAAACACACAAGGAGCCAAAGCATGCAGGGGTGTGAACACCAACAAGCTCCACTGGAGGTAAGTCTGCAACGTGGTTGACTTCTTAATTGATAGTATATGGTAATAAATACTATTTAAAATAGAAATTTGCATTTATTTATTTATTTGCATTATTGTGCTGTTCCGTCCGCCCACTCCAATTACTATATAAACACCCAAGGAGCCAAAGCATGCAGGGCTGTGAACACCAACAAGCTCCACTGGAGGTCAGTCTGCAACATGGTTGACTTCTTAATTGATAGTATATGGTAATAAATACTATTTAAAATAGAAATTTGCATTTATTTATTTATTTGCATTATTGTGCTGTTTCGTCGGCCCCCTCCCATTACCATATAAACACCCAAGGAGCCAAAGCATGCCAAAGCATGAAATCACATGGGCCATCAAGCACACCACAGCCAGAAAAGCGCCTGGCCATGATGGCATTCAAAACCGGGTTCTCCAGGAGTTCACGGATAGAGCAGTAGAGTACCTGACACACATCACAAATGCCATCCTGCAACACCAACACTTCCCTGCCTTTTGGAAGGCGGCCAAGGTCCTGATGTTCAGGAAGCCAGGGAAAGACAACTCCCTCCCACAAAATTACCGACCCATCAGTCTGCTGAGCTCGCTCAGTAAGATAGTTGAGAAGGTAATACTTAAACGTCTCACTCGTCACTGCATCACCAATGACACCCTAAGACCGGAGCAATTCGGATTTAGGAATCACCACTCCACAACACAACAACTCCTCCGCGTAGTTGAACACATAACAGACGGCTACAACAAAAACAAAGCCACTGGGGCGGTGTTCCTGGACATCGAAAAAGCTTTCGATCGTCTCTGGCACAACGGCCTTATACGCAAACTTAACGACGCCGCGTTTCCCGACGGACTCGTGCATCTCATACACTCATATCTCACCAACAGAAGCTTCAACACTGACGTGCAGGGCAAACAGTCTACACGACATGGTATTCAAGCCGGAGTACCCCAAGGCAGCATCCTGGGGCCCCTCTTGTTTAACCTATACATTAATGATTTTCCATCCACACATAACACGATGACTGCAATCTACGCAGATGACACCGCCATCATGGCGCAAGATTGGAAGCCATCAAACATTAACTCACGCCTACAGACAGCACTCAGAACTGCCGAACCTTGGTTGGAGAAATGGCGTGTTAAAGTCAACGTCGACAAGTGTGAGGCAGTTCTGTTCACACGCAGACCGAAACACTTGCGCAAACACCAACACTGTAGACCAATTACTCTACATACACGCCCAATACGCTTCCGTGAGAAGGTCAAATACCTTGGTGTCTGGCTGGACCGGAAACTCATATGGGGGGACCACATACAACACATGACCAACAGAGCAAACGCGAGGCTCAAACAACTCTACCCGATGCTCAACAGGGAAAGCAAACTGAATAGCCGGGTGTCGAGGAACCTCTACATGACACATATTAGACCTCTGATGACGTACGGTGCTCCGTGCTGGGCATACGCGGCGCCAACACGGCTGCGCCGCCTGCAGCTCATACAGAACAAGGTACTACGCATCATTAGCAACGCTCCACGATACACACGCACCGTGGACCTTCACAATGAATACCGCCTAGAGCGCCTCTCGGTGGTATTCAAGAAACTCGCCACACGACTATACAGAAACTCGAGACACTCGAACAACCCCTTCATCCTACGCTTGGGGAACTACGATCACAACCATAGGTGGAAACATAATCGCCCAAAAACACTTCTCCTCAGAGACTAACCACCTACGGCCGTAGGGAACACCAACTCACAAACACGATGAACATGGCAAACCCCTGCAAAACAGCAATCTGACTGGCAATGCCAGCTGAGCACACAGCCGACCTACAGGCAAGGCAGGGAAACCATATTCATTCGCACTAAACATAAACAAACCTAAACAGTCCCGCACACTTAGCCAGTTCTATGACCGAACTGCCTAACTACCTTGACAGACTTGGCTATGTTACAGGTATTCTGCCACAGCCGACCCAGGAGGCATCATTGGAGCTCAGCTGCAGCAGAACCTCGCATCTAAACGGACTGATTCTTTACGACAAACCTAGCAAAGTTAATGGTACTGAGAAAATACCCATCACTAACATTACCAACCCTTGCATGATCTGTCGCAGATAGTATACCGCTACTGCCCTTCATACCTACCCCACTGTCGCAGAGGTTTTTTTCCCTTGGCTCTTGCCTTGGCACTTTTTTTCCTCTGCCCTTACATACCTTTACCCTTCGTATACCTTTCGACCAACTCTATCTCCAGATGCACCGTATTAATGGGTGATCGCGCCCACACGTACGGATAACATCGCGGTTCCCACATCCCGTGATCCACCTTAACAAACTAACTTAATTACGGAGGTGACAGTAGAACTTTTGTGATGGTCACCACGTTGGTGTGGGCGTGGAGGGGCCCCATCCGGCCTTTATAAAAAAAAAAAAAAAAGCATGCAGGGCTGTAAACACCAACAAGCTCCACTGGAGGTATGTCTGCAACGTGGTTGACTTCTTAATTGATAGTATATGGTAATAAATACTATTTAAAATAGAAATTTGCATTTATTTATTATTTGCATTATTGTGCTGTTCCGTCCACCCACTCCCATTACTATATAAACACCCAAGGAGCCAAAGCATTCAGGGCTGTGAACACCAACAAGCTCCACTGGACGTAAGTCTGCAACGTGGATGACTTTTAATTGATAGTTATGGTAATAAATACAATTTAAATCAGACATTTGCATTTATTTATTTATTTGCATTATTGTGCTGTTCTTTCCGCCCACTCCCATTACTATATAAACACCCAAGGAGCCAAAGCATGCAGGGCTGTAAACACCAACAAGCTCCACTGGAGGTAAGTCTGCAACGTGGTTGACTTCTTAATTGATAGTATATGGTAATAAATAATATTTAAAATAGAAATTTGCATTTATTTATTTATTTGCATTATTGTGCTGTTCCGTAAGCCCTCTCCCATTACTATATAAACACCCAACGAGCCAAAGCATGCAGGGCTGTAAACACCAGCAAGCTGCACTGGAGGTAAGTCTGCAACGTGGTTAACTTCTTAATTGATAGTATAAGGTAATAAATACTATTTAAAATAGAAATTTGCATTTATTTATTTATTTGCATTATTGTGCTGTTCCGTCCGCCCACTCCCAATACGATATAAACACACAAGGAGCCAAAGCATGCAGGGCTGTGAACACCAACAAGCTCCACTGGAGGTAAGTCTGCAACGTTGTTGACTCCTTAATTGATTGTATATTGTTATAAATACTATTTAAAATAGAAATTTGCATTTATTTGTTTTATTTGCATTATTGTGCTGTTCCGTCCGCCCACTCCCATTACTATATAAACACCCAAGGAGCCAAAGCATGCAGGGCTGTGAACACCAACAAGCTCCACTGGAGGTAAGTCTGCAACGTGGTTGACTTCTTAATTGATGGAATATGGTAATAAATACTATTTAAAATAGAAATTTGCATTTATTTATTTATTTGCATTATTGTGCTGTTCCGTCCGCCCACTCCCATTACTATATAAACACCCAACGAGCCAAAGCATGCAGGGCTGTAAACACCAGCAAGCTGCACTGGATGTAAGTCTGCAACGTGGTTGACTTCTTCATCGATAGTATAAGGCAATAAATACTATTTAAAATAGAAATTTGCATTTATTTATTTATTTGCATTATTGTGCTGTCCCGTCCGCCCACTCCCAATACTATATAAACACACAAGGAGCCTAAGCATGCAGGGGTGTGAACACCAACAAGCTCCACTGGAGGTAAGTCTGCAACGTGGTTAACTTCTTAATTGATGGAATATGGTAATAAATACGATTTAAAATAGAAATTTGCATTTATTTATTTATTTGCATTATTGTGCTGTTCCGTCCGCCCACTCCCATTACTATATAAACACCCAAGGAGCCAAAGCATGCTGGGCTGTAAACACCAGCAAGCTCCACTGGAGGTCAGTCTACAACGTGGGTGACTTCTTAATTGATAGTATATGGTAATAAATACAATTTCAAATAGAAATTTGCATTTATTTTTTTATTTGCATTATTGTGCTGTTCCGTCCGCACACTCCCATTATCATATAAACACCCAAGGAGACAAAGCATGCTGGGCTGAAGACACCAGCAAGCTCCACTGGAGGTACGTCTGCAACGTGGTTGACCTCTTAATTGATAGTATATGGTAATAAATACTATTTAAAATAGAAATTTTCATTTCTTTATTTATTTGCATTATTGTGTTGTTCCGTCCGCCTGTTCCCATTACTATATAAACACCCAAGGAGCCAAAGCATGCGGGGCTGTAAACACCAGCAAGCTGCACTGGAGGTAAGTCTGCAACATGGTTGACTTCTTAATTGATAGTATTTGGTAATAAATACTATTTTAAATAGAAATTTGCATTTATTTATTTATTTGCATTATTGTGCTGTTCCGTCCGCCCACTCCCATTACTATATAAACACCCAAGGAGCCAAAGCATGCAGGGCTCCAAGCTCCACTGGAGGTCAGTCTGCAATGTGGTTGACTTCTGAATTGATAGTATATGGTAATAAACACTATTTAAAATAGAAATTTGCATTTATTTATTTATTTGCATTATTGTGCTGTTCCGTCCGCCCACTCCCATTACATTATAAACACACAAGGAGCCAAAGCATGGAGGGCTGTAAACTCCAGCAAGCTCCACTGGAGGTCAGTCTGCAACGTGGTTGACTTCTTAATTGATAGTATATGGTTATAAATACTATTTGAAATAGAAATTTGCATTTATTTTTTTATTTGCATTATTGTGCTGTTCCGTCCGACCACTCCCATTACTATATAAACACCCAAGGAGACAAAGCATGCTGGGCTGTGAACACCAACAAGCTCCACTGGAGGTCAGTCTGCAACGTGGTTGACTTCTTAATTGATGGAATATGGTAATAAATACTATTTAAAATAGAAATTTGCATTTATTTATTTATTTGCATTATTGTGCTGTTCCGTCCGCCCACTCCCATTACTATATAAACACCCAAGGAGCCAAAGCATTCAGGGCTGTGAACACCAACAAGCTCCACTGGAGGTCAGTCTGCAACGTGGTTGACTTCTTAATTGATGGAATATGGTAATAAATACTATTTAAAATAGAAATTTGCATTTATTTATTTATTTGCATTATTGTGCTGTTCCGTCCGCCCACTCCCATTACTATATAAACACCCGAGGAGCCAAAGCATGCAGGGCTGTAAACACCAGCAAGCTGCACTGGATGTAAGTCTGCAACGTGGTTGACTTCTTCATTGATAGTATAAGGTAATAAATACTATTTAAAATAGAAATTTGCATTTATTTATTTATTTGAATTATTGTGCTGTTCCGTCCGCCCACTCCCATTACTATATAAACACCCAAGGAGCCAAAGCATGCTGGGCTGAAAACACCAGCAAGCTCCACTGGAGGTACGTCTGCAACGTGGTTGACCTCTTAATTGATAGTATATGGTAATAAATACTATTTAAAATAGAAATTTTCATTTCTTTATTTATTTGCATTATTGTGCTGTTCCGTCCGCCTGCTCCCATTACTATATAAACACCCAAGGAGGCAAAGCATGCGGGGCTGTAAACACCAGCAAGCTGCACTGGAGGTCAGTCTGCAACGTGGTTGACTTCTTAATTGATGTAATATGGTAATAAATACTATTTAAAATAGAAATTTGCATTTATTTATTTATTTGCATTATTGTGCTGTTCCGTCCGCCCACTCCCATTACTATATAAACACCCAAGGAGCCAAAGCATGCAGGGCTGTAAACACCAGCAAGCAGCACTGGAGGTAAGTCTGCAACGTTGTTGACTTCTTAATTTATAGTATAAGGTAATAAATACTATTTAAAATAGAAATTTGCATTTATTTATTTATTTGCATTATTGTGCTGTTCCGTCCGCCCACTCCCAATACTATATAAACACACAAGGAGCCAAAGCATGCAGGGGTGTGAACACCAACAAGCTCCACTGGAGGTAAGTCTGCAACGTGGTTGACTTCTTAATTGATAGTATATGGTAATAAATACTATTTAAAATAGAAATTTGCATTTATTTATTTGCATTATTGTGCTGTTCCGTCCGCCCACTCCAATTACTATATAAACACCCAAGGAGCCAAAGCATGCAGGGCTGTGAACACCAACAAGCTCCACTGGAGGTCAGTCAGCAACGTGGTTGACTTCTTAATTGATGGAATATGGTAATAAATACTATTTAAAATAGAAATTTGCATTTCTTTATTTATTTGCATTATTGTGCTGTTCCGTCCGCCCACTCCCATTACTATATAAACACCCAAGGAGCCAAAGCATGCGGGGCTGTAAACACCAGCAAGCTCCACTAGAGGTAAGTCTGCAACGTGGTTGACTTCTTAATTGATAGTATATGGTAATAAATACTATTTAAAATAGAAATTTGCATTTATTTATTTGCATTATTGTGCTGTTCCGTCCGCCCACTCCAATTACTATATAAACACCCAAGGAGCCAAAGCATGCAGGGCTGTGAACACCAACAAGCTCCACTGGAGGTCAGTCTGCAACGTGGTTGACTTCTTAATTGATGGAATATGGTAATAAATACTATTTAAAATAGAAATTTGCATTTCTTTATTTATTTGCATTATTGTGCTGTTCCGTCCGCCCACTCCCATTACTATGTAAACACCCAAGGAGCCAAAGCATGCGGGGCTGTAAACACCAGCAAGCTCCACTAGAGGTAAGTCTGCAACGTGGTTGACTTCTTAATTGATAGTATATGGTAATAAATACTATTTAAAATAGAAATTTGCATTTATTTATTTATTTGCATTATTGTGCTGTTCCGTCCGCCCACTCCCAATACTATATAAACACACAAGGAGCCAAATCATGCAGGGGTGTGAACACCAACAAGCTCCACTGGAGGTAAGTCTGCAACGTGGTTGACTTCTTAATTGATAGTATATGGTAATAAATACTATTTAAAATAGAAATTTGCATTTATTTATTTGCATTATTGTGCTGTTCCGTCCGCCCACTCCAATTACTATATAAACACCCAAGGAGCCAAAGCATGCAAGGCTGTATACACCACCAAGCTCCACTGGAGGTAAGTCTGCAACGTGGTTGACTTCTTAATTGATAGTATAAGGTAATAAATACTATTTAAAATAGAAATTTGAATTTATTTATTTATTTGAATTATTGTGCTGTTCCGTCCGCCCACTACCAATACTATATAAACACACAAGGAGCCAAAGCATGCAGGGCTGTGAACACCAACAAGCTCCACTGGAGGTAAGTCTGCAACGTGGTTGACTTCTTAATTGATAGTATATGGTAATAAATACTATTTAAAATAGAAATTTGAATTTATTTATTTATTTGAATTATTGTGCTGTTCCGTCCGCCCACTACCAATACTATATAAACACACAAGGAGCCAAAGCATGCAAGGCTGTATACACCACCAAGCTCCACTAGAGGTAAGTCTGCAACGTTGTTGACTTCTTAATTTATAGTATAAGGTAATAAATACTATTTAAAATAGAAATTTGCATTTATTTATTTATTTGCATTATTGTGCTGTTCCGTCCGCCCACTCCCAATACTATATAAACACACAAGGAGCCAAAGCATGCAGGGGTGTGAACACCAACAAGCTCCACTGGAGGTAAGTCTGCAACGTGGTTGACTTCTTAATTGATAGTATATGGTAATAAATACTATTTAAAATAGAAATTTGCATTTATTTATTTGCATTATTGTGCTGTTCCGTCCGCCCACTCCAATTACTATATAAACACCCAAGGAGCCAAAGCATGCAGGGCTGTGAACACCAACAAGCTCCACTGGAGGTCAGACTGCAACGTGGTTGACTTCTTAATTGATGGAATATGGTAATAAATACTATTTAAAATAGAAATTTGCATTTCTTTATTTATTTGCATTATTGTGCTGTTCCGTCCGCCCACTCCCATTACTATATAAACACCCAAGGAGCCAAAGCATGCAGGGCTGTATACACCACCAAGCTCCACTGGAGGTAAGTCTGCAACGTGGTTGACTTCTTAATTGATAGTATAAGGTAATAAATACTATTTAAAATAGAAATTTGAATTTATTTATTTATTTGAATTATTGTGCTGTTCCGTCCGCCCACTACCAATACTATATAAACACACAAGGGGCCAAAGCATGCAGGGCTGTGAACACCAACAAGCTCCACTGGAGGTAAGTCTGCAACGTGGTTGACTTCTTAATTGATAGTATATGGTAATAAATACTATTTAAAATAGAAATTTGCATTTATTTATTTGCATTATTGTGCTGTTCCGTCCGCCCACTCCAATTACTATATAAACACCCAAGGAGCCAAAGCATGCAGGGCTGTGAACACCAACAAGCTCCACTGGAGGTCAGACTGCAACATGGTTGACTTCTTAATTGATGGAATATGGTAATAAATACTATTTAAAATAGAAATTTGCATTTCTTTATTTATTTGCATTATTGTGCTGTTCCGTCCGCCCACTCCAATTACTATATAAACACCCAAGGAGCCAAAGCATGCAGGGCTGTGAACACCAACAAGCTCCACTGGAGGTCAGTCTGCAACGTGGTTGACTTCTTAATTGATGGAATATGGTAATAAATACTACTTAAAATAGAAATTTGCATTTATTTATTTATTTGCATTATTGTGCTGTTCCGTCCGCCCACTCCCATTACTATATAAACACCCAAAGAGCCAAAGCATGCAGGGCTGTAAACACCAGCAAGCTGCACTGAAGGTACGTCTGCAACGTGGTTGACTTCTTAATTGATAGTATAAGGTAATAAATACTATTTAAAATAGAAATTTGCATTTATTTATTTATTTGCATTATTGTGCTGTTCCGTCCGCCCACTCCCTATACTATATAAACACACAAGGAGCCAAAGCATGCAGGGGTGTGAACACCAACAAGCTCCACTGGAGGTAAGTCTGCTACGTGGTTGACTTCTTAATTGATTGTATATGGTAATAAGTTTTATTTAAAATAGAAATTTGCATTTATTAATTTGCATTATTGTGCTGTTCCGTCCGCCCACTCCCATTACTATATAAACACCCAAGGAGCCAAAGCATGCAGGGCTGTGAACACCAACAAGCACCACTGGAGGTCAGTCTGCTACGTGGTTGACTTCTTAATTGATGGAATATGGTAATAAATACTATTTAAAAAAGAAATTTGCATTTATTTATTTATTTGCATTATTGAGCTGTTCCGTCCGCCCACTCCCATTACTATATAAACACCCTAGGAGCCAAAGCATGCAGGGCTGTATACACCACCAAGCTCCACTGGAGGTAAGTCTGCAACGTGGTTGACTTCTTAATTGATAGTATATGGTAATAAATACTATTTAAAATAGAAATTTGAATTTATTTATTTATTTGAATTATTGTGCTGTTCCGTCCGCCCACTACCAATACTATATAAACACACAAGGAGCCAAAGCATGCAAGGCTGTATACACCACCAAGCTCCACTAGAGGTAAGTCTGCAACGTTGTTGACTTCTTAATTTATAGTATAAGGTAATAAATACTATTTAAAATAGAAATTTGCATTTATTTATTTATTTGCATTATTGTGCTGTTCCGTCCGCCCACTCCCAATACTATATAAACACACAAGGAGCCAAAGCATGCAGGGGTGTGAACACCAACAAGCTCCACTGGAGGTAAGTCTGCAACGTGGTTGACTTCTTAATTGATAGTATATGGTAATAAATACTATTTAAAATAGAAATTTGCATTTATTTATTTGCATTATTGTGCTGTTCCGTCCGCCCACTCCAATTACTATATAAACACCCAAGGAGCCAAAGCATGCAGGGCTGTGAACACCAACAAGCTCCACTGGAGGTCAGACTGCAACGTGGTTGACTTCTTAATTGATGGAATATGGTAATAAATACTATTTAAAATAGAAATTTGCATTTCTTTATTTATTTGCATTATTGTGCTGTTCCGTCCGCCCACTCCCATTACTATATAAACACCCAAGGAGCCAAAGCATGCAGGGCTGTATACACCACCAAGCTCCACTGGAGGTAAGTCTGCAACGTGGTTGACTTCTTAATTGATAGTATAAGGTAATAAATACTATTTAAAATAGAAATTTGAATTTATTTATTTATTTGAATTATTGTGCTGTTCCGTCCGCCCACTACCAATACTATATAAACACACAAGGGGCCAAAGCATGCAGGGCTGTGAACACCAACAAGCTCCACTGGAGGTAAGTCTGCAACGTGGTTGACTTCTTAATTGATAGTATATGGTAATAAATACTATTTAAAATAGAAATTTGCATTTATTTATTTGCATTATTGTGCTGTTCCGTCCGCCCACTCCAATTACTATATAAACACCCAAGGAGCCAAAGCATGCAGGGCTGTGAACACCAACAAGCTCCACTGGAGGTCAGACTGCAACATGGTTGACTTCTTAATTGATGGAATATGGTAATAAATACTATTTAAAATAGAAATTTGCATTTCTTTATTTATTTGCATTATTGTGCTGTTCCGTCCGCCCACTCCAATTACTATATAAACACCCAAGGAGCCAAAGCATGCAGGGCTGTGAACACCAACAAGCTCCACTGGAGGTCAGTCTGCAACGTGGTTGACTTCTTAATTGATGGAATATGGTAATAAATACTACTTAAAATAGAAATTTGCATTTATTTATTTATTTGCATTATTGTGCTGTTCCGTCCGCCCACTCCCATTACTATATAAACACCCAAAGAGCCAAAGCATGCAGGGCTGTAAACACCAGCAAGCTGCACTGAAGGTACGTCTGCAACGTGGTTGACTTCTTAATTGATAGTATAAGGTAATAAATACTATTTAAAATAGAAATTTGCATTTATTTATTTATTTGCATTATTGTGCTGTTCCGTCCGCCCACTCCCTATACTATATAAACACACAAGGAGCCAAAGCATGCAGGGGTGTGAACACCAACAAGCTCCACTGGAGGTAAGTCTGCTACGTGGTTGACTTCTTAATTGATTGTATATGGTAATAAGTTTTATTTAAAATAGAAATTTGCATTTATTAATTTGCATTATTGTGCTGTTCCGTCCGCCCACTCCCATTACTATATAAACACCCAAGGAGCCAAAGCATGCAGGGCTGTGAACACCAACAAGCACCACTGGAGGTCAGTCTGCTACGTGGTTGACTTCTTAATTGATGGAATATGGTAATAAATACTATTTAAAAAAGAAATTTGCATTTATTTATTTATTTGCATTATTGAGCTGTTCCGTCCGCCCACTCCCATTACTATATAAACACCCTAGGAGCCAAAGCATGCAGGGCTGTATACACCACCAAGCTCCACTGGAGGTAAGTCTGCAACGTGGTTGACTTCTTAATTGATAGTATATGGTAATAAATACTATTTAAAATAGAAATTTGCATTTATTTATTTATTTGCATTATTGTGCCGTTCCGTCCGCCCACTCCCATTACTATATAAACACCCAAGGAGCCAAAGCATGCAGGGCTGTAAACTCCAGCAAGCTCCACTGGAGGTCAGTCTGCAACGTGGTTGACTTCTTAATTGATAGTATATGGTAATAAATACTATTTAAAATAGAAATTTGCATTTATTTATTTATTTGCATTATTGTGCTGTTCCGTCGGCCCCCTCCCATTCCCATATAAACACCCAAGGAGCCAAAGCATGCAGGGCTGTAAACACCAACAAGCTCCACTGGAGGTAAGTCTGCAACGTGGTTGACTTCTTAATTGATAGTATATGGTAATAAATACTATTTAAAATAGAAATTTGCATTTATTTATTATTTGCATTATTGTGCTGTTCCGTCCGCCCACTCCCATTACTATATAAACACCCAAGGAGCCAAAGCATTCAGGGCTGTGAACACCAACAGGCTCCACTAGACGTAAGTCTAAAACGTGGATGACTTTTAATTGATAGTATATGGTAATAAATACAATTTAAAACAGACATTTGCATTTATTTATTTATTTGCATTATGGTGCTGTTCTGTCCGCCCACTCCCATAACTATATAAACACCCAAGGAGCCAAAGCAGGCAGGGCTGTAAACACCAACAGGCTCCACTGGAGGTAAGTCTGCAACGTGGTTGACTTCTTAATTGATAGTATATGGTAATAAATACTATTTAAAATAGAAATTTGCATTTATTTATTTATTTGCATTATTGTGCTGTTCCGTCGACCCACTCCCATTACCATATAAACACAAAAGGAGACAAAGCATGCATGGCTGTAAACACCAGCAACCTCCACTGGAGGAAAGTCTGCAACGTGGTTGACTTCTTAATTGATAGTATATGGTAATAAATACAATTTAAAATAGACATTGGCATTTATTTATTTATTTGCATTATTGTGCTGTTCCGTCCGCCCACTCCCATTACTATATAAACACCCAAGGAGCCAAAGCATGCAGCGCTGTAAACACCAACAAGCTCCACTGGAGGTAAGTCTGCAACGTGGTTGACTTCTTAATTGATAGTATATGGTAATAAACCCTATTTAAAATAGAAATTTGCATTTATTTATTTATTTGCATTATTGTGCTGTTCCGTCCGCCCTCTCCCATTACTATATAAACTACCAAGGAGCCAAAGCATGCAGGGCTGAAAACACCAGCAAGCTGCACTGGAGGTAAGTCTGCAACGTGGTTAACTTCTTAATTGATAGAATATGGTAATAAATACTATTTAAAATAGAAATTTGCGTTTATTTATTTATTTGCATTATTGTGCTGTTCCGTCCGCCCACTCCCATTACTATATAAACACCCAAGGAGCCAAAGCATGCTGGGCTGTAAACACAAGCAAGCTCCACTGGAGGTCAGTCTACAACGTGGGTGACTTCTTAATTGATAGTATATGGTAAAAAATACAATTTCAAATAGAAATTTGCATTTATTTTTTTATTTGCATTATTGTGCTGTTCCGTCCGCACACTCCCATTATCATATAAACACCCAAGGAGACAAAGCATGCTGGGCTGAAAACACCAGCAAGCTCCACTGGAGGTACGTCTGCAACGTGGTTGACCTCTTAATTGATAGTATATGGTAATAAATACTATTTAAAATAGAAATTTTCATTTCTTTATTTATTTGCATTATTGTGCTGTTCCGTCCGCCTGCTCCCATTACTATATAACACCCAAGGAGCCAAAGCATGCGGGGCTGTAAACACCAGCAAGCTGCACTGGAGGTAAGTCTGCAACATGGTTGACTTCTTAATTGATAGTATTTGGTAATAAATACTATTTTAAATAGGAATTTGCATTTATTTATTTATTTGTATTATTGTGCTGTTCCGTCCGCCCACTCCCATTACTATACAAACACCCAAGGAGCCAAAGCATGCAGTGCTCCAAACTCCACTGGAGGTCAGTCTGCAATGTGGTTGACTTCTGAATTGATAGTATATGGTAATAAACACTATTTAAAATAGAAATTTGCATTTATTTATTTATTTGCATTATTGTGCTGTTCCGTCCGCCCACTCCCATTACATTATAAACACACAAGGAGCCAAAGCATGGAGGGATGTAAACTCCAGCAAGCTCCACTGGAGGTCAGTCTGCAACGTGGTTGACTTCTTAATTGATAGTATATGGTTATAAATATTATTTGAAATAGAAATTTGCATTTATTTTTTTATTTGCATTATTGTGCTGTTCCGTCCGACCACTCCCATTACTAAATAAACACCCAAGGTGACAAAGCATGCTGGGCTGTGAACACCAACAAACTCCACTGGAGGTCAGTCTGCAACGTGGTTGACTTCTTAATTGATGGAATATGGTAATAAATACTATTTAAAATAGAAATTTGCATTTATTTATTTATTTGCATTATTGTGCTGTTCCGTCCGCCCACTCCCATTACTATATAAACACCCAGGGAGCCAAAGCATGCAGGGCTGTAAACACCAGCAAGCTCCACTGGAGGTAAGTCTGCAACATGGTTGACTTCTTAATTGATAGTATATGGTAATAAATACTATTTAAAATAGAAATTTGCATTTATTTATTTATTTGCATTATTGTGCTGTTCCGTCGGCCCCCTCCCATTACCATATAAACGCCCAAGGAGCCAAAGCATGCAGGGCTGTAAACACCAACAAGCTCCACTGGAGGTATGTCTGCAACGTGGTTGACTTCTTAATTGATAGTATATGGTAATAAATACTATTTAAAATAGAAATTTGCATTTATTTATTATTTGCATTATTGTGCTGTTCCGTCCACCCACTCCCATTACTATATAAACACCCAAGGAGCCAAAGCATTCAGGGCTGTGAACACCAACAAGCTCCACTGGACGTAAGTCTGCAATGTGGATGACTTTTAATTGATAGTATATGGTAATAAATACAATTTAAATCAGACATTTGCATTTATTTATTTATTTGCATTATTGTGCTGTTCTGTCCGCCCACTCCCATTACTATATAAACACCCAAGGAGCCAAAGCATGCAGGGGTGTAAACACCAACAAGCTCCACTGGAGGTAAGTCTGCAATGTGGTTGACTTCTTAATTGATAGTATATGGTAATAAATACTATTTAAAATAGAAATTTGTATTTATTTATTTATTTGCATTATTGTGCTGTTCCGTAAGCCCTCTCCCATTACTATATAAACACCCAACGAGCCAAAGCATGCAGGGCTGTAAACACCAGCAAGCTGAACTGGAGGTAAGTCTGCAACGTGGTTAACTTCTTAATTGATAGTATAAGGTAATAAATACTATTTAAAATAGAAATTTGCATTTATTTATTTATTTGCATTATTGTGCTGTTCCGTCCGCCCACTCCCATTACTATATAAACACCCAAGGAGCCAAAGCATGCAGGGCTGTGAACACCAACAAGCACCACTGGAGGTCAGTCTGCAACGTGGTTGACTTCTTAATTGATGGAATATGGTAATAAATACTATTTAAAAAAGAAATTTGCATTTATTTATTTATTTGCATTATTGTGCTGTTCCGTCCGCCCACTCCCATTACTATATAAACACCCGAGGAGCCAAAGCATGCAGGGCTGTAAACACCAGCAAGCTGCACTGGATGTAAGTCTGCAACGTGGTTGACTTCTTCATTGATAGTATAAGGTAATAAATACTATTTAAAATAGAAATTTGCATTTATTTATTTATTTGCATTATTGTGCTGTTCCGTCCGCCCACTCCCATTACTATATAAACACCCAAGGAGCCAAAGCATGCTGGGCTGAAAACACCAGCAAGCTCCACTGGAGGTACGTCTGCAACGTGGTTGACCTCTTAATTGATAGTATATGGTAATAAATACTATTTAAAATAGAAATTTTCATTTCTTTATTTATTTGCATTATTGTGCTGTTCCGTCCGCCTGCTCCCATTACTATATAAACACCCAAGGAGGCAAAGCATGCGGGGCTGTAAACACCAGCAAGCTGCACTGGAGGTCAGTCTGCAACGTGGTTGACTTCTTAATTGATGGAATATGGTAATAAATACTATTTAAAATAGAAATTTGCATTTATTTATTTATTTGCATTATTGTGCTGTTCCGTCCGCCCACTCCCATTACTATATAAACACCCAAGGAGCCAAAGCATGCAGGGCTGTAAACACCAGCAAGCAGCACTGGAGGTAAGTCTGCAACGTTGTTGACTTCTTAATTTATAGTATAAGGTAATAAATACTATTTAAAATAGAAATTTGCATTTATTTATTTATTTGCATTATTGTGCTGTTCCGTCCGCCCACTCCCAATACTATATAAACACACAAGGAGCCAAAGCATGCAGGGGTGTGAACACCAACAAGCTCCACTGGAGGTAAGTCTGCAACGTGGTTGACTTCTTAATTGATAGTATATGGTAATAAATACTATTTAAAATAGAAATTTGCATTTATTTATTTGCATTATTGTGCTGTTCCGACCGCCCACTCCAATTACTATATAAACACCCAAGGAGCCAAAGCATGCAGGGCTGTGAACACCAACAAGCTCCACTGGAGGTCAGTCTGCAACGTGGTTGACTTCTTAATTGATGGAATATGGTAATAAATACTATTTAAAATAGAAATTTGCATTTCTTTATTTATTTGCATTATTGTGCTGTTCCGTCCGCCCACTCCCATTACTATATAAACACCCAAGGAGCCAAAGCATGCGGGGCTGTAAACACCAGCAAGCTCCACTAGAGGTAAGTCTGCAACGTGGTTGACTTCTTAATTGACAGTATATGGTAATAAATACTATTTAAAATAGAAATTTGCATTTATTTATTTGCATTATTGTGCTGTTCCGTCCGCCCACTCCAATTACTATATAAACACCCAAGGAGCCAAAGCATGCAGGGCTGTGAACACCAACAAGCTCCACTGGAGGTCAGTCTGCAACGTGGTTGACTTCTTAATTGATGGAATATGGTAATAAATACTATTTAAAATAGAAATTTGCATTTCTTTATTTATTTGCATTATTGTGCTGTTCCGTCCGCCCACTCCCATTACTATGTAAACACCCAAGGAGCCAAAGCATGCGGGGCTGTAAACACCAGCAAGCTCCACTAGAGGTAAGTCTGCAACGTGGTTGACTTCTTAATTGATAGTATATGGTAATAAATACTATTTAAAATAGAAATTTGCATTTATTTATTTGCATTATTGTTCTGTTTCGTCCGCCCACTCCAATTACTATATAAACACCCAAGGAGCCAAAGCATGCAGGGCTGTGAACACCAACAAGCTCCACTGGAGGTCAGTCTGCAACGTGGTTGACTTCTTAATTGATGGAATATGGTAATAAATACTATTTAAAATAGAAATTTGCATTTCTTTATTTATTTGCATTATTGTGCTGTTCCGTCCGCCCACTCCCATTACTATATAAACACCCAAGGAGCCAAAGCATGCAAGGCTGTATACACCACCAAGCTCCACTAGAGGTAAGTCTGCAACGTTGTTGACTTCTTAATTTATAGTATAAGGTAATAAATACTATTTAAAATAGAAATTTGCATTTATTTATTTATTTGCATTATTGTGCTGTTCCGTCCGCCCACTCCCAATACTATATAAACACACAAGGAGCCAAAGCATGCAGGGGTGTGAACACCAACAAGCTCCACTGGAGGTAAGTCTGCAACGTGGTTGACTTCTTAATTGATAGTATATGGTAATAAATACTATTTAAAATAGAAATTTGCATTTATTTATTTGCATTATTGTGCTGTTCCGTCCGCCCACTCCAATTACTATATAAACACCCAAGGAGCCAAAGCATGCAGGGCTGTGAACACCAACAAGCTCCACTGGAGGTCAGACTGCAACGTGGTTGACTTCTTAATTGATGGAATATGGTAATAAATACTATTTAAAATAGAAATTTGCATTTCTTTATTTATTTGCATTATTGTGCTGTTCCGTCCGCCCACTCCCATTACTATATAAACACCCAAAGAGCCAAAGCATGCAGGGCTGTAAACACCAGCAAGCTGCACTGAAGGTACGTCTGCAACGTGGTTGACTTCTTAATTGATAGTATAAGGTAATAAATACTATTTAAAATAGAAATTTGCATTTATTTATTTATTTGCATTATTGTGCTGTTCCGTCCGCCCACTCCCTATACTATATAAACACACAAGGCGCCAAAGCATGCAGGGGTGTGAACACCAACAAGCTCCACTGGAGGTAAGTCTGCAACGTGGTTGACTTCTTAATTGATTGTATATGGTAATAAGTTTTATTTAAAATAGAAATTTGCATTTATTAATTTGCATTATTGTGCTGTTCCGTCCGCCCACTCCCATTACTATATAAACACCCAAGGAGCCAAAGCATGCAGGGCTGTGAACACCAACAAGCACCACTGGAGGTCAGTCTGCTACGTGGTTGACTTCTTAATTGATGGAATATGGTAATAAATACTATTTAAAATAGAAATTTGCATTTCTTTATTTATTTGCATTATTGTGCTGTTCCGTCCGCCCACTCCCATTACTATATAAACACCCAAGGAGCCAAAGCATGCGGGGCTGTAAACACCAGCAAGCTCCACTAGAGGTAAGTCTGCAACGTGGTTGACTTCTTAATTGATAGTATATGGTAATAAATACTATTTAAAATAGAAATTTGCATTTATTTATTTGCATTATTGTGCTGTTCCGTCCGCCCACTCCAATTACTATATAAACACCCAAGGAGCCAAAGCATGCAGGGCTGTGAACACCAACAAGCTCCACTGGAGGTCAGTCTGCAACGTGGTTGACTTCTTAATTGATGGAATATGGTAATAAATACTATTTAAAATAGAAATTTGCATTTCTTTATTTATTTGCATTATTGTGCTGTTCCGTCCGCCCACTCCCATTACTATGTAAACACCCAAGGAGCCAAAGCATGCGGGGCTGTAAACACCAGCAAGCTCCACTAGAGGTAAGTCTGCAACGTGGTTGACTTCTTATTTGATAGTATATGGTAATAAATACTATTTAAAATAGAAATTTGAATTTATTTATTTATTTGAATTATTGTGCTGTTCCGTCCGCCCACTACCAATACTATATAAACACACAAGGAGCCAAAGCATGCAGGGCTGTGAACACCAACAAGCTCCACTGGAGGTAAGTCTGCAACGTGGTTGACTTCTTAATTGATTGTATATGGTAATAAATACTATTTAAAATAGAAATTTTCATTTATTTATTTATTTGCATTATTGTGCTGTTCCGTCAGCCCACTCCCATTACTATATAAACACCCAAGGAGCCAAAGCATGCAGGGCTGTGAACACCAACAAGCTCCACTGGAGGTCAGTCTGCAACGTGGTTGACTTCTTAATTGATGGAATATGGTAATAAATACTACTTAAAATAGAAATTTGCATTTATTTATTTATTTGCATTATTGTGCTGTTCCGTCCGCCCACTCCCATTACTATATAAACACCCAAAGAGCCAAAGCATGCAGGGCTGTAAACACCAGCAAGCTGCACTGAAGGTACGTCTGCAACGTGGTTGACTTCTTAATTGATAGTATAAGGTAATAAATACTATTTAAAATAGAAATTTGCATTTATTTATTTATTTGCATTATTGTGCTGTTCCGTCCGCCCACTCCCTATACTATATAAACACACAAGGAGCCAAAGCATGCAGGGGTGTGAACACCAACAAGCTCCACTGGAGGTAAGTCTGCAACGTGGTTGACTTCTTAATTGATTGTATATGGTAATAAGTTTTATTTAAAATAGAAATTTGCATTTATTAATTTGCATTATTGTGCTGTTCCGTCCGCCCACTCCCATTACTATATAAACACCCAAGGAGCCAAAGCATGCAGGGCTGTGAACACCAACAAGCACCACTGGAGGTCAGTCTGCTACGTGGTTGACTTCTTAATTGATGGAATATGGTAATAAATACTATTTAAAAAAGAAATTTGCATTTATTTATTTATTTGCATTATTGAGCTGTTCCGTCCGCCCACTCCCATTACTATATAAACACCCTAGGTGCCAAAGCATGCAGGGCTGTATACACCACCAAGCTCCACTGGAGGTAAGTCTGCAACGTGGTTGACTTCTTAATTGATAGTATATGGTAATAAATACTATTTAAAATAGAAATTTGCATTTATTTATTTATTTGCATTATTGTGCCGTTCCGTCCGCCCACTCCCATTACTATATAAACACCCAAGGAGCCAAAGCATGCAGGGCTGTAAACTCCAGCAAGCTCCACTGGAGGTCAGTCTGCAACGTGGTTGACTTCTTAATTGATAGTATATGGTAATAAATACTATTTAAAATAGAAATTTGCATTTATTTATTTATTTGCATTATTGTGCTGTTCCGTCGTCCCCCTCCCATTCCCATATAAACACCCAAGGAGCCAAAGCATGCAGGGCTGTAAACACCAACAAGCTCCACTGGAGGTAAGTCTGCAACGTGGTTGACTTCTTAATTGATAGTATATGGTAATAAATACTATTTAAAATAGAAATTTGCATTTATTTATTATTTGCATTATTGTGCTGTTCCGTCCGCCCACTCCCATTACTATATAAACACCCAAGGAGCCAAAGCATTCAGGGCAGTGAACACCAACAGGCTCCACTAGACGTAAGTCTGCAACGTGGATGACTTTTAATTGATAGTATATGGTAATAAATACAATTTAAAACAGACATTTGCATTTATTTATTTATTTGCATTATGGTGCTGTTCTGTCCGCCCACTCCCATAACTATATAAACACCCAAGGAGCCAAAGCATGCAGGGCTGTAAACACCAACAGGCTCCACTGGAGGTAAGTCTGCAACGTGGTTGACTTCTTAATTGATAGTATATGGTAATAAATACTATTTAAAATAGAAATTTGCATTTATTTATTTATTTGCATTATTGTGCTGTTCCGTCCACCCACTCCCATTACCATATAAACACAAAAGGAGACAAAGCATGCATGGCTGTAAACACCAGCAACCTCCACTGGAGGAAAGTCTGCAACGTGGTTGACTTCTTAATTGATAGTATATGGTAATAAATACAATTTAAAATAGACATTGGCATTTATTTATTTATTTGCATTATTGTGCTGTTCCGTCCGCCCACTCCCATTACTATATAAACACCCAAGGAGCCAAAGCATGCAGGGCTGTAAACACCAACAAGCTCCACTGGAGGTAAGTCTGCAACGTGGTTGACTTCTTAATTGATAGTATATGGTAATAAACCCTATTTAAAATAAAAAATTTGCATTTATTTATTTATTTGCATTATTGTGCTGTTCCGTCCGCCCTCTCCCATTACTATATAAACTACCAAGGAGCCAAAGCATGCAGGGCTGAAAACACCAGCAAGCTGCACTGGAGGTAAGTCTGCAACGTGGTTAACTTCTTAATTGATAGAATATGGTAATAAATACTATTTAAAATAGAAATTTGCGTTTATTTATTTATTTGCATTATTGTGCTGTTCCGTCCGCCCACTCCCATTACTATATAAACACCCAAGGAGCCAAAGCATGCTGGGCTGTAAACACCAGCAAGCTCCACTGGAGGGCAGTCTACAACGTGGGTGACTTCTTAATTGATAGTATATGGTAATAAATACAATTTCAAATAGAAATTTGCATTTCTTTATTTATTTGCATTATTGTGCTGTTCCGTCCGCCTGCTCCCATTACTATATAAACACCCAAGGAGCCAAAGCATGCGGGGCTGTAAACACCAGCAAGCTGCACTGGAGGTAAGTCTGCAACATGGTTGACTTCTTAATTGATAGTATTTGGTAATAAATACTATTTTAAATAGAAATTTGCATTTATTTATTTATTTGCATTATTGTGCTGTTCCGTCCGCCCACTCCCATTACTATATAAACACCTAAGGAGCCAAAGCATGCAGTGCTCCAAGCTCCACTGGAGGTCAGTCTGCAATGTGGTTGACTTTTGAATTGATAGTATATGGTAATAAACACTATTTAAAATAGAAATTTGCATTTATTTATTTATTTGCATTATTGTGCTGTTCCGTCCGCCCACTCCCATTACATTATAAACACACAAGGAGCCAAAGCATGGAGGGATGTAAACTCCAGCAAGCTCCACTGGAGGTCAGTCTGCAACGTGGTTGACTTCTTAATTGAAAGTATATGGTTATAAATATTATTTGAAATAGAAATTTGCATTTATTTTTTTATTTGCATTATTGTGCTGTTCCGTCTGACCACTCCCATTACTATATAAACACCCAAGGAGACAAAGCATGCTGGGCTGTGAACACCAACAAACTCCACTGGAGGTCAGTCTGCAACGTGGTTGACTTCTTAATTGATGGAATATGGTAATAAATACTATTTAAAATAGAAATTTGCATTTATTTATTTATTTGCATTATTGTGCTGTTCCGTCCGCCCACTCCCATTACTATATAAACACCCAGGGAGCCAAAGCATGCAGGGCTGTAAACACCAGCAAGCTCCACTGGAGGTAAGTCTGCAACATGGTTGACTTCTTAATTGATAGTATATGGTAATAAATACTATTTAAAATAGAAATTTGCATTTATTTATTTATTTGCATTATTGTGCTGTTCCGTCGGCCCCCTCCCATTACCATATAAACGCCCAAGGAGCCAAAGCATGCAGGGCTGTAAACACCAACAAGCTCCACTGGAGGTATGTCTGCAACGTGGTTGACTTCTTAATTGATAGTATATGGTAATAAATACTATTTAAAATAGAAATTTGCATTTATTTATTATTTGCATTATTGTGCTGTTCCGTCCACCCACTCCCATTACTATATAAACACCCAAGGAGCCAAAGCATTCAGGGCTGTGAACACCAACAAGCTCCACTGGACGTAAGTCTGCAATGTGGATGACTTTTAATTGATAGTATATGGTAATAAATACAATTTAAATCAGACATTTGCATTTATTTATTTATTTGCATTATTGTGCTGTTCTGTCCGCCCACTCCCATTACTATATAAACACCCAAGGAGCCAAAGCATGCAGGGGTGTAAACACCAACAAGCTCCACTGGAGGTAAGTCTGCAATGTGGTTGACTTCTTAATTGATAGTATATGGTAATAAATACTATTTAAAATAGAAATTTGCATTTATTTATTTATTTGCGTTATTGTGCTGTTCCGTAAGCCCTCTCCCATTACTATATAAACACCCAGGGAGCCAAAGCATGCAGGGCTGTAAACACCAGCATGCTGAACTGGAGGTAAGTCTGCAACGTGGTTAACTTATTAATTGATAGTATAAGGTAATAAATACTATTTAAAATAGAAATTTGCATTTATTTATTTATTTGCATTATTGTGCTGTTCCGTCCGCCCACTCCCAAACACACAAGGAGCCAAAGCATGCAGGGCTGTGAACACCAACAAGCTCCACTGGAGGTAAGTCTGCAACGTGGTTGACTCCTTAATTGATTGTATATTGTAATAAATACCATTTAAAATAGAAATTTGCATTTATTTATTTATTTGCATTATTGTGCTGTTCCGTCCGCCCACTCCCATTACTATATAAACACCCAAGGAGCCAAAGCATGCAGGGCTGTGAAGACCAACAAGCTCCACTGGAGGTCAGTCTGCAACGTGGTTGACTTCTTAATTGATGGAATATGGTAATAATTACTATTTAAAATAGAAATTTGCATTTATTTATTTATTTGCATTATTGTGCTGTTCCGTCCGCCCACTCCCATTACTATATAAACACCCGAGGAGCCAAAGCATGCAGGGCTGTAAACACCAGCAAGCTGCACTGGATGTAAGTCTGCAACGTGGTTGACTTCTTCATTGATAGTATAAGGTAATAAATACTATTTAAAATAGAAATTTGCATTTATTTATTTATTTGCATTATTGTGCTGTTCCGTCCGCCCACTCCCATTACTATATAAACACCCAAGGAGCCAAAGCATGCTGGGCTGAAAACACCAGCAAGCTCCACTGGAGGTACGTCTGCAACGTGGTTGACCTCTTAATTGATAGTATATGGTAATAAATACTATTTAAAATAGAAATTTTCATTTCTTTATTTATTTGCATTATTGTGCTGTTCCGTCCGCCTGCTCCCATTACTATATAAACACCCAAGGAGCCAAAGCATGCGGGGCTGAAAACACCAGCAAGCTGCACTGGAGGTCAGTCTGCAACGTGGTTGACTTCTTAATTGATGGAATATGGTAATAAATACTATTTAAAATAGAAATTTGCATTTATTTATTTATTTGCATTATTGTGCTGTTCCGTCCGCCCACTCCCATTACTATATAAACACCCAAGGAGCCAAAGCATGCAGGGCTGTAAACACCAGCAAGCAGCACTGGAGGTAAGTCTGCAACGTTGTTGACTTCTTAATTTATAGTATAAGGTAATAAATACTATTTAAAATAGAAATTTGCATTTATTTATTTATTTGCATTATTGTGCTGTTCCGTCCGCCCACTCCCATTACTATATAAACACCCAAGGAGCCAAAGCATGCTGGGCTGAAAACACCAGCAAGCTCCACTGGAGGTACGTCTGCAACGTGGTTGACCTCTTAATTGATAGTATATGGTAATAAATACTATTTAAAATAGAAATTTTCATTTCTTTATTTATTTGCATTATTGTGCTGTTCCGTCCGCCTGCTCCCATTACTATATAAACACCCAAGGAGCCAAAGCATGCGGGGCTGAAAACACCAGCAAGCCGCACTGGAGGTCAGTCTGCAACGTGGTTGACTTCTTAATTGATGGAATATGGTAATAAATACTATTTAAAATAGAAATTTGCATTTATTTATTTATTTGCATTATTGTGCTGTTCCGTCCGCCCACTCCCATTACTATATAAACACCCAAGGAGCCAAAGCATGCAGGGCTGTAAACACCAGCAAGCAGCACTGGAGGTAAGTCTGCAACGTTGTTGACTTCTTAATTTATAGTATAAGGTAATAAATACTATTTAAAATAGAAATTTGCATTTATTTATTTATTTGCATTATTGTGCTGTTCCGTCCGCCCACTCCCAATACTATATAAACACACAAGGAGCCAAAGCATGCAGGGGTGTGAACACCAACAAGCTCCACTAGAGGTAAGTCTGCAACGTGGTTGACTTCTTAATTGATAGTATATGGTAATAAATACTATTTAAAATAGAAATTTGAATTTATTTATTTATTTGAATTATTGTGCTGTTCCGTCCGCCCACTACCAATACTATATAAACACACAAGGAGCCAAAGCATGCAGGGCTGTGAACACCAACAAGCTCCACTGGAGGTAAGTCTGCAACGTGGTTGACTTCTTAATTGATTGTATATGGTAATAAATACTATTTAAAATAGAAATTTTCATTTATTTATTTATTTGCATTATTGTGCTGTTCCGTCAGCCCACTCCCATTACTATATAAACACCCAAGGAGCCAAAGCATGCAGGGCTGTGAACACCAACAAGCTCCACTGGAGGTCAGTTTGCAACGTGGTTGACTTCTTAATTGATGGAATATGGTAATAAATACTACTTAAAATAGAAATTTGCATTTATTTATTTATTTGCATTATTGTGCTGTTCCGTCCGCCCACTCCCATTACTATATAAACACCCAAAGAGCCAAAGCATGCAGGGCTGTAAACACCAGCAAGCTGCACTGAAGGTACGTCTGCAACGTGGTTGACTTCTTAATTGATAGTATAAGGTAATAAATACTATTTAAAATGGAAATTTGCATTTATTTATTTATTTGCATTATTGTGCTGTTCCGTCCGCCCACTCCCTATACTATATAAACACACAAGGAGCCAAAACATGCAGGGGTGTGAACACCAACAAGCTCCACTGGAGGTAAGTCTGCAACGTGGTTGACTTCTTAATTGATTGTATATGGTAATAAGTTTTATTTAAAATAGAAATTTGCATTTATTAATTTGCATTATTGTGCTGTTCCGTCCGCCCACTCCCATTACTATATAAACACCCAAGGAGCCAAAGCATGCAGGGCTGTGAACACCAACAAGCACCACTGGAGGTCAGTCTGCTACGTGGTTGACTTCTTAATTGATGGAATATGGTAATAAATACTATTTAAAAAAGAAATTTGCATTTATTTATTTATTTGCATTATTGAGCTGTTCCGTCCGCCCACTCCCATTACTATATAAACACCCTAGGAGCCAAAGCATGCAGGGCTGTATACACCACCAAGCTCCACTGGAGGTAAGTCTGCAACGTGGTTGACTTCTTAATTGATAGTATATGGTAATAAATACTATTTAAAATAGAAATTTGCATTTATTTATTTATTTGCATTATTGTGCCGTTCCGTCCGCCCACTCCCATTACTATATAAACACCCAAGGAGACAAAGCATGCAGGGCTGTAAACTCCAGCAAGCTCCACTGGAGGTCAGTCTGCAACGTGGTTGACTTCTTAATTGATAGTATATGGTAATAAATACTATTTAAAATAGAAATTTGCATTTATTTATTTATTTGCATTATTGTGCTGTTCCGTCGGCCCCCTCCCATTCCCATATAAACACCCAAGGAGCCAAAGCATGCAGGGCTGTAAACACCAACAAGCTCCACTGGAGGAAAGTCTGCAACGTGGTTGACTTCTTAATTGATAGTATATGGTAATAAATACTATTTAAAATAGAAATTTGCATTTATTTATTATTTGCATTATTGTGCTGTTCCGTCCGCCCACTCCCATTACTATATAAACACCCAAGGAGCCAAAGCATTCAGGGCTGTGAACACCAACAGGCTCCACTAGACGTAAGTCTGCAACGTGGATGACTTTTAATTGATAGTATATGGTAATAAATACAATTTAAAACAGACATTTGCATTTATTTATTTATTTGCATTATGGTGCTGTTCTGTCCGCCCACTCCCATAACTATATAAACACCCAAGGAGCCAAAGCATGCAGGGCTGTTAACACCAACAGGCTCCAATGGAGGTAAGTCTGCAACGTGGTTGACTCCTTAATTGATAGTATATGGTAATAAATACTATTTAAAATAGAAATTTGCATTTATTTATTTATTTGCATTATTGTGCTGTTCCGTCCACCCACTCCCATTACCATATAAACACACAAGGAGCCAAAGCATGCAGGGGTGTGAACACCAACAAGCTCCACTGGAGGAAAGTCTGCAACGTGGTTGACTTCTTAATTGATAGTATATGGTAATAAATACAATTTAAAATAGACATTGGCATTTATTTATTTATTTGCATTATTGTGCTGTTCCGTCCGCCCACTCCCATTACTATATAAACACCCAAGGAGCCAAAGCATGCAGGGCTGTAAACACCAACAAGCTCCACTGGAGGTAAGTCTGCAACGTGGTTGACTTCTTAATTGATAGTATATGGTAATAAACCCTATTTAAAATAGAAATTTGCATTTATTTATTTATTTGCATTATTGTGCTGTTCCGTCCGCCCTCTCCCATTACTATATAAACTACCAAGGAGCCAAAGCATGCAGGGCTGAAAACACCAGCAAGCTGCACTGGAGGTAAGTCTGCAACGTGGTTAACTTCTTAATTGATAGAATATGGTAATAAATACTATTTAAAATAGAAATTTGCGTTTATTTATTTATTTGCATTATTGTGCTGTTCCGTCCGCCCACTCCCATTACTATATAAACACCGAAGGAGCCAAAGCATGCAGGACTGTAAACACCAACAAGCTCCACTGGAGGTCAGTCTGCAACGTGGTTGACTTCTTAATTGGTTGTATATGGTAATAAATACTATTTAAAATAGAAATTTGCATTTATTTATTTATTTGCATTATTGTGCTGTTCCGTCCGCCCACTCCCATTACTATATAAACACCCAAGGAGCCAAAGCATGCAGGGCTGTGAACACCAAAAAGCTCCACTGGAGGTCAGTCTGCAACGTGGTTGACTTCTTAATTGATGGAATATGGTTATAAATACTATTTGAAATAGAAATTTGCATTTATTTATTTATTTGCATTATTGTGCTGTTCCGTCCGCCCACTCCCATTACTATATAAACACGAAAGGAGCCAAAGCATGCAGGGCTGTGAACACCAACCAGCTCCACTGGAAGTCAGTCTGCAACATGGTTAACTTCTTAATTGATGGAATATGGTTATAAATATTATTTAAAATAGAAATTTGCATTTATTTCTTTATTTGCATTATGGTGCTCATCCGTCCGCCCACTCCCATTACTATATAAACACCCAAGGAGCCAAAGCATGCAGGGCTGTAAACACCAGCAAGCTCCACTGGAGGTCAGTCTGCAACGTGGGTGACTTCTTAATCGATAGTATATGGTAATAAATACTATTTAAAATAGAAATTTGCATTTATTTATTATTTGCATTATTGTGCTGTTCCGTCCACCCACTCCCATTACTATATAAACACCCAAGGAGCCAAAGCATTCAGGGCTGTGAAGACCAACAAGCTCCACTGGACGTAAGTCTGCAACGTGGATGACTTTTAATTGGTAGTATATGGTAATAAATACTATTTAAAATAGAAATTTGCATTTATTTATTTATTTGCATTATTGTGCTGTTCCGTCCGCCCACTCCCAATACGATATAAACACACAAGGAGCCAAAGCATGCAGGGCTGTGAACACCAACAAGCTCCACTGGAGGTAAGTCTGCAATGTGGTTGACTCCTTAATTGATTGTATATTGTAATAAATACCATTTAAAATAGAAATTTGCATTTATTTATTTATTTGCATTATTGTGCTGTTCCGTCCGCCCACTCCCATTACTATATAAACACCCAAGGAGCCAAAGCATGCAGGGCTGTGAACACCAACAAGCTCCACTGGAGGTCAGTCTGCAACGTGGTTGACTTCTTAATTGATGGAATATGGTAATAAATACTATTTAAAATAGAAATTTGCATTTATTTATTAATTTGCATTATTGTGCTGTTCCGTCCGCCTACTCCCATTACTATATAAACACCCAAGGAGCCAAAGCATGCAGGGCTGTAAACACCAGCAAGCTGCACTGGATGTAAGTCTTCAACGTGGTTGACTTCTTCATTGATAGTATAAGGTAATAAATACTATTTAAAATAGAAATTTGCATTTATTTATTTATTTGCATTATTGTGCTGTCCCGTCCGCCCACTCCCAATACTATATAAACACACAAGGAGCCAAAGCATGCAGGGGTGTGAACACCAACAAGCTCCACTGGAGGTAAGTCTGCAACGTGGTTGACTTCTTAATTGATTGTATATGGTAATAAATTCTATTTAAAATAGAAATTTGCATTTATTTATTTATTTGCATTATTGTGTTGTTCCGTCCGCCCACTCCCATTACTATATAAACACCCAAGGAGCCAAAGCATGCAGGGCTGTGAACATCAACAAGCTCCACTGGAGGTCAGTCTGCAACGTGGTTAATTTCTTAATTGATGGAATATGGTAATAAATACTATTTAAAATAGAAATTTGCATTTATTTATTTATTTGCATTATTGTGCTGTTCCGTCCGCCCACTCCCATTACTATATAAACACCCAAGGAGCCAAAGCATCCTCGGCTGTAAACACCAGCAAGCTCCACTGGAGGTCAGTCTGCAACGTGGGTGACTTCTTAATTGATAGTATATGGTAATAAATACAATTTAAAATAGAAATTTGCATTTTTTTTTATTTGCATTATTGTGCTGTTCCGTCCGCACACTCCCATTATCATATAAACACCCACGGAGACAAAGCATGCTGGGCTGAAAACACCAGCAAGCTCCACTGGAGGTACGTCTGCAACGTGGTTGACCTCTTAATTGATAGTATATGGTAATAAATACTATTTAAAATAGAAATTTTCATTTCTTTATTTATTTGCATTATTGTGCTGTTCCGTCCGCCTGCTCCCATTACTATATAAACACCCAAGGAGCCAAAGCATGCGGGGCTGTAAACACCAACAAGCTGCACTGGAGGTAAGTCTGCAACATGTTTGACTTCTTAATTGATAGTATTTGGTAATAAATACTATTTTAAATAGAAATTTGCATTTATTTATTTATTTGCATTATTGTGCTGTTCCGTCCTCCCACTCCCATTACTATATAAACACCCAAGGAGCGAAAGCATGCAGGTCTCCAAACTCCACTGGAGGTCAGTCTGCAATGTGGTTGACTTCTGAATTGATAGTATATGGTAATAAACACTATTTAAAATAGAAATTTGCATTTATTTATTTATTTGCATTATTGTGCTGTTCCGTCCGCCCACTCCCATTACTATATAAACACACAAAGAGCCAAAGCATGCAGGGCTGTGAACACCAACAAACTCCACTGGAGGTCAGTCTGCAACGTGGTTGACTTCATAATTGAAGGAATATGGTAATAAATACTATTTAAAAAAGAAATTTGCATTTATTTATTTATTTGCATTATTGTGCTTTTCCGTCCGCCCACTCCCATTACTATATAAACACCCAAGGAGCCAAAGCATGCAGGGCTGTAAACACCAGCAAGCTGCACTGGAGGTAAGTCTGCAACGTGGTTGACTTCTTAATTTATAGTATAAGGTAATAAATACTATTTAAAATAGAAATTTGCATTTATTTATTTATTTGCATTATTGTGCTGTTCCGTCCGCCCACAACCAATACTATATAAACACACAAGGAGCCAAAGCATGCAGGGGTGTGAACACCAACAAGCTCCACTGGAGGTAAGTCTGCAACGTGGTTGACTTCTTAATTGATAGTATATGGTAATAAATACTATTTAAAATAGAAATTTGCATTTATTTATTTATTTATTTGCATTATTGTGCTGTTCCGTCCGCCCACTCCAATTACTATATAAACACCCAAGGAGCCAAAGCATGCAGGGCTGTTAACATCAGCAAGCTCCACTGGAGGTAAGTCTGCAACGTGGTTGACTTCTTAATTGATAGTATATGGTAATAAATACAATTTAAAATAGACATTGGCATTTATTTATTTACTTGCATTATTGTGCTGTTCCGTCCGCCCACTCCCATTACTATATAAACACCCAAGGAGCCAAAGCATGCAGGGCTGTAAACACCAACAAGCTCCACTGGAGGTAAGTCTGCAACGTGGTTGACTTCTTAATTGATAGTATATGGTAATAAACCCTATTTAAAATAGAAATTTACATTTATTTATTTATTTGCATTATTGTGCTGTTCCGTCCGCCCTCTCCCATTACTATATAAACTACCAAGGAGCCAAAGCATGCAGGGCTGTGAACAACAACAAGCTCCACTGGAGGTAAGTCTGCAACGTGGTTGACTTCTTAATTGATTGTATATGGTAATAAATACTATTTAAAATAGAAATTTTCATTTATTTAATTATTTGCATTATTGTGCTGTTCCGTCAGCCCACTCCCATTACTTTATAAACACCCAAGGAGCCAAAGCATGCAGGGCTGTGAACACCAACAAGCTCCACTGGAGGTCAGTCTGCAACGTGGTTGACTTCTTAATTGATGGAATATGGTAATAAATACTATTGAAAATAGAAATTTGCATTTATTTATTTATTTGCATTATTGTGCCGTTCCGTCTGCCCACTCCCATTACTATATAAACACCCAAGGAGCCAAAGCATGCAGGGCTGTAAACTCCAGCAAGCTCCACTGGAGGTCAGTCTGCAACGTGGTTGACTTCTTAATTGATAGTATATGGTAATAAATACTATTTAAAATAGAAATTTGCATTTATTTATTTATTTGCATTATTGTGCTGTTCCATCCGCCCACTCCCATTACTATATAAACACCCAGGGAGCCAAAGCATGCAGGGCTGTAAACACCAGCAAGCTCCACTGGAGGTAAGTCTGCAACATGGTTGACTTCTTAATTGATAGTATATGGTAATAAATACTATTTAAAATAGAAATTTGCATTTATTTATTTATTTGCATTATTGTGCTGTTCCGTCGGCCCCCTCCCATTCCCATATAAACACCCAAGGAGCCAAAGCATGCAGGGCTGTAAACACCAACAAGCTCCACTGGAGGAAAGTCTTCAACGTGGTTGACTTCTTAATTGATAGTATATGGTAATAAATACTATTTAAAATAGAAATTTGCATTTATTTATTATTTGCATTATTGTGCTGTTCCGTCCGCCCACTCTTATTACTATATAAACACCCAAGGAGCCAAAGCATTCAGGGCTGTGAACACCAACAGGCTCCACTAGACGTAAGTCTGCAACGTGGATGACTTTTAATTGATAGTATATGGTAATACATACTATTTAAAACAGACATTTGCATATATTTATTTATTTGCATTATGGTGCTGTTCTGTCCGCCCACTCCCATAACTATATAAACACCCAAGGAGCCAAAGCATGCAGGGCTGTAAACACCAACAGGCTCCACTGGAGGTAAGTCTGCAACGTGGTTGACTTCTTAATTGATAGTATATGGTAATAAATACTATTTAAAATAGAAATTTGCATTTATTTATTTATTTGCATTATTGTGCTGTTCCGTCCACCCACTCCCATTACCATATAAACACAAAAGGAGACAAAGCATGCATGGCTGTAAACACCAGCAACCTCCAGTGGAGGAAAGTCTGCAACGTGGTTGACTTCTTAATTGAGAGTATATGGTAATAAATACAATTTAAAATAGACATTGGCATTTATTTATTTACTTGCATTATTGTGCTGTTCCGTCCGCCCACTCCCATTACTATATAAACACCCAAGGAGCCAAAGCATGCAGGGCTGTAAACACCAACAAGCTCCACTGGAGGTAAGTCTGCAACGTGGTTGACTTCTTAATTGATAGTATATGGTAATAAACCCTATTTAAAATAGAAATTTACATTTATTTATTTATTTGCATTATTGTGCTGTTCCGTCCGCCCTCTCCCATTACTATATAAACTACCAAGGAGCCAAAGCATGCAGGGCTGAAAACACCAGCAAGCTGCACTGGAGGTAAGTCTGCAACGTGGTTAACTTCTTAATTGATAGAATATAGTAATAAATACTATTTAAAATAGAAATTTGCATTTATTTATTTATTTGCATTATTGTGCTGTTCCGTCCGCCCACTCCCATTACTATATAAACACCCAAGGAGCCAAAGCATGCAGGGCTGTAAACACCAACAAGCTCCACTGGAGGTCAGTCTGCAACGTGGTTGACTTCTTAATTGATTGTATATGGTAATAAATACTATTTAAAATAGAAATTTGCATTTATTTATTAATTTGCATTATTGTGCTGTTCCGTCCGCCCACTCCCATTACTATATAAACACCCAAGGAGCCAAAGCATGCAGGGCTGTGAACACCAAAAAGCTCCACTGGAGGTCAGTCTGCATCGTGGTTGACTTCTTAATTGATGGAATATGGTTATAAATACTATTTAAAACAGAAATTTGCATTTATTTATTTATTTGCATTATTGTGCTGTTCCGTCCGCCCACTCCCATTACTATATAAACCCCAAAGGAGCCAAAGCATGCAGGGCTGTGAACACCAACAAGCTCCACTGGAGGTCAGTCTGCAACATGGTTAACTTCTTAATTGATGGAATATGGTTATAAATACTATTTAAAATAGAAATTTGCATTTATTTCTTTATTTGCATTATGGTGCTCATCCGTCCGCCCAATCCCATTACTATATAAACACCCAAGGAGCCAAAGCATGCAGGGCTGTAAACACCAGCAAGCTCCACTGGAGGTCAGTCTGCAACGTGGGTGACTTCTTAATCGATAGTATATGGTAATAAATACTATTTAAAATAGAAATTTGCATTTCTTTGTTTATTTGCATTATTGTGCTGTTCCGTCCACCTACTCCCATTACTATATAAACACCCAAGGAGCCAAAGCATGCAGGGCTGTAAACACCAGCAAGCTGCACTGGAGGTAAGTCTGCAGCATGGTTGACTTCTTAATTGATAGTATTTGGTAATAAATACTATTTTAAATAGAAATTTGCATTTATTTATTTATTTGCATTATTGTGCTGTTCCGTCCGCCCACTACCATTACTATATAAACACCTAAGGAGCCAAAGCATGCAGGGCTGTCAACTCCAGCAAGCTCGACTGGAGGTCAGTCTGCAACGTGGTTGACTTCTTAATTGATAGTATATGGTTATAAATACTATTTGAAATTGAAATTTGCATTTATTTCTTTATTTGCATTATTGTGCTGTTCCGTCCGCCCACTCCCATTACTATATAAACACCCAAGGAGACAAAGCATGCTGGGCTGTGAACACCAACAAGCTCCACTGGAGGTCAGTCTGCAACGTGGTTGACTTCTTAATTGATGGAATATGGTAATAAATACTATTTAAAATAGAAATTTGCATTTATTTATTTATTTGCATTATTGTGCTGTTCCGTCCGCCCACTCCCAATACTATATAAACACACAAGGAGCCAAAGCATGCAGGGGTGTGAACACCAACAAGCTCCACTGGAGGTAAGTCTGCAACGTGGTTGACTTCTTAATTGATTGTATATGGTAATAAATACTATTTAAAATAGAAATTTGCATTTATTTATTTATTTGCATTATTGTGCTGTTCCGTCCGCCCACTCCCATTACCATATAAACACCCAAGGAGCCAAAGCATGCTGGCCTGTGAACACCAACAAGCCCCACTGGAGGTCAGTCTGCAACATGGTTGACTTCTTAATTGATGGAATATGTTAATAAATACCATTTAAAATAGCAATTTGCATTTATTTATTTATTTGTATTATTGTGCTGTTCCGTCCGCCCACTCCCATTACTATATAAACACCCAAGGAGCCAAAGCATGCAGGGCTGTATACACCACCAAGCTCCACTAGAGGTAAGTCTGCAACATGTTTGACTTCTTAATTGATGGTATATGGTAATAAATACTATTTAAAATAGAAATTTGCATTTATTTATTTATTTGAATTATTATGCTGTTCCGTCCGCCCACTCCCATTACCATATAAACACCCAAGGAGCCAAAGCATGCAGGGCTGTGAACACCAACAAGCTCCACTCGAGATCAGTCTGCAACGAGGTTGACTTGTTAATTGATAGTATATGCTAATAAATACTACTTAAAATAGAAATTTGCATTTATTTATTTATTTGCATTATTGTGCTGTTCCGTCCGCCCACTCCCATTACTATATAAACACCCAAGGAGCCAAAGCATGCAGGGCTGTAAACTCCAGCAAGCTCCACTGGAGGTCAGTCTGCAACGTGGTTGACTTCTTAATTGATAGTATATGGTAATAAATACTATTTAAAATAGAAATTTGCATTTATTTTTTTATTTGCATTATTGTGCTGCTCCGTCCGCCCACTCCCATTACTATATAAACACCCAAGAAGACATAGCATGCTGGGCTGAAAACACCAGCAAGCTCCACTGGAGGTACGTCTGCAACGTGGTTGACCTCTTAATTGATAGTATATCGTAATAAATACTACTTAAAATAGAAATTTGCATTTATTTATTTATTTGCATTATTGTGCTGTTCCGTCCGCCCACTCCCATTACTATATAAACACCCAAGGAGCCAAAGCATGCAGGGCTGTTAACATCAGCAAGCTCCACTGGAGGTAAGTCTGCAACGTGGTTGACTTCTTAATTGATAGTATATGGTAATAAATACAATTTAAAATAGACATTGGCATTTATTTATTTACTTGCATTATTGTGCTGTTCCGTCCGCCCACTCCCATTACTATATAAACACCCAAGGAGCCAAAGCATGCAGGGCTGTAAACACCAACAAGCTCCACTGGAGGTAAGTCTGCAACGTGGTTGACTTCTTAATTGATAGTATATGGTAATAAACCCTATTTAAAATAGAAATTTACATTTATTTATTTATTTGCATTATTGTGCTGTTCCGTCCGCCCTCTCCCATTACTATATAAACTACCAAGGAGCCAAAGCATGCAGGGTTGAAAACACCAGCAAGCTGCACTGGAGGTAAGTCTGCAACGTGGTTAACTTCTTAATTGATAGAATATAGTAATAAATACTATTTAAAATAGAAATTTGCGTTTATTTATTTACTTGCATTATTGTGCTGTTCCGTCCGCCCACTCCCATTACTATATAAACACCCAAGGAGCCAAAGCATGCAGGGCTGTAAACACCAACAAGCTCCACTGGAGGTCAGTCTGCAACGTGGTTGACTTCTTAATTGATTGTATATGGTAATAAATACTATTTAAAATAGAAATTTGCATTTATTTATTTATTTGCATTATTGTGCTGTTCCGTCCGCCCACTCCCATTACTATATAAACACCCAAGGAGCCAAAGCATGCAGGGCTGTGAACACCAAAAAGCTCCACTGGAGGTCAGTCGGCATCGTGGTTGACTTTTTAATTGATGGAATATGGTTATAAATACTATTTAAAACAGAAATTTGCATTTATTTATTTATTTGCATTATTGTGCTGTTCCGTCCGCCCACTCCCATTACTATATAAACCCCAAAGGAGCCAAAGCATGCAGGGCTGTGAACGCCAACAAGCTCCACTGGAGGTCAGTCTGCAACATGGTTAACTTCTTAATTGATGGAATATGGTTATAAATACTATTTAAAATAGAAATTTGCATTTATTTCTTTATTTGCATTATGGTGCTCATCCGTCCGCCCACTCCCATTACTATATAAACACCCAAGGAGCCAAAGCATGCAGGGCTGTAAACACCAGCAAGCTCCACCGGAGGTCAGTCTGCAACGTGGGTGACTTCTTAATCGATAGTATATGGTAATAAATACTATTTAAAATAGAAATTTGCATTTCTTTGTTTATTTGCATTATTGTGCTGTTCCGTCCGCCTATTCCCCTTACTATATAAACACCCAAGGAGCCAAAGCATGCAGGGCTGTAAACACCAGCAAGCTGCACTGGAGGTAAGTCAGCAACATGGTTGACTTCTTAATTGATAGTATTTGGTAATAAATACTATTTTAAATAGAAATTTGCATTTATTTATTTATTTGCATTATTGTGCTGTTCCGTCCACCCACTCCCATTACTATATAAACACCCAAGGAGCCAAAGCATTCAGGGCTGTGAAGACCAACAAGCTCCACTGGACGTAAGTCTGCAACGTGGATGACTTTTAATTGGTAGTATATGGTAATAAATACTATTTAAAATAGAAATTTGCATTTATTTATTTATTTGCATTATTGTGCTGTTCCGTCCGCCCACTCCCAATACGATATAAACACACAAGGAGCCAAAGCATGCAGGGCTGTGAACACCAACAAGCTCCACTGGAGGTAAGTCTGCAATGTGGTTGACTCCTTAATTGATTGTATATTGTAATAAATACCATTTAAAATAGAAATTTGCATTTATTTATTTATTTGCATTATTGTGCTGTTCCGTCCGCGCACTACCATTACTATATAAACACCTAAGGAGCCAAAGCATGCAGGGCTGTCAACTCCAGCAAGCTCGACTGGAGGTCAGTCTGCAACGTGGTTGACTTCTTAATTGATAGTATATGGTTATAAATACTATTTGAAATAGAAATTTGCATTTATTTCTTTATTTGCATTATTGTGCTGTTCCGTCCGCCCACTCCCATTACTATATAAACACCCAAGGAGACAAAGCATGCTGGGCTGTGAACACCAACAAGCTCCACTGGAGGTCAGTCTGCAACGTGGTTGACTTCTTAATTGATGGAATATGGTAATAAATACTATTTAAAATAGAAATTTGCATTTATTTATTTATTTGCATTATTGTGCTGTTCCGTCCGCCCACTCCCATTACTATATAAACACCCAAGGAGCCAAAGCATGCAGGGCTGTAAACACCAGCAAGCTGCACTGGAGGTAAGTCTGCAACGTGGTTGACTTCTTAATTTATAGTATAAGGTAATAAATACTATTTAAAATAGAAATTTTCATTTATTTATTTATTTGCATTATTGTGCTGTTCCGTCCGCCCACTCCCAATACTATATAAACACACAAGGAGCCAAAGCATGCAGGGGTGTGAACACCAACAAGCTCCACTGGAGGTAAGTCTGCAACGTGGTTGACTTCTTAATTGATTGTATATGGTAATAAATACTATTTAAAATAGAAATTTGCATTTATTTATTTATTTGCATTATTGTGCTGTTCCGTCCGCCCACTCCCATTACTATATAAACACCCAAGGAGCCAAAGCATGCTGGGCTGTGAACACCAACAAGCCCCACTGGAGGTCAGTCTGCAACATGGTTGACTTCTTAATTGATGGAATATGTTAATAAATACTATTTAAAATAGCAATTTGCATTTATTTATTTATTTGTATTATTGTGCTGTTCCGTCCGCCCACTCCCATTACTATATAAACACCCAAGGAGCCAAAGCATGCAGGGCTGTATACACCACCAAGCTCCACTAGAGGTAAGTCTGCAACATGGTTGACTTCTTAATTGATGGTATATGGTAATAAATACTATTTAAAATAGAAATTTGCATTTATTTATTTATTTGAATTATTATGCTGTTCCGTCCGCCCACTCCCATTACTATATAAACACCCAAGGAGCCAAAGCATGCAGGGCTGTAAACATCAGCAAGCTCCACTGGAGGTAAGTCTGCAACGTGGTTGACTTCTTAATTGATGGAATATGGTAATAAATACTATTTATAATAGAAATTTGCATTTATTTATTTATTTGCATTATTGTGCTGTTCCGTCCGCCCACTCCCATTACCATATAAACACCCAAGGAGCCAAAGCATGCAGGGCTGTGAACACCAACAAGCTCCACTCGAGGTCAGTCTGCACCGAGGTTGACTTGTTAATTGATAGTATATGCTAATAAATACTACTTAAAATAGAAATTTGCATTTATTTATTTATTTGCATTATTGTGCTGTTCCGTCTGACCACTCCCATTACTATATAAACACCCAAGGAGACAAAGCATGCTGGGCTGTGAACACCAACAAACTCCACTGGAGGTCAGTCTGCAACGTGGTTGACTTCTTAATTGTTGGAATATGGTAATAAATACTATTTAAAATAGAAATTTGCATTTATTTATTTATTTGCATTATTGTGCTGTTCCGTCCGCCCACTCCCATTACTATATAAACACCCAGGGAGCCAAAGCATGCAGGGCTGTAAACACCAACAAGCTCCACTGGAGGTATGTCTGCAACGTGGTTGACTTCTTAATTGATAGTATATGGTAATAAATACTATTTAAAATAGAAATTTGCATTTATTTATTATTTGCATTATTGTGCTGTTCCGTCGGCCCCCTCCCATTACCATATAAACGCCCAAGGAGCCAAAGCATGCAGGGCTGTAAACACCAACAAGCTCCACTGGAGGTATGTCTGCAACGTGGTTGACTTCTTAATTGATAGTATATGGTAATAAATACTATTTAAAATAGAAATTTGCATTTATTTATTATTTGCATTATTGTGCTGTTCCGTCCACCCACTCCCATTACTATATAAACACCCAAGGAGCCAAAGCATTCAGGGCTGTGAACACCAACAAGCTCCACTGGACGTAAGTCTGCAATGTGGATGACTTTTAATTGATAATATATGGTAATAAATACAATTTAAATCAGACATTTGCATTTATTTATTTATTTGCATTATTGTGCTGTTCTGTCCGCCCACTCCCATTACTATATAAACACCCAAGGAGCCAAAGCATGCAGGGGTGTAAACACCAACAAGCTCCACTGGAGGTAAGTCTGCAATGTGGTTGACTTCTTAATTGATAGTATATGGTAATAAATACTATTTAAAATAGAAATTTGCATTTATTTATTTATTTGCGTTATTGTGCTGTTCCGTAAGCCCTCTCCCATTACTATATAAACACCCAACGAGCCAAAGCATGCAGGGCTGTAAACACCAGCAAGCTGAACTGGAGGTAAGTCTGCAACGTGGTTAACTTCTTAATTGATAGTATAAGGTAATAAATACTATTTAAAATAGAAATTTGCATTTATTTATTTATTTGCATTATTGTGCTGTTCCGTCCGCCCACTCCCAAACACACAAGGAGCCAAAGCATGCAGGGCTGTGAACACCAACAAGCTCCACTGGATGTAAGTCTGCAACGTGGTTGACTTCTTCATTGATAGTATAAGGTAATAAATACTATTTAAAATAGAAATTTGCATTTATTTATTTATTTGCATTATTGTGCTGTTCCGTCCGCCCACTCCCATTACTATATAAACACCCGAGGAGCCAAAGCATGCAGGGCTGTAAACACCAGCAAGCTGCACTGGATGTAAGTCTGCAACGTGGTTGACTTCTTCATTGATAGTATAAGGTAATAAATACTATTTAAAATAGAAATTTGCATTTATTTATTTATTTGCATTATTGTGCTGTTCCGTCCGCCCACTCCCATTACTATATAAACACCCAAGGAGCCAAAGCATGCTGGGCTGAAAACACCAGCAAGCTCCACTGGAGGTACGTCTGCAACGTGGTTGACCTCTTAATTGATAGTATATGGTAATAAATACTATTTAAAATAGAAATTTTCATTTCTTTATTTATTTTCATTATTGTGCTGTTCCGTCCGCCTGCTCCCATTACTATATAAACACCCAAGGAGCCAAAGCATGCGGGGCTGAAAACACCAGCAAGCTGCACTGGAGGTCAGTCTGCAACGTGGTTGACTTCTTAATTGATGGAATATGGTAATAAATACTATTTAAAATAGAAATTTGCATTTATTTATTTATTTGCATTATTGTGCTGTTCCGTCCGCCCACTCCCATTACTATATAAACACCCAAGGAGCCAAAGCATGCAGGGCTGTAAACACCAGCAAGCAGCACTGGAGGTAAGTCTGCAACGTTGTTGACTTCTTAATTTATAGTATAAGGTAATAAATACTATTTAAAATAGAAATTTGCATTTATTTATTTATTTGCATTATTGTGCTGTTCCGTCCGCCCACTCCCATTACTATATAAACACCCAAGGAGCCAAAGCATGCTGGGCTGAAAACACCAGCAAGCTCCACTGGAGGTACGTCTGCAAAGTGGTTGACCTCTTAATTGATAGTATATGGTAATAAATACTATTTAAAATAGAAAATTTCATTTCTTTATTTATTTGCATTATTGTGCTGTTCCGTCCGCCTGCTCCCATTACTATATAAACACCCAAGGAGCCAAAGCATGCGGGGCTGAAAACACCAGCAAGCTGCACTGGAGGTCAGTCTGCAACGTGGTTGACTTCTTAATTGATGGAATATGGTAATAAATACTATTTAAAATAGAAATTTGCATTTATTTATTTATTTGCATTATTGTGCTGTTCCGTCCGCCCACTCCCATTACTATATAAACACCCAAGGAGCCAAAGCATGCAGGGCTGTAAACACCAGCAAGCAGCACTGGAGGTAAGTCTGCAACGTTGTTGACTTCTTAATTTATAGTATAAGGTAATAAATACTATTTAAAATAGAAATTTGCATATATTTATTTATTTGCATTATTGTGCTGTTCCGTCCGCCCACTCCCAATACTATATAAACACACAAGGAGCCAAAGCATGCAGGGGTGTGAACACCAACAAGCTCCACTAGAGGTAAGTCTGCAACGTGGTTGACTTCTTAATTGATAGTATATGGTAATAAATACTATTTAAAATAGAAATTTGAATTTATTTATTTATTTGAATTATTGTGCTGTTCCGTCCGCCCACTACCAATACTATATAAACACACAAGGAGCCAAAGCATGCAGGGCTGTGAACACCAACAAGCTCCACTGGAGGTAAGTCTGCAACGTGGTTGACTTCTTAATTGATTGTATATGGTAATAAATACTATTTAAAATACAAATTTTCATTTATTTATTTATTTGCATTATTGTGCTGTTCCGTCAGCCCACTCCCATTACTATATAAACACCCAAGGAGCCAAAGCATGCAGGGCTGTGAACACCAACAAGCTCCACTGGAGGTCAGTCTGCAACGTGGTTGACTTCTTAATTGATGGAATATGGTAATAAATACTACTTAAAATAGAAATTTGCATTTATTTATTTATTTGCATTATTGTGCTGTTCCGTCCGCCCACTCCCATTACTATATAAACACCCAAAGAGCCAAAGCATGCAGGGCTGTAAACACCAGCAAGCTGCACTGAAGGTACGTCTGCAACGTGGTTGACTTCTTAATTGATAGTATAAGGTAATAAATACTATTTAAAATGGAAATTTGCATTTATTTATTTATTTGCATTATTGTGCTGTTCCGTCCGCCCACTCCCTATACTATATAAACACACAAGGAGCCAAAACATGCAGGGGTGTGAACACCAACAAGCTCCACTGGAGGTAAGTCTGCAACGTGGTTGACTTCTTAATTGATTGTATATGGTAATAAGTTTTATTTAAAATAGAAATTTGCATTTATTAATTTGCATTATTGTGCTGTTCCGTCCGCCCACTCCCATTACTATATAAACACCCAAGGAGCCAAAGCATGCAGGGCTGTGAACACCAACAAGCACCACTGGAGGTCAGTCTGCTACGTGGTTGACTTCTTAATTGATGGAATATGGTAATAAATACTATTTAAAAAAGAAATTTGCATTTATTTATTTATTTGCATTATTGAGCTGTTCCGTCCGCCCACTCCCATTACTATATAAACACCCTAGGAGCCAAAGCATGCAGGGCTGTATACACCACCAAGCTCCACTGGAGGTAAGTCTGCAACGTGGTTGACTTCTTAATTGATAGTATATGGTAATAAATACTATTTAAAATAGAAATTTGCATTTATTTATTTATTTGCATTATTGTGCCGTTCCGTCCGCCCACTCCCATTACTATATAAACACCCAAGGAGCCAAAGCATGCAGGGCTGTAAACTCCAGCAAGCTCCACTGGAGGTCAGTCTGCAACGTGGTTGACTACTTAATTGATAGTATATGGTAATAAATACTATTTAAAATAGAAATTTGCATTTATTTATTTATTTGCATTATTGTGCTGTTCCGTCGGCCCCCTCCCATTCCCATATAAACACCCAAGGAGCCAAAGCATGCAGGGCTGTAAACACCAACAAGCTCCACTGGAGGAAAGTCTGCAACGTGGTTGACTTCTTAATTGATAGTATATGGTAATAAATACTATTTAAAATAGAAATTTGCATTTATTTATTATTTGCATTATTGTGCTGTTCCGTCCGCCCACTCCCATTACTATATAAACACCCAAGGAGCCAAAGCATTCAGGGCTGTGAACACCAACAGGCTCCACTAGACGTAAGTCTGCAACGTGGATGACTTTTAATTGATAGTATATGGTAATAAATACAATTTAAAACAGACATTTGCATTTATTTATTTATTTGCATTATGGTGCTGTTCTGTCCGCCCACTCCCATAACTATATAAACACCCAAGGAGCCAAAGCATGCAGGGCTGTTAACACCAACAGGCTCCAATGGAGGTATGTCTGCAACGTGGTTGACTCCTTAATTGATAGTATATGGTAATAAATACTATTTAAAATAGAAATTTGCATTTATTTATTTATTTGCATTATTGTGCTGTTCCGTCCACCCACTCCCATTACCATATAAACACAAAAGGAGACAAAGCATGCATGGCTGTAAACACCAGCAACCTCCACTGGAGGAAAGTCTGCAACGTGGTTGACTTCTTAATTGATAGTATATGGTAATAAATACAATTTAAAATAGACATTGGCATTTATTTATTTATTTGCATTATTGTGCTGTTCCGTCCGCCCACTCCCATTACTATATAAACACCCAAGGAGCCAAAGCATGCAGGGCTGTAAACACCAACAAGCTCCACTGGAGGTAAGTCTGCAACGTGGTTGACTTCTTAATTGATAGTATATGGTAATAAACCCTATTTAAAATAGAAATTTGCATTTATTTATTTATTTGCATTATTGTGCTGTTCCGTCCGCCCTCTCCCATTACTATATAAACTACCAAGGAGCCAAAGCATGCAGGGCTGAAAACAACAGCAAGCTGCACTGGAGGTAAGTCTGCAACGTGGTTAACTTCTTAATTGATAGAATATGGTAATAAATACTATTTAAAATAGAAATTTGCGTTTATTTATTTATTTGCATTATTGTGCTGTTCCGTCCGCCCACTCCCATTACTATATAAACACCGAAGGAGCCAAAGCATGCAGGACTGTAAACACCAACAAGCTCCACTGGAGGTCAGTCTGCAACGTGGTTGACTTCTTAATTGGTTGTATATGGTAATAAATACTATTTAAAATAGAAATTTGCATTTATTTATTTATTTGCATTATTGTGCTGTTCCGTCCGCCCACTCCCATTACTATATAAACACCCAAGGAGCCAAAGCATGCAGGGCTGTGAACACCAAAAAGCTCCACTGGAGGTCAGTCTGCAACGTGGTTGACTTCTTAATTGATGGAATATGGTTATAAATACTATTTGAAATAGAAATTTGCATTTATTTATTTATTTGCATTATTGTGCTGTTCCGTCCGCCCACTCCCATTACTATATAAACACCAAAGGAGCCAAAGCATGCAGGGCTGTGAACACCAACCAGCTCCACTGGAAGTCAGTCTGCAACATGGTTAACTTCTTAATTGATGGAATATGGTTATAAATATTATTTAAAATAGAAATTTGCATTTATTTCTTTATTTGCATTATGGTGCTCATCCGTCCGCCCACTCCCATTACTATATAAACACCCAAGGAGCCAAAGCATGCAGGGCTGTAAACACCAGCAAGCTCCACTGGAGGTCAGTCTGCAACGTGGGTGACTTCTTAATCGATAGTATATGGTAATAAATACTATTTAAAATAGAAATTTGCATTTCTTTGTTTATTTGCATTATTGTGCTGTTCCGTCCGCCTACTCCCATTACTATATAAACACCCAAGGAGCCAAAGCATGCAGGGCTGTAAACACCAGCAAGCTGCACTGGAGGTAAGTCTGCAACATGGTTGACTTCTTAATTGATAGTATATGGTAATAAATACTATATAAAATAGAAATTTGCATTTATTTATTTATTTGCATTATTGTGCTGTTCCGTCGGCCCCCTCCCATTACCATATAAACACCCAAGGAGCCAAAGCATGCAGGGCTGTAAACACCAACAAGCTCCACTGGAGGTATGTCTGCAACGTGGTTGACTTCTTAATTGATAGTATATGGTAATAAATACTATTTAAAATAGAAATTTGCATTTATTTATTATTTGCATTATTGTGCTGTTCCGTCCACCCACTCCCATTACTATATAAACACCCAAGGAGCCAAAGCATTCAGGGCTGTGAAGACAAACAAGCTCCACTGGACGTAAGTCTGCAACGTGGATGACTTTTAATTGGTAGTATATGGTAATAAATACTATTTAAAATAGAAATTTGCATTTATTTATTTATTTGCATTATTGTGCTGTTCCGTCCGCCCACTCCCAATACGATATAAACACACAAGGAGCCAAAGCATGCAGGGCTGTGAACACCAACAAGCTCCACTGGAGGTAAGTCTGCAATGTGGTTGACTCCTTAATTGATTGTATATTGTAATAAATACCATTTAAAATAGAAATTTGCATTTATTTATTTATTTGCATTATTGTGCTGTTCCGTCCGCCCACTCCCATTACTATATAAACACCCAAGGAGCCAAAGCATGCAGGGCTGTGAACACCAACAAGCTCCACTGGAGGTCAGTCTGCAACGTGGTTGACTTCTTAATTGATGGAATATGGTAATAAATACTATTTAAAATAGAAATTTGCATTTATTTATTAATTTGCATTATTGTGCTGTTCCGTCCGCCTACTCCCATTACTATATAAACACCCAAGGAGCCAAAGCATGCAGGGCTGTAAACACCAGCAAGCTGCACTGGATGTAAGTCTGCAACGTGGTTGACTTCTTCATTGATAGTATAAGGTAATAAATACTATTTAAAATAGAAATTTGCATTTATTTATTTATTTGCATTATTGTGCTGTCCCGTCCGCCCACTCCCATTACTATATAAACACCCAAGGAGCCAAAGCATGCAGGGCTGTAAACACCAGCAAGCTGCACTGGATGTAAGTCTGCAACGTGGTTGACTTCTTAATTGATAGTATATGGTAATAAATACAATTTAAAATAGAAATTTGCATTTTTTTTTATTTGCATTATTGTGCTGTTCCGTCCGCACACTCCCATTATCATATAAACACCCACGGAGACAAAGCATGCTGGGCTGAAAACACCAGCAAACTCCACTGGAGGTACGTCTGCAACGTGGTTGACCTCTTAATTGATAGTATATGGTAATAAATACTATTTAAAATAGAAATTTTCATTTCTTTATTTATTTGCATTATTGTGCTGTTCCGTCCGCCTGCTCCCATTACTATATAAACACCCAAGGAGCCAAAGCATGCGGGGCTGTAAACACCAGCAAGCTGCACTGGAGGTAAGTCTGCAACATGGTTGACTTCTTAATTGATAGTATTTGGTAATAAATACTATTTTAAATAGAGATTTGCATTTATTTATTTATTTGCATTATTGTGCTGTTCCGTCCTCCCACTCCCATTACTATATAAACACCCAAGGAGCCAAAGCATGCAGGTCTCCAAGCTCCACTGGAGGTCAGTCTGCAATGTGGTTGACATCTGAATTGATAGTATATGGTAATAAACACTATTTAAAATAGAAATTTGCATTTATTTATTTATTTGCATTATTGTGCTGTTCCGTCCGCCCACTCCCATTACTATATAAACACACAAAGAGCCAAAGCATGCAGGGCTGTGAACACCAACAAACTCCACTGGAGGTCAGTCTGCAACGTGGTTGACTTCATAATTGAAGGAATATGGTAATAAATACTATTTAAAAAAGAAATTTGCATTTATTTATTTATTTGCATTATTGTGCTTTTCCGTCCGCCCACTCCCATTACTATATAAACACCCAAGGAGCCAAAGCATGCAGGGCTGTAAACACCAGCAAGCTGCACTGGAGGTAAGTCTGCAACGTGGTTGACTTCTTAATTTATAGTATAAGGTAATAAATACTATTTAAAATAGAAATTTGCATTTATTTATTTATTTGCATTATTGTGCTGTTCCGTCCGCCCACTCCCAATACTATATAAACACACAAGGAGCCAAAGCATGCAGGGGTGTGAACACCAACAAGCTCCACTGGAGGTAAGTCTGCAACGTGGTTGACTTCTTATTTGATAGTATATGGTAATAAATACTATTTAAAATAGAAATTTGCATTTATTTATTTATTTATTTGCATTATTGTGCTGTTCCGTCCGCCCACTCCAATTACTATATAAACACCCAAGGAGCCAAAGCATGCAGGGCTGTTAACATCAGCAAGCTCCACTGGAGGTAAGTCTGCAACGTGGTTGACTTCTTAATTGATAGTATATGGTAATAAATACAATTTAAAATAGACATTGGCATTTATTTATTTACTTGCATTATTGTGCTGTTCCGTCCGCCCACTCCCATTACTATATAAACACCCAAGGAGCCAAAGCATGCAGGGCTGTAAACACCAACAAGCTCCACTGGAGGTAAGTCTGCAACGTGGTTGACTTCTTAATTGATAGTATATGGTAATAAACCCTATTTAAAATAGAAATTTACATTTATTTATTTATTTGCATTATTGTGCTGTTCCGTCCGCCCTCTCCCATTACTATATAAACTACCAAGGAGCCAAAGCATGCAGGGCTGTGAACAACAACAAGCTCCACTGGAGGTAAGTCTGCAACGTGGTTGACTTCTTAATTGATTGTATATGGTAATAAATACTATTTAAAATAGAAATTTTCATTTATTTAATTATTTGCATTATTGTGCTGTTCCGTCAGCCCACTCCCATTACTTTATAAACACCCAAGGAGCCAAAGCATGCAGGGCTGTGAACACCAACAAGCTCCACTGGAGGTCAGTCTGCAACGTGGTTGACTTCTTAATTGATGGAATATGGTAATAAATACTATTGAAAATAGAAATTTGCATTTATTTATTTATTTGCATTATTGTGCCGTTCCGTCTGCCCACTCCCATTACTATATAAACACCCAAGGAGCCAAAGCATGCAGGGCTGTAAACTCCAGCAAGCTCCACTGGAGGTCAGTCTGCAACGTGGTTGACTTCTTAATTGATAGTATATGGTAATAAATACTATTTAAAATAGAAATTTGCATTTATTTATTTATTTGCATTATTGTGCTGTTCCATCCGCCCACTCCCATTACTATATAAACACCCAGGGAGCCAAAGCATGCAGGGCTGTAAACACCAGCAAGCTCCACTGGAGGTAAGTCTGCAACATGGTTGACTTCTTAATTGATAGTATATGGTAATAAATACTATTTAAAATAGAAATTTGCATTTATTTATTTATTTGCATTATTGTGCTGTTCCGTCGGCCCCCTCCAATTCCCATATAAACACCCAAGGAGCCAAAGCATGCAGGGCTGTAAACACCAACAAGCTCCACTGGAGGAAAGTCTGCAACGTGGTTGACTTCTTAATTGATAGTATATGGTAATAAATACTATTTAAAATAGAAATTTGCATTTATTTATTATTTGCATTATTGTGCTGTTCCGTCCGCCCACTCTTATTACTATATAAACACCCAAGGAGCCAAAGCATTCAGGGCTGTGAACACCAACAGGCTCCACTAGACGTAAGTCTGCAACGTGGATGACTTTTAATTGATAGTATATGGTAATAAATACTATTTAAAACAGACATTTGCATATATTTATTTATTTGCATTATGGTGCTGTTCTGTCCGCCCACTCCCATAACTATATAAACACCCAAGGAGCCAAAGCATGCAGGGCTGTAAACACCAACAGGCTCTACTGGAGGTAAGTCTGCAACGTGGTTGACTTCTTAATTGATAGTATATGGTAATAAATACTATTTAAAATAGAAATTTGCATTTATTTATTTATTTGCATTATTGTGCTGTTCCGTCCACCCACTCCCATTACCATATAAACACAAAAGGAGACAAAGCATGCATGGCTGTAAACACCAGCAACCTCCACTGGAGGAAAGTCTGCAACGTGGTTGACTTCTTAATTGATAGTATATGGTAATAAATACAATTTAAAATAGACATTGGCATTTATTTATTTACTTGCATTATTGTGCTGTTCCGTCCGCCCACTCCCATTACTATATAAACACCCAAGGAGCCAAAGCATGCAGGGCTGTAAACACCAACAAGCTCCACTGGAGGTAAGTCTGCAACGTGGTTGACTTCTTAATTGATAGTATATGGTAATAAACCCTATTTAAAATAGAAATTTACATTTATTTATTTATTTGCATTATTGTGCTGTTCCGTCCGCCCTCTCCCATTACTATATAAACTACCAAGGAGCCAAAGCATGCAGGGCTGAAAACACCAGCAAGCTGCACTGGAGGTAAGTCTGCAACGTGGTTAACTTCTTAATTGATAGAATATAGTAATAAATACTATTTAAAATAGAAATTTGCATTTATTTATTTATTTGCATTATTGTGCTGTTCCGTCCGCCCACTCCCATTACTATATAAACACCCAAGGAGCCAAAGCATGCAGGGCTGTAAACACCAACAAGCTCCACTGGAGGTCAGTCTGCAACGTGGTTGACTTCTTAATTGATTGTATATGGTAATAAATACTATTTAAAATAGAAATTTGCATTTATTTATTTATTTGCATTATTGTGCTGTTCCGTCCGCCCACTCCCATTACTATATAAACACCCAAGGAGCCAAAGCATGCAGGGCTGTGAACACCAAAAAGCTCCACTGGAGGTCAGTCTGCATCGTGGTTGACTTCTTAATTGATGGAATATGGTTATAAATACTATTTAAAACAGAAATTTGCATTTATTTATTTATTTGCATTATTGTGCTGTTCCGTCCGCCCACTCCCATTACTATATAAACCGCAAAGGAGCCAAAGCATGCAGGGCTGTGAACACCAACAAGCTCCACTGGAGGTCAGTCTGCAACATGGTTAACTTCTTAATTGATGGAATATGGTTATAAATACTATTTAAAATAGAAATTTGCATTTATTTCTTTATTTGCATTATGGTGCTCATCCGTCCGCCCAATCCCATTACTATATAAACACCCAAGGAGCCAAAGCATGCAGGGCTGTAAACACCAGCAAGCTCCACTGGAGGTCAGTCTGCAACGTGGGTGACTTCTTAATCGATAGTATATGGTAATAAATACTATTTAAAATAGAAATTTGCATTTCTTTGTTTATTTGCATTATTGTGCTGTTCCGTCCACCTACTCCCATTACTATATAAACACCCAAGGAGCCAAAGCATGCAGGGCTGTAAACACCAGCAAGCTGCACTGGAGGTAAGTCTGCAACATGGTTGACTTCTTAATTGATAGTATTTGGTAATAAATACTATTTTAAATAGAAATTTGCATTTATTTATTTATTTGCATTATTGTGCTGTTCCGTCCGCCCACTACCATTACTATATAAACACCTAAGGAGCCAAAGCATGCAGGGCTGTCAACTCCAGCAAGCTCGACTGGAGGTCAGTCTGCAACGTGGTTGACTTCTTAATTGATAGTATATGGTTATAAATACTATTTGAAATTGAAATTTGCATTTATTTCTTTATTTGCATTATTGTGCTGTTCCGTCCGCCCACTCCCATTACTATATAAACACCCAAGGAGACAAAGCATGCTGGGCTGTGAACACCAACAAGCTCCACTGGAGGTCAGTCTGCAACGTGGTTGACTTCTTAATTGATGGAATATGGTAATAAATACTATTTAAAATAGAAATTTGCATTTATTTATTTATTTGCATTATTGTGCTGTTCCGTCCGCCCACTCCCAATACTATATAAACACACAAGGTGCCAAAGCATGCAGGGGTGTGAACACCAACAAGCTCCACTGGAGGTAAGTCTGCAACGTGGTTGACTTCTTAATTGATTGTATATGGTAATAAATACTATTTAAAATAGAAATTTGCATTTATTTATTTATTTGCATTATTGTGCTGTTCCGTCCGCCCACTCCCATTACCATATAAACACCCAAGGAGCCAAAGCATGCTGGGCTGTGAACACCAACAAGCCCCACTGGAGGTCAGTCTGCAACATGGTTGACTTCTTAATTGATGGAATGTGTTAATAAATACCATTTAAAATAGCAATTTGCATTTATTTATTTATTTGTATTATTGTGCTGTTCCGTCCGCCCACTCCCATTACTATATAAACACCCAAGGAGCCAAAGCATGCAGGGCTGTATACACCACCAAGCTCCACTAGAGGTAAGTCTGCAACATGGTTGACTTCTTAATTGATGGTATATGGTAATAAATACTATTTAAAATAGAAATTTGCATTTATTTATTTATTTGAATTATTATGCTGTTCCGTCCGCCCACTCCCATTACCATATAAACACCCAAGGAGCCAAAGCATGCAGGGCTGTGAACACCAACAAGCTCCACTCGAGATCAGTCTGCAACGAGGTTGACTTGTTAATTGATAGTATATGCTAATAAATACTACTTAAAATAGAAATTTGCATTTATTTATTTATTTGCATTATTGTGCTGTTCCGTCCGCCCACTCCCATTACTATATAAACACCCAAGGAGCCAAAGCATGCAGGGCTGTAAACTCCAGCAAGCTCCACTGGAGGTCAGTCTGCAACGTGGTTGACTTCTTAATTGATAGTATATGGTAATAAATACTATTTAAAATAGAAATTTGCATTTATTTTTTTATTTGCATTATTGTGCTGCTCCGTCCGCCCACTCCCATTACTATATAAACACCCAAGAAGACATAGCATGCTGGGCTGAAAACACCAGCAAGCTCCACTGGAGGTACGTCTGCAACGTGGTTGACCTCTTAATTGATAGTATATCGTAATAAATACTACTTAAAATAGAAATTTGCATTTATTTATTTATTTGCATTATTGTGCTGTTCCGTCCGCCCACTCCCATTACTATATAAACACCCAAGGAGCCAAAGCATGCAGGGCTGTTAACATCAGCAAGCTCCACTGGAGGTAAGTCTGCAACGTGGTTGACTTCTTAATTGATAGTATATGGTAATAAATACAATTTAAAATAGACATTGGCATTTATTTATTTACTTGCATTATTGTGCTGTTCCGTCCGCCCACTCCCATTACTATATAAACACCCAAGGAGCCAAAGCATGCAGGGCTGTAAACACCAACAAGCTCCACTGGAGGTAAGTCTGCAACGTGGTTGACTTCTTAATTGATAGTATATGGTAATAAACCCTATTTAAAATAGAAATTTACATTTATTTATTTATTTGCATTATTGTGCTGTTCCGTCCGCCCTCTCATATTACTATATAAACTACCAAGGAGCCAAAGCATGCAGGGCTGAAAACACCAGCAAGCTGCACTGGAGGTAAGTCTGCAACGTGGTTAACTTCTTAATTGATAGAATATAGTAATAAATACTATTTAAAATAGAAATTTGCGTTTATTTATTTATTTGCATTATTGTGCTGTTCCGTCCGCCCACTCCCATTACTATATAAACACCCAAGGAGCCAAAGCATGCAGGGCTGTAAACACCAACAAGCTCCACTGGAGGTCAGTCTGCAACGTGGTTGACTTCTTAATTGATTGTATATGGTAATAAATACTATTTAAAATAGAAATTTGCATTTATTTATTTATTTGCATTATTGTGCTGTTCCGTCCGCCCACTCCCATTACTATATAAACACCCAAGGAGCCAAAGCATGCAGGGCAGTGAACACCAAAAAGCTCCACTGGAGGTCAGTCGGCATCGTGGTTGACTTCTTAATTGATATTATTTGGTAATAAATACTATTTTAAATAGAAATTTGCATTTATTTATTTATTTGCATTATTGTGCTGTTCCGTCCACCCACTCCCATTACTATATAAACACCCAAGGAGCCAAAGCATTCAGGGCTGTGAAGACCAACAAGCTCCACTGGACGTAAGTCTGCAACGTGGATGACTTTTAATTGGTAGTATATGGTAATAAATACTATTTAAAATAGAAATTTGCATTTATTTATTTATTTGCATTATTGTGCTGTTCCGTCCGCTCACTCCCAATACGATATAAACACACAAGGAGCCAAAGCATGCAGGGCTGTGAACACCAACAAGCTCCACTGGAGGTAAGTCTGCAATGTGGTTGACTCCTTAATTGATTGTATATTGTAATAAATACCATTTAAAATAGAAATTTGCATTTATTTATTTATTTGCATTATTGTGCTGTTCCGTCCGCCCACTACCATTACTATATAAACACCTAAGGAGCCAAAGCATGCAGGGCTGTCAACTCCAGCAAGCTCGACTGGAGGTCAGTCTGCAACGTGGTTGACTTCTTAATTGATAGTATATGGTTATAAATACTATTTGAAATAGAAATTTGCATTTATTTCTTTATTTGCATTATTGTGCTGTTCCGTCCGCCCACTCCCATTACTATATAAACACCCAAGGAGACAAAGCATGCTGGGCTGTGAACACCAACAAGCTCCACTGGAGGTCAGTCTGCAACGTGGTTGACTTCTTAATTGATGGAATATGGTAATAAATACTATTTAAAATAGAAATTTGCATTTATTTATTTATTTGCATTATTGTGCTGTTCCGTCCGCCCACTCCCATTACTATATAAACACCCAAGGAGCCAAAGCATGCAGGGCTGTGAACACCAACAAGCTCCACTGGAGGTAAGTCTGCAATGTGGTTGACTCCTTAATTGATTGTATATTGTAATAAATACCATTTAAAATAGAAATTTGCATTTATTTATTTATTTGCATTATTGTGCTGTTCCGTCCGCCCACTACCATTACTATATAAACACCTAAGGAGCCAAAGCATGCAGGGCTGTCAACTCCAGCAAGCTCGACTGGAGGTCAGTCTGCAACGTGGTTGACTTCTTAATTGATAGTATATGGTTATAAATACTATTTGAAATAGAAATTTGCATTTATTTCTTTATTTGCATTATTGTGCTGTTCCGTCCGCCCACTCCCAATACGATATAAACACACAAGGAGCCAAAGCATGCAGGGCTGTGAACACCAACAAGCTCCACTGGAGGTAAGTCTGCAATGTGGTTGACTCCTTAATTGATTGTATATTGTAATAAATACCATTTAAAATAGAAATTTGCATTTATTTATTTATTTGCATTATTGTGCTGTTCCGTCCGCCCACTACCATTACTATATAAACACCTAAGGAGCCAAAGCATGCAGGGCTGTCAACTCCAGCAAGCTCGACTGGAGGTCAGTCTGCAACGTGGTTGACTTCTTAATTGATAGTATATGGTTATAAATACTATTTGAAATAGAAATTTGCATTTATTTCTTTATTTGCATTATTGTGCTGTTCCGTCCGCCCACTCCCATTACTATATAAACACCCAAGGAGCCAAAGCATGCAGGGCTGTAAACACCAGCAAGCTGCACTGGAGGTAAGTCTGCAACGTGGTTGACTTCTTAATTTATAGTATAAGGTAATAAATACTATTTAAAATAGAAATTTTCATTTATTTATTTATTTGCATTATTGTGCTGTTCCGTCCGCCCACTCCCAATACTATATAAACACACAAGGAGCCAAAGCATGCAGGGGTGTGAACACCAACAAGCTCCACTGGAGGTAAGTCTGCAACGTGGTTGACTTCTTAATTGATTGTATATGGTAATAAATACTATTTAAAATAGAAATTTGCATTTATTTATTTATTTGCATTATTGTGCTGTTCCGTCCGCCCACTCCCATTACTATATAAACACCCAAGGAGCCAAAGCATGCTGGGCTGTGAACACCAACAAGCCCCACTGGAGGTCAGTCTGCAACATGGTTGACTTCTTAATTGATGGAATATGTTAATAAATACTATTTAAAATAGCAATTTGCATTTATTTATTTATTTGTATTATTGTGCTGTTCCGTCCGCCCACTCCCATTACTATATAAACACCCAAGGAGCCAAAGCATGCAGGGCTGTATACACCACCAAGCTCCACTAGAGGTAAGTCTGCAACATGGTTGACTTCTTAATTGATGGTATATGGTAATAAATACTATTAAAAATAGAAATTTGCATTTATTTATTTATTTGAATTATTATGCTGTTCCGTCCGCCCACTCCCATTACTATATAAACACCCAAGGAGCCAAAGCATGCAGGGCTGTAAACATCAGCAAGCTCCACTGGAGGTAAGTCTGCAACGTGGTTGACTTCTTAATTGATGGAATATGGTAATAAATACTATTTATAATAGAAATTTGCATTTATTTATTTATTTGCATTATTGTGCTGTTCCGTCCGCCCACTCCCATTACCATATAAACACCCAAGGAGCCAAAGCATGCAGGGCTGTGAACACCAACAAGCTCCACTCGAGGTCAGTCTGCAACGAGGTTGACTTGTTAATTGATAGTATATGCTAATAAATACTACTTAAAATAGAAATTTGCATTTATTTATTTATTTGCATTATTGTGCTGTTCCGTCCGCCCACTCCTATTACTATATAAACACCCAAGGAGCCAAAGCATGCAGGGCTGTAAACTCCAGCAAGCTCCACTGGAGGTCAGTCTGCAACGTGGTTGACTTCTTAATTGATAGTATATGGTAATAAATACTATTTAAAATAGAAATTTGCATTTATTTTTTTATTTGCATTATTGTGCTGTTCCGTCCGCCCACTCCCATTACTATATAAACACCCAAGAAGACATAGCATGCTGGGCTGAAAACACCAGCAAGCTCCACTGGAGGTACGTCTGCAACGTGGTTGACCTCTTAATTGATAGTATATCGTAATAAATACTACTTAAAATAGAAATTTGCATTTATTTATTTATTTGCATTATTGTGCTGTTCCGTCCGCCCACTCCCATTACTATATAATCACCCAAGGAGCCAAAGCATGCAGGGCTGTTAACATCAGCAAGCTCCACTGGAGGTAAGTCTGCAACGTGGTTGACTTCTTAATAGATAGTATATAATAATAAATTCTATTTAAAATAGAATTTTGCATTTATTTATTTATTTGCATTATGGTGCAGTTCCGTCCGCCCACTCCCATTACTATATAAACACCCAAGGAGCCAAAGCATGCAGGGCTGTAAACACCAGCAAGCTCCACTGGAGGTAAGTCTGCAACGTGGTTGACTTCTTAATTGGTAGTATATTGTAATAAATACTATTTAAAAATAGAAATTTGCATTTATTTCTTTATTTGCATTATTGTGCTGTTCAGTCCGCCCACTCCCATTACTATATAAACACCCAAGGAGCCAAAGCATGCAGGGCTGTAAACACCAGCAAGCTCCACTGGAGGTAAGTCATCAACGTGGTTGACCTCTTAATTGATAGTTTATGGTAATAAATACTACTTAAAATAGAAATTTGCATTTATTTATTTATTTGCATTATTGTGCTGTTCCGTTCGCCCACTCCCATTGCTATATAAACACCCAAGGAGCCAAAGCATGCAGGGCTGTAAACACCAGCAAGCTGCACTGGAGGTAAGTCTGCAACATGGTTGACTTCTTAATTGATAGTATTTGGAAATAAATACTATTTAAAATAGAAATTTGCATTTATTTATTTATTTGCATTATTGTGCTGTTCCGTCCGCCCACTCCCATTACTATATAAACACCCAAGGAGCCAAAGCATGCAGGGCTGTAAACACCAGCAAGCTCCACTGGAGGTCAGTCTGCAATGTGGTTGACTTCTTAATTGATAGTATATGGTAATAAACACTATTTAAAATAGAAATTTGCATTTATTTATTTATTTGCATTATTGTGCTGTTCCGTCCGCCCACTACCATTACTATATAAACACCCAAGGAGCCAAAGCATGCAGGGCTGTAATCTCCAGCAAGCTCCACTGGAGGTCAGTCTGCAACGTGGTTGACTTCTTAATTGATAGTATATGGTTATAAATACTATTTGAAATAGAAATTTGCATTTATTTTTTTATTTGCATTATTGTGCTGTTCTGTCCGCCCACTCCCATTACTATATAAACACCCAAGGAGACAAAGCATGCTGGGCTGTGAACACCAACAAGCTCCACTGGAGGTCAGTCTGCAACGTGGTTGACTTCTTAATTGATGGAATATGGTAATAAATACTATTTAAAATAGAAATTTGCATTTATTTATTTATTTGCATTATTGTGCTGTTCCGTCCGCCCACTCCCATTACTATATAAACACCCAAGGAGCCAAAGCATGCAGGGCTGTAAACACCAGCAAGCTGCACTGGAGGTAAGTCTGCAACGTGGTAGACTTCTTAATTTATAGTATAAGGTAATAAATACTATTTAAAATAGAAATTTGCATTTATTTATTTATTTGCATTATTGTGCTGTTCCGTCCGCCCACTCCCAATACTATATAAACACACAAGGAGCCAAAGCATGCAGGGGTGTGAACACCAACAAGCTCCACTGGAGGTAAGTCTGCAACGTGGTTGACTTCTTAATTGATTGTATAAGGTAATAAATACTATTTAAAATAGAAATTTGCATTTATTTATTTATTTGCATTATTGTGCTGTTCCGTCCGCCCACTCCCATTACTATATAAACACCCAAGGAGCCAAAGCATGCTGGGCTGTGACCACCAAGAAGCCCCACTGGAGGTCAGTCTGCAACATGGTTGACTTCTTAATTGATGGAATATGATAATAAATACTATTTAAAATAGAAATTTGCATTTATTTATTTATTTGTATTATTGTGCTGTTCCGTCCGCCCACTCCCATTACTATATAAACACCAAAGGAGCCAAAGCATGCAGGGCTGTATACACCACCAAGCTCCACTAGAGGTAAGTCTGCAACGTGGTTGACTTCTTAATTGATGGTATATGGTAATAAATATTATTTAAAATAGAAATTTGCATTTATTTCTTTATTTGCATTATTGTGCTGTTCCGTCCGCCCACTCCCATTACTATATAAACACCCAAGAAGACATAGCATGCTAGGCTGAAAACACCAGCAAGCTCCACTGGAGGTACGTCTGCAACGTGGTTGACCTCTTAATTGATAGTATATCGTAATAAATACTACTTAAAATAGAAATTCGCATTTATTTATTTATTTGAATTATTATGCTGTTCCGTCCGCCCACTCCCATTACTATATAAACACCCAAGGAGCCAAAGCATGCAGGGCTGTAAACATCAGCAAGCTCCACTGGAGGTAAGTCTGCAACGTGGTTGACTTCTTAATTGATGGAATATGGTAATAAATACTATTTATAATAGAAATTTGCATTTATTTATTTATTTGCATTATTGTGCTGTTCCGTCCGCCCACTCCCATTACCATATAAACACCCAAGGAGCCAAAGCATGCAGGGCTGTGAACACCAACAAGCTCCACTCGAGGTCAGTCTGCAACGAGGTTGACTTGTTAATTGATAGTATATGCTAATAAATACTACTTAAAATAGAAATTTGCATTTATTTATTTATTTGCATTATTGTGCTGTTCCGTCCGCCCACTCCCATTACTATATAAACACCCAAGGAGCCAAAGCATGCAGGGCTGTAAACTCCAGCAAGCTCCACTGGAGGTCAGTCTGCAACGTGGTTGTCTTCTTAATTGATAGTATATGGTAATAAATACTATTTAAAATAGAAATTTGCATTTATTTTTTTATTTGCATTATTGTGCTGTTCCGTCCGCCCACTCCCATTACTATATAAACACCCAAGAAGACATAGCATGCTGGGCTGAAAACACCAGCAAGCTCCACTGGAGGTACGTCTGCAACGTGGTTGACCTCTTAATTGATAGTATATCGTAATAAATACTACTTAAAATAGAAATTTGCATTTATTTATTTATTTGCATTATTGTGCTGTTCCGTCCGCCCACTCCCATTACTATATAATCACCCAAGGAGCCAAAGCATGCAGGGCTGTTAACATCAGCAAGCTCCACTGGAGGTAAGTCTGCAACGTGGTTGACTTCTTAATAGATAGTATATAATAATAAATTCTATTTAAAATAGAATTTTGCATTTATTTATTTATTTGCATTATGGTGCAGTTCCGTCCGCCCACTCCCATTACTATATAAACACCCAAGGAGCCAAAGCATGCAGGGCTGTAAACACCAGCAAGCTCCACTGGAGGTAAGTCTGCAACGTGGTTGACTTCTTAATTGGTAGTATATTGTAATAAATACTATTTAAAATAGAAATTTGCATTTATTTCTTTATTTGCATTATTGTGCTGTTCAGTCCGCCCACTCCCATTACTATATAAACACCCAAGGAGCCAAAGCATGCAGGGCTGTAAACACCAGCAAGCTCCACTGGAGGTAAGTCATCAACGTGGTTGACCTCTTAATTGATAGTTTATGGTAATAAATACTACTTAAAATAGAAATTTGCATTTATTTATTTATTTGCATTATTGTGCTGTTCCGTTCGCCCACTCCCATTGCTATATAAACACCCAAGGAGCCAAAGCATGCAGGGCTGTAAACACCAGCAAGCTGCACTGGAGGTAAGTCTGCAACATGGTTGACTTCTTAATTGATAGTATTTGGAAATAAATACTATTTAAAATAGAAATTTGCATTTATTTATTTATTTGCATTATTGTGCTGTTCCGTCCGCCCACTCCCATTACTATATAAACACCCAAGGAGCCAAAGCATGCAGGGCTGTAAACACCAGCAAGCTCCACTGGAGGTCAGTCTGCAATGTGGTTGACTTCTTAATTGATAGTATATGGTAATAAACACTATTTAAAATAGAAATTTGCATTTATTTATTTATTTGCATTATTGTGCTGTTCCGTCCGCCCACTACCATTACTATATAAACACCCAAGGAGCCAAAGCATGCAGGGCTGTAATCTCCAGCAAGCTCCACTGGAGGTCAGTCTGCAACGTGGTTGACTTCTTAATTGATAGTATATGGTTATAAATACTATTTGAAATAGAAATTTGCATTTATTTTTTTATTTGCATTATTGTGCTGTTCCGTCCGCCCACTCCCATTACTATATAAACACCCAAGGAGACAAAGCATGCTGGGCTGTGAACACCAACAAGCTCCACTGGAGGTCAGTCTGCAACGTGGTTGACTTCTTAATTGATGGAATATGGTAATAAATACTATTTAAAATAGAAATTTGCATTTATTTATTTATTTGCATTATTGTGCTGTTCTGTCCGCCCACTCCCATTACTATATAAACACCCAAGGAGCCAAAGCATGCAGGGCTGTAAACACCAGCAAGCTGCACTGGAGGTAAGTCTGCAACGTGGTTGACTTCTTAATTTATAGTATAAGGTAATAAATACTATTTAAAATAGAAATTTGCATTTATTTATTTATTTGCATTATTGTGCTGTTCCGTCCGCCCACTCCCAATACTATATAAACACACAAGGAGCCAAAGCATGCAGGGGTGTGAACACCAACAAGCTCCACTGGAGGTAAGTCTGCAACGTGGTTGACTTCTTAATTGATTGTATAAGGTAATAAATACTATTTAAAATAGAAATTTGCATTTATTTATTTATTTGCATTATTGTGCTGTTCCGTCCGCCCACTCCCATTACTATATAAACACCCAAGGAGCCAAAGCATGCTGGGCTGTGACCACCAAGAAGCCCCACTGGAGGTCAGTCTGCAACATGGTTGACTTCTTAATTGATGGAATATGATAATAAATACTATTTAAAATAGAAATTTGCATTTATTTATTTATTTGTATTATTGTGCTGTTCCGTCCGCCCACTCCCATTACTATATAAACACCAAAGGAGCCAAAGCATGCAGGGCTGTATACACCACCAAGCTCCACTAGAGGTAAGTCTGCAACGTGGTAGACTTCTTAATTGATGGTATATGGTAATAAATATTATTTAAAATAGAAATTTGCATTTATTTCTTTATTTGCATTATTGTGCTGTTCCGTCCGCCCACTCCCATTACTATATAAACACCCAAGAAGACATAGCATGCTAGGCTGAAAACACCAGCAAGCTCCACTGGAGGTACGTCTGCAACGTGGTTGACCTCTTAATTGATAGTATATCGTAATAAATACTACTTAAAATAGAAATTTGCATTTATTTATTTATTTGCATTATTGTGCTGTTCCGTCCGCCCACTCCCATTACTATATAAACACCCAAGGAGCCAAAGCATGCAGGGCTGTAAACACCAGCAAGCTGCACTGGAGTTAAGTCTGCAACGTAGTTGACTTCTCAATTGATAGTGTATGGTAATAAATACTATTTAAAATAGAAATTCGCATTTATTTATTTATTTGCATTATTGTGCTTTTCCATCGGCCCCCTCCCATTACTATATAAACACCCAAGGAGCCAAAGCATGCAGGGCTGTAAACACCAACAATCTCCACTGGAGGTAAGTCTGCAACGTGGTTGACTTCTTAATTGATAGTATATGGTTATAAATACTATTTGAAATAGAAATTTGCATTTATTTTTTTATTTGCATTATTGTGCTGTTCCGTCCGCCCACTCCCATTACTATATAAACACCCAAGAAGACATAGCATGCTGGGCTGAAAACACCAGCAAGATCCACTGGAGGTCAGTCTGCAACGTGGGTGACTTCTTAATCGATAGTATATGGTAATAAATACTATTTAAAATAGAAATTTGCATTTCTTTGTTTATTTGCATTATTGTGCTGTTCCGTCCGCCTACTCCCATTACTATATAAACACCCAAGGAGCCAAAGCATGCAGGGCTGTAAACACCAGCAAGCTGCACTGGAGGTAAGTCTGCAACATGGTTGACTTCTTAATTGATAGTATTTGGTAATAAATACTATTTTAAATAGAAATTTGCATTTATTTATTTATTTGCATTATTGTGCTGTTCCGTCCGCCCACTACCATTACTATATAAACACCTAAGGAGCCAAAGCATGCAGGGCTGTCAACTCCAGCAAGCTCGACTGGAGGTCAGTCTGCAACGTGGTTGACTTCTTAATTGATAGTATATGGTTATAAATACTATTTGAAATAGAAATTTGCATTTATTTCTTTATTTGCATTATTGTGCTGTTCCGTCCGCCCACTCCCATTACTATATAAACACCCAAGGAGACAAAGCATGCTGGGCTGTGAACACCAACAAGCTCCACTGGAGGTCAGTCTGCAACGTGGTTGACTTCTTAATTGATGGAATATGGTAATAAATACTATTTAAAATAGAAATTTGCATTTATTTATTTATTTGCATTATTGTGCTGTTCCGTCCGCCCACTACCATTACTATATAAACACCCAAGGAGCCAAAGCATGCAGGGCTGTAAACACCAGCAAGCTGCACTGGAGGTAAGTCTGCAACGTGGTTGACTTCTTAATTTATAGTATAAGGTAATAAATACTATTTAAAATAGAAATTTTCATTTATTTATTTATTTGCATTATTGTGCTGTTCCGTCCGCCCACTCCCAATACTATATAAACACACAAGGAGCCAAAGCATGCAGGGGTGTGAACACCAACAAGCTCCACTGGAGGTAAGTCTGCTACGTGGTTGACTTCTTAATTGATTGTATATTGTAATAAATACTATTTAAAATAGAAATTTGCATTTATTTATTTATTTGCATTATTGTGCTGTTCCGTCCGCCCACTCCCATTACCATATAAACACCCAAGGAGCCAAAGCATGCTGGGCTGTGAACACCAACAAGCCCCACTGGAGGTCAGTCTGCAACATGGTTGACTTCTTAATTGATGGAATATGTTAATAAATACCATTTAAAATAGCAATTTGCATTTATTTATTTATTTGTATTATTGTGCTGTTCCGTCCGCCCACTCCCATTACTATATAAACACCCAAGGACCCAAAGCATGCAGGGCTGTATACACCACCAAGCTCCACTAGAGGTAAGTCTGCAACATGGTTGACTTCTTAATTGATGGTATATGGTAATAAATACTATTTAAAATAGAAATTTGCATTTATTTATTTATTTGCATTATTGTGCTGTTCCGTCCGCCCACTCCCATTACCATATAAACACCCAAGGAGCCAAAGCATGCAGGGCTGTGAACACCAACAAGCTCCACTCGAGGTCAGTCTGCAACGAGGTTGACTTGTTAATTGATAGTATATGCTAATAAATACTACTTAAAATATAAATTTGCATTTATTTATTTATTTGCATTATTGTGCTGTTCCGTCCGCCCACTCCCATTACTATATAAACACCCAAGGAGCCAAAGCATGCAGGGCTGTAAACTCCAGCAAGCTCCACTGGAGGTCAGTCTGCAACGTGGTTGACTTCTTAATTGATAGTATATGGTAATAAATACTATTTAAAATAGAAATTTGCATTTATTTTTTTATTTGCATTATTGTGCTGTTCCGTCCGCCCACTCCCATTACTATATAAACACCCAAGAAGACATAGCATGCTGGGCTGAAAACAACAGCAAGCTCCACTGGAGGTACGTCTGCAACGTGGTTGACCTCTTAATTGATAGTATATCGTAATAAATACTACTTAAAATAGAAATTTGCATTTATTTATTTATTTGCATTATTGTGCTGTTCCGTCCGCCCACTCCCATTACTATATAAACACCCAAGGAGCCAAAGCATGCAGGGCTGTTAACATCAGCAAGCTCCACTGGAGGTAAGTCTGCAACGTGGTTGACTTCTTAATTGATAGTATATGGTAATAAATACAATTTAAAATAGACATTGGCATTTATTTATTTACTTGCATTATTGTGCTGTTCCGTCCGCCCACTCCCATTACTATATAAACACCCAAGGAGCCAAAGCATGCAGGGCTGTAAACACCAACAAGCTCCACTGGAGGTAAGTCTGCAACGTGGTTGACTTCTTAATTGATAGTATATGGTAATAAACCCTATTTAAAATAGAAATTTACATTTATTTATTTATTTGCATTATTGTGCTGTTCCGTCCGCCCTCTCCCATTACTATATAAACTACCAAGGAGCCAAAGCATGCAGGGCTGAAAACACCAGCAAGCTGCACTGGAGGTAAGTCTGCAACGTGGTTAACTTCTTAATTGATAGAATATAGTAATAAATACTATTTAAAATAGAAATTTGCGTTTATTTATTTATTTGCATTATTGTGCTGTTCCGTCCGCCCACTCCCATTACTATATAAACACCCAAGGAGCCAAAGCATGCAGGGCTGTAAACACCAACAAGCTCCACTGGAGGTCAGTCTGCAACGTGGTTGACTTCTTAATTGATTGTATATGGTAATAAATACTATTTAAAATAGAAATTTGCATTTATTTATTTATTTGCATTATTGTGCTGTTCCGTCCGCCCACTCCCATTACAATATAAACACCCAAGGAGCCAAAGCATGCAGGGCTGTGAACACCAAAAAGCTCCACTGGAGGTCAGTCTGCATCGTGGTTGACTTCTTAATTGATGGAATATGGTTATAAATACTATTTAAAACAGAAATTTGCATTTATTTATTTATTTGCATTATTGTGCTGTTCCGTCCGCCCACTCCCATTACTATATAAACCCCAAAGGAGCCAAAGCATGCAGGGCTGTGAACACCAACAAGCTCCACTGGAGGTCAGTCTGCAACATGGTTAACTTCTTAATTGATGGAATATGGTTATAAATACTATTTAAAATAGAAATTTGCATTTATTTCTTTATTTGCATTATGGTGCTCATCCGTCCGCCCACTTCCATTACTATATAAACACCCAAGGAGCCAAAGCATGCAGGGCTGTAAACACCAGCAAGCTCCACTGGAGGTCAGTCTGCAACGTGGGTGACTTCTTAATCGATAGTATATGGTAATAAATACTATTTAAAATAGAAATTTGCATTTCTTTGTTTATTTGCATTATTGTGCTGTTCCGTCCGCCTACTCCCATTACTATATAAACACCCAAGGAGCCAAAGCATGCAGGGCTGTAAACACCAGCAAGCTGCACTGGAGGTAAGTCTGCAACATGGTTGACTTCTTAATTGATAGTATTTGGTAATAAATACTATTTTAAATAGAAATTTGCATTTATTTATTTATTTGCATTATTGTGCTGTTCCGTCCGCCCACTACCATTACTATATAAACACCTAAGGAGCCAAAGCATGCAGGGCTGTCAACTCCAGCAAGCTCGACTGGAGGTCAGTCTGCAACGTGGTTGACTTCTTAATTGATAGTATATGGTTATAAATACTATCTGAAATAGAAATTTGCATTTATTTCTTTATTTGCATTATTGTGCTGTTCCGTCCGCCCACTCCCATTACTATATAAACACCCAAGGAGACAAAGCATGCTGGGCTGTGAACACCAACAAGCTCCACTGGAGGTCAGTCTGCAACGTGGTTGACGTCTTAATTGATGGAATATGGTAATAAATACTATTTAAAATAGAAATTTGCATTTATTTATTTATTTGCATTATTGTGCTGTTCCGTCCGCCCACTCCCATTACTATATAAACACCCAAGGAGCCAAAGCATGCAGGGCTGTAAACACCAGCAAGCTGCACTGAAGGTAAGTCTGCAACGTGGTTGACTTCTTAATTTATAGTATAAGGTAATAAATACTATTTAAAATAGAAATTTTCATTTATTTATTTATTTGCATTATTGTGCTGTTCCGTCCGCCCACTCCCAATTCTATATAAACACACAAGGAGCCAAAGCATGCAGGGGTGTGAACACCAACAAGCTCCACTGGAGGTAAGTCTGCAACGTGGTTGACTTCTTAATTGATTGTATATGGTAATAAATACTATTTAAAATAGAAATTTGCATTTATTTATTTATTTGCATTATTGTGCTGTTCCGTCCGCCCACTCCCATTACTATATAAACACCCAAGGAGCCAAAGCATGCTGGGCTGTGAACACCAACAAGCCCCACTGGAGGTCAGTCTGCAACATGGTTGACTTCTTAATTGATGGAATATGTTAATAAATACTATTTAAAATAGCAATTTGCATTTATTTATTTATTTGTATTATTGTGCTGTTCCGTCCGCCAACTCCCATTACTATATAAACACCCAAGGAGCCAAAGCATGCAGGGCTGTAAACATCAGCAAGCTCCACTGGAGGTAAGTCTGCAACGTGGTTGACTTCTTAATTGATGGAATATGGTAATAAATACTATTTATAATAGAAATTTGCATTTATTTATTTATTTGCATTATTGTGCTGTTCCGTCCGCCCACTCCCATTACCATATAAACACCCAAGGAGCCAAAGCATGCAGGGCTGTGAACACCAACAAGCTCCACTCGAGGTCAGTCTGCAACGAGGTTGACTTGTTAATTGATAGTATATGCTAATAAATACTACTTAAAATAGAAATTTGCATTTATTTATTTATTTGCATTATTGTGCTGTTCCGTCCGCCCACTCCCATTACTATATAAACACCCAAGGAGCCAAAGCATGCAGGGCTGTAAACTCCAGCAAGCTCCACTGGAGGTCAGTCTGCAACGTGGTTGACTTCTTAATTGATAGTATATGGTAATAAATACTATTTAAAATAGAAATTTGCATTTATTTTTTTATTTGCATTATTGTGCTGTTCCGTCCGCCCACTCCCATTACTATATAAACACCCAAGAAGACATAGCATGCTTGGCTGAAAACACCAGCAAGCTCCACTGGAGGTACGTCTGCAACGTGGTTGACCTCTTAATTGATAGTATATCGTAATAAATACTACTTAAAATAGAAATTTGCATTTATTTATTTATTTGCATTATTGTGCTGTTCCGTCCGCCCACTCCCATTACTATATAAACACCCAAGGAGCCAAAGCATGCAGGGCTGTTAACATCAGCAAGCTCCACTGGAGGTAAGTCTGCAACGTGGTTGACTTCTTAATAGATAGTATATAATAATAAATTCTATTTAAAATAGAATTTTGCATTTATTTATTTATTTGCATTATGGTGCAGTTCCGTCCGCCCACTCCCATTACTATATAAACACCCAAGGAGCCAAAGCATGCAGGGCTGTAAACACCAGCAAGCTCCACTGGAGGTAAGTCTGCAACGTGGTTGACTTCTTAATTGGTAGTATATTGTAATAAATACTATTTAAAATAGAAATTTGCATTTATTTCTTTATTTGCATTATTGTGCTGTTCAGTCCGCCCACTCCCATTACTATATAAACACCCAAGGAGCCAAAGCATGCAGGGCTGTAAACACCAGCAAGCTCCACTGGAGGTAAGTCATCAACGTGGTTGACCTCTTAATTGATAGTTTATGGTAATAAATACTACTTAAAATAGAAATTTGCATTTATTTATTTATTTGCATTATTGTGCTGTTCCGTTCGCCCACTCCCATTGCTATATAAACACCCAAGGAGCCAAAGCATGCAGGGCTGTAAACACCAGCAAGCTGAACTGGAGGTAAGTCTGCAACATGGTTGACTTCTTAATTGATAGTATTTGGTAATAAATACTATTTAAAATAGAAATTTGCATTTATTTATTTATTTGCATTATTGTGCTGTTCCGTCCGCCCACTCCCATTACTATATAAACACCCAAGGAGCCAAAGCATGCAGTGCTGTAAACACCAGCAAGCTCCACTGGAGGTCAGTCTGCAATGTGGTTGACTTCTTAATTGATAGTATATGGTAATAAACACTATTTAAAATAGAAATTTGCATTTATTTATTTATTTGCATTATTGTGCTGTTCCGTCCGCCCACTACCATTACTATATAAACACCCAAGGAGCCAAAGCATGCAGGGCTGTAATCTCCAGCAAGCTCCACTGGAGGTCAGTCTGCAACGTGGTTGACTTCTTAATTGATGGAATATGGTAATAAATACTATTTAAAATAGAAATTTGCATTTATTTATTTATTTGCATTATTGTGCTGTTCCGTCCGCCCACTCCCATTACTATATAAACACCCAAGGAGCCAAAGCATGCAGGGCTGTAAACACCAGCAAGCTGCACTGGAGGTAAGTCTGCAACGTGGTTGACTTCTTAATTTATAGTATAAGGTAATAAATACTATTTAAAATAGAAATTTGCATTTATTTATTTATTTGCATTATTGTGCTGTTCCGTCCGCCCACTCCCAATACTATATAAACACACAAGGAGCCAAAGCATGCAGGGGTGTGAACACCAACAAGCTCCACTGGAGGTAAGTCTGCAACGTGGTTGACTTCTTAATTGATTGTATAAGGTAATAAATACTATTTAAAATAGAAATTTGCATTTATTTATTTATTTGCATTATTGTGCTGTTCCGTCCGCCCACTCCCATTACTATATAAACACCCAAGGAGCCAAAGCATGCTGGGCTGTGAACACCAACAAGCCCCACTGGAGGTCAGTCTGCAACATGGTTGACTTCTTAATTGATGGAATATGGTAATAAATACTATTTAAAATAGAAATTTGCATTTATTTATTTATTTGTATTATTGTGCTGTTCCGTCCGCCCACTCCCATTACTATATAAACACCAAAGGAGCCAAAGCATGCAGGGCTGTATACACCACCAAGCTCCACTAGAGGTAAGTCTGCAACGTGGTTGACTTCTTAATTGATGGTATATGGTAATAAATATTATTTAAAATAGAAATTTGCATTTATTTCTTTATTTGCATTATTGTGCTGTTCCGTCCGCCCACTCCCATTACTATATAAACACCCAAGAAGACATAGCATGCTGGGCTGAAAACACCAGCAAGCTCCACTGGAGGTACGTCTGCAACGTGGTTGACCTCTTAATTGATAGTATATCGTAATAAATACTACTTAAAATAGAAATTTGCATTTATTTATTTATTTGCATTATTGTGCTGTTCCGTCCGCCCACTCCCATTACTATATAAACACCCAAGGAGCCAAAGCATGCTGGGCTGTGAACACCAACATGCTCCACTGGAGGTCAGTCTGCAACGTGGTTGACTTCTTAATTGATGGAATATGGTAATAAATACTATTTAAAATAGAAATTTGCATTTATTTATTTATTTGCATTATTGTGCTGTTCCGTCCGCCCACTCCCATTACTATATAAACACCCAAGGAGCCAAAGCATGCAGGGCTGTAAACACCAGCAAGCTGCACTGGAGGTAAGTCTGCAACGTGGTTGACTTCTTAATTTATAGTATAAGGTAATAAATACTATTTAAAATAGAAATATGCATTTATTTATTTATTTGCATTATTGTGCTGTTCCGTCCGCCCACTCCCAATACTATATAAACACACAAGGAGCCAAAGCATGCAGGGGTGTGAACACCAACAAGCTCCACTGGAGGTAAGTCTGCAACGTGGTTGACTTCTTAATTGATTGTATAAGGTAATAAATACTATTTAAAATAGAAATTTGCATTTATTTATTTATTTGCATTATTGTGCTGTTCCGTCCGCCCACTCCCATTACTATATAAACACCCAAGGAGCCAAAGCATGCTGGGCTGTGAACACCAACAAGCCCCACTGGAGGTCAGTCTGCAACATGGTTGACTTCTTAATTGATGGAATATGGTAATAAATACTATTTAAAATAGAAATTTGCATTTATTTATTTATTTGTATTATTGTGCTGTTCCGTCCGCCCACTCCCATTACTATATAAACACCAAAGGAGCCAAAGCATGCAGGGCTGTATACACCACCAAGCTCCACTAGAGGTAAGTCTGCAACGTGGTTGACTTCTTAATTGATGGTATATGGTAATAAATATTATTTAAAATAGAAATTTGCATTTATTTCTTTATTTGCATTATTGTGCTGTTCCGTCCGCCCACTCCCATTACTATATAAACACCCAAGAAGACATAGCATGCTGGGCTGAAAACACCAGCAAGCTCCACTGGAGGTACGTCTGCAACGTGGTTGACCTCTTAATTGATAGTATATCGTAATAAATACTACTTAAAATAGAAATTTGCATTTATTTATTTATTTGCATTATTGTGCTGTTCCGTCCGCCCACTCCCATTACTATATAAACACCCAAGGAGCCAAAGCATGCTGGGCTGTGAACACCAACATGCTCCACTGGAGGTCAGTCTGCAACGTGGTTGACTTCTTAATTGATGGAATATGGTAATAAATACTATTTAAAATAGAAATTTGCATTTATTTATTTATTTGCATTATTGTGCTGTTCCGTCCGCCCACTCCCATTACTATATAAACACCCAAGGAGCCAAAGCATGCAGGGCTGTAAACACCAGCAAGCTGCACTGGAGGTAAGTCTGCAACGTGGTTGACTTCTTAATTTATAGTATAAGGTAATAAATACTATTTAAAATAGAAATATGCATTTATTTATTTATTTGCATTATTGTGCTGTTCCGTCCGCCCACTCCCAATACTATATAAACACACAAGGAGCCAAAGCATGCAGGGGTGTGAACACCAACAAGCTCCACTGGAGGTAAGTCTGCAACGTGGTTGACTTCTTAATTGATTGTATAAGGTAATAAATACTATTTAAAATAGAAATTTGCATTTATTTATTTATTTGCATTATTGTGCTGTTCCGTCCGCCCACTCCCATTACTATATAAACACCCAAGGAGCCAAAGCATGCTGGGCTGTGAACACCAACAAGCCCCACTGGAGGTCAGTCTGCAACATGGTTGACTTCTTAATTGATGGAATATGGTAATAAATACTATTTAAAATAGAAATTTGCATTTATTTATTTATTTGTATTATTGTGCTGTTCCGTCCGCCCACTCCCATTACTATATAAACACCAAAGGAGCCAAAGCATGCAGGGCTGTATACACCACCAAGCTCCACTAGAGGTAAGTCTGCAACGTGGTTGACTTCTTAATTGATGGTATATGGTAATAAATATTATTTAAAATAGAAATTTGCATTTATTTCTTTATTTGCATTATTGTGCTGTTCCGTCCGCCCACTCCCATTACTATATAAACACCCAAGAAGACATAGCATGCTGGGCTGAAAACACCAGCAAGCTCCACTGGAGGTACGTCTGCAACGTGGTTGACCTCTTAATTGATAGTATATCGTAATAAATACTACTTTAAATAGAAATTTGCATTTATTTATTTATTTGCATTATTGTGCTGTTCCGTCCACCCACTCCCATTACTATATAAACACCCAAGGAGCCAAAGCATGCAGGGCTGTAAACACCAGCAAGCTGCACTGGAGTTAAGTCTGCAACGTAGTTGACTTCTCAATTGATAGTGTATGGTAATAAATACTATTTAAAATAGAAATTCGCATTTATTTATTTATTTGCATTATTGTGCTTTTCCATCGGCCCCCTCCCATTACTATATAAACACCCAAGGAGCCAAAGCATGCAGGGCTGTAAACACCAACAATCTCCACTGGAGGTAAGTCTGCAACGTGGTTGACTTCTTAATTGATAGTATATGGTAATAAATACTATTTAAAATAGAAATTTGCATTTATTTCTTTATTTGCATTATTGTGCTCTTCCGTCCGCCCACTCCCATCACTATATAAACACCCAAGGGCCAAAGCATGCAGGGCTGTAAACACCAACAATCTCTACTCGAGGTCAGTCTGCAACGTGGTTGACCTCTTAATTGATAGTATATGGTAATAAATACTATTTAAAATAGAAATTTGCATTTATTTATTTATTTGCATTATTGTGCTGTTCCGTCCGCCCACTCCCATTACTATATAAACACCCAAGGAGCGAAAGCATGCAGGGCTGTAAACACAAGCAAGCTCCACTGGAGGTAAGTCTGCAACGTGGTTGACCTCTTAATTGATATTATATGGTAATAAATACTATTTAAAATAGAAATTTGCATTGCTTTATTTATTTGCATTATTATGCTGTTCCGTCCGCCCACTCCCAATACCATATAAACACACAAGGAGCCAAAGCATGCAGGGGTGTGAACACCAACAAGCTCCACTGGAGGTAAGTCTGCAACGTGGTTGACTTCTTAATTGATTGTATATGGTAATAAATACTATTTAAAATAGAAATTTGCATTTATTTATTTATTTGCATTATTGTGCTGTTCCGTCCGCCCACTCCCATTACTATATAAACACCCAAGGAGCCAAAGCATGCAGGGCTGTAAACACCAGCAAGCTCCACTGGAGGTAAGTCATCAACGTGGTTGACCTCTTAATTGATAGTTTATGGTAATAAATACTAATTTAAATATAAATTTGCATTTATTTATTTATTTGAATTATTGTGCTGTTCCGTCCGCCCACTCCCATTACTATATAAACACCCAAGGAGCCAAATCATGCAGGGCTGTAAACATCAGCAAGCTCCACTGGAGGAAAGTCTGCAACGTGGTTGACTTCTTAATTGATAGTATATGGTAATAAATTCTATTTAAAATAGAAATTTGCATTTATTTATTTATTTGCATTATTGTGCTGTTCCGTCCGCCCACTCCCATTACTATATAAACACCCAAGGAGCCAAAGCATGCAGGGCTGTGAACACCAACAAGCTCCACTCGAGGTCAGTCTGCAACGAGGTTGACTTCTTAATTGATAGTATATGCCAATAAATACTACTTAAAATAGAAATTTGCATTTATTTATTTATTTGCATTATTGTGCTGTTCCGTCCGCCCACTCCCATTACTATATAAACACCCAAGGAGCCAAAGCATGCAGGGCTGTAAACTCCAGCAAGCTCCACTGGAGGTCAGTCTGCAACGTGGTTGACTTCTTAATTGATAGTATATGGTAATAAATACTATTTAAAATAGAAATTTGCATTTATTTTTTTATTTGCATTATTGTGCTGTTCCGTTCGCCCACTCCCATTACTATATAAACACCCAAGGAGCCAAAGCGTGCAGGGCTGTAAACACCAGCAAGCTCCACTGGCGGTAAGTCTGCAACGTGGTTGACCTCTTAATTGATAGTATATGGTAAGAAACACTAATTAAAATAGAAATTTGCATTTATTTCTTTATTTTCATTATTGTGCTCTTCCGTCCGCCCACTCCCATTCCTATATAAACACCCAAGGAGCCAAAGCATGCAGGGCTGTAAACACCAACAATCTCTACTCAAGGTCTGTCTGCAACGTGGTTGACCTCTTAATTGATAGTATATGGTAATAAATACTATTTAAAATAGAAATGTGCATTTATTTATTTATTTGCATTATTGTGCTGTTCCGTCCGAACACTCCCATCACTATATAAACACCCAAGGAGCCAAAGAATGCAGGGCTGTGAACACCAACATGCTCCACTGGAGGTCCGTCTGCAACGTGGTTGACTTCTTAATTGATAGTATATGGTAATAAATACTATTTAAAATAGAAATTTGCATTTATTTATTTATTTGCATTATTGTGCTCTTCCGTCCGCCCACTCCCATTCCTATATAAACACCCAAGGTGCCAAAGCATGCAGGGCTGTAAACACCAGCAAGCTGCACTGGAGGTAAGTCTGCAACGTAGTTGACTTCTCAATTGATAGTATATGGTAATAAATACTATTTAAAATAGAAATTTGCATTTATTTATTTATTTGCATTATTGTGCTGTTCTGTCGGCCCCCTCCCATTAATATATAAACACCCAAGGAGCCAAAGCATGCAGGGCTGTAAACACCAACAATCTCCACTGGAGGTAAGTCTGCAACGTGGTTGACTTCTTAATTGATAGTATATGGTAATAAATACTATTTAAAATAGAAATTTGCATTTATTTCTATATTTGCATTATTGTGCTCTTCCGTCCGCTCACTCCCATTACTATATAAACACCCAAGGAGCCAAAGCATGCAGGGCTGTAAACACCAACAATCTCCACTCGAGGTCAGTCTGCAACGTGGTTGACCTCTTAATTGATAGTATATGGTTATAAATACTATTTAAAATAGAAATGTGCATTTATTTATTTATTTGCATTATTGTTCCGTCCGCCCACTCCCATCACTATATAAACACACAAGTAGCCAAAGCATGCAGGGCTGTGAACACCAACAAGCTCCACTGGAGGTCCGTCTGCAACGTGGTTGACTTCTTAATTGATAGTATATGGTAATAAATACTATTTAAAATAGAAATTTGCATTTATTTATTTATTTGCATTATTGTGCTGTTCCGTCCGCCCACTCCCATTACTATATAAACACCCAAGGAGCCAAAGCATGCAGGGCTGTAAACACCAGCAAGCTGCACTGGAGGTAAGTCTGCAACGTGGTTGATTTCTCAATTGATAGTATATGGTAATAAATATTATTTAAAATAGAAATTTGCATTTATTTCTTTATTTGCATTATGGTGCTCATCCGTCCGGGCCACTCCCATTACTATATAAACACCCAAGGAGCCAAAGCATGCAGGGCTGTAAACACCAGCAAGCTGCACTGTAGGTAAGTCTGCAACGTGGTTGACTTCTTAATTGATAGTATATGGTAATAAATACTATTTAAAATAGAAATTTGCATTTATGTATTTATTTGCATTAATGTGCTGTTCCGTCCTCCCACTCCCATTACTATATAAACACCCAAGGAGCCAAAGCATGCAGGGCTGTGAACACCAACAAGCTCCACTGGAGGTCAGTCTACAATGTGGTTGACTTCTTAATTGATAGTATATGGTAATAAATACTATTTAAAATAGAAATTTGCATTTATTTATTTATTTGCATTATTGTGCTGTTCCGTCCTCCCACTCCCATTACTATATAAACACCCAAGGAGCCAAAGCATGCAGGGCTGTAAACACCAGCAAGCTGCACTGTAGGTAAATCTGCAACATGGTTGACTTCTTAATTGATAGTATATGGTAATAAATACTATTTAAAATAGAAATTTGCATTTATTTGCTAAATTTGCATTATTGTGCTGTTCCGTCCGCCCACTCCCATTACTATATAAACACCCAAGGAGCCAAAGCATGCAGGGCTGTAAACACAAGCAAGCTGCACTGGAGGTAAGTCTGCAACGTAGTTGACTTCTCAATTGATAGTGTATGGTAATAAATACTATTTTAAATAGAAATTTGCATTTATTTATTTATTTGCATTATTGTGCTGTTCCGTCGGCCCCCTCCCATTACTATATAAACACCCAAGGAGCCAAAGCATGCTGGGCTGTAAACACCAACAATCTACACTGCAGGTAAGTCTGCAACGTGGTTGACTTCTTAATTGATAGTATATGGTAATAAATACTATTTAAAATAGAAATTTGCATTTATTTATTTATTTGCATTATTGTGCTGTTCCGTCCGCCCACTCACGTTACTATATAAACACACAAGGAGCCAAAGCATGCAGGGCTGTGAACACCAACAAGCTCCACTGGAGATCAGTCTGCAACGTGGTTGACATCTTAATTGATAGTATATGGTAATATATACTATTTAAAATAGAAATTTGCATTTATTTATTTATTTGCATTATTGTCCTGTTCCGTCCGCCCACTCCCATTACTATCTAAACACCCAAGGAGCCAAAGCAAGCAGGGCTGTAAACACCAGCAAGCTCCACTGGAGGTCAGTCTGCAACGTGGTTGACTTCTTAATTGATAGTATATGGCATAAATATTATTTAAAATAGAAATTTGCATTTATTTTTTTATTTGCATTATTGTGCTGTTCCGTCCGCCCACTCCCATTACTATATAAACACTCAAGGAGACAAAGCATGCTGGGCTGAAAACACCAGCAAGCTCCACTGGAGGTACGTCTGGAACGTGGTTGACCTCTTAATTGATAGTATATGGTAATAAATATTATTTAAAATAGAAATTTGCATTTCTTTATTTATTTGCATTATTGTGCTGTTCCGTCCGCCCACACCCATTACTATATAAACACCCAAGGAGCCAAAGCAAGCAGGGCTGTGAACACCAACAAGCTCCACTGGAGGTAAGTCTGCAACGTGGTTGACCTCTTAATTGATAGTATATGGTAATAAATACTATTTAAAATAGAAATTTGAATTTATTTTTTTATTTGCATTATTGTGCTGTTCCGTCCGCCCACTCCCATTACTATATAAACACCCAAGGAGCCAAAGCATGCAGGGCTGGAAACACCAGCAAGCTCCACTGGAGGTAAGTCTGCTACGTGGTTGACCTCTTAATTGATAGTATATGGTCATAAATACTATATAAAATAGAAATTTGCATTTATTTATTTATTTGCATTATTGTGCTATTTCGTTCGCCCACTCCCATTACTATATTAACACCGAAGGAGCCAAGGCATGCAGGGCTGTAAACACCAGCAAGCTCCACTGGAGGTAAGTCAGCAACGTTGTTGACATCTTAATAGATTGTATATGGTAATGAATACTATTTAAAATAGAAATTTGCATTTATTTATTTATTTGCATTATTGTGCTGTTCCGTCCGCCCACTCCCATTACTATATAAACACCCAAGGAGCCAAAGCATGCAGGGCTGTAAACACCAGCAAGCTCCACTGGAGGTAAGTCTGCAACGTGGTTGACCTCTTAATTGATAGTATATGGTAATAAATACTATTTAAAATAGAAATTTGCTTTCATTTATTTATTTGCATTATTGTGCTGTTCCGTCCGCGCACTCCCATTACTATATAAACACCTAATGAGCCAAAGCATGCAGGGCTGTAAACACCAACAAGCTGCACTAGAGGTCAGTCTGCAACGTGGTTGACTTCTTAATTGATAGTATATGGTAATAAATACTATTTAAAATAGAAATTTGCATTTATTTATTTATTTGCATTATTGTGCTGTTCCGTCCGCCCACTCCCATTACTATATAAACACCCAAGGAGCCAAAGCATGCAGGGCTGTGAACACCAACAAGCTCCACTGGAGGTCAGTCTGCAACGTGGTTGACTTCTTAATTGATAGTATATGGTAATAAATAATATTTAAAATAGAAATTTGCATTTATTTATTTATTTGCATTATTGTGCTGATCCGTCCGCCCACTCCCATTACTATATAAACACCCAAGGAGCCAAAGCATGCAGGGCTGTTAACACCAGCAAGCTGCACTGGAGGTAAGTCTGCAACATGGTTGACGTCTTAATTTATAATATATGGTAATAAATACTATTTAAAATAGAAATTTGCATTTATTTTTTTATATGCATTATTGTGCTGTTCCGTCCGCCCACTCCCATTACTATATAAACAACCAAGGAGACAAAGCATGCAGGGCTGTAAACACCAGCAAGCTCCACTGGAGGTAAGTCTGCAACGTGGTTGACTCCTTAATTGCTAGTAAATGGTAATAAATACTACTTAAAATAGAAATTTGCATTTATTTAATTATTTGCATTATTGTGCTGTTCCGTCCGCACACTCCCATTACTATATAAACACACAAGGAGTCATAGCATGCAGGGCTCTAAACACCAGCAAGCTCCACTGGAGGTAAGTCTGCAATGTGGTTGACTTCTTAATTGATAGTATATGGTAATAAATGCTATTTAAAATAGAAATTTGCATTTATTTATTTATTTGCATTATTGTGCTGTTCCGTCCGCCCACTCCCATTACTATATCAACACCCAAGGAGCCAAAGCATGCAGGGCTGTAAACACCAGCAAGCTGCACTGGAGGTAAGTCTGCAACGTGGTTGATTTCTCAATTGATAGTATATGGTAATAAATATTATTTAAAATAGAAATTTGCATTTATTTCTTTATTTGCATTATGGTGCTCATCCGTCCGGGCCACTCCCATTACTATATAAACACCCAAGGATCCAAAGCATGCAGGGCTGTGAACACCAACAATCTCTACTCAAGGTCTGTCTGCAACGTGGTTGACCTCTTAATTGATAGTATATGGTAATAAATACTATTTAAAATAGAAATGTGCATTTATTTATTTATTTGCATTATTGTGCTGTTCCGTCCGACCACTCCCATCACTATATAAACACCCAAGGTGCCAAAGCATGCAGGGCTGTAAACACCAGCAAGCTGCACTGGAGGTAAGTCTGCAACGTAGTTGACTTCTCAATTGATAGTATATGGTAATAAATACTATTTAAAATAGAAATTTGCATTTATTTATTTATTTGCATTATTGTGCTGTTCTGTCGGCCCCCTCCCATTAATATATAAACACCCAAGGAGCCAAAGCATGCAGGGCTGTAAACACCAACAATCTCCACTGGAGGTAAGTCTGCAACGTGGTTGACTTCTTAATTGATAGTATATGGTAATAAATACTATTTAAAATAGAAATTTGCATTTATTTCTTTATTTGCATTATTGTGCTCTTCCGTCCGCTCACTCCCATTACTATATAAACACCCAAGGAGCCAAAGCATGCAGGGCTGTAAACACCAACAATCTCCACTCGAGGTCAGTCTGCAACGTGGTTGACCTCTTAATTGATAGTATATGGTTATAAATACTATTTAAAATAGAAATGTGCATTTATTTATTTATTTGCATTATTGTTCCGTCCGCCCACTCCCATCACTATATAAACACACAAGTAGCCAAAGCATGCAGGGCTGTGAACACCAACAAGCTCCACTGGAGGTCCGTCTGCAACGTGGTTGACTTCTTAATTGATAGTATATGGTAATAAATACTATTTAAAATAGAAATTTGCATTTATTTATTTATTTGCATTATTGTGCTGTTCCGTCCGCCCACTCCCATTACTATATAAACACCCAAGGAGCCAAAGCATGCAGGGCTGTAAACACCAGCAAGCTGCACTGGAGGTAAGTCTGCAACGTGGTTGATTTCTCAATTGATAGTATATGGTAATAAATATTATTTAAAATAGAAATTTGCATTTATTTCTTTATTTGCATTATGGTGCTCATCCGTCCGGGCCACTCCCATTACTATATAAACACCCAAGGAGCCAAAGCATGCAGGGCTGTAAACACCAGCAAGCTGCACTGTAGGTAAGTCTGCAACGTGGTTGACTTCTTAATTGATAGTATATGGTAATAAATACTATTTAAAATAGAAATTTGCATTTATGTATTTATTTGCATTTTTTGTGCTGTTCCGTCCTCCCACTCCCATTACTATATAAACACCCAAGGAGCCAAAGCATGCAGGGCTGTGAACACCAACAAGCTCCACTGGAGGTCAGTCTACAATGTGGTTGACTTCTTAATTGATAGTATATGGTAATAAATACTATTTAAAATAGAAATTTGCATTTATTTATTTATTTGCATTATTGTGCTGTTCCGTCCTCCCACTCCCATTACTATATAAACACCCAAGGAGCCAAAGCAAGCAGGGCTGTGAACACCAACAAGCTCCACTGGAGGTAAATCTGCAACATGGTTGACTTCTTAATTGATAGTATATGGTAATAAATACTATTTAAAATAGAAATTTGCATTTATTTGCTAAATTTGCATTATTGTGCTGTTCCGTCCGCCCACTCCCATTACTATATAAACACCCAAGGAGCCAAAGCATGCAGGGCTGTAAACACAAGCAAGCTGCACTGGAGGTAAGTCTGCAACGTAGTTGACTTCTCAATTGATAGTGTATGGTAATAAATACTATTTTAAATAGAAATTTGCATTTATTTATTTATTTGCATTATTGTGCTGTTCCGTCGGCCCCCTCCCATTACTATATAAACACCCAAGGAGCCAAAGCATGCTGGGCTGTAAACACCAACAATCTACACTGCAGGTAAGTCTGCAACGTGGTTGACTTCTTAATTGATAGTATATGGTAATAAATACTATTTAAAATAGAAATTTGCATTTATTTATTTATTTGCATTATTGTGCTGTTCCGTCCGCCCACTCACGTTACTATATAAACACACAAGGAGCCAAAGCATGCAGGGCTGTGAACACCAACAAGCTCCACTGGAGATCAGTCTGCAACATGGTTGACATCTTAATTGATAGTATATGGTAATAAATACTATTTAAAATAGAAATTTGCATTTATTTATTTATTTGCATTATTGTCCTGTTCCGTCCGCCCACTCCCATTACTATCTAAACACCCAAGGAGCCAAAGCAAGCAGGGCTGTAAACACCAGCAAGCTCCACTGGAGGTCAGTCTGCAACGTGGTTGACTTCTTAATTGATAGTATATGGCATAAATATTATTTAAAATAGAAATTTGCATTTATTTTTTTATTTGCATTATTGTGCTGTTCCGTCCGCCCACTCCCATTACTATATAAACACTCAAGGAGACAAAGCATGCTGGGCTGAAAACACCAGCAAGCTCCACTGGAGGTACGTCTGGAACGTGGTTGACCTCTTAATTGATAGTATATGGTAATAAATATTATTTAAAATAGAAATTTGCATTTCTTTATTTATTTGCATTATTGTGCTGTTCCGTCCGCCCACACCCATTACTATATAAACACCCAAGGAGCCAAAGCAAGCAGGGCTGTGAACACCAACAAGCTCCACTGGAGGTAAGTCTGCAACGTGGTTGACCTCTTAATTGATAGTATATGGTAATAAATACTATTTAAAATAGAAATTTGAATTTATTTTTTTATTTGCATTATTGTGCTGTTCCGTCCGCCCACTCCCATTACTATATAAACACCCAAGGAGCCAAAGCATGCAGGGCTGGAAACACCAGCAAGCTCCACTGGAGGTAAGTCTGCAACGTGGTTGACCTCTTAATTGATAGTATATGGTCATAAATACTATATAAAATAGAAATTTGCATTTATTTATTTATTTGCATTATTGTGCTATTTCGTTCGCCCACTCCCATTACTATATTAACACCGAAGGAGCCAAGGCATGCAGGGCTGTAAACACCAGCAAGCTCCACTGGAGGTAAGTCAGCAACGTTGTTGACATCTTAATAGATTGTATATGGTAATGAATACTATTTAAAATAGAAATTTACATTTATTTATTTATTTGCATTATTGTGCTGTTCCGTCCGCCCACTCCCATTACTATATAAACACCCAAGGAGCCAAAGCATGCAGGGCTGTAAACACCAGCAAGCTCCACTGGAGGTAAGTCTGCAACGTGGTTGACCTCTTAATTGATAGTATATGGTAATAAATACTATTTAAAATAGAAATTTGCTTTCATTTATTTATTTGCATTATTGTGCTGTTCCGTCCGCGCACTCCCATTACTATATAAACACCTAATGAGCCAAAGCATGCAGGGCTGTAAACACCAACAAGCTGCACTAGAGGTCAGTCTGCAACGTGGTTGACTTCTTAATTGATAGTATATGGTAATAAATACTATTTAAAATAGAAATTTGCATTTATTTATTTATTTGCATTATTGTGCTGTTCCGTCCGCCCACTCCCATTACTATATAAACACCCAAGGAGCCAAAGCATGCAGGGCTGTGAACACCAACAAGCTCCACTGGAGGTCAGTCTGCAACGTGGTTGACTTCTTAATTGATAGTATATGGTAATAAATAATATTTAAAATAGAAATTTGCATTTATTTATTTATTTGCATTATTGTGCTGTTCCGTCCGCCCACTCCCATTACTATATAAACACCCAAGGAGCCAAAGCATGCAGGGCTGTTAACACCAGCTAGCTGCACTGGAGGTAAGTCTGCAACATGGTTGACGTCTTAATTTATAATATATGGTAATAAATACTATTTAAAATAGAAATTTGCATTTATTTTTTTATATGCATTATTGTGCTGTTCCGTCCGCCCACTCCCATTACTATATAAACAACCAAGGAGACAAAGCATGCAGGGCTGTAAACACCAGCAAGCTCCACTGGAGGTAAGTCTGCAACGTGGTTGACTCCTTAATTGCTAGTAAATGGTAATAAATACTACTTAAAATAGAAATTTGCATTTATTTAATTATTTGCATTATTGTGCTGTTCCGTCCGCACACTCCCATTACTATATAAACACACAAGGAGTCATAGCATGCAGGGCTCTAAACACCAGCAAGCTCCACTGGAGGTAGGTCTGCAATGTGGTTGACTTCTTAATTGATAGTATATGGTAATAAATGCTATTTAAAATATAAATTTGCATTTATTTATTTATTTGCATTATTGTGCTGTTACGTCCGCCCACTACCATTACTATATGAACACCCAAGGAGACAAAACATGCAGGGCTTTAAACACCAGCAAGCTCCACTGGAGGTAAGTCTGCAACGTGGTTGACCTCTTAATTGATAGTATATGGTAATAAATACTATTTAAAATAGAAATTTGCATTTATTTATTTATTTGCATTATTGTGCTGTTCCGTCCGCCCACTCCCATTACTATATCAACACCCAAGGAGCCAAAGCATGCAGGGCTGTAAACACCAGCAAGCTGCACTGGAGGTAAGTCTGCAACGTGGTTGATTTCTCAATTGATAGTATATGGTAATAAATATTATTTAAAATAGAAATTTGCATTTATTTCTTTATTTGCATTATGGTGCTCATCCGTCCGGGCCACTCCCATTACTATATAAACACCCAAGGATCCAAAGCATGCAGGGCTGTAAACACCAGCAAGCTGCACTGTAGGTAGGTCTGCAACGTGGTTGACTTCTTAATTGATAGTATATGGTAATAAATACTATTTAAAATGGAAATTTGCATTTATGTATTTATTTGCATTATTGTGCTGTTCCGTCCTCCCACTCCCATTACTATATAAACACCCAAGGAGCCAAAGCATGCAGGGCTGTGAACACCAACAAGCTCCACTGGAGGTCAGTCTACAATGTGGTTGACTTCTTAATTGATAGTATATGGTAATAAATACTATTTAAAATAGCAATTTGCATTTATTTATTTATTTGCATTATTGTGCTGTTCCGTCCTCCCACTCCCATTACTATATAAACACCCAAGGAGCCAAAGCAAGCAGGGCTGTGAACACCAACAAGCTCCACTGGAGGTAAATCTGCAACATGGTTGACTTCTTAATTGATAGTATATGGTAATAAATACTATTTAAAATAGAAATTTGCATTTATTTGCTAAATTTGCATTATTGTGCTGTTCCGTCCGCCCACTCCCATTACTATATAAACACCCAAGGAGCCAAAGCATGCAGGGCTGTAAACACCAGCAAGCTGCACTGGAGGTAAGTCTGCAACGTAGTTGACTTCTCAATTGATAGTGTATGGTAATAAATACTATTTTAAATAGAAATTTGCATTTATTTATTTATTTGCATTATTGTGCTGTTCTGTCGGCCCCCTCCCATTACTATATAAACACCCAAGGAGCCAAAGCATGCTGGGCTGTAAACACCAACAATCTCCACTGCAGGTAAATCTGCAACGTGGTTGACTTCTTAATTGATAGTATATGGTAATAAATACTATTTAAAATAGAAATTTGCATTTATTTATTTATTTGCATTATTGTGCTGTTCCGTCCGCCCACTCACGTTACTATATAAACACACAAGGAGCCAAAGCATGCAGGGCTGTGAACACCAACAAGCTCCACTGGAGATCAGTCTGCAACGTGGTTGACATCTTAATTGATAGTATATGGTAATAAATACTATTTAAAATAGAAATTTGCATTTATTTATTTATTTGCATTATTGTCCTGTTCCGTCCGCCCACTCCCATTACTATCTAAACACCCAAGGAGCCAAAGCAAGCAGGGCTGTAAACACCAGCAAGCTCCACTGGAGGTCAGTCTGCAACGTGGTTGACTTCTTAATTGATAGTATATGGCATAAATATTATTTAAAATAGAAATTTGCATTTATTTTTTTATTTGCATTATTGTGCTGTTCCGTCCGCCCACTCCCATTACTATATAAACACTCAAGGAGACAAAGCTTGCTGGGCTGAAAACACCAGCAAGCTCCACTGGAGGTACGTCTGGAACGTGGTTGACCTCTTAATTGATAGTATATGGTAATAAATATTATTTAAAATAGAAATTTGCATTTCTTTATTTATTTGCATTATTGTGCTGTTCCGTCCGCCCACACCCATTACTATATAAACACCCAAGGAGCCAAAGCAAGCAGGGCTGTGAACACCAACAAGCTCCACTGGAGGTAAGTCTGCAACGTGGTTGACCTCTTAATTGATAGTATATGGTAATAAATACTATTTAAAATAGAAATTTGAATTTATTTTTTTATTTGCATTATTGTGCTGTTCCGTCCGCCCACTCCCATTACTATATAAACACCCAAGGAGGCAAAGCATGCAGGGCTGGAAACACCAGCAAGCTCCACTGGAGGTAAGTCTGCAACGTGGTTGACCTCTTAATTGATAGTATATGGTAATAAATACTATTTAAAATAGAAATTTGCTTTCATTTATTTATTTGCATTATTGTGCTGTTCCGTCCGCGCACTCCAATTACTATATAAACACCTAATGAGCCAAAGCATGCAGGGCTGTAAACACCAACAAGCTGCACTAGAGGTCAATCTGCAACGTGGTTGACTTCTTAATTGATAGTATATGGTAATAAATACTATTTAAAATAGAAATTTGCATTTATTTATTTATTTGCATTATTGTGCTGTTCCGTCCGCCCACTCCCATTACTATATAAACACCCAAGGAGCCAAAGCATGCAGGGCTGTGAACACCAACAAGCTCCACTGGAGGTCAGTCTGCAACGTGGTTGACTTCTTAATTGATAGTATATGGTAATAAATAATATTTAAAATAGAAATTTGCATTTATTTATTTATTTGCATTATTATGCTGTTCCGTCCGCCCACTCCCATTACTATATAAACACCCAAGGAGCCAAAGAATGCAGGGCTGTGAACACCAACAAGCTCCACTGGAGGTAAGTCTGCAACGTGGTTGACATCTTAATTGATAGTATATGGTAATAAATACTATTTAAAATAGAAATTTGCATTTATTTATTTATTTGCATTATTGTGCTGTTCCGTCCGCCCACTCCCATTACTATCTAAACACCCAAGGAGCCAAAGCATGCAGGGCTGTAAACACCAGCAAGCTCCACTGGAGGTCAGTCTGCAACGTGGTTGACTTCTTAATTGATAGTATATGGTAATAAATACTATTTAAAATAGAAATATGCATTTATTTTTTTATTTGCATTATTGTGCTGTTCCGTCCGCCCACTCCCATTACTATATAAACACCCAAGGAGACAAAGCATGCTGGGCTGCAAACACCAGCAAGCTCCACTGGAGGTACGTCTGCAACGTGGTTGACCTCTTAATTGATAGTATATGGTAATAAATACTATTTAAAATAGAAATTTGCATTTCTTTATTTATTTGCATTATAGTGCTGTTCCGTCCGCCCACTCCCATTACTATATAAACACCCAAGGAGCCAAAGCATGCAGGGCTGTTAACACCAGCAAGCTGCACTGGAGGTAAGTCTGCAACATGGTTGACGTCTTAATTGATAATATATGGTAATAAATACTATTTAAAATAGATATTTGCATTTATTTTTTTATATGCATTATTGTGCTGTTCCGTCCGCCCACTCCCATTATTATATAAACAACCAAGGAGACAAAGCATGCAGGGCTGTAAACACCAGCAAGCTCCACTGGAGGTAAGTCTGCAACGTGGTTGACTCCTTAATTGCTAGTAAATGGTAATAAATACTACTTAAAATAGAAATTTGCATTTATTTAATTATTTGCATTATTGTGCTGTTCCGTCCGCACACTCCCATTACTATATAAACACACAAGGAGTCATAGCATGCAGGGCTCTAAACACCAGCAAGCTCCACTGGAGGTAAGTCTGCAATGTGGTTGACTTCTTAATTGATAGTATATGGTAATAAATGCTATTTAAAATAGAAATTTGCATTTATTTTTTTATTTGCATTATTGTGCTGTTACGTCCGCCCACTACCATTACTATATGAACACCCAAGGAGACAAAACATGCAGGGCTTTAAACACCAGCAAGCTCCACTGGAGGTAAGTCTGCAACGTGGTTGACCTCTTAATTGATAGTATATGGTAATAAATACTATTTAAAATAGAAATTTGCATTTATTTATTTATTTGCATTATTGTGCTGTTCCGTCCGCCCACTCCCATTACTATATAAACACCCAAAGAGCCAAAGCATGCAGGGCTGTGAACACCAACAATCTCCACTGGAGGTCAGACTGCAACGTGGTTGACTTCTTAATTGATAGTATATGGTAATAAATACTATTTAAAATAGAAATTTGCATTTACTTTTTTATTTGCATTATTGTGCTGTTCCGTCCGCCCACTCCCATTACTATATAAACACCCAAGGAGCCAAAGCATGCAGGGCTGTGAACACCAACAAGCTCCACTGGAGGTAAGTCTGCAACGTGGTTGACCTCTTAATTGATAATATATGGTAATAAATACTATTTAAAATAGAAATTTGCCTTTATTTATTTATTTGCAATATTGTGCTGTTCCGTCCGCCCACTCCCATTACTATAAAAACACCCAAGGAGCCAAAGCATGCAGGGCTGTAAACACCAGCAAGCTCCACTGGAGGTAAGTCTGCAACGTGGTTGACCTCTTAATTGATAGTATATGGTAATAAATACTATTTAAAATAGAAATTTGAATTTATTTATTTATTTGCATTATGGTGCTATTTCATCCGCCCATTCCCATTACTATATTAACACCCAAGGAGCCAAAGCATGCAGGGCTGTAAACACCAGCAAGCTCCACTGGAGGTAAGTCAGCAACGTTGTTGACATCTTAATAGATTGTATATGGTAATGAATACTATTTAAAATAGAAATTTGCATTTATTTATTTATTTGCATTATTGTGCTGTTCCGTCCGCCCACTCCCATTACTATATACACACCCAAGGAGCCAAAGCATGCAGGGCTGTAAACACCAGCAAGCTCCACTGGAGGTAAGTCTCAAACGTGGTTGACCTCTTAATTCATAGTATATGGTAATAAATACTATTTAAAATAGAAATTTGCTTTCATTTATTTATTTGCATTATTGTGCTGTTCCGTCCGCCCACTCCCATTACTATATAAACACCCAATGAGCCAAAGCATGCAGGGCTGTAAACACCAACAAGCTGCACTAGAGGTCAGTCTGCAACGTGGTTGACTTCTTAATTGATAGTATATGGTAATAAATACTATTTAAAATAGAAATTTGCATTTATTTATTTATTTGCATTATTGTGCTGTTCTGTCCGCCCACTCCCATTACTATATAAACACCCAAGGAGCCAAAGCATGCAAGGCTGTGAACACCAACAAGCTCCACTGGAGGTAAGTCTGCAACGTGGTTGACATTTTAATTGATAGTATTTGGTAATAAATACTATTTAAAATAGAAATTTGCATTTATTTATTTATTTGCATTATTGTGCTGTTCCGTCCGCCCACTCCCATTACTATCTAAACACCCAAGGAGCCAAAGCATGCAGGGTTGTAAACACCAGCAAGCTCCACTGGAGGTCAGTCTGCAACGTGGTTGACTTCTTAATTGATAGTATATGGTAATAAATACTATTTACAATAGAAATTTGCATTTATTTTTTTATTTGCATTATTGTGCTGTTCCGTCCACCCACTCCCATTACTATATAAACACCCAAGGAGCCAAAGCATGCAGGGCTGTAAACAACAGCAAGCTGCACTGGAGGTAAGTCTGCAACATGGTTGACTTCTTAATTGATAGTATTTGGTAATAAATACTATGTTAAATAGAAATTTGCATTTATTTATTGATTTGCATTATTGTGCTGTTCCGTCCGCCCACTCCCATTACTATATAAACACCCAAGGAGCCAAAGCATGCAGGGCTGTGAACACCAACAAGCTCCACTCGAGGTCAGTCTGCAACGTGGTTGACTTCTTAATTGATAGTATATGGTAATAAATACTATTTAAAATAGAAATTTGCATTTATTTATTTATTTATTTGCATTATTGTGCTGTTCCGTCCGCCCACTCCCATTACTATATAAACACCCAAGGAGCCAAAGCGTGGAGGGCTGTAAACACCAGCAAGCTCCACTGGAGGTAAGTCTGCAACGTGGTTGACTTCTTAATTGATAGTAAATGGTAATAAATACTATTTAAAATAGAAATTTGCATTTATTTATTTATTTATTTGCATTATTGTGCTGTTCCCCTCCGCACACTCCCATTACTATATAAACACCCAAGGAGCCAAAGCATGCAGGGCTGTAAACACCAGCAAGCTGCACTGGAGGTAAGTCTGCAACATGGTTGACTTCTTAATTGATAATATATGGTAATAAATACTATTTAAAATAGAAATTTGCATTTATTTTTTTATATGCATTATTGTGCTGTTCCGTCCGCCCACTCCCATTACTATATAAACAACCAAGGAGACAAAGCATGCAGGGCTGTAAACACCAGCAAGCTCCACTGGAGGTAAGTCTGCAACGTGGTTGACCTCTTAATTGATAGTATATGGTAATAAATACTATTTAAAATAGAAATTTGCATTTATTTATTTATTTGCATTATTGTGCTGTTCCGTCCGCCCACTCCCATTACTAACTAAACACCCAAGGAGCCAAAGCATGCAGGGCTGTAAACAACAGCAAGCTGCACTGGAGGTAAGCCTGCAACATGGTTGACTTCTTAATTGATAGTATTTGGTAATAAATACTATTTAAAATAGAAACTTGCATTTATTTATTTATTTGCATTATTGTGCTGTTCCGTCCGCCCACTCCCATTACTATATAAACACCCAAGGAGCCAAAGCATGCAGGGCTGTGAACACCAACGAGCTCCACTTGAGGTCAGTCTGCAACGTGGTTGACTTCTTAATTGATAGTATATGGTAATAAATACTATTTAAAATAGAAATTTGCATTTATTTATTTATTTTCATTATTGTGCTGTTCCGTCCGCCCACTCCCATTACTATAGAAACACACAAGGAGCAAAAGCGTGCAGGGCTGTAAACACCAGCAAGCTCCACTGGAGGTAAGTCTGCAACGTGGTTGACTTCTTAATTGATAGTAAATGGTAATAAATACTATTTAAAATAGAAATTTGCATTTATTTATTTATTTATTTGCATTATTGTGCTGTTCCGTCCGCACACTCCCATTACTATATAAACACCCAAGGAGCCAAAGCATGCAGGGCTGTAAACACCAGCAAGCTGCACTGGAGGTAAGTCTGCAACATGGTTGACTTCTTAATTGATAATATATGGTAATAAATACTATTTAAAATAGAAATTTGCATTTATTTTTTTATATGCATTATTGTGCTGTTCTATCCGCCCACTCCCATTACTATATAAACAACCAAGGAGACAAAGCATGCAGGGATGTAAACACCAGCAAGCTCCACTGGAGGTAAGTCTGCAACGTGGTTGACTCCTTAATTGATAGTAAATGGTAATAAATACTATTTAAAATAGAAATTTGCATTTATTTAATTATTTGCATTATTGTGCTGTTCCGTCCGCACACTCCCATTACTATATAAACACCCAAGGAGTCATAGCATGCAGGGCTCTAAACACCAGCAAGCTCCACTGGAGGTAAGTCTGCAATGTGGTTGACTTCTTAATTGATAGTATATGGTAATAAATGCTATTTAAAATAGAAATTTGCATTTAATTTTTAATTTGCATTATTGTGCTGTTACGTCCGCCCACTACCATTACTATATAAACACCCAAGGGGACAAAACGTGCAGGGCTTTAAACACCAGCAAGCTCCACTGGAGGTAAGTCTGCAACGTGGTTGACCTCTTAATTGATAGTATATGGTAATAAATACTATTTAAAATAGAAATTTGCATTTATTTATTTATTTGCATTATTGTGCTGTTCCGTCCGCCCACTCCCATTACTATATAAACACCGAAAGAGCCAAAGCATGCAGGGCTGTGAACACAAACAATCTCCACTGGAGGTCAGACTGCAACGTGGTTGACTTCTTAATTGATAGTATATGGTAATAAATACTATTTAAAATAGAAATTTGCATTTACATTTTTATTTGCATTATTGTGCAGTTCCGTCCGCCCACTCCCATTACTATATAAACACCCAAGGAGCCAAAGCATGCAGGGCTGTGAACACCATCAATCTCCACTGGAGGTCAGTCTGCAACGTGGTTGACTTCTTAATTGATTGTATATGGTAATAAATACTATTTAAAATAGAAATATGCATTTATTTTTTTATTTGCATTATTGTGCTGTTCCGTCTGCCCACTCCCATTACTATATAAACACCCAAGGAGACAAAGCATGCTGGGCTGCAAACACCAGCAAGCTCCACTGGAGGTACGTCTGCAACGTGGTTGACCTCTTAATTGATAGTATATTGTAATAAATACTATTTAAAATAGAAATTTGCATTTCTTTATTTATTTGCATTATAGTGCTGTTCCGTCCGCCCACTCCCATTACTATAGAAACACCCAAGGAGCAAAAGCGTGCAGGGCTGTAAACACCAGCAAGCTCCATTGGAGGTAAGTCTGCAACGTGGTTGACTTCTTAATTGATAGTAAATGGTGATAAATACTATTTAAAATAGAAATTTGCATTTATTTATTTATTTATTTGCATTATTGTGCTGTTCCGTCCGCACACTCCCATTACTATATAAACACCCAAGGAGCCAAAGCATGCAGGGCTGTAAACACCAGCAAGCTGCACTGGAGGTAAGTCTGCAACATGGTTGACTTTTTAATTGATAATATATGGTAATAAATACTATTTAAAATAGAAATTTGCATTTATTTTTTTATATGCATTATTGTGCTGTTCCGTCCGCCCACTCCCATTACTATATAAACAACCAAGGAGACAAAGCATGCAGGGCTGTAAACACCAGCAAGCTCCACTGGAGGTAAGTCTGCAACGTGGTTGACTCCTTAATTGCTAGTAAATGGTAATAAATACTACTTAAAATAGAAATTTGCATTTATTTAATTATTTGCATTATTGTGCTGTTCCGTCCGCACACTCCCATTACTATATAAACACACAAGGAGTCATAGCATGCAGGGCTCTAAACACCAGCAAGGTCCACTGGAGGTAAGTCTGCAATGTGGTTGACTTCTTAATTGATAGTATATGGTAATAAATGCTATTTAAAATAGAAATTTGCATTTATTTTTTTATTTGCATTATTGTGCTGTTACGTCCGCCCACTACCATTACTATATGAACACCCAAGGAGACAAAACATGCAGGGCTTTAAACACCAGCAAGCTCCACTGGAGGTAAGTCTGCAACGTGGTTGACCTCTTAATTGATAGTATATGGTAATAAATACTATTTAAAATAGAAATTTGCATTTATTTATTTATTTGCATTATTGTGCTGTTCCGTCCGCCCACTCCCATTACTATATAAACACCCAAAGAGCCAAAGCATGCAGGGCTGTGAACACCAACAATCTCCACTCGAGGTCAGACTGCAACGTGGTTGACTTCTTAATTGATAGTATATGGTAATAAATACTATTTAAAATAGAAATTTGCATTTACTTTTTTATTTGCATTATTGTGCTGTTCCGTCCGCCCACTCCCATTACTATATAAACACCCAAGGAGCCAAAGCATGCAGGGCTGTGAACACCAACAAGCTCCACTGGAGGTAAGTCTGCAACGTGGTTGACCTCTTAATTGATAATATATGGTAATAAATACTATTTAAAATAGAAATTTGCCTTTATTTATTTATTTGCAATATTGTGCTGTTCCGTCCGCCCACTCCCATTACTATAAAAACACCCAAGGAGCCAAAGCATGCAGGGCTGTAAACACCAGCAAGCTCCACTGGAGGTAAGTCTGCAACGTGGTTGACCTCTTAATTGATAGTATATGGTAATAAATACTATTTAAAATAGAAATTTGAATTTATTTATTTATTTGCATTATTGTGCTATTTCATCCGCCCATTCCGATTACTATATTAACACCCAAGGAGCCAAAGCATGCAAGGCTGTAAACACCAGCAAGCTCCACTGGAGGTAAGTCAGCAACGTTGTTGACATCTTAATAGATTGTATATGGTAATGAATACTATTTAAAATAGAAATTTGCATTTATTTATTTATTTGCATTATTGTGCTGTTCCGTCCGCCCACTCCCATTACTATATACACACCCAAGGAGCCAAAGCATGCAGGGCTGTAAACACCAGCAAGCTCCACTGGAGGTAAGTCTCAAACGTGGTTGACCTCTTAATTCATAGTATATGGTAATAAATACTATTTAAAATAGAAATTTGTTTCATTTATTTATTTGCATTATTGTGCTGTTCCGTCCGCCCACTCCCATTACTATATAAACACCCAATGAGCCAAAGCATGCAGGGCTGTAAACACCAACAAGCTGCACTAGAGGTCAGTCTGCAACGTGGTTGACTTCTTAATTGATAGTATATGGTAATAAATACTATTTAAAATAGAAATTTGCATTTATTTATTTATTTGCATTATTGTGCTGTTCTGTCCGCCCACTCCCATTACTATATAAACACCCAAGGAGCCAAAGCATGGAAGGCTGTGAACACCAACAAGCTCCACTGGAGGTAAGTCTGCAACGTGGTTGACATCTTAATTGATAGTATATGGTAATAAATACTATTTAAAATAGAAATTTGCATTTATTTATTTATTTGCATTATTGTGCTGTTCCGTCCGCCCACTCCCATTACTATCTAAACACCCAAGGAGCCAAAGCATGCAGGGCTGTAAACACCAGCAAGCTCCACTGGAGGTCAGTCTGCAACGTGGTTGACTTCTTAATTGATAGTATATGGTAATAAATACTATTTAAAATAGAAATTTGCATTTATTTTTTTATTTGCATTATTGTGCTGTTCTGTCCACCCACTCCCATTACTATATAAACACCCAAGGAGACAAAGCATGCTGGGCTGAAAACACCAGCAAGCTCCACTGGAGGTACGTCTGCAACGTGGTTGACCTCTTAATTGATAGTATATGGTAATAAATACTATTTAAAATAGAAATTTGCATTTCTTTATTTATTTGCATTATAGTGCTGTTCCGTCCCCCTCTCCCATTACTATATAAACACCCAAGGAGCCAAAGCATGCAGGGCTGTAAACAACAGCAAGCTGCATTGGAGGTAAGTCTGCAACATGGTTGACTTCTTAATTGATAGTATTTGGTAATAAATACTATGTTAAATAGAAATTTGCATTTATTTATTTATTTGCATTATTGTGCTGTTCCGTCCGCCCACTCCCATTACTATATAAACACCCAAGGAGCCAAAGCATGCAGGGCTGTGAACACCAACAAGCTCCACTCGAGGTCAGTCTGCAACGTGGTTGACTTCTTAATTGATAGTATATGGTAATAAATACTATTTAAAATAGAAATTTGCATTTATTTATTTATTTATTTGCATTATTGTGCTGTTCCGTCCGCCCACTCCCATTACTATATAAACACCCAAGGAGCCAAAGCGTGCAGGGCTGTAAACACCAGCAAGCTCCACTGGAGGTAAGTCTGCAACGTGGTTGACTTCTTAATTGATAGTAAATGGTAATAAATACTATTTAAAATAGAAATTTGCATTTATTTATTTATTTATTTGCATTATTGTGCTGTTCCGTCCGCACACTCCCATTACTATATAAACACCAAAGGAGCCAAAGCATGCAGGGCTGTAAACACCAGCAAGCTGCACTGGAGGTAAGTCTGCAACATGGTTGACTTCTTAATTGATAATAAATGGTAATAAATACTATTTAAAACAGAAATTTGCATTTATTTTTTTATATGCATTATTGTGCTGTTCCGTCCGCCCACTCCCATTACTATATAAACAACCAAGGAGACAAAGCATGCAGGGCTGTAAACACCAGCAAGCTGCACTGGAGGTAAGTCTGCAACATGGTTGACTTCTTAATTGATAGTATTTGGTAATAAATACTATTTAAAATAGAAACTTGCATTTATTTATTTATTTGCATTATTGTGCTGTTCCGTTCGCCCACTCCCATTACTATAAAAACACCCAACAAGCCAAAGCATGCAGGGCTGTAAACACCAGCAAGCTCCACTGGAGGTAAGTCTGCAATGTGGTTGACATCTTAATTGATAGTATATGGTAATAAATACTATTTAAAATAGAAATTTGCATTTATTTATTTATTTGCATTATTGTGCTGTTCCGTCCGCCCACTCCCATTACTATCTAAACACCCAAGGAGCCAAAGCATGCAGGGCTGTAAACACCAGCAAGCTCCACTGGAGGTAAGTCTGCAACGTGGTTGACCTCTTAATTGATAGTATATGGTAATAAATACTATTTAAAATAGAAATTTGAATTTATTTATTTATTTGCATTATTGTGCTATTTCATCCGCCCATTCCCATTACTATATTAACACCCAAGGAGTGAAAGCATGCAGGGCTGTAAACAACAGCAAGCTCCACTGGAGGTAAGTCAGCAACGTTGTTGACATCTTAATAGATTGTATATGGTAATGAATACTATTTAAAATAGAAATTTGCATTTATTTATTTATTTGCATTATTGTGCTGTTCCGTCCGCCCACTCCCATTACTATAGAAACACCCAATGAGCCAAAGCATGCAGGGCTGTAAACACCAACAAGCTGCACTAGAGGTCAGTCTGCAACGTGGTTGACTTCTTAATTGATAGTATATGGTAATAAATACTATTTAAAATAGAAATTTGCATTTATTTATTTATTTGCATTATTGTGCTGTTCTGTCCGCCCACTCCCATTACTATATAAACACCCAAGGAGCCAAAGCATGGAAGGCTGTGAACACCAACAAGCTCCACTGGAGGTAAGTCTGCAACGTGGTTGACATCTTAATTGATAGTATATGGTAATAAATACTATTTAAAATAGAAATTTGCATTTATTTATTTATTTGCATTATTGTGCTGTTCCGTCCGCCCACTCCCATTACTATCTAAACACCCAAGGAGCCAAAGCATGCAGGACTGTAAACACTAGCAAGCTCCACTGGAGGTCAGTCTGCAACGTGGTTCACTTCTTAATTGATAGTATATGGTAATAAATACTATTTAAAATAGAAATTTGCATTTATTTTTTTATTTGCATTATTGTGCTGTTCCGTCCACCCACTCCCATTACTATATAAACACCCAAGGAGACAAAGCATGCTGGGCTGAAAACACCAGCAAGCTCCACTGGAGGTACGTCTGCAACGTGGTTGACCTCTTAATTGATAGTATATGGTAATAAATACTATTTAAAATAGAAATTTGCATTTCTTTATTTATTTGCATTATAGTGCTGTTCCGTCCCCCACTCCCATTACTATATAAACACCCAAGGAGCCAAAGCATGCAGGGCTGTAAACAACAGCAAGCTGCACTGGAGGTAAGTCTGCAACATGGTTGACTTCTTAATTGATAGTATTTGGTAATAAATACTATGTTAAATAGAAATTTGCATTTATTTATTTATTTGCATTATTGTGCTGTTCCGTCCGCCCACTCCCATTACTATATAAACACCCAAGGAGCCAAAGCATGCAGGGCTGTGAACACCAACAAGCTCCACTCGAGGTCAGTCTGCAACGTGGTTGACTTCTTAATTGATAGTATATGGTAATAAATACTATTTAAAATAGAAATTTGCATTTATTTATTTATTTATTTGCATTATTGTGCTGTTCCGTCCGCCCACTCCCATTACTATATAAACACCCAAGGAGCCAAAGCGTGCAGGGCTGTAAACACCAGCAAGCTCCACTGGAGGTAAGTCTGCAACGTGGTTGACTTCTTAATTGATAGTAAATGGTAATAAATACTATTTAAAATAGAAATTTGCATTTATTTATTTATTTATTTGCATTATTGTGCTGTTCCGTCCGCACACTCCCATTACTATATAAACACCAAAGGAGCCAAAGCATGCAGGGCTGTAAACACCAGCAAGCTGCACTGGAGGTAAGTCTGCAACATGGTTGACTTCTTAATTGATAATATATGGTAATAAATGCTATTTAAAATAGAAATTTGCATTTATTTTTTTATATGCATTATTGTGCTGTTCTGTCCGCCCACTCCCATTACTATATAAACAACCAAGGAGACAAAGCATGCAGGGCTGTAAACACCAGCAAGCTCCACTTGAGGTAAGTCTGCAACGTGGTTTACCTCTTAATTGATAGTATATGGTAATAAATACTATTTAAAATAGAAATTTGCATTTATTTATTTATTTGCATTATTGTGCTGTTCCGTCCGCCCACTCCCATTACTAACTAAACACCCAAGGAGCCAAAGCATGCAGGGCTGTAAACAACAGCAAGCTGCACTGGAGGTAAGTCTGCAACATGGTTGACTTCTTAATTGATAGTATTTGGTAATAAATAGTATTTAAAATAGAAACTTGCATTTATTTATTTATTTGCATTATTGTGCTGTTCCGTCCGCCCACTCCCATTACTATATAAACACCCAAGGAGCCAAAGCATGCAGGGCTGTGAACACCAACGAGCTCCACTTGAGGTCAGTCTGCAACGTGGTTGAATTCTTAATTGATAGTATATGGTAATAAATACTATTTAAAATAGAAATTTGCATTTATTTATTTATTTTCATTATTGTGCTGTTCCGTCTGCACACTCCCATTACTATATAAACACCCAAGGAGTCATAGCATGCAGGGCTCTAAACACCAGCAAGCTCCACTGGAGGTAAGTCTGCAATGTGGTTGACTTCTTAATTGATAGTATATGGTAATAAATACTATGTTAAATAGAAATTTGCATTTATTTATTTATTTGCATTATTGTGCTGTTCCGTCCGCCCACTCCCATTACTATATAAACACCCAAGGAGCCAAAGCATGCAGGGCTGTAAACAACAGCAAGCTGCACTGGAGGTAAGTCTGCAACATGGTTGACTTCTTAATTGATAGTATTTGGTAATAAATACTATGTTAAATAGAAATTTGCATTTATTTATTTATTTGCATTATTGTGCTGTTCCGTCCGCCCACTCCCATTACTATATAAACACCCAAGGAGCCAAAGCATGCAGTGCTGTGAACACCAACAAGCTCCACTCGAGGTCAGTCTGCAACGTGGTTGACTTCTTAATTGATAGTATATGGTAATAAATACTATTTAAAATAGAAATTTGCATTTATTTATTTATTTATTTGCATTATTGTGCTGTTCCGTCCGCCCACTCCCATTACTATATAAACACCCAAGGAGCCTAAGCGTGCAGGGCTGTAAACACCAGCAAGCTCCACTGGAGGTAAGTCTGCAACGTGGTTGACTTCTTAATTGATAGTAAATGGTAATAAATACTATTTAAAATAGAAATTTGCATTTATTTATTTATTTATTTGCATTATTGTGCTGTTCCGTCCGCACACTCCCATTACTATATAAACACCAAAGGAGCCAAAGCATGCAGGGCTGTAACACCAGCAAGCTGCACTGGAGGTAAGTCTGCAACATGGTTGACTTCTTAATTGATAATATATGGTAATAAATGCTATTTAAAATAGAAATTTGCATTTATTTTTTTATATGCATTATTGTGCTGTTCCGTCCGCCCACTCCCATTACTATATAAACAACCAAGGAGACAAAGCATGCAGGGCTGTAAACACCAGCAAGCTCCACTTGAGGTAAGTCTGCAACGTGGTTGACCTCTTAATTGATAGTATATGGTAATAAATACTATTTAAAATAGAAATTTGCATTTATTTATTTATTTGCATTATTGTGCTGTTCCGTCCGCCCACTCCCATTACTAACTAAACACCCAAGGAGCCAAAGCATGCAGGGCTGTAAACAACAGCAAGCTGCACTGGAGGTAAGTCTGCAACATGGTTGACTTCTTAATTGATAGTATTTGGTAATAAATAGTATTTAAAATAGAAACTTGCATTTATTTATTTATTTGCATTATTGTGCTGTTCCGTCCGCCCACTCCCATTACTATAGAAACACCCAAGGAGCAAAAGCGTGCAGGGCTGTAAACACCAGCAAGCTCCACTGGAGGTAAGTCTGCAACGTGGTTGACTTCTTAATTGATAGTAAATGGTAATAAATACTATTTAAAATAGAAATTTGCATTTATTTATTTATTTATTTGCATTATTGTGCTGTTCCGTCCGCACACTCCCATTACTATATAAACACCCAAGGAGCCAAAGCATGCAGGGCTGTAAACACCAGCAAGCTGCACTGGAGGTAAGTCTGCAACATGGTTGACTTCTTAATTGATAATATATGGTAATAAATACTATTTAAAATAGAAATTTGCATTTATTTTTTTATATGCATTATTGTGCTGTTCCGTCCGCCCACTCCCATTACTATATAAACAACCAAGGAGACAAAGCATGCAGGGATGTAAACACCAGCAAGCTCCACTGGAGGTAAGTCTGCAACGTGGTTGACTCCTTAATTGATAGTAAATGGTAATAAATACTATTTAAAATAGAAATTTGCATTTATTTAATTATTTGCATTATTGTGCTGTTCCGTCTGCACACTCCCATTACTATATAAACACCCAAGGAGTCATAGCATGCAGGGCTCTAAACACCAGCAAGCTCCACTGGAGGTAAGTCTGCAATGTGGTTGACTTCTTAATTGATAGTATATGGTAATAAATGCTATTTAAAATAGAAATTTGCATTTATTTTTTTATTTGCATTATTGTGCTGTTACGTCCGCCCACTACCATTACTATATAAACACCCAAGGAGACAAAACATGCAGGGTTTAAACACCAGCAAGCTCCACTGGAGGTAAGTCTGCAACGTGGTTGACCTCTTAATTGATAGTATATGGTAATAAATACTATTTAAAATAGAAATTTGCATTTATTTATTTATTTGCATTATTGTGCTGTTCCGTCCGCCCACTCCCATTACTATATAAACACCCAAGGAGCCAAAGCATTCAGGGCTGTGAACACCAACAATCTCCACTGGAGGTCAGTCTGCAACGTGGTTGACTTCTTAATTGATAGTATATGGTAATGAATACTATTTAAAATAGAAATTTGAATTTATTTTTTTATTTGCATTATTGTGCTGTTCCGTCCGCCCACTCCCATTACTATATAAACACCCAAGGAGTCAAAGCATGCAGGGCAGTCATCACCAGCAAGCTCCACTGGAGGTCAGTCTGCAAAGTGGTTGACTTCTTAATTGATAGTATATGGTAATAAATACTATTTAAAATAGAAATTTGCATTTATTTATTTATTTGCATTATTGTGCTGTTCCGTCCGCCCACTCCCATTACTATATAAACACCCAAGGAGCCAAAGCATGCAGGGCTGTAAACGCTAGCAAGCTGCACTGGAGGTAAGTCTGCAACGTGGTTGAATTCTCAATTGATAGTATATGGTAATAAATACTATTTAAAATCGAAATTTGCATTTATTTATTTATTTGCATTATTGTGCTCTTCCGTCCACCCACTCCCATTATTATATAAACACCCAAGGTGCCAAAGCATGCAGGGCTGTAAACACCAGCAAGCTGCACTGTAGGTAAGTCTGCAACGTGGTTGACTTCTTAATTGATAGTAAATGGTAATAAATACTATTTAAAATAGAAATTTGCATTTATTTATTCATTTGCATTATTGTTCTGTTCCGTCCGCCCACTCCTATTACTATATAAACACCCAAGGAGCCAAAGCATGCAGGGATGTGAACACCAACATGCTCCACTGGAGGTCAGTCTGCAACGTGGTTGACTTCTTAATTGATAGTATACGGTAATAAATACTATTTAAAATAGAAATTTGCATTTATTTATTTATTTTCATTATTGTGCTGTTCCGTCCGCCCACTCCCATTACTATATAAACACCCAAGGAGCCAAAGCAAGCAGGGCTGTAAACACCAACAAGCTCCACTGGAGGTAAGTCTGCAACGTGGTTGACCTCTTAATTGATAGTATATGGTAATAAATACTATTTAAAATAGAAATTAGCATTTATTTATTTATTTGCATTATTGTGCTGTTCCGTCCGCCCACTCCCATTACTATATAAACACCCAAGGAGCCAAAGCATGCAGGGCTGTAAACACCAGCAAGCTCCACTGGAGGTAAGTCTGCAACGTGGTTGACATCTTAATTGATAGTATATGGTAATAAATACTATTTAAAATACCAATTTGCATTTATTTATTTATTTGCATTATTGTGCTGTTCCGTCCGCCCACTCCCATTACTATATAAACACCCAAGGAGCCAAAGCCTGCAGGGCTGTAAACACCAGCAAGCTCCACTGGAGGTAAGTCTGCAACGCGGTTGACCTCTTAATAGGTTGTATATGGTAATGAATACTATTTAAAATAGAAATTTGCATTTATTTATTTATTTGCATTATTGTGCTGTTCCGCCCGCCCACTCACATTACTATATAAACACCCAAGGAGCCAAAGCATGCAGGGCTGTAAACACCAGCAAGCTCCACTGGAGGTAAGTCTGCAACGTGGTTGACCTCTTCATTGATAGTATATGGTAATAAATACTATTTAAAATAGGAATTTGCATTCATTTATTTATTTGCATTATTGTGCTGTACCGGCCACCCACTCCCATTACTATATAAACATACAATGAGCCAAAGCATGCAGTGTTGTAAACACCAGCAAGCTCCACTGGAGGTAAGTCTGCAACGTGGTTGACCCCTTAATTGATAGTCTATGGTAATAAATACTATTTAAAATAGAAATTTGCATTTATTTATTTATTTGCATTATTGTGCTGTTCCGTCCGGAAAATCCCATTACTATATAAACACCCAAGGAGCCAAAGCATGCAGGGCTGTGAACACCAACAAGCTCCACTGGAGGTCAGTCTGAAATGTGGTTCACTTCTCAATAGATAGTATATGGTAATAAATACTATTTAAAATAGAAATTTGCATTTATTTATTTATTTGCATTATTGTGCTGTTCCGTCCACCCACTCCCATTACTATATAAACAGCCAAGGACCCAAAGCCTGCAGGGCTGTAAACACCAGCAAGCTCCACTGGAGGTAAGTCTGCAATGTGGTTGACTTCTTAATTGATAGTATATGGTAATAAATACTATTTAAAATAGAAATTTGCATTTATTTATTTATTTGCATTATTGTGCTGTTCCGTCCGCCCACTCCCATTGCTATATAAACACCCAAGAAGCCAAAGCATGAAGGGCTGTAAACACCAGCAAGCTCCACTGGAGGTAAGTCTGCAACGTGGTTGACCTCTTAATTGATAGTATATGGTAATAAATGCTATTTAAAATAGAAATTTGCATTTATTTATTTATTTGCATTATTGTGCTGTTCCGTTAGCCCACTCCCATTACTATATAAACACCCAAGGAGCCAAAGCATGCAGGGCTGTAAACACCAGCAAGCTCCACTGGAGGTAAGTCTGCAACGTGGTTGAATTCTTAATTGATAGTATATGGTAATAAATACTATTTAAAATAGAAATTTGCATTTATTTATTTATTTTCATTATTGTGCTGTTCCGTACGCCCATTCCCATTACTATATAAACACCCAAGGAGCCAAAGCATGCAGGGCTGTAAATACCAGCAAACTCAACTGGAGGTAAGGCTGCAACGTGGTTGACCACTTAATTGATAGTATATGGTAATAAATACTATTTAAAATAGAAATTTGCATTTATTTATTTATTTGCATTATTGTGCTGTTCCGTTAGCCCACTCCCATTACTATATAAACACCCAAGGAGCCAAAGCATGCAGGGCTGTAAACACCAGCAAGCTCCACTGGAGGTAAGTCTGCAACGTGGTTGACTTCTTAATTGATAGTATATGGTAATAAATACTATTTAAAATAGAAATTTGCATTTATTTATTTAATTTCATTATTGTGCTGTTCCGTCCGCCCATTCCCATTACTATATAAACACACAAGGAGCCAAAGCATGCAGGGCTGTAAACACCAGCACGCTCCACTCGAGGTCAGTCTGCAACGTGGTTGACTTCTTAATTGATAGTATATAATAATAAATACTATTTAAAATAGAAATTTGCATTTATTTATTTATTTGCATTATTGTGCTGTTCCGTCCGCCCACTCCCATTACTACGTAAACACCCAAGGAGCCAAAGCGTGCAGGGCTGTAAACACCAACAAGCTCCACTGGAGGTAAGTCTGCAACGTGGTTGACTTCTTAATTGGTAGTAGATGGTAATAAATACTATTTAAAATAGAAATTTGCATTTATTTCTTTATTTGCATTATTGTGCTGTTCCGTCCGCCCACTCCCATTACAATATAAACACCCAAGGAGCCAAAGCGTGCAGGGCTGTAAACACCAGCAAGCTCCACTGGAGGTAAGTCTGCAACGTGGTTGACTTCTTAATTGGTAGTATATGGTAATAAATTCTATTTAAAATAGAAATTTGCATTTATTTCTTTATTTGCATTATTGTGCTGTTCTGTCCGCCCACTCCCATTACTATATAAACACCCCTAGGAGCCAAAGCATGCAGGGCTGTAAACACCAGCAAGCTGCACTGGAGGTAAGTCTGCAACATGGTTGACTTCTTAATTGATAGTATATGGTAGTAAATACTATTTAAAATAGAAATTGGCATTTATTCATTTATTTGCATTATTGTGCTGTTCCGTCGGCCCCCTCCCATTACTATATAAACACCCAAGGAGTGAAAGCATGCGGGGCTGTAAACACCCACAAGCTCCACTGGAGGTCAGTCTGAAACGTGGTTGACTTCTTAATTGATAGTATATGGTAATAAATACTATTTAAAATAGAAATTTGCATTCATTTATTTATTTGCATTATTGTGCTGTTCCGTCCGCCCACTCCCATTACTATATAAACACCCAATGAGCCAAAGCATGCAGGGTTGTAAACATCAGCAAGCTCCACTGGAGGTAAGTCTGCAACGTGGTTGACCTCTTAATTGATTGTATATGGTAATAAATACTATTTAAAAAAGAAATTTGCATTTATTTATTTATTTGCATTATTGTGCTGTTCCGTCCGCAAACTCCCATTACTATATAAACACCCAAGGAGCCAAAGCCTGCAGGGCTGTGAACGCCAACAAGCTCCACTGGAAGTCAGTCTGAAACGTGGTTCACTTCTCAATAGATAGTATAAGGTAATAAATACTATTTAAAATAGAAATTTGCCTTTATTTATTTTTTTGCATTATTGTGCTGTTCCGTCCGCCCACTCCCATTACTATATAAACACCCAAGGAGCCAAAGCATGCAGGGCTGTGAACACCAACAAGCTCCACTGGAGGTAAGTCTGCAACGTGGTTGACATCTTAATTGACAGTATATGGTAATAATTACTATTTAAAATAGAAATTTGCATTTATTTTTTATTTGCATTATTGTGCTGTACCGTCCGCCCACTCCCATTACTATATAAACACCCAAGGAGCCAAAGCATGAAGGGCTGTAAACACCAGCAAGCTCCACTGGAGGTAAGTCTGCAACGTGGTTGACCTCTTAATTGATAGTATATGGTAATAAATACTATTTAAAATAGAAATTTGCATTTATTTATTTATTTGCATTATTGTGCTGTTCCGTTAGCCCACTCCAATTACTATATAAACACCCAAGGAACCAAACCATGCAGGGCTGTAAACACCAGCAAGCTCCACTGGAGGTAAGTCTGCAACGTGGTTGACCTCTTAATTCATAGTATATGGTAACAAATACTATTTAAAATAGAAATTTGCATTTATTTATTTATTTGCATTATTGTGCTGTTCCGTTAGCCCACTCCCATTACTATATAAACACCCAAGGAAACAAACCATGCAGGGCTGTAAACACCAGCAAGCTCCACTGGAGGTAAGTCTGCAACGTGGTTGACCTCTTAATTGATAGTATATGGTAACAAATACTATTTAAAATAGAAATTTGCATTTATTTATTTATTTGCATTATTGTGCTGTTCCGTCCGCCCACACCCATTACTATATAAACACCCAAGGAGCCAAAGCATGCAGGGCTGTGAACACCAACAAGCTCCACTAGAGGTCAGTCTGCAACGTGGTTGACTTCTTAATTGATGGAATATGGTAATAAATACTATTTTAAATAGAAATTTGCATTTATTTATTTATTTGCATTATTGTGCTGTTCCGACCGCCCACTCCCATTACTGTATAAACACCCATGGAGCTAAAGCATGCAGGGCTGTGAACACCAACAAGCTCCACTGGAGGTCAGTCTGCAACGTGGTTGACTTCTCAATTGATAGTATATGGTAATAAATACTATTTAAAATAGAAATTTGCATTTATTTATTTATTTGCATTATTGTGCTATTCCGTCCGCTCACTCCCATTACTATATAAACACCCAAAGAGCCAAAGCATGCAGGGCTGTAAACTCAAGCAAGCTCCACTGGAGGTCAGTCTGCAACGTGGTTGACTTCTTAATTGATAGTATATGGTAATAAATACTATTTAAAATAGTAATTTGCATTTATTTATTTATTTGCATTATTGTGCTGTTCTGTCCGCCTACTCCCATTACTATATAAACACCCAAGGAGCCAAAGCATGCAGGGCTGTAAACACCAGCAAGCTCCACTGGAGGTAAGTCTGCAACGTGGTTGACTTCTTAATTGGTAGTATATGGTAATAAATACTATTTAAAATAGAAATTTGCATTTATTTCTTTATTTGCATTATTGTGCTGTTCCGTCCGCGCACTCCCATTACTATATAAACACCAAAGGAGCCAAAGCATGCAGGGCTGTAAACACCAGCAAGCTCCACTGGAGGTAAGTCTGCAACATGGTTGACTTCTCAATTGATGGTATATGGTAATAAATACTATTTAAAATAGAAATTTGCATTTATTTATTTATTTGCATTATTGTGTTGTTCTGTCCGCCCACTCCCATTACTATATAAACACCCAAGGGGCCAAAGCGTGCAGGGCTGTAAACACCAGCAAGCTCCACTGGAGGTAAGACTGCAACGTGGTTGACTTCTTAATTGGTAGTATATGGTAATAAATACTATTTAAAATAGAAATTTGCATTTATTTCTTTATTTGCATTATTGTGCTGTTCCGTCCGCCCACTCCCATTACAATATAAACACCCAAGGAGCCAAAGCGTGCATGGCTGTAAACACCAGCAAGCTCCACTGGAGGTAAGTCTGCAACGTGGTTGACTTCTTCATTGATAGTATATGGTAATAAATACTATTTAAAATAGAAATTTGCATTTATTTCTTTATTTGCATTATTGTGCTGTTCCGTCCGCCCACTCCCATTACTATATAAACACCCTAGGAGCCAAAGCATGCAGGGCTGTAAACACCAGCAAGCTGCACTGGAGGTAAGTCTGCAACTTGGTTGATTTCTTAATTGATAGTATATGGTAGTAAATACTATTTAAAATAGAAATTGGTATTTATTCATTTATTTGCATTATTGTGCTGTTCCGTCGGCCCCCTCCCATTACTATATAAACACCCAAGGAGTGAAAGCATGCAGGGCTGTAAACACCCACAAGCTCCACTGGAGGTCAGTCTGAAACGTGGTTGACTTCTTAATTGATAGTATATGGTAATAAATACTATTTAAAATAAAAATTTGCATTCATTTATTTATTTGCATTATTGTGCTGTTCCGTCCGCACACTCCCATTACTATATAAACACCCAATGAGCCAAAGCATGCAGGGTTTTAAACACCAGCAAGCTCCACTGGAGGTAAGTCTGCAACGTGGTTGACCTCTTAATTGATAGTATATGGTAATAAATACTATTTAAAATAGAAATTTGCATTTAATTATTTATTTGCATTATTGTGCTGTTCCGTCCGCAAACTCCAATTACTATATAAACACCCAAGGAGCCAAAGCCTGCAGGGCTGTGAACACCAACAAGCTCCACTGGAAGTCAGTCTGAAACGTGGTTCATTTCTCAATAGATAGTATAAGGTAATAAATACTATTTAAAATAGAAATTTGCCTTTATTTATTTATTTGCATTATTGTGCTGTTCCGTCCGCCCACTCCCATTACTATATAAACACCCAAGGAGCCAAAGCATGCAGGGCTGTGAACACCAACATGCTCCACTGGAGGTCAGTCTGCAACGTGGTTGACATCTTAATTGATAGTATATGGTAATAATTACTATTTAAAATAGAAATTTGCATTTATTTTTTATTTGCATTATTGTGCTGTACCGTCCGCCCACTCCCATTACTATATAAACACCCAAGGAGCCAAAGCATGAAGGGCTGTAAACACCAGCAAGCTCCACTGGAGGTAAGTCTGCAACGTGGTTGACCTCTTAATTGATATTATATGGTAATAAATACTATTTAAAATAGAAATTTGCATTTATTTATTTATTTGCATTATTGTGCTGTTCCGTTAGCCCACTCCCAATACTATATAAAAACCCAAGGAACCAAACCATGCAGGGCTGTAAACACCAGCAAGCTCCACTGGAGGTAAGTCTGCAACGTGGTTGACCTCTTAATTGATAGTATATGGTAACAAATACTATTTAAAATATAAATTTGCATTTATTTATTTATTTGCATTATTGTGCTGTTCCGTCCGCCCACTCCCATTACTATATAAACACCCAAGGAACCAAACCATGCAGGGCTGTAAACACCAGCAAGCTCCACTGGAGGTAAGTCTGCAACGTGGTTGACATCTTAATTGATAGTATATGGTAATAAATACTATTTAAAATAGAAATTTGCATTTATTTATTTATTTGCATTATTGTGCTGTTCCGTCCGCCCACTCCCATTACTATCTAAACACCCAAGGAGCCAAAGCATGCAGGGCTGTAAACACCAACAAGCTCCACTGGAGGTCAGTCTGCAACGTGGTTCACTTCTTAATTGATAGTATATGGTAATAAATACTATTTAAAATAGAAATTTGCATTTATTTTTTTATTTGCATTATTGTGCTGTTCCGTCCACCCACTCCCATTACTATATAAACACCCAAGGAGACAAAGCATGCTGGGCTGAAAACACCAGCAAGCTCCACTGGAGGTACGTCTGCAACGTGGTTGACCTCTTAATTGATAGTATATGGTAATAAATACTATTTAAAATAGAAATTTGCATTTATTTATTTATTTGCATTATAGTGCTGTTCCGTCCCCCACTCCCATTACTATAGAAACACCCAAGGAGCCAAAGCATGCAGAACTGTGAACACCAACAAGCTCCACTCGAGGTCAGTCTGCAACGTGGTTGACTTCTTAATTGATAGTATATGGTAATAAATACTATTTAAAATAGAAATTTGCATTTATTTATTTATTTATTTGCATTATTGTGCTGTTCCGTCCGCCCACTCCCATTACTATATAAACACCCAAGGAGCCAAAGCGTGCAGGGCTGTAAACACCAGCAAGCTCCACTGGAGGTAAGTCTGCAACGTGGTTGACGTCTTAATTGGTAGTAAATGGTAATAAATACTATTTAAAATAGAAATTTGCATTTATTTATTTATTTATTTGCATTATTGTGCTGTTCCGTCCGCACACTCCCATTACTATATAAACACCAAAGGAGCCAAAGCATGCAGGGCTGTAAACACCAGCAAGCTGCACTGGAGGTAAGTCTGCAACATGGTTGACTTCTTAATTGATAATATATGGTAATAACTACTATTAAAAATAGAAATTTGCATTTATTTTTTTATATGCATTATTGTGCTGTTCCGTCCGCCCACTCCCATTACTATATAAACAACCAAGGAGACAAAGCATGCAGGGGTGTAAACACCAGCAAGCTCCACTTGAGGTAAGTCTGCAACGTGGTTGACCTCTTAATTGATAGTATGTGGTAATAAATACTATTTAAAATAGAAATTTGCATTTATTTATTTATTTGCATTATTGTGCTGTTCCGTCCGCCCACTCCCATTACTAACTAAACACCCAAGGAGCCAAAGCATGCAGGGCTGTAAACAACAGCAAGCTGCACTGGAGGTAAGTCTGCAACATGGTTGACTTCTTAATTGATAGTATTTGGTAATAAATAGTATTTAAAATAGAAACTTGCATTTATTTATTTATTTGCATTATTGTGCTGTTCCGTCCGCCCACTCCCATTACTATATAAACACCCAAGGAGCCAAAGCATGCAGGGCTGTGAACACCAACGAGCTCCACTTGAGGTCAGTCTGCAACGTGGTTGACTTCTTAATTGATAGTATATGGTAATAAATACTATTTAAAATAGAAATTTGCATTTATTTATTTATTTTCATTATTGTGCTGTTCCGTCCGCCCACTCCCATTACTATAGAAACACCCAAGGAGCAAAAGCGTGCAGGGCTGTAAACACCAGCAAGCTCCACTGGAGGTAAGTCTGCAACGTGGTTGACTTCTTAATTGATAGTAAATGGTAATAAATACTATTTAAAATAGAAATTTGCATTTATTTTTTTATATGCATTATTGTGCTGCACCGTCCGCCCACTCCCATTACTATATAAACATGCATGCAGGGATGTAAACACCAGCAAGCTCCACTGGAGGTAAGTCTGCAACGTGGTTGACTCCTTAATTGATAGTAAATGGTAATAAATACTATTTAAAATAGAAATTTGCATATATTTAATTATTTGCATTATTGTGCTGTTCCGTCTGCACACTCCCATTACTATATAAACACCCAAGGAGTCATAGCATGCAGGGCTCTAAACACCAGCAAGCTCCACTGGAGGTAAGTCTGCAATGTGGTTGACTTCTTAATTGATAGTATATGGTAATAAATGCTATTTAAAATAGAAATTTGCATTTATTTTTTTATTTGCATTATTGTGCTGTTACGTCCGCCCACTACCATTACTATATAAACACCCAAGGAGACAAAACATGCAGGGCTTTAAACACAAGCAAGCTCCACTGGAGGTAAGTCTGCAACGTGGTTGACCTCTTAATTGATAGTATATGGTAATAAATACTATTTAAAATAGAAATTTGCATTTACTTATTTATTTGCATTATTGTGCTGTTCCGTCCGCCCACTCCCATTACTATATAAACACCCAAGGAGCCAAAGCATGCAGGGCTGTGGACACCAACAATCTCCACTGGAGGTCAGTCTGCAACGTGGTTGACTTCTTAATTGATAGTATATGGTAATGAATACTATTTAAAATAGAAATTTGAATTTATTTATTTATTTGCATTATTGTGCTGTTCCGTCCGCCCACTCCCATTACTATATAAACACCCAAGGAGTCAAAGCATGCAGGGCAGTCATCACCAGCAAGCTCCACTGGAGGTCAGTCTGCAAAGTGGTTGACTTCTTAATTGATAGTATATGGTAATAAATACTATTTAAAATAGAAATTTGCATTTATTTATTTATTTGCATTATTGTGCTGTTCCGTCCGCCCACTCCCATTACTATATAAACACCCAAGGAGCCAAAGCATGCAGGGCTGTAAACGCTAGCAAGCTGCACTGGAGGTATGTCTGCAACGTGGTTGAATTCTCAATTGATAGTATATGGTAATAAATACTATTTAAAATCGAAATTTGCATTTATTTATTTATTTGCATTATTGTGCTCTTCCGTCCACCCACTCCCATTATTATATAAACACCCAAGGTGCCAAAGCATGCAGGGCTGTAAACACCAGCAAGCTGCACTGTAGGTAAGTCTGCAACGTGGTTGACTTCTTAATTGATAGTATATGGTAATAAATACTATTTAAAATAGAAATTTGCATTTATTTATTCATTTGCATTATTGTTCTGTTCCGTCCGCCCACTCCTATTACTATATAAACACCCAAGGAGCCAAAGCATGCAGGGATGTGAACACCAATAAGCTCCACTGGAGGTCAGTCTGCAACGTGGTTGACTTCTTAATTGATAGTATACGGTAATAAATACTATTTAAAATAGAAATTTGCATTTATTTATTTATTTTCATTATTGTGCTGTTCCGTCCGCCCACTCCCATTACTATATAAACACCCAAGGAGCCAAAGCAAGCAGGGCTGTAAACACCAACAAGCTCCACTGGAGGTAAGTCTGCAACGTGGTTGACCTCTTAATTGATAGTATATGGTAATAAATACTATTTAAAATAGAAATTAGCATTTATTTATTTATTTGCATTATTGTGCTGTTCCGTCCGCCCACTCCTATTACTATATAAACACCCAAGGAGCCAAAGCATGCAGGGCTGTAAACACCAGCAAGCTCCACTGGAGGTAAGTCTGCAACGTGTTTGACATCTTAATTGATAGTATATGGTAATAAATACTATTTAAAATACCAATTTGCATTTATTTATTTATTTGCATTATTGTGCTGTTCCGTCCGCCCACTCCCATTACTATATAAACACCCAAGGAGCCAAAGCCTGCAGGGCTGTAAACACCAGCAAGCTCCACTGGAGGTAAGTCTGCAACGCGGTTGACCTCTTAATAGGTTGTATATGGTAATGAATACTATTTAAAATAGAAATTTGCATTTATTTATTTATTTGCATTATTGTGCTGTTCCGCCCGCCCACTCACATTACTATATAAACACCCAAGGAGCCAAAGCATGCAGGGCTGTAAACACCAGCAAGCTCCACTGGAGGTAAGTCTGCAACGTGGTTGACCTCTTCATTGATAGTATATGGTAATAAATACTATTTAAAATAGGAATTTGCATTCATTTATTTATTTGCATTATTGTGCTGTACCGGCCACCCACTCCCATTACTATATAAACATACAATGAGCCAAAGCATGCAGTGTTGTAAACACCAGCAAGCTCCACTGGAGGTAAGTCTGCAACGTGGTTGACCTCTTAATTGATAGTCTATGGTAATAAATACTATTTAAAATAGAAATTTGCATTTATTTATTTATTTGCATTATTGTGCTGTTCCGTCCGGAAAATCCCATTACTATATAAACACCCAAGGAGCCAAAGCATGCAGGGCTGTGAACACCAACAAGCTCCACTGGAGGTCAGTCTGAAATGTGGTTCACTTCTCAATAGATAGTATATGGTAATAAATACTATTTAAAATAGAAATTTGCATTTATTTATTTATTTGCATTATTGTGCTGTTCCGTCCACCCACTCCCATTACTATATAAACACCCAAGGAGCCAAAGCCTGCAGGGCTGTAAACACCAGCAAGCTCCACTGGAGGTAAGTCTGCAATGTGGTTGACTTCTTAATTGATAGTATATGGTAATAAATACTATTTAAAATAGAAATTTGCATTTATTTATTTATTTGCATTATTGTGCTGTTCCGTCCGCCGACTCCCATTGCTATATAAACACCCAAGAAGCCAAAGCATGAAGGGCTGTAAACACCAGCAAGCTCCACTGGAGGTAAGTCTGCAACGTGGTTGACCTCTTAATTGATAGTATATGGTAATAAATGCTATTTAAAATAGAAATTTGCATTTATTTATTTATTTGCATTATTGTGCTGTTCCGTTAGCCCACTCCCATTACTATATAAACACCCAAGGAGCCAAAGCATGCAGGGCTGTAAACACCAGCAAGCTCCACTGGAGGTAAGTCTGCAACGTGGTTGAATTCTTAATTGATAGTATATGGTAATAAATACTATTTAAAATAGAAATTTGCATTTATTTATTTATTTTCATTATTGTGCTGTTCCGTCCGCCCATTCCCATTACTATATAAACACCCAAGGAGCCAAAGCATGCAGGGCTGTAAATACCAGCAAACTCAACTGGAGGTAAGGCTGCAACGTGGTTGACCACTTAATTGATAGTATATGGTAATAAATACTATTTAAAATAGAAATTTGCATTTATTTATTTATTTGCATTATTGTGCTGTTCCGTTAGCCCACTCCCATTACTATATAAACACCCAAGGAGCCAAAGCATGCAGGGCTGTAAACACCAGCAAGCTCCACTGGAGGTAAGTCTGCAACGTGGTTGACTTCTTAATTGATAGTATATGGTAATAAATACTATTTAAAATAGAAATTTGCATTTATTTATTTAATTTCATTATTGTGCTGTTCCGTCCGCCCATTCCCATTACTATATAAACACCCAAGGAGCCAAAGCATGCAGGGCTGTAAACACCAGCAAGCTCCACTCGAGGTCAGTCTGCAACGTGGTTGACTTCTTAATTGGTAGTATATGGTAATAAATACTATTTAAAATAGAAATTTGCATTTATTTCTTTGTTTGCATTATTGTGCTGTTCCGTCCGCCCACTCCCATTACAATATAAACACCCAAGGAGCCAAAGCGTGCAGGGCTGTAAACACCAGCAAGCTCCACTGGAGGTAAGTCTGCAAAGTGGTTGACTTCTTCATTGTTAGTATATGGTAATAAATACTATTTAAAATAGAAATTTGCATTTATTTCTTTATTTGCATTATTGTGCTGTTCCGTCCGCCCACTCCCATTACTATATAAACACCCCTAGGAGCCAAAGCATGCAGGGCTGTAAACACCAGCAAGCTGCACTGGAGGTAAGTCTGCAACATGGTTGACTTCTTAATTGATAGTATATGGTAGTAAATACTATTTAAAATAGAAATTGGCATTTATTCATTTATTTGCATTATAGTGCTGTTCCGTCGGCCCCCTCCCATTACTATATAAACACCCAAGGAGTGAAAGCATGCGGGGCTGTAAACACCCACAAGCTCCACTGGAGGTCAGTCTGAAACGTGGTTGACTTCTTAATTGATAGTATATGGTAATAAATACTATTTAAAATAGAAATTTGCATTTATTTATTTATTTGCATTATTGTGCTGTTCCGTCCGCCCACTCCCATTACTATATAAACACCCAAGGAGCCAAAGCATGCAGGGCTGTAGACTCCAGCAAGCTCCACTGGAGGTAAGTCTGCAACGTGGTTGACCTCTTAATAGATAGTATATGGTAATAAATACTGTTTAAAATAGAAATTTGCATTCATTTATTTATTTGCATTATTGTGCTGTTCCGTCCGCACACTCCCATTACTATATAAACACCCAATGAGCCAAAGCATGCAGGGTTGTAAACATCAGCAAGCTCCACTGGAGGTAAGTCTGCAACGTGGTTGACCTCTTAATTGATTGTATATGGTAATAAATACTATTTAAAAAAGAAATTTGCATTTATTTATTTATTTGCATTATTGTGCTGTTCCGTCCGCAAACTCCCATTACTATATAAACACCCAAGGAGCCAAAGCCTGCAGGGCTGTGAACGCCAACAAGCTCCACTGGAAGTCAGTCTGAAACGTGGTTCACTTCTCAATAGATAGTATAAGGTAATAAATACTATTTAAAATAGAAATTTGCCTTTATTTATTTTTTTGCATTATTGTGCTGTTCCGTCCGCCCACTCCCATTACTATATAAACACCCAAGGAGCCAAAGCATGCAGGGCTGTGAACACCAGCAAGTTCCACTGGAGGTAAGTCTGCAACGTGGTTGACCTCTTAATTGATAGTATATGGTAATAAATACTATTTAAAATAGAAATTTGCATTTATTTATTTATTTGCATTATTGTGCTGTTCCGTTAGCCCACTCCAATTACTATATAAACACCCAAGGAACCAAACCATGCAGGGCTGTAAACACCAGAAAGCTCCACTGGAGGTAAGTCTGCAACGTGGTTGACCTCTTAATTCATAGTATATGGTAACAAATACTATTTAAAATAGAAATTTGCATTTATTTATTTATTTGCATTATTGTGCTGTTCCGTTAGCCCACTCCCATTACTATATAAACACCCAAGGAACCAAACCATGCAGGGCTGTAAACACCAGCAAGCTCCACTGGAGGTAAGTCTGCAACGTGGTTGACCTCTTAATTGATAGTATATGGTAACAAATACTATTTAAAATAGAAATTTGCATTTATTTATTTATTTGCATTATTGTGCTGTTCCGTCCGCCCACACCCATTACTATATAAACACCCAAGGAGCCAAAGCATGCAGGGCTGTGAACACCAACAAGCTCCACTGGAGGTCAGTCTGCAACGTGGTTGACTTCTTAATTGATGGAATATGGTAATAAATACTATTTTAAATAGAAATTTCCATTTATTTATTTATTTGCATTATTGTGCTGTTCCGACCGCCCACTCCCATTACTATATAAACACCCATGGAGCTAAAGCATGCAGGGCTGTGAACACCAACAAGCTCCACTGGAGGTCAGTCTGCAACGTGGTTGACTTCTCAATTGATAGTATATGGTAATAAATACTATTTAAAATAGAAATTTGCATTTATTTATTTATTTGCATTATTGTGCTGTTCCGTCCGCTCACTCCCATTACTATATAAACACCCAAAGAGCCAAAGCATGCAGGGCTGTAAACTCAAGCAAGCTCCACTGGAGGTCAGTCTGCAACGTGGTTGACTTCTTAATTGATAGTATATGGTAATAAATACTATTTAAAATAGAAATTTGCATTTATTTATTTATTTGCATTATTGTGCTGTTCTGTCCGCCTACTCCCATTACTATATAAACACCCAAGGAGCCAAAGCATGCAGGGCTGTAAACACCAGCAAGCTCCACTGGAGGTAAGTCTGCAACGTGGTTGACTTCTTAATTGGTAGTATATGGTAATAAATACTATTTAAAATAGAAATTTGCATTTATTTCTTTATTTGCATTATTGTGCTGTTCCGTCCGCGCACTCCCATTACTATATAAACACTAAAGGAGCCAAAGCATGCAGGGCTGTAAACACCAGCAAGCTCCACTGGAGGTAAGTCTGCAACATGGTTGACTTCTTAATTGATAGTATATGGTAGTAAATACTATTTAAAATAGAAATTTGCATTTATTTATTTATTTGCATTATTGTGCTGTTCCGTCGGCCCCCACCCCATTACTATATAAACACCCAAGGAGCGAAAGCATGCAGGGCTGTAAACACCAACAAGCTCCACTGGAGGTAAGTCTGCAACGTGGTTGACTTCTCAATTGATAGTATATGGTAATAAATACTATTTAAAATAGAAATTTGCATTTATTTATTTATTTGCATTATTGTGTTGTTCTGTCCGCCCACTCCCATTACTATAAAAACACCCAAGGGGCCAAAGCGTGCAGGGCTGTAAACACCAGCAAGCTCCACTGGAGGTAAGTCTGCAACGTGGTTGACTACTTAATTGGTAGTATATGGTAATAAATACTATTTAAAATAGAAATTTGCATTTATTTCTTTATTTGCATTATTGTGCTGTTCCGTCCGCCCACTCCCATTACAATATAAACAACCAAGGAGCCAAAGCGTGCATGGCTGTAAACACCAGCAAGCTCCACTGGAGGTAAGTCTGCAACGTGGTTGACTTCTTCATTGATAGTATATGGTAATAAATACTATTTAAAATAGAAATTTGCATTTATTTCTTTATTTGCATTATTGTGCTGTTCCGTCCGCCCACTCCCATTACTATATAAACACCCCTAGGAGCCAAAGCATGCAGGGCTGTAAACACCAGAAAGCTGCACTGGAGGTAAGTCTGCAACATGGTTGATTTCTTAATTGATAGTATGTGGTAGTAAATACTATTTAAAATAGAAATTGGTATTTATTCATTTATTTGCATTATTGTGCTGTTCCGTCGGCCCCCTCCCATTACTATATAAACACCCAAGGAGTGAAAGCATGCGGGGCTGTAAACACCCACAAGCTCCACTGGAGGTCAGTCTGAAACGTGGTTGACTTCTTAATTGATAGTATATGGTAATAAATACTATTTAAAATAGAAATTTGCATTTATTTATTTATTTGCATTATTGTGCTGTTCCGTCCGCCCACTCCCATTACTATATAAACACCCAAGGAGACAAAGCATGCTGGGCTGTAAACTCCAGCAAGCTCCACTGGAGGTAAGTCTGCAACGTGGTTGACCTCTTAATAGATAGTATATGGTAATAAATACTGTTTAAAATAGAAATTTGCATTCATTTATTTATTTGCATTATTGTGCTGTTCCGTCCGCCCACTCCCATTACTATATAAACACCCAATGAGCCAAAGCATGCAGGGTTGTAAACATCAGCAAGCTCCACTGGAGGTAAGTCTGCAACGTGGTTGACCTCTTAATAGATAGTATATGGTAATAAATACTGTTTAAAATAGAAATTTGCATTCATTTATTTATTTGCATTATTGTGCTGTTCCGTCCGCCCACTCCCATTACTATATAAACACCCAAGGAGCCAAAGCCTGCAGGGCTGTAAACACCAGCAAGCTCCACTGGAGGTAAGTCTGCAATGTGGTTGACTTCTTAATTGATAGTATATGGTAATAAATACTATTTAAAATAGAAATTTGCATTTATTTATTTATTTGCATTATTGTGCTGTTCCGTCCGCCGACTCCCATTGCAATATAAACACCCAAGAAGCCAAAGCATGAAGGGCTGTAAACACCAGCAAGCTCCACTGGAGGTAAGTCTGCAACGTGGTTGACCTCTTAATTGATAGTATATGGTAATAAATGCTATTTAAAATAGAAATTTGCATTTATTTATTTATTTGCATTATTGTGCTGTTCCGTTAGCCCACTCCCATTACTATATAAACACCCAAGGAGCCAAAGCATGCAGGGCTGTAAACACCAGCAAGCTCCACTGGAGGTAAGTCTGCAACGTGGTTGAATTCTTAATTGATAGTATATGGTAATAAATACTATTTAAAATAGAAATTTGCATTTATTTATTTATTTTCATTATTGTGCTGTTCCGTCCGCCCATTCCCATTACTATATAAACACCCAAGGAGCCAAAGCATGCAGGGCTGTAAATACCAGCAAACTCAACTGGAGGTAAGGCTGCAACGTGGTTGACCACTTAATTGATAGTATATGGTAATAAATACTATTTAAAATAGAAATTTGCATTTATTTATTTATTTGCATTATTGTGCTGTTCCGTTAGCCCACTCCCATTACTATATAAACACCCAAGGAGCCAAAGCATGCAGGGCTGTAAACACCAGCAAGCTCCACTGGAGGTAAGTCTGCAACGTGGTTGACTTCTTAATTGATAGTATATGGTAATAAATACTATTTAAAATAGAAATTTGCATTTATTTATTTAATTTCATTATTGTGCTGTTCCGTCCGCCCATTCCCATTACTATATAAACACCCAAGGAGCCAAAGCATGCAGGGCTGTAAACACCAGCAAGCTCCACTCGAGGTCAGTCTGCAACGTGGTTGACTTCTTAATTGGTAGTATATGGTAATAAATACTATTTAAAATAGAAATTTGCATTTATTTCTTTGTTTGCATTATTGTGCTGTTCCGTCCGCCCACTCCCATTACAATATAAACACCCAAGGAGCCAAAGCGTGCAGGGCTGTAAACACCAGCAAGCTCCACTGGAGGTAAGTCTGCAAAGTGGTTGACTTCTTCATTGTTAGTATATGGTAATAAATACTATTTAAAATAGAAATTTGCATTTATTTCTTTATTTGCATTATTGTGCTGTTCCGTCCGCCCACTCCCATTACTATATAAACACCCCTAGGAGCCAAAGCATGCAGGGCTGTAAACACCAGCATGCTGCACTGGAGGTAAGTCTGCAACATGGTTGACTTCTTAATTGATAGTATATGGTAGTAAATACTATTTAAAATAGAAATTGGCATTTATTCATTTATTTGCATTATTGTGCTGTTCCGTCGGCCCCCTCCCATTACTATATAAACACCCAAGGAGTGAAAGCATGCGGGGCTGTAAACACCCACAAGCTCCACTGGAGGTCAGTCTGAAACGTGGTTGACTTCTTAATTGATAGTATATGGTAATAAATACTATTTAAAATAGAAATTTGCATTTATTTATTTATTTGCATTATTGTGCTGTTCCGTCCGCCCACTCCCATTACTATATAAACACCCAAGGAGCCAAAGCATGCAGGGCTGTAAACTCCAGCAAGCTCCACTGGAGGTAAGTCTGCAACGTGGTTGACCTCTTAATAGATAGTATATGGTAATAAATACTGTTTAAAATAGAAATTTGCATTCATTTATTTATTTGCATTATTGTGCTGTTCCGTCCGCCCACTCCCATTACTATATAAACACCCAATGAGCCAAAGCATGCAGGGTTGTAAACATCAGCAAGCTCCACTGGAGGTAAGTCTGCAACGTGGTTGACCTCTTAATTGATTGTATATGGTAATAAATACTATTTAAAAAAGAAATTTGCATTTATTTATTTATTTGCATTATTGTGCTGTTCCGTCCGCAAACTCCCATTACTATATAAACACCCAAGGAGCCAAAGCCTGCAGGGCTGTGAACGCCAACAAGCTCCACTGGAAGTCAGTCTGAAACGTGGTTCACTTCTCAATAGATAGTATAAGGTAATAAATACTATTTAAAATAGAAATTTGCCTTTATTTATTTTTTTGCATTATTGTGCTGTTCCGTCCGCCCACTCCCATTACTATATAAACACCCAAGGAGCCAAAGCATGCAGGGCTGTGAACACCAACAAGCTCCACTGGAGGTAAGTCTGCAACGTGGTTGACATCTTAATTGACAGTATATGGTAATAATTACTATTTAAAATAGAAATTTGCATTTATTTTTTATTTGCATTATTGTGCTGTACCATCCGCCCACTCCCATTACTATATAAACACCCAAGGAGCCAAAGCATGAAGGGCTGTAAACACCAGCAAGCTCCACTGGAGGTAAGTCTGCAACGTGGTTGACCTCTTAATTGATAGTATATGGTAATAAATACTATTTAAAATAGAAATTTGCATTTATTTATTTATTTGCATTATTGTGCTGTTCCGTTAGCCCACTCCAATTACTATATAAACACCCAAGGAACCAAACCATGCAGGGCTGTAAACACCAGAAAGCTCCACTGGAGGTAAGTCTGCAACGTGGTTGACCTCTTAATTCATAGTATATGGTAACAAATACTATTTAAAATAGAAATTTGCATTTATTTATTTATTTGCATTATTGTGCTGTTCCGTTAGCCCACTCCCATTACTATATAAACACCCAAGGAACCAAACCATGCAGGGCTGTAAACACCAGCAAGCTCCACTGGAGGTAAGTCTGCAACGTGGTTGACCTCTTAATTGATAGTATATGGTAACAAATACTATTTAAAATAGAAATTTGCATTTATTTATTTATTTGCATTATTGTGCTGTTCCGTCCGCCCACACCCATTACTATATAAACACCCAAGGAGCCAAAGCATGCAGGGCTGTGAACACCAACAAGCTCCACTGGAGGTCAGTCTGCAACGTGGTTGACTTCTTAATTGATGGAATATGGTAATAAATACTATTTTAAATAGAAATTTGCATTTATTTATTTATTTGCATTATTGTGCTGTTCCGTCCGCTCACTCCCATTACTATATAAACACCCAAAGAGCCAAAGCATGCAGGGCTGTAAACTCAAGCAAGCTCCACTGGAGGTCAGTCTGCAACGTGGTTGACTTCTTAATTGATAGTATATGGTAATAAATACTATTTAAAATAGAAATTTGCAATTATTTATTTATTTGCATTATTGTGCTGTTCTGTCCGCCTACTCCCATTACTATATAAACACCCAAGGAGCCAAAGCATGCAGGGCTGTAAACACCAGCAAGCTCCACTGGAGGTAAGTCTGCAACGTGGTTGACTTCTTAATTGGTAGTATATGGTAATAAATACTATTTAAAATAGAAATTTGCATTTATTTCTTTATTTGCATTATTGTGCTGTTCCGTCCGCGCACTCCCATTACTATATAAACACCAAAGGAGCCAAAGCATGCAGGGCTGTAAACACCAGCAAGCTCCACTGGAGGTAAGTCTGCAACATGGTTGACTTCTTAATTGATAGTATATGGTAGTAAATACTATTTAAAATAGAAATTTGCATTTATTTATTTATTTGCATTATTGTGCTGTTCCGTCGGCCCCCACCCCATTACTATATAAACACCCAAGGAGCGAAAGCATGCAGGGCTGTAAACACCAACAAGCTCCACTGGAGGTAAGTCTGCAACGTGGTTGACTTCTCAATTGATAGTATATGGTAATAAATACTATTTAAAATAGAAATTTGCATTTATTTATTTATTTGCATTATTGTGTTGTTCTGTCCGCCCACTCCCATTACTATATAAACACCCAAGGGGCCAAAGCGTGCAGGGCTGTAAACACCAGCAAGCTCCACTGGAGGTAAGTCTGCAACGTGGTTGACTTCTTAATTGGTAGTATATGGTAATAAATACTATTTAAAATAGAAATTTGCATTTATTTCTTTATTTGCATTATTGTGCTGTTCCGTCCGCCCACTCCCATTACAATATAAACAACCAAGGAGCCAAAGCGTGCATGGCTGTAAACACCAGCAAGCTCCACTGGAGGTAAGTCTGCAACGTGGTTGACTTCTTCATTGATAGTATATGGTAATAAATACTATTTAAAATAGAAATTTGCATTTATTTCTTTATTTGCATTATTGTGCTGTTCCGTCCGCCCACTCCCATTACTATATAAACACCCCTAGGAGCCAAAGCATGCAGGGCTGTAAACACCAGAAAGCTGCACTGGAGGTAAGTCTGCAACATGGTTGATTTCTTAATTGATAGTATGTGGTAGTAAATACTATTTAAAATAGAAATTGGTATTTATTCATTTATTTGCATTATTGTGCTGTTCCGTCGGCCCCCTCCCATTACTATATAAACACCCAAGGAGTGAAAGCATGCGGGGCTGTAAACACCCACAAGCTCCACTGGAGGTCAGTCTGAAACGTGGTTGACTTCTTAATTGATAGTATATGGTAATAAATACTATTTAAAATAGAAATTTGCATTTATTTATTTATTTGCATTATTGTGCTGTTCCGTCCGCCCACTCCCATTACTATATAAACACCCAAGGAGCCAAAGCATGCAGGGCTGTAAACTCCAGCAAGCTCCACTGGAGGTAAGTCTGCAACGTGGTTGACCTCTTAATAGATAGTATATGGTAATAAATACTGTTTAAAATAGAAATTTGCATTCATTTATTTATTTGCATTATTGTGCTGTTCCGTCCGCCCACTCCCATTACTATATAAACACCCAATGAGCCAAAGCATGCAGGGTTGTAAACATCAGCAAGCTCCACTGGAGGTAAGTCTGCAACGTGGTTGACCTCTTAATTGATTGTATATGGTAATAAATACTATTTAAAAAAGAAATTTGCATTTATTTATTTATTTGCATTATTGTGCTGTTCCGTCCGCAAACTCCCATTACTATATAAACACCCAAGGAGCCAAAGCCTGCAGGGCTGTGAACGCCAACAAGCTCCACTGGAAGTCAGTCTGAAACGTGGTTCACTTCTCAATAGATAGTATAAGGTAATAAATACTATTTAAAATAGAAATTTGCCTTTATTTATTTTTTTGCATTATTGTGCTGTTCCGTCCGCCCACTCCCATTACTATATAAACACCCAAGGAGCCAAAGCATGCAGGGCTGTGAACACCAACAAGCTCCACTGGAGGTAAGTCTGCAACGTGGTTGACATCTTAATTGACAGTATATGGTAATAATTACTATTTAAAATAGAAATTTGCATTTATTTTTTATTTGCATTATTGTGCTGTACCATCCGCCCACTCCCATTACTATATAAACACCCAAGGAGCCAAAGCATGAAGGGCTGTAAACACCAGCAAGCTCCACTGGAGGTAAGTCTGCAACGTGGTTGACCTCTTAATTGATAGTATATGGTAATAAATACTATTTAAAATAGAAATTTGCATTTATTTATTTATTTGCATTATTGTGCTGTTCCGTTAGCCCACTCCAATTACTATATAAACACCCAAGGAACCAAACCATGCAGGGCTGTAAACACCAGCAAGCTCCACTGGAGGTAAGTCTGCAACGTGGTTGACCTCTTAATTCATAGTATATGGTAACAAATACTATTTAAAATAGAAATTTGCATTTATTTATTTATTTGCATTATTGTGCTGTTCCGTTAGCCCACTCCCATTACTATATAAACACCCAAGGAACCAAACCATGCAGGGCTGTAAACACCAGCAAGCTCCACTGGAGGTAAGTCTGCAACGTGGTTGACCTCTTAATTGATAGTATATGGTAACAAATACTATTTAAAATAGAAATTTGCATTTATTTATTTATTTGCATTATTGTGCTGTTCCGTCTGCCCACACCCATTACTATATAAACACCCAAGGAGCCAAAGCATGCAGGGCTGTGAACACCAACAAGCTCCACTGGAGGTCAGTCTGCAACGTGGTTGACTTCTTAATTGATGGAATATGGTAATAAATACTATTTTAAATAGAAATTTGCATTTATTTATTTATTTGCATTATTGTGCTGTTCCGACCGCCCACTCCCATTACTATATAAAAACCCATGGAGCTAAAGCATGCAGGGCTGTGAACACCAACAAGCTCCACTGGAGGTCAGTCTGCAACGTGGTTGACTTCTCAATTGATAGTATATGGTAATAAATACTATTTAAAATAGAAATTTGCATTTATTTATTTATTTGCATTATTGTGCTGTTCCGTCCGCTCACTCCCATTACTATATAAACACCCAAAGAGCCAAAGCATGCAGGGCTGTAAACTCAAGCAAGCTCCACTGGAGGTCAGTCTGCAACGTGGTTGACTTCTTAATTGATAGTATATGGTAATAAATACTATTTAAAATAGAAATTTGCATTTATTTATTTATTTGCATTATTGTGCTGTTCTGTCCGCCTACTCCCATTACTATATAAACACCCAAGGAGCCAAAGCATGCAGGGCTGTAAACACCAGCAAGCTCCACTGGAGGTAAGTCTGCAACGTGGTTGACTTCTTAATTGGTAGTATATGGTAATAAATACTATTTAAAATAGAAATTTGCATTTATTTCTTTATTTGCATTATTGTGCTGTTCCGTCCGCGCACTCCCATTACTATATAAACACCAAAGGAGCCAAAGCATGCAGGGCTGTAAACACCAGCAAGCTCCACTGGAGGTAAGTCTGCAACATGGTTGACTTCTTAATTGATAGTATATGGTAGTAAATACTATTTAAAATAGAAATTTGCATTTATTTATTTATTTGCATTATTGTGCTGTTCCGTCGGCCCCCACCCCATTACTATATAAACACCCAAGGAGCGAAAGCATGCAGGGCTGTAAACACCAACAAGCTCCACTGGAGGTAAGTCTGCAACGTGGTTGACTTCTCAATTGATAGTATATGGTAATAAATACTATTTAAAATAGAAATTTGCATTTATTTATTTATTTGCATTATTGTGTTGTTCTGTCCGCCCACTCCCATTACTATATAAACACCCAAGGGGCCAAAGCGTGCAGGGCTGTAAACACCAGCAAGCTCCACTGGAGGTAAGTCTGCAACATGGTTGACTTCTTAATTGGTAGTATATGGTAATAAATACTATTTAAAATAGAAATTTGCATTTATTTCTTTATTTGCATTATTGTGCTGTTCCGTCCGCCCACTCCCATTACAATATAAACAACCAAGGAGCCAAAGCGTGCATGGCTGTAAACACCAGCAAGCTCCACTGGAGGTAAGTCTGCAACGTGGTTGACTTCTTCATTGATAGTATATGGTAATAAATACTATTTAAAATAGAAATTTGCATTTATTTCTTTATTTGCATTATTGTGCTGTTCCGTCCGCCCACTCCCATTACTATATAAACACCCCTAGGAGCCAAAGCATGCAGGGCTGTAAACACCAGAAAGCTGCACTGGAGGTAAGTCTGCAACATGGTTGATTTCTTAATTGATAGTATGTGGTAGTAAATACTATTTAAAATAGAAATTGGTATTTATTCATTTATTTGCATTATTGTGCTGTTCCGTCGGCCCCCTCCCATTACTATATAAACACCCAAGGAGTGAAAGCATGCAGGGCTGTAAACACCCACAAGCTCCACTGGAGGTCAGTCTGAAACGTGGTTGACTTCTTAATTGATAGTATATGGTAATAAATACTATTTAAAATAAAAAATTGCATTCATTTATTTATTTGCATTATTGTGCTGTTCCGTCCGCCTACTCCCATTACTATATAAACACCCAATGAGCCAAAGCATGCAGGGTTTTAAACACCAGCAAGCTCCACTGGAGGTAAGTCTGCAACGTGGTTGACCTCTTAATTGATAGTATATGGTAATAAATACTATTTAAAATAGAAATTTGCATTTATTTATTTATTTGCATTATTGTGCTGTTCCGTCCGCAAACTCCAATTACTATATAAACACCCAAGGAGCCAAAGCCTGCAGGGCTGTGAACACCAACAAGCTCCACTGGAAGTCAGTCTGAAACGTGGTTCACTTCTCAATAGATAGTATAAGGTAATAAATACTATTTAAAATAGAAATTTGCCTTTATTTATTTATTTGCATTATTGTGCTGTTCCGTCCGCCCACTCCCATTACTATATAAACACCCAAGGAGCCAAAGCATGCAGGGCTGTGAACACCAACATGCTCCACTGGAGGTCAGTCTGCAACGTGGTTGACATCCTAATTGATAGTATATGGTAATAATTACTATTTAAAATAGAAATTTGCATTTATTTTTTATTTGCATTATTGTGCTGTACCGTCCGCCCACTCCCATTACTATATAAACACCCAAGGAGCCAAAGCATGAAGGGCTGTAAACACCAGCAAGCTCCACTGGAGGTAAGTCTGCAACGTGGTTGACCTCTTAATTGATATTATATGGTAATAAATACTATTTAAAATAGAAATTTGCATTTATTTATTTATTTGCATTATTGTGCTGTTCCGTTAGCCCACTCCCAATACTATATAAAAACCCAAGGAACCAAACCATGCAGGGCTGTGAACACCAACATGCTCCACTGGAGGTCAGTCTGCAACGTGGTTGACATCCTAATTGATAGTATATGGTAATAATTACTATTTAAAATAGAAATTTGCATTTATTTTTTATTTGCATTATTGTGCTGTACCGTCCGCCCACTCCCATTACTATATAAACACCCAAGGAGCCAAAGCATGAAGGGCTGTAAACACCAGCAAGCTCCACTGGAGGTAAGTCTGCAACGTGGTTGACCTCTTAATTGATATTATATGGTAATAAATACTATTTAAAATAGAAATTTGCATTTATTTATTTATTTGCATTATTGTGCTGTTCTGTCCGCCTACTCCCATTACTATATAAACACCCAAGGAGCCAAAGCATGCAGGGCTGTAAACACCAGCAAGCTCCACTGGAGGTAAGTCTGCAACGTGGTTGACTTCTTAATTGGTAGTATATGGTAATAAATACTATTTAAAATAGAAATTTGCATTTATTTCTTTATTTGCATTATTGTGCTGTTCCGTCCGCGCACTCCCATTACTATATAAACACCAAAGGAGCCAAAGCATGCAGGGCTGTAAACACCAGCAAGCTCCACTGGAGGTAAGTCTGCAACATGGTTGACTTCTTAATTGATAGTATATGGTAGTAAATACTATTTAAAATAGAAATTTGCATTTATTTATTTATTTGCATTATTGTGCTGTTCCGTCGGCCCCCACCCCATTACTATATAAACACCCAAGGAGCGAAAGCATGCAGGGCTGTAAACACCAACAACCTCCACTGGAGGTAAGTCTGCAACGTGGTTGACTTCTCAATTGATAGTATATGGTAATAAATACTATTTAAAATAGAAATTTGCATTTATTTATTTATTTGCATTATTGTGTTGTTCTGTCCGCCCACTCCCATTACTATATAAACACCCAAGGGGCCAAAGCGTGCAGGGCTGTAAACACCAGCAAGCTCCACTGGAGGTAAGTCTGCAACGTGGTTGACTTCTTAATTGGTAGTATATGGTAATAAATACTATTTAAAATAGAAATTTGCATTTATTTCTTTATTTGCATTATTGTGCTGTTCCGTCCGCCCACTCCCATTACAATATAAACAACCAAGGAGCCAAAGCGTGCATGGCTGTAAACACCAGCAAGCTCCACTGGAGGTAAGTCTGCAACGTGGTTGACTTCTTCATTGATAGTATATGGTAATAAATACTATTTAAAATAGAAATTTGCATTTATTTCTTTATTTGCATTATTGTGCTGTTCCGTCCGCCCACTCCCATTACTATATAAACACCCCTAGGAGCCAAAGCATGCAGGGCTGTAAACACCAGAAAGCTGCACTGGAGGTAAGTCTGCAACATGGTTGAATTCTTAATTGATAGTATGTGGTAGTAAATACTATTTAAAATAGAAATTGGTATTTATTCATTTATTTGCATTATTGTGCTGTTCCGTCGGCCCCCTCCCATTACTATATAAACACCCAAGGAGTGAAAGCATGCAGGGCTGTAAACACCCACAAGCTCCACTGGAGGTCAGTCTGAAACGTGGTTGACTTCTTAATTGATAGTATATGGTAATAAATACTATTTAAAATAAAAAATTGCATTCATTTATTTATTTGCATTATTGTGCTGTTCCGTCCGCCCACTCCCATTACTATATAAACACCCAATGAGCCAAAGCATGCAGGGTTTTAAACACCAGCAAGCTCCACTGGAGGTAAGTCTGCAACGTGGTTGACCTCTTAATTGATAGTATATGGTAATAAATACTATTTAAAATAGAAATTTGCATTTATTTATTTATTTGCATTATTGTGCTGTTCCGTCCGCAAACTCCAATTACTATATAAACACCCAAGGAGCCAAAGCCTGCAGGGCTGTGAACACCAACAAGCTCCACTGGAAGTCAGTCTGAAACGTGGTTCACTTCTCAATAGATAGTATAAGGTAATAAATACTATTTAAAATAGAAATTTGCCTTTATTTATTTATTTGCATTATTGTGCTGTTCCGTCCGCCCACTCCCATTACTATATAAACACCCAAGGAGCCAAAGCATGCAGGGCTGTGAACACCAACATGCTCCACTGGATGTCAGTCTGCAACGTGGTTGACATCCTAATTGATAGTATATGGTAATAATTACTATTTAAAATAGAAATTTGCATTTATTTTTTATTTGCATTATTGTGCTGTACCGTCCGCCCACTCCCATTACTATATAAACACCCAAGGAGCCAAAGCATGAAGGGCTGTAAACACCAGCAAGCTCCACTGGAGGTAAGTCTGCAACGTGGTTGACCTCTTAATTGATATTATATGGTAATAAATACTATTTAAAATAGAAATTTGCATTTATTTATTTATTTGCATTATTGTGCTGTTCCGTTAGCCCACTCCCAATACTATATAAAAACCCAAGGAACCAAACCATGCAGGGCTGTAAACACCAGCAAGCTCCACTGGAGGTAAGTCTGCAACGTGGTTGACCTCTTAATTGATAGTATATGGTAACAAATACTATTTAAAATATAAATTTGCATTTATTTATTTATTTGCATTATTGTGCTGTTCCGTTAGCCCACTCCCATTACTATATAAACACCCAAGGAACCAAACCATGCAGGGCTGTAAACACCAGCAAGCTCCACTGGAGGTAAGTCTGCAACGTGGTTGACCTCTTAATTGATAGTATATGGTAACAAATACTATTTAAAATAGAAATTTGCATTTATTTATTTATTTGCATTATTGTGCTGTTCCGTCCGCCCACACCCATTACTATATATACACCCAAGGAGCCAAAGCATGCAGGGCTGTGAACACCAACAAGCTCCACTGGAGGTCAGTCTGCAACGTGGTTGACGTCTTAATTGATAGTATATGGTAACAAATACTATTTTAAATAGAAATTTGCATTTATTTATTTATTTGCATTATTGTGCTGTTCCGACCGCCCACTCCCATTACTATATAAACACCCATGGAGCCAAAGCATGCAGGGCTGTGAACACCAACAAGCTCCACTGGAGGTCAGTCTGCAACGTGGTTGACTTCTCAATTGATAGTATATGGTAATAAATACTATTTAAAATAGAAATTTGCATTTATTTATTTATTTGCATTATTGTGCTGTTCCATCCGCCCACTCCCATTACTATATAAACACCCAAGGAGCCAAAGCATGCAGGGCTGAAAACACCAGCAAGCTCCACTCGAGGTCAGTCTGCAACGTGGTTGACTTCTTAATTGATAGTATATGGTAATAAATACTATTTAAAATAGAAATTTGCATTTATTTATTTATTTGCATTATTGTGCTGTTCCGTCCGCTCACTCCCATTACTATATAAACACCCAAAGAGCCAAAGCATGCAGGGCTGTAAACTCAAGCAAGCTCCACTGGAGGTCAGTCTGCAACGTGGTTGACTTCTTCATTGATAGTATATGGTAATAAATACTATTTAAAATAGAAATTTGCATTTATTTCTTTATTTGCATTATTGTGCTGTTCCGTCCGCCCACTCCCATTACTATATAAACACCCCTAGGAGCCAAAGCATGCAGGGCTGTAAACACCAGAAAGCTGCACAGGAGGTAAGTCTGCAACATGGTTGATTTCTTAATTGATAGTATGTGGTAGTAAATACTATTTAAAATAGAAATTGGTATTTATTCATTTATTTGCATTATTGTGCTGTTCCGTCGGCCCCCTCCCATTACTATATAAACACCCAAGGAGTGAAAGCATGCGGGGCTGTAAACACCCACAAGCTCCACTGGAGGTCAGTCTGAAACGTGGTTGACTTCTTAATTGATAGTATATGGTAATAAATACTATTTAAAATAGAAATTTGCATTTATTTATTTATTTGCATTATTGTGCTGTTCCGTCCGCCCACTCCCATTACTATATAAACACCCAAGGAGCCAAAGCATGCAGGGCTGTAAACTCCAGCAAGCTCCACTGGAGGTAAGTCTGCAACGTGGTTGACCTCTTAATAGATAGTATATGGTAATAAATACTGTTTAAAATAGAAATTTGCATTCATTTATTTATTTGCATTATTGTGCTGTTCCGTCCGCCCACTCCCATTACTATATAAACACCCAATGAGCCAAAGCATGCAGGGTTGTAAACACCAGCAAGCTCCACTGGAGGTAAGTCTGCAACGTGGTTGACCTCTTAATTCATAGTATATGGTAACAAATACTATTTAAAATAGAAATTTGCATTTATTTATTTATTTGCATTATTGTGCTGTTCCGTTAGCCCACTCCCATTACTATATAAACACCCAAGGAACCAAACCATGCAGGGCTGTAAACACCAGCAAGCTCCACTGGAGGTAAGTCTGCAACGTGGTTGACCTCTTAATTCATAGTATATGGTAACAAATACTATTTAAAATAGAAATTTGCATTTATTTATTTATTTGCATTATTGTGCTGTTCCGTTAGCCCACTCCCATTACTATATAAACACCCAAGGAACCAAACCATGCAGGGCTGTAAACACCAGCAAGCTCCACTGGAGGTAAGTCTGCAACGTGGTTGACCTCTTAATTGATTGTATATGGTAATAAATACTATTTAAAAAAGAAATTTGCATTTATTTATTTATTTGCATTATTGTGCTGTTCCGTCCGCAAACTCCCATTACTATATAAACACCCAAGGAGCCAAAGCCTGCAGGGCTGTGAACGCCAACAAGCTCCACTGGAAGTCAGTCTGAAACGTGGTTCACTTCTCAATAGATAGTATAAGGTAATAAATACTATTTAAAATAGAAATTTGCCTTTATTTATTTATTTGCATTATTGTGCTGTTCCGTCCGCCCACTCCCATTACTATATAAACACCCAAGGAGCCAAAGCATGCAGGGCTGTGAACACCAACAAGCTCCACTGGAGGTAAGTCTGCAACGTGGTTGACATCTTAATTGACAGTATATGGTAATAATTACTATTTAAAATAGAAATTTGCATTTATTTTTTATTTGCATTATTGTGCTGTACCATCCGCCCACTCCCATTACTATATAAACACCCAAGGAGCCAAAGCATGAAGGGCTGTAAACACCAGCAAGCTCCACTGGAGGTAAGTCTGCAACGTGGTTGACCTCTTAATTGATAGTATATGGTAATAAATACTATTTAAAATAGAAATTTGCATTTATTTATTTATTTGCATTATTGTGCTGTTCCGTTAGCCCACTCCAATTACTATATAAACACCCAAGGAACCAAACCATGCAGGGCTGTAAACACCAGCAAGCTCCACTGGAGGTAAGTCTGCAACGTGGTTGACCTCTTAATTCATAGTATATGGTAACAAATACTATTTAAAATAGAAATTTGCATTTATTTATTTATTTGCATTATTGTGCTGTTCCGTTAGCCCACTCCCATTACTATATAAACACCCAAGGAACCAAACCATGCAGGGCTGTAAACACCAGCAAGCTCCACTGGAGGTAAGTCTGCAACGTGGTTGACCTCTTAATTGATAGTATATGGTAACAAATACTATTTAAAATAGAAATTTGCATTTATTTATTTATTTGCATTATTGTGCTGTTCCGTCTGCCCACACCCATTACTATATAAACACCCAAGGAGCCAAAGCATGCAGGGCTGTGAACACCAACAAGCTCCACTGGAGGTCAGTCTGCAACGTGGTTGACTTCTTAATTGATGGAATATGGTAATAAATACTATTTTAAATAGAAATTTGCATTTATTTATTTATTTGCATTATTGTGCTGTTCCGACCGCCCACTCCCATTACTATATAAACACCCATGGAGCTAAAGCATGCAGGGCTGTGAACACCAACAAGCTCCACTGGAGGTCAGTCTGCAACGTGGTTGACTTCTCAATTGATAGTATATGGTAATAAATACTATTTAAAATAGAAATTTGCATTTATTTATTTATTTGCATTATTGTGCTGTTCCGTCCGCTCACTCCCATTACTATATAAACACCCAAAGAGCCAAAGCATGCAGGGCTGTAAACTCAAGCAAGCTCCACTGGAGGTCAGTCTGCAACGTGGTTGACTTCTTAATTGATAGTATATGGTAATAAATACTATTTAAAATAGAAATTTGCATTTATTTATTTATTTGCATTATTGTGCTGTTCTGTCCGCCTACTCCCATTACTATATAAACACCCAAGGAGCCAAAGCATGCAGGGCTGTAAACACCAGCAAGCTCCACTGGAGGTAAGTCTGCAACGTGGTTGACTTCTTAATTGGTAGTATATGGTAATAAATACTATTTAAAATAGAAATTTGCATTTATTTCTTTATTTGCATTATTGTGCTGTTCCGTCCGCGCACTCCCATTACTATATAAACACCAAAGGAGCCAAAGCATGCAGGGCTGTAAACACCAGCAAGCTCCACTGGAGGTAAGTCTGCAACATGGTTGACTTCTTAATTGATAGTATATGGTAGTAAATACTATTTAAAATAGAAATTTGCATTTATTTATTTATTTGCATTATTGTGCTGTTCCGTCGGCCCCCACCCCATTACTATATAAACACCCAAGGAGCGAAAGCATGCAGGGCTGTAAACACCAACAAGCTCCACTGGAGGTAAGTCTGCAACGTGGTTGACTTCTCAATTGATAGTATATGGTAATAAATACTATTTAAAATAGAAATTTGCATTTATTTATTTATTTGCATTATTGTGTTGTTCTGTCCGCCCACTCCCATTACTATATAAACACCCAAGGGGCCAAAGCGTGCAGGGCTGTAAACACCAGCAAGCTCCACTGGAGGTAAGTCTGCAACGTGGTTGACTTCTTAATTGGTAGTATATGGTAATAAATACTATTTAAAATAGAAATTTGCATTTATTTCTTTATTTGCATTATTGTGCTGTTCCGTCCGCCCACTCCCATTACATTATAAACAACCAAGGAGCCAAAGCGTGCATGGCTGTAAACACCAGCAAGCTCCACTGGAGGTAAGTCTGCAACGTGGTTGACTTCTTCATTGATAGTATATGGTAATAAATACTATTTAAAATAGAAATTTGCATTTATTTCTTTATTTGCATTATTGTGCTGTTCCGTCCGCCCACTCCCATTACTATATAAACACCCCTAGGAGCCAAAGCATGCAGGGCTGTAAACACCAGAAAGCTGCACTGGAGGTAAGTCTGCAACATGGTTGATTTCTTAATTGATAGTATGTGGTAGTAAATACTATTTAAAATAGAAATTGGTATTTATTCATTTATTTGCATTATTGTGCTGTTCCGTCGGCCCCCTCCCATTACTATATAAACACCCAAGGAGTGAAAGCATGCAGGGCTGTAAACACCCACAAGCTCCACTGGAGGTCAGTCTGAAACGTGGTTGACTTCTTAATTGATAGTATATGGTAATAAATACTATTTAAAATAAAAAATTGCATTCATTTATTTATTTGCATTATTGTGCTGTTCCGTCCGCCCACTCCCATTACTATATAAACACCCAATGAGCCAAAGCATGCAGGGTTTTAAACACCAGCAAGCTCCACTGGAGGTAAGTCTGCAACGTGGTTGACCTCTTAATTGATAGTATATGGTAATAAATACTATTTAAAATAGAAATTTGCATTTATTTATTTATTTGCATTATTGTGCTGTTCCGTTAGCCCACTCCCAATACTATATAAAAACCCAAGGAACCAAACCATGCAGGGCTGTAAACACCAGCAAGCTCCACTGGAGGTAAGTCTGCAACGTGGTTGACCTCTTAATTGATAGTATATGGTAACAAATACTATTTAAAATATAAATTTGCATTTATTTATTTATTTGCATTATTGTGCTGTTCCGTTAGCCCACTCCCATTACTATATAAACACCCAAGGAACCAAACCATGCAGGGCTGTAAACACCAGCAAGCTCCACTGGAGGTAAGTCTGCAACGTGGTTGACCTCTTAATTGATAGTATATGGTAACAAATACTATTTAAAATAGAAATTTGCATTTATTTATTTATTTGCATTATTGTGCTGTTCCGTCCGCCCACACCCATTACTATATATACACCCAAGGAGCCAAAGCATGCAGGGCTGTGAACACCAACAAGCTCCACTGGAGGTCAGTCTGCAACGTGGTTGACGTCTTAATTGATGGAATATGGTAATAAATACTATTTTAAATAGAAATTTGCATTTATTTATTTATTTGCATTATTGTGCTGTTCCGACCGCCCACTCCCATTACTATATAAACACCCATGGAGCCAAAGCACGCAGGGCTGTGAACACCAACAAGCTCCACTGGAGGTCAGTCTGCAACGTGGTTGACTTCTCAATTGATAGTATATGGTAATAAATACTATTTAAAATAGAAATTTGCATTTATTTATTTATTTGCATTATTGTGCTGTTCCATCCGCCCACTCCCATTACTATATAAACACCCAAGGAGCCAAAGCATGCAGGGCTGAAAACACCAGCAAGCTCCACTCGAGGTCAGTCTGCAACGTGGTTGACTTCTTAATCTATAGTATATGGTAATAAATACTATTTAAAATAGAAATTTGCATTTATTTATTTATTTGCATTATTGTGCTGTTCCGTCCGCTCACTCCCATTACTATATAAACACCCAAAGAGCCAAAGCATGCAGGGCTGTAAACTCAAGCAAGCTCCACTGGAGGTCAGTCTGCAACGTGGTTGACTTCTTAATTGATAGTATATGGTAATAAATACTATTTAAAATAGAAATTTGCATTTATTTATTTATTTGCATTATTGTGCTGTTCCGTCCGCCTACTCCCATTACTATATAAACACCCAAGGAGCCAAAGCATGCAGGGCTGTAAACACAAGCAAGCTCCACTGGAGGTAAGTCTGCAACGTGGTTGACTTCATAAATGGTAGTATATGGTAATAAATACTATTTAAAGTAGAAATTTGCATTTATTTCTTTATTTGCATTATTGTGCTGTTCCGTCCGCGCACTCCCATTACTATATAAACACCAAAGGAGCCAAAGCATGCAGGGCTGTAAACACCAGCAAGCTCCACTGGAGGTACGTCTCCAACGTGGTTGACTTCTTAATTGATAGTATATGGTAATAAATACTATTTTAAATAGAAATTTGCATTTATTTCTTTATTTGCATTATTGTGCTGTTCCGTCCGCCCACTCCCATTACTATATAAACACCCAAGGAGCCAAAGCGTGCAGGGCTGTAAACACCAACAAGCTGCACTGGAGGTAAGTCTGCAACATGGTTGACTTCTTAATTGATAGTATATGGTAGTAAATACTATTTAAAATAGAAATTTGCATTTATTTATTTATTTGCATTATTGTGCTGTTCCGTCGGCCCCCGTCGCATTACTATAAAAACACCCAAGGAGCGAAAGCATGCAGGGCTGTAAACACCAACAAGCTCCACTGGAGGTCAGTCTGCAACGTGGTTGACTTCTCAATTGATAGTATATGGTAATAAATACTATTTAAAATAGAAATTTACATTTATTTATTTATTTGCATTATTGTGCTGTTCCGTCCGCCCACGCCTATTACTATATAAACACCCAAGAAGCCAAAGCATGCAGGGCTGTGAACACCAACAAGCTCCACGGGAGGGCAGTCTGCAACGTGGTTGACTTCTTAATTGATGCAATATGGTAATAAATACTATTTTAAATAAAAATTTGCATTTATTTATTTATTTGCATTATTGTGCTGTTCCGACCGCCCACTCCCATTACTATATAAACACCCAAGGAGCCAAAGCATGCAGGGCTGTGAACACCAACAAGCTCCACTCGAGGTCAGTCTGCAACGTGGTTGACTTCTCAATTGATAGTATATGGTAATAAATACTATTTAAAATAGAAATTTGCATTTATTTATTTATTTGCATTATTGTGCTGTTCCATCCGCCCACTCCCATTACTATATAAAAACCAAGGAGCCAAAGCATGCAGTGCTGTAAACACCAGCAAGCTCCACTGGAGGTAAGTCTGCAACGTGGTTGACTTCTTAATTGGTAGTATATGGTAACAAATACTATTTAAAATAGAAATTTGCATTTATTTCTTTATTTGCATTATTGTGCTGTTCCGTCCGCGCACTCCCATTACTATATAAACACCCAAGGAGCCAAAGCATGCAGGGCTGTGAACACCAACAAGCTCCACTCGAGGTCAGTCTGCAACGTGGTTGACTTCTCAATTGATAGTATATGGTAATAAATACTATTTAAAATAGAAATTTGCATTTATTTATTTATTTGCATTATTGTGCTGTTCCATCCGCCCACTCACATTACTATATAAACACCCAAAGATCCAAAGCATGCAGGGCTGTAAACTCAAGCAAGCTCCACTGGAGGTCATTCTGCAACGTGGTTGACTTCTTAATTGATAGTATATGGTAATAAATACTATTTTAAATAGAAATTTGCATTTATTTCTTTATTTGCATTATTGTGCTGTTCCGTCCGCCCACTCCCATTACTATATAAACACCCAAGGAGCCAAAGCATGCATGGCTGTAAACATCAGCAAGCTCCACTGGAGTTAAGTCTGCAACGTGGTTGACTTCTTAATTGATAGTATATGGTAATAAATACTATTTAAAATAGAAATTTGCATTTATTTCTTTATTTGCATTATTGTGCTGTTCCGTCCGCCCACTCCCATTACTATATAAACACCCAAGGAGCCAAAGCGTGCAGGGCTGTAAACACCAGCAAGCTCCACTGGAGGTAAGTCTCCAACGTGGTTGACTTCTTAATTGATAGTATATGGTACTAAATACTATTTAAAATAGAAATTTGCATTTATTTATTTATTTCCATTATTGTGCTGTTCCGTCCGCCCACTGCCATTACTATATAAACACCCAAGGAGCCAAAGCAAGCAGGGCTGTAAACACCAAAAAGCTCCACTGGAGGTAAGTCTGCAACGTGGTTGACCTCTTAATTGATAGTATATGGTAATAAATACTATTTAATATAGAAATTTGCATTTATTTATTTATTTGCATTATTGTGCTGTTCCGTCCGCCCACTCCCATTACTATATAAACACCCAAGGAGCCAAAGCATGCAGGGCTGTAAACACCAGCAAGCTCCTCTGGAGGTTAGTCTGCAACGTGGTTGACCTCTTAGTTGATAGTATATGGTAATAAATACTATTTAAAATAGAAATTTGCATTTATTTATTTATTTGCATTATTGTGCTGTTCCGTCCGCCCACTCCCTTTACAATATAAACACCCAATGAGCCAAAGCATGCAGGGCTGTAAACACCAGCAAGCTCCACTGGAGGGAAGTCTGCGACGTGGTTGACCTCTTCATTGATAGTATATGGTAATAAATACTATTTAAAATAGAAATTTGCATTTATTTATTTATTTGCATTATTGTGCTCCACTGGAGGTAAGTCTGCAAGGTGGTAGACCTCTTAATTGATAGTATATGGTAATAAATACTTTTTAAAATAGAAATTTTCATTTATTTATTTATTTGCATTATTGTGCTGTTCCGTCCGCCCCCTCTCATTACTATATAAACACCCAAGGAGCCAAAGCATGCAGGGCGGGGAACACCAACAAGCTCCACTGGAGGTCAGTCTGCAACGTGGTTGACTTCTTAATTGATAGTATATGGTAATAAATAATATTTAAAATAGAAATTTGCATTTATTTATTTATTTGCATTATTGTGCTGTTCCATCCGCCCATTCCCATTACTATGTAAACACCCAAGGAGTCAAAGCATGCAGGGCTGTAAACAACAGCAAGCTCCACTTTGGGTAAGTCTGCAACGTGGTTGACTTCTTAATTGATAGTATATAGTAATAAATACTATTAAAGAGAAATTTGCATTTATTTATTTATTTGCATTATTGTGCTGTTCCGTCCGCCCACTCCCATTACTATATAAACACCCAAGGAGCAAAAAGCATGCAGGGCTGTAAACACCAGCAAGCTCCACTGGAGGTAAGTCTGCAACGTCGTTGACTTCTTAATTGAAAATATATGGTAATAAATACTATTTAAAATAGAAATTTGCTGTTCCGTCCGCCCACTCCCATTACTATACAAACACCCAACGAGCCAAAGCATGCAGGGCTGTAAACACCAGCAAGCTCCACTGGAGGTAAATCTGCAACGTGGTTGACTTCTAAATTGACAGTATATGGTAATAAATACTATTTAAAATAGAAATTTGCATTTATTTATTTATTTGCATTATTGTGCTGTTCCGTCCCCCCACTCCCATTACTATATAAACACCCAAGGAGCCAAAGCATGCAGGGCTGTAAGCACCAGCAAGCTGCACTGGAGGTAAGTCTGCAACACGGTTGACTTCTTAATTGATAGTATATGGTAATAAATACTATTTAAAATAGAAATTTGCATTTACTTACTTATTTGCATTATTGTGCTGTTCCGTCCGCCCACTCCCATTACTATATAAACACCCAAGGAGCCAAAGCATGCAGGGCTGTGAACACCAACAAGCTGCACTGGAGGTATGTCTGCAACGGGGTTGACTTCTTAATTGATAGTATATGGTAATAAATACTATTTAAAATAGAAATTTGCATTTATTTATTTTTTTGCATTATTGTGCTGTTCCGTCCCCCAGTCCCATTACTATATAAACACCCAAGGAGCCAAAGCATGCAGGGCTGTAAACACCAGCAAGCTCCACTGGAGGTAAGTCTGCAACGTTGTTGACTTCTTAATAGATAGTATATAATAATAAATTCTATTTAAAATAGAATTTTGCATTTATTTATTTATTTGCATTATCGTGCAGTTCCGTCCGCCCACTCCCATTACTATATAAACACCCAAGAAGCCAAAGCATGCAGGGCTGTAAACACCAGCAAGCTCCACTGGAGGTAAGTCTGCAACGTGGTTGACTTCTTAATTGGTAGTATATGGTAATAAATACTATTTAAAATAGAAATTTGCATTTATTTCTTTATTTGCATTATTGTGCTGTTCCGTCCGCGCACTCCCATTACTATATAAACACCCAAGGAGCCAAAGCATGCAGGGCTGTGAACACCAACAAGCTCCACTCGAGGTCAGTCTGCAACGTGGTTGACTTCTCAATTGATAGTATATGGTAATAAATACTATTTAAAATAGAAATTTGCATTTATTTATTTATTTGCATTATTGTGCTGTTCCATCCGCCCACTCACATTACTATATAAACACCCAAGGAGCCAAAGCATGCAGGGCTGTAAACTCAAGCAAGCTCCACTGGAGGTCATTCTGCAACGTGGTTGACTTCTTAATTGATAGTATATGGTAATAAATACTATTTAAAATAGAAATTTGCATTTATTTATTTATTTGCATTATTGTGCTGTTCCGTCCGCCCACTCCCATTACTATATAAACACCCAAGGAGCCAAAGCATGCAGGGCTGTAAACACCAGCAAGCTCCACTAGAGGTAAGTCTGCAACGTGGTTGACTTCTTAATTGATAGTATATGGTAATAAATACTATTTAAAATAAAAATTTGCATTTATTTCTTTATTTGCATTATTGTGCTGTTCCGTCCGCCCACTCCCATTACTAAATAAACACCCAAGGAGCCAAAGCGTGCAGGGCTGTAAACACCAGCAAGCTCCACTGGAGGTAAGTCTCCAACGAGGTTGACTTCTTAATTGGTAGTATATGGTACTAAATACTATTTAAAATAGAAATTTGCATTTATTTATTTATTTCCATTATTGTGCTGTTCCGTCCGCCCACTGCCATTACTATATAAACACCCAAGGAGCCAAAGCAAGCAGGGCTGTGAACACCAACAAGCTCCACTTGAGGTAAGTCTGCAACGTGGTTGACCTCTTAATTGATAGTATATGGTAATAAATACTATTTAAAATAGAAATTTGCATTTATTTATTTATTTGCATTATTGTGCTGTTCCGTCCGCCCACTCCCATTACTATATAAACACCCAAGGAGCCAAAGCATGCAGGGCTGTAAACACCAGCAAGCTCCTCTGGAGGTTAGTCTGCAACGTGGTTGACCTCTTAATTGATAGTATATGGTAATAAATACTATTTAAAATAGAAATTTGCATTTATTTATTTATTTGCATTATTGTGCTGTTCCGTCCGCCCACTCCCTTCACTATATAAACACCCAATGAGCCAAAGCATGCAGGGCTGTAAACACCAGCAAGCTCCACTGGAGGGAAGTCTGCGACGTGGTTGACCTCTTCATTGATAGTATATGGTAATAAATACTATTTAAAATAGAAATTTGCATTTATTTATTTATTTGCATTATTGTGCTCCACTGGAGGTAAGTCTGCAAGGTGGTAGACCTCTTAATTGATAGTATATGGTAATAAATACTTTTTAAAATAGAAATTTGCATTTATTTATTTATTTGCATTATTGTGCTGTTCCGTCCGCCCCCTCACATTACTATATAAACACCCAAGGAGCCAAAGCATGCAGGGCGGGGAACACCAACAAGCTCCACTGGAGGTCAGTCTGCAACGTGGTTGAATTCTTAATTTATAGTATATGGTAATAAATACTATTTAAAATAGAAATTTGCATTTATTTATTTATTTGCATTATTGTGCTGTTCTGTCCGCCCACACCCATTACTATATAAACACCCAAGGAGCAAAAAGCATGCAGGGCTGTAAACACCAGCAAGCTCCACTGGAGGTAAGTCTGCAACGTCGTTGACTTCTTAATTGAAAATATATGGTAATAAATACTATTTAAAATAGAAATTTGCTGTTCCGTCCGCCCACTCCCATTACTATACAAACACCCAACGAGCCAAAGCATGCAGGGCTGTAAACACCAGCAAGCTCCACTGGAGGTAAGTCTGCAACGTGGTTGACTTCTAAATTGATAGTATATGGTAATAAATACTATTTAAAATAGAAATTTGCATTTATTTATTTATTTGCTTTATTGTGCTGTTCCGTCCCCCACTCCCATTACTATATAAACACCCAAGGAGCCAAAGCATGCAGGGCTGTAAGCACCAGCAAGCTGCACTGGAGGTAAGTCTGCAACACGGTTGACTTCTTAATTGATAGTATATGGTAATAAATACTATTTAAAATAGAAATTTGCATTTACTTACTTATTTGCATTATTGTGCTGTTCCGTCCGCCCACTCCCATTACTATATAAACACCCAAGGAGCCAAAGCATGCAGGGCTGTGAACACCAACAAGCTGCACTGGAGGTATGTCTGCAACGGGGTTGACTTCTTAATTGATAGTATATGGTAATAAATACTATTTAAAATAGAAATTTGCATTTATTTATTTTTTTGCATTATTGTGCTGTTCCGTCCGCCCAGTCCCATTACTATATTAACACCCAATGAGCCAAAACATGCAGGGCTGAAAACACCAGCAAGCTCCACTGGAGGTAAGTCTGCAACGTGGTTGACTTCTTAATAGATAGTATATAATAATAAATTCTATTTAAAATAGAATTTTGCATTTATTTATTTATTTGCATTATCGTGCAGTTCCGTCCGCCCACTCCCATTACTATATAAACACCCAAGGAGCCAAAGCATGCAGGGCTGTAAACACCAGCAAGCTCCACTGGAGGTAAGTCTGCAACGTGGTTGACTTCTTAATTGGTAGTATATGGTAATAAATACTATTTAAAATAGAAATTTGCATTTATTTCTTTATTTGCATTATTGTGCTGTTCCGTCCGCGCACTCCCATTACTATATAAACACCCAAAGAGCCAAAGCATGCAGGGCTGTGAACACCAACAAGCTCCACTCGAGGTCAGTCTGCAACGTGGTTGACTTCTCAATTGATAGTATATGGTAATAAATACTATTTAAAAAAGAAATTTGCATTTATTTATTTATTTGCATTATTGTGCTGTTCCATCCGCTCACTCACATTACTATATAAACACCCAAAGAGCCAAAGCATGCAGGGCTGTAAACTCAAGCAAGCTCCACTGGAGGTCATTCTGCAATGTGGTTGACTTCTTAATTGATAGTATATGGTAATAAATACTATTTAAAATAGAAATTTGCATTTATTTATTTATTTGCATTATTGTGCTGTTCCGTCCGCCCACTCCCATTACTATATAAACACCCAAGGAGCCAAAGCATGCAGGGCTGTAACACCAGCAAGCTCCACTGGAGGTAAGTCTGCAAAGTGGTTGACTTCTTAATTGATAGTATATGGTAATAAATACTATTTAAAATAGAAATTTGCATTTATTTCTTTATTTGCATTATTGTGCTGTTCCGTCCGCCCACTCCCATTACTATATAAACACCCAAGGAGCCAAAGCATGCAGGGCTGTAAACACCAGCAAGCTCCTCTGGAGGTTAGTCTGCAACGTGGTTGACCTCTTAATTGATAGTATATGGTAATAAATACTATTTAAAATAGAAATTTGCATTTATTTATTTATTTGCATTATTGTGCTGTTCCGTCCGCCCACTCCCTTTACTATATAAACACACAATGAGCCAAAGCATGCAGGGCTGTAAACACCAGCAAGCTCCACTGGAGGGAAGTCTGCGACGTGGTTGACCTCTTCATTGATAGTATATGGTAATAAATACTATTTAAAATAGAAATTTGCATTTATTTATTTATTTGCATTATTGTGCTCCACTGGAGGTAAGTCTGCAAGGTGGTAGACCTCTTAATTGATAGTATATGGTAATAAATACTTTTTAAAATAGAAATTTGCCTTTATTTATTTATTTGCATTATTGTGCTGTTCCGTCCGCCCCCTCACATTACTATATAAACACCCAAGGAGCCAAAGCATGCAGGGCAGGGAACACCAACAAGCTCCACTGGAGGTCAGTCTGCAACGTGGTTGACTTCTTAATTGATAGTATATGGTAATAAATACTATTTAAAATAGAAATTTGCATTTATATATTTATTTGCATTATTGTGCTGTTCCATCCGCCCACTCCCATTACTATGTAAACACCCAAGGAGCCAAAGCATGCAGGGCTGTAAACACCAGCAAGCTCCATTGGAGGTAAGTCTGCAACGTGGTTGACTTCTTAATTGATAGTATATGGTAATAAATGACATTTAAAATAGAAATTTGCATTTATTTATTTATTTGCATTATTGTGCTGTTCCATCCGCCCACTCCCATTACTATGTAAACACCCAAGGAGTCAAAGCATGCAGGGCTGTAAACAACAGCAGGCTCCACTTTGGGTAAGTCTGCAACGTGGTTGACTTCTTAATTGATAGTATATAGTAATAAATACTATTAAAGAGAAATTTGCATTTATTTATTTATTTGCATTATTTTGCTGTTCCGTCCGCCCACTCCCATTACTATATAAACACCCAAAGAGCCAAAGCATGCAGGGCTGGGAACACCAACAAGCTCCACTGGAGGTCAGTCTGCAACGTGGTTGACTTCATAATTGATAGTATATGGTAATAAATACTATTTAAAATAGAAATTTGCATTTATTTATTTATTTGCATTATTGTGCTGTTCTGTCCGCCCACTCCCATTACTATATAAACACCCAAGGAGCAAAAAGCATGCAGGGCTGTAAACACCAGCAAGCTCCACTGGAGGTAAGTCTGCAACGTCATTGACTTCTTAATTGAAAATATATGGTAATAAATACTATTTAAAATAGAAATTTGCTGTTCCGTCCGCCCACTCCCATTACTATACAAACGACGAACGAGCCAAAGCATGCAGGGCTGTAAACACCAGCAAGCTCCACTGGAGGTCATTCTGCAAAGTGGTTGACTTCTTAATAGATAGTATATAATAATAAATTATATTTAAAATAGAATTTTGCATTTATTTATTTATTTGCATTATTGTGCAGTTCCGTCCGCCCACTCCCATTACTATATAAACACCCAAGGAGCCAAAGCATGCAGGGCTGTAAACACAAGCAAGCTCCACTGGAGGTAAGTCTGCAACGTGGTTGACTTCTTAATTGATAGTATATGGTAATAAATACTATTTAAAATAGAAATTTGCATTTATTTATTTATTTGCATTATTGTGCTGTTCCGTCCGCCCACTCCCATTACTATATAAACACCCAAGGAGTCAAAGCATGCAGGGCTGTAAACACCAGCAAGCTCCACTGGAGGTAAGTCTGCAATGTGGTTGACTTCTTATTTGATAGTATATGGTAATAAATACTATTTAAAATAGAAATTTTCATTTATTTATTTATTTGCATTATTGTGCTGTTCCGTCCGCCCACTCCCATTACTATATAAACACACAAAGAGCCAAAGCATGCAGGGCTGGGAACACAAACAAGCTCCACTGGAGGTCAGTCTGCAACGTGGTTGACTTCATAATTGATAGTATATGGTAATAAATACTATTTAAAATAGAAATTTGCATTTACTCATTTATTTGCATTATTGTGCTGTTCCGTCCGCCCACTCCCATTACTATATAAACACCCAAGGAGCCAAAGCATGCAGGGCTGTGAACACCAACAAGCTCCACTGGAGGTATATCTGCAACGTGGTTGACTTCTTAATTGATAGTATATGGTAATAAATACTATTTAAAATAGAAATTTGCATTTATTTATTTATTTGCATTATTGTGCTAATCCGTCCGCCCACTCCCATTACTATATAAACACCCAAGGAGCAAAAAGCATGCAGGGCTGTAAACACCAGCAAGCTCCACTGGAGGTAAGTCTGCAACGTGGTTGACTTCTTAATTGATAGTATATGGTAATAAATACTATATAAAAGAGAAATTTGCGTTTATTTATTTATTTGCATTATTGTGCTGTTCCGTCTGCCCACTCCTATTACTATATAAACACCCAAGGAGCCAAAGCATGCAGGGCTGTAAACACCAGCAAGCTGCACTGGAGGTAAGTCTGCAACATGGTTGACATCTTAATTGATAGTATATGGTAATAATTACTATTTAAAATAGAAATTTGCATTTACTTATTTATTTGCATTATTGTGCTGTTCCGTCCGCCCACTCCCATTACTATATAAACACCCAAGAAGCCAAATCATGCAGGGCTGTGAACACCAACAAGCTCCACTGGAGGTAAGTCTGCAATGTTGTTGACTTCTTAATTGATAGTATATGTTAATAAATACTATTTAAAATAGAAATTTGCATTTATTTATTTATTTCCATTATTGTGCTGTTCCGTCCGCCCACCCCCATTACTATATAAACACCCAAGGAGCCAAAGCATGTAGGGCTGTAAACACCAGTAAGCTGACCTGGAGGTAAGTCTGCAACGTGATTGACTTCTTAATTGATAGTATATGGCAATAAAAACTATTTACAATCGAAATTTGCATTTATTTATTTTTTTGCTTTATTGTGCTGTTCCGTCCGCCCAGTCCCATTACTATATAAACACGCAAGGAGTCAAAGCATGCAGGGCTGTAAACAACAGCAGGCTCCACTTTGGGTAAGTCTGCAACGTGGTTGACTTCTTAATTGATAGTATATAGTAATAAATACTATTAAAGAGAAATTTGCATTTATTAATTTATTTGCATTATTGTGCTGTTCCGTCCGCCCACTCCCATTACTATATAAACACCCAAAGAGCCAAAGCATGCAGGAGTGGGAACACCAACAAGCTCCACTGGAGGTCAGTCTGCAACGTGGTTGACTTCATAATTGATAGTATATGGTAATAAATACTATTTAAAATAGAAATTTGCATTTATTTATTTATTTGCATTATTGTGCTGTTCTGTCCGCCCACTCCCATTACTATATAAACACCCAAGGAGCAAAAAGCATGCAGGGCTGTAAACACCAGCAAGCTCCACTGGAGGTAAGTCTGCAACGTCATTGACTTCTTAATTGAAAATATATGGTAATAAATACTATTTAAAATAGAAATTTGCTGTTCCGTCCCCCCACTCCCATTACTATACAAACACCCAACGAGCCAAAGCATGCAGGGCTGTAAACACCAGCAAGTTCCACTGGAGGTAAGTCTGCAACGTGGTTGACTTCTAAATTGATAGTATATGGTAATAAATACTATTTAAAATAGAAATTTGCATTTATTTATTTATTTGCATTATTGTGCTGTTCCGTCCCCCCACTCCCATTACTATATAAACACCCAAGGAGCCAAAGCATGCAGGGCTGTAAACACAAGCAAGCTCCACTGGAGGTAAGTCTGCAACGTGGTTGACTTCTTAATTGGTAGTATATGGTAATAAATACTATTTAAAATAGAAATTTGCATTTATTTACTTATTTGCATTATTGTGCTGTTCCGTCCGCCCACTCCCATTACTATATAAACACCCAAGGAGCCAAAGCATGCAGGGCTGTGAACACCAACAAGCTGCACTGGAGGTATGTCTGCAACGGGGTTGACTTCTTAATTGATAGTATATGGTAATAAATACTATTTAAAATAGAAATTTGCATTTATTTATTTGTTTGCATTATTGTGCTGTTCCGTCCGCCCAGTCCCATTACTATATAAACACCCAAGGAGCCAAAGCATGCAGGGCTGTAAACACCAGCAAGCTCCACTGGAGGTAAGTCTGCAACGTGGTTGACTTCTTAATAGATAGTATATAATAATAAATTCTATTTAAAATAGAATTTTGCATTTATTTATTTATTTGCATTATTGTGCAGTTTCGTCCGCCCACTCCCATTACTATATAAACACCCAAGGAGCCAAAGCATGCAGGGCTGTAAACACCAGCAAGCTCCACTGGAGGTAAGTCTGCAATGTGGTTGACTTCTTAATTGATAGTATATGGTAATAAATACTATTTAAAATAGAAATTTGCATTTATTTATTTATTTGCATTATTGTGCTGTTCCGTCCGGCCACTCCCATTACTATATAAACACCCAAGGAGTCAAAGCATGCAGGGCTGTAAACACCAGCAAGCTCCACTGGAGGTAAGTCTGCAATGTGGTTGACTTCTTATTTGATAGTATATGGTAATAAATACTATTTAAAATAGAAATTTGCATTTATTTATTTAATTGCATTATTGTGCTAATCCGTCCGCCCACTCCCATTACTATATAAACACCCAAGGAGCCAAAGCATGCAGGGCTGTAAACACCAGCAAGCTGCACTGGAGGTAAGTCTGCAACATGGTTGACTTCTTAATTGATAGTATATGGTAATAATTACTATTTAAAATAGAAATTTGCATTTACTTATTTATTTGCATTATTGTGCTGTTCCGTCCGCCCACTCCCATTACTATATAAACACCCAAGAAGCCAAATCATGCATGGCTGTGAACACCAACAAGCTCCACTGGAGGTAAGTCTGCAACGTTGTTGACTTCTTAATTGATAGTATATGTTAATAAATACTATTTAAAATAGAAATTTGCATTTATTTATTTATTTGCATTATTGTGCTGTTCCGTCCGCCCACCCCCATTACTATATAAACACCCAAGGAGCCAAAGCGTGTAGGGCTGTAAACACCAGCAAGCTGACCTGGAGGTAAGTCTGCAACGTGATTGACCTCTTAATTGATAGTATATGGCAATAAAAACTATTTACAATCGAAATTTGCATTTATTTATTTTTTTGCTTTATTGTGCTGTTCCGTCCGCCCAGTCCCATTACTATATAAACACCCAAGGAGTCAAAGCATGCAGGGCTGTAAACAACAGCAGGCTCCACTTTGGGTAAGTCTGCAACGTGGTTGACTTCTTAATTGATAGTATATAGTAATAAATACTATTAAAGAGAAATTTGCATTTATTAATTTATTTGCATTATTGTGCTGTTCCGTCCGCCCACTCCCATTACTATATAAACACACAAAGAGCCAAAGCATGCAGCAGTGGGAACACCAACAAGCTCCACTGGAGGTCAGTCTGCAACGTGGTTGACTACATAATTGATAGTATATGGTAATAAATACTATTTAAAATAGAAATATGCATTTATTTATTTATTTGCATTATTGTGCTGTTCTGTCCGCCCACTCCCATTACTATATAAACACCCAAGGAGCAAAAAGCATGCAGGGCAGTAAACACCAGCAAGCTCCACTGGAGGTAAGTCTGCAACGTCATTGACTTCTTAATTGAAAATATATGGTAATAAATACTATTTAAAATAGAAATTTGCTGTTCCGTCCCCCCACTCCCATTACTATACAAACACCCAACGAGCCAAAGCATGCAGGGCTATAAACACCAGCAAGCTCCACTGGAGGTAAGTCTGCAACGTGGTTGACTTCTAAATTGATAGTATATGGTAATAAATACTATTAAAAATAGAAATTTGCATTTATTTATTTATTTGCATTATTGTGCTGTTCCGTCCCCCCACTCCCATTACTATATAAACACCCAAGGAGCCAAAGCATGCAGGGCTGTAAACACAAGCAAGCTCCACTGGAGGTAAGTCTGCAACGTGGTTGACTTCTTAATTGGTAGTATATGGTAATAAATACTATTTAAAATAGAAATTTGCATTTATTTATTTATTTGCATTATTGTGCTGTTCTGTCCGGCCACTCCCATTACTATATAAACTCCCAAGGAGCCAAAGCATGCAGGGCTGTGAACACCAACAAGCTGCACTGGAGGTATGTCTGCAACGGGGTTGACTTCTTAATTGATAGTATATGGTAATAAATACTATTTAAAATAGAAATTTGCATTTATTTATTTTTTTGCATTATTGTGCTGTTCCGCCTGCCCAGTCCTATTACTATATAAACACCCAAGGAGCCAAAGCATGCAGGGCTGTAAACACCAGCAAGCTCCACTGGAGGTAAGTCTGCAACGTGGTTGACTTCTTAATAGATAGTATATAATAATAAATTCTATTTAAAATAGAATTTTGCAATTATTTATTTATTTGCATTATTGTGCAGTTTCGTCCGCCCACTCCCATTACTATATAAACACCCAAGGAGCCAAAGCATGCAGGGCTGTAAACACCAGCAAGCTCCACTGGAGGTAAGTCTGCAACGTGGTTGACTTCTTAATTGATAGTATATGGTAATAAATACTATTTAAAATAGAAATTTGCATTTATTTATTTATTTGCATTATTGTGCTGTTCTGTCCGGCCACTCCCATTACTATATAAACACCCAAGGAGTCAAAGCATGCAGGGCTGTAAACACCAGCAAGCTCCACTGGAGGTAAGTCTGCAATGTGGTTGACTTCTTATTTGATAGTATATGGTAATAAATACTATTTAAAATAGAAATTTTCAGTTATTTATTTATTTGCATTATTGTGCTGTTCCGTCCGCCCACTCCCATTACTATATAAACACACAAAGAGCCAAAGCATGCAGGGCTGGGAACACAAACAAGCTCCACTGGAGGTCAGTCTGCAACGTGGTTGACTTCATAATTGATAGTATATGGTAATAAATACTATTTAAAATAGAAATTTGCATTTACTCATTTATTTGCATTATTGTGCTGTTCCGTCCGCCCACTCCCATTACTATATAAACACCCAAGGAGCCAAAGCATGCAGGGCTGTGAACACCAACAAGCTCCACTGGAGGTATATCTGCAACGTGGTTGACTTCTTAATTGATAGTATATGGTAATAAATACTATTTAAAATAGAAATTTGCATTTATTTATTTATTTGCATTATTGTGCTAATCCGTCCGCCCACTCCCATTACTATATAAACACCCAAGGAGCAAAAAGCATGCAGGGCTGTAAACACCAGCAAGCTCCACTGGAGGTAAGTCTGCAACGTGGTTGACTTCTTAATTGATAGTATATGGTAATAAATACTATATAAAAGAGAAATTTGCGTTTATTTATTTATTTGCATTATTGTGCTGTTCCGTCTGCCCACTCCCATTACTATATAAACACCCAAGGAGCCAAAGCATGCAGGGCTGTAAACACCAGCAAGCTGCACTGGAGGTAAGTCTGCAACATGGTTGACTTCTTAATTGATAGTATATGGTAATAATTACTATTTAAAATAGAAATTTGCATTTACTTATTTATTTGCATTATTGTGCTGTTCCGTCCGCCCACTCCCATTACTATATAAACACCCAAGAAGCCAAATCATGCAGGGCTGTGAAGACCAACAAGCTCCACTGGAGGTAAGTCTGCAACGTTGTTGACTTCTTAATTGATAGTATATGTTAATAAATACTATTTAAAATAGAAATTTGCATTTATTTATTTATTTGCATTATTGTGCTGTTCCGTCCGCCCACCCCCATTACTATATAAACACCCAAGGAGCCAAAGCATGTAGGGCTGTAAACACCAGCAAGCTGACCTGGAGGTAAGTCTGCAACGTGATTGACTACTTAATTGATAGTATATGGCAATAAATACTATTTACAATCGAAATTTGCATTTATTTATTTATTTGCATTATTGTGCTGTTCCGTCCGCCCAGTCCCATTACTATATAAACACCCAAGGAGCCAAAGCATGCAGGGCTGTAAACACCAGCAAGCTCCACTGGAGGTAAGTTTGCAACGTGGTTGTCTTCTTAATTGATAGTATATAATAATAAATTCTATTTAAAAATAGAAATTTGCATTTATTTATTTATTTGCATTATTGTGCTGTTCCGTCTGCCCACTCCCATTACTATTTAAACACACAAGGAGCCAAAGCATGCAGGGCTGGGAACACCAACAAGCTCCACTGGAGGTCAGTCTGCAACGTGGTTGACTTCTTAATTGATAGTATATGGTAATAAATACTATTTAAAATAGAAATTTGCATTTATTTATTTATTTGCCTTATTGTGCTGTTCCGTCCGCCCACTCCCATTACTATATAAACACCCAAGGAGCGAAAGCATGCAGGGCTGTAAACACCAACAAGCTCCACTGGAGGTCAGTCTGCAACGTGGTTGACTTCACAATTGATAGTATATGGTAATAAATACTATTTAAAATAGATATTTGCATTTATTTATTTATTTGCATTATTGTGCTGTTCCGTCCGCCCACTCCCATTACTATATAACCACCCAAGGAGCCAAAGCGTGCAGGGCTGTAATCACCAGCAAGCTCCACTGGAGGTAAGTCTGCAACGTGGTTGACTTCTTAATTGGTAGTATATGGTAATAATTACTATTTAAAATAGAAATTAGCATTTATTTCTTTATTTGCAACGTGGTTGACTTCTTAATTGATGGAATATGGTAATAAATACTATTTTAAATAGAAATTTGCATTTATTTATTTATTTGCATTATTGTGCTGTTCCGACCGCCCACTCCCATTACTATATAAACACCCATGGAGCCAAAGCATGCAGGGCTGTGAACACCAACAAGCTCCACTGGAGGTCAGTCTGCAACGTGGTTGACTTCTCAATTGATAGTATATGGTAATAAATACTATTTAAAATAGAAATTTGCATTTATTTATTTATTTGCATTATTGTGCTGTTCCATCCGCCCACTCCCATTACTATATAAACACCCAAGGAGCCAAAGCATGCAGGGCTGAAAACACCAGCAAGCTCCACTCGAGGTCAGTCTGCAACGTGGTTGACTTCTTAATTGATAGTATATGGTAATAAATACTATTTAAAATAGAAATTTGCATTTATTTCTTTATTTGCATTATTGTGCTGTTCCGTCCGCCGACTCCCATTACTATATAAACACCCAAGGAGCCAAAGCATGCAGGGCTGTAAACTCAAGCAAGCTCCACTGGAGGTCAGTCTGCAACGTGGTTGACTTCTTAATTGATAGTATATGGTAATAAATACTATTTAAAATAGAAATTTTCATTTATTTATTTATTTGCATTATTGTGCTGTTCCGTCCGCTTACTCCCATTACTATATAAACACCCAAGGAGCCAAAGCATGCAGGGCTGTAAACACAAGCAAGCTCCACTGGAGGTAAGTCTGCAACGTGGTTGACTTCTTAATTGGTAGTATATGGTAATAAATACTATTTAAAATAGAAATTTGCATTTATTTCTTTATTTGCATTATTGTGCTGTTCCGTCCGCGCACTCCCATTGCTATATAAACACCAAAGGAGCCAAATCATGCAGGGCTGTAAACACCAGCAAGCTCCACTATAGGTAAGTCTGCAACGTGGTTGACTTCTTAATTGATAGTATATGGTAATAAATACTATTCAAAATAGTAATTTGCATTTATTTATTTATTTGCATTATTGTGCTGTTCCGTCTGCCCACTCCCATTACTATATAAACACCCAAGGAGCCAAAGCATGCAGGGCTGTAAACACCAGCAAGCTCCACTGGAGGTAAGTCTGCAACGTGGTTGACTTCTTAATTGATAGTATATGGTAATAAGTACTATTTAAAATAGATATTTGCATTTATTTATTTATTTGCATTATTGTGCTGTTCCGTCCGCCCACTCCCATTTCTAAGGTGATGGTTCTATGACTGTGTTGTGTGCCTGTGTGATTGCGTGAGTGCTCTATTTCTGAAGAAGGCCATGGCCGATAGCTGAATGTGTTGTATGTGTGTGTCTTTTGTATGTGTCTCTCGCATCTCGTCGCCATGTCTTTGCGGTGAGTCGTAACTGTCCTCACTATATTATAAATACCATTTAAAATAGAAATTTGCATTTATTTATTTATTTGTATTATTGTGCTGTTCCGTCCGCCCACTCCCATTACTATATAAACACCCAAGGAGTCAAAGCATGCAGGGCTGTAAACAGCAACAAGCTCCACTGGAGGTAAGTCTGCAATGTGGTTGACTTCTTAATTGATAGTATATGGTAATAAATACTATTTAAAATAGAAATTTGCATTCATTTATTTATTTGCATTATTGTGCTGTTCCGTCCGCCCACTGCCATTACTATATAAACACCCAAGGAGCCAAAGCATGCAGGGCTGTAAACACCAGCAAGCTGCACTGGAGGTAAATCTGCAACGTGGTTGACTTCTTAATTGATAGTATATGGTAATAAATACTATTTAAAATAGAAACTTGCATTTATTTACTTATTTGCATTATTGTGCTGTTCTGTCCGCCCACTCCCATTACTATATAAACACCCAAGGAGCCAAAGCATGCAGGGCTGTAAAAACCATCAAACTCCACGGGGGGTAAGTCTGCAACGTGGTTGACTTCTTAATTGATAGTATCTGGTAATAAATACTATTTAAAATAGAAATTTGCATTTATTTATTTATTTGCATTATTGTGCTGTTCCGTCCGCCCACTCCCATTACTGTATAAATACCCAAGAAGCCAAAGCATGCTGGGCTGTAAACACCAGCAAGCTGCACTGGAGGTAAATCTGCGACGTGGTTGACTTCTTAATTGATAGTATATGGTAATAAGTACAATTTAAAATAGAAATTTGCATTTATTTATTTATTTGCATTATTGTGCTGTTCTGTCCGCCCACTCCCATTATTATATAAACACCCAAGGTGCCAAAACATGCCGGGCTGTGAACACCAACAATCTCCACTGGATGTCATTCTGCAACGTTGTTGACTTCTTAATTGATAGTATATGGTAATAAATACTAATTAAAATAGAAATTTGCATTTATTTATTTATTTGCATTATTGTGCTGTTCTGTCCGCCCACTGCCATTATTATATAAACACCCAAGGAGCCAAAGCATGCAGGGCTGTAAACACCAGCAAGCTCCACTGGAGGTAAGTCTGCAACGTGGTTGACTTCTTAATTGATAGTATATGGTAATAAGTACAATTTAAAATAGAAATTTGCATTTATTTATTTATTTGCATTATTGTGCTGTTCCGTCCGCCCTCTCCCATTACTATATAAACACCCAAGGAGCCAAAGCATGCAGGGCTGTAAACACCAGCAAACTCGACTGGAGGTCAGTCTGCAACGTGGTTGACCTCTTAATTGATAGTATATGGTAATAAATACTATTTAAAATAGAAATTTGCATTTATTTATTTATTTGCATTATTGTGCTGTTCCGTCCGCCCACTCCCATTACTATATAAACACGCAAGGAGCCAAAGCATGCAGGGCTGTAAACACCAGCAAGCTGCACTGGAGGTAAGTCTGCAATGTGGTTGACTTCTTAATTGATAGTTATTGGTTATAAATACTATTTAAATTATATTTGAATTTACTTATTTATTTGCGTTATTGTGCTGTTCCGTCCGCCCACTCCCATTACTATATAAACACCCAAGGAGTCATAGCGTGCAGGGCTCTAAACACCAGCAAGCTCCACTGGAGGTAAGTCTGCAATGTGGTGGACTTCTAAATTGATAGTATATGGTAATAAATACTATTTAAAATAGAAATTTGCATTTATTTTTTGATTTGCATTATTGTGCTGTTCCGTCCGCCCACTCCCATTTCTATATAAACACCCAAGGAGCCAAAGCATGCCGGGCTGTGAACACCAACAATCTCCACTGGATGTCAGTCTGCAACGTTGTTGACTTCTTAATTGATAGTATATGGTAATAAATACTAATTAAAATAGAAATTTGCATTTATTTATTTATTTGCATTATTGTGCTGTTCCGTCCGCCCACTCCCATTACTATATAAACACCCAAGGAGCCAAAGCATGCAGGGCTATAAACACCAGCAAGCTCCACTGGAGGTAAGTCTTCAACGTGGTTGACCTCTTAATTGATAGTATATGGTAATAAATACTATTTAAAATAGAAATTTGGTTTTATTTATTTATTTGCATTATTGTGCTGTGCCGTCCGCCCACTCCCATTACTATATAAACACCCAAGGAGCCAAAGCATTCAGGGCTGTGAACACCAACAAGCCCCACTGGAGGTCAGTCTGCAACGTGGTTGACTTCTTAATTGATAGTATATGGTAATAAATACTATTTAAAATAGAAATTTGCTTTTATTTATTTATTTGTTATTATTGTGCTGTTGCGTCCGCCCACTCCCATTACTATATAAACACCCAAGGAGCCAAAGCATGCAGGGCTGTAAACACCAGCAAGCTCCACTGGAGGTAAGTCTGCAACGTGGTTGACTTCTTAATTGATAGTATATGGTAATAAATACTATTTAAAATAGAAATTTGCATTTATTTATTTATTTGCATTTTTGTGATGTTCCGTCCACCAACTCCCATTACTATATAAACACCCAAGGAGCCAAAGCATGCAGGGATGTAAACACCAGCAAGCTCCACTGGAGGTAAGTCTGCAACGTGGTTGACCTCATAATTGATAGTATATGGTAATAAATAATATTTAAAATAGAAATTTGCATTTATTTATTTATTTGCATTATTGTGCTGTTCCGTCCGCCCACTCCCATTACTATATAAACACCCAAGGAGCCAAAGCATGCAGGGCTGTAAACACCAGCAAGCTGCACTGGAGGTAAGTCTGCAACGTGGTTGACCTCTTAATGGATAATATATGGAAATAAATACTATTTAAAATAGAAATTTGCATTTATTTATTTATTTGCATTATTGTGCTGTTCCGTCCGCCCACTCCCATTACTATATAAACACCCAAGGAGCCAAAGCATGAAGGGCTGTGAACACCAACAAGCTCCACTGGAGGTCAGTCTGCAACGTGGTTGACTTCTTAGTTGATAGTATATGGTAATAAATACTATTTAAAATAGAAATTTGCATTTATTTATTTATTTTGATTATTGTGCTGTTCCGTCCGCCCACTCCCATTACTATATAAACACCCAAGGAGCCAAAGCATGCAGGGCTGTAAACACCAGCAAGCTCCACTGGAGGTAAGTCTGCAACGTGGTGGACTTCTTAATTGATAGTATATGGTAATAAATACTATTTAAAATAGAAATTTGCATATATATATTAATTTGCATTATTGTGCTGTTCGGTCCGCCCACTCCCATTACTATATAAACACCCAAGAATTCAAAGCATGCAGGGCTCTAAACACCAGCAAGCTCCACTTGAGGTAAGTCTGCAACTTGGTTGACTTCTTAATTGATAGTATATGGTAATAAATACTATTCAAAATAGAAATTTGCATTTATTTATTTATTAGCATAATTGTGCTGTTCCGTCCGCCCACTCCCATTACTATATAAACACCCAAGGAGCCAAAGCATTCAGGGCTGTAAACACTAGCAAGCTCCACTGGAGGTAAGTCTGCAACGTGGTTGACCTCTTAATTGATAGTATATGGTAATAAATACTATTTAAAATAGAAATTTGGATTTATTTATTTATTTGCATTTTTGTGCTGTTCCGTCCGCCACTCCCATTACTATATAAACACCCAAGGAGCCAAAGCATGCAGGGCTGGAAAAACCAGCAAACTCCACTGGAGGTAAGTCTGCAACGTGGTTGACTTCTTAATTGATAGTATCTGGTAATAAATACTCTTTAAAATAGAAATTTGCATTTATTTATTTATTTGCATTATTGTGCTGTTCTGTCCGCCCACTCCCATTACTATATAAATACCCAAGAAGCCAAAGCATGCAGGGCTGTAAACACCAGCAAGCTGCACTGGGGGTAAATCTGCAACGTGGTTGACTTCTTAATTGATAGTATATGGTAATAAATACTATTTAAAATAGAAATTTGCATTTATTTTTTTATTTGCATTCTTGTTCTGTTCCGTCCGTCCACTCCCGTTACTATATAACTACCCAAGGAGCCAAAGCATGCAGGGCTGTAAACACCAGCTAGCTCCACTGGAGGTAAGTCAGAAACGTGGTTGACGTCTTAATTGATAGTATATGGTAATAAATACTATTTAATATAGTAATTGAAAGTCCAGGTTGGAATAAATAATATAGTGAGGACAGTTACAACTCACCGCAAAGACGTGGCGACGAGATGCGACAGGCACATACAAAAGACACACACATACAACACATTCAGCTATCGGCCATGGCCTTCTTCAGAAATAGAGCACTCACGCAATCACACAGGCACACAACACAGTCATAGAACCATCACCTCCGATTGTCACACTTCGAAGTGTGGCAATCGGAGGTGATGGTTCTATGACTGTGTTGTGTGCATGTGTGATTGCGTGAGTGCTCTATTTCTGAAGAAGGCCATGGCCGATAGCTGAATGTGTTGTATGTGTGTGTCTTTTTTATGTGTCTCTCGCATCTCGTCGCCATGTCTTTGCGGTGAGTCGTAACTGTCCTCACTATATTATAAATACCATTTAAAATAGAAATTTGCATTTATTTATTTATTTGTATTATTGTGCTGTTCCGTCCGCCCACTCCCATTAGTATATAAACACCCAAGGAGTCAAAGCATGCAGGGCTGTAAACACCAACAAGCTCCACTGGAAGTAAGTCTGCAATGTGGTTGACTTCTTAATTGATAGTATATGGTAATAAATACTATTTAAAATAGAAATTTGCATTTATTTATTTATTTGCATTATTGTGCTGTTCCGTCCGCCCACTCCCATTACTATATAAACACCCAAGGAGCCAAAGCATGCAGGGCTGTAAACACCAGCAAGCTGCACTGGAGGTAAATCTGCAACGTGGTTGATTTCTTAATTGATAGTATATGGTAATAAATACTATTTAAAATAGAAATTTGCATTTATTTTTTTATTTGCATTCTTGTGCTGTTCCGTCCGCCCACTCCCATTTCTATATAAACACCCAAGGAGCCAAAGCATGCAGGGCTGTAAAAACCATCAAACTCCACTGATGGTAAGTCTGCAATGTGGTTGACTTCTTAATTGATAGTATCTGGTAATAAATACTATTTAAAATAGAAATTTGCATTTATTTATTTATTTGCATTATTGTGCTGTTCCGTCCGCCCACTCCCATTACTATATAAAGACCCAAGAAGCCAAAGCACGCTGGGCTGTAAACACCAGCAAGCTGCACTGGAGGTAAATCTGCGACGTGGTTGACTTCTTAATTGATAGTATATGGTAATAAATACTATTTAAAATAGAAATTTGCATTTATTTTTTTATTTGCATTCTTGTGCTGTTCCGTCCGTCCACTCCCATTACTATATAACTACCCAAGGAGCCAAAGCATGCAGGGCTGTAAACACCAGCTAGCTCCACTGGAGGTAAGTCAGAAACGTGGTTGACGTCTTAATTGATAGTATATGGTAATAAATACTATTTAATATAGTAATTGAAAGTCCAGGTTGGAATAAATAATATAGTGAGGACAGTTACAACTCACCGCAAAGACGTGGCGACGAGATGCGACAGGCACATACAAAAGACACACACATACAACACATTCAGCTATCGGCCATGGCCTTCTTCAGAAATAGAGCACTCACCCAATCACACAGGCACACAACACAGTCATACAACCATCACCTCCGATTGTCACACTTCGAAGTGTGGCAATCGGAGGTGATGGTTCTATGACTGTGTTGTGTGCATGTGTGATTGCGTGAGTGCTCTATTTCTGAAGAAGGCCATGGCCGATAGCTGAATGTGTTGTATGTGTGTGTCTTTTGTATGTGTCTCTCGCATCTCGTCGCCATGTCTTTGCGGTGAGTCGTAACTGTCCTCACTATATTATAAATACCATTTAAAATAGAAATTTGCATTTATTTATTTATTTTTATTATTGTGCTGTTCCGTCCGCCCACTCCCATTAGTATATAAACACCCAAGGAGTCAAAGCATGCAGGGCTGTAAACACCAACAAGCTCCACTGGAGGTAAGTCTGCAATGTGGTTGACTTCTTAATTGATAGTATATGGTAATAAATACTATTTAAAATAGAAATTTGCATTTATTTATTTATTTGCATTATTGTGCTGTTCCGTCCGCCCACTCCCATTACTATATAAACACCCAAGGAGCCAAAGCATGCAGGGCTGTAAACACCAGCAAGCTGCACTGGAGGTAAATCTGCAACGTGGTTGACTTCTTAATTGATAGTATATGGTAATAAATACTATTTAAAATAGAAATTTGCATTTATTTTTTTATTTGCATTCTTGTGCTGTTCCGTCCGCCCACTCCCATTTCTATATAAACACCCAAGGAGCCAAAGCATGCAGGGCTGTGAACACCAACAAGCTCCGCTGGAGGTCAGTCTGCAACGTGGTTTACTTCTTAATTGCTAGTATATGGTAATAAATACTATTTAAAATAGAAATTTGCATTTATTTATTTATTTGCATTATTGTGCTGTTCCGTCCGCCCACTCCCATTACTATATAAAAACCCAAGGAGCCAAAGCATGCAGGGCTGTAAACAGCAGCAAGCTCCACTTGAGGTAAGTCTGCAACGTGGTTGACTTCTTAATTGATAGTATATGGTAATAAATACTATTTAAAATAGAAACTTGCATTTATTTATTTATTTGCATTATTGTGCTGTTCTGTCCGCCCACTCCCATTACTATATAAACACCCAAGGATCCAAAGCATGCAGGGCTGTAAAAACCATCAAACTCCACTGGAAGTAAGTCTGCAATGTGGTTGACTTCTTAATTGATAGTATCTGGTAATAAATACTATTTAAAATAGAAATTTGCATTTATTTATTTATTTGCATTATTGTGCTGTTCCGTCCGCCCACTCCCATTACTATATAAAGACCCAAGAAGCCAAAGCACGCTGGGCTGTAAACACCAGCAAGCTGCACTGGAGGTAAATCTGCGACGTGGTTGACTTCTTAATTGATAGTATATGGTAATAATTACTATTTAAAATAGGAATTTGCATTTATTTTTTTATTTGAATTTTTGTGCTGTTCCGTAAGCCCACTCCCATTTCTATATGTACACCCAAGGAGCCAAAGCATGCAGGGCTGTGAATACCAACAAGCTCCACTGGAGGTCAGTCTGCAACGTGGATGACTTCTTAATTGATAGTATTTGGTAATAAATACAATTTAAAATATACATTTGCATTTATTTATTTATTTGCATTATTGTGCTGTTCCGTCCGCCCACTCGCATTACTATATAAACACCCAATGAGCCAAAACATGCAGGGCTGTAAACACCAGCATGCTCCACTGGAGGTAAGTCTGCAACGTGGTTGACTTCTTAATTGATAATATATGGTAATAAATACTATTTAAAATAGAAATTTGCATTTATTTATTTATTTGCATTATTGTGCTGTTCCGTCCGCCCACTCCCATTACTATATAAACACCCAAGGAGCCAAAGCATGCAGGGCTGTAAACACCAGCAAGCTCCACTGGAGGTAAGTCTGCAACGTGGTTGACTTCTTAATTGATAGTATATGGATATAAGTACTATTTAAAATAGAAATTTGCATTTATTTATTTATTTGCGTTATTGTGCTGTTCCGTCCGCCCACTCCCATTACTATATAAACACCCAAGGATCCAAAGCATGCAGGGCTGTAAACACCAGCAAACTCGACTGGAGGTCAGTCTGCAACGTGGTTGACCTCTTAATTGATAGTATATGGTAATAAATACTATTTAAAATAGAAATTTGCATTTATTTATTTATTTGCATTATTGTGCTGTTCCGTCCGCCCACTCCCATTACTATATAAACACCCAAGGAGCCAAAGCATGCAGGGCTGTAAACACCAGCAAGCTGCACTGGAGGTAAATCTGCAACGTGGTTGACTTCTTAATTGATAGTATATGGTAATAAATACTATTTAAAATAGAAATTTGCATTTATTTTTTTATTTGCATTCTTGTGCTGTTCCGTCCGCCCACTCCCATTTCTATATAAACACCCAAGGAGCCAAAGCATGCAGGGCTGTGAACACCAACAAGCTCCGCTGGAGGTCAGTCTGCAACGTGGTTTACTTCTTAATTGCTAGTATATGGTAATAAATACTATTTAAAATAGAAATTTGCATTTATTTATTTATTTGCATTATTGTGCTGTTCCGTCCGCCCACTCCCATTACTATATAAAAACCCAAGGAGCCAAAGCATGCAGGGCTGTAAACAGCAGCAAGCTCCACTTGAGGTAAGTCTGCAACGTGGTTGACTTCTTAATTGATAGTATATGGTAATAAATACTATTTAAAATAGAAACTTGCATTTATTTATTTATTTGCATTATTGTGCTGTTCCGTCCGCCCACTCCCATTACTATATAAACACCCAAGGAGCAAAAGCATGCAGGGCTGTAAACACCAGGAAGCTCCACAGGAGGTAAGTCTGCAACGTGTTTGACTTCTTAATTGATAGGATATGGTAATAAATTCTATTTAAAATAGAAATTTGCATTTGTTCATTTATTTGCATTATTGTGCTGTTCCGTCCTCCCACTCCCATTACTATATAAACACCCAAGGAGCCAAAGCATGCAGGGCTGTAAACACCAGCAAGCTCCACTGGAGGTAAGTCTGCAACGTGGTGGACTTCTAAATTGATAGTATATGGTAATAAATACTATTTAAAATAGAAATTTGCATAGATATATTTATTTGCATTATTGTGCTGTTCCGTCCGCCCACTCCCATTACTATATAAACACACAAGAAGTCAAAGCATGCAGGGCTGTAAACACCAGCAAGCTCCACTTGAGGTAAGTCTGCAACGTGGTTGACTTCTTAATTGATAGTATATGGTAATAAATACTATTTAAAATAGAAATTTGGTTTCATTTATTTATTTGCATTTTTGTGCTGTTCCGTCCGCCCACTCCCATTACTATATAAACACCCAAGGAGCCAAAGCATGCAGGGCTGTAAACACCAGCAAGCTCTACTGGAGGTAAGTCTGCAACGTGGTTGACTTCTTAATTGATAGTATATGGTAATAAATACTATTTAAAATAGAAACTTGCATTTATTTATTTATTTGCATTATTGTGCTGTGCCGTCCGCCCACTCCCATTACTATATAAACACCCAAGGGGCCAAAGCATGCAGGGCTGTAAAAACCAGCAAACTCCACTGGAGGTAAGTCTGCAACGTGGTTGACTTCTTAATTGATAGTATCTGGTAATAAATACTATTTAAATTAGAAATTTGCATTTATTTATTTATTAGCATTATTGTGCTGTTCCGTCCGCCCACTCCTGTTACTATATAAACACCCAAGAAGCAAAAGCATGCAGGGCTGTAAACACCAGCAAGCTGCACTGGAGGTAAATCTGCAACGTGGTTGACTTCTCAATTGATAGTATTTGGTCATAAATACTATTTAAAATAGAAATTTGCATTTATTTTTTTATTTGCATTCTTGTGCTGTTCCGTCCGCCCACTCCCATTTCTATATAAACTCCCAAGGAGCCAAAGCATTCAGGGCTGTGAACACCAACAAGCTCCACTGAAGGTCAGTCTGCAACGTGGTTGACTTCTTAATTGATAGTATATGGTAATAAATACTATTTAAAATAGAAATTTGCATTTATTTATTTATTTGTTATTATTGTGCTGTTCCGTCCGCCCACTCCCATTACTATATAAACACCCAAGAAGCCAAAGCATGCAGGGCTGTAAACACCAGCAAGCTCCACTGGAGGTAAGTCTGCAACGTGGTTGACTTCTTAATTGATAGTATATGGTAATAAGTACTATTTAGAAATAGAAATTTGCATTTATTTATTTATTTGCATTTTTCGGCTGTTCCGTCCACCCACTCCCATTACTATATAAACACCAAAGGAGCAAAAGCATGCAGGGCTGTAAACACCAGCAAGCTCCACTTGAGGTAAGTCTGCAAAGTGGTTGACTTCTTAATTGATAGTATATGGTAATAAATACTATTTAAAATAGAAATTTGCATTTATTTATTTATTTGCATTATTGTGCTGTTCCGTCCGCCCACTCCCATTACTATATAAACACCCAAGGAGCCGAATCATGAAGGGCTGTGAACACCAACAAGCTCCACTGGAGGTCAGTCTGCAACGTGGTTGACTTCTTAGTTGATAGTATATGGTAATAAATACTATTTAAAATAGAAATTTGCATTTATTTATTTATTTTCATTATTGTGCTGTTCCGTCCGCCCACTCCCATTACTATATAAACACCCAAGGAGCCAAAGCATGCAGGGCTGTAAACCCCAGCAAGCTCCACTGGAGGTAAGTCTGCAACGTGGTGGACTTCTTAATTGATAGTATATGGTAATAAATACTATTTAAAATAGAAATTTGCATATATATATTTATTTGCATTATTGTGCTGTTCCGTCAGCCCACTCCCATTACTATATAAACACCCAAGAATTCAAAGCATGCAGGGCTGTAAACACCAGCAAGCTCCACTTGAGGTAAGTCTGCAACGTGGTTGACTTCTTAAATGATAGTATATGGTAATAAATACTATTCAAAATAGAAATTTGCATTTATTTATTAATTTGCATTATTGTGCTGTTCCGTCTGCCCACTCCCATTACTATATAAACACCCAAGGAGCCAAAGCATGCAGGGCTGTAAACACTAGCAAGCTCCACTGGAGGTAAGTCTGCAACGTGGTTGACCTCTTAATTGATAGTATATGGTAATAAATACTACTTAAAATAGAAATTTGGATTTATTTATTTATTTGAATTTTTGTGCTGTTCCGTCCGCCCACTCCCATTACTATATAAACACCCAAGGAGCCAAAGCATGCAGGGCTGTAAACACCAGCAAGCTCCACTGGAGGTAAGTCTGCAACGTGGTTGACTTCTTAATTGATAGTATATGGTAATAAATACTATTTAAAATAGAAACTTGCATTTATTTATTTATTTGCATTATTGTGATGTTCCGTCCGCCCACTCCCATTACTATATAAACACCCAAGGAGCCAAAGCATGCAGGGCTGTAAAAACCAGCAAACTCCACTGGAGGTAAGTCTGCAACGTGGTTGACTTCTTAATTGATAGTATCTGGTAATAAATACTCTTTAAAATAGAAATTTGCATTTATTTATTTATTTGCATTATTGTGCTGTTCCGTCCGCCCACTCCCGTTACTATATAAATACCCAAGAAGCCAAAGCATGCAGGGCTGTAAACACCAACAAGCTGCACTGGAGGTAAATCTGCAACGTGGTTGACTTCTTAATTGATAGTATATGGTAATAAATACTATTTAAAATAGAAATTTGCATTTATTTATTTATTTGCATTATTGTGCTGTTCCGTCCACCAACTCCCATTACTATATAAACACCCAAGGAGCCAAAGCATGCAGGGATGTAAACACCAGCAAGCTCCACTGGAGGTACGTCTGCAACGTGGTTGACCTCATAATTGATAGTATATGGTAATAAAAACTATTTAAAATAGAAATTTGCATTTATTTATTTATTTGCATTATTGTGCTGTTCCGTCCGCCCACTCCCATTACTATATAAACACCCAAGGAGCCAAAGCATGCAGGGCTGTAAACACCAGCAAGCTGCACTGGAGGTATGTCTGCAACGTGGTTGACCTCTTAATGGATAATATATGGAAATAAATACTATTTAAAATAGAAATTTGCATTTATTTATTTATTTGCATTATTGTGCTGTTCTGTCCTCCCACTCCCATTACTATATAAACACCCAAGGAGCCGAAGCATGAAGGGCTGTGAACACCAACAAGCTCCACTGGAGGTCAGTCTGCAACGTGGTTGACTTCTTAGTTGATAGTATATGGTAATAAATACTATTTAAAATAGAAATTTGCATTTATTTATTTATTTTCATTATTGTGCTGTTCCGTCCGCCCACTCCCATTACTATATAAACACCCAAGGAGCCAAAGCATGCAGGGCTGTAAACCCCAGCAAGCTCCACTGGAGGTAAGTCTGCAACGTGGTGGACTTCTTAATTGATAGAATATGGTAATAAATACTATTTAAAATAGAAATTTGCATATATATATTTATTTGCATTATTGTGCTGTTCCGTCAGCCCACTCCCATTACTATATAAACACCCAAGAATTCAAAGCATGCAGGGCTGTAAACACCAGCAAGCTCCACTTGAGGTAAGTCTGCAACGTGGTTGACTTCTTAATTGATAGTATATGGTAATAAATACTATTCAAAATAGAAATTTGCATTTATTTATTTATTTGCATTATTGTGCTGTTCCGTCCGCCCACTCCCATTACTATATAAACACCCAAGGAGCCAAAGCATGCAGGGCTGTAAACACTAGCAGGCTCCACTGGAGGTAAGTCTGCAACGTGGTTGACCTCTTAATTGATAGTATATGGTAATAAATACTATTTAAAATAGAAATTTGGATTTATTTATTTATTTGCATTTTTGTGCTGTTCCGTCCGCCCACTCCCATTACTATATAAACACCCAAGGAGCCAAAGCATGCAGGGCTGTAAACACCAGCAAGCTCCACTGGAGGTAAGTCTGCAACGTGGTTGACTTCTTAATTGATAGTATATGGTAATAAATACTATTTAAAATAGAAACTTGCATTTATTTATTTTTTTGCATTATTGTGATGTTCCGTCCGCCCACTCCCATTACTATATAAACACCCAAGGAGCCAAAGCATGCAGGGCTGTAAAAACCAGCAAACTCCACTGGAGGTAAGTCTGCAACGTGGTTGACTTCTTAATTGATAGTATCTGGTAATAAATACTCTTTAAAATAGAAATTTGCATTTATTTATTTATTTGCATTATTGTGCTGTTCCGTCCGCCCACTCCCGTTACTATATAAATACCCAAGAAGCCAAAGCATGCAGAGCTGTAAACACCAGCAAGCTGCACTGGAGGTAAATCTGCAACGTGGTTGACTTCTTAATTGATAGTATATGGTAATAAATACTATTTAAAATAGAAATTTGCATTTATTTTTTTATTTGCATTCTTGTGCTGTTCCGTCCGACAAACTCCCATTTCTATATAAACACCCAAGGAGCGTAAGCATGCAGGGCTGTGAACACCAACAAGCTCCACTGGAGGTCAGTCTGCAACGTGGTTGACTTCTTAATTGATACTATATGGTAATAAATACTATTTAAAATAGAAATTTGCATTTATTTATTTATTTGCATTATTGTGCTGTTCCGTCCGCCCACTCGCATTACTACATAAACACCCATGGAACAAAAGCATGCAGGCCTGTAAACACCAGCAAGCTCCACTGGAGGTAAGTCTGCAACGTGGTTGACTTCTGAATTGATAGTATATGGTAATAAATACTATTTAAAATAGAAACTTGTATTTATTTATTGATTTGCATTATTGTGCTGTTCCGTCCGCCCACTCCCATTACTATATAAACACCCAAGGAGCCAAAGCATGCAGGGCTATAAACACCAGCAAGCTCCACTGGAGGTAAGTCTTCAACGTGGTTGACCTCTTAATTGATAGTATATGGTAATAAATACTATTTAAAATAGAAATTTGGTTTCATTTATTTATTTGCATTTTTGTGCTGTTCCGTCCGCCCACTCCCATTACTATATAAACACCCAAGAAGTCAAAGCATGCAGGGCTGTAAACACCAGCAAGCTCCACTGTAGGTAAGTCTGCAACGTGGTGGACTTCTAAATTGATAGTATATGGTAATAAATACTATTTAAAATAGAAATTTGCATAGATATATTTATTTGCATTATTGTGCTGTTCCGTCCGCCCACTCCCATTACTATATAAACACCCAAGAAGTCAAAGCATGCAGGGCTGTAAACACCAGCAAGCTCCACTTGAGGTAAGTCTGCAACGTGGTTGACTTCTTAATTGATAGTATATGGTAATAAATACTATTCAAAATAGAAATTTGCATTTATTTATTTATTTGCATTATTGTGCTGTTCCGTCCGCCCACTCCCATTACTATATAAACACCCAAGGAGCCAAAGAATGCAGGGCTGTAAACACCAGCAAGCTCCACTGGAGGTAAGTCTGCAACGTGGTTGACTTCTTAATTGATAGTATATGGTAATAAATACTATTTAAAATAGAAACTTGCATTTATTTATTTATTTATTTGCATTATTGTGCTGTGCCGTCCGCCCACTCGCATTACTATATAAACACCCAAGGAGCCAAAGCGTGCAGGGCTGTAAAAACCAGCAAACTCCACTGGAGGTAAGTCTGCAACGTGGTTGACTTCTTAATTGATAGTATCTGGTAATAAATACTATTTAAATTAGAAATTTGCATTTATTTATTTATTAGCATTATTGTGCTGTTCCGTCCGCCCACTCCTGTTACTATATAAACACCCAAGAAGCAAAAGCATGCAGGGCTGTAAACACCAGCAAGCTGCACTGGAGGTAAATCTGCAACGTGGTTGACTTCTTAATTGATAGTATTTGGTCATAAATACTATTTAAAATAGAAATTTGCATTTATTTTTTTATTTGCATTCTTGTGCTGTTCCGTCCGCCCACTCCCATTTCTATATAAACTCCCAAGGAGCCAAAGCATTCAGGGCTGTGAACACCAACAAGCTCCACTGAAGGTCAGTCTGCAACGTGGTTGACTTCTTAATTGATAGTATATGGTAATAAATACTATTTAAAATAGAAATTTGCATTTATTTATTTATTTGTTATTATTGTGCTGTTCCGTCCGCCCACTCCCATTACTATATAAACACCCAAGAAGCCAAAGCATGCAGGGCTGTAAACACCAGCAAGCTCCACTGGAGGTAAGTCTGCAACGTGGTTGACTTCTTAATTGATAGTATATGGTAATAAATACTATTTAAAATAGAAATTTGCATTTATTTATTTATTTGCATTTTTCGGCTGTTCCGTCCACCCACTCCCATTACTATATAAACACCAAAGGAGCAAAAGCATGCAGGGCTGTAAACACCAGCAAGCTCCACTTGAGGTAAGTCTGCAAAGTGGTTGACTTCTTAATTGATAGTATATGGTAATAAATACTATTTAAAATAGAAATTTGCATTTATTTATTTATTTGCATTATTGTGCTGTTCCGTCCACCAACTCCCATTACTATATAAACACCCAAGGAGCCAAAGCATGCAAGGATGTAAACACCAGCAAGCTCCACTGGAGGTAAGTCTGCAACGTGGTTGACCTCATAATTGATAGTATATGGTAATAAATACTATTTAAAATAGAAATTTGCATTTATTTATTTATTTGCATTATTGTGCTGTTCCGTCCGCCCACTCCCATTACTGTATAAACACCCAAGGAGCCAAAGCATGCAGGGCTGTAAACACCAGCAAGCTGCACTGGAGGTAAGTCTGCAACGTGGTTGACCTCTTAATGGATATTATATGGAAGTAAATACTATTTAAAATAGAAATTTGCATTTATTTATTTATTTGCATTATTGTGCTGTTCCGTCCGCCCACTCCCATTACTATATAAACACCCAAGGAGCCGAAGCATGAAGGGCTGTGAACACCAACAAGCTCCACTGGAGGTCAGTCTGCAACGTGGTTGACTTCTTAGTTGATAGTATATGGTAATAAATACTATTTAAAATAGAAATTTGCATTTATTTATTTATTTTCATTATTGTGCTGTTCCGTCCGCCCACTCCCATTACTATATAAACACCCAAGGAGCCAAAGCATGCAGGGCTGTAAACCCCAGCAAGCTCCACTGGAGGTAAGTCTGCAACGTGGTGGACTTCTTAATTGATAGTATATGGTAATAAATACTATTTAAAATAGAAATTTGCATATATATATTTATTTGCATTATTGTGCTGTTCCGTCAGCCCACTCCCATTACTATATAAACACCCAAGAATTCAAAGCATGCAGGGCTGTAAACACCAGCAAGCTCCACTTGAGGTAAGTCTGCAACGTGGTTGACTTCTTAAATGATAGTATATGGTAATAAATACTATTCAAAATAGAAATTTGCATTTATTTATTTATTTGCATTATTGTGCTGTTCCGTCTGCCCACTCCCATTACTATATAAACACCCAAGGAGCCAAAGCATGCAGGGCTGTAAACACTAGCAAGCTCCACTGGAGGTAAGTCTGCAACGTGGTTGACTTCTTAATTGATAGTATATGGTAATAAATACTATTTAAAATAGAAACTTGCATTTATTTATTTTTTTGCATTATTGTGATGTTCCGTCCGCCCACTCCCATTACTATATAAACACCCAAGGAGCCAAAGCATGCAGGGCTGTAAAAACCAGCAAACTCCACTGGAGGTAAGTCTGCAACGTGGTTGACTTCTTAATTGATAGTATCTGGTAATAAATACTCTTTAAAATAGAAATTTGCATTTATTTATTTATTTGCATTATTGTGCTGTTCCGTCCGCCCACTCCCGTTACTATATAAATACCCAAGAAGCCAAAGCATGCAGAGCTGTAAACACCAGCAAGCTGCACTGGAGGTAAATCTGCAACGTGGTTGACTTCTTAATTGATAGTATATGGTAATAAATACTATTTAAAATAGAAATTTGCTTTTATTTTTTTATTTGCATTCTTGTGCTGTTCCGTCCGCCCACTCCCATTTCTATATAAACACCCAAGGAGCGTAAGCATGCAGGGCTGTGAACACCAACAAGCTCCACTGGAGGTCAGTCTGCAACGTGGTTGACTTCTTAATTGATACTATATGGTAATAAATACTATTTAAAATAGAAATTTGCATTTATTTATTTATTTGCATTATTGTGCTGTTCCGTCCGCCCACTCGCATTACTACATAAACACCCATGGAACAAAAGCATGCAGGCCTGTAAACACCAGCAAGCTCCACTGGAGGTAAGTCTGCAACGTGGTTGACTTCTGAATTGATAGTATATGGTAATAAATACTATTTAAAATAGAAACTTGAATTTATTTATTGATTTGCATTATTGTGCTGTTCCGTCCGCCCACTCCCATTACTATATAAACACCCAAGGAGCCAAAGCATGCAGGGCTATAAACACCAGCAAGCTCCACTGGAGGTAAGTCTTCAACGTGGTTGACCTCTTAATTGATAGTATATGGTAATAAATACTATTTAAAATAGAAATTTGGTTTCATTTATTTATTTGCATTTTTGTGCTGTTCCGTCCGCCCACTCCCATTACTATATAAACACCCAAGAAGTCAAAGCATGCAGGGCTGTAAACACCAGCAAGCTCCACTGGAGGTAAGTCTGCAACGTGGTGGACTTCTAAATTGATAGTATATGGTAATAAATACTATTTAAAATAGAAATTTGCATAGATATATTTATTTGCATTATTGTGCTGTTCCGTCCGCCCACTCCCATTACTATATAAACACCCAAGAAGTCAAAGCATGCAGGGCTGTAAACACCAGCAAGCTCCACTTGAGGTAAGTCTGCAACGTGGTTGACTTCTTAATTGATAGTATATGGTAATAAATACTATTCAAAATAGAAATTTGCATTTATTTATTTATTTGCATTATTGTGCTGTTCCGTCCGCCCACTCCCATTACTATATAAACACCCAAGGAGCCAAAGCATGCAGGGCTATAAACACCAGCAAGCTCCACTGGAGGTAAGTCTTCAACGTGGTTGACCTCTTAATTGATAGTATATGGTAATAAATACTATTTAATATAGAAATTTGGTTTCATTTATTTATTTGCATTTTTGTGCTGTTCCGTCCGCCCACTCCCATTACTATATAAACACCCAAGGAGCCAAAGAATGCAGGGCTGTAAACACCAGCAAGCTCCACTGGAGGTAAGTCTGCAACGTGGTTGACTTCTTAATTGATAGTATATGGTAATAAATACTATTTAAAATAGAAACTTGCATTTATTTATTTATTTGCATTATTGTGCTGTGCCGTCCGCCCACTCGCATTACTATATAAACACCCAAGGAGCCAAAGCGTGCAGGGCTGTAAAAACCAGCAAACTCCACTGGAGGTAAGTCTGCAACGTGGTTGACTTCTTAATTGATAGTATCTGGTAATAAATACTATTTAAATTAGAAATTTGCATTTATTTATTTATTAGCATTATTGTGCTGTTCCGTCCGCCCACTCCTGTTACTATATAAACACCCAAGAAGCAAAAGCATGCAGGGCTGTAAACACCAGCAAGCTGCACTGGAGGTAAATCTGCAACGTGGTTGACTTCTTAATTGATAGTATTTGGTCATAAATACTATTTAAAATAGAAATTTGCATTTATTTTTTTATTTGCATTCTTGTGCTGTTCCGTCCGCCCACTCCCATTTCTATATAAACTCCCAAGGAGCCAAAGCATTCAGGGCTGTGAACACCAACAAGCTCCACTGAAGGTCAGTCTGCAACGTGGTTGACTTCTTAATTGATAGTATATGGTAATAAATACTATTTAAAATAGAAATTTGCATTTATTTATTTATTTGTTATTATTGTGCTGTTCCGTCCGCCCACTCCCATTACTATATAAACACCCAAGAAGCCAAAGCATGCAGGGCTGTAAACACCAGCAAGCTCCACTTTAGGTAAGTCTGCAACGTGGTTGACTTCTCAATTGATAGTATATGGTAATAAATACTATTTAAAATAGAAATTTGCATTTATTTATTTATTTGCATTTTTCGGCTGTTCCGTCCACCCACTCCCATTACTATATAAACACCAAAGGAGCAAAAGCATGCAGGGCTGTAAACACCAGCAAGCTCCACTTGAGGTAAGTCTGCAAAGTGGTTGACTTCTTAATTGATAGTATATGGTAATAAATACTATTTAAAATAGAAATTTGCATTTATTTATTTATTTGCATTATTGTGCTGTTCCGTCCACCAACTCCCATTACTATATAAACACCCAAGGAGCCAAAGCATGCAAGGATGTAAACACCAGCAAGCTCCACTGGAGGTAAGTCTGCAACGTGGTTGACCTCATAATTGATAGTATATGGTAATAAATACTATTTAAAATAGAAATTTGCATTTATTTATTTATTTGCATTATTGTGCTGTTCCGTCCGCCCACTCCCATTACTGTATAAACACCCAAGGAGCCAAAGCATGCAGGGCTGTAAACACCAGCAAGCTGCACTGGAGGTAAGTCTGCAACGTGGTTGACCTCTTAATGGATAATATATGGAAGTAAATACTATTTAAAATAGAAATTTGCATTTATTTATTTATTTGCATTATTGTGCTGTTCCGTCCGCCCACTCCCATTACTATATAAACACCCAAGGAGCCGAAGCATGAAGGGCTGTGAACACCAACAAGCTCCACTGGAGGTCAGTCTGCAACGTGGTTGACTTCTTAGTTGATAGTATATGGTAATAAATACTATTTAAAATAGAAATTTGCATTTATTTATTTATTTTCATTATTGTGCTGTTCCGTCAGCCCACTCCCATTACTATATAAACACCCAAGAATTCAAAGCATGCAGGGCTGTAAACACCAGCAAGCTCCACTTGAGGTAAGTCTGCAACGTGGTTGACTTCTTAAATGATAGTATATGGTAATAAATACTATTCAAAATAGAAATTTGCATTTATTTATTTATTTGCATTATTGTGCTGTTCCGTCTGCCCACTCCCATTACTATATAAACACCCAAGGAGCCAAAGCATGCAGGGCTGTAAACACTAGCAAGCTCCACTGGAGGTAAGTCTGCAACGTGGTTGACCTCTTAATTGATAGTATATGGTAATAAATACTACTTAAAATAGAAATTTGGATTTATTTATTTATTTGCATTTTTGTGCTGTTCCGTCTGCCCACTCCCATTACTATATAAACACCCAAGGAGCCAAAGCATGCAGGGCTGTAAACACCAGCAAGCTCCACTGGAGGTAAGTCTGCAACGTGGTTGACTTCTTAATTGATAGTATATGGTAATAAATACTATTTAAAATAGAAACTTGCATTTATTTATTTATTTGCATTATTGTGATGTTCCGTCCGCCCACTCCCATTACTATATAAACACCCAAGGAGCCAAAGCATGCAGGGCTGTAAAAACCAGCAAACTCCACTGAAGGTAAGTCTGCAACGTGGTTGACTTCTTAATTGATAGTATCTGGTAATAAATACTCTTTAAAATAGAAATTTGCATTTATTTATTTATTTGCATTATTGTGCTGTTCCGTCTGCCCACTCCCGTTACTATATAAATACCCAAGAAGCCAAAGCATGCAGGGCTGTAAACACCAGCAAGCTGCACTGGAGGTAAATCTGCAACGTGGTTGACTTCTTAATTGATAGTATATGGTAATAAATACTATTTAAAATAGAAATTTGCATTTATTTATTTATTTGCATTATTGTGCTGTTCCGTCCACCAACTCCCATTACTATATAAACACCCAAGGAGCCAAAGCATGCAGGGATGTAAACACCAGCAAGCTCCACTGGAGGTACGTCTGCAACGTGGTTGACCTCATAATTGATAGTATAGAGTAATAAATACTATTTAAAATAGAAATTTGCATTTATTTATTTATTTGCATTATTGTGCTGTTCCGTCCGCCCACTCGCATTACTACATAAACACCCATGGAACAAAAGCATGCAGGCCTGTAAACACCAGCAAGCTCCACTGGAGGTAAGTCTGCAACGTGGTTGACTTCTGAATTGATAGTATATGGTAATAAATACTATTTAAAATAGAAACTTGCATTTATTTATTGATTTGCATTATTGTGCTGTTCCGTCCGCCCACTCCCATTACTATATAAACACCCAAGGAGCCAAAGCATGCAGGGCTGTAAAAACCAGCAAACTCCACTGGAGGTAAGTCTTTAACGTGGTTGACATCTTAATTGATAGTATCTGGTAATAAATACTATTTAAATTAGAAATTTGCATTTATTTATTTATTTGCATTATTGTGCTGTTCCGTCCGCCCACTTCCATTACTATATAAACACCAAAGGAGGCAAAGCATGCGGGGCTGTGAACACCAACAAGCACCACTGGAGGTAAGTCTGCAACGTGGTTGACTTCTTAATTGATAGTATATCGTAATAAGTACTATTTAAAATAGAAAAATTGCAATTATTTATTTATTGGCATTATTGTGCTGTTCTGTGCGCCCACTCCCATTACTATATAAACAAGCAAGGAGCCAAAGCATGCAGGGCTGTAAACACCAGCAAGCTCCACTTGAGGTAAGTCTGCAACGTGGTTGACTTCTTAATTGATAGTATATGGTAATAAATACTATTTAAAATAGAAATTTGCATTTATTTATTTATTTGCATTATTGTGCTGTTCCGTCCGCCAAATCCCATTACTATATAAACACCCAAGGAGCCAAAGCATGCAGGGCTGTAAACACCAGCAAGCTCGACTGGAGGTCAGTCTGCCACGTGGTTGACCTCATAATTGATAGTATATGATAATAAATACTATTTAAAATAGAAATTTGCATTTATTTATTTATTTGCATTATTGTGCTGTTCCGTCCGCCCACTCCCATTACTATATAAACACCCAAGGAGCCAAAGCATGCAGGGCTGTAAACACCAGCAAGCTCCACTGGAGGTAAGTCTGCAACGTGGTTGACTTCTTAATTGATAGTATATGGTAATAAATACTATTTAAAATAGAGATTTGCATTTATTTATTTATTTGCATTATTGTGCTGTTCCGTCCGCCCACTCCTATTACTATATAAACACCCAAGGAGCCAAAGCATGCAGGGCTGTAAACACCAGCAAGCTCCACTGGAGGTAAGTCTGCAACGTGGTTGACTTCTTAATTGATAGTATATGGTAATAAATACTATTCAAAATAGAAATTTGCATTTATTTATTTATTTGCATTATTGTGCTGTTCCGTCCGCCCACTCCCATTACTATATAAACACCCAAGGAGCCAAAGCATGCAGGGCTGTAAACACCAGCAAGCTCCACTGGAGGTAAGTCTGCAACGTGGTTGACTTCTTAATTGATAGTATATGGTAATAAATACTATTTAAAATAGAGATTTTCATTTATTTATTTATTTGCATTATTGTGCTGTTCCGTCCGCCCACTCCTATTACTATATAAACATCCCAAGGAGCCAAAGGATTCAGGGCTGTAAACACCAGCAAGCTCCACTGGAGGTAAGTCTGCAACGTGGTTGACTTCTTTGTTGATAGAATATGGTAATAAATACTATTTAAAATAGAAATTTGCATTTATTTATTTATTTGCATTATTGTGCTGTTCCGTCCGCCCACTCCCATTACTATATAAAGACCCAAGGAGTCAAAGCATGCAGGGCTGTAAACACCAGCAAGCTCCACTGGAGGTAAGTCTGCAATGTGGTTGACTTCTTAATTGATAGTATATGGTAATAAATACTATTTAAAATAGAAATTTGAATTTATTTATTTATTTGCATTATTGTGCTGTTCCGTCCGCCCACTCCCATTACTATATAAACACCCAAGGAGCCAAAGCATGCAGGGCTGTAAACACTAGCAAGCTCCACTGGAGATAAGTCTGCAACGTGGTTGACCTCTTAATTGATAGTATATGGTAATAAATACTATTTAAAATAGAAATTTGGATTTATTTATTTATTTGCATTTTTGTGCTGTTCCGTCCGCCCACTCCCATTACTATATAAACACCCAAGGAGCCAAAGCACGCAGGGCTGTAAACACCAGCAAGCTCCACTGGAGGTAAGTCTGCAACGTGGTTGACTTCTTAATTGATAGTATATGGTAATAAATACTATTTAAAATAGAAACTTGCATTTATTTATTTATTTGCATTATTGTGATGTTCCGTCCGCCCACTCCCATTACTATATAAACACCCTAGGAGCCAAAGCATGCAGGGCTGTAAAAACCAGCAAACTCCACTGGAGGTAAGTCTGCAATGTGGTTGACTTCTTAATTGATAGTATGTGGTAATAAATACTCTTTAAAATAGAAATTTGCATTAATTTATTTATTTGCATTATTGTGCTGTTCCGTCCGCCCACTCCCGTTACTATATAAATACCCAAGAAGCCAAAGCATGCAGGGCTGTAAACACCAGCAAGCTGCACTGGAGGTAAATCTGCAACGTGGTTCACTTCTTAATTGATAGTATATGGTAATAAATACTATTTAAAATAGAAATTTGCATTTATTTATTTATTTGCATTATTGTGCTGTTCCGTCCACCAACTCCCATTACTACATAAACACCCAAGGAGCCAAAGCATGCAGGGATGTAAACACCAGCAAGCTCCACTGGAGGTACGTCTGCAACGTGGTTGACCTCATAATTGATAGTATATGGTAATAAATACTATTTAAAATAGAAATTTGCATTTATTTATTTATTTGCATTATTGTGCTGTTCCGTCCGCCCACTCCCATTACTATATAAACACCCAAGGAGCCAAAGCATGCAGGGCTGTAAACACCAGCAAGCTGCACTGGAGGTAAGTCTGCAACGTGGTTGACCTCTTAATGGATAATATATGGAAATAAATACTATTTAAAATAGAAATTTGCATTTATTTATTTATTTGCATTATTGTGCTGTTCCGTCCGCCCACTCCCATTACTATATAAACACCCAAGGAGCCAAAGCATGCAGGGCTGTAAACCCCAGTAAGCTCCACTGGAGGTACGTCTGCAACGTGGTGGACTTCTTAATTGATAGAATATGGTAATAAATACTATTTAAAATAGAAATTTGCATATATATATTTATTTGCATTATTGTGCTGTTCCGTCAGCCCACTCCCATTACTATATAAACACCCAAGAATTCAAAGCATGCAGGGCTGTAAACACCAGCAAGCTCCACTTGAGGTAAGTCTGCAACGTGGTTGACTTCTTAATTGATAGTATATGGTAATAAATACTATTCAAAATAGAAATTTGCATTTATTTATTTATTTGCATTATTGTGCTCTTCTGTCCGCCCACTCCCATTACTATATAAACACACAAGGAGCCAAAGCATGCAGGGCTGTAAACACTAGCAAGCTCCACTGGAGGTAAGTCTGCAACGTGGTTGACCTCTTAATTGATAGCTTATGGTAATAAATACTATTTAAAATAGAAATTTGGATTTATTTATTTATTTGCATTTCTGTGCTGTTCCGTCCGCCCACTCCCATTACTATATAAACACCCAAGGAGCCAAAGCATGCAGGGCTGTAAACACCAGCAAGCTCCACTGGAGGTAAGTCTGCAACGTGGTTGACTTCTTAATTGATAGTATATGGTAATAAATACTATTTAAAATAGAAACTTGCATTTATTTATTTATTTGCATTATTGTGATGTTCCGTCCGCCCACTCCCATTACTATATAAACACCCGAGGAGCCAAAGCATGCAGGGCTGTAAAAACCAGCAAACTCCACAGGAGGTAAGTCTGCAACGTGGTTGACTTCTTAATTGATAGTATCTGGTAATAAATACTCTTTAAAATAGAAATTTGCATTTATTTATTTATTTGCATTATTGTGCTGTTCCGTCCGCCCACTCCCGTTACTATATAAATACCCAAGAAGCCAAAGCATGCAGGGTTGTAAACACCAGCAAGCTGCACTGGAGGTAAATCTGCAACGTGGTTGACTTCTTAATTGATAGTATATGGTAATAAATACTATTTAAAATAGAAATTTGCATTTATTTTTTTATTTGCATTCTTGTGCTGTTCCGTCCGCCCACTCCCATTTCTATATAAACACCCAAGGAGCCAAAGCATGCAGGGCTGTGAACACCAACAAGCTCCACTGGAGGTCAGTCTGCAACGTGGTTGACTTCTTAATTGATAGTATATGGTAATAAATACTATTTAAAATAGAAATTTGCATTTATTTATTTATTTGCATTATTGTGCTGTTCCGTCCGCCCACTCGCATTACTACATAAACACCCATGGAACAAAAGCATGCAGGCCTGTAAACACCAGCAAGCTCCACTGAAGGTAAGTCTGCAACGTGGTTGACTTCTGAATTGATAGTATATGGTAATAAATACTATTTAAAATAGAAACTTGCATTTATTTATTGATTTGTATTATTGCGCTGTTCCGTCCGCCCACTCCCATTACTATATAAACACCCAAGGAGCCAAAGCATGCAGAGCTGTAAAAACCAGCAAACTCCACTGGAGGTAAGTCTTTATCGTGGTTGACTTCTTAATTGATAGTATCTGGTAATAAATACTATTTAAATTAGAAATTTGCATTTATTTATTTATTTGCATTTTTGTGCTGTTCCGTCCACCCACTCCCATTACTATATAAACACCAAAGGAGCAAAAGCATGAAGGCTGTAAACACCAGCAAGCTCCACTTGAGGTAAGTCTGCAACGTGGTTGACTTCTTAATTGATAGTATATGGTAATAAATACTATTTAAAATAGAAATTTGCATTTATTATTTATTTGCATTATTGTGCTGTTCCGTCTGCCAAATCCCATTACTATATAAACACCCATGGAGCCAAAGCATGCAGGGCTGTAAACACCAGCAAGCTTGACTGGAGGTCAGTCTGCAACGTGGTTGACCTCATAATTGATAGTATATGATAATAAATACTATTTAAAATAGAAATTTGCATTTATTTATTTATTTGCATTATTGTGCTGTTCCGTCCGCCCACTCCCATTACTATATAAACACCCAAGGAGCCAAAGCATGCAGGGCTGTAAACACCAGCAAGCTCCACTGGAGGTAAGTCTGCAACGTGGTTGACTTCTTAATTGATAGTATATGGTAATAAATACTATTTAAAATAGAGATTTGCATTTATTTATTTATTTGCATTATTGTGCTGTTCCGTCCGCCCACTCCTATTACTATATAAACACCCAAGGAGCCAAAGCATGCAGGGCTGTAAACACCAGCAAGCTCCACTGGAGGTAAGTCTGCAACGTGGTTGACTTCTTAATTGATAGTATATGGTAATAAATACTATTCAAAATAGAAATTTGCATTTATTTATTTATTTGCATTATTGTGCTGTTCCGTCCGCCCACTCCCATTACTATATAAACACCCAAGGAGCCAAAGCATGCAGGGCTGTAAACACCAGCAAGCTCCACTGGAGGTAAGTCTGCAACGTGGTTGACTTCTTAATTGATAGTATATGGTAATAAATACTATTTAAAATAGAGATTTGCATTTATTTATTTATTTGCATTATTGTGCTGTTCCGTCCGCCCACTCCTATTACTATATAAACACCCAAGGAGCCAAAGGATGCAGGGCTGTAAACACCAGCAAGCTCCACTGGAGGTAAGTCTGCAACGTGGTTGACTTCTTAGTTGATAGAATATGGTAATAAATACTATTTAAAATAGAAATTTGCATTTATTTATTTATTTGCATTATTGTGCTGTTCCGTCCGCCCACTCCCATTACTATATAAAGACCCAATGAGTCAAAGCATGCAGGGCTGTAAACACCAGCAAGCTCCACTGGAGGTAAGTCTGCAATGTGGTTGACTTCTTAATTGATAGTATATGGTAATAAATACTATTTAAAATAGAAATTTGCATTTATTTATTTATTTGCATTATTGTGCTGTTCCGTCCGCCCACTCCCATTACTATATAACCACCCAAGGAGCCAAAGCATGCAGGGCTGTAAACACCAGCAAGCTCCACTGGAGGTAAGTCTGCAACGTGGTTGACTTCTTAATTGATAGTATATGTTAATAAATACTATTTAAAATAGAAATTTGCATTTATTTATTTATTTGCATTATTGTGCTGTTCCGTCCGCCCACTCCCATTACTAAATAAACACCCAAGGAGTCAAAGCATGCAGGGCTCTAAACACCAGCAAGCTCCACTGGAGGTAAGTCTGCAATATGGTAGACTTCTTAATTGATAGTATATGGTAATAAATACTATTTAAAATAGAAATTTGCATTTATGTATTTATTTGCAATATTGTGCTGTTCCGTCCGCCCACACCCATTTCTATATAAACACCCAAGGAGCCAAAGCATGCAGGGCTGTGAACACCAACAATCTCCACTGGAGGTCAGTCTGCAATGTGGTTGACTTCTGAATTGATAGTATATGGTAATAAATACTATTTAAAATAGAAATTTGCATTTATTTATTTATTTGCAATATTGTGCTGTTCCGTCCGCCCACACCCATTTCTATATAAACACCCAAGGAGCCAAGGCATGCAGGGCTGTAAACACCAGCAAGCTCCACTGGAGGTAAGTCAGCAACGTGGTTGACGTCTTAATTTATAGTTTATGGTAATAAATACAATTTAATATAATAATTGAAAGTCCAGATTGGAATAAATAATATAGTGGGGACAGTTACAACCCACCGTAAAGACGTGGCGACGAGATGCGACAGGCACATACAAAAGACACACACATACAACACATTCAGCTATCGGCCATGGCCTTCTTCAGAAATAGAGCACTCACGCAATCACACAGGCACACAACACAGTCATACAACCATCACCTGCGTTTGCCACACTTCGAAGTGTGGCAATCGGAGGTGATGGTTCTATGACTGTGTTGTGTGCCTGTGTGATTGCGTGAGTGCTCTATTTCTGAAGAAGGCCATGGCCGATAGCTGAATGTGTTGTATGTGTGTGTCTTTTGTATGTGCCTCTCGCATCTCGTCGCCACGTCATTGCGGTGAGTCGTAACTGTTCTCATTATATTATAAATACCATTTAAAATAGAAATTTGCATTTATTTATTTATTTGCATTATTGTGCTGTTCCGTCCGCCCACTCCCATTACTATATAAACACCCAAGGAGTCAAAGCATGCAGGGCTGTAAACACCAACAAGCTCCACTGGAGGTAAGTCTGCAATGTGGTTGACTTCTTAATTTATAGTATATGGTAATAAATACTATTTAAAATAGAAATTTGCATTTATTTATTTATTTGCATTATTGTGCTGTTCCGTCCGCCCACTCCCATTACTATATAAACACCCAAGGAGCCAAAGCATGCAGGGCTGTAAACACCATCAAGCTGCACTGGAGGTAAACCTGCAACGTGGTTGACTTCTTAATTGATAGTATATGGTAATAAAAACTATTTAAAATAGAAATTTGCATTTATTTTTTTATTTGCAATCTTGTGCTGTTCCGTCAACCCACTCCCATTTCTATATAAACACCCAAGGAGCCAAAGCATGCAGGGCTGTGAACACCAACAAGCTCCACTGGAAGTCAGTCTGCAACGTGGTTGACTTTTTAATTGATAGTATATGGTAATAAATACTGTTTAAAATAGAAATTTGCATTTATTTATTTATTTGAATTATTGTGCTGTTCCGTCCGCCCACTCCCATTACTATATAAAAACCCAAGGAGCCAAAGCATGCAGGGCTGTAAACACCAGCAAGCTCCACTGGAGGTAAGTCTGCAACGTGGTGGACTTCTTAATTGATAGTATATGGTAATAAATACTATTTAAAATAGAAACTTGCATTTATTTATTTATTCGCATTATTGTGCTGTTCTGTCCGCCCACTCCCATTACTATATAAACACCCAAGGAGCCAAAGCATGCAGGGCTGTAAAAACCATCAAACTCCACTGGAGGTAAGTCTGCAACGTGGTTGACCTCTTAATTGATAGTATCTGGTAATAAATACTATTTAAAATAGAAACTTGCATTTATTTATTTATTTGCATTATTGTGCTGTTCTGTCCGCCCACTCCCATTACTATATAAACACCGAAGAAGCCAAAGCTTGCAGGGCTGTAAACACCAGCAAGCTGCACTGGAGATAAATCTGCAACGTGGTTGACTTCTTAATTGATAGTAAATGGTAATAAATACTATTTAAAATAGAAATTTGCATTTATTTTTTTGTTGGAATTCTTGTGCTGTTCCGTCCGCCCACTCCCATTTCTATATATACACCCAAGGAGCCAAAGCATGCAGGGCTGTGAACACCAACAAGATCCACTGGAGGTCAGTCTGCAACGTGGATGACTTCTTAATTGATAGTATATGGTAATAAATACAATTTAAAATATACATTTGCATTTATTTATTTATTTGCATTATTGTGCTGTTCCATCTGCCCATTCCCATTACTATATAAACACCCAAGGAGCCAAAGCATGCAGGGCTGTGAACACCAACAAGCTCCACTGGAGGTAAGTCTGCAACGTGGTTGACTTCTTAATTGATAGTATATGGTCATAAATACTATTTAAAATAGAAATTTGCATTTATTTATTTATGTGCATTATTGTGCTGTTCCGTCCGCCCACTCCCACTACTATATAAACACCCAAGGAGCCAAAGCATGCAGGGCTGTAAACACCAGCAAGCTCCACTGGAGGTAAGTCTGCAACGTGGTTGACTTCTTAATTGATAGTATATGGTAATAAATACTATTTAAAATAGAAATTTGCATTTATTTATTTATTTGCATTATTGTGCTGTTCCGTCCGCCCACTCCTATTACTATATAAACACCCAAGGAGCCAAAGCATGCAGGGCTGTAAACACCAACAAGCTCCACTGGAGGGCAGTCTGCAACGTGGATGACTTCTTAATTGATAGTATATGGTAATAAATACAATTTAAAATATACATTTGCATTTATTTATTTATTTGCATTATTGTGCTGTTCCGTCCGCCCACTCTCATAACTATATAAACACCCAATGAGCCAAATCATGCAGGGCTGTAAACACCAGCATGCTCCACTGGAGGTAAGTCTGCAACGTGGTTGACTTATTAATTGATAGTATATGGTAATAAATACTATTTAAAATAGAAATTTGCATTTATTTATTTATTTGCATTATTGTGCTGTTCCGTCCGCCCACTCCCATTACTTTATAAACACCCAAGGAGCCAAAGCATGCAGGGCTGTAAACACCAGCAAGCTCCACTGGAGGTAAGTCTGCAACGTGGTTGACTTCTTAATTGATAGTATATGGAAATAAGTACTATTTAAAATAGAAATTTGCATTTATTTATTTATTTGCGTTATTGTGCTGTTCCGTCCGCTCACTCCCATTACTATATAAACACCCTAGGAGCCAAAGCACGCAGGGCTGTAAACACCAGCAAACTCGACTGGAGGTCAGTCTTCAACGTGGTTGACCTCTTAATTGATAGTATATAGTAATAAATACTATTTAAAATTGAAATTTGCATTTATTTATTTATTTGCATAATTGTGCTGTTCCGTCCGCCCACTCCCATTACTATATAAACACCCAAGGAGCCAAAGCATGCAGGGCTGTAAACACCAACAAGCTCCACTGGAGGTAAGTCTGCAACGTGGTTGACTTCTTAATTGATAGTATATGGAAATAAGTACTATTTAAAATATACATTTGCATTTATTTATTTATTTGCATTATTGTGCTGTTCCATCTGCCCATTCCCATTACTATATAAACACCCAAGGAGCCAAAGCATGCAGGGCTGTGAACACCAACAAGCTCCACTGGAGGTAAGTCTGCAACGTGGTTGACTTCTTAATTGATAGTATATGGTCATAAATACTATTTAAAATAGAAGCTTGCATTTATTTATTTATGTGCATTATTGTGCTGTTCCGTCCGCCCACTCCCACTACTATATAAACACCCAAGGAGCCAAAGCATGCAGGGCTGTAAACACCAGCAAGCTCCACTGGAGGTAAGTCTGCAACGTGGTTGACTTCTTAATTGATAGTATATGGTAATAAATACTATTTAAAATAGAAATTTGCATTTATTTATTTATTTGCATTATTGTGCTGTTCCGTCCGCCCACTCCTATTACTATATAAACACCCAAGGAGCCAAAGCATGCAGGGCTGTAAACACCAACAAGCTCCACTGGAGGGCAGTCTGCAACGTGGATGACTTCTTAATTGATAGTATATGGTAATAAATACAATTTAAAATATACATTTGCATTTATTTATTTATTTGCATTATTGTGCTGTTCCGTCCGCCCACTCTCATTACTATATAAACACCCAATGAGCCAAATCATGCAGGGCTGTAAACACCAGCATGCTCCACTGGAGGTAAGTCTGCAACGTGGTTGACTTCTTAATTGATAGTATATGGTAATAAATACTATTTAAAATAGAAATTTGCATTTATTTATTTATTTGCATTATTGTGCTGTTCCGTCCGCCCACTCCCATTACTTTATAAACACCCAAGGAGCCAAAGCATGCAGGGCTGTAAACACCAGCAAGCTCCACTGGAGGTAAGTCTGCAACGTGGTTGACTTCTTAATTGATAGTATATGGAAATAAGTACTATTTAAAATAGAAATTTGCATTTATTTATTTATTTGCGTTATTGTGCTGTTCCGTCCGCTCACTCCCATTACTATATAAACACCCTAGGAGCCAATGCATGCAGGGCTGTAAACACCAGCAAACTCGACTGGAGGTCAGTCTTCAACGTGGTTGACCTCTTAATTGATAGTATATGGTAATAAATACTATTTAAAATAGAAATTTGCATTTATTTATTTATCTGCATTATTGTGCTGTTCCGTCCGCCCACTCCCATTACTATATAAACAAGCAAGGAGCCAAAGCATGCAGGGCTGTAAACACCAGCAAGCTGCACTGGAGGTAAATCTGCATCGTGGTTGACTCCTTAATTGATAGTTATTGGTAATAAATACTATTTAAATTGAAATTTGAATTGACATATTTATTTGCATTATTGTGCTGTTCCGTCCGCCCACTCCCATTACTATATAAACACCCAAGATGCCAAAGCATGCAGGGCTGTGAACACCAACAAGCTCCACTGGAGGTAAGTCTGCAACGTGGTTGACTTCTTAATTGATAGTATATGGTAATAAATACTATTTAAAATTGAAATTTGCATTTATTTATTTATTTGCATAATTGTGCTGTTCCGTCCGCCCACTCCCATTTTTATATAAACACCCAAGGAGCCAAAGCATGCAGGGCTGTAAACACCAGCAAGCTCCACTGGAGGTAAGTCTGCAACGTGGTGGACTTCTTAATTGATAGTATATGGTAATAAATACTATTTAAAATAGAAATTTGCATAGATATATTTATTTGCATTATTGTGCTGTTCCGTCCGCCCACTCCCATTACTATATAAACACCCAAGAAGTCAAAGCATGCAGGGCTGTAAACACCAGCAGGCTCCACTTGAGGTAAGTCTGCAACGTGGTTGACTTCTTAATTGATAGTATATGGTAATAAATACTATTCAAAATAGAAATTTGCATTTATTTATTTATTTGCATTATTGTGCTTTTCCGTCCGCCCACCCCCATTACTATATAAACACCCAAGGAGCCAAAGCATGCAGGGCTATAAACACCAGCAAGCTCCACTGGAGGTAAGTCTTGAACGTGGTTGACCTCTTAATTGATAGTATATGGTAATAAATACTATTTGAAATAGAAATTTGGATTTATTTATTTATTTGCATTTTTGTGCTGTTCCGTCCGCCCACTCCCATTACTATATAAACACCCAAGGAGCCAAAGCATGCAGGGCTGTAAACACCATCAAGCTGCACTGGAGGTAAACCTGCAACGTGGTTGACTTCTTAATTGATAGTATATGGTAATAAAAACTATTTAAAATAGAAATTTGCATTTATTTTTTTATTTGCAATCTTGTGCTGTTCCGTCAACCCACTCCCATTTCTATATAAACACCCAAGGAGCCAAAGCATGCAGGGCTGTGAACACCAACAAGCTCCACTGGAAGTCAGTCTGCAACGTGGTTGACTTTTTAATTGATAGTATATGGTAATAAATACTGTTTAAAATAGAAATTTGCATTTATTTATTTATTTGAATTATTGTGCTGTTCCGTCCGCCCACTCCCATTACTATATAAAAACCCAAGGAGCCAAAGCATGCAGGGCTGTAAACACCAGCAAGCTCCACTGGAGGTAAGTCTGCAACGTGGTGGACTTCTTAATTGATAGTATATGGTAATAAATACTATTTAAAATAGAAACTTGCATTTATTTATTTATTCGCATTATTGTGCTGTTCTGTCCGCCCACTCCCATTACTATATAAACACCCAAGGAGCCAAAGCATGCAGGGCTGTAAAAACCATCAAACTCCACTGGAGGTAAGTCTGCAACGTGGTTGACCTCTTAATTGATAGTATCTGGTAATAAATACTATTTAAAATAGAAACTTGCATTTATTTATTTATTTGCATTATTGTGCTGTTCTGTCCGCCCACTCCCATTACTATATAAACACCGAAGAAGCCAAAGCTTGCAGGGCTGTAAACACCAGCAAGCTGCACTGGAGATAAATCTGCAACGTGGTTGACTTCTTAATTGATAGTAAATGGTAATAAATACTATTTAAAATAGAAATTTGCATTTATTTTTTTGTTGGAATTCTTGTGCTGTTCCGTCCGCCCACTCCCATTTCTATATATACACCCAAGGAGCCAAAGCATGCAGGGCTGTGAACACCAACAAGATCCACTGGAGGTCAGTCTGCAACGTGGATGACTTCTTAATTGATAGTATATGGTAATAAATACAATTTAAAATATACATTTGCATTTATTTATTTATTTGCATTATTGTGCTGTTCCATCTGCCCATTCCCATTACTATATAAACACCCAAGGAGCCAAAGCATGCAGGGCTGTGAACACCAACAAGCTCCACTGGAGGTAAGTCTGCAACGTGGTTGACTTCTTAATTGATAGTATATGGTCATAAATACTATTTAAAATAGAAATTTGCATTTATTTATTTATGTGCATTATTGTGCTGTTCCGTCCGCCCACTCCCACTACTATATAAACACCCAAGGAGCCAAAGCATGCAGGGCTGTAAACACCAGCAAGCTCCACTGGAGGTAAGTCTGCAACGTGGTTGACTTCTTAATTGATAGTATATGGTAATAAATACTATTTAAAATAGAAATTTGCATTTATTTATTTATTTGCATTATTGTGCTGTTCCGTCCGCCCACTCCTATTACTATATAAACACCCAAGGAGCCAAAGCATGCAGGGCTGTAAACACCAACAAGCTCCACTGGAGGGCAGTCTGCAACGTGGATGACTTCTTAATTGATAGTATATGGTAATAAATACAATATAAAATATACATTTGCATTTATTTATTTATTTGCATTATTGTGCTGTTCCGTCCGCCCACTCTCATAACTATATAAACACCCAATGAGCCAAATCATGCAGGGCTGTAAACACCAGCATGCTCCACTGGAGGTAAGTCTGCAACGTGGTTGACTTATTAATTGATAGTATATGGTAATAAATACTATTTAAAATAGAAATTTGCATTTATTTATTTATTTGCATTATTGTGCTGTTCCGTCCGCCCACTCCCATTACTTTATAAACACCCAAGGAGCCAAAGCATGCAGGGCTGTAAACACCAGCAAGCTCCACTGGAGGTAAGTCTGCAACGTGGTTGACATCTTAATTGATAGTATATGGAAATAAGTACTATTTAAAATAGAAATTTGCATTTATTTATTTATTTGCGTTATTGTGCTGTTCCGTCCGCTCACTCCCATTACTATATAAACACCCTAGGAGCCAAAGCACGCAGGGCTGTAAACACCAGCAAACTCGACTGGAGGTCAGTCTTCAACGTGGTTGACCTCTTAATTGATAGTATATAGTAATAAATACTATTTAAAATTGAAATTTGCATTTATTTATTTATTTGCATAATTGTGCTGTTCCGTCCGCCCACTCCCATTACTATATAAACACCCAAGGAGCCAAAGCATGCAGGGCTGTAAACACCAACAAGCTCCACTGGAGGTAAGTCTGCAACGTGGTTGACTTCTTAATTGATAGTATATGGAAATAAGTACTATTTAAAATATACATTTGCATTTATTTATTTATTTGCATTATTGTGCTGTTCCATCTGCCCATTCCCATTACTATATAAACACCCAAGGAGCCAAAGCATGCAGGGCTGTGAACACCAACAAGCTCCACTGGAGGTAAGTCTGCAACGTGGTTGACTTCTTAATTGATAGTATATGGTCATAAATACTATTTAAAATAGAAATTTGCATTTATTTATTTATGTGCATTATTGTGCTGTTCCGTCCGCCCACTCCCACTACTATATAAACACCCAAGGAGCCAAAGCATGCAGGGCTGTAAACACCAGCAAGCTCCACTGGAGGTAAGTCTGCAACGTGGTTGACTTCTTAATTGATAGTATATGGTAATAAATACTATTTAAAATAGAAATTTGCATTTATTTATTTATTTGCATTATTGTGCTGTTCCGTCCGCCCACTCCTATTACTATATAAACACCCAAGGAGCCAAAGCATGCAGGGCTGTAAACACCAACAAGCTCCACTGGAGGGCAGTCTGCAACGTGGATGACTTCTTAATTGATAGTATATGGTAATAAATACAATTTAAAATATACATTTGCATTTATTTATTTATTTGCATTATTGTGCTGTTCCGTCCGCCCACTCTCATTACTATATAAACACCCAATGAGCCAAATCATGCAGGGCTGTAAACACCAGCATGCTCCACTGGAGGTAAGTCTGCAACGTGGTTGACTTCTTAATTGATAGTATATGGTAATAAATACTATTTAAAATAGAAATTTGCATTTATTTATTTATTTGCATTATTGTGCTGTTCCGTCCGCCCACTCCCATTACTTTATAAACACCCAAGGAGCCAAAGCATGCAGGGCTGTAAACACCAGCAAGCTCCACTGGAGGTAAGTCTGCAACGTGGTTGACTTCTTAATTGATAGTATATGGTAATAAATACTATTTAAAATAGAAATTTGCATTTATTTATTTATCTGCATTATTGTGCTGTTCCGTCCGCCCACTCCCATTACTATATAAACAAGCAAGGAGCCAAAGCATGCAGGGCTGTAAACACCAGCAAGCTGCACTGGAGGTAAATCTGCATCGTGGTTGACTCCTTAATTGATAGTTATTGGTAATAAATACTATTTAAATTGAAATTTGAATTGACATATTTATTTGCATTATTGTGCTGTTCCGTCCGCCCACTCCCATTACTATATAAACACCCAAGATGCCAAAGCATGCAGGGCTGTGAACACCAACAAGCTCCACTGGAGGTAAGTCTGCAACGTGGTTGACTTCTTAATTGATAGTATATGGTAATAAATACTATTTAAAATTGAAATTTGCATTTATTTATTTATTTGCATAATTGTGCTGTTCCGTCCGCCCACTCCCATTTTTATATAAACACCCAAGGAGCCAAAGCATGCAGGGCTGTAAACACCAGCAAGCTCCACTGGAGGTAAGTCTGCAACGTGGTGGACTTCTTAATTGATAGTATATGGTAATAAATACTATTTAAAATAGAAATTTGCATAGATATATTTATTTGCATTATTGTGCTGTTCCGTCCGCCCACTCCCATTACTATATAAACACCCAAGAAGTCAAAGCATGCAGGGCTGTAAACACCAGCAGGCTCCACTTGAGGTAAGTCTGCAACGTGGTTGACTTCTTAATTGATAGTATATGGTAATAAATACTATTCAAAATAGAAATTTGCATTTATTTATTTATTTGCATTATTGTGCTTTTCCGTCCGCCCACCCCCATTACTATATAAACACCCAAGGAGCCAAAGCATGCAGGGCTATAAACACCAGCAAGCTCCACTGGAGGTAAGTCTTGAACGTGGTTGACCTCTTAATTGATAGTATATGGTAATAAATACTATTTGAAATAGAAATTTGGATTTATTTATTTATTTGCATTTTTGTGCTGTTCCGTCCGCCCACTCCCATTACTATATAAACACCCAAGGAGCCAAAGCATGCAGGGCTGTAAACACCAGCAAGCTCCACTGGAGGTAAGTCTGCAACGTGGTTGACTACTTAATTGATAGTATATGGTAATAAATACTATTTAAAATAGAAACTTGCATTTATTTATTCATTTGCATTATTGTGCTGTTCCGTCCGCCCACTCCCATTACTATATAAACACCCAAGGAGCCAAAGCATGCAGGGCTGTAAAAACCAGCAAACTCCACTGGAGGTAAGTCTGCAACGTGGTTGTCTTCTTAATTGATAGTATTTGGTAATAAATACTATTTAAAATAGAAATTTGCATTTATTTATTTATTTGCATTATTGTGCTGTTCCGTCAGCCCACTCCCGTTACTATATAAACACCCAAGAAGCCAAAGCATGCAGGGCTGTAAACACCAGCAAGCTGCACTGGAGGTAAATCTGCAACGTGGTTGACTTCTTAATTGATAGTATATGGTGATAAATACTATTTAAAATAGAAATTTGCATAGATATATTTATTTGCATCCTTGTGCTGTTCCGTCCGCCCACTCCCATTTCTATATAAACACCCAAGGAGCCAAACATGCAGGGCTGTGAACACCAACAAGCACCACTGGTGGTCAGTCTGCAACGTGGTTGACTTCTTAATTGATAGTATATGGTAATAAATACTATTTAAAATAGAAATTTGCATAGATATATTTATTTGCATTATTGTGCTGTTCCGTCCGCCCACTCCAATTACTATATAAACATCCAAGGAACAAAGCATGCAGGCCTGTAAACACCAGCAAGCTCCACTAGAGGTAAGTCTGCAACGTGGTTGACTTCTTAATTGATAGTATATGGTAATAAATACTATTTAAAATAGAAATTTGCATTTATTTATTTATTTGCATTATTGTGCTGTTCCGTCCGCCCACTCCCATTACTATATAAACACCCAAGGAGCCAAAGCATGCAGGGCTGTAAAAACCAGCAAACTCCACTGAAGGTAATTCTGCAACGTGGTTGACTTCTTAATTGATAGTATCTGGTAATAAATACTATTTATAATAGAAATTTGCATTTATTTTTTTATTTGCATTATTGTGCTGTTCCGTCCGCCCACTCCCATTACTATATAAACACCAAAGGAGGCAAAGCATGCGGGGCTGTGAACACCAACAAGCACCACTGGAGGTACGTCTGCAACGTGGTTGACTTCTTAATTGATAGTATATGGTAATAAGTACTATTTAAAATAGAAAAATTGCATTTATTTATTTATTGGCATTATTGTGCTGTTCCGTCCACCCACTCCCATTACTATATAAACACCCAAGGAGCCAAAGCATGCAGGGCTGTAAACACCAGCAAGCTCCACTGGAGGTAAGTCTGCAAGGTGTTTGACTTCTTAATCGATAGTATATGGTAATAAATACTATTTAAAATAGAAATTTGCATTTATTTATTTATTTGCATTTTTGTGCTGTTCCGTCCGCCCACTCCCATTACTATATAAACACCCAAGGAGCCAAAGCATGCAGGGCTGTAAACACCAGCAAGCTGCACTGGAGGTAAGTCTGCAACGTGGTTGACCACTTAATGGATAATATATGAAAATAAATACTATTTAAAATGGAAATTTGCATTATTTATTTGCATTACTGTGCTGTTCCGTCTGCCCACTCCCATTACTATATAAACACCCAAGGAGCCGAAGCATGCAGGGCTGTGAACACCAACAAGCTCCACTGGAGGTAAGTCTGCAACGTGGTTGACTTCTTAATTGATAGTATATGGTAATAAATACTCTTTAAAATAGAAATTTGCATTTATTTATTTATTTTCATTATTGTGCTGTTCCGTCCGCCCACTCCCATTACTATATAAACACCCAAGGAGCCAAAGCATGCAGGGCTGTAAACACCAGCAAGCTCCACTGGAGGTAAGTCTGCAACGTGGTTGACTTCTTAATTGATAGTATATGGTAATAAATACTATTTAAAATAGAAATTTGCATTTATTTATTTGTTTGCATTATTGTGCTGTTCCGTCCGCCCACTCCCATTACTATATAAACACCCAAGGAGCCAAAGCATGCAGGGCTGTAAACACCAGCAAGATCCACTGAAGGTAAGTCTGCAACGTGGTTGACTTCTTAATTTATAGTATATGGTAATAAATACTATTTAAAATAGAAATTTGCATTTATTTATTTATTTCCATTATTGTGCTGTTCCGTCCGCCCACTCCCATTACTATATAAACACCCAAGGAGCCAAAGCATGCAGGACTGTAAACACCAGCAAGCTCCACTGGAGTTAAGTCTGCAACGTGGTGGACTTCTTAATTGATAGTATATCGTAATAAATACTATTTAAAATAGAAATTTGCATAGATATATTTATTTGCATTATTGTGCTGTTCCGTCCGCCCACTCCCATTACTATATAAACACCCAAGAAGTCAAAGCATGCAGGGCTGTAAACATCAGCAAGCTCCACTTGATAAGTCTGCAACGTGGTTGACTTCTTAATTGATAGTATATGGTAATAAATACTATTCAAAATAGAAATTTGCATTTATTTATTTATTTGCATTATTGTGCTGTTCCGTCCGCCCACTCCCATTACTATATAAACACCCAAGGAGCCAAAGCATGCAGGGCTATAAACACCAGCAAGCTCCCTGGAGGTAAGTCTTCAACGTGGTTGACCTCTTAATTGATAGTATATGGTAATAAATACTATTTAAAATAGAAATTTGGATTTATTTATTTATTTGCATTTTTGTGCTGTTCCGTCCGCCCACTCCCATTACTATATAAACACCCAAGGAGCCAAAGCATGCAGGGCTGTAAACACCAGCAAGCTGCACTGGAGGTAAGTCTGCAACGTGGTTGACTTCTTAATTGATAGTTATTGGTAATAAATACTATTTAAATTGAAATTTGAATTTACTTATTTATTTTCATTATTGTGCTGCTCCGTCAGCCCACTCCCATTACTATATAAACACCCAAGGAGCCAAAGCATGCAGGGCTGTGAACACCAACAAACTCCACTGGAGGTAAGTCTGCAACGTGGTTGACTTCTTAATTGATAGTATATGGTCATAAATACTATTTAAAATAGAAATTTGCATTTATTTATTTATTTGCATTATTGTGCTGTTCCGTCCGCCCACTCCCATTACTATATAAACACCCAAGGAGCCAAAGCATGCAGGGCTGTAAACACCAGCAAGCTCCACTGGAGGTCAGTCTGCAACGTGGATGACTTCTTAATTGATAGTATATGGTAATAAATACAATTTAAAATATACATTTGCATTTATTTATTTATTTGCATTATTGTGCTGTTCCGTCCGCCCACTCTCAATACTATATAAACACCCAATGAGCCGAATCATGCAGGGCTGTAAAAACCAGCATGCTCCACTGGAGGTAAGTCTGCATTTTGGTTGACTTCTTAATTGATAGTATATCGTAATAAATATTATTTAAAATAGAAATTTGCATTTATTTATTTATTTGCATTATTGTGCTGTTCCGTCAGCCCACACCCATTACTATATAAACACCCAAGGAGCCAAAGTATGCAGGGCTGTAAACACCAGCAAGCTCCACTGGAGGTAAGTCTGCAACGTGGTTGACTTCTCAATTGATAGTATATGGTTATAAGTACTATTTAGAATAGAAATTTGCATTTATTTATTTATTTACATTATTGTGCTGTTCCGTCCGCCCACTCCCATTACTATATAACCACCCAAGGAGCCAAAGCATGCAGGGCTGTAAACACCAGCAAGCTCCACTGGAGGTAAGTCTGCTACGTGGTTGACTTCTTAATTGATAGTATATGGTAATAAATACTATTTAAAATAGAAATTTGCATTTATTTATTTATTTGCATTATTGTGCTGTTCCGTCCGCCCACTCCTATTACTATATAAACACCCAAGGAGCCAAAGCATGCAGGGCTGTAAACACCAACAAGCTCCACTGGAGGGCAGTCTGCAACGTGGATGACTTCTTAATTGATAGTATATGGTAATAAATACAATTTAAAATATACATTTGCATTTATTTATTTATTTGCATTATTGTGCTGTTCCGTCCGCCCACTCTCATTACTATATAAACACCCAATGAGCCAAATCATGCAGGGCTGTAAACACCAGCATGCTCCACTGGAGGTAAGTCTGCAACGTGGTTGACTTCTTAATTGATAGTATATGGTAATAAATACTATTTAAAATAGAAATTTGCATTTATTTATTTATTTGCATTATTGTGCTGTTCCGTCCGCCCACTCCCATTACTTTATAAACACCCAAGGAGCCAAAGCATGAAGGGCTGTAAACACCAGCAAGCTCCACTGGAGGTAAGTCTGCAACGTGGTTGACTTCTTAATTGATAGTATATGGAAATAAGTACTATTTAAAATATACATTTGCATTTATTTATTTATTTGCATTATTGTGCTGTTCCATCTGCCCATTCCCATTACTATATAAACACCCAAGGAGCCAAAGCATGCAGGGCTGTGAACACCAACAAGCTCCACTGGAGGTAAGTCTGCAACGTGGTTGACTTCTTAATTGATAGTATATGGTCATAAATACTATTTAAAATAGAAATTTGCATTTATTTATTTATGTGCATTATTGTGCTGTTCCGTCCGCCCACTCCCACTACTATATAAACACCCAAGGAGCCAAAGCATGCAGGGCTGTAAACACCAGCAAGCTCCACTGGAGGTAAGTCTGCAACGTGGTTGACTTCTTAATTGATAGTATATGGTAATAAAAACTATTTAAAATAGAAATTTGCATTTATTTTTTTATTTGCAATCTTGTGCTGTTCCGTCAACCCACTCCCATTTCTATATAAACACCCAAGGAGCCAAAGCATGCAGGGCTGTGAACACCAACAAGCTCCACTGGAAGTCAGTCTGCAACGTGGTTGACTTTTTAATTGATAGTATATGGTAATAAATACTGTTTAAAATAGAAATTTGCATTTATTTATTTATTTGAATTATTGTGCTGTTCCGTCCGCCCACTCCCATTACTATATAAAAACCCAAGGAGCCAAAGCATGCAGGGCTGTAAACACCAGCAAGCTCCACTGGAGGTAAGTCTGCAACGTGGTGGACTTCTTAATTGATAGTATATGGTAATAAATACTATTTAAAATAGAAACTTGCATTTATTTATTTATTCGCATTATTGTGCTGTTCTGTCCGCCCACTCCCATTACTATATAAACACCCAAGGAGCCAAAGCATGCAGGGCTGTAAAAACCATCAAACTCCACTGGAGGTAAGTCTGCAACGTGGTTGACCTCTTAATTGATAGTATCTGGTAATAAATACTATTTAAAATGGAAACTTGCATTTATTTATTTATTTGCATTATTGTGCTGTTCTGTCCGCCCACTCCCATTACTATATAAACACCCAAGAAGCCAAAGCTTGCAGGGCTGTAAACACCAGCAAGCTGCACTGGAGATAAATCTGCAACGTGGTTGACTTCTTAATTGATAGTAAATGGTAATAAATACTATTTAAAATAGAAATTTGCATTTATTTTTTTGTTGGAATTCTTGTGCTGTTCCGTCCGCCCACTCCCATTTCTATATATACACCCAAGGAGCCAAAGCATGCAGGGCTGTGAACACCAACAAGATCCACTGGAGGTCAGTCTGCAACGTGGATGACTTCTTAATTGATAGTATATGGTAATAAATACAATTTAAAATATACATTTGCATTTATTTATTTATTTGCATTATTGTGCTGTTCCATCTGCCCATTCCCATTACTATATAAACACCCAAGGAGCCAAAGCATGCAGGGCTGTGAACACCAACAAGCTCCACTGGAGGTAAGTCTGCAACGTGGTTGACTTCTTAATTGATAGTATATGGTCATAAATACTATTTAAAATAGAAATTTGCATTTATTTATTTATGTGCATTATTGTGCTGTTCCGTCCGCCCACTCCCACTACTATATAAACACCCAAGGAGCCAAAGCATGCAGGGCTGTAAACACCAGCAAGCTCCACTGGAGGTAAGTCTGCAACGTGGTTGACTTCTTAATTGATAGTATATGGTAATAAATACTATTTAAAATAGAAATTTGCATTTATTTATTTATTTGCATTATTGTGCTGTTCCGTCCGCCCACTCCTATTACTATATAAACACCCAAGGAGCCAAAGCATGCAGGGCTGTAAACACCAACAAGCTCCACTGGAGGGCAGTCTGCAACGTGGATGACTTCTTAATTGATAGTATATGGTAATAAATACAATTTAAAATATACATTTGCATTTATTTATTTATTTGCATTATTGTGCTGTTCCGTCCGCCCACTCTCATAACTATATAAACACCCAATGAGCCAAATCATGCAGGGCTGTAAACACCAGCATGCTCCACTGGAGGTAAGTCTGCAACGTGGTTGACTTATTAATTGATAGTATATGGTAATAAATACTATTTAAAATAGAAATTTGCATTTATTTATTTATTTGCATTATTGTGCTGTTCCGTCCGCCCACTCCCATTACTTTATAAACACCCAAGGAGCCAAAGCATGCAGGGCTGTAAACACCAGCAAGCTCCACTGGAGGTAAGTCTGCAACGTGGTTGACTTCTTAATTGATAGTATATGGAAATAAGTACTATTTAAAATAGAAATTTGCATTTATTTATTTATTTGCGTTATTGTGCTGTTCCGTCCGCTCACTCCCATTACTATATAAACACCCTAGGAGCCAAAGCACGCAGGGCTGTAAACACCAGCAAACTCGACTGGAGGTCAGTCTTCAACGTGGTTGACCTCTTAATTGATAGTATATAGTAATAAATACTATTTAAAATTGAAATTTGCATTTATTTATTTATTTGCATAATTGTGCTGTTCCGTCCGGCCACTCCCATTACTATATAAACACCCAAGGAGCCAAAGCATGCAGGGCTGTAAACACCAACAAGCTCCACTGGAGGTAAGTCTGCAACGTGGTTGACTTCTTAATTGATAGTATATGGAAATAAGTACTATTTAAAATATACATTTGCATTTATTTATTTATTTGCATTATTGTGCTGTTCCATCTGCCCATTCCCATTACTATATAAACACCCAAGGAGCCAAAGCATGCAGGGCTGTGAACACCAACAAGCTCCACTGGAGGTAAGTCTGCAACGTGGTTGACTTCTTAATTGATAGTATATGGTCATAAATACTATTTAAAATAGAAATTTGCATTTATTTATTTATGTGCATTATTGTGCTGTTCCGTCCGCCCACTCCCGCTACTATATAAACACCCAAGGAGCCAAAGCATGCAGGGCTGTAAACACCAGCAAGCTCCACTGGAGGTAAGTCTGCAACGTGGTTGACTTCTTAATTGATAGTATATGGTAATAAATACTATTTAAAATAGAAATTTGCATTTATTTATTTATTTGCATTATTGTGCTGTTCCGTCCGCCCACTCCTATTACTATATAAACACCCAAGGAGCCAAAGCATGCAGGGCTGTAAACACCAACAAGCTCCACTGGAGGGCAGTCTGCAACGTGGATGACTTCTTAATTGATAGTATATGGTAATAAATACAATTTAAAATATACATTTGCATTTATTTATTTATTTGCATTATTGTGCTGTTCCGTCCGCCCACTCTCATTACTATATAAACACCCAATGAGCCAAATCATGCAGGGCTGTAAACACCAGCATGCTCCACTGGAGGTAAGTCTGCAACGTGGTTGACTTCTTAATTGATAGTATATGGTAATAAATACTATTTAAAATAGAAATTTGCATTTATTTATTTATTTGCATTATTGTGCTGTTCCGTCCGCCCACTCCCATTACTTTATAAACACCCAAGGAGCCAAAGCATGCAGGGCTGTAAACACCAGCAAGCTCCACTGGAGGTAAGTCTGCAACGTGGTTGACTTCTTAATTGATAGTATATGGAAATAAGTACTATTTAAAATAGAAATTTGCATTTATTTATTTATTTGCGTTATTGTGCTGTTCCGTCCGCTCACTCCCATTACTATATAAACACCCTAGGAGCCAATGCATGCAGGGCTGTAAACACCAGCAAACTCGACTGGAGGTCAGTCTTCAACGTGGTTGACCTCTTAATTGATAGTATATGGTAATAAATACTATTTAAAATAGAAATTTGCATTTATTTATTTATCTGCATTATTGTGCTGTTCCGTCCGCCCACTCCCATTACTATATAAACAAGCAAGGAGCCAAAGCATGCAGGGCTGTAAACACCAGCAAGCTGCACTGGAGGTAAATCTGCATCGTGGTTGACTCCTTAATTGATAGTTATTGGTAATAAATACTATTTAAATTGAAATTTGAATTGACATATTTATTTGCATTATTGTGCTGTTCCGTCCGCCCACTCCCATTACTATATAAACACCCAAGAAGCCAAAGCATGCAGGGCTGTGAACACCAACAAGCTCCACTGGAGGTAAGTCTGCAACGTGGTTGACTTCTTAATTGATAGTATATGGTAATAAATACTATTTAAAATAGAAATTTGCATAGATATATTTATTTGCATTATTGTGCTGTTCCGTCCGCCCACTCCAATTACTATATAAACATCCAAGGAACAAAGCATGCAGGCCTGTAAACACCAGCAAGCTCCACTAGAGGTAAGTCTGCAACGTGGTTGACTTCTTAATTGATAGTATATGGTAATAAATACTATTTAAAATAGAAACTTGCATTTATTTATTTATTTGCATTATTGTGCTGTTCCGTCCGCCCACTCCCATTACTATATAAACACCCAAGGAGCCAAAGCATGCAGGGCTGTAAAAACCAGCAAACTCCACTGAAGGTAATTCTGCAACGTGGTTGACTTCTTAATTGATAGTATCTGGTAATAAATACTATTTATAATAGAAATTTGCATTTATTTTTTTATTTGCATTATTGTGCTGTTCCGTCCGCCCACTCCCATTACTATATAAACACCAAAGGAGGCAAAGCATGCGGGGCTGTGAACACCAACAAGCACCACTGGAGGTACGTCTGCAACGTGGTTGACTTCTTAATTGATAGTATATGGTAATAAGTACTATTTAAAATAGAAAAATTGCATTTATTTATTTATTGGCATTATTGTGCTGTTCCGTCCACCCACTCCCATTACTATATAAACACCCAAGGAGCCAAAGCATGCAGGGCTGTAAACACCAGCAAGCTCCACTGGAGGTAAGTCTGCAAGGTGTTTGACTTCTTAATCGATAGTATATGGTAATAAATACTATTTAAAATAGAAATTTGCATTTATTTATTTATTTGCATTTTTGTGCTGTTCCGTCCGCCCACTCCCATTACTATATAAACACCCAAGGAGCCAAAGCATGCAGGGCTGTAAACACCAGCAAGCTGCACTGGAGGTAAGTCTGCAACGTGGTTGACCACTTAATGGATAATATATGAAAATAAATACTATTTAAAATGGAAATTTGCATTATTTATTTGCATTACTGTGCTGTTCCGTCTGCCCACTCCCATTACTATATAAACACCCAAGGAGCCGAAGCATGCAGGGCTGTGAACACCAACAAGCTCCACTGGAGGTAAGTCTGCAACGTGGTTGACTTCTTAATTGATAGTATATGGTAATAAATACTCTTTAAAATAGAAATTTGCATTTATTTATTTATTTTCATTATTGTGCTGTTCCGTCCGCCCACTCCCATTACTATATAAACACCCAAGGAGCCAAAGCATGCAGGGCTGTAAACACCAGCAAGCTCCACTGGAGGTAAGTCTGCAACGTGGTTGACTTCTTAATTGATAGTATATGGTAATAAATACTATTTAAAATAGAAATTTGCATTTATTTATTTGTTTGCATTATTGTGCTGTTCCGTCCGCCCACTCCCATTACTATATAAACACCCAAGGAGCCAAAGCATGCAGGGCTGTAAACACCAGCAAGATCCACTGAAGGTAAGTCTGCAACGTGGTTGACTTCTTAATTTATAGTATATGGTAATAAATACTATTTAAAATAGAAATTTGCATTTATTTATTTATTTCCATTATTGTGCTGTTCCGTCCGCCCACTCCCATTACTATATAAACACCCAAGGAGCCAAAGCATGCAGGACTGTAAACACCAGCAAGCTCCACTGGAGTTAAGTCTGCAACGTGGTGGACTTCTTAATTGATAGTATATCGTAATAAATACTATTTAAAATAGAAATTTGCATAGATATATTTATTTGCATTATTGTGCTGTTCCGTCCGCCCACTCCCATTACTATATAAACACCCAAGAAGTCAAAGCATGCAGGGCTGTAAACATCAGCAAGCTCCACTTGATAAGTCTGCAACGTGGTTGACTTCTTAATTGATAGTATATGGTAATAAATACTATTCAAAATAGAAATTTGCATTTATTTATTTATTTGCATTATTGTGCTGTTCCGTCCGCCCACTCCCATTACTATATAAACACCCAAGGAGCCAAAGCATGCAGGGCTATAAACACCAGCAAGCTCCCTGGAGGTAAGTCTTCAACGTGGTTGACCTCTTAATTGATAGTATATGGTAATAAATACTATTTAAAATAGAAATTTGGATTTATTTATTTATTTGCATTTTTGTGCTGTTCCGTCCGCCCACTCCCATTACTATATAAACACCCAAGGAGCCAAAGCATGCAGGGCTGTAAACACCAGCAAGCTGCACTGGAGGTAAGTCTGCAACGTGGTTGACTTCTTAATTGATAGTTATTGGTAATAAATACTATTTAAATTGAAATTTGAATTTACTTATTTATTTTCATTATTGTGCTGCTCCGTCAGCCCACTCCCATTACTATATAAACACCCAAGGAGCCAAAGCATGCAGGGCTGTGAACACCAACAAACTCCACTGGAGGTAAGTCTGCAACGTGGTTGACTTCTTAATTGATAGTATATGGTCATAAATACTATTTAAAATAGAAATTTGCATTTATTTATTTATTTGCATTATTGTGCTGTTCCGTCCGCCCACTCCCATTACTATATAAACACCCAAGGAGCCAAAGCATGCAGGGCTGTAAACACCAGCAAGCTCCACTGGAGGTCAGTCTGCAACGTGGATGACTTCTTAATTGATAGTATATGGTAATAAATACAATTTAAAATATACATTTGCATTTATTTATTTATTTGCATTATTGTGCTGTTCCGTCCGCCCACTCTCAATACTATATAAACACCCAATGAGCCGAATCATGCAGGGCTGTAAAAACCAGCATGCTCCACTGGAGGTAAGTCTGCATTTTGGTTGACTTCTTAATTGATAGTATATCGTAATAAATATTATTTAAAATAGAAATTTGCATTTATTTATTTATTTGCATTATTGTGCTGTTCCGTCAGCCCACACCCATTACTATATAAACACCCAAGGAGCCAAAGTATGCAGGGCTGTAAACACCAGCAAGCTCCACTGGAGGTAAGTCTGCAACGTGGTTGACTTCTCAATTGATAGTATATGGTTATAAGTACTATTTAGAATAGAAATTTGCATTTATTTATTTATTTACATTATTGTGCTGTTCCGTCCGCCCACTCCCATTACTATATAACCACCCAAGGAGCCAAAGCATGCAGGGCTGTAAACACCAGCAAGCTCCACTGGAGGTAAGTCTGCTACGTGGTTGACTTCTTAATTGATAGTATATGGTAATAAATACTATTTAAAATAGAAATTTGCATTTATTTATTTATTTGCATTATTGTGCTGTTCCGTCCGCCCACTCCTATTACTATATAAACACCCAAGGAGCCAAAGCATGCAGGGCTGTAAACACCAACAAGCTCCACTGGAGGGCAGTCTGCAACGTGGATGACTTCTTAATTGATAGTATATGGTAATAAATACAATTTAAAATATACATTTGCATTTATTTATTTATTTGCATTATTGTGCTGTTCCGTCCGCCCACTCTCATTACTATATAAACACCCAATGAGCCAAATCATGCAGGGCTGTAAACACCAGCATGCTCCACTGGAGGTAAGTCTGCAACGTGGTTGACTTCTTAATTGATAGTATATGGTAATAAATACTATTTAAAATAGAAATTTGCATTTATTTATTTATTTGCATTATTGTGCTGTTCCGTCCGCCCACTCCCATTACTTTATAAACACCCAAGGAGCCAAAGCATGAAGGGCTGTAAACACCAGCAAGCTCCACTGGAGGTAAGTCTGCAACGTGGTTGACTTCTTAATTGATAGTATATGGAAATAAGTACTATTTAAAATATACATTTGCATTTATTTATTTATTTGCATTATTGTGCTGTTCCATCTGCCCATTCCCATTACTATATAAACACCCAAGGAGCCAAAGCATGCAGGGCTGTGAACACCAACAAGCTCCACTGGAGGTAAGTCTGCAACGTGGTTGACTTCTTAATTGATAGTATATGGTCATAAATACTATTTAAAATAGAAATTTGCATTTATTTATTTATGTGCATTATTGTGCTGTTCCGTCCGCCCACTCCCACTACTATATAAACACCCAAGGAGCCAAAGCATGCAGGGCTGTAAACACCAGCAAGCTCCACTGGAGGTAAGTCTGCAACGTGGTTGACTTCTTAATTGATAGTATATGGTAATAAATACTATTTAAAATAGAAATTTGCATTTATTTATTTATTTGCATTATTGTGCTGTTCCGTCCGCCCACTCCTATTACTATATAAACACCCAAGGAGCCAAAGCATGCAGGGCTGTAAACACCAACAAGCTCCACTGGAGGGCAGTCTGCAACGTGGATGACTTCTTAATTGATAGTATATGGTAATAAATACAATTTAAAATATTCATTTGCATTTATTTATTTATTTGCATTATTGTGCTGTTCCGTCCGCCCACTCTCATTACTATATAAACACCCAATGAGCCAAATCATGCAGGGCTGTAAACACCAGCATGCTCCACTGGAGGTAAGTCTGCAACGTGGTTGACTTCTTAATTGATAGTATATGGTAATAAATACTATTTAAAATAGAAATTTGCATTTATTTATTTATTTGCATTATTGTGCTGTTCCGTCCGCCCACTCCCATTACTTTATAAACACCCAAGGAGCCAAAGCATGCAGGGCTGTAAACACCAGCAAGCTCCACTGGAGGTAAGTCTGCAACGTGGTTGACTTCTTAATTGATAGTATATGGAAATAAGTACTATTTAAAATAGAAATTTGCATTTATTTATTTATTTGCGTTATTGTGCTGTTCCGTCCGCTCACTCCCATTACTATATAAACACCCTAGGAGCCAATGCATGCAGGGCTGTAAACACCAGCAAACTCGACTGGAGGTCAGTCTTCAACGTGGTTGACCTCTTAATTGATAGTATATGGTAATAAATACTATTTAAAATAGAAATTTGCATTTATTTATTTATTTGCATTATTGTGCTGTTCCGTCCGCCCACTCCCATTACTATATAAACAAGCAAGGAGCCAAAGCATGCAGGGCTGTAAACACCAGCAAGCTGCACTGGAGGTAAATCTGCATCATGGTTGACTCCTTAATTGATAGTTATTGGTAATAAATACTATTTAAATTGAATTTTAAATTGACATATTTATTTGCATTATTGTGCTGTTCCGTCCGCCCACTCCCATTACTATATAAACACCCAAGAAGCCAAAGCATGCAGGGCTGTGAACACCAACAAGCTCCACTGGAGGTAAGTCTGCAACGTGGTTGACTTCTTAATTGATAGTATATGGTAATAAATACTATTTAAAATTGAAATTTGCATTTATTTATTTATTTGCATAATTGTGCTGTTCCGTCCACCCACTCCCATTACTATATAAACACCCAAGGAGCCAAAGCATGCAGGGCTGTAAACACCAGCAAGCTCCACTGGAGGTAAGTCTGCAACGTGGTGGACTTCTTAATTGATAGTATATGGTAATAAATACTATTTAAAATAGAAATTTGCATAGATATATTTATTTGCATTATTGTGCTGTTCCGTCCGCCCACTCCCATTACTATATAAACACCCAAGAAGTCAAAGCATGCAGGGCTGTAAACACCAGCAGGCTCCACTTGAGGTAAGTCTGCAACGTGGTTGACTTCTTAATTGATAGTATATGGTAATAAATACTATTCAAAATAGAAATTTGCATTTATTTATTTATTTGCATTATTGTGCTTTTCCGTCCGCCCACCCCCATTACTATATAAACACCCAAGGAGCCAAAGCATGCAGGGCTATAAACACCAGCAAGCTCCACTGGAGGTAGGTCTTGAACGTGGTTGACCTCTTAATTGATAGTATATGGTAATAAATACTATTTGAAATAGAAATTTGGATTTATTTATTTATTTGCATTTTTGTGCTGTTCCGTCCGCCCACTCCCATTACTATATAAACACCCAAGGAGCCAAAGCATGCAGGGCTGTAAACACCAGCTAGCTCCACTGGAGGTAAGTCTGCAACGTGGTTGACTTCTTAATTGATAGTATATGGTAATAAATACTATTTAAAACAGAAACTTGCATTTATTTATTCATTTGCATTATTGTGCTGTTCCGTCCGCCCACTCCCATTACTATATAAACACCCAAGGAGCCAAAGCATGCAGGGCTGTAAAAACCAGCAAAATCCACTGGAGGTAAGTCTGCAACGTGGTTGTCTTCTTAATTGATAGTATATGGTAATAAATACTATTTAAAGTAGAAATTTGCATTTATTTATTTATTTGCATTATTGTGCTGTTCCGTCAGCCCACTCCCGTTACTATATAAACACCCAAGAAGCCAAAGCATGCAGGGCTGTAAACACCAGCAAGCTGCACTGGAGGTAAATCTGCAACGTGGTTGACTTCTTAATTGATAGTATCTGGTAATAAATTCTATTTATAATAGAAATTTGCATTTATTTATTTATTTGCATTATTGTGCTGTTCCGTCCGCCCACTCCCATTACTATATAAACACCAAAGGAGGCAAAGCATGCGGGGCTGTGAACACCAACAAGCACCACTGGAGGTACGTCTGCAACGTGGTTGACTTCTTAATTGATAGTATATGGTAATAAGTACTATTTAAAATAGAAAAATTGCATTTATTTATTTATTGGCATTATTGTGCTGTTCCGTCCACCCACTCCCATTAATATATAAACACCCAAGGAGCCAAAGCATGCAGGGCTGTAAACACCAGCAAGCTCCACTGGAGGTAAGTCTGCAAGGTGGTTGACTTCTTAATCGATAGTATATGGTAATAAATACTATTTAAAATAGAAATTTGCATTTATTTATTTATTTGCATTTTTGTGCTGTTCCGTCCACCCATTCCCATTACTATATAAACACCAAAGGAGCCAAAGCATGCAGGGCTGTAAACACCAGCAAGCTCCACTTGAGGTAAGTCTGCAACGTGGTTGACTTCTTAATTGATAGTATATGGTAATAAATACTATTTAAAATAGAAATTTGCATTTATTTATTTATTTGCATTATTGTGCTGTTTTGTCCGCCAACTCCCATTACTATATAAACACCCAAGGATCCAAAGCATGCAGGGATGTAAACACCAGCAAGCTCCACTGGAGGTAAGTCTGCAACGTGGTTGACCTCATAATTGATAGTATATGGTAATAAATACTATTTAAAATAGAAATTTGCATTTATTTTTTTTATTTGCATTATTGTGCTGTTCCGTCCGCCCACTCCCATTACTATATAAACACCCAAGGAGCCAAAGCATGCAGGGCTGTAAACACCAGCAAGCTGCACTGGAGGTAAGTCTGCAACGTGGTTGACCACTTAATGGATAATATATGGAAATAAATACTATTTAAAATGGAAATTTGCATTTATTTATTTATTTGCATTACTGTGCTGTTCCGTCTGCCCACTCCCATTACTATATAAACACCCAAGGAGCCGAAGCATGCAGGGCTGTGAACACCAACAAGCTCCACTGGAGGTAAGTCTGCAACGTGGTTGACTTCTTAATTGATAGTATATGGTAATAAATACTCTTTAAAATAGAAATTTGCATTTATTTATTTATTTTCATTATTGTGCTGTTCCGTCCGCCCACTCCCATTACTATATAAACACCCAAGGAGCCAAAGCATGCAGGGCTGTAAACACCAGCAAGCTCCACTGGAGGTAAGTCTGCAACGTGGTTGACTTCTTAATTGATAGTATATGGTAATAAATACTATTTAAAATAGAAATTTGCATTTATTTATTAGTTTGCATTATTGTGCTGTTCCGTCCGCCCACTCCCATTACTATATAAACACCCAAGGAGCCAAAGCATGCAGGGCTGTAAACACCAGCAAGCTCCACTGAAGGTAAGTCTGCAACGTGGTTGACTTCTTAATTTATAGTATATGGTAATAAATACTATTTAAAATAGAAATTTGCATTTATTTATTTGTTTGCATTATTGTGCTGTTCCGTCCGCCCACTCCCATTACTATATAAACACCCAAGAAGCCAAAGCATGCAGGGCTGTAAACACCAGCAAGCTGCACTGGAGATAAATCTGCAACGTGGTTGACTTCTTAATTGATAGTATATGGTAATAAATACTATTTAAAATAGAAATTTGCATAGATATATTTATTTGCATCCTTGTGCTGTTCCGTCCGCCCACTCCCATTTCTATATAAACACCCAAGGAGCCAAACATGCAGGGCTGTGAACACCAACAAGCACCACTGGTGGTCAGTCTGCAACGTGGTTGACTTCTTAATTGATAGTATATGGTAATAAATACTATTTAAAATAGAAATTTGCATAGATATATTTATTTGCATTATTGTGCTGTTCCGTCCGCCCACTCCAATTACTATATAAACACCCAAGGAACAAAGCATGCAGGCCTGTAAACACCAGCAAGCTCCACTAGAGGTAAGTCTGCAACGTGGTTGACTTCTTAATTGATAGTATATGGTAATAAATACTATTTAAAATAGAAACTTGCATTTATTTATTTATTTGCATTATTGTGCTGTTCCGTCCGCCCACTCCCATTACTATATAAACACCCAAGGAGCCAAAGCATGCAGGGCTGTAAAAACCAGCAAACTCCACTGGAGGTAATTCTGCAACGTGGTTGACTTCTTAATTGATAGTATCTGGTAATAAATTCTATTTATAATAGAAATTTGCATTTATTTATTTATTTGCATTATTGTGCTGTTCCGTCCGCCCACTCCCATTACTATATAAACACCAAAGGAGGCAAAGCATGCGGGGCTGTGAACACCAACAAGCACAACTGGAGGTACGTCTGCAACGTGGTTGACTTCTTAATTGATAGTATATGGTAATAAGTACTATTTAAAATAGAAAAATTGCATTTATTTATTTATTGGCATTATTGTGCGGTTCCGTCCACCCACTCCCATTAATATATAAACACCCAAGGAGCCAAAGCATGCAGGGCTGTAAACACCAGCAAGCTCCACTGGAGGTAAGTCTGCAAGGTGGTTGACTTCTTAATCGATAGTATATGGTAATAAATACTATTTAAAATAGAAATTTGCATTTATTTATTTATTTGCATTTTTGTGCTGTTCCGTCCACCCATTCCCATTACTATATAAACACCAAAGGAGCCAAAGCATGCAGGGCTGTAAACACCAGCAAGCTCCACTTGAGGTAAGTCTGCAACGTGGTTGACTTCTTAATTGATAGTATATGGTAATAAATACTATTTAAAATAGAAATTTGCATTTATTTATTTATTTGCATTATTGTGCTGTTTTGTCCGCCAACTCCCATTACTATATAAACACCCAAGGATCCAAAGCATGCAGGGATGTAAACACCAGCAAGCTCCACTGGAGGTAAGTCTGCAACGTGGTTGACCTCATAATTGATAGTATATGGTAATAAATACTATTTAAAATAGAAATTTGCATTTATTTTTTTTATTTGCATTATTGTGCTGTTCCGTCCGCCCACTCCCATTACTATATAAACACCCAAGGAGCCAAAGCATGCAGGGCTGTAAACACCAGCAAGCTGCACTGGAGGTAAGTCTGCAACGTGGTTGACCACTTAATGGATAATATATGGAAATAAATACTATTTAAAATGGAAATTTGCATTTATTTATTTATTTGCATTACTGTGCTGTTCCGTCTGCCCACTCCCATTACTATATAAACACCCAAGGAGCCGAAGCATGCAGGGCTGTGAACACCAACAAGCTCCACTGGAGGTAAGTCTGCAACGTGGTTGACTTCTTAATTGATAGTATATGGTAATAAATACTCTTTAAAATAGAAATTTGCATTTATTTATTTATTTTCATTATTGTGCTGTTCCGTCCGCCCACTCCCATTACTATATAAACACCCAAGGAGCCAAAGCAAGCAGGGCTGTAAACACCAGCAAGCTCCACTGGAGGTAAGTCTGCAACGTGGTTGACTTCTTAATTGATAGTATATGGTAATAAATACTATTTAAAATAGAAATTTGCATTTATTTATTTGTTTGCATTATTGTGCTGTTCCGTCCGCCCACTCCCATTACTATATAAACACCCAAGGAGCCAAAGCATGCAGGGCTGTAAACACCAGCAAGCTCCACTGAAGGTAAGTCTGCAACGTGGTTGACTTCTTAATTTATAGTATATGGTAATAAATACTATTTAAAATAGAAATTTGCATTTATTTATTTATTTGCATTATTGTGCTGTTCCGTCCGCCCACTCCCATTACTATATAAACACCCAAGGAGCCAAAGCATGCAGGGCTGTAAACACCAGCAAGCTCCACTGGAGTTAAGTCTGCAACGTGGTGGACTTCTTAATTGATAGTATATCGTAATAAATACTATTTAAAATAGAAATTTGCATAGATATATTTATTTGCATTATTGTGCTGTTCCGTCCGCCCACTCCCATTACTATATAAACACCCAAGAAGTCAAAGCATGCAGGGCTGTAAACATCAGCAAGCTCCACTTGATAAGTCTGCAACGTGGTTGACTTCTTAATTGATAGTATATGGTAATAAATACTATTCAAAATAGAAATTTGCATTTATTTATTTATTTGCATTATTGTGCTGTTCCGTCCGCCCACTCCCATTACTATATAAACTCCCAAGGAGCCAAAGCATGCAGGGCTATAAACACCAGCAAGCTCCACTGGAGGTAAGTCTTCAACGTGGTTGACCTCTTAATTGATAGTATATGGTAATAAATACTATTTAAAATAGAAATTTGGATTTATTTATTTATTTGCATTTTTGTGCTGTTCCGTCCGCCCACTCCCATTACTATATAAACACCCAAGGAGCCAAAGCATGCAGGGCTGTAAACACCAGCAAGCTGCACTGGAGGTAAGTCTGCAACGTGGTTGACTTCTTAATTGATAGTTATTGGTAATAAATACTATTTAAATTGAAATTTGAATTTACTTATTTATTTTCATTATTGTGCTGCTCCGTCAGCCCACTCCCATTACTATATAAACACCCAAGGAGCCAAAGCATGCAGGGATGTGAACACCAACAAACTCCACTGGAGGTAAGTCTGCAACGTGGTTGACTTCTTAATTGATAGTATATGGTCATAAATACTATTTAAAATAGAAATTTGCATTTATTTATTTATTTGCATTATTGTGCTGTTCCGTCCGCCCACTCCCATTACTATATAAACACCCAAGGAGCCAAAGCATGCAGGGCTGTAAACACCAGCAAGCTCCACTGGAGGTCAGTCTGCAACGTGGATGACTTCTTAATTGATAGTATATGGTAATAAATACAATTTAAAATATACATTTGCATTTATTTATTTATTTGCATTATTGTGCTGTTCCGTCCGCCCACTCTCATTACTATATAAACACCCAATGAGCCAAATTTATGCAGGGCTGTAAACACCAGCATGCTCCACTGGAGGTAAGTCTGCATTGTGGTTGACTTCTTAATTGATAGTATATCATAATAAATACTATTTAAAATAGAAATTTGCATTTATTTATTTATTTGCATTATTGTGCTGTTCCGTCCGCCCACACCCATTACTATATAAACACCCAAGGAGCCAAAGTATGCAGGGCTGTAAACACCAGCAAGCTCCACTGGAGGTAAGTCTGCAACGTGGTTGACTTCTCAATTGATAGTATATGGTTATAAGTACTATTTAGAATAGAAATTTGCATTTATTTATTTATTTGCATTATTGTGCTGTTCCGTCCGCCCACTCCCATTACTATATAACCACCCAAGGAGCCAAAGCATGCAGGGCTGTAAACACCAGCAAGCTCCACTGGAGGTAAGTCTGCTACGTGGTTGACTTCTTAATTGATAGTATATGGTAATAAATACTATTTAAAATAGAAATTTGCATTTATTTATTTATTTGCATTATTGTGCTGTTCCGTCCGCCCACTCCCATTACTATATAAACACCCAAGGAGCCAAGCATGCAGGGCTGTAAACACCAACAAGCTCCACTGGAGGTCAGTCTGCAACGTGGATGACTTCTTAATTGATAGTATATGGTAATAAATACAATTTAAAATATACATTTGCATTTATTTATTTATTTGCATTATTGTGCTGTTCCGTCCGCCGACTCTCATTACTATATAAAGACCCAATGAGCCAAATCATGCAGGGCTGTAAACACCAGCATGCTCCACTGGAGGTACGTCTGCAACGTGGTTGACTTCTTAATTGATAGTATATTGTAATAAATACTATTTAAAATAGAAATTTGCATTTATTTATATATTTGCATTATTGTGCTGTTCCGTCCGCCCACTCCCATTACAATATAAACACCCAAGGAGCCAAAGCATGCAGGGCTGTAAACACCAGCAAGCTCCACTGGAGGTAAGTCTGCAACGTGGTTGACTTCTAAATTGATAGTATATGGTAATAAGTACTATTTAGAATAGAAATTTGCATTTATTTATTTATTTGCGTTATTGTGTTGTTCCGTCCGCCCACTCCCATTACTATATAAACACACAAGGAGCCAAAGCATGCAGGGCTGTAAACACCAGCAAACTCGACTGGAGGTCAGTCTGCAACGTGGTTGACCTCTTAATTGATAGTATATGGTAATAAATACTATTTAAAATAGAAATTTGCATTTATTTTTTTCTTTGCATTATTGTGCTGTTCCGTGCGCCCACTCCCATTACTATATAAACACGCAAGGAGCCAAAGCATGCAGGGCTGTAAACACCAGCAAGCTGCACTGGAGGTAAGTCTGCAACGTGGTTGACTTCTTAATTGATAGTTATTGGTAATAAATACTATTTAAATTGTAATTTGAATTGACTTATTTATTTGCATTATTGTGCTGTTCCGTCCGCCCACTCCCATTACTATATAAACACCCAAGGAGCCAAAGCATGCAGGGCTGTGAACACCAACAAGCTCCACTGGAGGTAAGTCTGCAACGTGGTTGACTTCTTAATTGATAGTATATGGTAATAAATACTATTTAAAATAGAAATTTGCATTTATTTATTTATTTGCATTATTGTGCTGTTCCGTCCGCCCACTCCAATTACTATATAAACACCCAAGGAGCCAAGCATGCAGGGCTGTAAACACCAACAAGCTCCACTGGAGGTCAGTCTGCAACGTGGATGACTTCTTAATTGATAGTATATGGTAATAAATACAATTTAAAATATACATTTGCATTTATTTATTTATTTGCATTATTGTGCTGTTCCGTCCGCCGACTCTCATTACTATATAAACACCCAATGAGCCAAATCATGCAGGGCTGTAAACACCAGCATGCTCCACTGGAGGTAAGTCTGCAACGTGGTTGACTTCTTAATTGATAGTATATCGTAATAAATACTATTTAAAATAGAAATTTGCATTTATTTATATATTTGCATTATTGTGCTGTTCCGTCCGCCCACTCCCATTACTATATAAACACCCAAGGAGCCAAAGCATGCAGGGCTGTAAACACCAGCAAGCTCCACTGGAGGTAAGTCTGCAACGTGGTTGACTTCTAAATTGATAGTATATGGTAATAAGTACTATTTAGAATAGAGATTTGCATTTATTTATTTATTTGCGTTATTGTGTTGTTCCGTCCGCCCACTCCCATTACTATATAAACACACAAGGAGCCAAAGCATGCAGGGCTGTAAACACCAGCAAACTCGACTGGAGGTCAGTCTGCAACGTGGTTGACCTCTTAATTGATAGTATATGGTAATAAATACTATTTAAAATAGAAATTTGCATTTATTTATTTATTTGCATTATTGTGCTGTTCCGTGCGCCCACTCCCATTACTATATAAACACGCAAGGAGCCAAAGCATGCAGGGCTGTAAACACCAGCAAGCTGCACTGGAGGTAAGTCTGCAACGTGGTTAACTTCTTAATTGATAGTTATTGGTAATAAATACTATTTAAATTGAAATTTGAATTTACTTATTTATTTGCATTATTGTGCTGTTCCGTCCGCCCACTCCCATTACTATATAAACACCCAAGGAGCCAAAGCATGCAAGGCTGTGAACACCAACAAGCTCCACTGGAGGTAAGTCTGCAACGTGGTTGACTTCTTAATTGATAGTATATGGTAATAAATACTATTTAAAATAGAAATTTGCATTTATTTATTTATTTGCATTATTGTGCTGTTCCGTCCGCCCACTCCCATTACTATATAACCACCCATGGAGCCAAAGCATGCAGGGCTGTAAACACCAGCAAGCTCCACTGGAGGTAAGTCTGCAACGTGGTTGACTTCTTAATTGATAGTATATGGTAATAAATACTATTTAAAATAGAAATTTGCATTTATTTATTTATTTGCATTATTGTGCTGTTCCGTCCGCCCACTCCCATTACTATATGAACACCCAAGGAGCCAAAGCATGCAGGGCTGTAAACACCAGCAAGCTCCACTGGAGGTAAGTCTGCAACGTGGTGGACTTCTTAATTGATAGTATATCGTAATAAATACTATTTAAAACAGAAATTTGCATAGTTATATTTATTTGGATTATTGTGCTGTTCCGTCCGCCCACTCCCATTACTATATAAACACCCAAGAAGTCAAAGCATGCAGGGCTGTAAACACCAGCAAGCTCCACTTGAGGTAAGTCTGCAACGTGGTTGACTTCTTAATTGATAGTATATGGTAATAAATACTATTCAAAATAGAAATTTGCATTTATTTATTTATTTGCATTATTGTGCTGTTCCGTCCGCCCACTCCCATTACTATATAAACACCCAAGGAGCCAAAGCATGCAGGGCTATAAACACCAGCAAGCTCCACTGGAGGTAAGTCTTCAACGTGGTTGACCTCTTAATTGATAGTATATGGTAATAAATACTCTTTAAAATAGAAATTTGGATTTATTTATTTATTTGCATTTTTGTGCTGTTCCGTCCGCCCACTCCCATTACTATATAAACACCCAAGGAGCCAAAGCATGCAGGGCTGTAAACACCAGCAAGCTCCACTGGAGGTACGTCTGCAACGTGGTTGACTTCTTAATTGATAGTTATTTGTAATAAATACTATTTAAATTGAAATTTGAATTTACTTATTTATTTGCATTATTGTGCTGTTCCGTCCGCCCACTCCCATTACTATATAACCACCCAAGGAGCCAAAGCATGCAGGGCTGTAAACACCAGCAAGCTCCACTGGAGGTAAGTCTGCAACGTGGTTGACTTCTTAATTGATAGTATATGGTAATAAATACTATTTAAAATAGAAATTTGCATTTATTTATTTATTTGCATTATTGTGCTGTTCCGTCCGCCCACTCCCATTACTATATGAACACCCAAGGAGCCAAAGCATGCAGGGCTGTAAACACCAGCAAGCTCCACTGGAGGTAAGTCTGCAACGTGGTGGACTTCTTAATTGATAGTATATCGTAATAAATACTATTTAAAATAGAAATTTGCATAGTTATATTTATTTGCATTATTGTGCTGTTCCGTCCGCCCACTCCCATTACTATATAAACACCCAAGAAGTCAAAGCATGCAGGGCTGTAAACACCAGCAAGCTCCACTTGAGGTAAGTCTGCAACGTGGTTGACTTCTTAATTGATAGTATATGGTAATAAATACTATTCAAAATAGAAATTTGCATTTATATATTTATTTGCATTATTGTGCTGTTCCGTCCGCCCACTCCCATTACTATATAAACACCCAAGGAGCCAAAGCATGCAGGGCTATAAACACCAGCAAGCTCCACTGGAGGTAAGTCTTCAACGTGGTTGACCTCTTAATTGATAGTATATGGTAATAAATACTATTTAAAATAGAAATTTGGATTTATTTATTTATTTGCATTATTGTGCTGTTCCGTCCGCCCACTCCCATTACTATATAAAAACCCAAGGAGCCAAAGCATGCAGGGCTGTAAACACCAGCAAGCTGCACTGGAGGTACGTCTGCAACGTGGTTGACTTCTTAATTGATAGTTATTTGTAATAAATACTATTTAAATTGAAATTTGAATTTACTTATTTATTTGCATTATTGTGCTGTTCTGTCAGCCCACTCCCATTACTATATAAACACCCAAGGAGCCAAAGCATGCAGGGCTGTGAACACCAACAAGCTCCACTGGAGGTAAGTCTGCGACGTGGTTGACTTCTTAATTGATAGTATATGGTCATAAATACTATTTAAAATAGAAATTGGCATTTATTTATTTATTTGCATTATTGTGCTGTTCCGTCCACCCACTCCCATTACTATATAAACACCCAAGGAGCCAAAGCATGCAGGGCTGTAAACACCAGCAAGCTCCACTGGAGGTAAGTCTGCAACGTGGTTGACTTCTTAATAGATAGTGTATGGTGATAAATACTATTTAAAATAGAAATTTGCATTTATTTATTTATTTGCATTATTGTGCTGTTCCGTCCGCCCACTCCCATTACTATATAAACACCCAAGGAGCCAAAGCATGCAGGGCTGTAAACACCAGCAAGCTCCACTGGAGGTAAGTCTGCAACGTGGTTGACTTCTAAATTGATAGTATATGGTAATAAATACTATTTAAATTGAAATTTGAATTTACTTATTTATTTGCATTATTGTGCTGTTCCGTCCGCCCACTCCCATTACTATATAAACACCCAAGGAGCCAAAGCATGCAGGGCTGTAAACACCAACAAGCTCCACTGGAGGTCAGTCTGCAACGTGGATGACTTCTTAATTGATAGTATATGGTAATAAATACAATTAAAAATATACATTTGCATTTATTTATTTATTTGCATTATTGTGCTGTTCCGTCCGCCCACTCTCATTACTATATAAACACCCAATGAGCCAAATCATGCAGGGCTGTAAACACCAGCATGCTCCACTGGAGGTAAGTCTGCATCGTGGTTGACTTCTTAATTGATAGTATATCGTAATAAATACTATTTAAAAGAGAAATTTGCATTTATTTATTTATTTGCATTATTGTGCTGTTCCGTCCGCCCACTCCCATTACTATATAAACACCCAAGGAGCCAAAGCATGCAGGGCTGTAAACACCAGCAAGCTCCACTGGAGGTAAGTCTGCAACGTGGTTGACTTCTAAATTGATAGTATATGGTAATAAGTACTATTTAGAATAGAAATTTGCATTTATTTATTTATTTGCTTTATTGTGTTGTTCCGTCCGCCCACTCCCATTACTATATAAACACACAAGGAGCCAACGCATGCAGGGCTGTAAACACCAGCAAACTCGACTGGAGGTCAGTCTGCAAAGTGGTTGACCTCTTAATTGATAGTATATGGTAATAAATACTATTTAAAATAGAATATTGCATTTATTTATTTATTTGCATTATTGTGCTGTTCCGTCCGCCCACTCCCATTGCTATATAAACACGCAAGGAGCCAAAGCATGCAGGGCTATAAACACCAGCAAGCTGCACTGGAGGTAAGTCTGCAACGTGGTTGACTTCTTAATTGATAGTTATTGGTAATAAATACTATTTAAATTGAAATTTGAATTTACTTATTTATTTGCATTATTGTGCTGTTCCGTCCGCCCACTCCCATTACTATATAAACACCCAAGGAGACAAAGCATGCAGGGCCGTGAACACCAACAGGCTCCACTGGAGGTAAGTCTGCAACGTGGTTGACTTCTTAATTGATAGTATATGGTAATAAATACTATTTAAAATAGAAATTTGCATTTATTTATTTATTTGCATTATTGTGCTGTTCCGTCCGCCCACTCCCATTACTATATAAACACCCAAGGAGCCAAAGCATGCAGGGCTATAAACACCAGCAAGCTCCACTGGAGGTAAGTCTTCAACGTGGTTGACGTCTTAATTGATAGTATATGGTAATGAATACTATTTAAAATAGAAATTTGAATTTACTTATTTATTTGCATTATTGTGCTGTTCCGTCAGCCCACTCCCATTACTATATAAACACCCAAGGAGCCAAAGCATGCAGGGCTGTGAACACCAACAAGCTCCACTGGAGGTAAGTCTGCGACGTGGTTGACTTCTTAATTGATAGTATATGGTAATAAATACTATTTAAAATAGAAATTTGCATTTATTTATTTATTTGCATTATTGTGCTGTTCCGTCCACCCACTCCCATTACTATATAAACACCCAAGGAGCCAAAGCATGCAGGGCTGTAAACACCAGCAAGCTCCACTGGAGGTAAGTCTGCAACGTGGTTGACTTCTTAATAGATAGTGTATGGTGATAAATACTATTTAAAATAGAAATTTGCATTTATTTATTTATTTGCATTATTGTGCTGTTCCGTCCGCCCACTCCCATTACTATATAAACACCCAAGGAGCCAAAGCATGCAGGGCTGTAAACACCAACAAGCTCCACTGGAGGTCAGTCTGCAAAGTGGATGACTTCTTAATTGATAGTATATGGTAATAAATACAATTAAAAATATACATTTGCATTTATTTATTTATTTGCATTATTGTGCTGTTCCGTCCGCCCACTCTCATTACTATATAAACACCCAATGAGCCAAATCATGCAGGGCTGTTAATACCAGCATGCTCCACTGGAGGTAAGTCTGCAACGTGGTTGACTTCTTAATTGATAGTATATCGTAATAAATACTATTTAAAATAGAAATTTGCATTTATTTATTTATTTGCATTATTGTGCTGTTCCGTCCGCCCACTCCCATTACTATATAAACACCCAAGGAGCCGAAGCATGCAGGGCTGTGAACACCAACAAGCTCCACTGGAGGTAAGTCTGCAACGTGGTTGACTTCTTAATTGATAGTATATGGTAATAAATACTCTTTAAAATAGAAATTTGCATTTATTTATTTATTTTCATTATTGTGCTGTTCCGTCCGCCCACTCCCATTACTATATAAACACCCAAGGAGCCAAAGCATGCAGGGCTGTAAACACCAGCAAGCTCCACTGGAGGTAAGTCTGCAACGTGGTTGACTTCTTAATTGATAGTATATGGTAATAAATACTATTTAAAATAGAAATTTGCATTTATTTATTTGTTTGCATTATTGTGCTGTTCCGTCCGCCCACTCCCATTACTATATAAACACCCAAGGAGCCAAAGCATGCAGGGCTGTAAACACCAGCAAGCTCCACTGAAGGTAAGTCTGCAACGTGGTTGACTTCTTAATTTATAGTATATGGTAATAAATACTATTTAAAATAGAAATTTGCATTTATTTATTTGTTTGCATTATTGTGCTGTTCCGTCCGCCCACTCCCATTACTATATAAACACCCAAGAAGCCAAAGCATGCAGGGCTGTAAACACCAGCAAGCTGCACTGGAGATAAATCTGCAACGTGGTTGACTTCTTAATTGATAGTATATGGTAATAAATACTATTTAAAATAGAAATTTGCATAGATATATTTATTTGCATCCTTGTGCTGTTCCGTCCGCCCACTCCCATTTCTATATAAACACCCAAGGAGCCAAACATGCAGGGCTGTGAACACCAACAAGCACCACTGGTGGTCAGTCTGCAACGTGGTTGACTTCTTAATTGATAGTATATGGTAATAAATACTATTTAAAATAGAAATTTGCATAGATATATTTATTTGCATTATTGTGCTGTTCCGTCCGCCCACTCCAATTACTATATAAACACCCAAGGAACAAAGCATGCAGGCCTGTAAACACCAGCAAGCTCCACTAGAGGTAAGTCTGCAACGTGGTTGACTTCTTAATTGATAGTATATGGTAATAAATACTATTTAAAATAGAAACTTGCATTTATTTATTTATTTGCATTATTGTGCTGTTCCGTCCGCCCACTCCCATTACTATATAAACACCCAAGGAGCCAAAGCATGCAGGGCTGTAAAAACCAGCAAACTCCACTGGAGGTAATTCTGCAACGTGGTTGACTTCTTAATTGATAGTATCTGGTAATAAATTCTATTTATAATAGAAATTTGCATTTATTTATTTATTTGCATTATTGTGCTGTTCCGTCCGCCCACTCCCATTACTATATAAACACCAAAGGAGGCAAAGCATGCGGGGCTGTGAACACCAACAAGCACAACTGGAGGTACGTCTGCAACGTGGTTGACTTCTTAATTGATAGTATATGGTAATAAGTACTATTTAAAATAGAAAAATTGCATTTATTTATTTATTGGCATTATTGTGCGGTTCCGTCCACCCACTCCCATTAATATATAAACACCCAAGGAGCCAAAGCATGCAGGGCTGTAAACACCAGCAAGCTCCACTGGAGGTAAGTCTGCAAGGTGGTTGACTTCTTAATCGATAGTATATGGTAATAAATACTATTTAAAATAGAAATTTGCATTTATTTATTTATTTGCATTTTTGTGCTGTTCCGTCCACCCATTCCCATTACTATATAAACACCAAAGGAGCCAAAGCATGCAGGGCTGTAAACACCAGCAAGCTCCACTTGAGGTAAGTCTGCAACGTGGTTGACTTCTTAATTGATAGTATATGGTAATAAATACTATTTAAAATAGAAATTTGCATTTATTTATTTATTTGCATTATTGTGCTGTTTTGTCCGCCAACTCCCATTACTATATAAACACCCAAGGATCCAAAGCATGCAGGGATGTAAACACCAGCAAGCTCCACTGGAGGTAAGTCTGCAACGTGGTTGACCTCATAATTGATAGTATATGGTAATAAATACTATTTAAAATAGAAATTTGCATTTATTTTTTTTATTTGCATTATTGTGCTGTTCCGTCCGCCCACTCCCATTACTATATAAACACCCAAGGAGCCAAAGCATGCAGGGCTGTAAACACCAGCAAGCTGCACTGGAGGTAAGTCTGCAACGTGGTTGACCACTTAATGGATAATATATGGAAATAAATACTATTTAAAATGGAAATTTGCATTTATTTATTTATTTGCATTACTGTGCTGTTCCGTCTGCCCACTCCCATTACTATATAAACACCCAAGGAGCCGAAGCATGCAGGGCTGTGAACACCAACAAGCTCCACTGGAGGTAAGTCTGCAACGTGGTTGACTTCTTAATTGATAGTATATGGTAATAAATACTCTTTAAAATAGAAATTTGCATTTATTTATTTATTTTCATTATTGTGCTGTTCCGTCCGCCCACTCCCATTACTATATAAACACCCAAGGAGCCAAAGCATGCAGGGCTGTAAACACCAGCAAGCTCCACTGGAGGTAAGTCTGCAACGTGGTTGACTTCTTAATTGATAGTATATGGTAATAAATACTATTTAAAATAGAAATTTGCATTTATTTATTTGTTTGCATTATTGTGCTGTTCCGTCCGCCCACTCCCATTACTATATAAACACCCAAGGAGCCAAAGCATGCAGGGCTGTAAACACCAGCAAGCTCCACTTGATAAGTCTGCAACGTGGTTGACTTCTTAATTTATAGTATATGGTAATAAATACTATTCAAAAAAGAAATTTGCATTTATTTATTTATTTGCATTATTGTGCTGTTCCGTCCGCCCACTCCCATTACTATATAAACACCCAAGGAGCCAAAGCATGCAGGGCTATAAACACCAGCAAGCTCCACTGGAGGTAAGTCTTCAACGTGGTTGACCTCTTAATTGATAGTATATGGTAATAAATACTATTTAAAATAGAAATTTGGATTTATTTATTTATTTGCATTTTTGTGCTGTTCCGTCCGCCCACTCCCATTACTATATAAACACCCAAGGAGCCAAAGCATGCAGGGCTGTAAACACCAGCAAGCTGCACTGGAGGTAAGTCTGCAACGTGGTTGACTTCTTAATTGATAGTTATTGGTAATAAATACTATTTAAATTGAAATTTGAATTTACTTATTTATTTTCATTATTGTGCTGCTCCGTCAGCCCACTCCCATTACTATATAAACACCCAAGGAGCCAAAGCATGCAGGGATGTGAACACCAACAAACTCCACTGGAGGTAAGTCTGCAACGTGGTTGACTTCTTAATTGATAGTATATGGTCATAAATACTATTTAAAATAGAAATTTGCATTTATTTATTTATTTGCATTATTGTGCTGTTCCGTCCGCCCACTCCCATTACTATATAAACACCCAAGGAGCCAAAGCATGCAGGGCTGTAAACACCAGCAAGCTCCACTGGAGGTCAGTCTGCAACGTGGATGACTTCTTAATTGATAGTATATGGTAATAAATACAATTTAAAATATACATTTGCATTTATTTATTTATTTGCATTATTGTGCTGTTCCGTCCGCCCACTCTCATTACTATATAAACACCCAATGAGCCAAATTTATGCAGGGCTGTAAACACCAGCATGCTCCACTGGAGGTAAGTCTGCATTGTGGTTGACTTCTTAATTGATAGTATATCATAATAAATACTATTTAAAATAGAAATTTGCATTTATTTATTTATTTGCATTATTGTGCTGTTCCGTCCGCCCACACCCATTACTATATAAACACCCAAGGAGCCAAAGTATGCAGGGCTGTAAACACCAGCAAGCTCCACTGGAGGTAAGTCTGCAACGTGGTTGACTTCTCAATTGATAGTATATGGTTATAAGTACTATTTAGAATAGAAATTTGCATTTATTTATTTATTTGCATTATTGTGCTGTTCCGTCCGCCCACTCCCATTACTATATAACCACCCAAGGAGCCAAAGCATGCAGGGCTGTAAACACCAGCAAGCTCCACTGGAGGTAAGTCTGCTACGTGGTTGACTTCTTAATTGATAGTATATGGTAATAAATACTATTTAAAATAGAAATTTGCATTTATTTATTTATTTGCATTATTGTGCTGTTCCGTCCGCCCACTCCCATTACTATATAAACACCCAAGGAGCCAAGCATGCAGGGCTGTAAACACCAACAAGCTCCACTGGAGGTCAGTCTGCAACGTGGATGACTTCTTAATTGATAGTATATGGTAATAAATACAATTTAAAATATACATTTGCATTTATTTATTTATTTGCATTATTGTGCTGTTCCGTCCGCCGACTCTCATTACTATATAAACACCCAATGAGCCAAATCATGCAGGGCTGTAAACACCAGCATGCTCCACTGGAGGTACGTCTGCAACGTGGTTGACTTCTTAATTGATAGTATATTGTAATAAATACTATTTAAAATAGAAATTTGCATTTATTTATATATTTGCATTATTGTGCTGTTCCGTCCGCCCACTCCCATTACAATATAAACACCCAAGGAGCCAAAGCATGCAGGGCTGTAAACACCAGCAAGCTCCACTGGAGGTAAGTCTGCAACGTGGTTGACTTCTAAATTGATAGTATATGGTAATAAGTACTATTTAGAATAGAAATTTGCATTTATTTATTTATTTGCGTTATTGTGTTGTTCCGTCCGCCCACTCCCATTACTATATAAACACACAAGGAGCCAAAGCATGCAGGGCTGTAAACACCAGCAAACTCGACTGGAGGTCAGTCTGCAACGTGGTTGACCTCTTAATTGATAGTATATGGTAATAAATACTATTTAAAATAGAAATTTGCATTTATTTATTTATTTGCATTATTGTGCTGTTCCGTGCGCCCACTCCCATTACTATATAAACACGCAAGGAGCCAAAGCATGCAGGGCTGTAAACACCAGCAAGCTGCACTGGAGGTAAGTCTGCAACGTGGTTGACTTCTTAATTGATAGTTATTGGTAATAAATACTATTTAAATTGTAATTTGAATTGACTTATTTATTTGCATTATTGTGCTGTTCCGTCCGCCCACTCCCATTACTATATAAACACCCAAGGAGCCAAAGCATGCAGGGCTGTGAACACCAACAAGCTCCACTGGAGGTAAGTCTGCAACGTGGTTGACTTCTTAATTGATAGTATATGGTAATAAATACTATTTAAAATAGAAATTTGCATTTATTTATTTATTTGCATTATTGTGCTGTTCCGTCCGCCCACTCCAATTACTATATAAACACCCAAGGAGCCAAGCATGCAGGGCTGTAAACACCAACAAGCTCCACTGGAGGTCAGTCTGCAACGTGGATGACTTCTTAATTGATAGTATATGGTAATAAATACAATTTAAAATATACATTTGCATTTATTTATTTATTTGCATTATTGTGCTGTTCCGTCCGCCGACTCTCATTACTATATAAACACCCAATGAGCCAAATCATGCAGGGCTGTAAACACCAGCATGCTCCACTGGAGGTAAGTCTGCAACGTGGTTGACTTCTTAATTGATAGTATATCGTAATAAATACTATTTAAAATAGAAATTTGCATTTATTTATATATTTGCATTATTGTGCTGTTCCGTCCGCCCACTCCCATTACTATATAAACACCCAAGGAGCCAAAGCATGCAGGGCTGTAAACACCAGCAAGCTCCACTGGAGGTAAGTCTGCAACGTGGTTGACTTCTAAATTGATAGTATATGGTAATAAGTACTATTTAGAATAGAAATTTGCATTTATTTATTTATTTGCGTTATTGTGTTGTTCCGTCCGCCCACTCCCATTACTATATAAACACACAAGGAGCCAAAGCATGCAGGGCTGTAAACACCAGCAAACTCGACTGGAGGTCAGTCTGCAACGTGGTTGACCTCTTAATTGATAGTATATGGTAATAAATACTATTTAAAAAAGAAATTTGCATTTATTTATTTATTTGCATTATTGTGCTGTTCCGTGCGCCCACTCCCATTACTATATAAACACGCAAGGAGCCAAAGCATGCAGGGCTGTAAACACCAGCAAGCTGCACTGGAGGTAAGTCTGCAACGTGGTTAACTTCTTAATTGATAGTTATTGGTAATAAATACTATTTAAATTGAAATTTGAATTTACTTATTTATTTGCATTATTGTGCTGTTCCGTCCGCCCACTCCCATTACTATATAAACACCCAAGGAGCCAAAGCATGCAAGGCTGTGAACACCAACAAGCTCCACTGGAGGTAAGTCTGCAACGTGGTTGACTTCTTAATTGATAGTATATGGTAATAAATACTATTTAAAATAGAAATTTGCATTTATTTATTTATTTGCATTATTGTGCTGTTCCGTCCGCCCACTCCCATTACTATATAACCACCCATGGAGCCAAAGCATGCAGGGCTGTAAACACCAGCAAGCTCCACTGGAGGTAAGTCTGCAACGTGGTTGACTTCTTAATTGATAGTATATGGTAATAAATACTATTTAAAATAGAAATTTGCATTTATTTATTTATTTGCATTATTGTGCTGTTCCGTCCGCCCACTCCCATTACTATATGAACACCCAAGGAGCCAAAGCATGCAGGGCTGTAAACACCAGCAAGCTCCACTGGAGGTAAGTCTGCAACGTGGTGGACTTCTTAATTGATAGTATATCGTAATAAATACTATTTAAAACAGAAATTTGCATAGTTATATTTATTTTGTTTATTGTGCTGTTCCGTCCGCCCACTCCCATTACTATATAAACACCCAAGAAGTCAAAGCATGCAGGGCTGTAAACACCAGCAAGCTCCACTTGAGGTAAGTCTGCAACGTGGTTGACTTCTTAATTGATAGTATATGGTAATAAATACTATTCAAAATAGAAATTTGCATTTATTTATTTATTTGCATTATTGTGCTGTTCCGTCCGCCCACTCCCATTACTATATAAACACCCAAGGAGCCAAAGCATGCAGGGCTATAAACACCAGCAAGCTCCACTGGAGGTAAGTCTTCAACGTGGTTGACCTCTTAATTGATAGTATATGGTAATAAATACTCTTTAAAATAGAAATTTGGATTTATTTATTTATTTGCATTTTTGTGCTGTTCCGTCCGCCCACTCCCATTACTATATAAACACCCAAGGAGCCAAAGCATGCAGGGCTGTAAACACCAGCAAGCTCCACTGGAGGTACGTCTGCAACGTGGTTGACTTCTTAATTGATAGTTATTTGTAATAAATACTATTTAAATTGAAATTTGAATTTACTTATTTATTTGCATTATTGTGCTGTTCCGTCCGCCCACTCCCATTACTATATAACCACCCAAGGAGCCAAAGCATGCAGGGCTGTAAACACCAGCAAGCTCCACTGGAGGTAAGTCTGCAACGTGGTTGACTTCTTAATTGATAGTATATGGTAATAAATACTATTTAAAATAGAAATTTGCATTTATTTATTTATTTGCATTATTGTGCTGTTCCGTCCGCCCACTCCCATTACTATATGAACACCCAAGGAGCCAAAGCATGCAGGGCTGTAAACACCAGCAAGCTCCACTGGAGGTAAGTCTGCAACGTGGTGGACTTCTTAATTGATAGTATATCGTAATAAATACTATTTAAAATAGAAATTTGCATAGTTATATTTATTTGCATTATTGTGCTGTTCCGTCCGCCCACTCCCATTACTATATAAACACCCAAGAAGTCAAAGCATGCAGGGCTGTAAACACCAGCAAGCTCCACTTGAGGTAAGTCTGCAACGTGGTTGACTTCTTAATTGATAGTATATGGTAATAAATACTATTCAAAATAGAAATTTGCATTTATATATTTATTTGCATTATTGTGCTGTTCCGTCCGCCCACTCCCATTACTATATAAACACCCAAGGAGCCAAAGCATGCAGGGCTATAAACACCAGCAAGCTCCACTGGAGGTAAGTCTTCAACGTGGTTGACCTCTTAATTGATAGTATATGGTAATAAATACTATTTAAAATAGAAATTTGGATTTATTTATTTATTTGCATTATTGTGCTGTTCCGTCCGCCCACTCCCATTACTATATAAAAACCCAAGGAGCCAAAGCATGCAGGGCTGTAAACACCAGCAAGCTGCACTGGAGGTACGTCTGCAACGTGGTTGACTTCTTAATTGATAGTTATTTGTAATAAATACTATTTAAATTGAAATTTGAATTTACTTATTTATTTGCATTATTGTGCTGTTCTGTCAGCCCACTCCCATTACTATATAAACACCCAAGGAGCCAAAGCATGCAGGGCTGTGAACACCAACAAGCTCCACTGGAGGTAAGTCTGCGACGTGGTTGACTTCTTAATTGATAGTATATGGTCATAAATACTATTTAAAATAGAAATTGGCATTTATTTATTTATTTGCATTATTGTGCTGTTCCGTCCACCCACTCCCATTACTATATAAACACCCAAGGAGCCAAAGCATGCAGGGCTGTAAACACCAGCAAGCTCCACTGGAGGTAAGTCTGCAACGTGGTTGACTTCTTAATAGATAGTGTATGGTGATAAATACTATTTAAAATAGAAATTTGCATTTATTTATTTATTTGCATTATTGTGCTGTTCCGTCCGCCCACTCCCATTACTATATAAACACCCAAGGAGCCAAAGCATGCAGGGCTGTAAACACCAGCAAGCTCCACTGGAGGTAAGTCTGCAACGTGGTTGACTTCTAAATTGATAGTATATGGTAATAAATACTATTTAAATTGAAATTTGAATTTACTTATTTATTTGCATTATTGTGCTGTTCCGTCCGCCCACTCCCATTACTATATAAACACCCAAGGAGCCAAAGCATGCAGGGCTGTAAACACCAACAAGCTCCACTGGAGGTCAGTCTGCAACGTGGATGACTTCTTAATTGATAGTATATGGTAATAAATACAATTAAAAATATACATTTGCATTTATTTATTTATTTGCATTATTGTGCTGTTCCGTCCGCCCACTCTCATTACTATATAAACACCCAATGAGCCAAATCATGCAGGGCTGTAAACACCAGCATGCTCCACTGGAGGTAAGTCTGCATCGTGGTTGACTTCTTAATTGATAGTATATCGTAATAAATACTATTTAAAAGAGAAATTTGCATTTATTTATTTATTTGCATTATTGTGCTGTTCCGTCCGCCCACTCCCATTACTATATAAACACCCAAGGAGCCAAAGCATGCAGGGCTGTAAACACCAGCAAGCTCCACTGGAGGTAAGTCTGCAACGTGGTTGACTTCTAAATTGATAGTATATGGTAATAAGTACTATTTAGAATAGAAATTTGCATTTATTTATTTATTTGCTTTATTGTGTTGTTCCGTCCGCCCACTCCCATTACTATATAAACACACAAGGAGCCAAAGCATGCAGGGCTGTAAACACCAGCAAACTCGACTGGAGGTCAGTCTGCAAAGTGGTTGACCTCTTAATTGATAGTATATGGTAATAAATACTATTTAAAATAGAATATTGCATTTATTTATTTATTTGCATTATTGTGCTGTTCCGTCCGCCCACTCCCATTGCTATATAAACACGCAAGGAGCCAAAGCATGCAGGGCTATAAACACCAGCAAGCTGCACTGGAGGTAAGTCTGCAACGTGGTTGACTTCTTAATTGATAGTTATTGGTAATAAATACTATTTAAATTGAAATTTGAATTTACTTATTTATTTGCATTATTGTGCTGTTCCGTCCGCCCACTCCCATTACTATATAAACACCCAAGGAGACAAAGCATGCAGGGCCGTGAACACCAACAGGCTCCACTGGAGGTAAGTCTGCAACGTGGTTGACTTCTTAATTGATAGTATATGGTAATAAATACTATTTAAAATAGAAATTTGCATTTATTTATTTATTTGCATTATTGTGCTGTTCCGTCCGCCCACTCCCATTACTATATAAACACCCAAGAAGTCAAAGCATGCAGGGCTGTAAACACCAGCAAGCTCCACTTGAGGTAAGTCTGCAACGTGGTTGACTTCTTAATTGATAGTATATGGTAATAAATACTATTCAAAATAGAAATTTGCATTTATTTATTTATTTGCATTATTGTGCTGTTCCGTCCGCCCACTCCCATTACTATATAAACACCCAAGGAGCCAAAGCATGCAGGGCTATAAACACCAGCAAGCTCCACTGGAGGTAAGTCTTCAACGTGGTTGACGTCTTAATTGATAGTATATGGTAATGAATACTATTTAAAATAGAAATTTGAATTTACTTATTTATTTGCATTATTGTGCTGTTCCGTCAGCCCACTCCCATTACTATATAAACACCCAAGGAGCCAAAGCATGCAGGGCTGTGAACACCAACAAGCTCCACTGGAGGTAAATCTGCGACGTGGTTGACTTCTTAATTGATAGTATATGGTAATAAATACTATTTAAAATAGAAATTTGCATTTATTTATTTATTTGCATTATTGTGCTGTTCCGTCCACCCACTCCCATTACTATATAAACACCCAAGGAGCCAAAGCATGCAGGGCTGTAAACACCAGCAAGCTCCACTGGAGGTAAGTCTGCAACGTGGTTGACTTCTTAATAGATAGTGTATGGTGATAAATACTATTTAAAATAGAAATTTGCATTTATTTATTTATTTGCATTATTGTGCTGTTCCGTCCGCCCACTCCCATTACTATATAAACACCCAAGGAGCCAAAGCATGCAGGGCTGTAAACACCAACAAGCTCCACTGGAGGTCAGTCTGCAAAGTGGATGACTTCTTAATTGATAGTATATGGTAATAAATACAATTAAAAATATACATTTGCATTTATTTATTTATTTGCATTATTGTGCTGTTCCGTCCGCCCACTCTCATTACTATATAAACACCCAATGAGCCAAATCATGCAGGGCTGTTAATACCAGCATGCTCCACTGGAGGTAAGTCTGCAACGTGGTTGACTTCTTAATTGATAGTATATCGTAATAAATACTATTTAAAATAGAAATTTGCATTTATTTATTTATTTGCATTATTGTGCTGTTCCGTCCGCCCACTCCCATTACTATATAAACACCCAAGGAGCCAAAGCATGCAGGGCTGTAAACACCAGCAAGCTCCACTGGAGGTAAGTCTGCAACGTGGTTGACTTCTAAATTGATAGTATATGGTAATAAGTACTATTTAGAATAGAAATTTGCATTTATTTATTTATTTGCGTTATTGTGTTGTTCCGTCCGCCCACTCCCATTACTATATAAACACACAAGGAGCCAAAGCATGCAGGGCTGTAAACACCAGCAAACTCGACTGGAGGTAAGTCTGCAACGTGGTTGACCTCTTAATTGATAGTATATGGTAATAAATACTATTTAAAATAGAAATTTGCATTTATTTATTTGTTTGCATTATCGTGCTGTTCCGTCCGCACACTCCCATTACTATATAAACACGCAAGGAGCCAAAGCATGCAGGGCTGTAAACACCAGCAAGCTGCACTGGAGGTAAGTCTGCAACGTGGTTGACTTCTTAATTGATAGTTATTGGTAATAAATACTATTTAAATTGAAATTTGAATTTACGTATTTATTTGCATTATTGTGCTGTTCCGTCCGCCCACTCCCATTACTATATAAACACCCAAGGAGCCAAAGCATGCAGGGCTGTGAACACCAACAAGCTCCACTAGAGGTAATTCTGCAACGTGGTTGACTTCTTAATTGATAGTATATGGTAATAAATACTATTTAAAATAGAAATTTGCATTTATTTATTTATTTGCATTATTGTGCTGTTCCGTCCGCCCACTCCCATTACTATATAACCACCCAAGGAGCCAAAGCATGCAGGGCTGTAAACACCAGCAAGCTCCACTGGAGGTAAGTCTGCAACGTGGTGGACTTCTTAATTGATAGTATATTGTAATAAATACTATTTAAAATAGAAATTTGCATAGATATATTTATTTGCATTATTGTGCTGTTCCGTCCGCCCACTCCCATTACTATATAAACACCCTAGAAGTCAAAGCATGCAGGGCTGTAAACACCAGCAAGCTCCACTGGAGGTAAGTCTGCAACGTGGTTGACTTCTTAATTGATAGTATATGGTAATAAATACTATTCAAAATAGAAATTTGCATTTTTTATTTATTTGCATTATTGTGCTGTTCCGTCCGCCCACTCCCATTACTATATAAACACCCAAGGAGCCAAAGCATGCAGGGCTATAAACACCAGCAAGCTCCACTGGAGGTAAGTCTTCAATGTGGTTGACCTCTTAATTGATAGTATATGGCAATAAATACTATTTAAAATAGAAATTTGGATTTATTTATTTATTTGCATTTTTGTGCTGTTCCGTCCGCCCACTCCCATTACTATATAAACACCCAAGATGTCATAGCGTGCAGGGCTGTAAACACCAGCAAGCTCCACTTGAGGTAAGTATGCAACGTGGTTGACTTCTTAATTGATAGTATATGGTAATAAATACTATTCATAATAGAAACTTGCATTTATTTATTTATTTGCATTATTGTGCTGTTCCGTCCGCCCACACCCATTACTATATAAACACCCAAGGACACAAAGCATGCAGGGCTATAAACACCAGCAAGCTCCACTGGAGGTAAGTCTTCAACGTGGTTGACCTCTTTATTGATAGTATATGGTAATAAATACTATTTAAAATAGAAATTTGGATTTATTTATTTATTTGCATTTTTGTGCTGTTCCGTCCACCCACTCCCATTACTATATAAACACCCAAGGAGCCAAAGCATGCAGGGCTGTAAACACCAGCAAGCTGCACTGGAGGTAAGTCTGCAACGTGGTTGACTTCTTAATTGATAGTTATTGGTAATAAATACTATTTAAATTGAAATTTGAATTTAATTATTTATTTGCATTATTGTGCTGTTCCGTCCGCCCACTCCCATTACTATATAAACACCCAAGGAGCCAAAGCGTGCAGGGCTGTGAACACCAACAAGCTCCACTGGAGGTAAGTCTGCAACGTGGTTGACTTCTTAATTGATAGTATATGGTCATAAATACTATTTAAAATAGAAATTTGCATTTATTTATTTATTTGCATTATTGTGCTGTTCCGTCCGCCCACTCCCATTACTATATAAACACCCAAGGAGCCAAAGCATGCAGGGCTGTAAACACCAGCAAAATCCACTGGAGGTAAGTCTGCAACGTGGTTGACTTCTTAATTGATTGTATATGGTAATAAATACTATTTAAAATAGAAATTTGCATTTATTTATTTATTTGCATTATTGTGCTGTTCCATCCGCCCACTCCCATTACTATATAAACACCCAAGGAGCCAAAGCATGCAGGGCTGTAAACACCAACAAGCTCCACTGGAGGTCAGTCTGCAACGTGGATGACTTCTTAATTGATAGTATATGGTAATAAATACAATTTAAAATATACATTTGCATTTATTTATTTATTTGCATTATTGTGCTGTTTCGTCCGCCCACTCTCATTACTATATAAACACCCAATGAGCCAAATCATGCAGGGCTGTAAACACCAGCATGCTCCACTGGAGGTAAGTCTGCAACGTGGTTGACTTCTTAATTGATAGTATATGGTAATAAATACTATTTAAAATAGAAATTTGCATTTATTTATTTATTTGCATTATTGTGCTGTTCCGTCCGCCCACTCCCATTACTATATAAACACACAAGGAGCCAAAGCATGCAGGGCTGTAAACACCAGCAAGCTCCACTGGAGGTAAGTCTGCAACGTGGTTGACTTCTAAATTGATAGTATATGGTAATAAGTACTATTTAAAATAGAAATTTGCATTTATTTATTTATTTGCGTTATTGTGCTGTTCCGTCCGCCCACTCCCATTACTATATAAACACACAAGGAGCCAAAGCATGCAGGGCTGTAAACACCAGCAAACTCGACTGGAGGTCAGTCTGCAACGTGGTTGACCTCTTAATTGATAGTATATGGTAATAAATACTATTTAAAATAGAAATTTGCATTTATTTATTTATTTGCATTATTGTGCTGTTCCGTCCGCCCACTCCCATTACTATATAAACACGCAAGGAGCCAAAGCATGCAGGGCTGTAAACACCAGCAAGCTGCACTGGATGTAAGTCTGCAACGTGGTTGACTTCTTAATTGATAGTTATTGGTAATATATACTATTTAAATTGAAATTTGAATTTACTTATTTATTTGCATTATTCTGCTGTTCCGTCCGCCCACTCCCATTACTATATAAACACCCAAGGAGCCAAAGCATGCAGGGCTGTGAACACCAACAATCTCCACTGGAGGTAATTCTGCAAGGTGGTTGACTTCTTAATTGATAGTATATGGTAATAAATACTATTTAAAATAGAAATTTGCATTTATTTATTTATTTGCATTATTGTGCTGTTCCGTCCGCCAACTCCAATTACTATATAACCACCCAAGGAGCCAAAGCATGCAGGGCTGTAAACACCAGCAAGCTCCACTGGAGGTAAGTCTGCAACGTGGTTGACTTCTTAATTGATAGTATATGGTAATAAATACTATTTAAAATAGAAATTTGCATTTATTTATTTATTTGCATTATTGTGCTGTTCCGTCCGCCCACTCCCATTACTATATAAACACCCAAGGAGCCAAAGCATGCAGGGCTGTAAACACCAGCAAGCTCCACTGGAGGTAAGTCTGCAACGTGGTGGACTTCTTAATTGATAGTATATGGTAATAAATACTATTTAAAATATAAATTTGCATAGATATATTTATTTGCATTATTATGCTGTTCCGTCCGCCCACTCCCATTACTATATAAACACCCAAGAATTCATAGCGTGCAGGGCTGTAAACACCAGCAAGCTCCACTTGAGGTAAGTCTGCAACGTGGTTGACTTCTTAATTGATAGTATATGGTAATAAATACTATTCAAAATAGAAACTTGCATTTATTTATTTATTTGCATTATTGTGCTGTTCCGTCCGCCCACACCCATTACTATATAAACACCCAAGGACACAAAGCATGCAGGGCTATAAACACCAGCAAGCTCCACTGGAGGTAAGTCTTCAACGTGGTTGACCTCTTTATTGATAGTATATGGTAATAAATACTATTTAAAATAGAAATTTGGATTTATTTATTTATTTGCATTTTTGTGCTGTTCCGTCCACCCACTCCCATTACTATATAAACACCCAAGGAGCCAAAGCATGCAGGGCTGTAAACACCAGCAAGCTGCACTGGAGGTAAGTCTGCAACGTGGTTGACTTCTTAATTGATAGTTATTGGTAATAAATACTATTTAAATTGAAATTTGAATTTAATTATTTATTTGCATTATTGTGCTGTTCCGTCCGCCCACTCCCATTACTATATAAACACCCAAGGAGCCAAAGCATGCAGGGCTGTGAACACCAACAAGCTCCACTGGAGGTAAGTCTGCAACGTGGTTGACTTCTTAATTGATAGTATATGGTCATAAACACTATTTAAAATAGAAATTTGCATTTATTTATTTATTTGCATTATTGTGCTGTTCCGTCTGCCCACTCCCATTACTATATAAACACCCAAGGACCCAAAGCATGCAGGGCTGTAAACACCAGCAAAATCCACTGGAGGTAAGTCTGCAACGTGGTTGACTTCTTAATTGATTGTATATGGTAATAAATACTATTTAAAATAGAAATTTGCATTTATTTATTTATTTGCATTATTGTGCTGTTCCATCCGCCCACTCCCATTACTATATAAACACCCAAGGAGCCAAAGCATGCAGGGCTGTAAACACCAACAAGCTCCACTGGAGGTCAGTCTGCAACGTGGATGACTTCTTAATTGATAGTATATGGTAATAAATACAATTTAAAATATACATTTGCATTTATTTATTTATTTGCATTATTGTGCTGTTTCGTCCGCCCACTCTCATTACTATATAAACACCCAATGAGCCAAATCATGCAGGGCTGTAAACACCAGCATGCTCCACTGGAGGTAAGTCTGCAACGTGGTTGACTTCTTAATTGATAGTATATGGTAATAAATACTATTTAAAATAGAAATTTGCATTTATTTATTTATTTGAATTATTGTGCTGTTCCGTCCGCCCACTCCCATTACTATATAAACACCCAAGGAGCCAAAGCATGCAGGGCTGTAAACACCAGCAAGCTCCACTGGAGGTATGTCTGCAACGTGGTTGACTTCTAAATTGATAGTATATGGTAATAAGTACTATTTAAAATAGAAATTTGCATTTATTTATTTATTTATTTGCGTTATTGTGCTGTTCCGTCCGCCCACTCCCATTACTATATAAACACACAAGGAGCCAAAGCATGCAGGGCTGTAAACACCAGCAAACTCGACTGGAGGTCAGTCTGCAACGTGGTTGACCTCTTAATTGATAGTATATGGTAATAAATACTATTTAAATTGAAATTTGAATTTACTTATTTATTTGCATTATTGTGCTGTTCCGTCCGCCCACTCCCATTACTATATAAACACCCAAGGAGACAAAGCATGCAGGGCCGTGAACACCAACAGGCTCCACTGGAGGTATGTCTGCAACGTGGTTGACTTCTTAATTGATAGTATATGGTAATAAATACTATTTAAAATAGAAATTTGCATTTATTTATTTATTTGCATTATTGTGCTGTTCCGTCCGCCCACTCCCATTACTATATAAACACCCAAGAAGTCAAAGCATGCAGGGCTGTAAACACCAGCAAGCTCCACTTGAGGTAAGTCTGCAACGTGGTTGACTTCTTAATTGATAGTATATGGTAATAAATACTATTTAAAATAGAAATTTGCATTTATTTATTTATTTGCATTATTGTGCTGTTCCGTCCGCCCACACCCATTACTATATAAACACCCAAGGACACAAAGCATGCAGGGCTATAAACACCAGCAAGCTCCACTGGAGGTAAGTCTTCAACGTGGTTGACCTCTTTATTGATAGTATATGGTAATAAATACTATTTAAAATAGAAATTTGGATTTATTTATTTATTTGCATTTTTGTGCTGTTCCGTCCACCCACTCCCATTACTATATAAACACCCAAGGAGCCAAAGCATGCAGGGCTGTAAACACCAGCAAGCTGCACTGGAGGTAAGTCTGCAACGTGGTTGACTTCTTAATTGATAGTTATTGGTAATAAATACTATTTAAATTGAAATTTGAATTTAATTATTTATTTGCATTATTGTGCTGTTCCGTCCGCCCACTCCCATTACTATATAAACACCCAAGGAGCCAAAGCGTGCAGGGCTGTGAACACCAACAAGCTCCACTGGAGGTAAGTCTGCAACGTGGTTGACTTCTTAATTGATAGTATATGGTCATAAATACTATTTAAAATAGAAATTTGCATTTATTTATTTATTTGCATTATTGTGCTGTTCCGTCCGCCCACTCCCATTACTATATAAACACCCAAGGAGCCAAAGCATGCAGGGCTGTAAACACCAGCAAAATCCACTGGAGGTAAGTCTGCAACGTGGTTGACTTCTTAATTGATTGTATATGGTAATAAATACTATTTAAAATAGAAATTTGCATTTATTTATTTATTTGCATTATTGTGCTGTTCCATCCGCCCACTCCCATTACTATATAAACACCCAAGGAGCCAAAGCATGCAGGGCTGTAAACACCAACAAGCTCCACTGGAGGTCAGTCTGCAACGTGGATGACTTCTTAATTGATAGTATATGGTAATAAATACAATTTAAAATATACATTTGCATTTATTTATTTATTTGCATTATTGTGCTGTTTCGTCCGCCCACTCTCATTACTATATAAACACCCAATGAGCCAAATCATGCAGGGCTGTAAACACCAGCATGCTCCACTGGAGGTAAGTCTGCAACGTGGTTGACTTCTTAATTGATAGTATATGGTAATAAATACTATTTAAAATAGAAATTTGCATTTATTTATTTATTTGCATTATTGTGCTGTTCCGTCCGCCCACTCCCATTACTATATAAACACACAAGGAGCCAAAGCATGCAGGGCTGTAAACACCAGCAAGCTCCACTGGAGGTAAGTCTGCAACGTGGTTGACTTCTAAATTGATAGTATATGGTAATAAGTACTATTTAAAATAGAAATTTGCATTTATTTATTTATTTGCGTTATTGTGCTGTTCCGTCCGCCCACTCCCATTACTATATAAACACACAAGGAGCCAAAGCATGCAGGGCTGTAAACACCAGCAAACTCGACTGGAGGTCAGTCTGCAACGTGGTTGACCTCTTAATTGATAGTATATGGTAATAAATACTATTTAAAATAGAAATTTGCATTTATTTATTTATTTGCATTATTGTGCTGTTCCGTCCGCCCACTCCCATTACTATATAAACACGCAAGGAGCCAAAGCATGCAGGGCTGTAAACACCAGCAAGCTGCACTGGATGTAAGTCTGCAACGTGGTTGACTTCTTAATTGATAGTTATTGGTAATATATACTATTTAAATTGAAATTTGAATTTACTTATTTATTTGCATTATTCTGCTGTTCCGTCCGCCCACTCCCATTACTATATAAACACCCAAGGAGCCAAAGCATGCAGGGCTGTGAACACCAACAATCTCCACTGGAGGTAATTCTGCAAGGTGGTTGACTTCTTAATTGATAGTATATGGTAATAAATACTATTTAAAATAGAAATTTGCATTTATTTATTTATTTGCATTATTGTGCTGTTCCGTCCGCCAACTCCAATTACTATATAACCACCCAAGGAGCCAAAGCATGCAGGGCTGTAAACACCAGCAAGCTCCACTGGAGGTAAGTCTGCAACGTGGTTGACTTCTTAATTGATAGTATATGGTAATAAATACTATTTAAAATAGAAATTTGCATTTATTTATTTATTTGCATTATTGTGCTGTTCCGTCCGCCCACTCCCATTACTATATAAACACCCAAGGAGCCAAAGCATGCAGGGCTGTAAACACCAGCAAGCTCCACTGGAGGTAAGTCTGCAACGTGGTGGACTTCTTAATTGATAGTATATGGTAATAAATACTATTTAAAATAGAAACTTGCATTTATTTATTTATTTGCATTATTGTGCTGTTCCGTCCGCCCACACCCATTACTATATAAACACCCAAGGACACAAAGCATGCAGGGCTATAAACACCAGCAAGCTCCACTGGAGGTAAGTCTTCAACGTGGTTGACCTCTTTATTGATAGTATATGGTAATAAATACTATTTAAAATAGAAATTTGGATTTATTTATTTATTTGCATTTTTGTGCTGTTCCGTCCACCCACTCCCATTACTATATAAACACCCAAGGAGCCAAAGCATGCAGGGCTGTAAACACCAGCAAGCTGCACTGGAGGTAAGTCTGCAACGTGGTTGACTTCTTAATTGATAGTTATTGGTAATAAATACTATTTAAATTGAAATTTGAATTTAATTATTTATTTGCATTATTGTGCTGTTCCGTCCGCCCACTCCCATTACTATATAAACACCCAAGGAGCCAAAGCATGCAGGGCTGTGAACACCAACAAGCTCCACTGGAGGTAAGTCTGCAACGTGGTTGACTTCTTAATTGATAGTATATGGTCATAAACACTATTTAAAATAGAAATTTGCATTTATTTATTTATTTGCATTATTGTGCTGTTCCGTCTGCCCACTCCCATTACTATATAAACACCCAAGGACCCAAAGCATGCAGGGCTGTAAACACCAGCAAAATCCACTGGAGGTAAGTCTGCAACGTGGTTGACTTCTTAATTGATTGTATATGGTAATAAATACTATTTAAAATAGAAATTTGCATTTATTTATTTATTTGCATTATTGTGCTGTTCCATCCGCCCACTCCCATTACTATATAAACACCCAAGGAGCCAAAGCATGCAGGGCTGTAAACACCAACAAGCTCCACTGGAGGTCAGTCTGCAACGTGGATGACTTCTTAATTGATAGTATATGGTAATAAATACAATTTAAAATATACATTTGCATTTATTTATTTATTTGCATTATTGTGCTGTTTCGTCCGCCCACTCTCATTACTATATAAACACCCAATGAGCCAAATCATGCAGGGCTGTAAACACCAGCATGCTCCACTGGAGGTAAGTCTGCAACGTGGTTGACTTCTTAATTGATAGTATATGGTAATAAATACTATTTAAAATAGAAATTTGCATTTATTTATTTATTTGCATTATTGTGCTGTTCCGTCCGCCCACTCCCATTACTATATAAACACCCAAGGAGCCAAAGCATGCAGGGCTGTAAACACCAGCAAGCTCCACTGGAGGTATGTCTGCAACGTGGTTGACTTCTAAATTGATAGTATATGGTAATAAGTACTATTTAAAATAGAAATTTGCATTTATTTATTTATTTATTTGCGTTATTGTGCTGTTCCGTCCGCCCACTCCCATTACTATATAAACACACAAGGAGCCAAAGCATGCAGGGCTGTAAACACCAGCAAACTCGACTGGAGGTCAGTCTGCAACGTGGTTGACCTCTTAATTGATAGTATATGGTAATAAATACTATTTAAATTGAAATTTGAATTTACTTATTTATTTGCATTATTGTGCTGTTCCGTCCGCCCACTCCCATTACTATATAAACACCCAAGGAGACAAAGCATGCAGGGCCGTGAACACCAACAGGCTCCACTGGAGGTATGTCTGCAACGTGGTTGACTTCTTAATTGATAGTATATGGTAATAAATACTATTTAAAATAGAAATTTGCATTTATTTATTTATTTGCATTATTGTGCTGTTCCGTCCGCCCACTCCCATTACTATATAAACACCCAAGGAGCCAAAGCATGCAGGGCTGTAAACACCAGCAAAATCCACTGGAGGTAAGTCTGCAACGTGGTTGACTTCTTAATTGATTGTATATGGTAATAAATACTATTTAAAATAGAAATTTGCATTTATTTATTTATTTGCATTATTGTGCTGTTCCATCCGCCCACTCCCATTACTATATAAACACCCAAGGAGCCAAAGCATGCAGGGCTGTAAACACCAACAAGCTCCACTGGAGGTCAGTCTGCAACGTGGATGACTTCTTAATTGATAGTATATGGTAATAAATACAATTTAAAATATACATTTGCATTTATTTATTTATTTGCATTATTGTGCTGTTTCGTCCGCCCACTCTCATTACTATATAAACACCCAATGAGCCAAATCATGCAGGGCTGTAAACACCAGCATGCTCCACTGGAGGTAAGTCTGCAACGTGGTTGACTTCTTAATTGATAGTATATGGTAATAAATACTATTTAAAATAGAAATTTGCATTTATTTATTTATTTGCATTATTGTGCTGTTCCGTCCGCCCACTCCCATTACTATATAAACACCCAAGGAGCCAAAGCATGCAGGGCTGTAAACACCAGCAAGCTCCACTGGAGGTAAGTCTGCAACGTGGTTGACTTCTAAATTGATAGTATATGGTAATAAGTACTATTTAAAATAGAAATTTGCATTTATTTATTTATTTGCGTTATTGTGCTGTTCCGTCCGCCCACTCCCATTACTATATAAACACACAAGGAGCCAAAGCATGCAGGGCTGTAAACACCAGCAAACTCGACTGGAGGTCAGTCTGCAACGTGGTTGACCTCTTAATTGATAGTATATGGTAATAAATACTATTTAAAATAGAAATTTGCATTTATTTATTTATTTGCATTATTGTGCTGTTCCGTCCGCCCACTCCCATTACTATATAAACACGAAAGGAGCCAAAGCATGCAGGTCTGTAAACACCAGCAAGCTGCACTGGATGTAAGTCTGCAACGTGGTTGACTTCTTAATTGATAGTTATTGGTAATATATACTATTTAAATTGAAATTTGAATTTACTTATTTATTTGCATTATTCTGCTGTTCCGTCCGCCCACTCCCATTACTATATAAACACCCAAGGAGCCAAAGCATGCAGGGCTGTGAACACCAACAATCTCCACTGGAGGTAATTCTGCAAGGTGGTTGACTTCTTAATTGATAGTATATGGTAATAAATACTATTTAAAATAGAAATTTGCATTTATTTATTTATTTGCATTATTGTGCTGTTCCGTCCGCCAACTCCAATTACTATATAACCACCCAAGGAGCCAAAGCATGCAGGGCTGTAAACACCAGCAAGCTCCACTGGAGGTAAGTCTGCAACGTGGTTGACTTCTTAATTGATAGTATATGGTAATAAATACTATTTAAAATAGAAATTTGCATTTATTTATTTATTTGCATTATTGTGCTGTTCCGTCCGCCCACTCCCATTACTATATAAACACCCAAGGAGCCAAAGCATGCAGGGCTGTAAACACCAGCAAGCTCCACTGGAGGTAAGTCTGCAACGTGGTGGACTTCTTAATTGATAGTATATGGTAATAAATACTATTTAAAATATAAATTTGCATAGATATATTTATTTGCATTATTATGCTGTTCCGTCCGCCCACTCCCATTACTATATAAACACCCAAGAATTCATAGCGTGCAGGGCTGTAAACACCAGCAAGCTCCACTTGAGGTAAGTCTGCAACGTGGTTGACTTCTTAATTGATAGTATATGGTAATAAATACTATTCAAAATAGAAACTTGCATTTATTTATTTATTTGCATTATTGTGCTGTTCCGTCCGCCCACACCCATTACTATATAAACACCCAAGGACACAAAGCATGCAGGGCTATAAACACCAGCAAGCTCCACTGGAGGTAAGTCTTCAACGTGGTTGACCTCTTTATTGATAGTATATGGTAATAAATACTATTTAAAATAGAAATTTGGATTTATTTATTTATTTGCTTTTTTGTGCTGTTCCGTCCACCCACTCCCATTACTATATAAACACCCAAGGAGCCAAAGCATGCAGGGCTGTAAACACCAGCAAGCTGCACTGGAGGTAAGTCTGCAACGTGGTTGACTTCTTAATTGATAGTTATTGGTAATAAATACTATTTAAATTGAAATTTGAATTTAATTATTTATTTGCATTATTGTGCTGTTCCGTCCGCCCACTCCCATTACTATATAAACACCCAAGGAGCCAAAGCATGCAGGGCTGTGAACACCAACAAGCTCCACTGGAGGTAAGTCTGCAACGTGGTTGACTTCTTAATTGATAGTATATGGTCATAAATACTATTTAAAATAGAAATTTGCATTTATTTATTTATTTGCATTATTGTGCTGTTCCGTCTGCCCACTCCCATTACTATATAAACACCCAAGGAGCCAAAGCATACAGGGCTGTAAACACCAGCAAAATCCACTGGAGGTAAATCTGCAACGTGGTTGACTTCTTAATTGATTGTATATGGTAATAAATACTATTTAAAATAGAAATTTGCATTTATTTATTTATTTGCATTATTGTGCTGTTCCATCCGCCCACTCCCATTACTATATAAACACCCAAGGAGCCAAAGCATGCAGGGCTGTAAACACCAACAAGCTCCACTGGAGGTCAGTCTGCAACGTGGATGACTTCTTAATTGATAGTATATGGTAATAAATACAATTTAAAATATACATTTGCATTTATTTATTTATTTGCATTATTGTGCTGTTTCGTCCGCCCACTCTCATTACTATATAAACACCCAATGAGCCAAATCATGCAGGGCTGTAAACACCAGCATGCTCCACTGGAGGTAAGTCTGCAACGTGGTTGACTTCTTAATTGATAGTATATGGTAATAAATACTATTTAAAATAGAAATTTGCATTTATTTATTTATTTGCATTATTGTGCTGTTCCGTCCGCCCACTCCCATTACTATATAAACACCCAAGGAGCCAAAGCATGCAGGGCTGTAAACACCAGCAAGCTCCACTGGAGGTATGTCTGCAACGTGGTTGACTTCTAAATTGATAGTATATGGTAATAAGTACTATTTAAAATAGAAATTTGCATTTATTTATTTATTTGCGTTATTGTGCTGTTCCGTCCGCCCACTCCCATTACTATATAAACACACAAGGAGCCAAAGCATGCAGGGCTGTAAACACCAGCAAACTCGACTGGAGGTCAGTCTGCAACGTGGTTGACCTCTTAATTGATAGTATATGGTAATAAATACTATTTAAATTGAAATTTGAATTTACTTATTTATTTGCATTATTGTGCTGTTCCGTCCGCCCACTCCCATTACTATATAAACACCCAAGGAGACAAAGCATGCAGGGCCGTGAACACCAACAGGCTCCACTGGAGGTATGTCTGCAACGTGGTTGACTTCTTAATTGATAGTATATGGTAATAAATACTATTTAAAATAGAAATTTGCATTTATTTATTTATTTGCATTATTGTGCTGTTCCGTCCGCCCACTCCCATTACTATATAAACACCCAAGAAGTCAAAGCATGCAGGGCTGTAAACACCAGCAAGCTCCACTTGAGGTAAGTCTGCAACGTGGTTGACTTCTTAATTGATAGTATATGGTAATAAATACTATACAAAATAGAAATTTGCATTTATTTATTTATTTGCATTATTGTGCTGTTCCGTCCGCCCACTCCCATTACTATATAAACACCCAAGGAGCCAAAGCATGCAGGGCTATAAACACCAGCAAGCTCCACTGGAGGTAAGTCTTCAACGTGGTTGACCTCTTAATTGATAGTATATGGTAATAAATACTATTTAAAATAGAAATTTGAATTTACTTATTTATTTGCATTATTGTGCTGTTCCGTCAGCCCACTCCCATTACTATATAAACACCCAAGGAGCCAAAGCATGCAGGGCTGTGAACACCAACAAGCTCCACTGGAGGTAAGTCTGCGACGTGGTTGACTTCTTAATTGATAGTATATGGTCATAAATACTATTTAAAATAGAAATTTGCATTTATTTATTTATTTGCATTATTGTCCTGTTCCGTCCACCCACTCCCATTACTATATAAACACCCAAGGAGCCAAAGCATGCAGGGCTGTAAACACCAGCAAGCTCCACTGGAGGTAAGTCTGCAACGTGGTTGACTTCTTAATAGATAGTGTATGGTGATAAATACTATTTAAAATAGAAATTTGCATTTATTTATTTATTTGCATTATTGTGCTGTTCCGTCCGCCCACTCCCATTACTATATAAACACCCAAGGAGCCAAAGCATGCAGGGCTGTAAACACCAACAAGCTCCACTGGAGGTCAGTCAGCAACGTGGATGACTTCTTAATTGATAGTATATGGTAATAAATACAATTAAAAATATACATTTGCATTTATTTATTTATTTGCATTATTGTGCTGTTCCGTCCGCCCACTCTCATTACTATATAAACACCCAATGAGCCAAATCATGCAGGGCTGTTAACACCAGCATGCTCCACTGGAGGTAAGTCAGCAATGTGGTTGACTTCTTAATTGATAGTATATCGTAATAAATACTATTTAAAATAGAAATTTGCATTTATTTATTTATTTGCATTATTGTGCTGTTCCGTCCGCCCACTCCCATTACTATATAAACACCCAAGGAGCCAAAGCATGCAGGGCTGTAAACACCAGCAAGCTCCACTGGAGGTAAGTCTGCAACGTGGTTGACTTCTAAATTGATAGTATATGGTAATAAGTACTATTTAGAATAGAAATTTGCATTTATTTATTTATTTGCGTTATTGTGTTGTTCCGTCCGCCCACTCCCATTACTATATAAACACACAAGGAGCCAAAGCATGCAGGGCTGTAAACACCAGCAAACTCGACTGGAGGTAAGTCTGCAACGTGGTTGACCTCTTAATTGATAGTATATGGTAATAAATACTATTTAAAATAGAAATTTGCATTTATTTATTTGTTTGCATTATCGTGCTGTTCCGTCCGCCCACTCCCATTACTATATAAACACGCAAGGAGCCAAAGCATGCAGGGCTGTAAACACCAGCAAGCAGCACTGGAGGTAAGTCTGCAACGTGGTTGACTTCTTAATTGATAGTTATTGGTAATAAATACTATTTAAATTGAAATTTGAATTTACGTATTTATTTGCATTATTGTGCTGTTCCGTCCGCCCACTCCCATTACTATATAAACACCCAAGGAGCCAAAGCATGCAGGGCTGTGAACACCAACAAGCTCCACTGGAGGTTATTCTGCAACGTGGTTGACTTCTTAATTGATAGTATATGGTAATAAATACTATTTAAAATAGAAATTTGCATTTATTTATTTATTTGCATTATTGTGCTGTTCCGTCCGCCCACTCCCATTACTATATAACCACCCAAGGAGCCAAAGCATGCAGGGCTGTAAACACCAGCAAGCTCCACTGGAGGTAAGTCTGCAACGTGGTTGACTTCTTAATTGATAGTATATGGTAATAAATACTATTCAAAATAGAAATTTGCATTTTTTATTTATTTGCATTATTGTGCTGTTCCGTCCGCCCACTCCCATTACTATATAAACACCCAAGGAGCCAAAGCATGCAGGGCCATAAACACCAGCAAGCTCCACTGGAGGTAAGTCTGCAACGTGGTGGACTTCTTAATTGATAGTATATTGTAATAAATACTATTTAAAATAGAAATTTGCATAGATATATTTATTTGCATTATTGTGCTGTTCCGTCCGCCCACTCCCATTACTATATAAACACCCTAGAAGTCAAAGCATGCAGGGCTGTAAACACCAGCAAGCTCCACTGGAGGTAAGTCTTCAATATGGTTGACCCCTTAATTGATAGTATATGGCAATAAATACTATTTAAAATAGAAATTTGGATTTATTTATTTATTTGCATTTTTGTGCTTTTCCGTCCGCCCACTCCCATTACTATATAAACACCCAAGGAGCCAAAGCATGCAGGGCTGTAAACACCAGCAAGCTGCACTGGAGGTAAGTCTGCAACGTGGTTGACTTCTTAATTGATAGTTATTGGTAATAAATACTATTTAAATTGAAATTTGAATTTACTTATTTCTTTGCATTACTGTGCTGTTCCGTCAGCCCACTCCCATTACTATATAAACACCCAAGGAGCCAAAGCATGCAGGGATGTGAACACCAACAAGCTCCACTGGAGGTAAGTCTGCAACGTGGTTGACTTCTTAATTGATAGTATATGGTCATAAATACTATTTAAAATAGAAATTTGCATTTATTTATTTATTTGCATCATAGTGCTGTTCCGTCCACCCACTCCCATTACTATATAAACACCCAAGGAGCCAAAGCATGCAGGGCTGTAAACACCAGCAAGCTCCACTGGAGGTAAGTCTGCAACGTGGTTGACTTCTTAATTGATAGTATATGGTAATAAATAATATTTAAAATAGATATTTGCATTTATTTATTTATTTGCATTATTGTGCTGTTCCATCCGCCCACTCCCATTACTATATAAACACCCAAGGAGCCAAAGCATGCAGGGCTGTAAACACCAACAAGCTCCACTGGAGGTCAGTCTGCAACGTGATGACTTCTTAATTGATAGTATATGGTAATAAATACAATTTAAAATATACATTTGCATTTATTTATTTATTTGCATTATTGTGCTGTTCCGTCCGCCCACTCCCATTACTATATAAACACCCAAGGAGCCAAAGCATGCAGGGCTGTTAACACCAGCAAGCTCCACTGGAGGTATGTCTGCAACGTGGTTGACTTCTAAATTGATAGTATATGGTAATAAGTACTATTTAAAATAGAAATTTGCATTTATTTATTTATTTGCGTTATTGTGCTGTTCCGTCCGCCCACTCCCATTACTATATAAACACACAAGGAGCCAAAGCATGCAGGGCTGTAAACACCAGCAAACTCGACTGGAGGTCAGTCTGCAACGTGGTTGACCTCTTAATTGATAGTATATGGTAATAAATACTATTTAAATTGAAATTTGAATTTACTTATTTATTTGCATTATTGTGCTGTTCCGTCCGCCCACTCCCATTACTATATAAACACCCAAGGAGACAAAGCATGCAGGGCCGTGAACACCAACAGGCTCCACTGGAGGTATGTCTGCAACGTGGTTGACTTCTTAATTGATAGTATATGGTAATAAATACTATTTAAAATAGAAATTTGCATTTATTTATTTATTTGCATTATTGTGCTGTTCCGTCCGCCCACTCCCATTACTATATAAACACCCAAGAAGTCAAAGCATGCAGGGCTGTAAACACCAGCAAGCTCCACTTGAGGTAAGTCTGCAACGTGGTTGACTTCTTAATTGATAGTATATGGTAATAAATACTATACAAAATAGAAATTTGCATTTATTTATTTATTTGCATTATTGTGCTGTTCCGTCCGCCCACTCCCATTACTATATAAACACCCAAGGAGCCAAAGCATGCAGGGCTATAAACACCAGCAAGCTCCACTGGAGGTAAGTCTTCAACGTGGTTGACCTCTTAATTGATAGTATATGGTAATAAATACTATTTAAAATAGAAATTTGAATTTACTTATTTATTTGCATTATTGTGCTGTTCCGTCAGCCCACTCCCATTACTATATAAACACCCAAGGAGCCAAAGCATGCAGGGCTGTGAACACCAACAAGCTCCACTGGAGGTAAGTCTGCGACGTGGTTGACTTCTTAATTGATAGTATATGGTCATAAATACTATTTAAAATAGAAATTTGCATTTATTTATTTATTTGCATTATTGTCCTGTTCCGTCCACCCACTCCCATTACTATATAAACACCCAAGGAGCCAAAGCATGCAGGGCTGTAAACACCAGCAAGCTCCACTGGAGGTAAGTCTCCAACGTGGTTGACTTCTTAATAGATAGTGTATGGTGATAAATACTATTTAAAATAGAAATTTGCATTTATTTATTTATTTGCATTATTGTGCTGTTCCGTCCGCCCACTCCCATTACTATATAAACACCCAAGGAGCCAAAGCATGCAGGGCTGTAAACACCAACAAGCTCCACTGGAGGTCAGTCAGCAACGTGGATGACTTCTTAATTGATAGTATATGGTAATAAATACAATTAAAAATATACATTTGCATTTATTTATTTATTTGCATTATTGTGCTGTTCCGTCCGCCCACTCTCATTACTATATAAACACCCAATGAGCCAAATCATGCAGGGCTGTTAACACCAGCATGCTCCACTGGAGGTAAGTCTGCAATGTGGTTGACTTCTTAATTGATAGTATATCGTAATAAATACTATTTAAAATAGAAATTTGCATTTATTTATTTATTTGCATTATTGTGCTGTTCCGTCCGCCCACTCCCATTACTATATAAACACCCAAGGAGCCAAAGCATGCAGGGCTGTAAACACCAGCAAGCTCCACTGGAGGTAAGTCTGCAACGTGGTTGACTTCTAAATTGATAGTATATGGTAATAAGTACTATTTAGAATAGAAATTTGCATTTATTTATTTATTTGCGTTATTGTGTTGTTCCGTCCGCCCACTCCCATTACTATATAAACACACAAGGAGCCAAAGCATGCAGGGCTGTAAACACCAGCAAACTCGACTGGAGGTAAGTCTGCAACGTGGTTGACCTCTTAATTGATAGTATATGGTAATAAATACTATTTAAAATAGAAATTTGCATTTATTTATTTGTTTGCATTATCGTGCTGTTCCGTCCGCCCACTCCCATTACTATATAAACACGCAAGGAGCCAAAGCATGCAGGGCTGTAAACACCAGCAAGCAGCACTGGAGGTAAGTCTGCAACGTGGTTGACTTCTTAATTGATAGTTATTGGTAATAAATACTATTTAAATTGAAATTTGAATTTACGTATTTATTTGCATTATTGTGCTGTTCCGTCCGCCCACTCCCATTACTATATAAACACCCAAGGAGCCAAAGCATGCAGGGCTGTGAACACCAACAAGCTCCACTGGAGGTTATTCTGCAACGTGGTTGACTTCTTAATTGATAGTATATGGTAATAAATACTATTTAAAATAGAAATTTGCATTTATTTATTTATTTGCATTATTGTGCTGTTCCGTCCGCCCACTCCCATTACTATATAACCACCCAAGGAGCCAAAGCATGCAGGGCTGTAAACACCAGCAAGCTCCACTGGAGGTAAGTCTGCAACGTGGTTGACTTCTTAATTGATAGTATATGGTAATAAATACTATTCAAAATAGAAATTTGCATTTTTTATTTATTTGCATTATTGTGCTGTTCCGTCCGCCCACTCCCATTACTATATAAACACCCAAGGAGCCAAAGCATGCAGGGCCATAAACACCAGCAAGCTCCACTGGAGGTAAGTCTGCAACGTGGTGGACTTCTTAATTGATAGTATATTGTAATAAATACTATTTAAAATAGAAATTTGCATAGATATATTTATTTGCATTATTGTGCTGTTCCGTCCGCCCACTCCCATTACTATATAAACACCCTAGAAGTCAAAGCATGCAGGGCTGTAAACACCAGCAAGCTCCACTGGAGGTAAGTCTTCAATATGGTTGACCCCTTAATTGATAGTATATGGCAATAAATACTATTTAAAATAGAAATTTGGATTTATTTATTTATTTGCATTTTTGTGCTTTTCCGTCCGCCCACTCCCATTACTATATAAACACCCAAGGAGCCAAAGCATGCAGGGCTGTAAACACCAGCAAGCTGCACTGGAGGTAAGTCTGCAACGTGGTTGACTTCTTAATTGATAGTTATTGGTAATAAATACTATTTAAATTGAAATTTGAATTTACTTATTTCTTTGCATTACTGTGCTGTTCCGTCAGCCCACTCCCATTACTATATAAACACCCAAGGAGCCAAAGCATGCAGGGATGTGAACACCAACAAGCTCCACTGGAGGTAAGTCTGCAACGTGGTTGACTTCTTAATTGATAGTATATGGTCATAAATACTATTTAAAATAGAAATTTGCATTTATTTATTTATTTGCATCATAGTGCTGTTCCGTCCACCCACTCCCATTACTATATAAACACCCAAGGAGCCAAAGCATGCAGGGCTGTAAACACCAGCAAGCTCCACTGGAGGTAAGTCTGCAACGTGGTTGACTTCTTAATTGATAGTATATGGTAATAAATAATATTTAAAATAGAAATTTGCATTTATTTATTTATTTGCATTATTGTGCTGTTCCATCCGCCCACTCCCATTACTATATAAACACCCAAGGAGCCAAAGCATGCAGGCCTGTAAACACCAACAAGCTCCACTGGAGGTTAGTCTGCAACGTGAATGACTTCTTAATTGATAGTATATGGTAATAAATACAATTAAAAATATACATTTGCATTTATTTATTTATTTGCATTATTGTGCTGTTCCGTCCGCCCACTCTCATTACTATATAAACACCCAATGAGCCAAATCATGCAGGGCTGTAAACACCAGCATGCTCCACTGGAGGTAAGTCTGCAACGTGGTTGACTTCTAAATTGATAGTATATCGTAATAAATACTATTTAAAATAGAAATTTGCATTTATTTATTTATTTGCATTATCGTGCTGTTCCGTCCGCCCACTCCCATTACTATATAAACACCCAAGGAGCCAAAGCATGCAGGGCTGTAAACACCAGCAAGCTCCACTGGAGGTAAGTCTGCAACGTGGTTGACTTCTAAATTGATAGTATATGGTAATAAGTACTATTTAGAATAGAAATTTGCATTTATTTATTTATTTGCGTTATTGTGTTGTTCCGTCCGCCCACTCCCATTACTATATAAACACACAAGGAGCCAAAGCATGCAGGGCTGTAAACACCAGCAAACTCGACTGGAGGTCAGTCTGCAAAGTGGTTGACCTCTTAATTGATAGTATATGGTAATAAATACTATTTAAAATAGAATATTGCATTTATTTATTTATTTGCATTATTGTGCTGTTCCGTCCGCCCACTCCCATTGCTATATAAACACGCAAGGAGCCAAAGCATGCAGGGCTGTAAACACCAGCAAGCTGCACTGGAGGTAAGTCTGCAACGTGGTTGACTTCTTAATTGATAGTTATTGGTAATAAATACTATTTAAATTGAAATTTGAATTTACTTATTTATTTGCATTATTGTGCTGTTCCGTCTGCCCACTCCCATTACTATATAAACACCCAAGAAGCCAAAGCATGCAGGGCTGTGAACACCAACAAGCTCCACTGGAGGTAAGTCTGCAACGTGGTTAACTTCTTAATTGATAGTATATGGTAATAAATACTATTTAAAATAGAAATTTGCATTTATTTATTTATTTGCATTATTGTGCTGTTCCGTCCGCCCACTCCCATTACTATATAACCACCCAAGGAGCCAAAGCATGCAGGGTTGTAAACACCAGAAAGCTCCACTGGAGGTAAGTCTGCAACGTGGTTGACTTCTTAATTGGTAGTATATTGTAATAAATACTATTTAAAATAGAAATTTGCATTTATTTATTTATTTGCATTATTGTGCTGTTCCGTCCGCCCACTCCCATTACTATATGAATACCCAAGGAGCCAAAGCATGCAGGGCTGTAAACACCAGCAAGCTCCACTGGAGGTAAATCTGCAACGTGGTTGACTTCTTAATTGATAGTATATGGTAATAAATACTATTTAAAATAGAAATTTGCATTTATTTTTTTATTTTCATTATTGTGCTGTTCCGTCCGCCCACTCCCATTACTATATAAACACCCAAGGAGCCAAAGCATGCAGGGCTGTAAACACCAGCAAGCTCCACTGGAGGTAAGTCTGCAACGTGGTTGACTTCTTAATTGATAGTATATGGTAATAAATACTATTTAAAATAGAAATTTGCATTTATTTATTTATTTGCATTATTGTGCTGTTCCGTCCGCCCACTCCCATTACTATATAAACACCCAAGGAGCCAAAGCATGCAGGGCTGTAAACACCAGCAAGCTCCTTTGGAGGTAAGTCTGCAACGTGGTGGACTTCTTAATTGATAGTATATGGTAATAAATACTATTTAAAATATAAATTTGCATAGATATATTTATTTGCATTATTATGCTGTTCCGTCCGCCCACTCCCATTACTATATAAACACCCAAGAAGTCATAGCGTGCAGGGCTGTAAACACCAGCAAGCTCCACTTGAGGTAAGTCTGCAACGTGGTTGACTTCTTAATTGATAGTATATGGTAATAAATACTATTCAAAATAGAAACTTGCATTTATTTATTTATTTGCATTATTGTGCTGTTCCGTCCGCCCACTCCCATTACTATATAAACACCCAAGGACACAAAGCATGCAGGGCTATAAACACCAGCAAGCTCCACTGGAGGTAAGTCTTCAACGTGGTTGACCTCTTTATTGATAGTATATGGTAATAAATACTATTTAAAATAGAAATTTGGATTTATTTATTTATTTGCATTTTTGTGCTGTTCCGTCCACCCACTCCCATTACTATATAAACACCCAAGGAGCCAAAGCATGCAGGGCTGTAAACACCAGCAAGCTGCACTGGAGGTAAGTCTGCAACGTGGTTGACTACTTAATTGATAGTTATTGGTAATAAATACTATTTAAATTGAAATTTGAATTTAATTATTTATTTGCATTATTGTGCTGTTCCGTCCGCCCACTCCCATTACTATATAAACACCCAAGGAGCCAAAGCATGCAGGGCTGTGAACACCAACAAGTTCCACTGGAGGTAAGTCTGCAACGTGGTTGACTTCTTAATTGATAGTATATGGTCATAAATACTATTTAAAATAGAAATTTGCATTTATTTATTTATTTGCATTATTGTGCTGTTCCGTCCGCCCACTCCCATTACTATATAAACACCCAAGGAGCCAAAGCATGCAGGGCTGTAAACACCAGCAAAATCCACTGGAGGTAAGTCTGCAACGTGGTTGACTTCTTAATTGATTGTATATGGTAATAAATACTATTTAAAATAGAAATTTGCATTTATTTATTTATTTGCATTATTGTGCTGTTCCATCCGCCCACTCCCATTACTATATAAACACCCAAGGAGCCAAAGCATGCAGGGCTGTAAACACCAACAAGCTCCACTGGAGGTCAGTCTGCAACGTGGATGACTTCTTAATTGATAGTATATGGTAATAAATACAATTTAAAATATACATTTGCATTTATTTATTTATTTGCATTATTGTGCTGTTTCGTCAGCCCACTCTCATTACTATATAAACACCCAATGAGCCAAATCATGCAGGGCTGTAAACACCAGCATGCTCCACTGGAGGTAAGTCTGCAACGTGGTTGACTTCTTAATTGATAGTATATGGTAATAAATACTATTTAAAATAGAAATTTGCATTTATTTATTTATTTGCATTATTGTGCTGTTCCGTCCGCCCACTCCCATTACTATATAAACACCCAAGGAGCCAAAGCATGCAGGGCTGTAAACACCAGCAAGCTCCACTGGAGGTAAGTCTGCAACGTGGTTGACTTCTAAATTGATAGTATATGGTAATAAGTACTATTTAAAATAGAAATTTGCATTTATTTATTTATTTGCGTTATTGTGCTGTTCCGTCCGCCCACTCCCATTACTATATAAACACACAAGGAGCCAAAGCATGCAGGGCTGTAAACACCAGCAAACTCGACTGGAGGTAAGTCTGCAACATGGTTGACCTCTTAATTGATAGTATATGGTAATAAATACTATTTAAAATAGAAATTTGCATTTATTTATTTATTTGCATTATTGTGCTGTTCCGTCCGCCCACTCCCATTACTATATAAACACGCAAGGAGCCAAAGCATGCAGGGCTGTAAACACCAGCAAGCTGCACTGGATGTAAGTCTGCAACGTGGTTGACTTCTTAATTGATAGTTATTGGTAATAAATATTATTTAAATTGAAATTTGAATTTACTTATTTATTTGCATTATTGTGCTGTTCCGTCCGCCCACTCCCATTACTATATAAACACCCAAGGAGCCAAAGCATGCAGGGCTGTGAACACCAACAATCTCCACTGGAGGTAATTCTGCAAGGTGGTTGACTTCTTAATTGATAGTATATGGTAATAAATACTATTTAAAATAGAAATTTGCATTTATTTATTTATTTGCATTATTGTGCTGTTCCGTCCGCCAACTCCAATTACTATATAACCACCCAAGGAGCCAAAGCATGCAGGGCTGTAAACACCAGCAAGCTCCACTGGAGGTAAGTCTGCAACGTGGTTGACTTCTTAATTGATAGTATATGGTAATAAATACTATTTAAAATAGAAATTTGCATTTATTTATTTATTTGCATTATTGTGCTGTTCCGTCCGCCCACTCCCATTACTATATAAACACCCAAGGAGCCAAAGCATGCAGGGCTGTAAACACCAGCAAGCTCCACTGGAGGTAAGTCTGCAACGTGGTGGACTTCTTAATTGATAGTATATGGTAATAAATACTATTTAAAATATAAATTTGCATAGATATATTTATTTGCATTATTATGCTGTTCCGTCCGCCCACTCCCATTACTATATAAACACCCAAGAATTCATAGCGTGCAGGGCTGTAAACACCAGCAAGCTCCACTTGAGGTAAGTCTGCAACGTGGTTGACTTCTTAATTGATAGTATATGGTAATAAATACTATTCAAAATAGAAACTTGCATTTATTTATTTATTTGCATTATTGTGCTGTTCCGTCCGCCCACACCCATTACTATATAAACACCCAAGGACACAAAGCATGCAGGGCTATAAACACCAGCAAGCTCCACTGGAGGTAAGTCTTCAACGTGGTTGACCTCTTTATTGATAGTATATGGTAATAAATACTATTTAAAATAGAAATTTGGATTTATTTATTTATTTGCATTTTTGTGCTGTTCCGTCCACCCACTCCCATTACTATATAAACACCCAAGGAGCCAAAGCATGCAGGGCTGTAAACACCAGCAAGCTGCACTGGAGGTAAGTCTGCAACGTGGTTGACTTCTTAATTGATAGTTATTGGTAATAAATACTATTTAAATTGAAATTTGAATTTAATTATTTATTTGCATTATTGTGCTGTTCCGTCCGCCCACTCCCATTACTATATAAACACCCAAGGAGCCAAAGCATGCAGGGCTGTGAACACCAACAAGCTCCACTGGAGGTAAGTCTGCAACGTGGTTGACTTCTTAATTGATAGTATATGGTCATAAATACTATTTAAAATAGAAATTAGCATTTATTTATTTATTTGCATTATTGTGCTGTTCCGTCCGCCCACTCCCATTACTATATAAACACCCAAGGAGCCAAAGCATGCAGGGCTGTAAACACCAGCAAAATCCACTGGAGGTAAGTCTGCAACGTGGTTGACTTCTTAATTGATTGTATATGGTAATAAATACTATTTAAAATAGAAATTTGCATTTATTTATTTATTTGCATTATTGTGCTGTTCCATCCGCCCACTCCCATTACTATATAAACACCCAAGGAGCCAAAGCATGCAGGGCTGTAAACACCAACAAGCTCCACTGGAGGTCAGTCTGCAACGTGGATGACTTCTTAATTGATAGTATATGGTAATAAATACAATTTAAAATATACATTTGCATTTATTTATTTATTTGCATTATTGTGCTGATTCGTCCGCCCACTCTCATTACTATATAAACACCCAATGAGCCAAATCATGCAGGGCTGTAAACACCACCATGCTCCACTGCAGGTAAGTCTGCAACGTGGTTGACTTCTTAATTGATAGTATATGGTAATAAATACTATTTAAAATAGAAATTTGCATTTATTTATTTATTTGCATTATTGTGCTGTTCCGTCCGCCCACTCCCATTACTATATAAACACCCAAGGAGCCAAAGCATGCAGGGCTGTAAACACCAGCAAGCTCCACTGGAGGTATGTCTGCAACGTGGTTGACTTCTAAATTGATAGTATATGGTAATAAGTACTATTTAAAATAGAAATTTGCATTTATTTATTTATTTGCGTTATTGTGCTGTTCCGTCCGCCCACTCCCATTACTATATAAACACACAAGGAGCCAAAGCATGCAGGGCTGTAAACACCAGCAAACTCGACTGGAGGTCAGTCTGCAACGTGGTTGACCTCTTAATTGATAGTATATGGTAATAAATACTATTTAAAATAGAAATTTGCATTTATTTATTTATTTGCATTATTGTGCTGTTCCGTCTGCCCACTCCCATTACTATATAAACACGCAAGGAGCCAAAGCATGCAGGGCTGTAAACACCAGCAAGCTGCACTGGATGTAAGTCTGCAACGTGGTTGACTTCTTAATTGATAGTTATTGGTAATAAATACTATTTAAATTGAAATTTGAATTTACTTATTTATTTGCATTATTGTGCTGTTCCGTCCGCCCACTCCCATTACTATATAAACACCCAAGGAGCCAAAGCATGCAGGGCTGTGAACACCAACAATCTCCACTGGAGGTAATTCTGCAAGGTGGTTGACTTCTTAATTGATAGTATATGGTAATAAATACTATTTAAAATAGAAATTTGCATTTATTTATTTATTTGCATTATTGTGCTGTTCCGTCCGCCAACTCCAATTACTATATAACCACCCAAGGAGCCAAATCATGCAGGGCTGTAAACACCAGCAAGCTCCACTGGAGGTAAGTCTGCAACGTGGTTGACTTCTTAATTGATAGTATATGGTAATAAATACTATTTAAAATATAAATTTGCATTTATTTATTTATTTGCATTATTGTGCTGTTCCGTCCGCCCACTCCCATTACTATATAAACACCCAAGGAGCCAAAGCATGCAGGGCTGTAAACACCAGCAAGCTGCACTGGATGTAAGTCTGCAACGTGGTTGACTTCTTAATTGATAGTTATTGGTAATAAATACTATTTAAATTGAAATTTGAATTTACTTATTTATTTGCATTATTGTGCTGTTCCGTCCGCCCACTCCCATTACTATATAAACACCCAAGGAGCCAAAGCATGCAGGGCTGTGAACACCAACAATCTCCACTGGAGGTAATTCTGCAAGGTGGTTGACTTCTTAATTGATAGTATATGGTAATAAATACTATTTAAAATAGAAATTTGCATTTATTTATTTATTTGCATTATTGTGCTGTTCCGTCCGCCAACTCCAATTACTATATAACCACCCAAGGAGCCAAAGCATGCAGGGCTGTAAACACCAGCAAGCTCCACTGGAGGTAAGTCTGCAACGTGGTTGACTTCTTAATTGATAGTATATGGTAATAAATACTATTTAAAATATAAATTTGCATAGATATATTTATTTGCATTATTATGCTGTTCCGTCCGCCCACTCCCATTACTATATAAACACCCAAGAATTCATAGCGTGCAGGGCTGTAAACACCAGCAAGCTCCACTTGAGGTAAGTCTGCAACGTGGTTGACTTCTTAATTGATAGTATATGGTAATAAATACTATTCAAAATAGAAACTTGCATTTATTTATTTATTTGCATTATTGTGCTGTTCCGTCCGCCCACACCCATTACTATATAAACACCCAAGGACACAAAGCATGCAGGGCTATAAACACCAGCAAGCTCCACTGGAGGTAAGTCTTCAACGTGGTTGACCTCTTTATTGATAGTATATGGTAATAAATACTATTTAAAATAGAAATTTGGATTTATTTATTTATTTGCATTTTTGTGCTGTTCCGTCCACCCACTCCCATTACTATATAAACACCCAAGGAGCCAAAGCATGCAGGGCTGTAAACACCAGCAAGCTGCACTGGAGGTAAGTCTGCAACGTGGTTGACTTCTTAATTGATAGTTATTGGTAATAAATACTATTTAAATTGAAATTTGAATTTAATTATTTATTTGCATTATTGTGCTGTTCCGTCCGCCCACTCCCATTACTATATAAACACCCAAGGAGCCAAAGCATGCAGGGCTGTGAACACCAACAAGCTCCACTGGAGGTAAGTCTGCAACGTGGTTGACTTCTTAATTGATAGTATATGGTCATAAATACTATTTAAAATAGAAATTAGCATTTATTTATTTATTTGCATTATTGTGCTGTTCCGTCCGCCCACTCCCATTACTATATAAACACCCAAGGAGCCAAAGCATGCAGGGCTGTAAACACCAGCAAAATCCACTGGAGGTAAGTCTGCAACGTGGTTGACTTCTTAATTGATTGTATATGGTAATAAATACTATTTAAAATAGAAATTTGCATTTATTTATTTATTTGCATTATTGTGCTGTTCCATCCGCCCACTCCATTACTATATAAACACCCAAGGAGCCAAAGCATGCAGGGCTGTAAACACCAACAAGCTCCACTGGAGGTCAGTCTGCAACGTGGATGACTTCTTAATTGATAGTATATGGTAATAAATACAATTTAAAATATACATTTGCATTTATTTATTTATTTGCATTATTGTGCTGATTCGTCCGCCCACTCTCATTACTATATAAACACCCAATGAGCCAAATCATGCAGGGCTGTAAACACCACCATGCTCCACTGCAGGTAAGTCTGCAACGTGGTTGACTTCTTAATTGATAGTATATGGTAATAAATACTATTTAAAATAGAAATTTGCATTTATTTATTTATTTGCATTATTGTGCTGTTCCGTCCGCCCACTCCCATTACTATATAAACACCCAAGGAGCCAAAGCATGCAGGGCTGTAAACACCAGCAAGCTCCACTGGAGGTATGTCTGCAACGTGGTTGACTTCTAAATTGATAGTATATGGTAATAAGTACTATTTAAAATAGAAATTTGCATTTATTTATTTATATGCGTTATTGTGCTGTTCCGTCCGCCCACTCCCATTACTATATAAACACACAAGGAGCCAAAGCATGCAGGGCTGTAAACACCAGCAAACTCGACTGGAGGTCAGTCTGCAACGTGGTTGACCTCTTAATTGATAGTATATGGTAATAAATACTATTTAAAATAGAAATTTTCATTTATTTATTTATTTGCATTATTGTGCTGTTCCGTCCGCCCACTCCCATTACTATATAAACACGCAAGGAGCCAAAGCATGCAGGGCTGTAAACACCAGCAAGCTGCACTGGATGTAAGTCTGCAACGTGGTTGACTTCTTAATTGATAGTATATGGTAATAAATACTATTTAAAATAGAAATTTGCATTTATTTATTTATTTGCATTATTGTGCTGTTCCGTCCGCCCACTCCCATTACTATATAAACACCCAAGGAGCCAAAGCATGCAGGGCTGTGAACAATCTCCACTGGAGGTAATTCTGCAAGGTGGTTGACTTCTTAATTGATAGTATATGGTAATAAATACTATTTAAAATAGAAATTTGCATTTATTTATTTATTTGCATTATTGTGCTGTTCCGTCCGCCAACTCCAATTACTATATAACCACCCAAGGAGCCAAAGCATGCAGGGCTGTAAACACCAGCAAGCTCCACTGGAGGTAAGTCTGCAACGTGGTTGACTTCTTAATTGATAGTATATGGTAATAAATACTATTTAAAATAGAAATTTGCATTTATTTATTTATTTGCATTATTGTGCTGTTCCCTCCGCCCACTCCCATTACTATATAAACACCCAAGGAGCCAAAGAATGCAGGGCTGTAAACACCAGCAAGCTCCACTGGAGGTAAGTCTGCAACGTGTTGGACTTCTTAATTGATAGTGTATGGTAATAAATACTATTTAAAATAGAAATTTGCATTTATTTTTTTATTTTCATTATTGTGCTGTTCCGTCCGCCAACTCCAATTACTATATAACCACCCAAGGAGCCAAAGCATGCAGGGCTGTAAACACCAGCAAGCTCCACTGGAGGTAAGTCTGCAACGTGGTTGACTTCTTAATTGATAGTATATGGTAATAAATACTATTTAAAATAGAAATTTGCATTTATTTATTTATTTGCATTATTGTGCTGTTCCGTCTGCCCACTCCCATTACTATATAAACACCCAAGGAGCCAAAGCATGCAGGGCTGTAAACACCAGCAAGCTCCACTGGAGGTAAGTCTGCAACGTGGTGGACTTCTTAATTGATAGTATATGGTAATAAATACTATTTAAAATATAAATTTGCATAGATATATTTATTTGCATTATTATGCTGTTCCGTCCGCCCACTCCCATTACTATATAAACACCCAAGAAGTCATAGCGTGCAGGGCTGTAAACACCAGCAAGCTCCACTTGAGGTAAGTCTGCAACGTGGTTGACTTCTTAATTGATAGTATATGGTAATAAATACTATTCAAAATAGAAACTTGCATTTATTTATTTATTTGCATTATTGTGCTGTTCCGTCCGCCCACTCCCATTACTATATAAACACCCAAGGACACAAAGCATGCAGGGCTATAAACACCAGCAAGCTCCACTGGAGGTACGTCTTCAACGTGGTTGACCTCTTTATTGATAGTATATGGTAATAAATACTATTTAAAATAGAAATTTGGATTTATTTATTTATTTGCATTTTTGTGCTGTTCCGTCCACCCACTCCCATTACTATATAAACACCCAAGGAGCCAAAGCATGCAGGGCTGTAAACACCAGCAAGCTGCACTGGAGGTAAGTCTGCAACGTGGTTGACTTCTTAATTGATAGTTATTGGTAATAAATACTATTTAAATTGAAATTTGAATTTAATTATTTATTTGCATTATTGTGCTGTTCCGTCCGCCCACTCCCATTACTATATAAACACCCAAGGAGCCAAAGCATGCAGGGCTGTGAACACCAACAAGTTCCACTGGAGGTAAGTCTGCAACGTGGTTGACTTCTTAATTGATAGTATATGGTCATAAATACTATTTAAAATAGAAATTTGCATTTATTTATTTATTTGCATTATTGTGCTGTTCCGTCCGCCCACTCCCATTACTATATAAACACCCAAGGAGCCAAAGCATGCAGGGCTGTAAACACCAGCAAAATCCACTGGAGGTAAGTCTGCAACGTGGTTGACTTCTTAATTGATTGTATATGGTAATAAATACTATTTAAAATAGAAATTTGCATTTATTTATTTATTTGCATTATTGTTCTGTTCCATCCGCCCACTCCCATTACTATATAAACACCCAAGGAGCCAAAGCATGCAGGGCTGTAAACACCAACAAGCTCCACTGGAGGTCAGTCTGCAACGTGGATGACTTCTTAATTGATAGTATATGGTAATAAATACAATTTAAAATATACATTTGCATTTATTTATTTATTTGCATTATTGTGCTGATTCGTCCGACCACTCTCATTACTATATAAACACCCAATGAGCCAAATCATGCAGGGCTGTAAACACCACCATGCTCCACTGCAGGTAAGTCTGCAACGTGGTTGACTTCTTAATTGATAGTATATGGTAATAAATACTATTTAAAATAGAAATTTGCATTTATTTATTTATTTGCATTATTGTGCTGTTCCGTCCGCCCACTCCCATTACTATATAAACACCCAAGGAGCCAAAGCATGCAGGGCTGTAAACACCAGCAAGCTCCACTGGAGGTATGTCTGCAACGTGGTTGACTTCTAAATTGATAGTATATGGTAATAAGTACTATTTAAAATAGAAATTTGCATTTATTTATTTATTTGCGTTATTGTGCTGTTCCGTCCGCCCACTCCCATTACTATATAAACACACAAGGAGCCAAAGCATGCAGGGCTGTAAACACCAGCAAACTCGACTGGAGGTCAGTCTGCAACGTGGTTGACCTCTTAATTGATAGTATATGGTAATAAATACTATTTAAAATAGAAATTTGCATTTATTTATTTATTTGCATTATTGTGCTGTTCCGTCCGCCCACTCCCATTACTATATAAACACGCAAGGAGCCAAAGCATGCAGGGCTGTAAACACCAGCAAGCTGCACTGGATGTAAGTCTGCAACGTGGTTGACTTCTTAATTGATAGTTATTGGTAATAAATACTATTTAAATTGAAATTTGAATTTACTTATTTATTTGCATTATTGTGCTGTTCCGTCCCCCCACTCCCATTACTATATAAACACCCAAGGAGCCAAAGCATGCAGGGCTGTGAACACCAACAATCTCCACTGGAGGTAATTCTGCAAGGTGGTTGACTTCTTAATTGATAGTATATGGTAATAAATACTATTTAAAATAGAAATTTGCATTTATTTATTTATTTGCATTATTGTGCTGTTCCGTCCGCCAACTCCAATTACTATATAACCACCCAAGGAGCCAAAGCATGCAGGGCTGTAAACACCAGCAAGCTCCACTGGAGGTAAGTCTGCAACGTGGTTGACTTCTTAATTGATAGTATATGGTAATAAATACTATTTAAAATAGAAATTTGCATTTATTTATTTATTTGCATTATTGTGCTGTTCCCTCCGCCCACTCCCATTACTATATAAACACCCAAGGAGCCAAAGAATGCAGGGCTGTAAACACCAGCAAGCTCCACTGGGGGTAAGTCTGCAACGTGTTGGACTTCTTAATTGATAGTGTATGGTAATAAATACTATTTAAAATAGAAATTTGCATTTATTTTTTTATTTTCATTATTGTGCTGTTCCGTCCGCCAACTCCAATTACTATATAACCACCCAAGGAGCCAAAGCATGCAGGGCTGTAAACACCAGCAAGCTCCACTGGAGGTAAGTCTGCAACTTGGTTGACTTCTTAATTGATAGTATATGGTAATAAATACTATTTAAAATAGAAATTTGCATTTATTTATTTATTTGCATTATTGTGCTGTTCCGTCCGCCCACTCCCATTACTATATAAACACCCAAGGAGCCAAAGCATGCAGGGCTGTAAACACCAGCAAGCTCCACTGGAGGTAAGTCTGCAACGTGGTGGACTTCTTAATTGATAGTATATGGTAATAAATACTATTTAAAATATAAATTTGCATAGATATATTTATTTGCATTATTATGCTGTTCCGTCCGCCCACTCCCATTACTATATAAACACCCAAGAAGTCATAGCGTGCAGGGCTGTAAACACCAGCAAGCTCCACTTGAGGTAAGTCTGCAACGTGGTTGACTTCTTAATTGATAGTATATGGTAATAAATACTATTCAAAATAGAAACTTGCATTTATTTATTTATTTGCATTATTGTGCTGTTCCGTCCGCCCACTCCCATTACTATATAAACACCCAAGGACACAAAGCATGCAGGGCTATAAACACCAGCAAGCTCCACTGGAGGTAAGTCTTCAACGTGGTTGACCTCTTTATTGATAGTATATGGTAATAAATACTATTTAAAATAGAAATTTGGATTTATTTATTTATTTGCATTTTTGTGCTGTTCCGTCCACCCACTCCCATTACTATATAAACACCCAAGGAGCCAAAGCATGCAGGGCTGTAAACACCAGCAAGCTGCACTGGAGGTAAGTCTGCAACGTGGTTGACTTCTTAATTGATAGTTATTGGTAATAAATACTATTTAAATTGAAATTTGAATTTAATTATTTATTTGCATTATTGTGCTGTTCCGTCCGCCCACTCCCATTACTATATAAACACCCAAGGAGCCAAAGCATGCAGGGCTGTGAACACCAACAAGTTCCACTGGAGGTAAGTCTGCAACGTGGTTGACTTCTTAATTGATAGTATATGGTCATAAATACTATTTAAAATAGAAATTTGCATTTATTTATTTATTTGCATTATTGTGCTGTTCCGTCCGCCCACTCCCATTACTATATAAACACCCAAGGAGCCAAAGCATGCAGGGCTGTAAACACCAGCAAAATCCACTGGAGGTAAGTCTGCAACGTGGTTGACTTCTTAATTGATTGTATATGGTAATAAATACTATTTAAAATAGAAATTTGCATTTATTTATTTATTTGCATTATTGTGCTGTTCCATCCGCCCACTCCCATTACTATATAAACACCCAAGGAGCCAAAGCATGCAGGGCTGTAAACACCAACAAGCTCCACTGGAGGTCAGTCTGCAACGTGGATGACTTCTTAATTGATAGTATATGGTAATAAATACAATTTAAAATATACATTTGCATTTATTTATTTATTTGCATTATTGTGCTGTTTCGTCAGCCCACTCTCATTACTATATAAACACCCAATGAGCCAAATCATGCAGGGCTGTAAACACCAGCATGCTCCACTGGAGGTAAGTCTGCAACGTGGTTGACTTCTTAATTGATAGTATATGGTAATAAATACTATTTAAAATAGAAATTTGCATTTATTTATTTATTTGCATTATTGTGCTGTTCCGTCCGCCCACTCCCATTACTATATAAACACCCAAGGAGCCAAAGCATGCAGGGCTGTAAACACCAGCAAGCTCCACTGGAGGTAAGTCTGCAACGTGGTTGACTTCTAAATTGATAGTATATGGTAATAAGTACTATTTAAAATAGAAATTTGCATTTATTTATTTATTTGCGTTATTGTGCTGTTCCGTCCGCCCACTCCCATTACTATATAAACACACAAGGAGCCAAAGCATGCAGGGCTGTAAACACCAGCAAGCTCCACTGGAGGTAAGTCTGCAACGTGTTGGACTTCTTAATTGATAGTGTATGGTAATAAATACTAGTTAAAATAGAAATTTGCATCGATATATTTATTTGCATTATTGTGCTGTTCCGTCCGCCCACTCCCATTACTATATAAACACCCAAGAAGTCAAAGCATGCAGGGCTGTAAACACCAGCAAGCTCCACTTGAGGTAAGTCTGCAACGTGGTTGATTTCTTAATTGATTGTATATGGTAATAAATACTATTTAAAATAGAAATTTGGATTTATTTATTTATTTGCATTTTTGTGCTGTTTCGTCCGCCCACTCCCATTACTATATAAACACTCAAGGAGCCAAAGCATGCAGGGCTGTAAACACCAGCAAGCTCCACTGGAGGTAAGTCTGCAACGTGGTTGACTTCTTAATTGATAGTATATGGTAATAAATATTATTTAAAATAGAAACTTGCATTTATTTATTTATTTGGATTATTGTGCTGTTCCGTCCGCCCACTCCTATTACTATATAAACACCCAAGGAGCCAAAGCATGCAGGGCTGTAATAACCAGCAAACTCCACTGGAGGTAAGTCTGCAACGTGGTTGACGTCTTAATTGATAGTATCTGGTAATAAATACTATTTAAAATAGAAATTTGCATTTATTTATTTATTTGCATTATTGTGCTGTTCCGTCCGCCCACTCCCGTTACTATATAAACACCCAAGAAGACAAAGCATTCAGGGCTGTAAACACCAGCAAGCTGCACTGGAGGTAAATCTGCAACGTGGTTGACTTCTTAATTGATAGTGTATGGTAATAAATACTAGTTAAAATAGAAATTTGCATCGATATATTTATTTGCATTATTGTGCTGTTCCGTCCGCCCACTCCCATTACTATATAAACACCCAAGAAGTCAAAGCATGCAGGGATGTAAACACCAGCAAGCTCCACTTGAGGTAAGTCTGCAACGTGGTTGATTTCTTAATTGATTGTATATGGTAATAAATACTATTTAAAATAGAAATTTGGATTTATTTATTTATTTGCATTTTTGTGCTGTTTCGTCCGCCCACTCCCATTACTATATAAACACTCAAGGAGCCAAAGCATGCAGGGCTGTAAACACCAGCAAGCTCCACTGGAGGTAAGTCTGCAACGTGGTTGACTTCTTAATTGATAGTATATGGTAATAAATACTATTTAAAATAGAAACTTGCATTTATTTATTTATTTGGATTATTGTGCTGTTCCGTCCGCCCACTCCTATTACTATATAAACACCCAAGGAGCCAAAGCATGCAGGGCTGTAATAACCAGCAAACTCCACTGGAGGTAAGTCTGCAACGTGGTTGACGTCTTAATTGATAGTATCTGGTAATAAATACTATTTAAAATAGAAATTTGCATTTATTTATTTATTTGCATTATTGTGCTGTTCCGTCCGCCCACTCCCGTTACTATATAAACACCCAAGAAGCCAAAGCATTCAGGGCTGTAAACACCAGCAAGCTGCACTGGAGGTAAATCTGCAACGTGGTAGACTTCTTAATTGATAGTATATGGTAATAAATACTATTTAAAATAGAAATTTGCATTTATTTTTTTAATTGCATTCTTGTGCTGTTCCGTCCGCCCACTCCCATTTCTATATAAACACCCAAGGAGCCAAAGCATGCAGGGCTGTGAACACCAACAAGCTCCACTGGAGGTCAGTCTGCAACGTGGTTGACTTCTTAATTGATAGTATATGGTAATAAATACTATTTAAAATAGAAATTTGCATTTATTTATTTATTTGTATTATTGTGCTGTTCCGTCCGCCCACTCCCATTACTATATAAACACCCAAGGAACCAAAGCATGCAGGCCTGTAAACACCAGCAAGCTCCACTGGAGGTAAGTCTGCAACGTGGTTGACTTCTTAATTGATAGTATATGGTAATAAATACTATTTAAAATAGAAACTTGCATTTATTTATTTATTTGCATTATTGTGCTGTTCCGTCCGCCCACTCCCATTACTATATAAACACCCAAGGAGCCAAAGCATGCAGGGCTGTAAAAACCAGCAAACTCCACTGGACGTAAGTCTGCAACGTGGTTGACTTCTTAATTGATAGTATCTGGTAATAAATACTATTTAAAATAGAAATTTGCATTTATTTATTTATTTGCATTATTGTGCTGTTCCGTCCGCCCACTCCCATTACTATATAAACACCCAAGGAGCCAAAGCATGCAGGGCTGTAAACACCAGCAAGCTCCACTGGAGGTATGTCTGCAACGTGGTTGACTTCTAAATTGATAGTATATGTTAATAAGTACTATTTAAAATAGAAATTTGCATTTATTTATTTATTTGCGTTATTGTGCTGTTCCGTCCGCCCACTCCCATTACTATATAAACACACAAGGAGCCAAAGCATGCAGGGCTGTAAACACCAGCAAACTCGACTGGAGGTCAGTCTGCAACGTGGTTGACCTCTTAATTGATAGTATATGGTAATAAATACTATTTAAAATAGAAATTTGCATTTATTTATTTATTTGCATTATTGTGCTGTTCCGTCCGCCCACTCCCATTACTATATAAACACGCAAGGAGCCAAAGCATGCAGGGCTGTAAACACCAGCAAGCTGCACTGGATGTAAGTCTGCAACGTGGTTGACTTCTTAATTGATAGTTATTGGTAATAAATACTATTTAAATTGAAATTTGAATTTAATTATTTATTTGCATTAACTTGCTGTTCCGTCCGCCCACTCCCATTACTATATAAACACCCAAGGAGCCAAAGCATGCAGGGCTGTGAACACCAACAATCTCCACTGGAGGTAATTCTGCAAGGTGGTTGACTTCTTAATTGATAGTATATGGTAATAAATACTATTTAAAATAGAAATTTGCATTTATTTATTTATTTGCATTATTGTGCTGTTCCGTCCGCCAACTCCAATTACTATATAACCACCCAAGGAGCCAAAGCATGCAGGGCTGTAAACACCAGCAAGCTCCACTGGAGGTAAGTCTGCAACGTGGTTGACTTCTTAATTGATAGTATATGGTAATAAATACTATTTAAAATAGAAATTTGCATTTATTTATTTATTTGCATTATTGTGCTGTTCCCTCCGCCCACTCCCATTACTATATAAACACCCAAGGAGCCAAAGAATGCAGGGCTGTAAACACCAGCAAGCTCCACTGGAGGTAAGTCTGCAACGTGGTGGACTTCTTAATTGATAGTATATGGTAATAAATACTATTTAAAATAGAAATTTGCATTTATTTTTTTAATTGCATTCTTGTGCTGTTCCGTCCGCCCACTCCCATTTCTATATAAACACCCAAGGAGCCAAAGCATGCAGGGCTGTGAACACCAACAAGCTCCACTGGAGGTAAGTCTGCAACGTGGTTGACTTCTTAATTGATAGTATATGGTAATAAATACTATTTAAAATAGAAATTTGCATTTATTTTTTTAATTGCATTCTTGTGCTGTTCCGTCCGCCCACTCCCATTTCTATATAAACACCCAAGGAGCCAAAGCATGCAGGGCTGTGAACACCAACAAGCTCCACTGGAGGTCAGTCTGCAACGTGGTTGACTTCTTAATTGATAGTATATGGTAATAAATACTATTTAAAATAGAAATTTGCATTTATTTATTTATTTGTATTATTGTGCTGTTCCGTCCGCCCACTCCCATTACTATATAAACACCCAAGGAACCAAAGCATGCAGGCCTGTAAACACCAGCAAGCTCCACTGGAGGTAAGTCTGCAACGTGGTTGACTTCTTAATTGATAGTATATGGTAATAAATACTATTTAAAATAGAAACTTGCATTTATTTATTTATTTGCATTATTGTGCTGTTCCGTCCGCCCACTCCCATTACTATATAAACACCCAAGGAGCCAAAGCATGCAGGGCTGTAAAAACCAGCAAACTCCACTGGACGTAAGTCTGCAACGTGGTTGACTTCTTAATTGATAGTATCTGGTAATAAATACTATTTAAAATAGAAATTTGCATTTATTTATTTATTTGCATTATTGTGCTGTTCCGTCCGCCCACTCCCATTACTATATAAACACCCAAGGAGCCAAAGCATGCAGGGCTGTAAACACCAGCAAGCTCCACTGGAGGTATGTCTGCAACGTGGTTGACTTCTAAATTGATAGTATATGTTAATAAGTACTATTTAAAATAGAAATTTGCATTTATTTATTTATTTGCGTTATTGTGCTGTTCCGTCCGCCCACTCCCATTACTATATAAACACACAAGGAGCCAAAGCATGCAGGGCTGTAAACACCAGCAAACTCGACTGGAGGTCAGTCTGCAACGTGGTTGACCTCTTAATTGATAGTATATGGTAATAAATACTATTTAAAATAGAAATTTGCATTTATTTATTTATTTGCATTATTGTGCTGTTCCGTCCGCCCACTCCCATTACTATATAAACACGCAAGGAGCCAAAGCATGCAGGGCTGTAAACACCAGCAAGCTGCACTGGATGTAAGTCTGCAACGTGGTTGACTTCTTAATTGATAGTTATTGGTAATAAATACTATTTAAATTGAAATTTGAATTTAATTATTTATTTGCATTAACTTGCTGTTCCGTCCGCCCACTCCCATTACTATATAAACACCCAAGGAGCCAAAGCATGCAGGGCTGTGAACACCAACAATCTCCACTGGAGGTAATTCTGCAAGGTGGTTGACTTCTTAATTGATAGTATATGGTAATAAATACTATTTAAAATAGAAATTTGCATTTATTTATTTATTTGCATTATTGTGCTGTTCCGTCCGCCAACTCCAATTACTATATAACCACCCAAGGAGCCAAAGCATGCAGGGCTGTAAACACCAGCAAGCTCCACTGGAGGTAAGTCTGCAACGTGGTTGACTTCTTAATTGATAGTATATGGTAATAAATACTATTTAAAATAGAAATTTGCATTTATTTATTTATTTGCATTATTGTGCTGTTCCCTCCGCCCACTCCCATTACTATATAAACACCCAAGGAGCCAAAGAATGCAGGGCTGTAAACACCAGCAAGCTCCACTGGAGGTAAGTCTGCAACGTGGTGGACTTCTTAATTGATAGTATATGGTAATAAATACTAGTTAAAATAGAAATTTGCATCGATATATTTATTTGCATTATTGTGCTGTTCCGTCCGCCCACTCCCATTACTATATAAACACCCAAGAAGTCAAAGCATGCAGGGCTGTAAACACCAGCAAGCTCCACTTGAGGTAAGTCTGCAACGTGGTTGATTTCTTAATTGATTGTATATGGTAATAAATACTATTTAAAATAGAAATTTGGATTTATTTATTTATTTGCATTTTTGTGCTGTTTCGTCCGCCCACTCCCATTACTATATAAACACTCAAGGAGCCAAAGCATGCAGGGCTGTAAACACCAGCAAGCTCCACTGGAGGTAAGTCTGCAACGTGGTTGACTTCTTAATTGATAGTATATGGTAATAAATACTATTTAAAATAGAAACTTGCATTTATTTATTTATTTGGATTATTGTGCTGTTCCGTCCGCCCACTCCTATTACTATATAAACACCCAAGGAGCCAAAGCATGCAGGGCTGTAATAACCAGCAAACTCCACTGGAGGTAAGTCTGCAACGTGGTTGACGTCTTAATTGATAGTATCTGGTAATAAATACTATTTAAAATAGAAATTTGCATTTATTTATTTATTTGCATTATTGTGCTGTTCCGTCCGCCCACTCCCGTTACTATATAAACACCCAAGAAGCCAAAGCATGCAGGGCTGTAAACACCAGCAAGCTGCACTGGAGGTAAATCTGCAACGTGGTTGACTTCTTAATTGATAGTATATGGTAATAAATACTATTTAAAATAGAAATTTGCATTTATTTTTTTAATTGCATTCTTGTGCTGTTCCGTCCGCCCACTCCCATTTCTATATAAACACCCAAGGAGCCAAAGCATGCAGGGCTGTGAACACCAACAAGCTCCACTGGAGGTAAGTCTGCAACGTGGTTGACTTCTTAATTGATAGTATATGGTAATAAATACTATTTAAAATAGAAATTTGCATTTATTTATTTATTTGTATTATTGTGCTGTTCCGTCCGCCCACTCCCATTACTATATAAACACCCAAGGAACCAAAGCATGCAGGCCTGTAAACACCAGCAAGCTCCACTGGAGGTAAGTCTGCAACGTGGTTGACTTCTTAATTGATAGTATATGGTAATAAATACTATTTAAAATAGAAACTTGCATTTATTTATTTATTTGCATTATTGTGCTGTTCCGTCCGCCCACTCCCATTACTATATAAACACCCAAGGAGCCAAAGCATGCAGGGCTGTAAAAACCAGCAAACTCCACTGGACGTAAGTCTGCAACGTGGTTGACTTCTTAATTGATAGTATCTGGTAATAAATACTATTTAAAATAGAAATTTGCATTTATTTATTTATTTGCATTATTGTGCTGTTCCGTCCGCCCACTCCCATTACTATATAAACACCAAAGGAGGCAAAGCATGCGGGGCTGTGAACACCAACAAGCACCACTGGAGGTAAGTCTGCAACGTGGTTGACTTCTTAATTGATAGTATATGGTAATAAGTACTATTTAAAATAGAAATATTGCATTTATTTATTTATTGGCATTATTGTGCTGTTCCGTCCACCCACTCCCATTACTATATAAACACCCAAGGAGCCAAAGCATGCAGGGCTGTAAACACCAGCAAGATCCACTGGAGGTAAGTCTGCAACGTGGTTGACTTATTAATTGATAGTATATGGTAATAAATACTATTTAAAATAGAAATTTTCATTTATTTATTTATTTGCATTTTTGTGCTGTTCCGTCCACCCACTCCCATTACTATATAAACACCAAAGGAGCAAAAGCATGCAGGGCTGTAAACACCAGCAAGCTCCACTTGAGGTAAGTCTGCAACGTGGTTGACCTCTTAATGGATAATATATGGTAATAAATACTATTTAAAATAGAAATTTGCATTTATTTATTTATTTGCATTATTGTGCTGTTCCCTCCGCCCACTCCCATTACTATATAAACACCCAAGGAGCCAAAGAATGCAGGGCTGTAAACACCAGCAAGCTCCACTGGAGGTAAGTCTGCAACGTGGTGGACTTCTTAATTGATAGTATATGGTAATAAATACTAGTTAAAATAGAAATTTGCATCGATATATTTATTTGCATTATTGTGCTGTTCCGTCCGCCCACTCCCATTACTATATAAACACCCAAGAAGTCAAAGCATGCAGGGCTGTAAACACCAGCAAGCTCCACTTGAGGTAAGTCTGCAACGTGGTTGATTTCTTAATTGATTGTATATGGTAATAAATACTATTTAAAATAGAAATTTGGATTTATTTATTTATTTGCATTTTTGTGCTGTTCCGTCCGCCAACTCCTATTACTATATAACCACCCAAGGAGCCAAAGCATGCAGGGCTGTAAACACCAGCAAGCTCCACTGGAGGTAAGTCTGCAACGTGGTTGACTTCTTAATTGATAGTATATGGTAATAAATACTATTTAAAATAGAAATTTGCATTTATTTATTTATTTGCATTATTGTGCTGTTCCCTCCGCCCACTCCTATTACTATATAAACACCCAAGGAGCCAAAGAATGCAGGGCTGTAAACACCAGCAAGCTCCACTGGAGGTAAGTCTGCAACGTGGTGGACTTCTTAATTGATAGTATATGGTAATAAATACTAGTTAAAACAGAAATTTGCATCATATATTTATTTGCATTATTGTGCTGTTCCGTCCGCCCACTCCCATTACTATATAAACACCCAAGAAGTCAAAGCATGCAGGGCTGTAAACACCAGCAAGCTCCACTTGAGGTAAGTCTGCAACGTGGTTGATTTCTTAATTGATTGTATATGGTAATAAATACTATTTAAAATAGAAATTTGGATTTATTTATTTATTTGCATTTTTGTGCTGTTTCGTCCGCCCACTCCCATTACTATATAAACACTCAAGGAGCCAAAGCATGCAGGGCTGTAAACACCAGCAAGCTCCACTGGAGGTAAGTCTGCAACGTGGTTGACTTCTTAATTGATAGTATATGGTAATAAATACTATTTAAAATAGAAACTTGCATTTATTTATTTATTTGGATTATTGTGCTGTTCCGTCCGCCCACTCCTATTACTATATAAACACCCAAGGAGCCAAAGCATGCAGGGCTGTAATAACCAGCAAACTCCACTGGAGGTAACTCTGCAACGTGGTTGACGTCTTAATTGATAGTATCTGGTAATAAATACTATTTAAAATAGAAATTTGCATTTATTTATTTATTTGCATTATTGTGCTGTTCCGTCCGCCCACTCCCGTTACTATATAAACACCCAAGAATCCAAAGCATGCAGGGCTGTAAACACCAGCAAGCTGCACTGGAGGTAAATCTGCAACGTGGTTGACTTCTTAATTGATAGTATATGGTAATAAATACTATTTAAAATAGAAATTTGCATTTATTTTTTTAATTGCATTCTTGTGCTGTTCCGTCCGCCCACTCCCATTTCTATATAAACACCCAAGGAGCCAAAGCATGCAGGGCTGTGAACACCAACAAGCTCCACTGGAGGTCAGTCTGCTATGTGGTTGACTTCTTAATTGATAGTATATGGTAATAAATACTATTTAAAATAGAAATTTGCATTTATTTATTTATTTGTATTATTGTGCCGTTCCGTCCGCCCACTCCCATTACTATATAAACACCCAAGGAACCAAAGCATGCAGGCCTGTAAACACCAGCAAGCTCCACTGGAGGTAAGTCTGCAACGTGGTTGACTTCTTAATTGATAGTATATGGTAATAAATACTATTTAAAATAGAAACTTGCATTTATTTATTTATTTGCATTATTGTGCTGTTCCGTCCGCCCACTCCCATTACTATATAAACACCCAAGGAGCCAAAGCATGCAGGGCTGTAAAAACCAGCAAACTCCACTGGACGTAAGTCTGCAACGTGGTTGACTTCTTAATTGATAGTATCTGGTAATAAATACTATTTAAAATAGAAATTTGCATTTATTTATTTATTTGCATTATTGTGCTGTTCCGTCCGCCCACTCCCATTACTATATAAACACCAAAGGAGGCAAAGCATGCGGGGCTGTGAACACCAACAAGCACCACTGGAGGTAAGTCTGCAACGTGGTTGACTTCTTAATTGATAGTATATGGTAATAAGTACTATTTAAAATAGAAATATTGCATTTATTTATTTATTGGCATTATTGTGCTGTTCCGTCCACCCACTCCCATTACTATATAAACACCCAAGGAGCCAAAGCATGCAGGGCTGTAAACACCAGCAAGCTCCACTGGAGGTAAGTCTGCAACGTGGTTGACTTCTTAATTGATAGTATATGGTAATAAGTACTATTTAAAATAGAAATTTGCATTTATTTATTTATTTGCATTTTTGTGCTGTTCCGTCCACCCACTCCCATTACTATATAAACACCAAAGGAGCAAAAGCATGCAGGGCTGTAAACACCAGCAAGCTCCACTTGAGGTAAGTCTGCAACGTGGTTGACCTCTTAATGGATAATATATGGTAATAAATACTATTTAAAATAGAAATTTGCATTTATTTATTTATTTGCATTATTGTGCTGTTCCGTCCGCCCACTCCCATTACTATATAAACACCCAAGGAGCCAAAGCATGCAGGGCTGTAAACACCAGCAAGCTCCACTGGAGGTAAGTCTGCAACGTGGTTGACTTCTAAATTGATAGTATATGGTAATAAGTACTATTTAGAATAGAAATTTGCATTTATTTATTTATTTGCGTTATTGTGTTGTTCCGTCCGCCCACTCCCATTATTATATAAACACACAAGGAGCCAAAGCATGCAGGGCTGTAAACACCAGCAAACTCGACTGGAGGTCAATCTGCAACGTGGTTGACCTCTTAATTGATAGTATATGGTAATAAATACTATTTAAAATAGAAATTTGCATTTATTTATTTATTTGCATTATTGTGCTGTTCCGTCCGCCCACTCCCATTGCTATATAAACACGCAAGGAGCCAAAGCATGCAGGGCTGTAAACACCAGCAAGCTGCACTGGAGGTAAGTCTGCAACGTGGTTGACTTCTTAATTGATAGTTATTGGTAATAAATACTATTTAAATTGAAATTTGAATTTACTTATTTATTTGCATTATTGTGCTGATCTGTCCGCCCACTCCCATTACTATATAAACACCCAAGGAGCCAAAGCATGCAGGGCTGTGAACACCAACAAGCTCCACTGGAGGTAAGTCTGCAACGTGGTTGACTTCTTAATTGATAGTATATGGTAATAAATACTATTTAAAATAGAAATTTGCATTTATTTATTTATTTGCATTATTGTGCTGTTCCGTCCGCCCACTCCCATTACTATATAACCACCCAAGGAGCCAAAGCATGCAGGGCTGTAAACACCAGCAAGCTCCACTGGAGGTAAGTCTGCAACGTGGTGGACTTCTTAATTGATAGTATATGGTAATAAATACTATTTAAAATATAAATTTGCATAGATATATTTATTTGCATTATTGTGCTGTTCTGTCCGCCCACTCCCATTACTATATAAACACCCAAGGAGCCAAAGCATGCAGGGCTGTAAACACCAGCAAGCTGCACTGGAGGTAAGTCTGCAACGTGGTTGACTTCTTAATTGATAGTTATTGGTAATAAATACTATTTAAATTGAAATTTGTATTTACTTATTTATTTGCATTATTGTGCTGTTCCGTCCGCCCACTCCCATTACTATATAAACACCCAAGGAGCCAAAGCATGCAGGGCTGTGAACACCAACAAGCTCCACTGGAGGTAACTCTGCAACGTGGTTGACTTCTTAATTGATAGTATATGGTCATAAATACTATTTAAAATAGAAATTTGCATTTATTTATTTATTTGCATTATTGTGCTGTTCCGTACGCCCACTACCATTACTATATAAACACCCAAGGAGCCAAAGCATGCAGGGCTGTAAACACCAACAAGCTCCACTGGAGGTCAGTCTGCAACGTGGATGACTTCTTAATTGATAGTATATGGTAATAAATACAATTTAAAATATACATTTGCATTTATTTATTTATTTCCATTATTGTGCTGTTCCGTCCGCCCACTCTCATTACTATATAAACACCCAATGAGCCAAATCATGCAGGGCTGTAAACACCAGCATGCTCCACTGGAGGTAAGTCTGCAACGTGGTTGACTTCTTAATTGATAGTATATGGTAATAAATACTATTTAAAATAGAAATTTGCATTTATTTATTTATTTGCATTATTGTGCTGTTCCGTCCGCCCACTCCCATTACTATATAAACACCCAAGGAGCCAAAGCATGCAGGGCTGTAAACACCAGCAAGCTCCACTGGTGGTAAGTCTGCAACGTGGTTGACTTCTAAATTGATAGTATATGGTAATAAGTACTATTTAAAATAGAAATTTGCATTTATTTATTTATTTGCGTTATTGTGCTGTTCCGTCCGCCCACTCCCATTACTATATAAACACACAAGGAGCCAAAGCATGCAGGGCTGTAAACACCAGCAAACTCGACTGGAGGTCAGTCTGCAACGTGGTTGACCTCTTAATTGATAGTATATGGTAATAAATACTATTTAAAATAGAAATTCGCATTTATTTATTTATTTGCATTATTGTGCTGTTCCGTCCGCCCACTCCCATTACTATATAAACACGCAAGGAGCCAAAGCATGCAGGGCTGTAAACACCAGCAAGCTGCACTGGAGGTAAGTCTGCAACGTGGTTGACTTCTTAATTGATAGTTATTGGTAATAAATACTATTTAAATTGAAATTTGAATTTACTTATTTATTTGCATTATTGTGCTGTTCCGTCCGCCCACTCCCATTACTATATAAACACCCAAGGAGCCAAAGCATCCAGGGCTGTAAACACCAGCAAGCTCCATTGGAGGTAAGTCTGCAACGTGGTGGACTTCTTAATTGATAGTATATGGTAATAAATACTATTTAAAATAGAAATTTGCATAGATATATTTATTTGCATTATTGTGCTGTTCCGTCCGCCCACTCCCATTACTATATAAACACCCAAGAAATCAAAGCATGCAGGGCTGTAAACACCAGCAAGCTCCACTTGAGGTAAGTCTGCAACGTGGTTGACTTCTTAATTGATTGTATATGGTAATAAATACTATTCAAAATAGAAATTTGCATTTATTTATTTATTTGCATTATTGTGCTGATCCGTCCGCCCACTCCCATTACTATATAAACACCCAAGGAGCCAAAGCATGCAGGGCTATAAACACCAGCAAGCTCCACTGCAGGTAAGTCTTCAACGTGGTTGACCTCTTAATTGATAGTATATGGTAATAAATACTATTTAAAATAGAAATTTGGATTTATTTATTTATTTGCATTTTTGTGCTGTTCCATCCGCCCACTCCCATTACTATATAAAAACCCAAGGAGCCAAAGCATGCAAGGCTGTAAACACCAGCAAGCTCCACTGGAGGTAAGTCTGCAACGTGGTTGACTTCTTAATTGACAGTATATGGTAATAAATACTATTTAAAATAGAAACTTGCATTTATTTATTTATTTGCATTATTGTGCTGTTCCGTCTGCCCACTCCCATTACTATATAAACACCCAAGGAGCCAAAGCATGCATGGCTGTAAAAACCAGCAAACTCCACTGGAGGTAAGTCTGCAACGTGGTTGACTTCTTAATTGATAGTATCTGGTAATAAATACTATTTAAAATAGAAATTTGCATTTATTTATTTATTTGCATTATTGTGCTGTTCCGTCCGCCCACTCCCGTTACTATATAAACACCAAAGAAGCCAAAGCATGCAGGGCTGTAAACACCAGCAAGCTGCACTGGAGGTAAATCTGCAACGTGGTTGACTTCTTAATTGATAGTATATGGTAATAAATACTATTTAAAATAGAAATTTGCATTTATTTTTTTATTTGCATTCTTGTGCTGTTCCGTCCGCCCACTCCCATTTCTATATAAACACCCAAGGAGCCAAAGCATGCAGGGCTGTGAACACCAACAAGCTCCACTGGAGGTAAGTCTGCAATGTGGTTGACTTCTTAATTGATAGTATATGGTAATAAATACTATTTAAAATAGAAATTTGCATTTATTTATTTATTTGTATTATTGTGCTGTTCCGTCCGCCCACTCCCATTACTATATAAACACCCAAGGAACCAAAGCATGCAGGCCTGTAAACACCAGCAAGCTCCACTGGAGGTAAGTCTGCAACGTGGTTGACTTCTTAATTGATAGTATATGGTAATAAATACTATTTAAAATAGAAACTTGCATTTATTTATTTATTTGCATTATTGTGCTGTTCCGTCCGCCCACTCCCATTACTATATAAACACCCAAGGAGCCAAAGCATGCAGGGCTGTAAAAACCAGCAAACTCCACTGGAGGTAAGTCTGCAACGTGGTTGACTTCTTAATTGATAGTATCTGGTAATAAATACTATTTAAAATAGAAATTTGCATTTATTTATTTATTTGCATTATTGTGCTGTTCCGTCCGCCCACTCCCATTACTATATAAACACCAAAGGAGGCAAAGCATGCGGGGCTGTGAACACCAACAAGCACCACTGGAGGTAAGTCTGCAACGTGGTTGACTTCTTAATTGATAGTATATGGTAATAAGTACTATTTAAAATAGAAAAATTGCATTTATTTATTTATTGGCATTATTGTGCTGTTCCGTCCACCCACTCCCATTACTATATAAACACCCAAGGAGCCAAAGCATGCAGGGCTGTAAACACCAGCAAGCTCCACTGGAGGTAAGTCTGCAACGTGGTTGACTTCTTAATTGATAGTATATGGTAATAAATACTATTTAAAATAGAAATTTGCATTTATTTATTTATTTGCATTTTTGTGCTGTTCTGTCCACCCACTCCCATTACTATATAAACACCAAAGGAGCAAAAGCATGCAGGGCTGTAAACACCAGCAAGCTCCACTTGAGGTAAGTCTGCAATATGGTTGACCTCTTAATGCATAATATATGGAAATAAATACTATTTAAAATGGAAATTTGCATTTATTGATTAATTTGCATTATTGTGCTGTTCTGTCCACCCACTCCCATTACTATATAAACACCCAAGGAGCCGAAGCATGAAGCGCTGTGAACACCAACAAGCTCCACTGGAGGTCAGTCTGCAACGTGGTTGACTTCTTAGTTGATAGTATATGGTAATAAATACTATTTAAAATAGAAATTTGCATTTATTTATTTATTTTCATTATTGTGCTGTTCCGTCCGCCCACTCCCATTACTATATAAACACCCAAGGAGCCAAAGCATGCAGGGCTGTAAACAACAGCAAGCTCCACTGGAGGTAAGTCTGCAATGTGGTTGACTTCTTAATTGACAGTATATGGTAATAAATACTATTTAAAATAGAAATTTGCATTTATTTATTTATTTGCATTATTGTGCTGTTCCGTCCGCCCACTCCCATTGCTATATAAACACGCAAGGAGCCAAAGCATGCAGGGCTGTAAACACCAGCAAGCTGCACTGGAGGTAAGTCTGCAACGTGGTTGACTTCTTAATTGATAGTTATTGGTAATAAATACTATTTAAATTGAAATTTGAATTTACTTATTTATTTGCATTATTGTGCTGTTCTGTCCGCCCACTCCCATTACTATATAAACACCCAAGGAGCCAAAGCATGCAGGGCTGTGAACACCAACAAGCTCCACTGGAGGTAAGTCTGCAACGTGGTTGACTTCTTAATTGATAGTATATGGTAATAAATACTATTTAAAATAGAAATTTGCATTTATTTATTTATTTGCATTATTGTGCTGTTCCGTCCGCCCACTCCCATTACTATATAACCACCCAAGGAGCCAAAGCATGCAGGGCTGTAAACACCAGCAAGCTCCACTGGAGGTAAGTCTGCAACGTGGTGGACTTCTTAATTGATAGTATATGGTAATAAATACTATTTAAAATATAAATTTGCATAGATATATTTATTTGCATTATTGTGCTGTTCTGTCCGCCCACTCCCATTACTATATAAACACCCAAGGAGCCAAAGCATGCAGGGCTGTAAACACCAGCAAGCTGCACTGGAGGTAAGTCTGCAACGTGGTTGACTTCTTAATTGATAGTTATTGGTAATAAATACTATTTAAATTGAAATTTGTATTTACTTATTTATTTGCATTATTGTGCTGTTCCGTCCGCCCACTCCCATTACTATATAAACACCCAAGGAGCCAAAGCATGCAGGGCTGTGAACACCAACAAGCTCCACTGGAGGTAAGTCTGCAACGTGGTTGACTTCTTAATTGATAGTATATGGTCATAAATACTATTTAAAATAGAAATTTGCATTTATTTATTTATTTGCATTATTGTGCTGTTCCGTCCGCCCACTACCATTACTATATAAACACCCAAGGAGCCAAAGCATGCAGGGCTGTAAACACCAACAAGCTCCACTGGAGGTCAGTCTGCAACGTGGATGACTTCTTAATTGATAGTATATGGTAATAAATACAATTTAAAATATACATTTGCATTTATTTATTTATTTGCATTATTGTGCTGTTCCGTCCGCCCACTCCCATTACTATACAAACACCCAAGGAGCCAAAGCATGCAGGGCTGTAAACACCAGCAAGCTCCACTGGTGGTAAGTCTGCAACGTGGTTGACTTCTAAATTGATAGTATATGGTAATAAGTACTATTTAAAATAGAAATTTGCATTTATTTATTTATTTGCGTTATTGTGCTGTTCCGTCCGCCCACTCCCATTACTATATAAACACACAAGGAGCCAAAGCATGCAGGGCTGTAAACACCAGCAAACTCGACTGGAGGTCAGTCTGCAACGTGGTTGACCTCTTAATTGATAGTATATGGTAATAAATACTATTTAAAATAGAAATTTGCATTTATTTATTTATTTGCATTATTGTGCTGTTCCGTCCGCCCACTCCCATTACTATATAAACACGCAAGGAGCCAAAGCATGCAGGGCTGTAAACACCAGCAAGCTGCACTGGAGGTAAGTCTGCAACGTGGTTGACTTCTTAATTGATAGTTATTGGTAATAAATACTATTTAAATTGAAATTTGAATTTACTTATTTATTTGCATTATTGTGCTGTTCCGTCCGCCCACTCCCATTACTATATAAACACCCAAGGAGCCAAAGCATCCAGGGCTGTAAACACCAGCAAGCTCCACTGGAGGTAAGTCTGCAACGTGGTGGACTTCTTAATTGATAGTATATGGTAATAAATACTATTTAAAATAGAAATTTGCATAGATATATTTATTTGCATTATTGTGCTGTTCCGTCCGCCCACTCCCATTACTATATAAACACCCAAGAAATCAAAGCATGCAGGGCTGTAAACACCAGCAAGCTCCACTTGAGGTAAGTCTGCAACGTGGTTGACTTCTTAATTGATTGTATATGGTAATAAATACTATTCAAAATAGAAATTTGCATTTATTTATTTATTTGCATTATTGTGCTGATCCGTCCACCCACTCCCATTACTATATAAACACCCAAGGAGCCAAAGCATGCAGGGCTATAAACACCAGCAAGCTCCACTGCAGGTAAGTCTTCAACGTGGTTGACCTCTTAATTGATAGTATATGGTAATAAATACTATTTAAAATAGAAATTTGGATTTATTTATTTATTTGCATTTTTGTGCTGTTCCGTCCGCCCACTCCCATTACTATATAAAAACCCAAGGAGCCAAAGCATGCAAGGCTGTAAACACCAGCAAGCTCCACTGGAGGTAAGTCTGCAACGTGGTTGACTTCTTAATTGACAGTATATGGTAATAAATACTATTTAAAATAGAAACTTGCATTTATTTATTTATTTGCATTATTGTGCTGTTCCGTCTGCCCACTCCCATTACTATATAAACACCCAAGGAGCCAAAGCATGCATGGCTGTAAAAACCAGCAAACTCCACTGGAGGTAAGTCTGCAACGTGGTTGACTTCTTAATTGATAGTATCTGGTAATAAATACTATTTAAAATAGAAATTTGCATTTATTTATTTATTTGCATTTTTGTGCTGTTCTGTCCACCCACTCCCATTACTATATAAACACCAAAGGAGCAAAAGCATGCAGGGCTGTAAACACCAGCAAGCTCCACTTGAGGTAAGTCTGCAATATGGTTGACCTCTTAATGGATAATATATGGAAATAAATACTATTTAAAATGGAAATTTGCATTTATTGATTAATTTGCATTATTGTGCTGATCTGTCCACCCACTCCCATTACTATAAAAACACCCAAGGAGCCGAAGCATGAAGCGCTGTGAACACCAACAAGCTCCACTGGAGGTCAGTCTGCAACGTGGTTGACTTCTTAGTTGATAGTATATGGTAATAAATACTATTTAAAATAGAAATTTGCATTTATTTATTTATTTTCATTATTGTGCTGTTCCGTCCGCCCACTCCCATTACTATATAAACACCCAAGGAGCCAAAGCATGCAGGGCTGTAAACAACAGCAAGCTCCACTGGAGGTAAGTCTGCAATGTGGTTGACTTCTTAATTGACAGTATATGGTAATAAATACTATTTAAAATAGAAATTCGCATTTATTTATTTATTTGAATTATTGTGCTGTTCCGTCCGCCTACTCCCATTACTATATAAGCACCCAAGGAGACAAAGCAAGCAGGGCGGTAAACACCAGCAAGCTCCACTGGAGGTAAGTCTGCAACGTGGTTGACTTCTTAATTGATAGTATCTGGTAATAAATACTATTTAAAATAGAAATTTGCATTTATTTATTTATTTGCATTATTGTGCTGTTCCGTCCGCCCACTTCCGTTACTATATAAACACCCAAGAAGCCAAAGCATGCAGGGCTGTAAACACCAGCAAGCTGCACTGGAGGTAAATCTGCAACGTGGTTGACTTCTTAATTGATAGTATATGGTAATAAATACTATTTAAAATAGAAATTTGCATTTATTTTTTTATTTGCATTCTTGTGCTGTTCCGTCCGCCCACTCCCATTTCTATATAAACACCCAAGGAGCCAAAGCATGAAGGGCTGTGATCACCAACAAGCTCCACTGGAGGTCAGTCTGCAACGTGGTTGACTTCTTAATTGATAGTATATGGTAATAAATACCATTTAAAATAGAAATTTGCATTTATTTATTTATTTGTATTATTGTTCTGTTCCGTCCGCCCACTCCCATTACTATATAAACACCCAAGGAACCAAATCATGCAGGCCTGTAAACACCAGCAAGCTCCACTGGAGGTAAGTCTGCAACGTGTTTGACTTCTTTATTGATAGTATATGGTAATAAATACTATTTAAATTAGAAACTTGCATTTATTTATTTATTTCCATTATTGTGCTGTTCCGTCTGCCCACTCCCATTACAATATAAACACCCAAGGAGCCAAAGCATGCAGGGCTGTAAAAACCAGCAAACTCCACTGGAGGTAAGTCTGCATCGTGGTTGACTTCTTAATTGATAGTATCTGGTAATAAATACTATTTAAAATAGAAATTTGCATTTATTTATTTATTTGCATTATTGTGCTGTTCCGTCCGCCCACTCCCATTACTATATAAACACCAAAGGAGGCAAAGCATGCGGGGCTGTGAACACCAACAAGCACCACTGGAGGTAAGTCTGCAACGTGGTTGACTTCTTAATTGATAGTATATGGTAATAAATACTATTTAAAATATTAATTTGCATTTATTTATTTATTTGCATTTTTGTGCTGTTCCGTCCACCCACTCCCATTACTATATAAACACCAAAGGAGCAAAAGCATGCAGGGCTGTAAACACCAGCAAGCTCCACTTGAGGTAAGTCTGCAACGTGGTTGACTTCTTAATGGATAGTATATGGTAATAAATACTACTTAAAATAGAAATTTGCATTTATTTATTTATTTATTTGCATTATTGTGCTGTTCCGTCCACCAACGCCCATTACTATATAAACACCCAAGGAGCCAAAGCATGCAGGGATGTAAACACCAGCAAGCTCCACTGGAGGTAAGTCTGCAACGTGGTTGACCTCATAATTGATAGTATATGGTAATAAATACTATTTAAAACAGAAATTTGCATTTATTTATTTATTTGCATTATTGTGCTGTTCCGTCCGCCCACTCCCATTACTATATAAACACCCAAGGAGCCAAAGCATGCAGGGCTGTAAACTCCAGCAAGCTGCACTGGAGGTAAGTCTGCAACGTGGTTGACCTCTTAATGGATAATATATAGAAATAAATACTATTTAAAATGGAAATTTGCATTTATTTATTTATTTGCATTATTGTGCTGTTCCGTCCGCCCACTCCCATTACCATATAAACACCCAAGGAGCCGAAGCATGAAGGGCTGTGAACACCAACAAGCTCCACTGGAGGTCAGTCTGCAACGTGGTTGACTTCTTAGTTGATAGTATATGGTAATAAATACTATTTAAAATAGAAATTTGCATTTATTTATTTATTTTCATTATTGTGCTGTTCCGTCCCCCCACTCCCATTACTATATAAACACCCAAGGAGCCAAAGCATGCAGGGCTGTAAACACCAGCAAGCTCCACTGGAGGTAAGTCTGCAACGTGGTTGACTTCTTAATTGATAGTATCTGGTAATAAATACTATTTAAAATAGAAATTTGCATTTATTTATTTATTTGCATTATTGTGCTGTTCCGTCCGCCCACTCCCGTTACTATATAAACACCCAAGAAGCCAAAGCATGCAGGGCTGTAAACACCAGCATGCTGCACTGGAGGTAAATCTGCAACGTGGTTGACTTCTTAATTGATAGTATATGGTAATAAATACTATTTAAAATAGAAATTTGCATTTATTTTTTTATTTGCATTCTTGTGCTGTTCCGTCCTCCCACTCCCATTTCTATATAAACACCCAAGGAGCCAAAGAATGCAGGGCTGTGAACACCAACAAGCTCCACTGGAGGTTAGTCTGCAATGTGGTTGACTTCTTAATTGAGAGTATATGGTAATAAATACTATTTAAAATAGAAATTTGCATTTATTTATTTATTTGTATTATTGTGCTGTTCCGTCCGCCCACTCCCATTACTATATAAACACCCAAGGAACAAAATCATGCAGGCCTGTAAACACCAGCATGCTCCACTGGAGGTAAGTCTGCAACGTGGTTGACTTCTTAATTGATAGTATAACGTAATAAATACTATTTAAAATAGAAACTTGCATTTATTTATTTATTTGCATTATTGTGCTGTTCCGTCCGCCCACTCCCATTACTATATAAACACCCAAGGAGCCAAAGCATGCAGGGCTGTAAAAACCAGCAAACTCCACTGGAGGTAAGTCTGCAACGTGGTTGACTTCTTAATTGATAGTATCTGGTAATAAATACTATTTAAAATAGAAATTTGCATTTATTTATTTATTTGCATTATTGTGCTGTTCCGTCCGCCCACTCCCATTACTATATAAACACCAAAGGAGGCAAAGCATGCGGGGCTGTGAACACCATCAAGCACCACTGGAGATAAGTCTGCAACGTGGTTGACTTCTTAATTGATAGTATATGGTAATAAGTACTATTTAAAATAGAAAAATTGCATTTATTTATTTATTGGCATTATTGTGCTGTTCCGTCCACCCACTCCCATTACTATATAAACACCCAAGGAGCCAAAGCATGCAGGGCTGTAAACACCAGCAAGCTCCACTGGAGGTAAGTCTGCAAGGTGGTTGACTTCTTAATTGATAGTATATGGTAATAAATACTATTTAAAATAGAAATTTGCATTTATTTATTTATTTGCAATTTGTGCTGTTCCGTCCACCCACTCCCATTACTATATAAACACCAAAGGAGCAAAAGCATGCAGGGCTGTAAACACCAGCAAGCTCCACTTGAGGTAAGTCTGCAACGTGTTTGACTTCTTAATTGATAGTATATGGTAATAAATACTATTTAAAATAGAAATTTGCATTTATTTATTTATTTGCATTATTGTGCTGTTCCGTCCGCCAACTCCCATTACTATATAAACCCCCAAGGAGCCAAAGCATGCAGGGATGTAAATACCAGCAAGCTCCACTGGAGGTAAGTCTGCAACGTGGTTGACCTCATAATTGATAGTATATGGTAATAAATACTATTTAAAACAGAAATTTGCATTTATTTATTTATTTGCATTATTGTGCTGTTCCGTCCGCCCACTCCCATTACTATATAAACACACAAGGAGCCAAAGCATGCAGGGGTGTGAACACCAACAAGCTCCACTGGAGGTAAGTCTGCAACGTGGTTGACTTCTTAATTGATTGTATATGGTAATAAATACTATTTAAAATAGAAATTTGCATTTATTTATTTATTTGCATTATTGTGCTGTTCAGTCCGCCCACTCCCATTACTATATAAACACTCAAGGAGCCAAAGCATGCAGGGCTGTGAACACCAACTAGCTCCACTGGAGGTCAGTCTGCAACGTGGTTGACCTCTTAATGGATAATATATAGAAATAAATACTATTTAAAATGGAAATTTGCATTTATTTATTTATTTGCATTATTGTGCTGTTCCGTCCGCCCACTCCCATTACTATATAAACACCCAAGGAGCCGAAGCATGAAGGGCTGTGAACACCAGCAAGCTCCACTGGAGGTAAGTCTGCAATGTGGTTGACTTCTTAATTGACAGTATATGGTAATAAATACTATTTAAAGTAGAAATTTGCATTTATTTATTTATTTTCATTATTGTGCTGCTCCGTCCGCCCACTCCCATTACTATATAAACACCCAAGGAGCCAAAGCATGCAGGGCTGTAAACACCAGCAAGCTCCACTGGAGGTAAGTCTGCAATGTGGTTGACTTCTTAATTGACAGTATATGGTAATAAATACTATTTAAAATAGAAATTTGCATTTATTTATTTATTTGCATTATTGTGCTGTTCCGTCCGCCTACTCCCATTACTATATAAGCACTCAAGGAGCCAAAGCAAGCAGGGCGGTAAACACCAGCAAGGTCCACTGGAGGTAAGTCTGCAACGTGGTTGACTTCTTAATTGATAGTATCTGGTAATAAATACTATTTAAAATAGAAATTTGCATTTATTTATTTATTTGCATTATTGTGCTGTTCCGTCCGCCCACTCCCGTTACTATATAAACACCCAAGAAGCCAAAGCATGCAGGGCTGTAAACACCAGCAAGCTGCACTGGAGGTAACTCTGCAACGTGGTTGACTTCTTCATTGATAGTATATGGTAATAAATACTATTTAAAATAGAATTTTGCATTTATTTTTTATTTGCATTCTTGTGCTGTTCCGTCCGCCCACTCCCGTTACTATATAAACACCCAAGGAGCCAAAGCATGCAGGGCTGTAAACACCAGGAAGCTCCACTGGAGGTAAGTCTGCAACGTGGTGGACTTCTTAATTGATAGTATATGGTAATAAATACTATTTAAAATAGAAATTTGGATTTATTTATTTATTTGCATTTTTGTGCTGTTCCGTCCGCCCACTCCCATTACTATATAAACACCCAAGGAGCCAAAGCATGCAGGGCTGTAAATACCAGCAAGCTCCACTGGAGGTAAGTCTGCAACGTGGTTGACTTCTTAATTGATAGTATATGGTAATAAATACTATTTAAAATAGAAACTTGCAATTATTTATTTATTTGCATTATTGTGCTGTTCCGTCCGCCCACTCCCATTACTATATAAACACCAAAGGAGGCAAAGCATGCGGGGCTGTGAACACCAACAAGCACCACTGGAGGTAAGTCTGCAACGTGGTTGACTTCTTAATTGATAGTATATGGTAATAAATACTATTTAAAATAGAAATTTGCATTTATTTATTTATTTGCATTATTGTGCTGTTCCGTCCGCCAACTCCCATTACTATATAAACACCCAAGGAGCCAAAGCATGCAGGGATGTAAACACCAGCAATCTCCACTAGAGGTAAGTCTGCAACGTGGTTGACCTCATAATTGTTAGTATATGGTAATAAATACTATTTAAAACAGAAATTTGCATTTATTTATTTATTTGCATTATTGTGCTGTTCCGTCCGCCCAATCCCATTACTATGTAAACACCGAAGGAGCCAAAGCATGCAGGGCTGTAAACACCAGGAAGCTCCACTGGAGGGAAATCTGCAACGTGTTTGACTTCTTAATTGATAGGATATGGTAATAAATTCTATTTAAAATAGAAATTTGCTTTTATTTATTTATTTGCATAATTGTGCTGTTCCGTCCGCCCACTCCCATTACTATATAAACACCCAAGGAGCCAAAGCATGCAGGGCTGTAAACACCAGGAAGCTCCACTGGAGGTAAGTCTGCAACGTGGTGGACTTCTTAATTGATAGTATATGGTAATAAATACTATTCAAAATAGAAATTTGCATTTATTTATTTATTTGCATTATAGTGCTGTTCCGTCCGCCCACTCCCATTACTATATAAACACCCAAGGAGCCAAAGCATGCAGGGCTGTAAACACCAGCAAGCTCCACTGGAGGTAAGTCTGCAACGTGGTTGACCTCATAATTGAGAGTATATGGTAATAAATACTATTTAAAATAGAAATTTGGATTTATTTATTTATTTGCATTTTTGTGCTGTTCCGTCCGCCCACTCCCATTACTATATAAACACCCAGGGAGCCAAAGCATGCAGGGCTGTAAATACCAGCAAGCTCCACTGGAGGTAAGTCTGCAACGTGGTTGACTTCTTAATTGATAGTATATGGTAATAAATACTATTTAAAATAGAAACTTGCAATTATTTATTTATTTGCATTATTGTGCTGTTCCGTCCGCCCACTCCCATTACTATATAAACACCCAAGGAGCCAAATCATGCAGGGCTGTAAAAACCAGCAAACTCCACTGGAGGTAAGTCTGCAACGTGGATGACTTCTTAATTGATAGTATATGGTAATAAATACTATTTAAAATAGAAATTTGCATTTATTTATTTATTTGCATTATTGTGCTGTTCCGTCCGCCCACTCGCATTACTATATAAACACCCAAGGAACCAAAGCATGCAGGCCTGTAAACACCAGCAAGCTCCACTGGAGGTAAGTCTGCAACGTGGTTGACTTCTTAATTGATAGTATATGGTAATAAATACTATTATAATAGAAACTTTCATTTATTTATTTATTTGCATTATTGTGCTGTTCCGTCCGCCCACTCCCATTACTATATAAACACCCAAGGAGCCAAAGCATGCAGGGATGTAAAAACTAGCAAACTCCACTGGAGGTAAGCCTGCAATGTGGTTGACTTCTTAATTGATAGTATCTGGTAATAAACACTATTTAAAATAGAAATTTGCATTTATTTATTTATTTGCATTATTGTGCTGTTCCGTCCGCCCACTCCCATTACTATATAAACACCAAAGGAGGCAAAGCATGCGGGGCTGTGAACACCAACAAGCACCACTGGAGGTAAGTCTGCAACGTGGTTGACTTCTTAATTGATAGTATACGGTAATAAGTACTATTTAAAACAGAAAAATTGCATTTATTTATTTATTGGCATTATTGTGCTGTTCTGTGTGCCCACTCCCATTACTATATAAACACCCAAGGAGCCAAAGCATGCAGTGCTTTAAACACCAGCAAGCTCCACTGGAGATAAGTCTCCAACGTGGTTGACTTCTTCATTGATAGTATATGGTAATTAATACTATTTAAAATAGAAATTTGCATTTATTTATTTATTTGCATTTTTGTGCTGTTCCGTCCACCCACTCCCATTACTATATAAACACCAAAGGAGCAAAAGCATGCAGGGCTGTAAACACCAGCAAGCTCCACTGGAGGTAAGTCTGCAGCGTGGTTGACCTTATAATTGATAGTATATGGTAATAAATACTTTTTAAAATAGAAATGTGCATTTATTTATTTATTTGCATTATTGTGCTGTTCCGTCCGCCCACTCCCATTACTATATAAACACCCAAGGAGCCAAAGCATGCAGGGCTGTAAACACCAGCAAGCTGCACTGGAGGTAAGTCTGCAACGTGGTTGACCTCTTAATGGATAATATATGGAAATAAATACTATTTAAAATGGAAATTTGCATTTATTTACTTACTTGCATTATTGTGCTGTTCCGTCCGCCCACTCCCATTACTATATAAACACACAAGGAGCCGAAGCATGAAGGGCTGTGAACACCAACAAGCTCAACTGGAGGTCAGTCTGCAACGTGGTTGACTTCTTAGTTGATAGTATATGGTAATAAATACTATTTAAAATAGAAATTTGCATTTATTTATTTATTTTCATTATTGTGCTGTTCCGTCCGCCCACTCCCATTACTATATAAACAACCAAGGAGCCAAAGCATGCAGGGCTGTAAACACCAGCAAGCTGCACTGGAGGTAAGTCTGCAATGTGGTTGACTTCTTAATTGACAGTATATGGTAATAATACTATTTAAAATAGAAATTTGCATTTATTTATTTATTTGCATTATTGTGCTGTTCCGTCCGCCTACTCCCATTACTATATAAGCACCCAAGGAGCCAAAGCAAGCAGGGCGGTAAACACCAGCAAGCTCCACTGGAGGTAAGTCTGCAATGTGGTTGACCTCTTAATTGATAGTATCTGGTAATAAATACTATTTAAAATAGAAATTTGCATTTATTTATTTATTTGCCTTATTGTGCTGTTCCGTCCGCCCACTCCCGTTACTATATAAACAACCAAGAAGCCAAAGCAAGCAGGGCGGTAAACACCAGCAAGCTCCACTGGAGGTAAGTCTGCAACGTGGTTGACTTCTTCATTGATAGTATATGGTAATAAATACTATTTAAAATAGAAATTTGCATTTATTTTTTTATTTGCATTCTTGTGCTGTTCCGTCCGCCCACTCCCATTTCTATATAAACACCCAAGGAGCCAAAGCATGCACGGCTGTGAACAACAACGAGCTCCACTGGAGGTCAGTCTGCAACGTGGTTGACTTCTTAATTGATAGTATATGGTAATAAATACTATTTAAAATAGAAATTTGCATTTATTTATTTATTTGTATTATTGTGCTGTTCCGTCCGGCCACTCCCGTTACTATATAAACACCCAAGGAACCAAAGCATGCAGGCCTGTAAACACCAGCAAGCTCCACTGGAGGTAAGTCTGCTACGTGGTTGACTTCTTAATTGATAGTATATGGTAAAAATACTATTTAAAATAGAAACTTGCATTTATTTATTTATTTGCATTATTGTGCTGTTCCGTCCGCCCACTCCCATTACTATATAAACACCCAAGGATCCAAAGCACTCAGGGCTGTAAAAACCAGCAAACTCCACTGGAGGTAAGTCTGCAACGTGGTTGACTTCTTAATTGATAGTATCTGGTAATAGATACTATTTAAAATAGAAATTTGCATTTATTTATTTATTTGCATTATTGTGCAGTTCCGTCCACCCACTCCCATTACTATATAAACACCAAAGGAGGCAAAGCATGCGGGGCTGTGAACACCAACAAGCACCACTGGAGGTAAGTCTGCAACGTGGTTGACTTCTTAATTGATAGTATATGGTAATAAATACTATTTAAAATAGAAATTTGCATTTATTTATTTATTTGCATTATTGTGCTGTTCCGTCCGCCAACTCCCATTACTATATAAACACCCAAGGAGCCAAAGCATGCAGGGATGTAAACACCAGCAAGCTCCACTGGAGGTAAGTCTGCAACGTGGTTGACCTCATAATTGATAGTATATGGTAATAAATACTATTTAAAACAGAAATTTGCATTTATTTATTTATTTGCATTATTGTGCTGTTCCGTCCGCCCAATCCCATTACTATATAAACACCGAAGGAGCCAAAGCATGCAGGGCTGTAAACACCAGCAAGCTGCACTGGAGATAAGTCTGTAACGTGGTTGACCTCTTAATGGATAATATATGGAAATAAATACTATTTAAAATGGAAATTTGCATTTATTTATTTATTTGCATTATTGTGCTGTTCCGTCTGCCCACTCCCATTACTATATAAACACCCAAAGAGCCAAAGAATGCAGGGCTGTGAACACCAACAAGCTCCACTGGAGGTAAGTCTGCAACGTGGTTGACTTCTTAATTGATAGTATATGGTAATAAATACTATTTAAAATAGAAATTTGCATTTATTTATTTATTTGCAGTATTGTGCTATTCCGTCCGCCCACTCCCATTACTATATAAACACCCAAGGAGCCAAAGCATGCAGGGCTCTAAACACCAGGAAGCTCCACTGGAGGGAAATCTGCAACGTGTTTGACTTCTTAATTGATAGGATATGGTAATAAATTCTATTTAAAATAGAAATTTGCTTTTATTTATTTATTTGCATAACTGTGCTGTTCCGTCCGCCCACTCCCATTACTATATAAACACCCAAGGAGCCAAAGCATGCAGGGCTGTAAACACCAGGAAGCTCCACTGGAGGTAAGTCTGCAACGTGGTGGACTTTTTAATTGATAGTATATGGTAATAAATACTATTCAAAATAGAAATTTGCATTTATTTATTTATTTGCATTATTGTGCTGTTCCGTCCGCCCACTCCCATTACTATATAAACACCCAAGGAGCCAAAGCATGCAGGGCTGTAAACACCAGCAAGCTCCACTGGAGGTAAGTCTGCAACGTGGTTGACCTCTTAATTGATAGTATATGGTAATAAATACCATTTAAAATAGAAATTTGGATTTATTTATTTATTTGCATTTTTGTGCTGTTCCGTCCGCCCACTCCCATTACTATATAAACACCCAAGGAGCCAAAGCATGCAGGGCTGTGAACACCAACAAGCTCCACTGGAGGTCCGTCTGCAACGTGGTTGACTTCTTAATTGATAGTATATGGTAATAAATACTATTTAAAATAGAAACTTGCAATTATTTATTTATTTGCATTATTGTGCTGTTCCGTCCGCCCACACCCCAATACTATATAAACACCCAAGGAGCCAAATCATGCAGGGCTGTAAAAACCAGCAAACTCCACTGGAGGTAAGTCTGCAACGTGGTTGACTTCATAATTGATAGTATATGGTAATAAATACTATTTAAAATAGAAATTTGCATTTATATATTTATTTGCATTATTGTGCTGTTCCGTCCGCCCACTCGCATTACTATATAAACACCCAAGGAACCAAAGCATGCAGGCCTGTAAACACCAGCAAGCTCCACTGGAGGTAAGTCTGCAACGTGGTTGACTTCTTAATTGATAGTATATGGTAATAAATACTATTTAAAATAGAAACTTGCATTTATTTATTTATTTGCATTATTGTGCTGTTCCGTCCGCCCACTCCCATTACTATATAAACACCCAAGGAGCCAAAGCATGCAGGGATGTAAAAACCAGCAAACTCCACTGGAGGTAAGTCTGCAGCGTGGTTGACCTCATAATTGATAGTATATGGTAATAAATACTTTTTAAAATAGAAATGTGCATTTATTTATTTATTTGCATTATTGTGCTGTTCCGTCCGCCCACTCCCATTACTATATAAACACCCAAGGAGCCAAAGCATGCAGGGCTGTAAACACCAGCAAGCTGCACTGGAGGTAATTCTGCTACGTGGTTGACCTCTTAATGGATAATATATGGAAATAAATACTATTTAAAATAGAAATTTGCATTTATTTATTTATTTGCATTATTGTGCTGTTCCGTCCGCCCACTCCCGTTACTATATAAACACCCAAGGAGCCGAAGCATGAAGGGCTGTGAACACCAACAAGCTCCACTGGAGGTCAGTCTGCAACGTGGTTGACTTCTTAATTGATAGTATATGGTAATAAATACTATTTAAAACAGAAATTTACATTTATTTATTTATTTGCATTATTGTGCTGTACCGTCCGCCCACTCCCATTACTATATAAACACCAAAGGAGCAAAAGCATGCAGGGCTGTAAACACAAGCAAGCTCCACTGGAGGTAAGTCTGCAACGTGGTTGACTTCTTAATTGATAGTATATGGTAATAAATACTATTTAAAATAGAAATTTGCTTTATTTATTTATTTGCATTATTGTGCTGTTCCGTCCGCCCACTCCCATTACTATATAAACACCAAAGGAGGCAAAGCATGCGGGGCTGTGAACACCAACAAGCACCACTGGAGGTACGTCTGCAACATGGTTGACTTCTTAATTGATAGTATATGGTAATAAGTACTGTTTAAAATAGAAAAATTGCATTTATTTATTTATTGGCATTATTGTGCTGTTCCGTCCGCCCACTCCCATTACTATATAAACACCCAAGGAGCCAAAGCATGCAGGGCTATAAACACCAGCAAGCTCCACTGGAGGTAAGTCTTCAACGTGGTTGACCTCTTAATTGATAGTATATGGTAATAAATACTATTTAAAATAGAAATTAGGATTTATTTATTTATTTGCATTTTTGTGCTGTTCCGTCCGCCCACTCCCATTACTATATAAACACCCAAGGAGCCAAAGCATGCAGGGCTGTAAACACCAGCAAGCTGCACTGGAGGTAAGTCTGCAACGTGGTTGACTTCTTAATTGATAGTTATTGGTAATAAATACTATTTAAATTGAAATTTGAATTTACTTATTTATTTGCATTATTGTGCTGTTCCGTCCGCCCACTCCCATTACTATATAAACACCCAAGGAGCCAAAGCATGCAGGGCTGTGAACACCAACAAGCTCCACTGGAGGTAAGTCTGCAACTTGGTTGACTTCTTAATTGATAGTATATGGTAATAAATACTATTTAAAATAGAAATTTGCATTTATTTATTTATTTGCATTATTGTGCTGTTCCGTCCGCCCACTCCCATTACTATATAACCACCCAAGGAGCCAAAGCATGCAGGGCTGTAAACACCAGCAAGCTCCACTGGAGGTAAGTGTGCAACGTGGTTGACTTCTTAATTGATAGTATATGGTAATAAATACTATTTAAAATAGAAATTTGCATTTATTTATTTATTTGCATTATTGTGCTGTTCCGTCCGCCCACTCCCATTACTATATAAACACCCAAGGAGCCAAAGCATGCAGGGATGTAAAAACCAGCAAACTCCACTGGAGGTAAGTCTGTAGCGTGGTTGACCTCATAATTGATAGTATATGGTAATAAATACTTTTTAAAATAGAAATGTGCATTTATTTATTTATTTGCATTATTGTGCTGTTCCGTCCGCCCACTCCCATTACTATATAAACACCCAAGGAGCCAAAGCATGCAGGGCTGTAAACACCAGCAAGCTGCACTGGAGGTAATTCTGCTACGTGGTTGACCTCTTAATGGATAATATATGGAAATAAATACTATTTAAAATAGAAATTTGCATTTATTTATTTATTTGCATTATTGTGCTGTTCCGTCCGCCCACTCCCGTTACTATATAAACACCCAAGGAGCCGAAGCATGAAGGGCTGTGAACACCAACAAGCTCCACTGGAGGTCAGTCTGCAACGTGGTTGACTTCTTAATTGATAGTATATGGTAATAAATACTATTTAAAACAGAAATTTACATTTATTTATTTATTTGCATTATTGTGCTGTACCGTCCGCCCACTCCCATTACTATATAAACACCAAAGGAGCAAAAGCATGCAGGGCTGTAAACACAAGCAAGCTCCACTGGAGGTAAGTCTGCAACGTGGTTGACTTCTTAATTGATAGTATATGGTAATAAATACTATTTAAAATAGAAATTTGCATTTTTTTATTTATTTGCATTATTGTGCTGTTCCGTCCGCCCACTCCCATTACTATATAAACACCCAAGGAGCCAAAGCATGCAGGGCTGTGGACACCAGCTAGCTCCACTGGAGGTAAGTCTGCAACGTGGTTGACTTCTTAATTGATAGTATATGGTAATAAATACTATTTAAAATAGAAATTTGCATTTATTTATTTATTTGCATTTTTGAGCTGTTCCTTCCACCCACTCCCATTACTATATAAACACCAAAGGAGCAAAAGCATGCAGGGCTGTAAACACCAGCAAGCTCCACTTGAGGTAAGTCTGCAACGTGGTTGACTTCTTAATTGGTAGTATATGGTAATAAATACTATTTAAAATAGAAATTTGCATTTATCTATTTATTTGCATTATTGTGCTGTTCCGTCCGCCAACTCCCATTACTATATAAACACCAAGGGGGCCAAAGCATGCAGGGATGTAAACACCAGCAAGCTCCACTGGAGATAAGTCTGCAACGTGGTGACCTCATAATTGATAGTATATGGTAATAAATACTATTTAAAACAGAAATTTGCATTTATTTATTTATTTGCATTATTGTGCTGTTCCGTCCCCCCACTCCCATTACTATATAAACACCCAAGGAGCCAAAGCATGCAGGGCTGTAAACACCAGCAAGCTGCACTGGAGGTAAGTCTGCAACGTGGTTGACCTCTTAATGGATAATATATTGAATCAAATACTATTTAAAATGGAAATTTGCATTTATTTATTTATTTGCATTATTGTGCTGTTCCGTCCGCCCACTCCCATTACTATATAAACACCCAAGGAGCCGAAGCATGAAGGGCTGTAAACACCAACAAGCTCCACTGGAGGTCAGTCTACAACGTGGATGACTTCTTAATTGATAGTATATGGTAATAAATACTATTTATAATAGAAATTTGCATTTATTTATTTATTTGCATTATTGTGCTGTTCCGTCCGCCCACTCCCATTACTATATAAACACCCAAGGAGCCAAAGCATGCAGGGCTGTAAACACCAGCAAGCTCCACTGGAGGTAAGTCTGCAACGTGGTTGACTTCTTAATTGATAGTATATGGTAATAAATACTATTTAAAATAGAAATTTGCATTTATTTATTTATTTGCATTATTGTGCTGTTCCGTCCGCCCACTCCCATTACTATATAAACACCCAAGGAGCCAAAGCATGCAGGGCTGTAAACACCAACAAGCTCCACTGGAGGTCAGTCTGCAACGTGGATGACTTCTTAATTGATAGTATATGGTAATAAATACAATTTAAAATATACATTTGCATTTATTTATTTATTTGCATTATTGTGCTGTTCCGTCCGCCCACTCTCATTACTATATAAACACCCAATGAGCCAAATCATGCAGGGCTGTAAACACCAGCAAGCTGCACTGGAGGTAAGTCTGCAACGTGGTTGACTTCTTAATTGATAGTTTTTGGTAATAAATACTATTTAAATTGAAATTTGAATTTACTTATTTATTTGCATTATTGTGCTGTTCCGTCCGCCCACTCCCATTACTATATAAACACCCAAGGAGCCAAAGCATGCAGGGCTGTGAACACCAACAAGCTCCACTGGAGGTAAGTCTGCAACGTGGTTGACTTCTTAATTGATAGTATATGGTAATAAATACTATTTAAAATAGAAATTTGCATTTATTTATTTATTTGCATTATTGTGCTGTTCCGTCCGCCCACTCCCATTACTATATAACCACCCAAGGAGCCAAAGCATGCAGGGCTGTAAACACCAGCAAGCTCCACTGGAGGTAAGTGTGCAACGTGGTTGACTTCTTAATTGATAGTATATGGTAATAAATACTATTTAAAATAGAAATTTGCATTTATTTATTTATTTGCATTATTGTGCTGTTCCGTCCGCCCACTCCCATTACTATATAAACACCCAAGGAGCCAAGCATGCAGGGCTGTAAACACCAACAAGCTCCACTGGAGGTCGGTCTGCAACGTGGATGACTTCTTAATTGATAGTATATGGTAATAAATACTATTTAAAATATACATTTGCATTTATTTATTTATTTGCATTATTGTGCTGTTCCGTCCGCCGACTCTCATTACTATATAAACACCCAATGAGCCAAATCATGCAGGGCTGTAAACACCAGCATGCTCCACTGGAGGTAAGTCTGCAACGTGGTTGACTTCTTAATTGATAGTATATCGTAATAAATACTATTTAAAATAGAAATTTGCATTTATTTATATATTTGCATTATTGTGCTGTTCCGTCCGCCCACTCCCATTACTATATAAACACCCAAGGAGCCAAAGCATGCAGGGCTGTAAACACCAGCAAGCTCCACTGGAGGTAAGTCTGCAACGTGGTTGACTTCTAAATTGATAGTATATGGTAATAAGTACTATTTAGAATAGAAATTTGCATTTATTTATTTATTTGCGTTATTGTGTTGTTCCGTCCGCCCACTCCCATTACTATATAAACACACAAGGAGCCAAAGCATGCAGGGCTGTAAACACCAGCAAATTCGACTGGAGGTCAGTCTGCAACGTGGTTGACCTCTTAATTGATAGTATATGGAAATAAATACTATTTAAAATAGAAATTTGCATTTATTTATTTATTTGCATTATTGTGCTGTTCCGTGCGCCCACTTCCATTACTATATAAACACGCAAGGAGCCAAAGCATGCAGGGCTGTAAACACCAGCAAGCTGCACTGGAGGTAAGTCTGCAACGTGGTTGACTTCTTAATTGATAGTTATTGGTAATAAATACTATTTAAATTGAAATTTGAATTGACTTATTTATTTGCATTATTGTGCTGTTCCGTCCGCCCACTCCCATTACTATATAAACACGCAAGGAGCCAAAGCATGCAGGGCTGTGAACACCAACAAGCTCCACTGGAGGTAAGTCTGCAACGTGGTTGACTTCTTAATTGATAGTATATGGTAATAAATACTATTTAAAATAGAAATTTGCATTTATTTATTTATTTGCATTATTGTGCTGTTCCGTCCGCCCACTCCCATTACTATATAAACACCCAAGGAGCCAAAGCATGCAGGGCTGTGAACACCAACAAGCTCCACTAGAGGTCCGTCTGCAACGTGGTTGACTTCTTAATTGATAGTATATGGTAATAAATACTATTTAAAATAGAAACTTGCAATTATTTATTTATTTGCATTATTGTGCTGTTCCGTCCGCCCACTCCCAATACTATATAAACACCCAAGGAGCCAAAGCATGCAGGGCTGTAAACACCAGCAAGCTGCACTGGAGGTAAGTCTGCAACGTGGTTGACTTCTTAATTGATAGTTATTGGTAATAAATACTATTTAAATTGAAATTTGAATTGACTTATTTATTTGCATTATTGTGCTGTTCCGTCCGCCCACTCGCATTACTATATAAACACCCAAGGAACCAAAGCATGCAGGGCTGTAAACACCAGCAAGCTCCATTGGAGGTAAGTCTGCAATGTGGTTGACTTCTTAATTGATAGTATCTGGTAATAAATACTATTTAAAATAGAAATTTGCATTTATTTATTTATTTGCATTATTGTGCTGTTCCGTCCGCCCACTCCCATTACTATATAAACACCAAAGGAGGCATAGCATGCGGGGCTGTGAACACCAACAAGCACCACTGGAGGTATGTCTGCAACGTGGTTGACTTCTTAATTGATAGTGTATGGTAATAAGTACTATTTAAAACAGAAAAATTGCATTTATTTATTTATTGGTATTATTGTGCTGTTCCGTGTGCCCACTCCCATTACTATATAAACACCCAAGGAGGCAAAGCATGCAGGGCTTTAAACACCAGCAAGCTCCACTGGAGGTAAGTCTCCAACGTGGTTGACTTCTTAATTGATAGTATATGGTAATAAATACTATTTAAAATAGAAATTTGCATTTATTTATTTATTTGCATTTTTGTGCTGTTCCGTCCACCCACTCCCATTACTATATAAACACCAAAGGACCAAAAGCATGCAGGGCTGTAAAAACCAGCAAGCTCCACTGGAGGTAAGTCTGCAGCGTGGTTGACCTCATAATTGATAGTATATGGTAATAAATACTTTTTAAAATAGAGATGTGCATTTATTTATTTATTTGCATTATTGTGCTGTTCCGTCCGCCCACTCCCATTACTATATAAACACCCAAGGAGCCAAAGCATGCAGGGCTGTAAACACCAGCAAGCTGCACTGGAGGTAATTCTGCTACATGGTTGACCTCTTAATGGATAATATATGGAAATAAATACTATTTAAAATAGAAATTTGCATTTATTTATTTATTTGCATTATTGTGCTGTTCCGTCCGCCCACTCCCGTTACTATATAAACACCCAAGGAGCCGAAGCATGAAGGGCTGTGAACACCAACAAGCTCCACTGGAGGTCAGTCTGCAACTTGGTTGACTTCTTAATTGATAGTATATGGTAATAAATACTATTTAAAACAGAAATTTACATTTATTTATTTATTTGCATTATTGTGCTGTACCGTCCGCCCACTCCCATTACTATATAAACACCAAAGGAGCAAAAGCATGCAGGGCTGTAAACACAAGCAAGCTCCACTGGAGGTAGGTCTGCAACGTGGTTGACTTCTTAATTGATAGTATATGGTAATAAATACTATTTAAAATAGAAATTTGCATTTATTTATTTATTTGCATTATTGTGCTGTTCCGTCCGCCCACTCCCATTACTATATAAACACCAAAGGAGGCAAAGCATGCGGGGCTGTGAACACCAACAAGCACCACTGGAGGTAAGTCTGCAACATGGTTGACTTCTTAATTGATAGTATATGGTAATAAGTACTGTTTAAAATAGAAAAATTGCATTTATTTATTTATTGGCATTATTGTGCTGTTCCGTCCGCCCACTCCCATTACTATATAAACACCCAAGGAGCCAAAGCATGCAGGGCTGTGGACACCAGCTAGCTCCACTGGAGGTAGGTCTGCAACGTGGTTGACTTCTTAATTGATAGTATATGGTAATAAATACTATTTAAAATAGAAATTTGCATTTATTTATTTATTTGCATTTTTGAGCTGTTCCGTCCACCCACTCCCATTACTATATAAACACCAAAGGAGCAAAAGCATGCAGGGCTGTAAACACCAGCAAGCTCCACTTGAGGTAAGTCTGCAACGTGGTTGACTTCTTAATTGGTAGTATATGGTAATAAATACTATTTAAAATAGAAATTTGCATTTATCTATTTATTTGCATTATTGTGCTGTTCCGTCCGCCAACTCCCATTACTATATAAACACCAAGGGGGCCAAAGCATGCAGTGATGTAAACACCAGCAAGCTCCACTGGAGATAAGTCTGCAACGTGGTGACCTCATAATTGATAGTATATGGTAATAAATACTATTTAAAACAGAAATTTGCATTTATTTATTTATTTGCATTATTGTGCTGTTCCGTCCCCCCACTCCCATTACTATATAAACACCCAAGGAGCCAAAGCATGCAGGGCTGTAAACACCAGCAAGCTGCACTGGAGGTAAGTCTGCAACGTGGTTGACCTCTTAATGGATAGTATATGGTAATAAATACTATTTAAAATAGAAATTTGCATTTATTTATTTATTTGCATTATTGTGCTGTTCCGTCCGCCCACTCCCATTACTATATAAACACCCAAGGAGCCAAAGCATGCAGGGCTGTGAACACCAACAAGCTCCACTAGAGGTCCGTCTGCAACGTGGTTGACTTCTTAATTGATAGTATATGGTAATAAATACTATTTAAAATAGAAACTTGCAATTATTTATTTATTTGCATTATTGTGCTGTTCCGTCCGCCCACTCCCAATACTATATAAACACCCAAGGAGCCAAATCATGCAGGGCTGTAAAAACCAGCAAACTCCACTGGAGGTAAGACTGCAACGTGGTTGACTTCTTAATTGATAGTATATGGTAATAAATACTATTTAAAATAGAAATTTGCATTTATATATTTATTTGCATTATTGTGCTGTTCCGTCCGCCCACTCGCATTACTATATAAACACCCAAGGAACCAAAGCATGCAGGCCTGTAAACACCAGCAAGCTCCATTGGAGGTAAGTCTGCAATGTGGTTGACTTCTTAATTGATAGTATCTGGTAATAAATACTATTTAAAATAGAAATTTGCATTTATTTATTTATTTGCATTATTGTGCTGTTCCGTCCGCCCACTCCCATTACTATATAAACACCAAAGGAGGCAAAGCATGCGGGGCTGTGAACACCAACAAGCACCACTGGAGGTATGTCTGCAACGTGGTTGACTTCTTAATTGATAGTGTATGGTAATAAGTACTATTTAAAACAGAAAAATTGCATTTATTTATTTATTGGTATTATTGTGCTGTTCCGTGTGCCCACTCCCATTACTATATAAACACCCAAGGAGGCAAAGCATGCAGGGCTTTAAACACCAGCAAGCTCCACTGGAGGTAAGTCTCCAACGTGGTTGACTTCTTAATTGATAGTATATGGTAATAAATACTATTTAAAATAGAAATTTGCATTTATTTATTTATTTGCATTATTGTGCTGTTCCGTCCGCCCACTCCCATTCCTATATAAACACCCAAGGAGCCAAAGCATGCAGGGCTGTGAACACCAACAAGCTCCACTAGAGGTCCGTCTGCAACGTGGTTGACTTCTTAATTGATAGTATATGGTAATAAATACTATTTAAAATAGAAACTTGCAATTATTTATTTATTTGCATTATTGTGCTGTTCCGTCCGCCCACTCCCAATACTATATAAACACCCAAGGAGCCAAAGCATGCAGGGCTGTAAACACCAGCAAGCTGCACTGGAGGTAAGTCTGCAACGTGGTTGACTTCTTAATTGATAGTTATTGGTAATAAATACTATTTAAATTGAAATTTGAATTGACTTATTTATTTGCATTATTGTGCTGTTCCGTCCGCCCACTCGCATTACTATATAAACACCCAAGGAACCAAAGCATGCAGGGCTGTAAACACCAGCAAGCTCCATTGGAGGTAAGTCTGCAATGTGGTTGACTTCTTAATTGATAGTATCTGGTAATTAATACTATTTAAAATAGAAATTTGCATTTATTTATTTATTTGCATTATTGTGCTGTTCCGTCCGCCCACTCCCATTACTATATAAACACCAAAGGAGGCATAGCATGCGGGGCTGTGAACACCAACAAGCACCACTGGAGGTATGTCTGCAACGTGGTTGACTTCTTAATTGATAGTGTATGGTAATAAGTACTATTTAAAACAGAAAAATTGCATTTATTTATTTATTGGTATTATTGTGCTGTTCCGTGTGCCCACTCCCATTACTATATAAACACCCAAGGAGGCAAAGCATGCAGGGCTTTAAACACCAGCAAGCTCCACTGGAGGTAAGTCTCCAACGTGGTTGACTTCTTAATTGATAGTATATGGTAATAAATACTATTTAAAATAGAAATTTGCATTTATTTATTTATTTGCATTTTTGTGCTGTTCCGTCCACCCACTCCCATTACTATATAAACACCAAAGGACCAAAAGCATGCAGGGCTGTAAAAACCAGCAAGCTCCACTGGAGGTAAGTCTGCAGCGTGGTTGACCTCATAATTGATAGTATATGGTAATAAATACTTTTTAAAATAGAGATGTGCATTTATTTATTTATTTGCATTATTGTGCTGTTCCGTCCGCCCACTCCCATTACTATATAAACACCCAAGGAGCCAAAGCATGCAGGGCTGTAAACACCAGCAAGCTGCACTGGAGGTAATTCTGCTACATGGTTGACCTCTTAATGGATAATATATGGAAATAAATACTATTTAAAATAGAAATTTGCATTTATTTATTTATTTGCATTATTGTGCTGTTCCGTCCGCCCACTCCCGTTACTATATAAACACCCAAGGAGCCGAAGCATGAAGGGCTGTGAACACCAACAAGCTCCACTGGAGGTCAGTCTGCAACTTGGTTGACTTCTTAATTGATAGTATATGGTAATAAATACTATTTAAAACAGAAATTTACATTTATTTATTTATTTGCATTATTGTGCTGTACCGTCCGCCCACTCCCATTACTATATAAACACCAAAGGAGCAAAAGCATGCAGGGCTGTAAACACAAGCAAGCTCCACTGGAGGTAGGTCTGCAACGTGGTTGACTTCTTAATTGATAGTATATGGTAATAAATACTATTTAAAATAGAAATTTGCATTTATTTATTTATTTGCATTATTGTGCTGTTCCGTCCGCCCACTCCCATTACTATATAAACACCAAAGGAGGCAAAGCATGCGGGGCTGTGAACACCAACAAGCACCACTGGAGGTAAGTCTGCAACATGGTTGACTTCTTAATTGATAGTATATGGTAATAAGTACTGTTTAAAATAGAAAAATTGCATTTATTTATTTATTGGCATTATTGTGCTGTTCCGTCCGCCCACTCCCATTACTATATAAACACCCAAGGAGCCAAAGCATGCAGGGCTGTGGACACCAGCTAGCTCCACTGGAGGTAGGTCTGCAACGTGGTTGACTTCTTAATTGATAGTATATGGTAATAAATACTATTTAAAAAAGAAATTTGCATTTATTTATTTATTTGCATTTTTGAGCTGTTCCGTCCACCCACTCCCATTACTATATAAACACCAAAGGAGCAAAAGCATGCAGGGCTGTAAACACCAGCAAGCTCCACTTGAGGTAAGTCTGCAACGTGGTTGACTTCTTAATTGGTAGTATATGGTAATAAATACTATTTAAAATAGAAATTTGCATTTATCTATTTATTTGCATTATTGTGCTGTTCCGTCCGCCAACTCCCATTACTATATAAACACCAAGGGGGCCAAAGCATGCAGTGATGTAAACACCAGCAAGCTCCACTGGAGATAAGTCTGCAACGTGGTGACCTCATAATTGATAGTATATGGTAATAAATACTATTTAAAACAGAAATTTGCATTTATTTATTTATTTGCATTATTGTGCTGTTCCGTCCCCCCACTCCCATTACTATATAAACACCCAAGGAGCCAAAGCATGCAGGGCTGTAAACACCAGCAAGCTGCACTGGAGGTAAGTCTGCAACGTGGTTGACCTCTTAATGGATAGTATATGGTAATAAATACTATTTAAAATAGAAATTTGCATTTATTTATTTATTTGCATTATTGTGCTGTTCCGTCCGCCCACTCCCATTACTATATAAACACCCAAGGAGCCAAAGCATGCAGGGCTGTGAACACCAACAAGCTCCACTAGAGGTCCGTCTGCAACGTGGTTGACTTCTTAATTGATAGTATATGGTAATAAATACTATTTAAAATAGAAACTTGCAATTATTTATTTATTTGCATTATTGTGCTGTTCCGTCCGCCCACTCCCAATACTATATAAACACCCAAGGAGCCAAATCATGCAGGGCTGTAAAAACCAGCAAACTCCACTGGAGGTAAGACTGCAACGTGGTTGACTTCTTAATTGATAGTATATGGTAATAAATACTATTTAAAATAGAAATTTGCATTTATATATTTATTTGCATTATTGTGCTGTTCCGTCCGCCCACTCGCATTACTATATAAACACCCAAGGAACCAAAGCATGCAGGCCTGTAAACACCAGCAAGCTCCATTGGAGGTAAGTCTGCAATGTGGTTGACTTCTTAATTGATAGTATCTGGTAATAAATACTATTTAAAATAGAAATTTGCATTTATTTATTTATTTGCATTATTGTGCTGTTCCGTCCGCCCACTCCCATTACTATATAAACACCAAAGGAGGCAAAGCATGCGGGGCTGTGAACACCAACAAGCACCACTGGAGGTATGTCTGCAACGTGGTTGACTTCTTAATTGATAGTGTATGGTAATAAGTACTATTTAAAACAGAAAAATTGCATTTATTTATTTATTGGTATTATTGTGCTGTTCCGTGTGCCCACTCCCATTACTATATAAACACCCAAGGAGGCAAAGCATGCAGGGCTTTAAACACCAGCAAGCTCCACTGGAGGTAAGTCTCCAACGTGGTTGACTTCTTAATTGATAGTATATGGTAATAAATACTATTTAAAATAGAAATTTGCATTTATTTATTTATTTGCATTTTTGTGCTGTTCCGTCCACCCACTCCCATTACTATATAAACACCAAAGGACCAAAAGCATGCAGGGATGTAAAAACCAGCAAGCTCCACTGGAGGTAAGTCTGCAGCGTGGTTGACCTCATAATTGATAGTATATGGTAATAAATACTTTTTAAAATAGAAATGTGCATTTATTTATTTATTTGCATTATTGTGCTGTTCCGTCCGCCCACTCCCATTACTATATAAACACCCAAGGAGCCAAAGCATGCAGGGCTGTAAACACCAGCAAGATGCACTGGAGGTAATTCTGCTACATGGTTGACCTCTTAATGGATAATATATGGAAATAAATACTATTTAAAATAGAAATTTGCATTTATTTATTTATTTGCATTATTGTGCTGTTCCGTCCGCCCACTCCCGTTACTATATAAACACCCAAGGAGCCGAAGCATGAAGGGCTGTGAACACCAACAAGCTCCACTGGAGGTCAGTCTGCAACTTGGTTGACTTCTTAATTGATAGTATATGGTAATAAATACTATTAAAAACAGAAATTTACATTTATTTATTTATTTGCATTATTGTGCTGTACCGTCCGCCCACTCCCATTACTATATAAACACCAAAGGAGCAAAACCATGCAGGGCTGTAAACACAAGCAAGCTCCACTGGAGGTAGGTCTGCAACGTGGTTGACTTCTTAATTGATAGTATATGGTAATAAATACTATTTAAAATAGAAATTTGCATTTATTTATTTATTTGCATTATTGTGCTGTTCCGTCCGCCCACTCCCATTACTATATAAACACCAAAGGAGGCAAAGCATGCGGGGCTGTGAACACCAACAAGCACCACTGGAGGTAAGTCTGCAACATGGTTGACTTCTTAAATGATAGTATATGGTAATAAGTACTGTTTAAAATAGAAAAATTGCATTTATTTATTTATTGGCATTATTGTGCTGTTCCGTCCGCCCACTCCCATTACTATATAAACACCCAAGGAGCCAAAGCATGCAGGGCTGTGGACACCAGCTAGCTCCACTGGAGGTAAGTCTGCAACGTGGTTGACTTCTTAATTGATAGTATATGGTAATAAATACTATTTAAAATAGAAATTTGCATTTATTTATTTATTTGCATTTTTGAGCTGTTCCGTCCACCCACTCCCATTACTATATAAACACCAAAGGAGCAAAAGCATGCAGGGCTGTAAACACCAGCAAGCTCCACTTGAGGTAAGTCTGCAACGTGGTTGACTTCTTAATTGGTAGTATATGGTAATAAATACTATTTAAAATAGAAATTTGCATTTATCTATTTATTTGCATTATTGTGCTGTTCCGTCCGCCAACTCCCATTACTATATAAACACCAAGGGGGCCAAAGCATGCAGGGATGTAAACACCAGCAAGCTCCACTGGAGATAAGTCTGCAACGTGGTGACCTCATAATTGATAGTATATGGTAATAAATACTATTTAAAACAGAAATTTGCATTTATTTATTTATTTGCATTATTGTGCTGTTCCGTCCGCCCTCTCCCATTACTATATAAACACCCAAGGAGCCGAAGCATGAAGGGCTGTGAACACCAACAAGCTCCACTGGAGGTCAGTCTGCAACGTGGTTGACTTCTTAGTTGATAGTATATGGTAATAAATACTATTTAAAATAGAAATTTGCATTTATTTATTTATTTTCTTTATTGTGCTGTTCCGACCGCCCACTCCCATTACTATATAAACACCCAAGGAGCCAAAGCATGCAGGGCTGTAAACACCAGCAAGCTCCACTGGAGGTAAGTCTGCAATGTGGTTGACTTCTTAATTGACAGTATATGGTAATAAATACTATTTAAAATAGAAATTTGCATTTATTTATTTATTTGCATTATTGTGCTGTTCCGTCCGCCTACTCCCATTACTATATAAGCACCCAAGGAGCCAAAGCAAGCAGGGCGGTAAACACCAGCAAGCTCCACTGGAGGTAAGTCTGCAAAGTGGTTGACTTCTTAATTGATAGTATCTGGTCATAAATACTATTTAAAATAGAAATTTGCATTTATTTATTTATATGCCTTATTGTGCTGTTCCGTCCGCCCACTCCCATTACTATATAAACACCCAAGGAGCCAAGCATGCAGGGCTGTAAACACCAACAAGCTCCATTGGAGGTCAGTCTGCAACGTGGATGACTTCTTAATTGATAGTATATGGTAATAAATACAATTTAAAATATACATTTGCATTTATTTATTTATTTGCATTATTGTGCTGTTCCGTCCGCCGACTCTCATTACTATATAAACACCCAATGAGCCAAATCATGCAGGGCTGTAAACACCAGCATGCTCCACTGGAGGTAAGTCTGCAACGTGGTTGACTTCTTAATTGATAGTACATCGTAATAAATACTATTTAAAATAGAAATTTGCATTTATTTATATATTTGCATTATTGTGCTGTTCCGTCCGCCCACTCCCATTACTATATAAACACCCAAGGAGCCAAAGCATGCAGGGCTGTAAACACCAGCAAGCTCCACTGGAGGTAAGTCTGCAACGTGGTTGACTTCTAAATTGATAGTATATGGTAATAAGTACTATTTAGAAAAGAAATTTGCATTTATTTATTTATTTGCGTTATTGTGTTGTTCCGTCCGCCCACTCCCATTACTATATAAACACACAAGGAGCCAAAGCATGCAGGGCTGTAAACACCAGCAAACTCGACTGGAGGTCAGTCTGCAACGTGGTTGACCTCTTAATTGATAGTATATGGAAATAAATACTATTTAAAATAGAAATTTCCATTTATTTATTTATTTGCATTATTGTGCTGTTCCGTGCGCCCACTCCCATTACTATATAAACACGCAAGGAGCCAAAGCATGCAGGGCTGTAAACACCAGCAAGCTGCACTGGAGGTAAGTCTGCAACGTGGTTGACTTCTTAATTGATAGTTATTGGTAATAAATACTATTTAAATTGAAATTTGAATTGACTTATTTATTTGCATTATTGTGCTGTTCCGTCCGCCTACTCCCATTACTATATAAGCACCCAAGGAGCCAAAGCAAGCAGGGCGGTAAACACCAGCAAGCTCCACTGGAGGTAAGTCTGCAATGTGGTTGACTTCTTAATTGACAGTATATGGTAATAAATACTATTTAAAATAGAAGTTTGCATTTATTTATTTATTTGCATTATTGTGCTGTTCCGTCCGCCTACTCCCATTACTATATAAGCACCCAAGGAGCCAAAGCAAGCAGGGCGGTAAACACCAGCAAGCTCCACTGGAGGTAAGTCTGCAATGTGGTTGACTTCTTAATTGACAGTATATGGTAATAAATACTATTTAAAATAGAAATTTGCATTTATTTATTTATTTGCATTATTGTGCTGTTCCGTCCGCCTACTCCCATTACTATATAAGCACCCAAGGAGCCAAAGCATGCAGGGCTGTAAACACCAACAAGCTCCACTGGAGGTCAGTCTGCAACGTGGATGACTTCTTAATTGATAGTATATGGTAATAAATACAATTTAAAATATACATTTGCATTTATTTATTTATTTGCATTATTGTGCTGTTCCGTCCGCCGACTCTCATTACTATATAAACACCCAATGAGCCAAATCATGCAGGGCTGTAAACACCAGCATGCTCCACTGGAGGTAAGTCTGCAACGTGGTTGACTTCTTAATTGGTAGTATATCGTAATAAATACTATTTAAAATAGAAATTTGCATTTATTTATATATTTGCATTATTGTGCTGTTCCGTCCGCCCACTCCCATTACTATATAAACACCCAAGGAGCCAAAGCATGCAGGGCTGTAAACACCAGCAAGCTCCACTGGAGGTAAGTCTGCAACGTGGTTGACTTCTAAATTGATAGTATATGGTAATAAGTACTATTTAGAATAGAAATTTGCATTTATTTATTTATTTGCGTTATTGTGTTGTTCCGTCCGCCCACTCCCATTACTATATAAACATACAAGGAGCCAAAGCATGCAGGGCTGTAAACACCAGCAAACTCGACTGGAGGTCAGTCTGCAACGTGGTTGACCTCTTAATTGATAGTATATAGAAATAAATACTATTTAAAATAGAAATTTGCATTTATTTATTTATTTGCATTATTGTGCTGTTCCGTGCGCCCACTCCCATTACTATATAAACACGCAAGGAGCCAAAGCATGCAGGGCTGTAAACACCAGCAAGCTGCACTGGAGGTAAGTCTGCAAAGTGGTTGACTTCTTAATTGATAGTTATTGGTAATAAATACTATTTAAATTGAAATTTGAATTGACTTATTTATTTGCATTATTGTGCTGTTCCGTCCGCCCACTCCCATTACTATATAAACACCCAAGGAGCCAAAGCATGCAGGGCTGTGAACACCAACAAGCTCCACTGGAGGTAAGTCTGCAACGTGGTTGACTTCTTAATTGATAGTATATGGTAATAAATACTATTTAAAATAGAAATTTGCATTTATTTATTTATTTGCATTATTGTGCTGTTCCGTCCGCCCACTCCCATTACTATATAAACACCCAAGGAGCCAAAGCATGCAGGGCTGTGAACACCAACAAGCTCCACTGGAGGTCCGTCTGCAACGTGGTTGACTTCTTAATTGATAGTATATGGTAATAAATACTATTTAAAATAGAAACTTGCAATTATTTATTTATTTGCATTATTGTGCTGTTCCGTCCGCCCACTCCCAATACTATATAAACACCCAAGGAGCCAAATCATGCAGGGCTGTAAAAACCAGCAAACTCCACTGGAGGTAAGTCTGCAACGTGGTTGACTTCTTAATTGATAGTATATGGTAATAAATACTATTTAAAATAGAAATTTGCATTTATATATTTATTTGCATTATTGTGCTGTTCCGTCCGCCCACTCGCATTACTATATAAACACCCAAGGAACCAAAGCATGAAGGCCTGTAAACACCAGCAAGCTCCACTGGAGGTAAGTCTGCAACGTGGTTGACTTCTTAATTGATAGTATATGGTAATAAATACTATTTAAAATAGAAACTTGCATTTATTTATTTATTTGCATTATTGTGCTGTTCCGTCCGCCAACTCCCATTACTATATAAACACCCAAGGAGCCAAAGCATGCAGGGATGTAAAAACCAGCAAACTCCACTGGAGGTAAGCCTGCAATGTGGTTGACTTCTTAATTGATAGTATCTGGTAATAAATACTATTTAAAATAGAAATTTGCATTTATTTATTTATTTGCATTATTGTGCTGTTCCGTCCGCCCACTCCCATTACTATATAAACACCAAAGGAGGCAAAGCATGCGGGGCTGTGAACACCAACAAGCACCACTGGAGGTAAGTCTGCAACATGGTTGACTTCTTAATTGATAGTATATGGTAATAAGTACTGTTTAAAATAGAAAAATTGCATTTATTTATTTATTGGCATTATTGTGCTATTCCGTCCGCCCACTCCCATTACTATATAAACACCCAAGGAGCCAAAGCATGCAGGGCTGTGGACACCAGCTAGCTCCACTGGAGGTAAGTCTGCAACGTGGTTGACTTCTTAATTGATAGTATATGGTAATAAATACTATTTAAAATAGTAATTTGCATTTATTTATTTATTTGCATTTTTGAGCTGTTCCGTCCACCCACTCCCATTACTATATAAACACCAAAGGAGGAAAAGCATGCAGGGCTGTAAACACCAGCAAGCTCCACTTGAGGTAAGTCTGCAACGTGGTTGACTTCTTAATTGGTAGTATATGGTAATAAATACTATTTAAAATAGAAATTTGCATTTATCTATTTATTTGCATTATTGTGCTGTTCCGTCCGCCAACTCCCATTACTATATAAACACCAAGGGGGCCAAAGCATGCAGGGATGTAAACACCAGCAAGCTCCACTGGAGATAAGTCTGCAACGTGGTGACCTCATAATTGATAGTATATGGTAATAAATACTATTTAAAACAGAAATTTGCATTTATTGATTTATTTGCATTATTGTGCTGTTCCGTCCCCCCACTCCCATTACTATATAAACACCCAAGGAGCCAAAGCATGCAGGGCTGTAAACACCAGCAAGCTGCACTGGAGGTAAGTCTGCAACGTGGTTGACCTCTTAATGGATAATATATGGAAATAAATACTATTTAAAATGGAAATTTGCATTTATTTATTTATTTGCATTATTGTGCTGTTCCATCCGCCCACTCCCATTACTATATAAACACCCAAGGAGCCGAAGCATGAAGGGCTGTGAACACCAACAAGCTCCACTGGAGGTCAGTCTGCAACGTGGTTGACTTCTTAGTTGGTAGTATATGGTAATAAGTACTATTTAAAATAGCAATTTGCATTTATTTATTTATTTTCTTTATTGTGCTGTTCCGTCCGCCCACTCCCATTACTATATAAACACCCAAGGAGCCAAAGCATGCAGGGCTGTAAACACCAGCAAGCTCCACTGGAGTTAAGTCTGCAATGTGGTTGACTTCTTAATTGACAGTATATGGTAATAAATACTATTTAAAATAGAAATTTGCATTTATTTATTTATTTGCATTATTGTGCTGTTCCGTCCGCCTACTCCCATTACTATATAAGCACCCAAGGAGCCAAAGCAAGCAGGGCGGTAAACACCAGCAAGCTCCACTGGAGGTAAGTCTGCAAAGTGGATGACTTCTTAATTGATAGTATCTGGTCATAAATACTATTTAAAATAGAAATTTGCATTTATTTATTTATATGCCTTATTGTGCTGTTCCGTCCGCCCACTCCCGTTACTATATAAACACCCAAGAAGCCAAAGCATGCAGGGCTGTAAACACCAGCAAGCTGCACTGGAGGTAAATCTGCAACGTGGTTGACTTCTTAATTTTAGTATATGGTAATAAATACTATTTAAAATAGAAATTTGCATTTATTTTTTTATTTGCATTCTTGTGCTGTTCCGTCCGCCCACTCCCATTTCTACATAAACACCCAAGGAGCCAAAGCATGCAGGGGTGTGAACACCAACAAGCTCCTCTGGAGGTGAGTCTGCAACGTGGTTGACTTCTTAATTGATAGTATATGGTAATAAATACTATTGAAAATAGAAACTTGCATTTATTTATTTATTTGCATTTTTGTGCTGTTCCGTCCGCCCACTCCCATTACTATATAAACACCCAGGGAGCCAAAGCATGCAGGGCTGTAAAAACCAGCAACCTCCACTGGAGGTTAGTCTGCAATGTGGTTGACTTCTTAATCGATAGAATCTGGTAATAAATACTATTTAAAATAGAAATTTGCATTTATTTATTTATTTGCATTATTGTGCTGTTCCGTCCGCCCACTCCCATTACTATATAAACACCAAAGGAGGCAAGGATGCGGGGCTGTGAACACCAACAAGCACCACTGGAGGTAAGTCTGCAACGTGGTTGACTTCTTAATTGTTAGTATATGGTAATAAGTACTATTTAAAGTAGAAAAATTGCATTTATTTATTTATTGGCATTATTGTGCTGTTCCGTCCACCCACTCCCATTACTATATAAACACCCAAGGAGCCAAAGCATGCAGGGCTGTAAACACCAGCAAGCTCCTCTGGAGGTAAGTCTGCAACGTGGTTGACTTCTTAATTGATAGTATATGGTAATAAATACTATTTAAAATAGAAATTTGCATTTATTTATTTAATTGCATTATTGTGCTGTTCCGTCCGCCAACTCCCATTACTATATAAACACCCAAGGAGCCAAAGCATGCACGGATGTAAACACCAGCAAGCTCCACTGGAGGTAAGTCTGCAACGTGGTTAACCTCATAATTGATAGTATATGGTAATAAATACTATTTAAAATGGAAATTTGCATTTATTTTTTTATTTGCATTATTGTGCTGTTCCGTCCGCCCACTCCCATTACTATATAAACACCCAAGAAGACATAGCATGCTGGGCTGAAAACACCAGCAAGCTCCACTGGAGGTACGTCTGCAACGTGGTTGACCTCTTAATTGATAGTATATCGTAATAAATACTACTTAAAATAGAAATTTGCATTTATTTATTTATTTGCATTATTGTGCTGTTCCGTCCACCCACTCCCATTACTATATAAACACCCAAGGAGCCAAAGCATGCAGGGCTGTAAACACCAGCAAGCTCCACTGGAGGTAAGTCATCAACGTGGTTGACTTCTTAATTGATAGTATATGGTAATAAATACTATTTAAAATAGAAATTTGCATTTATTTATTTATTTGCATTATTGTGCTGTTCCGTCCGCCCACTCCCATTACTATATAAACACCCAAGGAGCCGAAGCATGAAGGGCTGTGAACACCAACAAGCTCCACTGGAGGTCAGTCTGCAACGTGGTTGACTTCTTAGTTGGTAGTATATGGTAATAAGTACTATTTAAAATAGAAATTTGCATTTATTTATTTATTTTCTTTATTGTGCTGTTCCGTCCGCCCACTCCCATTACTATATAAACACCCAAGGAGCCAAAGCATGCAGGGCTGTAAACACCAGCAAGCTCCACTGGAGGTAAGTCTGCAATGTGGTTGACTTCTTAATTGACAGTATATGGTAATAAATACTATTTAAAATAGAAATTTGCATTTATTTATTTATTTGCATTATTGTGCTGTTCCGTCCGCCTACTCCCATTACTATATAAGCACCCAAGGAGCCAAAGCAAGCAGGGCGGTAAACACCAGCAAGCTCCACTGGAGGTAAGTCTGCAAAGTGGATGACTTCTTAATTGATAGTATATGGTAATAAATACTATTTAAAATAGAAATTTGCATTTATTTATTTATTTGCATTATTGTGCTGTTCCGTCCACCCACTCCCATTACTATATAAACACCCAAGGAGCCAAAGCATGCAGGGCTGTAAACACCAGCAAGCTCCACTGGAGGTAAGTCATCAACGTGGTTGACTTCTTAATTGATAGTATCTGGTCATAAATACTATTTAAAATAGAAATTTGCATTTATTTATTTATATGCCTTATTGTGCTGTTCCGTCCGCCCACTCCCGTTACTATATAAACACCCAAGAAGCCAAAGCATGCAGGGCTGTAAACACCAGCAAGCTGCACTGGAGGTAAATCTGCAACGTGGTTGACTTCTTAATTTTAGTATATGGTAATAAATACTATTTAAAATAGAAATTTGCATTTATTTTTTTATTTGCATTCTTGTGCTGTTCCGTCCGCCCACTCCCATTTCAACATAAACACCCAAGGAGCCAAAGCATGCAGGGCTGTGAACACCAACAAGCTCCTCTGGAGGTGAGTCTGCAACGTGGTTGACTTCTTAATTGATAGTATATGGTAATAAATACTATTGAAAATAGAAACTTGCATTTATTTATTTATTTGCATTTTTGTGCTGTTCCGTCCGCCCACTCCCATTACTATATAAACACCCAGGGAGCCAAAGCATGCAGGGCTGTAAAAACCAGCAACCTCCACTGGAGGTTAGTCTGCAATGTGGTTGACTTCTTAATCGATAGAATCTGGTAATAAATACTATTTAAAATAGAAATTTGCATTTATTTATTTATTTGCATTATTGTGCTGTTCCGTCCGCCCACTCCCATTACTATATAAACACCAAAGGAGGCAAGGATGCGGGGCTGTGAACACCAACAAGCACCACTGGAGGTAAGTCTGCAACGTGGTTGACTTCTTAATTGTTAGTATATGGTAATAAGTACTATTTAAAGTAGAAAAATTGCATTTATTTATTTTTTGGCATTATTGTGCTGTTCCGTCCACCCACTCCCATTACTATATAAACACCCAAGGAGCCAAAGCATGCAGGGCTGTAAAAACCAGCAAGCTCCTCTGGAGGTAAGTCTGCAACGTGGTTGACTTCTTAATTGATAGTATATGGTAATAAATACTATTTAAAATAGAAATTTGCATTTATTTATTTAATTGCATTATTGTGCTGTTCCGTCCGCCAACTCCCATTACTATATAAACACCCAAGGAGCCAAAGCATGCACGGATGTAAACACCAGCAAGCTCCACTGGAGGTAAGTCTGCAACGTGGTTAACCTCATAATTGATAGTATATGGTAATAAATACTATTTAAAATAGAAATTTGCATTTATTTTTTTATTTGCATTATTGTGCTGTTCCGTCCGCCCACTCCCATTACTATATAAACACCCAAGAAGACATAGCATGCTGGGCTGAAAACACCAGCAAGCTCCACTGGAGGTACGTCTGCAACGTGGTTGACCTCTTAATTGATAGTATATCGTAATAAATACTACTTAAAATAGAAATTTGCATTTATTTATTTATTTGCATTATTGTGCTGTTCCGTCCACCCACTCCCATTACTATATAAACACCCAAGGAGCCAAAGCATGAAGGGCTGTAAACACCAGCAAGCTCCACTGGAGGTAAGTCATCAACGTGGTTGACTTCTTAATTGATAGTATATGGTAATAAATACTATTTAAAATAGAAATTTCCATTTATTTATTTATTTGCATTTTTGAGCTGTTCCGTCCACCCACTCCCATTACTATATAAACACCAAAGGAGGAAAAGCATGCAGGGCTGTAAACACCAGCAAGCTCCACTTGAGGTAAGTCTGCAACGTGGTTGACTTCTTAATTGGTAGTATATGGTAATAAATACTATTTAAAATAGAAATTTGCATTTATCTATTTATTTGCATTATTGTGCTGTTCCGTCCGCCAACTCCCATTACTATATAAACACCAAGGGGGCCAAAGCATGCAGGGATGTAAACACCAGCAAGCTCCACTGGAAATAAGTCTGCAACGTGGTGACCTCATAATTGATAGTATATGGTAATAAATACTATTTAAAACAGAAATTTGCATTTATTGATTTATTTGCATTATTGTGCTGTTCCGTCCCCCCACTCCCATTACTATATAAACACCCAAGGAGCCAAAGCATGCAGGGCTGTAAACACCAGCAAGCTGCACTGGAGGTAAGTCTGCAACGTGGTTGACCTCTTAATGGATAATATATGGAAATAAATACTATTTAAAATGGAAATTTGCATTTATTTATTTATTTGCATTATTGTGCTGTTCCGTCCGCCCACTCCCATTACTATATAAACACCCAAGGAGCCGAAGCATGAAGGGCTGTGAACACCAACAAGCTCCACTGGAGGTCAGTCTGCAACGTGGTTGACTTCTTAGTTGGTAGTATATGGTAATAAGTACTATTTAAAATAGAAATTTGCATTTATTTATTTATTTTCTTTATTGTGCTGTTCCGTCCGCCCACTCCCATTACTATATAAACACCCAAGGAGCCAAAGCATGCAGGGCTGTAAACACCAGCAAGCTCCACTGGAGGTAAGTCTGCAATGTGGTTGACTTCTTAATTGACAGTATATGGTAATAAATACTATTTAAAATAGAAATTTGCATTTATTTATTTATTTGCATTATTGTGCTGTTCCGTCCGCCTACTCCCATTACTATATAAGCACCCAAGGAGCCAAAGCAAGCAGGGCGGTAAACACCAGCAAGCTCCACTGGAGGTAAGTCTGCAAAGTGGATGACTTCTTAATTGATAGTATCTGGTCATAAATACTATTTAAAATAGAAATTTGCATTTATTTATTTATATGCCTTATTGTGCTGTTCCGTCCGCCCACTCCCGTTACTATATAAACACCCAAGAAGCCAAAGCATGCAGGGCTGTAAACACCAGCAAGCTGCACTGGAGGTAAATCTGCAACGTGGTTGACTTCTTAATTTTAGTATATGGTAATAAATACTATTTAAAATAGAAATTTGCATTTATTTTTTTATTTGCATTCTTGTGCTGTTCCGTCCGCCCACTCCCATTTCTACATAAACACCCAAGGAGCCAAAGCATGCAGGGCTGTGAACACCAACAAGCTCCTCTGGAGGTGAGTCTGCAACGTGGTTGACTTCTTAATTGATAGTATATGGTAATAAATACTATTGAAAATAGAAACTTGCATTTATTTATTTATTTGCATTTTTGTGCTGTTCCGTCCGCCCACTCCCATTACTATATAAACACCCAGGGAGCCAAAGCATGCAGGGCTGTAAAAACCAGCAACCTCCACTGGAGGTTAGTCTGCAATGTGGTTGACTTCTTAATCGATAGAATCTGGTAATAAATACTATTTAAAATAGAAATTTGCATTTATTTATTTATTTGCATTATTGTGCTGTTCCGTCCGCCCACTCCCATTACTATATAAACACCAAAGGAGGCAAGGATGCGGGGCTGTGAACACCAACAAGCACCACTGGAGGTAAGTCTGCAACGTGGTTGACTTCTTAATTGTTAGTATATGGTAATAAGTACTATTTAAAGTAGAAAAATTGCATTTATTTATTTATTGGCATTATTGTGCTGTTCCGTCCACCCACTCCCATTACTATATAAACACCCAAGGAGCCAAAGCATGCAGGGCTGTAAACACCAGCAAGCTCCTCTGGAGGTAAGTCTGCAACGTGGTTGACTTCTTAATTGATAGTATATGGTAATAAATACTATTTAAAATAGAAATTTGCATTTATTTCTTTATTTGCATTATTGTGCTCTTCCGTCCGCCCACTCCCATCACTATATAAACACCCCAGGGCCAAAGCATGCAGGGCTGTGAACACCAACAAGCTCCACTGGAGGTCAGTCTGCAACGTGGTTGACCTCTTAATTGATAGTATATGGTAATAAATACTATTTAAAATAGAAATTTGCATTTATTTATTTATTTGCATTATTGTGCTGTTCCGTCCTCCCACTCCCATTACTATATAAACACCCAAGGAGCCAAAGCAAGCAGGGCTGTGAACACCAACAAGCTCCACTGGCGGTCAGTCTGCAATGTGGTTGACTTCTTAATTGATAGTATATGGTAATAAATATTATTTAAAATAGAAATTTGCATTTATTTATTTATTTGCATTATTGTGCTGTTCCATCTGCCCACTCCCATCACTATATAAACACCCAAGGATCCAAAGAATGCAGGGCTGTGAACACCAACATGCTCCACTGGAGGTCTGTCTGCAACGTGGTTGACTTCTTAATTGATAGTATATGGTAATAAATACTATTTAAAATAGAAATTTGCATTTATTTATTTATTTGCATTATTGTGCTGTTCCGTCCGCCCACTCCCATTACTATATAAACACCCAAGGAGCCAAAGAAAGCAGGGCTGTGAACACCAACATGCTCCACTGGAGGTCCGTCTGCAACGTGGTTGACTTCTTAATTGATAGTATATGGTAATAAATACTATTTAAAATAGAAATTTGCATTTATTTATTTATTTGCATTATTGTGCTGTTCCGTCCTCCCACTCCCATTACTATATAAACACCCAAGGAGCCAAAGCAAGCAGGGCTGTGAACACCAACAAGCTCCACTGGAGGTAAATCTGCAACATGGTTGACTTCTTAATGGATAGTATATGGTAATAAATACTATTTAAAATAGAAATTTGCATTTATGTGCTAAATTTGCATTATTGTGCTGTTCCGTCGGCCCCCTCCCATTACTATATAAACACCCAAGGAGCCAAAGCATGCAGGGCTGTAAACACCAACAATCTCCACTGCAGGTAAGTCTGCAACGTGGTTGACTTCTTAATTGATAGTATATGGTAATAAATACTATTTAAAATAGAAATTTGCATTTATTTATTTAATTGCATTATTGTGCTGTTCCGTCCGCCAACTCCCATTACTATATAAACACCCAAGGAGCCAAAGCATGCACGGATGTAAACACCAGCAAGCTCCACTGGAGGTAAGTCTGCAACGTGGTTAACCTCATAATTGATAGTATATGGTAATAAATACTATTTAAAATAGAAATTTGCATTTATTTTTTTATTTGCATTATTGTGCTGTTCCGTCCGCCCACTCCCATTACTATATAAACACCCAAGAAGACATAGCATGCTGGGCTGAAAACACCAGCAAGCTCCACTGGAGGTACGTCTGCAACGTGGTTGACCTCTTAATTGATAGTATATCGTAATAAATACTACTTAAAATAGAAATTTGCATTTATTTATTTATTTGCATTATTGTGCTGTTCCGTCCGCCCACTCCCATTACTATATAAACACCCAAGGAGCCAAAGCATGCAGGGCTGTAAACACCAGCAAGCTCCACTGGAGGTAAGTCATCAACGTGGTTGACCTCTTAATTGATAGTTTATGGTAATAAATTCTACTTAAAATAGAAATTTGCATTTATTTATTCATTTGCATTATTGTGCTTTTCCGTTCGCCCACTCCCATTGCTATATAAACACCCAAGGAGCCAAAGCGTGCAGGGCTGTAAACACCAGCAAGCTCCACTGGCGGTAACTCTGCATCGTGGTTGACTTCTTAATTGATAGTATATGGTAATAAATACTATTTAAAATAGAAATTTGCATTTATTTCTTTATTTTCATTATTGTGCTCTTCCGTCCGCCCACTCCCATTACTATATAAACACCCAAGGAGCCAAAGCATGCAGGGCTGTAAACACCAGCAAGCTGCACTGGAGGTAAATCTTCAACATGGTTGACTTCTTAATTGATAGTATATGGTAATAAATACTATTTAAAATAGAAATTTGCATTTATTTGCTGAATTTGCTTTATTGTGCTGTTTCGTCCGCCCACTCCCATTACTATATAAACACCCAAGGAGCCAAAGCATGCAGGGCTGTAAACACCAGCAAGCTGCACTGGAGGTAAGTCTGCAACTTAGTTGACTTCTCAATTGATAGTGTATGGTAATAAATACTATTTAAAATAGAAATTTGCATTTATTTATTTATTTGCATTATTGTGCTGTTCCGCCGGCCCCCTCCCATTACTATATAAACACCCAAGGAGCCAAAGCATGCAGGGCTGTAAACACCAACAATCTCCACTGCAGGTAAGTCTGCAACGTGGTTGACTTCTTAATTGATAGTATATGGTAATAAATACTATTTAAAATAGAAATTTGCATTTATTTCTTTATTTGCATTATTGTGCTCTTCCGTCCGCCCACTCCCATCACTATATAAACACCCCAGGGCCAAAGCATGCAGGGCTGTAAACACCAAGAATCTCTACTCGAGGTCAGTCTGCAACGTGGTTGACCTCTTAATTGATAGTATATGGTAATAAATACTATTTAAAATAGAAATTTGCATTTATTTATTTATTTGCATTATTGTGCTGTTCCGTCCGCCCACTCCCATCACTATATAATCACCCAAGGAGCCAAAGAATGCAGGGCTGTGAACACCAACATGCTCCACTGGAGGTCCGTCTGCAACGTGGTTGACTTCTTAATTGATAGTATATGGTAATAAATACTATTTAAAATAGAAATTTGCATTTATTTATTTATTTGCATTATTGTGCTGTTCCGTCCTCCCACTCCCATTACTATATAAACACCCAAGGAGCCAAAGCAAGCAGGGCTGTGAACACCAACAAGCTCCACTGGAGGTCAGTCTGCAATGTGGTTGACTTCTTAATTGATAGTATCTGGTAATAAATATTATTTAAAATAGAAATTTGCATTTATTTATTTATTTGCATTATTGTGCTGTTCCATCCGCCCACTCCCATCACTATATAAACACCCAAGGATCCAAAGAATGCAGGGCTGTGAACACCAACATGCTCCACTGGAGGTCTGTCTGCAACGTGGTTGACTTCTTAATTGATAGTATATGGTAATAAATACTATTTAAAATAGAAATTTGCATTTATTTATTTATTTGCATTATTGTGCTGTTCCGTCCGCCCACTCCCATCACTATATAAACACCCAAGGAGCCAAAGAATGCAGGGCTGTGAACACCAACATGCTCCACTGGAGGTCCGTCTGCAACGTGGTTGACTTCTTAATTGATAGTATATGGTAATAAATACTATTTAAAATAGAAATTTGCATTTATTTATTTATTTGCATTATTGTGCTGTTCCGTCCGCCCACTCCCATTACTATATAAACACCCAAGGAGCCAAAGCAAGCAGGGCTGTGAACACCAACAAGCTCCACTGGAGGTAAATCTGCAACATGGTTGACTTCTTAATGGATAGTATATGGTAATAAATACTATTTAAAATAGAAATTTGCATTTATTTGCTAAATTTGCATTATTGTGCTATTCCGTCCGCCCACTCCCATTACTATATAAACACCCAAGGAGCCAAAGCATGCAGGGCTGTAAACACCAGCATGCTGCACTGGAGGTAAGTCTGCAACGTAGTTGACTTCTCAATTGATAGTGTATGGTAATAAAAACTATTTAAAATAGAAATTTGCATTTATTTATTTATTTGCATTATTGTGCTGTTCCGTCGGCCCCCTCCCATTACTATATAAACACCCAAGGAGCCAAAGCATGCAGGGCTGTAAACACCAACAATCTCCACTGCAGGTAAGTCTGCAACGTGGTTGACTTCTTAATTGATAGTATATGGTAATAAATACTAATTAAAATAGAAATTTGCATTTATTTATTTATTTGCATTATTGTGCTGTTCCGTCCTCCCACTCCCATTACTATATAAACACCCAAGTAGCCAAAGCAAACAGGGCTGTGAAAACCAACAAGCTCCACTGGAGGTCAGTCTGCAATGTGGTTGACTTCTTAATTGGTAGTATATGGTAATAAATACTATTTAAAATAGAAATTTGCATTTATTTATTTATTTGCATTATTGTGCTGTTCCGTCCGCCCACTCCCATTACTATATAAACACCCAAGGAGCCAAAGCAAGCAGGGTTGTAAACACCAACAAGCTCCACTGGAGGTAAGTTTGCAACGTGGTGGACCTCTTAATTGATAGTATATGGTAATAAATACTATTTAAAATAGAAATTTGCATTTATTTATTTATTTGCATTATTGTGCTGTTCCGTCCGCCCACTCCCATAACTATATAAACACCCAAGGAGCCAAAGCATGCAGGGCTGTAAACACCAGCAAGCTCCACTGGAGGTAAGTCATCAACGTGGTTGACCTCTTAATTGATAGTTTATGGTAATAAATACTACTTAAAATAGAAATTTGCATTTATTTATTCATTTGCATTATTGTGCTTTTCCGTCCGCCCACTCCCATCACTATATAAACACCCAAGGGCCAAAGCATTCAGGGCTGTAAACACCAACAGTCTCTACTCGAGGTCAGTCTGCAACGTGGTTGACCTCTTATTTGATAGTATATGGTAATAAATACTATTTAAAATAGAAATTTGCATTTATTTATTTATTTGCATTATTGTGCTGTTCCGCCGGCCCCCTCCCATTACTATATAAACACCCAAGGAGCCAAAGCATGCAGGGCTGTAAACACCAACAATCTCCACTGCAGGTAAGTCTGCAACGTGGTTGACTTCTTAATTGATAGTATATGGTAATAAATACTATTTAAAATAGAAATTCGCATTTATTTCTTTATTTGCATTATTGTGCTCTTCCGTCCGCCCACTCCCATCACTATATAAACACCCAAGGGCCAAAGCATGCAGGGCTGTAAACACCAACAGTCTCTACTCGAGGTCAGTCTGCAACGTGGTTGACCTCTTAATTGATAGTAAATGGTAATAAATACTATTTAAAATAGAAATTTGCATTTATTTCTTTATTTGCATTATTGTGCTCTTCCGTCCGCCCACTCCCATCACTATATAAACACCCAAGGGCCAAAGCATGCAGGGCTGTAAACACCAGCAAGCTGCACTGGAGGTAAGTCTGCAACGTGGTTGACCTCTTATTTGATAGTATATGGTAATAAATACTATTTAAAATAGAAATTTGCATTTATTTCTTTATTTGCATTATTGTGCTCTTCCGTCCGCCCACTCCTATTACTATATAAACACCCAAGGGCCAAAGCATGCAGGGCTGTAAACACCAACAGTCTCTACTCGAGGTCAGTCTGCAACGTGGTTGACCTCTTAATTGATAGTAAATGGTAATAAATACTATTTAAAATAGAAATTTGCATTTATTTCTTTATTTGCATTATTGTGCTCTTCCGTCCGCCCACTCCCATCACTATATAAACACCCCAGGGCCAAAGCATGCAGGGCTGTAAACACCAACAATCTCTACTCGAGGTCAGTCTGCAACGTGGTTGACCTCTTATTTGATAGTATATGGTAATAAATACTATTTAAAATAGAAATTTGCATTTATTTATGTATTTGCATTATTGTGCTGTTCCGCCGGCCCCCTCCCATTACTATATAAACACCCAAGGAGCCAAAGCATGCAGGGCTGTAAACACCAACAATCTCCACTGCAGGTAAGTCTGCAACGTGGTTGACTTCTTAATTGATAGTATATGGTAATAAATACTATTTAAAATCGAAATTCGCATTTATTTCTTTATTTGCATTATTGTGCTCTTCCGTCCGCCCACTCCCATCACTATATAAACACCCAAGGGCCAAAGCATGCAGGGCTGTAAACACCAACAGTCTCTACTCGAGGTCAGTCTGCAACGTGGTTGACCTCTTAATTGATAGTAAATGGTAATAAATACTATTTAAAATAGAAATTTGCATTTATTTCTTTATTTGCATTATTGTGCTCTTCCGTCCGCCCACTCCCATCACTATATAAACACCCCAGGGCCAAAGCATGCAGGGCTGTAAACACCAACAATCTCTACTCGAGGTCAGTCTGCAACGTGGTTGACCTCTTATTTGATAGTATATGGTAATAAATACTATTTAAAATAGAAATTTGCATTTATTTATTTATTTGCATTATTGTGCTGTTCCGCCGGCCCCCTCCCATTACTATATAAACACCCAAGGAGCCAAAGCATGCAGGGCTGTAAACACCAACAATCTCCACTGCAGGTAAGTCTGCAACGTGGTTGACTTCTTAATTGATAGTATATGGTAATAAATACTATTTAAAATAGAAATTTGCATTTATTTCTTTATTTGCATTATTGTGCTCTTCCGTCCGCCCACTCCCATCACTATATAAACACCCAAGGGCCAAAGCATTCAGGGCTGTAAACACCAACAGTCTCTACTCGAGGTCAGTCTGCAACGTGGTTGACCTCTTATTTGATAGTATATGGTAATAAATACTATTTAAAATAGAAATTTGCATTTATTTATTTATTTGCATTATTGTGCTGTTCCGCCGGCCCCCTCCCATTACTATATAAACACCCAAGGAGCCAAAGCATGCAGGGCTGTAAACACCAACAATCTCCACTGCAAATAAGTCTGCAACGTGGTTGACCTCTTAATTCATAGTATATGGTAATAAATACTATTTAAAATAGAAATTTGCATTTATTTCTTTATTTGCATTATTGTGCTGTTCCGTCCGCCCACTCCCATCACTATATAATCACCCAAGGAGCCAAAGAATGCAGGGCTGTGAACATCAACATGCTCCACTGGAGGTCCGTCTGCAACGTGGTTGACTTCTTAATTGATAGTATATGGTAATAAATACTATTTAAAATAGAAATTTGCATTTATTTCTTTATTTGCATTATTGTGCTCTTCCGTCCGCCCACTCCCATCACTATATAAACACCCAAGGCCCAAAGCATGCAGGGCTGTAAACACCAACAGTCTCTACTCGAGGTCAGTCTGCAACGTGGTTGACCTCTTAATTGATAGTAAATGGTAATAAATACTATTTAAAATAGAAATTTGCATTTATTTCTTTATTTGCATTATTGTGCTCTTCCGTCCGCCCACTCCCATCACTATATAAACACCCCAGGGCCAAAGCATGCAGGGCTGTAAACACCAACAATCTCTACTCGAGGTCAGTCTGCAACGTGGTTGACCTCTTAATTGATAGTATATGGTAATAAATACTATTTAAAATAGAAATTTGCATTTATTTATTTATTTGCATTATTGTGCTGTTCCGTCCGCCCACTCCCATCACTATATAATCACCCAAGGAGCCAAAGAATGCAGGGCTGTGAACACCAACATGCTCCACTGGAGGTCCGTCTGCAACGTGGTTGACTTCTTAATTGATAGTATATGGTAATAAATACTATTTAAAATAGAAATTTGCATTTATTTATTTATTTGCATTATTGTGCTGTTCCGTCCTCCCACTCCCATTACTATATAAACACCCAAGGAGCCAAAGCAAGCAGGGCTGTGAACACCAACAAGCTCCACTGGAGGTCAGTCTGCAACGTGGTTGACTTCTTAATTGATAGTATATGGTAGTAAATATTATTTAAAATAGAAATTTGCATTTATTTATTTATTTGCATTATTGTGCTGTTCCGTCCGCCCACTCCCATCACTATATAAACACCCAAGGATCCAAAGAATGCAGGGCTGTGAACACCAACATGCTCCACTGGAGGTCTGTCTGCAACGTGGTTGACTTCTTAATTGATAGTATATGGTAATAAATACTATTTAAAATAGAAATTTGCATTTATTTATTTATTTGCATTATTGTGCTGTTCCGTCCGCCCACTCCCATCACTATATAAACACCCAAGGAGCCAAAGAATGCAGGGCTGTGAACACCAACATGCTCCACTGGAGGTCCGTCTGCAACGTGGTTGACTTCTTAATTGATAGTATATGGTAATAAATACTATTTAAAATAGAAATTTGCATTTATTTATTTATTTGCATTATTGTGCTGTTCCGTCCTCCCACTCCCATTACTATATAAACACCCAAAGAGCCAAAGCAAGCAGGGCTGTGAACACCAACAAGCTCCACTGGAGGTAAATCTGCAACATGGTTGACTTCTTAATGGATAGTATATGGTAATAAATACTATTTAAAATAGAAATTTGCATTTATTTGCTAAATTTGCATTATTGTGCTGTTCCGTCCGCCCACTCCCATTACTATATAAACACCCAAGGAGCCAAAGCATGCAGGGCTGTAAACACCAGCATGCTGCACTGGAGGTAAGTCTGCAACGTAGTTGACTTCTCAATTGATAGTGTATGGTAATAAATACTATTTAAAATAGAAATTTGCATTTATTTATTTATTTGCATTATTGTGCTGTTCCGTCGGCCCTCTCCCATTACTATATAAACACCCAAGGAGCCAAAGCATGCAGGGCTGTAAACACCAACAATCTCCACTGCAGGTAAGTCTGCAACGTGGTTGACTTCTTAATTGATAGTATATGGTAATAAATACTATTTAAAATAGAAATTTGCATTTATTTATTTATTTGCTTTATTGTGCTGTTCCGTCCGCCCACTCCCATCACTATATAAACACCCAAGGAGCCAAAGAATGCAGGGCTGTGAACACCAACATGCTCCACTGGAGGTCCGTCTGCAACGTGGTTGACTTCTTAATTGATAGTATATGGTAATAAATACTATTTAAAATAGAAATTTGCATTTATTTATTTATTTGCATTATTGTGCTGTTCTGTCCGCCCACTCCCATTACTATATAAACACCCAAGGAGCCAAAGCATGCAGGGCTGTAAACAACAGCAAGCTGCACTGTAGGTAAGTCTGCAACGTGGTTGACTTCTTAATTGATAGTATATGGTAATAAATACTATTTAAAATAGAAATTTGCATTTATTTATTTATTTGCATTATTGTGCTGTTCCGTCCTCCCACTCCCATTACTATATAAACACCCAAGTAGCCAAAGCAAACAGGGCTGTGAACACCAACAAGCTCCACTGGAGGTCAGTCTGCAATGTGGTTGACTTCTTAATTGATAGTATATGGTAATAAATACTATTTAAAATAGAAATTTGCATTTATTTATTTATTTGCATTATTGTGCTGTTCCGTCCGCCCACTCCCATTACTATATAAACACCCAAGGAGCCAAAGCAAGCAGGGTTGTAAACACCAACAAGCTCCACTGGAGATAAGTCTGCAACGTGGTGGACCTCTTAATTGATAGTATATGGTAATAAATACTATTTAAAACAGAAATTTGCATTTCTTTATTTATTTGCATTATTATGCTGTTCCGTCCGCCCACTCCCAATACCATATAAACACACAAGGAGCCAAAGCATGCAGGGGTGTGAACACCAACAAGCTCCACTGGAGGTAAGTCTGTAACTTGGTTGACTTCTTAATTGATTGTATATGGTAATAAATACTATTTAAAATAGAAATTTGCATTTATTTATTTATTTGCATTATTGTGCTGTTCCGTAAGCCCACTCCCATTACTATATAAACACCCAAGGAGCCAAAGCATGCTGGGCTATGAACACCAACAAGCCCCACTGGAGGTCAGTCTGCAACATGGTTGACTTCCTAATTGATGGAATATGGTAATAAATACTATTTAAGATAGAAATTTGAATTTATTTATTTATTTGCATTATTGTGCTGTTCTGTCCGCCCACTCCCATTACAATATAAACACCCAAGGAGCCAAAGCATGCAGGGCTGTATACACCACCAAGCTCCACTAGAGGTATGTCTGCAACGTGATTGACTTCTTAATTGATGGTATATGGTAATAAATACTATTTAAAATAGAAATTTGCATTTATTTATTTATTTGAATTATTGTGCTGTTCCGTCCGCCCACTCCCATTACTATATAATCACCCAAGGAGCCAAATCATGCAGGGCTGTAAACATCAGCAAGCTCCACTGGAGGTAAGTCTGCAACGTGGTTGACTTCTTAATTGATAGTATATGGTAATAAATACTATTTAAAATAGAAATTTGCATTTATTTATTTATTTGCATTATTGTGCTGTTCAGTCCGCCCACTCCCATTACTATATAAACACCCAAGGAGCCAAAGCATGCAGGGCTGTGAACACCAACAAGCTCCACTCGAGGTCAGTCTGCAACGAGGTTGACTTCTTAATTGATAGTATATGCCAATAAATACTACTTAAAATAGAAATTTGCATTTATTTATTTATTTGCATTATTGTGCTGTTCCGTCCGCCCACTCCCATTACTATATAAACACCCAAGGAGCCAAAGCATGCAGGGCTGTAAACTCCAGCAAGCTCCACTGGAGGTCAGTCTGGAACGTGGTTGACTTCTTAATTGATAGTATATGGTAAGAAATACTAATTAAAATAGAAATTTGCATTTATTTCTTTATTTTCATTATTGTGCTCTTCCGTCCGCCCACTCCCATTCCTATATAAACACCCAAGGAGCCAAAGCATGCAGGGCTGTAAACACCAACAATCTCTACTCAAGGTCAGTCTGCAACGTTGTTGACCTTTTAATTGATCGTATATGGTAATAAATACTATTTAAAATAGAAATGTGCATTTATTTATTTATTTGCATTATTGTGCTGTTCCGTCCGACCACTCCCATCACTATATAAACACCCAAGGAGCCAAAGAATGCAGGGCTGTGAACACCAACATGCTCCACTGGAGGTCCGTCTGCAACGTGGTTGACTTCTTAATTGATAGTATATGGTAATAAATACTATTTAAAATAGAAATTTGCATTTATTTATTTATTTGCATTATTGTGCTCTTCCGTCCGCCCACTCCCATTCCTATATAAACACCCAAGGAGCCAAAGCATGCAGGGCTGTAAACACCAGCAAGCTGCACTGGAGGTAAGTCTGCAACGTAGTTGACTTCTCAATTGATAGTATATGGTAATAAATACTATTTAAAATAGAAATTTGCATTTATTTATTTATTTGCATTATTGTGCTGTTCCGTCGGCCCCCTCCCATTAATATATAAACACCCAAGGAGCCAAAGCATGCAGGGCTGTAAACACCAACAATCTCCACTGGAGGTAAGTCTGCAACGTGGTTGACTTCTTAATTGATAGTATATGGTAATAAATACTATTTAAAATAGAAATTTGCATTTATTTCTTTATTTGCATTATTGTGTTCTTCCGTCCGCTCACTCCCATTACTATATAAACACCCAAGGAGCCAAAGCATGCAGGGCTGTAAACACCAACAATCTCCACTCGAGGTCAGTCTGCAACGTGGTTGACCTCTTAATTGATAGTATATGGTAATAAATACTATTTAAAATAGAAATGTGCATTTATTTATTTATTTGCATTATTGTTCCGTCCGCCCACTCCCATCACTATATAAACACCCAAGGAGCCAAAGCATGCAGGGCTGTGAACACCAACAAGCTCCACTGGAGGTCCGTCTGCAACGTGGTTGACTTCTTAATTGATAGTATATGGTAATAAATACTATTTAAAATAGAAATTTGCATTTATTTATTTATTTGCATTATTGTGCTGTTCCGTCCGCCCACTCCCATTACTATATAAACACCCAAGGATCCAAAGCATGCAGGGCTGTAAACACCAGCAAGCTGCACTGGAGGTAATTCTGCTACGTGGTTGACCTCTTAATGGATAATATATGGAAATAAATACTATTTAAAATAGAAATTTGATTTTTTTATTTATTTGCATTATTGTGCTGTTCCGTCCGCCCACTCCCGTTACTATATAAACACTCAAGGAGCCGAAGCATGAAGGGCTGTGAACACCAACAAGCTCCACTGGTGGTCAGTCTGCAACGTGGTTGACTTCTTAATTGATAGTAAATGGTAATAAATACTATTTAAAACAGAAATTTACATTTATTTATTTATTTGCATTATTGTGCTGTACCGACCGCCCACTCCCATTACTATATAAACACCAAAGGAGCAAAAGCATGCAGGGCTGTAAACACAAGCAAGCTCCACTGGAGGTAAGTCTGCAACGTGGTTGACTTCTTAATTGATAGTATATGGTAATAAATACTATTTAAAATAGAAATTTGCATTTATTTATTTATTTGCATTATTGTGCTGTTCCGTCCGCCCACTCCCATTACTATATAAACACCAAAGGAGGCAAAGCATGCGGGGCTGTGAACACCAACAAGCACCACTGGAGGTAAGTCTGCAACATGGTTGACTTCTTAATTGATAGTATATGGTAATAAGTACTGTTTAAAATAGAAAAATTGCATTTATTTATTTATTGGCATTATTGTGCTGTTCCGTCCACCCACTCCCATTACTATATAAACACCCAAGGAGCCAAAGCATGCAGGGCTGTAGACACCAGCAAGCTCCACTGGAGGTAAGTCTGCAACGTGGTTGACTTCTTAATTGATAGTATATGGTAATAAATACTATTTAAAATAGAAATTTGCATTTATTTATTTATTTGCATTTTTGAGCTGTTCCGTCCACCCACTCCCATTACTATATAAACACCAAAGGAGCAAAAGCATGCAGGGCTGTAAACACCAGCAAGCTCCACTTGAGGTAAGTCTGCAACGTGGTTGACTTCTTAATTGGTAGTATATGGTAATAAATACTATTTAAAATAGAAATTTGCATTTATTTATTTATTTGCATTATTGTGCTGTTCCGTCCGCCAACTCCCATTACTATATAAACACCAAGGGGGCCAAAGCATGCAGGGATGTAAACACCAGCAAGCTCCACTGGAGATAAGTCTGCAACGCGGTGACCTCATAATTGATAGTATATGGTAATAAATACTATTTATAACAGAAATTTGCATTTATTTATTTATTTGCATTATTGTGCTGTTCCGTCCCCCCACTCCCATTACTATATAAACACCCAAGGAGCCAAAGCATGCAGGGCTGTAAACACCAGCAAGCTGCACTGGAGGTAAGTCTGCAACGTGGTTGACCTCTTAATGGATAATATATGGTAATAAATACTATTTAAAATGGAAATTTGCATTTATTTATTTATTTGCATTATTGTGCTGTTCCGTCCACCCACTCCCATTACTATATAAACACCCAAGGAGCAGAAGCATGAAGGGCTGTGAACACCAACAAGCTCCACTGGAGGTCAGTCTGCAACGTGGTTGACTTCTTAGTTGATAGTATATGGTAATAAATACTATTTAAAATAGAAATTTGCATTTATTTATTTATTTTCTTTATTTTGCTGTTCCGTCCGCCCACTCCCATTACTATATAAACACCGAAGGAGCCAAAGCATGCAGGGCTGTAAACACCAGCAAGCTCCACTGGAGGTAAGTCTGCAATGTGTTTGACTTCTTAATTGACAGTATATGGTAATAAATACTATTTAAAATAGAAATTTGCATTTATTTATTTATTTGCATTATTGTGCTGTTCCGTCCGCCTACTCCCATTACTATATAAGCACCCAAGGAGCCAAAGCAAGCAGGGCGGTAAACACCAGCAAGCTCCACTGGAGGTAAGTCTGCAAAGTGGTTGACTTCTTAATTGATAGTATCTGGTAATAAATACTATTTAAAATAGAAATTTGCATTTATTTATTTATTTGTATTATTGTGCTGTTCCGTCCGCCCACTCCCATTACTATATAAGCACCCAAGGAACCAAAGCATGCAGGCCTGTAAACACCAGCAAGCTCCACTGGAGGTAAGTCTGCAACGTGGTTGACTTTTAATTGATAGTATATGGTAATAAGTACTATTTAAAGTAGAAAAATTGCATTTATTTATTTATTGGCATTATTGTGCTGTTCCGTCCACCCACACACATTACTATATAAACACCCAAGGAGCCAAAGCATGCAGGGCTGTAAACACCAGCAAGCTCCACTGGAGGTAAATCTGCAACGTGGTTGACTTCTTAATTGATAGTATATGGTAATAAATACTATTTAAAATAGAAATTTGCATTTATTTTTTTATTTGCATTCTTGTGCTGTTCTGTCCGCCCACTACCATTTCTATATAAACACCCAAGGAGCCAAAGCATGCAGGGCTGTGAACACCAACAAGCTCCACTGGAGGTCAGTCTGCAACGTGGTTGACTTCTTAATTGATAGTATATGGTAATAAATACTATTTAAAATAGAAATTTGCATTTATTTATTTATTTGCATTATTGTGCTGTTCCGTCCGCCAAATCCCATTGCTATATAAACACCCAAGGAGAAAAAGCATGCAGGGATGTAAACACCAGCAAGCTCCACTGGAGGTAAGTCTGCAGCGTGGTTGATCTCATAATTGATAGTATATGGTAATAAATACTTTTTAAAATAGAAATTTGCATTTATTTATTTATTTGCATTATTGTGCTGTTCCGTCCGCCCACTCCCGTTACTATATAAACACCCAAAGAGCCGAAGCATGAAGGGCTGTGAACACCAACAAGCTCCACTGGAGGTCAGTCTGCAACGTGGTTGACTTCTTAGTTGATAGTATATGGTAATAAATACTATTTAAAATAGAAATTTGCATTTATTTATTTATTTGCATTATTGTGCTGTTCCGTCCGCCCACTCGCATTACTATATAAACACCCAAGGAACCAAAGCATGCAGGCCTGTAAACACCAGCAAGCTCCACTGGAGGTAAGTCTGCAACGTGGTTGACTTCTTAATTGATAGTATATGGTAATAAATACTATTTAAAATAGAAACTTGCATTTATTTATTTATTTGTATTATTGTGCTGTTCCGTCCGCCCACTCCCATTACTATATAAACACCCAAGGAGCCAAAGCATGCAGGGCTGTAAACACCAGCAAGCTGCACTGGAGGTAAGTCTGCAACGTGGTTGACCTCTTAATGGTTAATATATGGAAATAAATACTATTTAAATTAGAAATTTGCATTTATTTATTTATTTGCATTATTGTGCTGTTCCGTCCGCCCACTCCCGTTACTATATAAACACCCAAAGAGCCGAAGCATGAAGGGCTGTGAACACCAACAAGCTCCATTGGAGGTCAGTCTGCAAAGTGGTTGACTTCTTAGTTGTTAGTATATGGTAATAAATACTATTTAAAATAGAAATTTGCATTTATTTATTTATTTTCGTTATTGTGCTGTTCTGTCCGCCCACTCCCATTACTATCTAAAAACCCAAGGAGCCAAAGAATGCAGGGCTGTAAACACCAACAAACTCCACTGGAGGTAAGTCTGCAACGTGGTTGACTTCTTAGTTGATAGTATATGGTAATAAATACTATTTAAAATAGAAATTTGCATCAATTTATTTATTTGCATTTTTGTGCTGTTCCGTCCGCCCACTCCCATTACTATATAAACACCCAAGGAGCCAAAGCATACAGGGCTGTGAACACCAACAAGCTCCACTGGAGGTAAGTCTGCAACGTGGTTTACTTCTTAATTGGTAGTATATGGTAATAAATACTATTTAAAATAGAAATTTGCATCTATTTATTTATTTGCATTATTGTGCTGTTCCGTCCGCCCACTCCCATTACTATATAAACACCCAAGGAGCCGAAGCATGAAGGGCTGTGATCACCAACAAGCTCCACTGGAGGTCAGTCTGCAACGTGGTTGACTTCTTAGTTGATAGTATATGGTAATAAATAGTATTTAAAATAGAAATTTGCATTTATTTATTTATTTGCATTATTGTTCTGTTCCGTCCGCCCACTCCGATTACTATATAAACACCCAAGGAGCCAAAGCATGCAGGGCTGTAAACACCAGCAAGCTCCACTGGAGGTAAGTCTGCAACGTGGTTGACTCCTTAATTGATAGTATATGGTAATAAATAATATTTAAAATAGAAATATGCATTTCTTTATTTATTTTCATTATTGTGCTGTTCCGTCCTCCCACTCCCATTACTATATAAACACCCAAGGAGCTAAAGAATGCAGGGCTGTGAACAACAACAAGCTCCACTGGAGGTAAGTCTGCTACGTGGTTGACTTCTTAATTGATATTATATGGTAGTAAATACTATTTAAAATAGAAATTTGCATTTATTTATTTATTTGCATTATTGTGCTGTTCCGTCCGCCCACTCCCATTACTATATAAACACCCAAGGAGAAAAAGCATGCAGGGACGTAAACACCAGCAAGCTCCACTGGAGGTAAGTCTGCAGCGTGGTTGACCTCATAATTGATAGTATATGGTAATAAATAGTTTTTAAAATAGAATTTGCATTTATTTATTTATTTGCATTATTGTGCTGTTCCGTCCGCCCACTCCCATTACTATATAAACACCCAAGGAGCCAAAGCATGCAGGGCTGTAAACACCAGCAAGCTGCACTGGAGGTAAGTCTGCAACGTGGTTGACCTCTTAATGGTTAATATATGGAATTAAATACTATTTAAAATAGAAATTTGCAATTATTTATTTATTTGCATTATTGTGCTGTTCCGTCCGCCCACTCCCGTTACTATATAAACACCCAAAGAGCCGAAGCATGAAGGGCTGTGAACACCAACAAGCTCCACTGGAGGTCAGTCTGCAACGTGGTTGACTTCTTAGTTGATAGTATATGGTAATAAATACTATTTAAAATAGAAATTTGCATTTATTTATTTATTTTCGTTATTGTGCTGTTCCGTCCGCCCACTCCCATTACTATATAAACACCCAAGGAGCGAAAGCATGCAGGGCTGTAAACACCAGCAAGCTCCACTGGAGGTAAGTCTGCAACGTGGTTGACTTCTTAATTGATAGTATATGGTAATAAATAAAATTTAAAACAGAAATTTACATATATTTATTTATTTGCATTATTGTGCTGTACCGTCCGCCCACTCTTATTACTATCTAAAAACCCAAGGAGCCAAAGAATGCAGGGCTGTAAACACCAGCAAGCTCCACTGGAGGTAAGTCTGCAACGTGGTTGACTTCTTTATTGATAGTATACGGTAATAAATACTATTTAAAATAGAAATTTGCATTTATTTATTTATTTGCATCATTGTGCTGTTCCGTCCGCCCACTCCCATTACTATATAAACATCCAAGGAGCCAAAGCATGCAGGGCTGTGAACACCAACAAGCTCAACTGGAGGTAAGTATGCAACGTGGTTCACTTCTTAATTGGTAGTATATGGCGATAAATACTATTTAAAATAGAAATTTGCATCTATTTATTTATTTTCATTATTCTGCTGTTCCGTCCGCCCACTCCCATTACTATATAAACACACAAGGAGCCAAAGCATGCAGGGCTGTGAACACCAACAAGCTCCACTGGAGGTAAGTCTGCAACGTGGATGACTTCTTAATTGATAGTATATGGTAATAAATACAATTTAAAATAGACATTTGCATTTATTTATTTATTTGCATTATTGGGCTGTTCCGTCCGCTCCCTCTCATTACTATATAAACATCCAATGAGCCAAATCATGCAGGGCTGTAAACACCAGCAAGCTCCACTGGAGGTAAGTCTGCAACGTGGTTGACCTCTTAATTGATAGTATATGGTTATAAGTACTATTTAAAATAGAAATTTGCATTTATTTATTTATTTGCGTTATTGTGCTGTTCCGTCCGCCCACTCCCATTACTATATAAACACCCAAGGAGCCAAAGCATGCAGGGCTGTAAACACCAGCAAGCTCGACTGGAGGTCAGTCTGCAACTTGGTTGACTTCTTAATTGATAGTATATGATAATAAATACTATTTAAAATAGAAATTTGCATTTATTTATTTATTTGCATTATTGTGCTGTTCCGTCCGCCCACTCCCATTACTATATAAACACCCAAGGAGCCAAAGCATGCAGGGCTGTAAACACCAGCAAGCTCCACTGGAGGTAAGTCTGCAACGTGGTCGACTTCTTAATTGATAGTATATGGTAATAAATACTATTTAAAATAGAGATTTGCATTTATTTATTTATTTGCATTATTGTGCTGTTCCGTCCGCCCACTCCCATTACTATATAAACACCCAAGAAGCCAAAGCATGCAGGGCTGTAAACACCAGCAAGCTCCACTGGAGGTCAGTCTGCAACGTGGTTGACTTCTTAATTGAGAGTATATGGTAATAAATACTATTTAAAATAGAATTTTGCATTTATTTATTTATTTGCATTATTGTGCTGTTCCGTCCGCCCACTCGCATTAGTATATAAACACCCAAGGAACCAAAGCATGCAGGCCTGTAAACAACAGCAAGCTCCACTGGAGGTAAGTCTGCAACGTGGTTGACTTCTTAATTGATAGTATATGGTAATAAATACTATTTAAAATAGAAATTTGCATTTATATATTTATTTGCATTATTGTGCTCTTCCGTCTGCCCACTCCCATTACTATATAAACACCCAAGGAGTCAAAGCATGCAGGGCTGTAAACACCAGCAAGCTCCACTGGAGGTAAGTCTGCAACGTGGTTGACCTCTTAATTGATAGTATATGGTAATAAATAGTATTTAAAATAGAAATTTGCATTTATTTATTTATTTGCATTATTGTGCTGTTCCGTCCACCCACTCCCATTACTATATAAAAACCCAAGGAGCCAAAGCATGCAGGGCTGTGAACACCAACAAGCTCCACTGGAGGTCAGTCTGCAACGTGGTTGACTTCTTAATTGAGAGTATATGGTAATAAATACTATTTAAAATAGAAATTTGCAGTAATTTATTTATTTGCATTATTGTGCTGTTCCTTCCGCCCACTCCCATTACTATATAAACACCCAAGAAGCCAAAGCATGCAGGGCTGTAAACATCAGCAAGCTCCACTGGAGGTAGGTCTGCTACGTGGTTGACTTCTTAATTGATAGTATATGATAATAAATACTATTTAAAATAGAAATTTGCATTTATTTATTTATTTGCATTATTGTGCTGTTCCGTCCGCCCACTCCCATTACTATATAAACACCCAAGTAGCCAAAACATGCAGGGCTGTAAACACCAGGAAGCTCCACTGGAGGTAAGTCTGCAACGTGGTCGACTTCTTAATTGATAGTATATGGTAATAAATACTATTTAAAATAGAGATTTGCATTTATTAATTTATTTGCATTATTGTGCTGTTCCGTCCGCCCACTCCCATTACTATATAAACACCCAAGGAGCCAAAGCATGCAGGGCTGTAAACACCAGCAAGCTCCACTGGAGGTCAGTCTGCAACGTGGTTGACTTCTTAATTGATAGTATATGGTAATAAATACTATTTAAAATAGAAATTTGCATTTATATATTTATTTGCATTATTGTGCTCTTCCGTGTGCCCACTCCCATTACTATATAAAAACCCAAGGAGCCAAAGCATGCAGGGCTGTGAACACCAACAAGCTCCACTGGAGGTCAGTCTGCAACGTGGTTGACTTCTTAATTGATAGTATATGATAATAAATACTATTTATAATAGAAATTTGCATTTATTTATTTATTTGCATTATTGTGCTGTTCCGTCCGCCCACTCCCATTACTATATAAACACCCAAGGAGCCAAATCATGCAGGGCTGTAAAAACCAGCAAACTCCACTGGAGGTAAGTCTGCAACGTGGTTGACTTCTTAATTGATAGTATCTGGTAATAAATACTATTTAAAATAGAAATTTGCATTTATTTATTTATTTGCATTATTGTGCTGTTCCGTCCGCCCACTCCCGTTACTATATAAATACCCAAGAAGCCAAAGCATGCAGGGCTGTAAACACCAGCAAGCTGCACTGGAGGTAAATCTGCAACGTGGTTGACTTCTTAATTGATAGTATATGGTAATAAATACTATTTAAAATAGAAACTTGCATGTACTTATTGATTTGCATTATTGTGCTGTTCCGTCCGCCCACTCCCATTACTATATAAACACCCAATTAGCCAAAGCATGCAGGGCTGTAAATACCAGCAAATTCCACTGGAGGTAAGTCTGCAATGTGGTTGACTTCTTAATTGATAGTATATGGTAATAAATACTATTTAAAACAAAAATTTGCATTTATTTATTTATTTGCATTTTTGTGCTGTTCCGTCCACCCACTCCCTTTACTATATAAACACCAAAGGAGCAAAAGCATGCAGGGCTGTAAACACCAGCAAGCTCCACTTGAGGTAAGTCTGCAACGTGGTTGACTTCTTAATTGATAGTATATGATAATGAATACTATTTAAAATAGAAATTTGCATTTATTTATTTATTTGCATTATTGTGCTGTTCCGTCTGCCAAATCCCATTACTATATAAACACCAAAGGAGAAAAAGCATGCAGGGATGTAAACACCAGCAAGCTCCACTGGAGGTAAGTCTGCAGCGTGGTTGACCTCATAATTGATAGTATATGGTAATAAATAGTTTTTAAAATAGAAAATTGCATTTATTTATTTATTTGCATTATTGTGCTGTTCCGTCCGCCCACTCCCATTACTATATAAACACCCAAGGAGCCAAAGCATGCAGGGCTGTAAACACCAGCAAGCTGCACTGGAGGTAAGTCTGCAACGTGGTTGACCTCTTAATGGTTAATATATGGAAATAAATACTATTTAAAATAGAAATTTGCAATTATTTATTTATTTGCATTATTGTGCTGTTCCGTCCGCCCACTCCCGTTACTATATAAACACCCAAAGAGCCATAGCACTAAGGGCTGTGAACACCAACAAGCTCCACTGGAGGTCAGTCTGCAACGTGGTTGACTTCTTAGTTGATAGTATATGGTAATAAATACTATTTAAAATAGAAATTTGCATTTATTTATTTATTTTCGTTATTGTGCTGTTCCGTCCGCCCACTCCCATTACTATATAAACACTCAAGGAGCCAAAGCATGCAGGGCTGTAAACACCAGCAAGCTCCACTGGAGATAAGTCTGCAACGTGGTTGACTTCTTAATGATAGTATATGGTAATAAATACAATTTAAAACAGAAATTTACATTTATTTATTTATTTGCATTATTGTGCTGTATCGTCCGCCCACTCCCATTACTATCTAAAAACCCAAGGAGCCAAAGAATGCAGGGCTGTAAACACCAGCAAGTTCCACTGGAGGTAAGTCTGCAACGTGGTTGACTTCTTTATTGATAGTATATGGTAATAAATACTATTTAAAATAGAAATTTGCATTTATTTATTTATTTGCATCATTGTGCTGTTCCGTCCGCCCACTCCCATTACTATATAAACACCCAAGGAGCCAAAGCATACAGGGCTGTGTACACCAACAAGCTCCACTGGAGGTAAGTCTGCAACGTGGATGACTTCTTAATTGATAGTATATGGTAATAAATACAATTTAAAATAGACATTTGCATTTATTTATTTATTTGCATTATTGGGCTGTTCCGTCCGCCCCCTCTCATTACTATATAAACACACAATGAGCCAAAGCATGCAGGGCTGTAAACACCAGCAAGCTCCACTGGAGGTAAGTCTGCAACGTGGTTGACCTCTTAATTGATAGTATATGGTAATAAATACTATTTAAAATAGAAATTTGCATTTATTTATTTATTTGCATTATTGTGCTGTTTCGTCCGCCTACTCCCATTACTATATAAACACCCAAGGAGCCAAAGCATGCAGGGCTGTAAACAGTAGCAAACTCCACTGGAGGTAAGTCTGCAACGTGGTTGACTTCTTACTTGATAGTATATGGTAATAAATACTATTTAAAATAGAAATTTGCATTTATTTATTTATTTGCATTATTGTGCTGTTCCGTCCGCCCACTCCCATTACTATATAATCACCCAAGGAGCCAAAACATGCGGGGCTGTGAACACCAACAAGCTCCACTGGAGGTCAGTCACAACGTTTTTCACTTCTTAATTGATAGTATATGGTAAGAAATACTATTTAAAATAGAAATTTGCATTCTTTTATTTATTTGCATTATTGTACTATATAAGTGTGGCAATCGGAGGTGATGGTTGTATGACTGTGTTGTGTGCCTGTGTGATTGCGTGAGTGCTCTATTTCTGAAGAAGGCCATGGCAAATAGAGCACTCACGCAATCACCAGGCACACAACATTGTCATACAACCATCACCTCCGATTGCCACACTTCGAAGTGTGGCAATCGGAGGTGATGGTTTTATGACTGTGTTGTGTGCCTGTGTGATTGCGTGAGTGCTCTATTTCTGAAGAAGGCCATGGCTGATAGCTGAATGTGTTGTATGTGTGTGTCTTTTGTATGTGCCTGTCGCATCTCGTCGCCACGTCTTTGCGGTGAGTTGTAACTGTCCTAACTATATTATAAATACTATTTAAAATAGAAATTACCATTTATTTATTTATTTGCATTAGTGTGCTGTTATGTCCGCCCACTCCCATTACTATATAAACACCCAAGGAGCCAAAGCATGCAGGGCTGTAAACACCAGCAAGCTCCACTGGAGGTAAGTCTGCAACGTGGTTGACTTCTTAATTGATAGTATATGGTAATAAATACTATTTAAAATAGAAATTTGCATTTATTTATTTATTTGCATTATTGTGCTGTTTCGTCCGCCCACTCCCATTACTATATAAACACCCAAGGAGCCAAAGCATGCAGGGCTGTAAACAGTAGCAAACTCCACTGGAGGTAAGTCTGCAACGTGGTTGACTTCTTACTTGATAGTATATGGTAATAAATACTATTTAAAATAGAAATTTGCATTTATTTATTTATTTGCATTATTGTGCTGTTCCGTCCGCCCACTCCCATTACTATATAATCACCCAAGGAGCCAAAACATGCGGGGCTGTGAACACCAACAAGCTCCACTGGAGGTCAGTCTGCAACGTTTTTCACTTCTTAATTGATAGTATATGGTAAGAAATACTATTTAAAATAGAAATTTGCATTCTTTTATTTATTTGCATTATTGTGCTGTTCCGTCCGCCCACTCCCATTATTATATAAACACCCAAGGAGTCAAAGCATGCAGGGCTGTAAACACCAGCAAGCTCCACTGGAGGAATGTCTGCAACGTGGTTGACTTCTTAATTGATAGTATATGGTAATAAATACTATTTAAAATAGAAATTTGCATTCTTTTATTTATTTGCATTATTGTGCTGTTCCGTCCGCCCACTCCCATTATTATATAAACACCCAGGGAGCCAAAGCATGCAGGGCTGTAAACACCAGCAAGCTCCAATGGAGGTAAGTCTGAAACGTGGTTGACTTCTTAATTGATAGTATATGGTAATAAATACTATTTAAAATAGAAATTTGCATTCTTTTATTTATTTGCATTATTGTGCTGTTCCGTCCGCCCACTCCCATTACTATATAAACACCCAAGGAGCCAAAGCATGCAGGGCTGTAAACACCAGCAAACTCCACTGGAGGTAAGTCTGCAACGTGGTTGACTTCTTACTTGATACTATATGGTAATAAATACTATTTACAATAGAAATTTGCATTTATTTATTTATTTGCTTTATTGTGCTGTTCCGTCCGACCACTCCCCTTACTATATAAACACCCAAGGACCCCAAGCATGCAAGGCTGTAAACACCAGCAAGCTCCACTAGAGGCAAGTCTGCAACGTGGTTGACTTCTTAATTAATAGTATATGGTAATAAATACTATTTAAAAAAGAAATTTGCATATATTTATTTATTTGCATTATTGTGCTGTTCCGTCCGCCCACTCCCATTACTATATAAACACCTAAGGAGCCAAAGCATGCAGGGCTGTAAACACCAGCAAGCTCCACTGAGGTAAGTCTGCAACGTGATTGACTTCTTAATTGATAGTAAATGGTAATAAATACTATTTAAAATAGAATTTTGCATTTATTTATTTATTTGCATTATTGTGCTGTTCCGTCTGCCCACTCCCATTACTATATAAACACCCAAGGAGCCATAGCATGCAGGGCTGTAAACACCAGCAAGCACCACTGGAAGTAAGTCTGCAACGTGGTTGACTTCTTAATTGATAGTATATGGTAATAAATACTATTTAGTGTAATAATTAAAAGTCCAGGTTGGAATAAATAATATAGTGAGGACAGTTACAACTCACCGCAAAGACGTGGCGACGAGATGCGACAGGCACATACAAAAGACACACACATACAACACATTCAGCTATCGGCCATGGCTTTCTTCAGAAATAGAGCACTCACGCAATTACACAGGCACACAACACAGTCATACAACCATCAGCTTCGATTGCCACACTTCGAAGTGTGGCAATCGGAGGTGATGGTTGTATGACTGTGTTGTGTGCCTGTGTGATTGCGTGAGTGCTCTATTTCTGAAGAAGGCCATGGCAAATAGAGCACTCACGCAATTACCAGGCACACAACACAGTCATACAACCATCACCTCCGATTGCCACACTTCGAAGTGTGGCAATCGGAGGTGATGGTTTTATGAGTGTGTTGTGTGCCTGTGTGATTGCGTGAGTGCTCTATTTCTGAAGAAGGCCATGGCTAATAGCTGAATGTGTTGTATGTGTGTGTCTTTTGTATGTGCCTGTCGCATCTCGTCGCCACTTCTTTGCGGTGAGTTGTAACTGTCCTAACTATATTATAAATACTATTTAAAATAGAAATTTGCATTTATTTATTTATTTGCATTATTGTGCTGTTATGTCCGCCCACTCCCATTACTATATAAACACCCAAGGAGCCAAAGCATGCAGGGCTGTAAACACCAGCAAGCTCCACTGGAGGAATGTCTGCAACGTGGTTGACTTCTTAATTGATAGTATATGGTAATAAATACTATGTAAAGTAGAAATTTGCATTTATTTATTTATTTGCATTATTGTGCTGTTCCGTCCGCCCACTCCCATTACTATATAAACACGCATTGAGCCAAAGCATGCAGGGCTGTAAACACCATCAAGCTGCACTGGAGGTAAGTCTGCAACGTGGTTGACTTCTTAATTGATAGTATATGGTAATAAATACTATTTAAATTATAATTTGAATTTACTTATTTATTTGCATTATTGTGCTGTTCCGTCCGCCCACTCCCATTACTCTATATAAACACCCAGGGAGCCAAAGCATGCAGGGCTGTGAACACCAACAAGCTCCACTGGAGGGAAGTCTGCAACTTGGTTGACGTCTTAATTGATAGTATATGGTAATAAATACTATTTAAAATTGAAATTTGCATTTATTTATTTATTTGCATTATTGTGCTGTTCCGTCCGCCCACTCCCATTACCATATAAACACCCAAAAAGCCAAGGCATGCAGGGCTGTGAACACCAACAAGCTCCACTGGAGGTAACTCTGCAACGTAGTTGACCTCTTTATTGATAGTATATGGTAATAAATACTATTTAAAATAGAATTTTGCATTTATTTATTTATTTGCATTATTGTGCTGTTCCGTCCGCCCACTCCCATTACTATATAAACACCCAAGGTGCCAAAGCATGCAGGGCTGTAAACACCAGCAAGCTCCACTGGAGGAAATTCTGAAACGTGGTTGACTTCTTAATTGATAGTATATGGTAATAAATACTATTTAAAATTGAAATTTGCATTTATTTATTTATTTGCATTATTGTGCTGTTCCGTCTGCCCACTCCCATTACTATATAAACACCCAAGGAGGCAAAGCATGCGGGGCTGTAAACACCAGCAAGCACCACTGGAGGTAAGTCTGCAACGTGGTTGACTTCTTAATTGATAGTATATGGTAATAAATACTATTTAATATAATAATTGAAAGTCCCGGTTGGAATAAATAATATAGTGAGGACAGTTACAACTCACCGCAAAGACGTGGCGACGAGATGCGACAGGCACATACAAAAGACACACACATACAACACATTCAGTTATCGGCCATGGCTTTCTTCAGAAATAGAGCACTCACGCAATCACACAGGCACACAACACAGTCATACAACCATCACCTTCGATTGCCACACTTCGAAGTGTGGCAATCGGAGGTGATGGTTGTATGACTGTGTTGTGTGCCTGTGTGATTGCGTGAGTGCTCTATTTCTGAAGAAGGCCATGGAAAATAGAGCATTCACGCAATCACCAGGCACACAACACAGTCATACAACCATCACCTCCGATTGCCACACTTCGAAGTGTGGCAATCGGAGGTGATGGTTTTATGACTGTGTTGTGTGCCTGTGTGATTGCGTGAGTGCTCTATTTCTGAAGAAGGCCATGGCTGATAGCTGAATGTGTTGTATGTGTGTGTCTTTTGTATGTGCCTGTCGCATCTCGTCGCCACGTCTTTGCGGTGAGTTGTAACTGTCCTAACTATATTATAAATACTATTTAAAATAGAAATTTGCATTTATTTATTTATTTGCATTATTGTGCTGTTCTGACCGCCCACTCCCATTACTATATAAACACCCAAGGAGTCAAAGCATGCAGGGCTGTAAACACCAGCAAGTTCCACTTGAGGTAAGTCTGAAACGTGGTTGACTTCTTAATTGATAGTATATGGTAATAAATACTCTTTAAAATAGAAATTTGCATTTATTTATTTATTTACATTATTGTGCTGTTCCGTCCGCCCACTCCCATTACTATATAAACACCCAAGGAGCCAAAGCATGCAGGGCTGTAAACACCAGCAAGCTCCAATGGAGGTAAGTCTGAAACGTGGTTGACTTCTTAATTGATAGTATATGGTAATAAATACTATTTAAAATAGAAATTTGCATTTATTTATTTATTTGCATTATTGTGCTGTTCCGTCCGCCCACTCCCATTACTATATAAACACCCAAGGAGCCAAAGCATGCAGGGCTGTAAACACCAGCAAACTCCACTGGAGGTAAGTCTGCAACGTGGTTGACTTCTTACTTGATAGTATATGGTAATAAATACTATTTACAATAGAAATTTGCATTTATTTATTTATTTGCTTTATTGTGCTGTTCCGTCCGACCACTCCCCTTACTATATAAACACCCAAGGAGCCCAAGCATGCAAGGCTGTAAACACCAGCAAGCTCCACTAGAGGCAAGTCTGCAACGTGGTTGACTTCTTAATTAATAGTATATGGTAATAAATACTATTTAAAATAGAAATATGCATTTATTTATTTGTTTGCATTATTCTGCTGTTCCGTCCGCCCACTCCCATTACTATATAAACACACAAGGAGTCAAAGCATGCAGGGCTGAAAACACCAGCAAGTTCCACTGGAGGTAAGTCTGCAACTTGGTTGACTTCTTAATTGATAGTATATGGTAATAAATACTATTTAAAATAGAAATTTGCATTTATTTATTTATATGCATTATTGTGCTGTTCCGTCCGCCCACTCCCATTACTATATAAACACCCAAGGAGCCAAAGCATGCAGGGCTGTAAACACCAGAAAGCTCCACTGAGGTAAGTCTGCAACGTGATTGACTTCTTAATTGATAGTAAATGGTAATAAATACTATTTAAAATAGAATTTTGGATTTATTTATTTATTTGCATTATTGTGCTGTTCCGTCCGCCCACTCCCATTACTATATAAACACCCAAGGAGCCAAAGCATGCAGGGCTGTAAACACCAGCAAGCTCCACTGGAGGTAAGTCTGCAACGTGGTTGACTTCTTAATTGATAGTATATGGTAATAAATACTATTTAAAATAGAAATTTGCATTTATTTATTTATTTGCATTATTGTGCTGTTCCGTCCGCCCACTCCCATTACTATATAAACACCCAAGGAGCCAAAGCATGCAGGGCTGTAAACACCAGCAAGCTCCACTGGAGGTAAGTCTAAAACGTGGTTGACTTCTTAATTGATAGTATATGGTAATAAATACTATTTAAAATAGAAATTTGCATTTATTTATTTATTTGCATTATTGTGCTGTTCCGTCTGCCCACTCCCATTACTATATAAACACCCAAGGAGCCAAAGCATGCAGGGCTGTAAACACCAGCAAGTACCACTGGAAGTAAGTCTGCAACGTGGTTGACTTCTTAATTGATAGTATATGGTAATAAATACTATTTAGTGTAATAATTAAAATTCCAGGTTGGAATAAATAATATAGTGAGGACAGTTACAACTCACCGCAAAGACGTGGCGACGAGATGCGACAGGCACATACAAAAGACACACACATACAACACATTCAGCTATCGGCCATGGCTTTCTTCAGAAATAGAGCACTCACCCAATTACACAGGCACACAACACAGTCATACAACCATCAGCTTCGATTGCCACACTTCGAAGTGTGGCAATCGGAGGTGATGGTTGTATGACTGTGTTGTGTGCCTGTGTGATTGCGTGAGTGCTCTATTTCTGAAGAAGGCCATGGCAAATAGAGCACTCACGCAATCACCAGGCACACAACACAGTCATACAACCATCACCTCCGATTGCCACACTTCGAAGTGTGGCAATCGGAGGTGATGGTTTTATGACTGTGTTGTGTGCCTGTGTGATTGCGTGAATGCTCTATTTCTGAAGAAGGCCATGGCTGATAGCTGAATGTGTTGTATGTGTGTGTCTTTTGTATGTGCCTGTCGCATCTCGTCGCCACGTCTTTGCGTTGAGTTGTAACTGTACTAACTATATTACAAATACTATTTAAAATAGAAATTTGCATTCATTTATTTATTTGCATTATTGTGCTGTTCCGTCCGCCCACTCCCATTATTATATAAACACCCAAGGAGTCAAAGCATGCAGGGCTGTAAACACCAGCAAGCTCCACTGGAGGAATGTCTGCAACGTGGTTGACTTCTTAATTGATAGTATATGGTAATAAATACTATTTAAAGTAGAAATTTGCATTTATTTATTTATTTGCATTATTGTGCTGTTCCGTCCGCCCACTCCCATTACTATATAAACACGCATTGAGCCAAAGCATGCAGGGCTGTAAACACCATCAAGCTGCACTGGAGGTAAGTCTGCAACGTGGTTGACTGCTTAATTGATAGTATATGGTAATAAATACTATTTAAATTGAAATTTGAATTTACTTATTTATTTGCATTTTTGTGCTGTTCCGTCCGCCCACTCCCATTACTCCATATAAACACCCAGGGAGCCAAAGCATGCAGGGCTGTGAACACCAACAAGCTCCACTGGAGGGAAGTCTGCAACTTGGTTGACGTCTTAATTGATAGTATATGGTAATAAATACTATTTAAAATAGAAATTTGCATTTATTTATTTATTTGCATTATTGTGCTGTTCCGTCCGCCCACTCCCATTACTATATAAACACCCAAGGAGCCAAAGCATGCAGGGCTGTAAACACCAGCAAGCTCCACTGGAGGTAAGTCTGCAACGTGGTTGACTTCTTAATTGATAGGATATGGTAATAAATTCTATTTAAAATAGAAATTTGCATTTATTTATTTATTTGCATTATTGTGCTGTTCCGTCCGCCCACTCCCATTACTATATAAACACACAAGGAGCCAAAGCATGCAGGGCTGTAAACACCAACAAGCTCCACTGAGGTAAGTCTGCAACGTGGTTGACTTCTTAATTGATAGTAAATGGTAATAAATACTATTTAAAATAGAAATTTGCATTTATTTATTTATTTGCATTATTGTGCTGTTCCGTCCGCCCACTCCCATTACTATATAAACACCCAAGGAGCCAAAGCAGGCAGGGCTGTAAACACCAGCAAGCTCCACTGGAGGTATGTCTGCAACGTGGTTGACTTCTTAATTGAGAGTATATGGTAATAAATACTATTTAAAATAGAATTTTGCATTTATTTATTTATTTATTTGCATTATTGTGCTGTTCCGTCCGCCCACTCGCATTAGTATATAAACACCCAAGGAACCAAAGCATGCAGGCCTGTAAACACCAGCAAGCTCCACTGGAGGTAAGTCTGCAACGTGGTTGACTTATTAATTGATAGTATATGGTAATAAATACTATTTAAAATAGAAATTTGCATTTATTTATTTATTTGCATTATTGTGCTGTTCCGTCCACCCACTCCCTTTACTATATAAACACCCAAGGAGCCAAAGCATGCAGGGCTGTAAACACCAACAAGCTCCACTGGAGGTGAGTCTGCAACATGGTTGACCTATTTCTTGATAGTATATGGTAATAAATACTATTTAAAATAGAATTTTGCATTTATTTATATATTTGCATTATTGTGCTGTTCCGTCCACCCACTCCCATTACTATATAAACACCCAAGGAGCCAAAGCATGCAGGGCTGTAAACACAAGCAAGCTCCACTGGAGGTAAGTCTGCAACGTGGTTGACTTCTTAATTGATAGTATATGGTAATAAATACTATTTAAAATAGAAATTTGCATTTATTTATATATTTGCATTATTGTGCTATTCCGTCTGCCCACTCCCATTACTATATAAACACCCAAGGAGCCAAAGCATGCAGGGCTGTAATCACCAGCAAGCTCCACTGGAGGTAAGACTGCAACGTGGTTGACTTCTTAATTGATAGTATACGGTAATAAATACTATTTAATATAATAATTTAAAGTCCAGGTTGGAATAAATAATATAGTGAGGACAGTTACAAATCACCACAAAGACGTGGCGAAGAGATGCGACAGGCACATACAAAAGACACACACATACAACACATTCAGATATCGGCCATGGCCTTCTTCAGAAATAGAGCATTCACGCAATCACACAGGCACACAACACAGTCATACAACCATCACCCCCGATTGCCACACTTCGAAGTGTAACTCTCCTTACTATATTATAAATACTATTTAAAATAGAAATTTGCTTTTATTTATTTGCATTATGTGCTGTTCCGTCCGCCCACTCCCATTACTATATAAACACCCAAGGAGCCAAAGCATGCGGGGCTGTGAACACCAACAAGATCCACAGGAGATCAGTCTGCAACGTGGTTGACTAATTAATTGATAGTATATGGTAATAAATACTATTTAAATTAGAAATTTGCATTTATTTATTTATTTGCATTATTGGGCTGTTCCGTCCGCCCACTCCCTTTACTATATAAACACAGAAGCAGTCAAAGCATGCAGGGCTGTAAACATCAGCAAGCTCCACTGGAGGTAAGTCTGCAATGTGGTTAACTTCTTAATTGATAGTATATGGTAATAAATACTATTTAAAATAGAAATTTGCATTTATTTATTTATTCGTATTATTGTGCTGTTCCGTCCGCCCACTCCAATTACTATATAAACACCCAAGGAGTCAAACCATGTAGGGCTGTAAACACCAGCAAGCTCCACTGGAGGTAAGTCTGCAACGTGGGTGACATCCTAATTGATTGTATATGGTAATAAATACTATTTAAAATTGAAATTTGCATTTATTTATTTATTTGCATTATTGTGCTGTTCCGTCCACCCACTCCCATTACTATATAAACACGAAAGGAGCCAAAGCATGCAGGGCTGTGAACAACAACAAACTTCACTGGAGGTCAGTCTGCAACGTGGTTGACTACTTAATTGATAGTATTTGGTAATAAATACTATTTAAAATAGAAATTAGAAGTTATTTATTTATTTCCATTAGTGTGCTGTTCCGTCCGCCCACTCCCATTACTATATAAACACCCAAGGAGCCAAAGCATGCAGGGCTGTAAACACCAGCAAGCTCCACTGGAGGTAAGTCTGCAACGTGGTTGACTTCTTAATTCATAGTATATGGTAATAAATACTATTTAAAATAGAAATTTGCATTTATTTATTTATTTGCATTATTGTGCTGTTCCGCCCACTCACTCCCATTACTATATAAACACCCAAGGAGCCAAAGAATGCAGGGCTGTAAACACCAGCAAGCTCCACTGGAGGTAAGTCTGCAACGTGGTTGACTTCTTAATTGATAGTATATGGTAATAAATACCATTTTAAATAGAAATTTGAATTTCATTATTTATTTGCAGTATTGTGCAGTTCCGTCCGCCCAATCCCATTACTATATAAACACCCAAGGAGCCAAAGCATGCAGGGCTGTAAACACCAGCAAGCTCCACTGGAGGTAAGTCTGCAATGTGGTTGACTTCTTCATTGACAGTATATGGTAATAAATAGTATTTAAAATAGAAATTTGCATTTATTTATTTATTTGCATTATTGTGATATTCCGTCCACCCACTCCCATTACTATATAAAAACCCAAGGAGCCAAAGCATGCAGGGCTGTGAACATCAACAAGCTCCACTGGAGGTCAGTCTGCAACGTGGTTGACTTCTTAATTGATAGTATATGGTAATAGATACTATTTAAAATAGAAATTTGCATTTATTTATTTGTTTGCATTATTGTGCTGTTTCGTCCGCCCACTCCCATTACTATATAAATACCCAAGGAGCCAAAGAATGCAGGGCTGTAAACACCAGCAAACTCCACTGGAGGTAATTCTGCAATGTGGTTGACTTCTTACTTTATAGTATATGGTAATAAATACTATTTAAAATAGAAATATGCATTTATTTATTTGTTTGCATTATTCTGCTGTTCCGTCCGCCCACTCCCATTACTATATAAACACCCAAGGAGCCAAACCATGTGGGGCTGTGAACACCAACAAGTTCCACTGAAGGTCAGTCTGCAACGTGGTTGACTTCTTAAATGATAGTATATGGTAATAAATACTATTTAAAATAGAAATTTGCATTTATTTATTTATTTGCATTATTGAGCTGTTCCGTACGCCCACTCCCATTATTATATAAACACCCAAGGAGTCAAAGCATGCAGGGCTGTAAACACCAGCAAGCTCCACTGGAGGTAAGTCTGCAACGTGGTTGACTTCTTAATTGACAGTATATGGTAATAATTACTATTTAAAATAGAAATTTGCATTTATTTATTTATTTGCATTATTGTGCTGTTCCGAACGCCCACTCCCATTACTATATAAACACCCAAGGAGTCAATTCATTCAGGGCTGTAAACACCAGGAAGCTCCACTGGAGGTAAGTCTGCAACGTGGTTGACTTCTTAATTGATAGTATATGGTAATAAATACTATTTAAAGCAGAAATGGGCATTTATTTATTTATTTGCATTATTGTGCTGTTCCGTCCGCCCACTCCCATTACTATATTAACACCCAAGGAGCCAAAGCATGCAGGGCTGTAAACACCAGCAAACTCCACTGGAGGTAAGTCTGCAACGTGGTTGACTTCTTACTTTATAGTATATGGTAATAAATCCTATTTAAAATAGAAATTTGCATTAATTTATTTGTTTGCATTATTGTGCTGTTCCGTCCGCCCACTCCCATTACTATATAAACACCCAAGGGCCAAAGCATGCGGGGCTGTGAACACCAACAAGCTCCACAGGAGGTAAGTCTGCAATGTGCTTGACTTCTTAATTGATGGTATATGGTAATAAATACTATTTAAAATAGAAATTTGCATTTATTTATTTATTCGTATTATTGAGCTGTTCCGTCCGCCCACTCCCATTACTATATAAACAACCAAGAAGTCAAAGCATGCAGGGGTGTAAACACCAGCAAGCTCCACTGGAGGTAAGTCTGCAACATGGTTGACTTCCTAATTGATAGTATATGGTAATAAATACTATTTAAAATAGAAATTTGCATTTATTTATTTATTTGCATTATTGTGCTGTTCCGTCCACCCACTCCCATTACTATATAAACACGAAAGGAGCCAAAGCATGCAGGGCTGTGAACACCAACAAACTTCACTGGAGATAAGTCTGCAACGTGGTTGACTTCTTAATTGATAGTATTTGGTAATAAATACTATTTAAAATAGAAATTTGCAGTAATTTATTTATTTGCATTATTGTGCTGTTCCATCCGCCCACTCCCATTACTATATAAACACCCAAGGAGCCAAAGCATGCAGGGCTGTAAACACCAGCAAGCTCCACTGGAGGTAAGTCTGCAACGTGGTTGACTTCTTAATTGACAGTATATGGTAATAAATACTATTTAAAATAGAAATTTGCATTTATTTATTTATTTGCATTATTGTGCTGTTCCGAACGCCCACTCCCATTACTATATAAACACCCAAGGAGTCAATTCGTTCAGGGCTGTAAACACGAGGAAGCTCCACTGGAGGTAGGTCTGCAATGTGGTTGACTTCTTAATTGATAGTATATGGTAATAAATACTATTTAAAGCAGAAATTTGCATTTATTTATTTATTTGCATTATTGTGCTGTTCCGTCCGCCCACTCCCATTACTATATAAACACGCAAGGAGTCAAAGCATGCAGGGCTGTAAACACCAGCAAGCTGCACTGGAGGTAAGTCTGCAACATGGTTGACTTCTTACTTTATAGTATATGGTAATAAATACTATTTAAAATAGAAATTTGCATTTATTTATTTGTTTGCATTATTGTGCTGTTCCGTCCGCCCACTCCCATTACTATATAAACACCCAAGGAGCCAAAACATGCGGGGCTGTGAACACCAACAAGCTCCACTGAATGTCAGTCTGCAACGTGTTTGACTTCTTAATTGACAGTATATGGTAATAATTACTATTTAAAATAGAAATTTGCATTTATTTATTTATTTGCATTATTGTGCTGTTCCGAACGCCCACTCCCATTACTATATAAACACCCAAGGAGTCAATTCATTCAGGGCTGTAAACACCAGGAAGCTCCACTGGAGGTAAGTCTGCAACGTGGTTGACTTCTTAATTGATAGTATATGGTAATAAATACTATTTAAAGCAGAAATGGGCATTTATTTATTTATTTGCATTATTGTGCTGTTCCGTCCGCCCACTCCCATTACTATATTAACACCCAAGGAGCCAAAGCATGCAGGGCTGTAAACACCAGCAAACTCCACTGGAGGTAAGTCTGCAACGTGGTTGACTTCTTACTTTATAGTATATGGTAATAAATACTATTTAAAATAGAAATTTGCATTAATTTATTTGTTTGCATTATTGTGCTGTTCCGTCCGCCCACTCCCATTACTATATAAACACCCAAGGGCCAAAGCATGCGGGGCTGTGAACACCAACAAGCTCCACAGGAGGTAAGTCTGCAATGTGCTTGACTTCTTAATTGATGGTATATGGTAATAAATACTATTTAAAATAGAAATTTGCATTTATTTATTTATTCGTATTATTGAGCTGTTCCGTCCGCCCACTCCCATTACTATATAAACACCCAAGGAGTCAAAGCATGCAGGGGTGTAAACACCAGCAAGCTCCACTGGAGGTAAGTCTGCAACGTGGTTGACTTCCTAATTGATAGTATATGGTAATAAATACTATTTAAAATAGAAATTTGCATTTATTTATTTATTTGCATTATTGTGCTGTTCCGTCCACCCACTCCCATTACTATATAAACACGAAAGGAGCCAAAGCATGCAGGGCTGTGAACACCAACAAACTTCACTGGAGATCAGTCTGCAACGTGGTTGACTTCTTAATTGATAGTATTTGGTAATAAATACTATTTAAAATAGAAATTTGCAGTAATTTATTTATTTGCATTATTGTGCTGTTCCGTCCGCCCACTCCCATTACTATATAAACACCCAAGGAGCCAAAGCATGCAGGGCTGTAAACACCAGCAAGCTCCACTGGAGGTAAGTCTGCAACGTGGTTGACTTCTTAATTAATAGTATATGGTAATAAATACTATTTAAAATAGAAATTTGCATTTATTTATTTATTTGCATTATTGTGCTGTTCCGTCCACCCACTCCCTTTACTATATAAACACCCAAGGAGCCAAAGCATGCAGGGCTGTAAACACCAGCAAGCTCCACTGGAGGTAAGTCTGCAACGTGGTCGACTCCTTAATTGATAGTATATGGTAATAAATACCATTTTAAATAGAAATTTGAATTTATTTATTTATTTGCATTATTGTGCTGTTCCGTCCCCCACCCCCATTACTATATAAACACCCAAGGAGCCAAAGCATGCAGGGCTGTAAACACCAGCAAGCTCCACTGGAGGTAAGTCTGCAATGTGGTTGACTTCTTAATTGATAGTATATGGTAATAAATAGTATTTAAAATAGAAATTTGCATTTATTAATTTATTTGCATTATTGTGATGTTCCGTCCACGCACACCCATTACTATATAAAAACCCAAGGAGCCAAAGCATGCAGGGCTGTGAACAACAACAAGCTCCACTGGAGGTCAGTCTGCAACGTGGTTGACTTCTTAATTGATAGTATATGGTAATAGATACTATTTAAAATAGAAATTTGCATTTATTTATTTATTTGCATTATTGTTCAGTTTCGTCCGCCCACTCCCATTACTATATAAACACCCAATGAGCCAAAGCATGCAGGGCTGTAAACACCAGCAAACTCCACTGGAGGTAATTCTGCAACGTGGTTGACTTCTTACTTTATATTATATGGTAATTACTACTATTTAAAATAGAAATTTGCATTTATTTATTTGTTTGCATTATTGTGCTGTACCGTCCGCCCACTCCCATTACTATATAAACACCGAAGGAGTCAATTCATTCAGGGCTGTAAACACCAGGAAGCTCCACTGGAGGTAAGTCTGCAACGTGGTTGACTTCTTAATTGATAGTATATGGTAATAAATACTATTTAAAGCAGAAATTGGCATTTATTTATTTATTTGCATTATTGTGCTGTTCCGTCCGCCCATTCCCATTACTATATAAACACCCAAGGAGCCAAAGCATGCAGGGCTGTAAACACCAGCAAACTCCACTGGAGGTAAGTCTGCAACGTGGTTGACTTCTTACTTTATAGTATATGGTAATAAATACTATTTAAAATAGAAATTTGCATTTATTTATTTGTTTGCATTATTGTGCTGTTCCGTCCGCCCACTCCCATTACTATATGAACACCCAAGGAGCCAAAGCATGCAGGGCTTTAAACACCAGCAAGCTCCACTGGAGGTAAGTCTGCAACGTGGTTGACTTCTTAATTAATAGTATATGGTAATAAATACTATTTAAAATAGAAATTTGCATTTATTTATTTATTTGCATTATTGTGCTGTTCCGTCCACCCACTCCCATTACTATATAAACACCCAAGGAGCCAAAGCATGCAGGACTGTAAACACCAGCAAGCTCCGCTGGAGGTATGTCTGCAACGTGGGTGACTCCTTAATTGATAGTATATGGTAATAAATACCATTTTAAATAGAAATTTGAATTTATTTATTTATTTGCATTATTATGCTGTTCCGTCCGCCCACTCCCATTACTAAATAAACACCCAAGGAGCCAAAGCATGCAGGGCTGTAAACACCAGCAAGCTCCACTGGAGGTAAGTCTGCAATGTGGTTGACTTCTTAATTGATAGTATATGGTAATAAATAGTATTTAAAATAGAAATTTGCATTTATTTATTTATTTGCATTATTGTGCTGTTTCGTCCGCCCACTCCCATTACTATATAAACACCCAAGGAGCCAAAGCATGCAGGGCTGTAAACACCAGCAAACTCCACTGGAGGTAAGTCTGCAACGTGGTTGACTTCTTACTGTATAGTATATGGTAATAAATACTATTTAAAATAGAAATTTGCATTTATTTATTTATTTGCATTATTGTGCTGTTCCGTCCGCCCACTACCATTATTATATAAACACCCAAGGAGTCAAAGCATGCAGGGCTGTAAACACCAGCAAGCTCCACTGGAGGTAAGTCTGCAACGTCGTTGACTTCTTAATTGACAGTATATGGTAATAAATACTATTTAAAATAGAAATTTGCATTTATTAATTTATTTGCATTATTGTGCTGTTCCGAACGCCCACTCCCATTACTATATAAACACCCAAGGAGTCAATTCATTCAGGGCTGTAAACACCAGGAAGCTCCACTGGAGGTAAGTCTGCAACGTGGTTGACTTCTTAATTGATAGTATATGGTAATAAATACTATTTAAAGCAGAAAGTGGCATTTATTTATTTCTTTGCATTATTGTGCTGTTCCGTCCGACGACTCCCATTACTATATAATCACCCAAGGAGCCAAAGCATGCAGGGCTGTAAACACCAACAAGCTCCACTGTGAGTGAGTCTGCAACGTGGTTGACCTATTTATTGATAGTATATGGTAATAAATACTATTTAAAATAGAAATTTGCATTTATTTATTTATTTGCATTATTGTGCTGTTCCGTCCGCCCACTCCCATTACTATATAAACACCCAAGGAGCCAAAGCATGCAGGGCTGTAAACACCAGCAAGCTCCACTGGAGGTAAGTCTGAAACGTGGTTGACTTCTTAATAGATTGTATATGGTAATAAATACTATTTAAAATAGAAATTTGCATTTATTTATTTATTTGCATTATTGTGCTATTCTGTCTGCCCACTCCCATTACTATATAAACACCCAAGGAGCCAAAGCATGCAGTGCTGTAAACACCAGCAAGCTTCACTGGAGGTAAGTCTGCAACGTGGTTGACTTCTTAATTGATAGTATATGGTAATAAATACTATTTAATATAATAATTGAAAGTCCAGGTTGGAATAAATAATATAGTGAGGACAGTTACAACTCACCGCAAAGACGTGGCGACGAGATGCGGCAGGCACATACAAAAGACACACACATACAACACATTCAGCTATCGGCCATGGCCTTTTTCCGAAATATAGTACTCACGCAATCACACAGGCACACAACACAGTCATACAACCATCACCCCCGATTGCCACACTTCGAAGTGTGGCAATCGGAGGTGATGGTTGTATGACTGTGTAGTGTGCCTGTGTGATTGCGTGAGTGCTCTATTTCTGAAGAGGGCCATGGCCGATAGCTGAATGTATTGTATGTGCGTGTCTTTTGTATGTGCCTATCGCATATCGTCGCCACGTCTTTGCGGTGAGTTGTAACTGTCCTAACTATATTATAAATACCATTTAAAATAGAAATTTGCTTTTATTTATTAGCATTATTGTGCTGTTCCGTCCGCCCACTCCCATTACTATATAAACACCCAAGGAGCCAAAGCATGCAGGGCTGTGAACACCAGGAAACTCCACTGGAGGTAGGTCTGCAACGTGGTTGACTTCTTAATTGATAGTATATGGTAATAAATACTATTTAAAATAGAAATTTGCAGTTATTTATTTATTTGCATTATTGTGCTGTTCCGTCCGCCCACTCCCATTACTATATAAACACCCAAGGAGCCAAAGCATGCAGGGCTGTAAACACCAGAGAGCTCCACTGGAGGTAAATCTGCAACGTGGTTGACTTCTTAATTAATAGTATATGGTAATAAATACTATTTAAAATAGAAATTTGCATTTATTTATTTATTTGCATTATTGTGCTGTTCCGTCCACCCACTCCCATTACTATATAAACACCCAAGGAGCCAAAGCAAGCAGGGCTGTAAACACCAGGAAGCTCCACTGGAGGTAAGTCTGAAACGTGGTTGACTTCTTAATTGATAGTATATGGTAATAAATACCATTTTAAATAGAAATTTGATTTATTTATTTATTTGCATTATTGTGCTGTTCCGTCCGCCCACTCCCATTACTATATAAACACCCAAGGAGCCAAAGCATGCGGTGCTGTTAACACCAGCAAGCTCCACTGGAGGTAAGTCTGCAATGTTGTTGACTTCTTAATTGATAGTATATGGTAATAAATACTATTTAAAATAGAAATTTGCAGTTATTTATTTATTTGCATTATTGTGCTGTTCCGTCCGCCCACTCCCATTACTATATAAACACGCAAGGAGCCAAAGCATGCAGGGCTGTAAACACCAGCAAGCTGCACTGGAGGTAAGTCTGCAACGTGGTTGACTTCTTAATTGATAGTATATGGTAATAAATACCATTTTAAATAGAAATTTGAATTTATTTATTTATTTGCATTATTGTGCTGTTCCGTCCGCCCACTCCCATTACTATATAAACACCCAAGGAGCCAAAGCATGCAGTGCTGTTAACACCAGCAAGCTCCACAGGAGGTAAGTCTGCAACGTGGTTGATTTCTTAATTGATAGTATATGGTAATAAATACTATTTAATATAGAAATTTGCATTCATTTATTTATTTGCATTATTGTGCTGTTCCGTCCGCCCACTCCCATTACTATATAAACACGCAAGGAGCCAAAAACATGCAGGGCTGTAAACACCAGCAAGCTGCACTGGAGGTAAGTCTGCAACGTGGTTGACTTCTTAATTGATAGTATATGGTAATAAACACTATTTAAATTGAAATTTGAATTTACTTATTTATTTGCATTATTTTTCTGTTACGTTCGCCCACTCCCATTACTATATAAACACCCAAGGAGTAAAAGCATGCAGGGCTGTGAACACCAACAAGCTCCACTGGAGGTAAGTCTGCAATGTGGTTGACTTCTTAATTGATAGTATATGGTAATAAATACTATTTAAAATAGAAATTTGCAGTTATTTATTTATTTGCATTATTGTGCTGTTCCGTCCGCCCACTCCCATTATTATACAAACACCCAAGGAGTCAAAGCATGCAGGGCTGTAAACATCAGCAAGCTCCACTGGAGGTAAGTCTGCAACGTGGTTGACTTCTTAATTGATAGAATATGGTAATAAATACTATTTAAAATAGAAATTTGCATTTATGTATTTATTTGCATTATTGTGCTGTTCCGTCCACCCACTCCCATTACTATATAAACACCCAAGGAGCCAAAGCATTCAGGGCTGTAAACACCAGCAAGCTCCACTGGAGGTAAGTCTGCAACGTGGTTGACTTCTTAATTAATCGTATATGGTAATAAATACTATTTAAAATAGAAATTTGCATTTATTTATTTATTTGCATTATTGTGCTGTTCCGTCCACCCACTCCCATTACTATATAAACACCCAAGGAGCCAAAGCATGCAGGGCTGTAAACACCAGGAAGCTCCACTGGAGGTAAGTCTGCAACGTGGTTGACTTCTTAATTGATAGTATATGGTAATAAATACCATTTTAAATAGAAATTTGAATTTATTTATTTATTTGCATTATTGTGCTGTTCCGTCCGCCCACTCCCATTACTATATAAACACCCAAGGAGCCAAAGTATGCAGTGCTGTTAACACCAGCAAGCTCCACTGGAGGTAAGTCTGCAATGTTGTTGACTTCTTAATTGATAGTATATGGTAATAAATAGTATTTAAAATAGAAATTTGCATTTATTTATTTATTTGCATTAATGTGATGTTCCGTCCACCCACTCCCATTACTATATAAAAACCCAAGGAGCCAAAGCATGCAGGGCTGTGAACACCAACAAGCTCCACTGGAGGTCAGTCTGCAACGTGGTTGACTTCTTAATTGATAGTATATGGTAATAGATACTATTTAAAATAGAAATTTGCATTTATTTATTTATTTGCATTATTGTGCTGTTTCGTCCGCCCACTCCCATTACTATATAAACACCCAAGGAGCCAAAACATGTGGGGCTGTGAACACTAACAAGCTCCACTGAAGGTCAGTCTGCAACGTGGTTGACTTCTTTATTGATAGTATATGGTAATAAATACTATTTAAACTAGAAATTTGCATTTATTTATTTATTTGCATTATTGTGCTGTTCCGTCCGCCCACTCCCATTATTATATAAACACCCAAGGAGTCAAAGCATGCAGGGCTGTAAACACCAGCAAGCTCCACTGGAGGTAAGTCTGCAACGTGGTTGACTTCTTAATTGACAGTATATGGTAATAAATACTATTTAAAATAGAAATTTGCATTTATTTATTTATTTGCATTATTGTGCTGTTCCGTCCGCCCACTCCTATTACTATATAAACACGCAAGGAGCCAAAGCATGCAGGGCTGTAAACACCAGCAAGCTGCACTGGAGGTAAGTCTGCAACGTGGTTGACTTCTTAATTGATAGTATATGGTAATAAACACTATTTAAATTGAAATTTGAATGTACTTATTTATTTGCATTATTTTTCTGTTACGGTCGCCCACTCCCATTACTATATAAACACCCAAGGAGTCAAAGCATGCAGGGCTGTGAACACCAACAAGCTCCACTGGAGGTAAGTCTGCAACGTGGTTGATTTCTTAATTGATAGTATATGGTAATAAATACTATTTAAAATAGAAATTTGCATTTATTTATTTATTTACATTATTGTGCGGCTCCGTCAGCCGACTCCCATTACTATATAAACACCCAAGGAGCCAAAGCATGCAGGGGTGTAAACACCAGCAAGCTCCACTGGAGGTAAGTCTGCAACGTGGTTGACTTCATAATGGATAGGTTATGGTAATAAATTCTATTTAAAATAGAAATTTGCATTTATTTATTTATTTGCATTATTGTGCTGTTCCGTCCCCCCACACTCATTACTATATAAACACCCAAGGAGTCAAAGCATGCAGGGCTGTAAACACCAGCGAGCTCCACTGGAGGTAAGTCTGCAACGTGGTTGACTTATTAATTGATAGTATATGGTAATAAATACTATTTTAAATATAAATTTGCATTTATTTATTTATTTGCATTATTGTGCTGTTCCGTCCGCCGACTCCCATTACTATATAAACACCCAAGGATCCAAAGCATGCAGGGCTGTAAATACCAACAATCTCCACTGGAGATGAGTCTGCAACGTGGTTGACCTATTTATTGATAGTATATGGTAATAAATACTATTTAAATTAGAAATTTGCATTTATTTATTTATTTGCATTATTGTGCTGTTCCGTCCGCCCACTCCCATTACTATATAAACACCCAAGGAGCCAAAGCATGCAGGGCTGTAAACACCAGCAATCTCCACTGGAGGTAAGTCTGCAACGTGGTTGACTTCTTAATTGATAGTATATGGTAATAAATACTATTTAAAATAGAAATTTGCATTTATTTATTTATTTGCATTATTGTGCTGTTCCGTCCACCCACTCCCATTACTATATAAACACCCAAGGAGCCAAAGCATTCAGGGCTGTAAACACCAGCAAGCTCCACTGGAGGTAAGTCTGCAACGTGGTTGACTTCTTAATTAATCATATATGGTAATAAATACTATTTAAAATAGAAATTTGCATTTATTTATTTATTTGCATTATTGTGCTGTTCCGTCCACCCACTCCCATTACTATATAAACACCCAAGGAGCCAAAGCATTCAGGGCTGTAAACACCAGCAAGCTCCACTGGAGGTAAGTCTGCAACGTGGTTGACTTCTTAATTAATCATATATGGTAATAAATACTATTTAAAATAGAAATTTGCATTTATTTATTTATTTGCATTATTGTGCTGTTCCGTCCACCCACTCCCATTACTATATAAACACCCAAGGAGCCAAAGCATGCAGGGCTGTAAACACCAGGAAGCTCCACTGGAGGTAAGTCTGCAACGTGGTTGACTTCTTAATTGATAGTATATGGTAATAAATACCATTTTAAATAGAAATTTGAATTTATTTATTTATTTGCATTATTGTGCTGTTCCGTCCGCCCACTCCCATTACTATATAAACACCCAAGGAGCCAAAGCATGCAGTGCTGTTAACACCAGCAAGCTCCACTGGAGGTAAGTCTGCAATGTTGTTGACTTCTTAATTGATAGTATATGGTAATAAATAGTATTTAAAATAGAAATTTGCATTTATTTATTTATTTGCATTATTGTGATGTTCCGTCCACCCACTCCCATTACTATATAAAAACCCAAGGAGCCAAAGCATGCAGGGCTGTGAACACCAACAAGCTCCACTGGAGGTCAGTCTGCAACGTGGTTGACTTCTTAATTGATAGTATATGGTAATAGATACAATTTAAAATAGAAATTTGCATTTTTTTTTTATTTGCATTATTGTGCTGTTTCGTCCGCCCACTCCCATTACTATATAAACACCCAAGGAGCCAAAACATGCGGGGCTGTGAACACCAACAAGCTCCACTGAAGGTCAGTCTGCAACGTGGTTGACTTCTTAATTGATAGTATATGGTAATAAATACTATTTAAACTAGAAATTTGCATTTATTTATTTATTTGCATTATTGTGCTGTTCCGTCCGCCCACTCCCATTATTATATAAACACCCAAGGATTCAAAGTATGCAGGGCTGTAAACACCAGCAAGCTCCACAGGAGGTAAGTCTGCAACGTGGTTGATTTCTTAATTGATAGTATATGGTAATAAATACTATTTAATATAGAAATTTGCATTCATTTATTTATTTGCATTATTGTGCTGTTCCGTCCGCCCACTCCCATTACTATATAAACACGCAAGGAGCCAAAGCATGCAGGGCTGTAAACACCAGCAAGCTGCACTGGAGGTAAGTCTGCAACGTGGTTGACTTCTTAATTGATAGTATATGGTAATAAACACTATTTAAATTGAAATTTGAATTTACTTATTTATTTGCATTATTTTTCTGTTACGTTCGCCCACTCCCATTACTATATAAACACCCAAGGAGTCAAAGCATGCAGGGGTGTAAACACCCGCAAGCTCCACTGGAGATGAGTCTGCAACGTGGTTGACCTATTTATTGATAGTATATGGTAATAAATACTATTTAAAATAGAAATTTGCATTTATTTATTTATTTGCATTATTGTGCTGTTCCGTCCCCCCACACTCATTACTATATAAACACCCAAGGAGTCAAAGCATGCAGGGCTGTAAACACCAGCGAGCTCCACTGGAGGTAAGTCTGCAACGTGGTTGACTTATTAATTGATAGTATATGGTAATAAATACTATTTTAAATAGAAATTTGCATTTATTTATTTATTTGCATTATTGTGCTGTTCCGTCCGCCGACTCCCATTACTATATAAACACCCAAGAATCCAAAGCATGCAGGGCTGTAAATACCAACAATCTCCACTGGAGATGAGTCTGCAACGTGGTTGACCTATTTATTGATAGTATATGGTAATAAATACTATTTAAATTAGAAATTTGCATTTATTTATTTATTTGCATTATTGTGCTGTTCCGTCCGCCCACTCCCATTACTATATAGACACCCAAGGAACCAAAGCATGCAGGGCTGTAAACACCAGCAATCTCCACTGGAGGTAAGTCTGCAACGTGGTTGACTTCTTAATTGATAGTATATGGTAATAAATACTATTTAAAATAATAATTGAAATTCCAGGTTGGAATAAATAATATAGTGAGGACAGTTACAACTCACCGCAAAGACGTGGCGACGAGATGCGACAGGCACATACAAAAGACACACACATACAACACATTCAGCTATCGGCCATGGCCTTCTTCAGAAATAGAGCACTCACGCAATCACACAGGCACACAACACAGTCATACAACCATCACCTCCGATTGCCACACTTCGAAGTGTGGCAATTGGAGGTGATGTTTGTATGACTGTGTTGTTTGCCTGTGTTATTGCGTGAGTGCTCTATTTCTGAAGAAGGCCATGGCAAATAAAGCACTCACGCAATCACACAGGCACCCAACACAGTCATACAACCATACCCCTGATTGCCACACTTTGAAGTGTGGCAATCGGAGGTGATGGTTGTATGACTGTGTAGTGTGCCTGTGTGATTGCGTAAGTGCTCTATTTCTGAAGAAGGCCATGGCCGATAGCTGAATGTGTTGTATGTACGTGTCTTTTGTATGTGCCTGTCGCATATCGTCACCAAGTCTTTGCGGTGAGTTGTAACTGTCCTAACTATATTATAAATACCATTTAAAATAGAAATTTGCTTTTATTTATTTGCATTATTGTGCTGTTCCGTCCGCCCACTCCCATTACTATATAAACACCCAAGGAGCCAAAGCATGCAGGGCTGTAAACACCAGGAAACTCCACTGGAGGTAAGTCTGCAACGTGGTTGACTTCTTAATTGATAGTATATGGTAATAAATACTATTTAAAATAGAAATTTGCATTTATTTATTTATTTGCATTATTGTGCCGTTCCGTCCGCCCACTCCCATTACTATATAAACACCCAAGGAGCCAAAGCATGCGGGGCGGTGAACACCAACAAGCTCCACAGGAGGTCAGTCTGTAGCGTGGTTGACTTCTTAATTGATAGTATATGGTAATAAATACAATTTAAAATAGAAATTTGCATTCATTTATTTATTTGCATTATTGTGCTGTTCCGTCCGCCCACTCCCATTACTATATAAACACCCAAGGAGTCAAAGCATGCAGTGATGTAAACATCAGCAAGCTCCACTGGAGGTAAGTCTGCAATGTGGTTGACTTCTTAGTTGATAGTATATGGTAATAAATACTATTTAAAATAGAAATTTGCATTTATTTATTTATTTGCATTATTGTGCTGTTCCGTCCCCCCACTCCCATTACTATATAAACACCCAAGGAGTCAAAACATGCAGGGCTGTAAACACCAGCAAGCTCCACTGGAGGTAAGTCTGCAACGTGGTTGTCTTCTTAATTGATAGTATGTGGTAATAAATACTATTTAAAATAGAAATTTGCATTTATTTATTTATTTGCAATATTGTGCTGTTCCGTCCGCCCACTCCCATTACTATATAAACACCCAAGGAGCCAAAGCATGCAGGGCTGTGAACACCAAAAAGCTTCACTGGAGTTCAGTCTGCAACGTTGTTGACTTCTTAATTGATAGTATATGGTAATAAATACTATTTAAAATAGAAAGTTGCATTTATTTATTTATATGCATTATTGTGCTGTTCCGTCCGCCCACTCCCATTACTATATAAACACCCAAGGAGCCAAAGCACGCAGGGCTATAAACACCAGCAAGCTCCACTGGAGGTATGTCTGCAACGTGGTTGACTTCTTTATTAATAGTATATGGTAATAAATACTATTTAAAATAGAAATTTGCATTTATTTATTTATTTGCATTATTGTGCTGTTCCGTCCACCCACTCCCATTACTATATAAACACCCAAGGAGCAAAACCATGCAGGGCTGTAAACACCAGCAAGCTCCACTGGAGGTAAGTCTGCAACGTGGTTGACTTCTTAATTGATAGTATATGGTAATAAATACCATTTTAAATAGAAATTTTAATTTATTTATTTATTTGCATTATTGTGCTGTTCCGTCCGCCCACTCCCATTACTATATTAACACCCAAGGAGCCAAAGCATGCAGGGCTGTAAACACCAGCAACCTCCACTGGAGGTAAGTCTGCAATGTGGTTGACTTCTTAATTCATAGTATATGGTAATAAATACTATTTAAAATAGAAATTTGCATTTATTTATTTATTTGCATTATTGTGATGTTCCGTCCACCCACTCCCATTACTATATAAAAACCCAAATAGCCAAATCATGTAGGGCTGTGAACACCAACAAGCTCCACTGGAGGTCAGTCTGCAACGTGGTTGACTTCTTAATTGATAGTATATGGTAATAAATACTATTTAAAATAGAAATTTGCATTCATTTATTTATTTGCATTATTGTGCTGTTCCGTCCAGCCACTCCCATTACTATATAAACACCCAAGGAACCAAAGCATGCAGGGCTGTAAACACCAACAAGCTCCACTGGAAGTAAGTCTGCAACGTGGTTGACTTCTTAATTGATAGTATATGGTAATAAATACTATTTAAAATAGAAATTTGCATTTTTTAATTATTTGCATTATTGTGCTGTTCCGTCCGCCCACTCCCATTCCTATATAAACACCCAAGGAGCCAAAGCATGCAGGGATGTAAACACCAACAAGCTCCACTGGAGGTAAGTCTGCAACGTGGTTGACTTTTTAATTGATAGTATATGGTAATAAATTCTATTTAATATAGAAATTTGCATTTATTTATTTATTTGCATTATTGTGCTGTTCCTTCTGCCCACTCCCATTACTATATAAACACCCACAGAGTCAATTCATTCAGGGCTGTAAACACCAGCAAACTCCACTGGAGGTAAGTCTGCAACGTGGTTGACTTCTTAATTGATACTATATGGTAATAAATACTATTTAAAGTAGAAATTTGCATTTATTTATTTATTTGCATTATTGTGCTGTTCCGTCCGCCCACTCCCATTACTATATAAACACCCAAGGAGTCAAAGCAAGCGGGGCTGTAAACACCAGCAAGCTCCACTGGAGGTAAGTCTACAACGTGGTTGACTTCTTAATTGATAGTAGATGGTAATAAATACTATTTAAAATAGAAATTTGCATTTATTTATTTATTTGCATTATTGTGCTGTTCCGTCCACCCACACCCATTACTATATAAACACCCAAGGAGCAAAAGCATGCAGGGCTGTAAACACGAGCAAGCTCCACTGGAGGTATGTCTGCAATGTGGTTGACCTCTTAATTGATAGTATATGGTACTAAATACTATATAAAACAGAAATTTTGCATTAATTTATTTTTTTGCATTATTGTGCTGTTCCGTCCACCCACACCCATTACTATATAAACACCTAAGGAGCAAAAGCATGCAGGGCTGTAAACACCAGCAAGCTCCACTTGAGGTAAGTCTGCAACGTGGTTGACCTATTAATTGATTGTATATGGTAATAAATACTATTTAAAATAGAAATTTGCATTTATTTATTTATTTGCATTATTGTGCTGTTCCGTCCGCCCACTCCCATTACTATATAAACACCCAAGGAGCCAAAGCATGCAGGGTTTGTGAACACCAACAAGCTCCACTGGAGGTCAGTCTGCAACGTGGTTGACTTCTTAATTGATAGTACATGGTAATAAATACTATTTAAAATAGAAATTTGCATTTATTTATTTATTTGCATTATTGTGCTGTTCCGTCCGCCCACTCCTATTACTATATAAACCCTCAAGGAGCCAAAGCTTGCAGGGCTGTAAACACCAGCATGCTGCACTGGAGGTAAGTCTGAAACGTGGTTGACTTCTTAATTGATAGTATATGGTAATAAATACTATTTAAAATAGAAATTTGCATTTATTTATTTATTTGCATTATTGTGCTGTTCCGTCCACCCACTCCCATTACTATATAAACACCCAAGGAGTCAAAGCATGCGGGGCTGTAAACACCAGCAAGCTCCACTGGAGGTAAGTCTGCAATGTGGTTGACTTCTTAATTGATAGTATATGGTAATAAATACTATTTAAAAAGAAATTTGCATTTATTTATTTATTTGCATTATTGTGATGTTCCGTCCGCCCACTCCCATTACTATATAAACACCCAAGGAGCCAAAGCAAGCAGGGCTGTAAACACCAGCAAGCTCGACTGGAGGTAAGTCTGCAACGTGGTTGACTTCTTAATTGATAGTATATGGTAATAAATACTATTTAAAATAGAATTTTGCATTTATTTGCATTATTGTGCTGTTCCGTCCGCCGACTCCCATTACTATATAAACACCCAAGGAGCCAAAGCATGCAGGGCTGTAAACACAAGCAAGCTCCACTGGAGTTAAGTCTGCAACATGGTAGACTTCTTAATTAATAGTATATGGTAATAAATACTATTTAAACTAGAAATTTGCATTTATTTATTTATTTGAATTATTGTGCTGTTCCGTCCGCCCACTTCCATTACTATATAAGCACCCAAGGAGTCAAACCATTCAGGGCTGTAAACACCAGCAAGTTGCACTGGAGGTAAGTCTGCAAAGTGGTTGTCTTGTTAATTGATAGTATATGGTAATAAATACTATTTAATATAATAATTGAAAGTCCAGGTTGGAATAAATAATATAGTGAGGACAGTTACAACTCACCGCAAAGACGTGGCGACGAAATGCGACAGGCAAATACAAAAGACACACACATACAACACATTCAGCTATCGGCCATGGCTTTCTTCAGAAATAGAGCACTCACCCAATTACACAGGCACACAACACAGTCATACAACCATCAGCTTCGATTGCCACACTTCGAAGTGTGGCAATCGGAGGTGATGGTTGTATGACTGTGTTGTGTGCCTGTGTGATTGCGTGAGTGCTCTATTTCTGAAGAAGGCCATGGCAAATAGAGCACTCACGCAATCACCAGGCACACAACACAGTCATACAACCATCACCTCCGATTGCCACACTTCGAAGTGTGATGGTTGTATGACTGTGTTGTGTGACTGTGTGATTGCGTGAGTGCTCTATTTCTGAAGAAGGTCATGGAAAATAGAGCACTCACCCAATCACCAGGCACACAACACAGTCATACAACCACCACCTCCGATTGCCACACTTCGAAGTGTGGCAATCGGAGGTGATGGTTGTATGACTGTGTTGTGTGCCTGTGTGATTGCGTGAGTGCTCTATTTCTGAAGAAGGCCATGGCCGATAGCTGAATGTGTTGTATGTGTGTGTCTTTTGTATTTGCCTGTCGCATCTCGTCGCCACGTCTTTGCAGTGAGTTGTAACTGTCCTAACTATATTATAAATACTATTTAAAATAGAAATTTGCATTTATGTATTTATTTGCATTATTGTGCTGTTCTGTCCGCCCACCCCCATTACTATATAAACACCCAAGGACCAAAGCATGCAGGGCTGTAAACACCAGCAAGCTCCACTGGAGGTAAGTCTGCAACGTGATTGACTTCTTAATTGATAGTATATGGTAATAAATACTATTTAAAATAGAAATTTGCATTTATTTATTTATTTGCATTATTGTGCTGTTCCGTCCGCCCACTCGAATTACTATATAAACACCCAAGGAGTCAAAGCATGCAGGGCTGTAAACAAAATCAAACTCCACTGGAGGTAAGTCTGCAACGTGGTTGACTTCTTACTTGATAGTATATGGTAATAAATATTATTTAAAATAGAAATTTGCATTTATTTATTTATTTGCATTATTGTGCTGTTCCGTCCGCCCACTCCCATTACTATATAAACACACAAGGAGCCAAAGCATGCGGGGCTGTGAACACCAACAAGCTCCACTGGAGGCCAGTCTGCAACGTGGTTGACTTCTTAATTGATAGTATATGGTAATAAATACTATTTAAAATAGAAATTTGCATTTATTTATTTATTTGCATTATTGTGCTGTTCCGTCCGCTCACTCACATTATTATATAAACACCCAAGGAGTCAAAGCATGCAGGGCTGTAAACACCAGCAAGCTCCACTGGAGGTAAGTCTGCAACGTGGTTGACTTCTTACTTGATAGTATATGGTAATAAATATTATTTAAAATAGAAATTTGCATTTATTTATTTATTTGCATTATTGTGCTGTTTCGTCCGCCCACTCCCATTACTATATAAAAACCCATGGAGCCAAAGCATGCAGGGCTGTAATCACCAGCAAACTCCACTGGAGGTAAGTCTGCAACGTGGTTGACTTCTTACTTTATAGTGTATGGTAATAAATACTATTTAAAATAGAAATTTGCATTTATTTATTTATTTGCATTATTGTGCTGTTCTGTCCGCCCACTCCCATTACTATATAAACACACAAGGAGCCAAAACATGCGGGGCTGTGAACACCAACAAGCTCCACTGAAGGTCAGTCTGCAACGTGGTTGACTTATTAATTGATAGTATATGGTAATAAATACTATTTAAAATAGAAATTTGCATTTATTTATTTATTTGCATTATTGTGCTGTTCCGTCGGCCCACTCGCATTACTATATAAACACCCACGGAGTCAATTCATTCAGGGCTGTAAACACCAGCAAACTCCACTGGAGGTAAGTCTGCAATGTGGTTGACTTCTTAATTGATACTATATGGTAATAAATACTATTTAAAGTAGAAATTTGCATTTATTTATTTATTTGCATTATTGTGCTGTTCCGACCGCCCACTCCCATTACTATAAAAACACCCAAGGAGCCAAAGCATGCGGGGCTGTGAACACCAACAAGCTCCACTGGTGGTCAGTCTGCAACGTGGTTGACTTCTTAATTGATAGTATATGGTAATAAATACTATTTAAAATAGAAAATTGCATTTATTTATTTATTTGCATTATTGTGCTGTTCCGTCCGCCCACTCCCATTACTATATAAACACCCAAGGAGCCAAAGCATGCAGGGCTGTAAACACGAGCAAGCTCCACTGGAGGTATGTCTGCAATGTGGTTGACCTCTTAATTGATAGTATATGGTACTAAATACTATATAAAATAGAAATTTTGCATTTATTTATTTTTTTGCATTATTGTGCTGTTCCGTCCACCCACACCCATTACTATATAAACACCCAAGGAGCAAAAGCATGCAGGGCTGTAAACACCAGCAAGCTCCACTTGAGGTAAGTCTGCAACGTGGTTGACCTATTAATTGATTGTATATGGTAATAAATACTATTTAAACTAGAAATTTGCATTTATTTATTTATTTGCATTATTGTGCTTTTTTGTCCTCCCACTCCCATTACTATATAAACACCCAAGGAGCCAAAGCATGCAGGGCTGTAAACACCAGCAAGCTCCACTGGAGGTAGGTCTGCAACGTGGTTGACCTCTTAATTGATTGTATATGGTACTAAATACTATTTAAAATAGAAATTTGCATTTATTTATTTATTTGCGTAATTGTGCTGTTCCGTCCGCCGACTCCCATTACTATATAAACACCCAAGGAGCCAAAGCATGCAGGGCTGTAAACACAAGCAAGCTCCACTGGAGTTAAGTCTGCAACATGGTAGACTTCTTAATTAATAGTATATGGTAATAAATACTATTTAAAATAGAAATTTGCATTTATTTATTTATTTGAATTATTGTGCTGTTCCGTCCGCCCACTTCCATTACTATATAAGCACCCAAGGAGTCAAACCATGCAGGGCTGTAAACACGAGCAAGTTCCACTGGAGGTAAGTATGCAACGGGGGTGACTTCTTAATTGATAGTATATGGTAATAAATACTATTTAAAATAGAAATTTGCATTTATTTATTTATTTGCATTATTGTGCTGTTCCGTCCGCTCACTCCCATTATTATATAAACACCCAAGGAGTCAAAGCATGCAGGGCTGTAAACACCAGCAAGCTCCACTGAAGGTAAGTCTGCAACGTGGTTGACTTCTTAATTGATAGTATATGGTAATAAATTCTATTTAACATAGAAATTTGCATTTATTTATTTGTTTGCATTATTGTGCTGTTCCGTCCGCCCACTCCCATTACTATATAAACGCCCAAATAGTCAATTCATGCAGGGCTGTAAACACCAGCAATCTCCACTGGAGGTAAGTCACCAACGTGGTTGACTTCTTAATTGATAGTATAGGGTAATAAATACTATTTAAAGTAGAAATTTGCATTTATTTATTTATTTGCATTATTGTGCTGTTCCGTCCGCCCACTCCCATTACTATATAAACACCGAAGGAGCCAAAGCATGCAGGGCTGTGAACACCACCAAAATTTACTGGAGGTCAGTCTGCAACGTGGTTGACTTCTTAGTTGATAGTATATGGTAATAAATACTATTTAAAATAGAAATTTGCATTTATTTATTTATTTGCATTATTGTGCTGTTCCGTCCGCCCACTCGAATTACTATATTAACACCCAAGGAGCCAAAGCATGCAGGGCTGTAAACAAAATCAAACTCCACTGGAGGTAAGTCTGCAACGTGGTTGACTTCTTACTTGATAGTATATGGTAATAAATATTATTTAAAATAGAAATTTGCATTTATTTATTTATTTGCATTATTGTGCTGTTCCGTCCGCCCACTCCCATTACTATATAAACACACAAGGAGCCAAAGCATGCAGGGCTGTAAACACCAGCAGGCTCCACTGGAGGTAAGTCTGCAACGTGGTTGACTTCTTACTTGATAGTATATGGTAATAAATATTATTTAAAATAGAAATTTGCATTTATTTATTTATTTGCATTATTGTGCTGTTCCCTCCGCTCACTCCCATTACTATATAAAAACCCATGGAGCCAAAACATGCAGGGCTGTAATCACCAGCAAACTCCACTGGAGGTAAGTCTGCAACGTGGTTGACTTCTTACTTTATAGTGTATGGTAATAAATACTATTTAAAATAGAAATTTGCATTTATTTATTTATTTGCATTATTGTGCTGTTCTGTCCGCCCACTCCCATTACTATATAAACACACAAGGAGCCAAAACATGCGGGGCTGTGAACACCAACAAGCTCCACTGAAGTCAGTCTGCAACGTGGTTGACTTATTAATTGATAGTATATGGTAATAAATACTATTTAAAATAGAAATTTGCATTTATTTATTTATTTGCATTATTGTGCTGTTCCGTCGGCCCACTCGCATTACTATATAAACACCCACGGAGTCAATTCATTCAGGGCTGTAAACACCAGCAAACTCCACTGGAGGTAAGTCTGCAATGTGGTTGACTTCTTAATTGATACTATATGGTAATAAATACTATTTAAAGTAGAAATTTGCATTTATTTATTTATTTGCATTATTGTGCTGTTCCGACCGCCCACTCCCATTACTATAAAAACACCCAAGGAGCCAAAGCATGCGGGGCTGTGAACACCAACAAGCTCCACTGGTGGTCAGTCTGCAACGTGGTTGACTTCTTAATTGATAGTATATGGTAATAAATACTATTTAAAATAGAAAATTGCATTTATTTATTTATTTGCATTATTGTGCTGTTCCGTCCGCCCACTCCCATTACTATATAAACACCCAAGGAGTCAAAGCATGCAGGGCTGTAAACACCAGCAAGCTCCACTGGAGATAAGTCTGCAACGTGGTTGACTTCTTAATTGATAGTATATGGTAATAAATACTATTTAAAATAGAAATTTGCATTTATTTATTTATTTGCATTATTGTGCTGTTCCGTCCACCCACACCCATTACTATATAAACACCCAAGGAGCAAAAGCATGCAGGGCTGTAAACACCAACAAGCTCCACTGGTGGTCAGTCTGCAACGTGGTTGACTTCTTAATTGATAGTATATGGTAATAAATACTATTTAAAATAGAAAATTGCATTTATTTATTTATTTGCATTATTGTGCTGTTCCGTCCGCCCACTCCCATTACTATATAAACACCCAAGGAGCCAAAGCATGCAGGGCTGTAAACACGAGCAAGCTCCACTGGAGGTATGTCTGCAATGTGGTTGACCTCTTAATTGATAGTATATGGTACTAAATACTATATAAAATAGAAATTTTGCATTTATTTATTTTTTTGCATTATTGTGCTGTTCCGTCCACCCACACCCATTACTATATAAACACCCAAGGAGCAAAAGCATGCAGGGCTGTAAACACCAGCAAGCTCCACTTGAGGTAAGTCTGCAACGTGGTTGACCTATTAATTGATTGTATATGGTAATAAATACTATTTAAACTAGAAATTTGCATTTATTTATTTATTTGCATTATTGTGCTTTTTTGTCCTCCCACTCCCATTACTATATAAACACCCAAGGAGCCAAAGCATGCAGGGCTGTAAACACCAGCAAGCTCCACTGGAGGTAGGTCTGCAACGTGGTTGACCTCTTAATTGATTGTATATGGTACTAAATACTATTTAAAATAGAAATTTGCATTTATTTATTTATTTGCGTAATTGTGCTGTTCCGTCCGCCGACTCCCATTACTATATAAACACCCAAGGAGCCAAAGCATGCAGGGCTGTAAACACAAGCAAGCTCCACTGGAGTTAAGTCTGCAACATGGTAGACTTCTTAATTAATAGTATATGGTAATAAATACTATTTAAAATAGAAATTTGCATTTATTTATTTATTTGAATTATTGTGCTGTTCCGTCCGCCCACTTCCATTACTATATAAGCACCCAAGGAGTCAAACCATGCAGGGCTGTAAACACGAGCAAGTTCCACTGGAGGTAAGTATGCAACGGGGGTGACTTCTTAATTGATAGTATATGGTAATAAATACTATTTAAAATAGAAATTTGCATTTATTTATTTATTTGCATTATTGTGCTGTTCCGTCCGCTCACTCCCATTATTATATAAACACCCAAGGAGTCAAAGCATGCAGGGCTGTAAACACCAGCAAGCTCCACTGAAGGTAAGTCTGCAACGTGGTTGACTTCTTAATTGATAGTATATGGTAATAAATTCTATTTAACATAGAAATTTGCATTTATTTATTTGTTTGCATTATTGTGCTGTTCCGTCCGCCCACTCCCATTACTATATAAACGCCCAAATAGTCAATTCATGCAGGGCTGTAAACACCAGCAATCTCCACTGGAGGTAAGTCACCAACGTGGTTGACTTCTTAATTGATAGTATAGGGTAATAAATACTATTTAAAGTAGAAATTTGCATTTATTTATTTATTTGCATTATTGTGCTGTTCCGTCCGCCCACTCCCATTACTATATAAACACCGAAGGAGCCAAAGCATGCAGGGCTGTGAACACCACCAAAATTTACTGGAGGTCAGTCTGCAACGTGGTTGACTTCTTAGTTGATAGTATATGGTAATAAATACTATTTAAAATAGAAATTTGCATTTATTTATTTATTTGCATTATTGTGCTGTTCCGTCCGCCCACTCGAATTACTATATTAACACCCAAGGAGCCAAAGCATGCAGGGCTGTAAACAAAATCAAACTCCACTGGAGGTAAGTCTGCAACGTGGTTGACTTCTTACTTGATAGTATATGGTAATAAATATTATTTAAAATAGAAATTTGCATTTATTTATTTATTTGCATTATTGTGCTGTTCCGTCCGCCCACTCCCATTACTATATAAACACACAAGGAGCCAAAGCATGCGGGGCTGTGAACACCAACAAGCTCCACTGGAGGTCAGTCTGCAACGTGGTTGACTTCTTAATTGATAGTATATGGTAATAAATACTATTTAAAATAGAAATTTGCATTTATTTATTTATTTGCATTATTGTGCTGTTCCCTCCGCTCACTCCCATTATTATATAAACACCCAAGGAGTCAAAGCATGCAGGGCTGTAAACACCAGCAGGCTCCACTGGAGGTAAGTCTGCAACGTGGTTGACTTCTTACTTGATAGTATATGGTAATAAATATTATTTAAAATAGAAATTTGCATTTATTTATTTATTTGCATTATTGTGCTGTTTCGTCCGCCCACTCCCATTACTATATAAAAACCCATGGAGCCAAAACATGCAGGGCTGTAATCACCAGCAAACTCCACTGGAGGTAAGTCTGCAACGTGGTTTACTTCTTACTTTATGGTATATGGTAATAAATACTATTTAAAATAGAAATTTGCATTTATTTATTTATTTGCATTATTGTGCTGTTCCGTCCGCCCACTCCCATTACTATATAAACACCCAAGGAGCCAAAACATGCGGGGCTGTGAACACCAACAAGCTCCACTGAAGGTCAGTCTGCAACGTGGTTGACTTATTAATTGATAGTATATGGTAATAAATACTATTTAAAATAGAAATTTGCATTTATTTATTTATTTGCATTATTGTGCTGTTCCGTCGGCCCACTCGCATTACTATATAAACACCCACGGAGTCAATTCATTCAGGGCTGTAAACACCAGCAAACTCCACTGGAGGTAAGTCTGCAACGTGGTTGACTTCTTAATTGATACTATATGGTAATAAATACTATTTAAAGTAGAAATTTGCATTTATTTATTTATTTGCATTATTGTGCTGTTCCGTCCGCCCACTCCCATTACTATAAAAACACCCAAGGAGCCAAAGCATGCGGGGCTGTGAACACCAACAAGCTCCACTGGTGGTCAGTCTGCAACGTGTTTGACTTCTTAATTGATAGTATATGGTAATAAATACTATTTAAAATAGAAAATTGCATTTATTTATTTATTTGCATTATTGTGCTGTTCCGTCCGCCCACTCCCATTACTATATAAACACCCAAGGAGTCAAAGCATGCAGGGCTGTAAACACCAGCAAGCTCCACTGGAGATAAGTCTGCAACGTGGTTGACTTCTTAATTGATAGTATATGGTAATAGATACTATTTAAAATAGAAATTTGCATTTATTTATTTATTTGCATTATTGTGCTGTTCCGTCCCCCACTCCCATTACTATATAAACACCCAAGGTGTCAAAGCAGGCGGGGCTGTAAACACCAGCAAGCTCCACTGGAGGTAAGTCTACAACGTGGTTGACTTCTTAATTGATAGTATATGGTAATAAATACTATTTAAAATAGAAATTTGCATTTATTTATTTATTTGCATTATTGTGCTGTTCCGTCCACCCACACCCATTACTATATAAACACCCAAGGAGCAAAAGCATGCAGGGCTGTAAACACCAACAAGCTCCACTGGAGATAAGTCTGCAACGTGTTTGACTTCTTAATTGATAGTATACGGTAATAAATACTATTTAAAATAGAAATTTGCATTTATTTATCTATTTGAATTATTGTGCTGTTCCGTCCTCCCACTCCCATTACTATATAAACACACAAGGAGCCAAAGCATGCAGGGCTGTAAACACGAGCAAGCTCCACTGGAGGTATGTCTGCAATGTGGTTGACCTCTTAATTGATAGTATATGGTACTAAATACTATATAAAACAGAAATTTTGCATTTATTTATTTTTTTGCATTATTGTGCTGTTCCGTCCACCCACACCCATTACTATATAAACACCCAAGGAGCAAAAGCATGCAGGGCTGTAAACACCAGCAAGCTCCACTTGAGGTAAGTCTGCAACGTGGTTGACCTATTAATTGATTGTATATGGTAATAAATACTATTTAAAATAGAAATTTGCATTTATTTATTTATTTGCATTATTGTGCTGTTTTGTCCTCCCACTCCCATTACTATATAAACACCCAAGGAACCAAAGCATGCAGGGCTGTAAACACCAGCAAGCTCCACTGGAGGTAGGTCTGCAACGTGGGTGACCTCTTAATTGATTGTATATGGTACTAAATACTATTTAAAATAGAAATTTGCATTTATTTATTTATTTGCGTAATTGTGCTGTACCGTCCGCCCACTCCCATTACTATATAAACACCCAAGGAGCCAAAGCATGCAGGGTTTGTGAACACCAACAAGCTCCACTGGAGGTCAGTCTGCAACGTGGTTGACTTCTTAATTGATAGTACATGGTAATAAATACTATTTAAAATAGAAATTTGCATTTATTTATTTATTTGCATTATTGTGCTGTTCCGTCCGCCCACTCCCATTACTATATAAACCTTCAAGGAGCCAAAGCTTGCAGGGCTGTAATCACCAGCAAGCTGCACTGGAGGTAAGTCTGAAACGTGGTTGACTTCTTAATTGATAGTATATGGTAATAAATACTATTTAAAATAGAAATTTGCATTTATTTATTTATTTGCATTATTGTGCTGTTCCGTCCACCCACTCCCATTACTATATAAACACCCAAGGAGTCAAAGCATGCGGGGCTGTAAACACCAGCAAGCTCGACTGGAGGTAAGTCTGCAACGTGGTTGACTTCTTAATTGATAGTATATGGTAATAAATACTATTTAAAATAGAATTTTGCATTTATTTGCATTATTGTGCTGTTCCGTCCGCCGACTCCCATTACTATATAAACACCCAAGGAGCCAAAGCATGCAGGGCTGTAAACACAAGCAAGCTCCACTGGAGTTAAGTCTGCAACATGGTAGACTTCTTAATTAATAGTATATGGTAATAAATACTATTTAAACTAGAAATTTGCATTTATTTATTTATTTGAATTATTGTGCTGTTCCGTCCGCCCACTTCCATTACTATATAAGCACCCAAGGAGTCAAACCATTCAGGGCTGTAAACACCAGCAAGTTGCACTGGAGGTAAGTCTGCAAAGTGGTTGTCTTGTTAATTGATAGTATATGGTAATAAATACTATTTAATATAATAATTGAAAGTCCAGGTTGGAATAAATAATATAGTGAGGACAGTTACAACTCACCGCAAAGACGTGGCGACGAAATGCGACAGGCAAATACAAAAGACACACACATACAACACATTCAGCTATCGGCCATGGCTTTCTTCAGAAATAGAGCACTCACCCAATTACACAGGCACACAACACAGTCATACAACCATCAGCTTCGATTGCCACACTTCGAAGTGTGGCAATCGGAGGTGATGGTTGTATGACTGTGTTGTGTGCCTGTGTGATTGCGTGAGTGCTCTATTTCTGAAGAAGGCCATGGCAAATAGAGCACTCACGCAATCACCAGGCACACAACACAGTCATACAACCATCACCTCCGATTGCCACACTTCGAAGTGTGATGGTTGTATGACTGTGTTGTGTGACTGTGTGATTGCGTGAGTGCTCTATTTCTGAAGAAGGTCATGGAAAATAGAGCACTCACCCAATCACCAGGCACACAACACAGTCATACAACCACCACCTCCGATTGCCACACTTCGAAGTGTGGCAATCGGAGGTGATGGTTGTATGACTGTGTTGTGTGCCTGTGTGATTGCGTGAGTGCTCTATTTCTGAAGAAGGCCATGGCCGATAGCTGAATGTGTTGTATGTGTGTGTCTTTTGTATTTGCCTGTCGCATCTCGTCGCCACGTCTTTGCAGTGAGTTGTAACTGTCCTAACTATATTATAAATACTATTTAAAATAGAAATTTGCATTTATGTATTTATTTGCATTATTGTGCTGTTCTGTCCGCCCACCCCCATTACTATATAAACACCCAAGGACCAAAGCATGCAGGGCTGTAAACACCAGCAAGCTCCACTGGAGGTAAGTCTGCAACGTGATTGACTTCTTAATTGATAGTATATGGTAATAAATACTATTTAAAATAGAAATTTGCATTTATTTATTTATTTGCATTATTGTGCTGTTCCGTCCGCCCACTCGAATTACTATATAAACACCCAAGGAGTCAAAGCATGCAGGGCTGTAAACAAAATCAAACTCCACTGGAGGTAAGTCTGCAACGTGGTTGACTTCTTACTTGATAGTATATGGTAATAAATATTATTTAAAATAGAAATTTGCATTTATTTATTTATTTGCATTATTGTGCTGTTCCGTCCGCCCACTCCCATTACTATATAAACACACAAGGAGCCAAAGCATGCGGGGCTGTGAACACCAACAAGCTCCACTGGAGGCCAGTCTGCAACGTGGTTGACTTCTTAATTGATAGTATATGGTAATAAATACTATTTAAAATAGAAATTTGCATTTATTTATTTATTTGCATTATTGTGCTGTTCCGTCCGCTCACTCACATTATTATATAAACACCCAAGGAGTCAAAGCATGCAGGGCTGTAAACACCAGCAAGCTCCACTGGAGGTAAGTCTGCAACGTGGTTGACTTCTTACTTGATAGTATATGGTAATAAATATTATTTAAAATAGAAATTTGCATTTATTTATTTATTTGCATTATTGTGCTGTTTCGTCCGCCACTCCCATTACTATATAAAAACCCATGGAGCCAAAGCATGCAGGGCTGTAATCACCAGCAAACTCCACTGGAGGTAAGTCTGCAACGTGGTTGACTTCTTACTTTATAGTGTATGGTAATAAATACTATTTAAAATAGAAATTTGCATTTATTTATTTATTTGCATTATTGTGCTGTTCTGTCCGCCCACTCCCATTACTATATAAACACACAAGGAGCCAAAACATGCGGGGCTGTGAACACCAACAAGCTCCACTGAAGGTCAGTCTGCAACGTGGTTGACTTATTAATTGATAGTATATGGTAATAAATACTATTTAAAATAGAAATTTGCATTTATTTATTTATTTGCATTATTGTGCTGTTCCGTCGGCCCACTCGCATTACTATATAAACACCCACGGAGTCAATTCATTCAGGGCTGTAAACACCAGCAAACTCCACTGGAGGTAAGTCTGCAACGTGGTTGACTTCTTAATTGATACTATATGGTAATAAATACTATTTAAAGTAGAAATTTGCATTTAATTATTTATTTGCATTATTGTGCTGTTCCGACCGCCCACTCCCATTACTATAAAAACACCCAAGGAGCCAAAGCATGCGGGGCTGTGAACACCAACAAGCTCCACTGGTGGTCAGTCTGCAACGTGGTTGACTTCTTAATTGATAGTATATGGTAATAAATACTATTTAAAATAGAAAATTGCATTTATTTATTTATTTGCATTATTGTGCTGTTCCGTCCGCCCACTCCCATTACTATATAAACACCCAAGGAGTCAAAGCATGCAGGGCTGTAAACACCAGCAAGCTCCACTGGAGATAAGTCTGCAACGTGGTTGACTTCTTAATTGATAGTATATGGTAATAAATACTATTTAAAATAGAAATTTGCATTTATTTATTTATTTGCATTATTGTGCTGTTCCGTCCACCCACACCCATTACTATATAAACACCCAAGGAGCAAAAGCATGCAGGGCTGTAAACACCAACAAGCTCCACTGGTGGTCAGTCTGCAACGTGGTTGACTTCTTAATTGATAGTATATGGTAATAAATACTATTTAAAATAGAAAATTGCATTTATTTATTTATTTGCATTATTGTGCTGTTCCGTCCGCCCACTCCCATTACTATATAAACACCCAAGGAGCCAAAGCATGCAGGGCTGTAAACACGAGCAAGCTCCACTGGAGGTATGTCTGCAATGTGGTTGACCTCTTAATTGATAGTATATGGTACTAAATACTATATAAAATAGAAATTTTGCATTTATTTATTTTTTTGCATTATTGTGCTGTTCCGTCCACCCACACCCATTACTATATAAACACCCAAGGAGCAAAAGCATGCAGGGCTGTAAACACCAGCAAGCTCCACTTGAGGTAAGTCTGCAACGTGGTTGACCTATTAATTGTTTGTATATGGTAATAAATACTATTTAAACTAGAAATTTGCATTTATTTATTTATTTGCATTATTGTGCTTTTTTGTCCTCCCACTCCCATTACTATATAAACACCCAAGGAGCCAAAGCATGCAGGGCTGTAAACACCAGCAAGCTCCACTGGAGGTAGGTCTGCAACGTGGTTGACCTCTTAATTGATTGTATATGGTACTAAATACTATTTAAAATAGAAATTTGCATTTATTTATTTATTTGCGTAATTGTGCTGTTCCGTCCGCCGACTCCCATTACTATATAAACACCCAAGGAGCCAAAGCATGCAGGGCTGTAAACACAAGCAAGCTCCACTGGAGTTAAGTCTGCAACATGGTAGACTTCTTAATTAATAGTATATGGTAATAAATACTATTTAAAATAGAAATTTGCATTTATTTATTTATTTGAATTATTGTGCTGTTCCGTCCGCCCACTTCCATTACTATATAAGCACCCAAGGAGTCAAACCATGCAGGGCTGTAAACACGAGCAAGTTCCACTGGAGGTAAGTATGCAACGGGGGTGACTTCTTAATTGATAGTATATGGTAATAAATACTATTTAAAATAGAAATTTGCATTTATTTATTTATTTGCATTATTGTGCTGTTCCGTCCGCTCACTCCCATTATTATATAAACACCCAAGGAGTCAAAGCATGCAGGGCTGTAAACACCAGCAAGCTCCACTGAAGGTAAGTCTGCAACGTGGTTGACTTCTTAATTGATAGTATATGGTAATAAATTCTATTTAACATAGAAATTTGCATTTATTTATTTGTTTGCATTATTGTGCTGTTCCGTCCGCCCACTCCCATTACTATATAAACGCCCAAATAGTCAATTCATGCAGGGCTGTAAACACCAGCAATCTCCACTGGAGGTAAGTCACCAACGTGGTTGACTTCTTAATTGATAGTATATGGTAATAAATACTATTTAAAGTAGAAATTTGCATTTATTTATTTATTTGCATTATTGTGCTGTTCCGTCCGCCCACTCCCATTACTATATAAACACCGAAGGAGCCAAAGCATGCAGGGCTGTGAACACCACCAAAATTTACTGGAGGTCAGTCTGCAACGTGGTTGACTTCTTAGTTGATAGTATATGGTAATAAATACTATTTAAAATAGAAATTTGCATTTATTTATTTATTTGCATTATTGTGCTGTTCCGTCCGCCCACTCGAATTACTATATTAACACCCAAGGAGCCAAAGCATGCAGGGCTGTAAACAAAATCAATCTCCACTGGAGGTAAGTCTGCAACGTGGTTGACTTCTTACTTGATAGTATATGGTAATAAATATTATTTAAAATAGAAATTTGCATTTATTTATTTATTTGCATTATTGTGCTGTTCCGTCCGCCCACTCCCATTACTATATAAACACACAAGGAGCCAAAGCATGCGGGGCTGTGAACACCAACAAGCTCCACTGGAGGTCAGTCTGCAACGTGGTTGACTTCTTAATTGATAGTATATGGTAATAAATACTATTTAAAATAGAAATTTGCATTTATTTATTTATTTGCATTATTGTGCTGTTCCCTCCGCTCACTCCCATTATTATATAAACACCCAAGGAGTCAAAGCATGCAGGGCTGTAAACACCAGCAAGCTCCACTGGAGGTAAGTCTGCAACGTGGTTGACTTCTTACTTGATAGTATATGGTAATAAATATTATTTAAAATAGAAATTTGCATTTATTTATTTATTTGCATTATTGTGCTGTTTCGTCCGCCCACTCCCATTACTATATAAAAACCCATGGAGCCAAAACATGCAGGGCTGTAATCACCAGCAAACTCCACTGGAGGTAAGTCTGCAACGTGGTTTACTTCTTACTTTATGGTATATGGTAATAAATACTATTTAAAATAGAAATTTGCATTTATTTATTTATTTGCATTATTGTGCTGTTCCGTCCGCCCACTCCCATTACTATATAAACACCCAAGGAGCCAAAACATGCGGGGCTGTGAACACCAACAAGCTCCACTGAAGGTCAGTCTGCAACGTGGTTGACTTATTAATTGATAGTATATGGTAATAAATACTATTTAAAATAGAAATTTGCATTTATTTATTTATTTGCATTATTGTGCTGTTCCGTCGGCCCACTCGCATTACTATATAAACACCCACGGAGTCAATTCATTCAGGGCTGTAAACACCAGCAAACTCCACTGGAGGTAAGTCTGCAACGTGGTTGACTTCTTAATTGATACTATATGGTAATAAATACTATTTAAAGTAGAAATTTGCATTTATTTATTTATTTGCATTATTGTGCTGTTCCGTCCGCCCACTCCCATTACTATAAAAACACCCAAGGAGCCAAAGCATGCGGGGCTGTGAACACCAACAAGCTCCACTGGTGGTCAGTCTGCAACGTGTTTGACTTCTTAATTGATAGTATATGGTAATAAATACTATTTAAAATAGAAAATTGCATTTATTTATTTATTTGCATTATTGTGCTGTTCCGTCCGCCCACTCCCATTACTATATAAACACCCAAGGAGTCAAAGCATGCAGGGCTGTAAACACCAGCAAGCTCCACTGGAGATAAGTCTGCAACGTGGTTGACTTCTTAATTGATAGTATATGGTAATAGATACTATTTAAAATAGAAATTTGCATTTATTTATTTATTTGCATTATTGTGCTGTTCCGTCCCCCACTCCCATTACTATATAAACACCCAAGGTGTCAAAGCAGGCGGGGCTGTAAACACCAGCAAGCTCCACTGGAGGTAAGTCTACAACGTGGTTGACTTCTTAATTGATAGTATATGGTAATAAATACTATTTAAAATAGAAATTTGCATTTATTTATTTATTTGCATTATTGTGCTGTTCCGTCCACCCACACCCATTACTATATAAACACCCAAGGAGCAAAAGCATGCAGGGCTGTAAACACCAACAAGCTCCACTGGAGATAAGTCTGCAACGTGTTTGACTTCTTAATTGATAGTATACGGTAATAAATACTATTTAAAATAGAAATTTGCATTTATTTATCTATTTGAATTATTGTGCTGTTCCGTCCTCCCACTCCCATTACTATATAAACACACAAGGAGCCAAAGCATGCAGGGCTGTAAACACGAGCAAGCTCCACTGGAGGTATGTCTGCAATGTGGTTGACCTCTTAATTGATAGTATATGGTACTAAATACTATATAAAACAGAAATTTTGCATTTATTTATTTTTTTGCATTATTGTGCTGTTCCGTCCACCCACACCCATTACTATATAAACACCCAAGGAGCAAAAGCATGCAGGGCTGTAAACACCAGCAAGCTCCACTTGAGGTAAGTCTGCAACGTGGTTGACCTATTAATTGATTGTATATGGTAATAAATACTATTTAAAATAGAAATTTGCATTTATTTATTTATTTGCATTATTGTGCTGTTTTGTCCTCCCACTCCCATTACTATATAAACACCCAAGGAACCAAAGCATGCAGGGCTGTAAACACCAGCAAGCTCCACTGGAGGTAGGTCTGCAACGTGGGTGACCTCTTAATTGATTGTATATGGTACTAAATACTATTTAAAATAGAAATTTGCATTTATTTATTTATTTGCGTAATTGTGCTGTACCGTCCGCCCACACCCATTACTATATAAACACCCAAGGAGCCAAAGCATGCAGGGTTTGTGAACACCAACAAGCTCCACTGGAGGTCAGTCTGCAACGTGGTTGACTTCTTAATTGATAGTACATGGTAATAAATACTATTTAAAATAGAAATTTGCATTTATTTATTTATTTGCATTATTGTGCTGTTCCGTCCGCCCACTCCCATTACTATATAAACCTTCAAGGAGCCAAAGCTTGCAGGGCTGTAAACACCAGCAAGCTGCACTGGAGGTAAGTCTGAAACGTGGTTGACTTCTTAATTGATAGTATATGGTAATAAATACTATTTAAAATAGAAATTTGCATTTATTTATTTATTTGCATTATTGTGCTGTTCCGTCCACCCACTCCCATTACTATATAAACACCCAAGGAGTCAAAGCATGCGGGGCTGTAAACACCAGCAAGCTCCACTGGAGGTAAGTCTGCAATGTGGTTGACTTCTTAATTGATAGTATATGGTAATAAATACTATTTAAAAAGAAATTTGCATTTATTTATTTATTTGCATTATTGTGATGTTCCGTCCGCCCACTCCCATTACTATATAAACACCCAAGGAGCCAAAGCAAGCAGGGCTGTAAACACCAGCAAGCTCCACTGGAGGTAAGTCTGCAACGTGGTTGACTTCTTAATTGATAGTATATGGTAATAAATACTATTTAAAATAGAATTTTGCATTTATTTGCATTATTGTGCTGTTCCGTCCGCCGACTCCCATTACTATATAAACACCCAAGGAGTCAAAGCATGCGGGGCTGTAAACACCAGCAAGCTCCACTGGAGGTAAGTCTGCAATGTGGTTGACTTCTTAATTGATAGTATATGGTAATAAATACTATTTAAAAAGAAATTTGCATTTATTTATTTATTTGAATTATTGTGCTGTTCCGTCCGCCCACTTCCATTACTATATAAGCACCCAAGGAATCAAACCATGCAGGGCTGTAAACACCAGCAAGTTCCACTGGAGGTAAGTATGCAACGGGGGTGACTTCTTAATTGATAGTATATGGTAATAAATACTATTTAAAATATAAATTTGCATTTATATATTTATTTGCATTATTGTGCTGTTCCGTCTGCCCACTCCCATTACTATATAAACACACAAGGAGCCAAAGCATGAAGGGCTGCGAACACCAACAAGCTCCACTGGAGTTCAGTCTGCAACGTGGTTGACTTCTTAATTGATAGTATATGGTAATAAATACTATTTAAAATAGAAAGTTGCATTTATTTATTCATTTGCATAATTGTGATTTTCCGTCCGCCCACTCCCATTACTATATAAACACCCAAGGAGCCAAAGCATGCAGGGCTGTAAACACCAGCAAGCCCCACTGGAGGTAAGTCTGCAACGTGGTTGACTTCTTAATTGAGAGTATATGGTAATAAATACTATTTAAAATAGAAATTTGCATTTATTTATTTATTTGCATTATTGTGCTGTTCCGTCCGCCCACTCCCATTACTATATAAACACCAAAGGAGCCAAAGCATGCAGGGTTTGTGAACACCAACAAGCTCCACTGGAGGTCAGTCTGCAACGTGGTTGACTTTTTAATTGATAGTACATGGTAATAAATACTATTTAAAATAGAAATTTGCATTTATTTATTTATTTGCATTATTGTGCTGTTCCGTCCGCCCACTCCCATTACTACATAAACCCTCAAGGAGCCAAAGCTTGCAGGGCTGCAAACACCAGCAAGCTGCACTGGAGGTAAGACTGAAACGTGGTTGACTTCTTAATTGATAGTATATGGTAATAAATACTATTTAAAATAGAAATTTGCATTTATTTATTTATTTGCATTATTGTGCTGTTCCGTCCACCCACTCCCATTACTATATAAACACCCAAGGAGTCAAAGCATGCGGGGCTGTAAACACCAGCAAGCTCCACTGGAGGTAAGTCTGCAATGTGGTTGACTTCTTAATTGATAGTATATGGTAATAAATACTATTTAAAATAGAAATTTGCATTTATTTATTTATTTGCATTATTGTGCTGTTCCGTCCACCCACTCCCATTACTATATAAACACCCAAGGAGTCAAAGCATGCGGGGCTGTAAACACCAGCAAGCTCCACTGGAGGTAAGTCTGCAATGTGGTTGACTTCTTAATTGATAGTATATGGTAATAAATACTATTTAAAAAGAAATTTGCATTTATTTATTTATTTGCATTATTGTGATGTTCCGTCCGCCCACTCCCATTACTATATAAACACCCAAGGAGCCAAAGCAAGCAGGGCTGTAAACACCAGCAAGCTCCACTGGAGGTAAGTCTGCAACGTGGTTGACTTCTTAATTGATAGTATATGGTAATAAATACTATTTAAAATAGAATTTTGCATTTATTTGCATTATTGTGCTGTTCTGTCCGCCGACTCCCATTACTATATAAACACCCAAGGAGCCAAAGCATGCAGGGCTGTAAACACAAGCAAGCTCCACTGGAGTTAAGTCTGCAACATGGTAGACTTCTTAATTAATAGTATATTTTAATAAATACTATTTAAAATAGAAATTTGCATTTATTTATTTATTTGAGTTATTGTGCTGTTCCGTCCGCCCACTTCCATTACTATATAAGCACCCAAGGAGTCAAACCATGCAGGGCTGTAAACACCAGCAAGTTCCACTGGAGGTAAGTATGCAACGTGGGTGACTTCTTAATTGATAGTATATGGTAATAAATACTATTTAAAATTGAAATTTGCATTTATTTATTTATTTGCATTATTGTGCTGTTCCGTCCGCTCACTCCCAATATTATATAAACACCCAAGGCGTCAAAGCATGCAGGGCTGTAAACACCAGCAAGCTCCACTGGAGGTAAGTCTGCAACGTGGTTGACTTCTTAATTGATAGTATATGGTAATAAATTCTATTTAACATAGAAATTTGCATTTATTTATTTGTTTGCATTATTGTGCTGTTCCGTCCGCCCACTCCCATTACTATATAAACACCGAAGGAGCCAAAGCATGCAGGGCTGTGAACACCACCAAGCTTTACTGGAGGTCAGTCTGCAACGTGGTTGACTTCTTAGTTGATAGTATATGGTAATAAATACTATTTAAAATAGAAATTTGCATTTATTTATTTATTTGCATTATTGTGCTGTTCCGTTCGCCCACTCCCATTACTATATAAACACCCAAGGAGCCAAAGCATGCAGGGCTGTAAACACCAGCAAGCTCCACTGGAGATATGTCTGAAACGTGGTTGACTTCTTAATTGATAGTATATGGTAATAAATATATTTAAAATAGAAACTTGCATTTATTTATTTATTTTCATTATTGTGCTGTTCCGTCCGCCCACTCCCATTACTATATAAACACGCAAGGAGCCAAAGCATGCAGGGCTGTAAACACCAACAAGCTCCACTGGAGGTAAGTCTGCAACGTGGTTGACCTCTTAATTGATAGTATATAGTACTAAATACTATTTAAAATAGAAATTTGCATTTATTTTTTTATTTGCATTATTGTGCTGTTCCGTCCGCCCACTCCCATTACTATATAAACACCCAAGGAGCCAAAGCATGCAGGGCTGTAAACACCAGCAAGCTGCACTGGAGGTAAGTCTGCAACGTGGTTGACTTCTTAATTGATAGTATATGGTAATAAATACTATTTAAAATAGGAATTTGCATTTATTTATTTATTTGCATTATTGAGCTGTTCCGTCCGCCCACTCCCATTACTATATAAACACCCAAGGAACCAAAGCATGCAGGGGTGTAAACACCAGCAAGCTCCACTGGAGGTAAGTCTGCAACGTGGTTGTCTTGTTAATTGATGGTATATCGTAATAAATACTATTTAATATAATAATTGAAAGTCCAGGTTGGAATAAATAATATTGTGAGGACAGTTACAACTCACCGCAAAGACGTGGCGACGAAATGCGACAGGCAAATACAAAAGACACACACATACAACACATTCAGCTATCGGCCATGGCTTTCTTCAGAAATAGAGCACTCACGCAATCACACAGGCACACAACACAGTCATACAACCATCACCTTCGATTGCCACACTTCGAAGTGTGGCAATCGGAGGTGATGGTTGTATGACTGTGTTGTGTGACTGTGTGATTGCGTGAGTGCTCTATTTCTGAAGAAGGCCATGGAAAATAGAGCACTCACGCAATCACCAGGCACACAACACAGTCATACAACCATCACCTCCTATTGCCACACTTCGAAGTGTGGCAATCGGAGGTGATGGTTGTATGACTGTGTTGTGTGCCTGTGTGATTGCGTGAGTGCTCTATTTCTGAAGAAGGCCATGGCCGATAGCTGAATGTGTTGTATGTGTGTGTCTTTTGTATTTGCCTGTCGCATCTCGTCGCCACGTCTTTGCAGTGAGTTGTAACTGTCCTAACTATATTATAAATACTATTTAAAATAGAAATTTGCATTTATGTATTTATTTGCATTATTGTGCTGTTCTGTCCGCCCACTCCCATTACTATATAAACACCCAAGGACCAAAGCATGCAGGGCTGTAAACACCAGCAAGCTCCACTGGAGGTAAGTCTGCAACAAGATTGACATCTTAATTGATAGTATATGGTAATAAATACTATTTAAAATAGAAATTTGCATTTATTTATTTATTTGCATTATTGTGCTGTTCCGTCCGCCCACTCGAATTACTATATAAACACCCAAGGAGCCAAAGCATGCAGGGCTGTAAACACCAGCAAGCTCCACTGGAGGTAAGTCTGCAACGTGGTTGACTTCTTAATTGATAGTATATGGTAATAAATACTATTTAAAATAGAAATTTGCATTTATTTATTTATTTCCATTATTGTGCTGTTCCGCCCACTTACTCCCATTACTATATAAACACCCAAGGAGCAAAAGCATGTAGGGTTGTAAACACCTGCAAGCTGCACTGGAGGTAAGTCTGCAACGTGGATGACTTCTTAATTAATAGTATATGGTAATAAATACAATTTAAAGTAGACATTTGTAATTATTTCTTTATTTGCATTATGGTGCTGTTCCGTACGCCCACTCCCACTACTATATAAACACCCAAGGAGCCAAAGCATTCAGGGCTGTAAACACCAACAATCTCCACTGGAGGTAAATCTGCAACGTGGCTGACTTCTTAATTGATAGTATATTGTAATAAATACTATTTAAAATAGAAATTTGCATTAATTTATTTATTTGCAGTATTGTACTTTTCCATCCGCCCTCTCCCATTACTATATAAACACCCAAGGAGCCAAAGCATGCAGGTCTGTAAACACCAGCAAGCTGCACAGTAGGTATGTCTGCAACGTGGTTGACTTCTTAATTGATAGTATATGGTAATAAATACTATTTAAAATAGAATTTTGCATTTATTTATTTATTTGCATTATTGTGCTATTCCGTCCGCCCACTCAAATTACTATATAAACACCCAAGGAGCCAAAGCATGCAGAGCTGTAAACACCAGCAAGCTCCACTGGAGGTAAGTCTGCAACGTGGTTCACTTCTTAATAGATAGTATATGGTAATAAATACTATTTAAAATAGAAATTTGCATTTATTTATCTATTTGCATTATTGTGCTGTTCTTTCCGCGCACTCCCATTACTATATAAACACCCAAAAAGCCAAAGCATGCAGGGCTGTAAACACCAGCAAGCTGCACTGGAGGTAAGTCTGCAACGTGGTTGACTTCTTAATAGATAGGATATGGTAATAAATACTATTTACAATAGAAATTTGCATTTATTTATTTATTTGCATTATTGTGCTGTTCCGTCCGCCCACTCCCAGTACTATATAAACACCCAAGGAGCCAAAGCATGCAGGGCTGTAAACACCAGCAAGCTTCACTGTAGGTAAGTCTGCAACGTGGTTGACCTCTTAATTGATAGTATATGGTAATAAATAGTATTTAAAATAGAAATTTGCATTTATTTATTTATTTGCATTATTGTGCTGTTCCGTCCGCCCACTCCCATTACTATATAAACACCCAAGGAGCCAAAGCATGCAGGGCTGTAAACACCAGCAAGCTCCACTGGAGGTAAGTCTGCAACGTGGTTGACTTCTTAATAGATAGGATATGGTAATAAATACTATTAAAAATAGAAATTTGCATTTATTTTTTTATTTGCATTATTGTGCTGTTCCGTCCGCCCACTCCCATTACTATATAAACACCCAAGGAGCCAAAGCATGAAGGGCCGTGAACACCAACAAGCTCCACTGGAAGTCAGTCTGCAACGTGGTTGACTTCTTTACTGATAGTATATGGTAATAAATACTATTTAAAATAGAAATTTGCATTTAATTATTTATTTGCATTATTGTGCTGTTCCGTCCGCCCACTCCCATTACTATATAACACCGAAGGAGCCAAAGCATGCAGGGCTGTAAACACCAGCAAGCTCCACTGGAGGTAAGTCTGCAACGTGGTTGACTTCTTAATTGATAGTATATGGTAATAAATTCTATGTAAAATAGAAATTTGCATTTATTTATTTATTTGCATTATTGTGCTGTTCCATCCATCCACTCCCATTACTATATAAACACCCAAGGAGCCAAAGGATGCAGGGCTGTAAACACCAACAATCTCCACTGGAGGTAAATCTGCAACGTGGCTGACTTCTTAATTGATAGTATATTGTAATAAATACTATTTAAAATAGAAATTTGCATTTATTTATTTATTTGTATTATTGTGCTCTTCCGTCCGCCCTCTCCCATTACTATATAAACACCCAAGGAGCCAAAGCATGCAGGGCTGTAAACACCAGCAAGCTGCACTGTAGATAAGTGTGCAACGTGGTTGACTTCTTAATTGATAGTATATGGTAATAAATACTATTTAAAATAGAAATTTGCATTTATTTATTTATTTGTATTATTGTGCTCTTCCGTCCGCCCTCTCCCATTACTATATAAACACACAAGGGGCCAAAGCATGCAGGGCTGTAAACACCAGCAAGCTGCACTGGAGGTAAGTCTGCAACGTGGTTGACTTCTTAATTGATAGTATATGGTAATAAATTCTATGTAAAATAGAAATTTGCATTTATTTATTTATTTGCATTATTGTGCTGTTCCATCCATCCACTCCCATTACTATATAAACACCCAAGGAGCCAAAGGATGCAGGGCTGTAAACACCAACAATCTCCACTGGAGGTAAATCTGCAACGTGGCTGACTTCTTAATTGATAGTATATTGTAATAAATACTATTTAAAATAGAAATTTGCATTTATTTATTTATTTGTATTATTGTGCTCTTCCGTCCGCCCTCTCCCATTACTATATAAACACACAAGGGGCCAAAGCATGCAGGGCTGTAAACACCAGCAAGCTCCACTGGAGGTAAGTCTGCAACGTGGTTCACTTCTTAATTGATAGTATATGGTAATAAATACTATTTAAAATAGAAATTTGCATTTATTTATCTATTTGCATTATTGTGCTGTTCTTTCCGCCCACTCCCATTACTATATAAACACCCAAAAAGCCAAAGCATGCAGTGCTGTAAACACCAGGAAGCTCCACTGGAGGTAAGTCTGCAACGTGGTTGACTTCTTAATTGAGAGTATATGGTACTAAATACTATTTAAAATAGAAATTTGCATTTATTTATTTATTTGCATTATTGTGCTGTTCCGTCCGCCCACTCCCATTACTATATAAACACCCAAGGAGCCAAAGCATGCAGGGATGTAAACACCAGCAAGCTCCACTGGAGGTAAGTCTGCAACGTGGTTGACTTCTTAATTGATAGTATATGGTAATAAATTCTATGTAAAATAGAAATTTGCATTTATTTATTTATTTGCATTATTGTGCTGTTCCATCCATCCACTCCCATTACTATATAAACACCCAAGGAGCCAAAGGATGCAGGGCTGTAAACACCAACAATCTCCACTGGAGGTAAATCTGCAACGTGGCTGACTTCTTAATTGATAGTATATTGTAATAAATACTATTTAAAATAGAAATTTGCATTTATTTATTTATTTGTATTATTGTGCTCTTCCGTCCGCCCTCTCCCATTACTATATAAACACACAAGGGGCCAAAGCATGCAGGGCTGTAAACACCAGCAAGCTCCACTGGAGGTAAGTCTGCAACGTGGTTCACTTCGTAATTGATAGTATATGGTAATAAATACTATTTAAAATAGAAATTTGCATTTATTTATCTATTTGCATTATTGTGCTGTTCTTTCCGCCCACTCCCATTACTATATAAACACCCAAAAAGCCAAAGCATGCAGTGCTGTAAACACCAGGAAGCTCCACTGGAGGTAAGTCTGCAACGTGGTTGACTTCTTAATTGATAGTATATGGTACTAAATACTATTTAAAATAGAAATTTGCATTTTTTTATTTATTTGCATTATTGTGCTGTTCCGTCCGCCCACTCCCATTACTATATAAACACCCAAGGAGCCAAAGCATGCAGGGCTGTGCACACCAACAAGCTCCACTGGAGGTAAGTCTGCAACGTGGTTCACTTCTTAATTGATAGTATATGGTAATAAAAACTATTAAAAATAGAAATTTGCATTTCTTTTTTTATTTGCATTATTGTGCTGTTCCGTCCACCCACTCCCATTACTATATAAACACCCAAGGAGCCAAAGCATGAAGGGCCGTGAACACCAACAAGCTCCACTGGAAGTCAGTCTGCAACGTGGTTGACTTCTTAATAGATAGTATATGGTAATAAATACTATTTAAAATAGAAATTTGCATTTATTTATTTATTTGCATTATTGTGCTGTTCCGTCCGCCCACTCCCATTACTATACAAACACCCAAGGAGCCAAAGCATGCAGGGCTGTAAACACCAGCAAGCTCCACTGGAGGTAAGTCTGCAACGTGGTTGACTTCTTAATTGATAGTATATGGTTATAAATACTATTTAAAATAGAAATTTGCATTTATTTATTTATTTGCATTATTGTGCTGTTCCGTCCGCCCACTCCCATTACTATATAAACACCCAACGAGCCAAAGCATGCAGGGCTGTGAACACCAAAAAGCTCCACTGGAGGTCAGTCTGCAACGTGATTCACTTCTTAATTGATAGTATATGTAATAAATACTATTTAAAATAGACATTTGCATATATTTATTTATTTGCATTATTGTGCTGTTCCGTCCACGCACTCCCATTACTATATAAACACCCAAGGAGCAAAAGCATGCAGGGCTGTAAACACAAGCAAGCTCCACTGGAGGCAAGTCTGCAAAGTGGTTGACTTCTTAATTGATAGTATATGGTAATAAATACTATTTAAAATAGAAATTTGCATTTATTTATTTATTTGCATTATTGTGCTGTTCCGTCCGCCCACTCCCATTACTATATAAACACCCAAGGAGCCAAAGCATGCAGGGCTGTAAACACCAGCAAGCTGCACTGGAGGTAAGTCTACAATGTGGTTGACTTCTTAATTGATGGTATATGGTAATAAATACTATTTAAAATAGAAATTTGCATTTATTTATTTATTTGCATTGTTGTGCTGTTCCGTCCATCCACTCCCATTACTATATAAACACCCAAGGAGCCAAAGCATGCAGGGCTGTAAACACCAGGAAGCTCCACTGGAGGTAAGTCTGCAACGTGGTTGACTTCTTAATTGATAGTATATGGTAATAAATACTATTTAAAATAGAAATTTGCATTTATTTATTTATTTGCATTATTGTGCTCTTCCGTTTGCCCACTCCCATTACTATATAAACACCCAAGGAGCCAAAGCATGCAGGGCTGTAAACACCAGCAAGCTCCACTGGAGGTAAGTCTGCAACGTGGTTGACTTCTTAATTGATAGTATATGGTAATAAATACTATTTAAAATAGAAATTTGCATTTATTTATCTATTTGCATTATTGTGCTGTTCCGTCCGCCCACTCCCATTACTATATAAACACCCAAGGAGCCAAAGAATGCAGGGCTGTAAACACCAACAAGCTCCACTGGAGGTAAGTCTGCTACGTGGTTGAACTCTTAATTGATAGTATATGGTACTAAATACTATTTAAAATAGAAATTTGCATTTATTTATTTATTTGCATTATTGTGCTGTTCCGTCCACCCACTCACATTACTATATAAACACCCAAGGAGCCAAAGCATGCAGGGCTGTAAACTCCAGCAAGCCTTACTGGAGGTAAGTCTGCAACATGTTTGACTTCTTAATTGATAGTATATGGTAATAAATACTATTTAAAATAGAAATTTGCATTTATTTATTTATTTGCATTATTGTACTGTTCCGTACGCCCACTCCCATTACTATATAAACACCCACGGAGCCATAGCATGCAGGGCTGTGAACACCAACAAGCTCCACTGGAGGTAAGTCTGCAACGTGGATGACATTTAATTGATAGAATATGGTAATAAATACAATTTAAAATAGACATTTGTATTTATTTATTTATTGGCATTATTGTGCTGTTCCGTCCGCCCACTCCCATTACTATATAAAAACCTAGGAGCCAAAGCATGTAGGGCTTTAAACACCAACAATCTCCACTGGAGGTAAATCTGCAACGTGGCTGACTTCTTAATTGATAGTATATGGTAATAAATACTTTTTAAAATAGAAATTTGCATTTATTTATTTATTTGCTTTATTGTGCTGTTCCGTCCGCACACTCCCATTACTATATAAACACCCAAGGAGCCAAAGCATGCAGGGCTGTAAACTCCAGCAAGCTGCACTGGAGGTAAGTCTGCAACGTGGTTGACTTCTTAATAGATAGGATATGGTAATAAATACTATTTAAAATAGAAATTTGCATTTATTTATTTATTTGCATTATTGTGCTGTTCCGTCCGCCCACTCCCATTACTATATAAACCCCCAAGGAGCCAAAGCATGAAGGGCTGTGAACACCAACAAGCTCCACTGGAGGTCAGTCTGCAACGTGGTTGACTTCTTAATTGTTAGTATATGGTAATAAATACTATTTAAATTAGAACTTTGCATTTATTTATTTATTTGCATTATTGTGCTGTTCCGTCCGCCCACTCCCATTACTATATAAACACCCAAGGAGCCATAGCATGCAGGGCTGTGAACACCAACAAGGTCCACTGGAGGTAAGTCTGCAACGTGGCTGACATTTAATTGATAGTATATGGTACTAAATACTATTTAAAATAGAAATTTGCCTTTATTTATTTATTTGCGTTATTGTGCTGTTCCGTCCGCCCACTCCAATTACTATATAAACACCCAAGGAATCAAAGCATGCAGGGCTGTAAACACCAGCAAACTCCACTGGAGGTAAGTCTGCAACGTGGTTGACTTCTTAATTGACAGTATATGGTAATAAATACTATTTAAAATAGAAATTTGCATTTATTTATTTATTTGCATTATTGTGCTGTTCCGTCAGCCTACTCCCATTACTATATAAGCACCCAAGGAGCCAAAGCAAGCAGGGCGGTAAACACCAGCAAGCTCCACTGGAGGTAAGTCTGCAACGTGGTTGACTTCTTAATTGATAGTATATGGTAATAAATACTATTTAAATTAGAAATTTGCATTTATTTATTTATTTGCATTATTGTGCTGTTCCGTCCGCCCACTCCCATTACTATATAAACACCCATGGAGCCAAAGAATGCAGGGCTGTAAACACCAACAAGGTCCACTGGAGGTAAGTCTGCAACGTGGCTGACATTTAATTGATAGTATATGGTACTAAATACTATTTAAAATAGAAATTTGCATTTATTTATTTATTTGCGTTATTGTGCTGTTCCGTCCGCCCACTCCAATTACTATATAAACACCCCAGGAATCAAAGCATGCAGGGCTGTAAACACCAGCAAACTCCACTGGAGGTAAGTCTGCAACGTGGTTGACCTCTTAATTGATAGTATATGGTACTAAATACTATTTAAAATAGAAATTTGCATTTATTTATTTATTTGCATTATTGTGCTGTTCCGTCCGCCCCCTCAAATTACTATATAAACACCCAAGGAGCCAAAGCATGCAGGGCTGTAAACACCAGCAAGCCCTACTGGAGGTAAGTCTGCAACATGTTTGACTTCTTAATTGATAGTATATGGTAATAAATACTATTTAAAATAGAAATTTGCATTTATTTATTTATTTGCATTATTGTACTGTTCCGTACGCCCACTCCCATTACTATATAAACACCCATGGAGCCATAGCATGCAGGGCTGTGAACACCAACAAGCTCCACTGGAGGTAAGTCTGCAACGTGGATGACATTTAATTGATAGTATATGGTAATAAATCCAATTTAAAATAGACATTTTTATTTATTTATTTATTGGCATTATTGTGCTGTTCCGTCCGCCCACTCCCATTACTATATAAACACCCAAGGAGCCAAAGCATGCAGGGCTGTAAACACCAACAATCTCCACTGGAGGTAAATCTGCAACGTGGCTGACTCCTTAATTGATAGTATATGGTAATAAATACTTTTTAAAATAGAAATTTGCATTTATTTATTTATTTGCATTATTGTGCTGTTCCGTCCGCCCACTCCCATTACTATATAAACACCCAAGGAGCCAAAGCATGCAGGGCTGTAAACACCAGCAAGCTGCACTGGAGGTAAGTCTGCAACGTGGTTGACTTCTTAATAGATAGGATATGGTAATAAATACTATTTAAAATAGAAATTTGCATTTATTTATTTATTTGCATTATTGTGCTGTTCCGTCCGCCCACTCCCATTACTATATAAACACCCAAGGAGCCAAAGCATGAAGGGCTGTGAACACCAACAAGCTCCACTGGAGGTCAGTCTGCAACGTGGTTGACTTCTTAATTGTTAGTATATGGTAATAAATACTATTTAAATTAGAAATTTGCATTTATTTATTTATTTGCATTATTGTGCTGTTCCGTCCGCCCACTCCCATTACTATATAAACACCCAAGGAGCCAAAGCATACAGGGCTGTGAACACCAACAAGGTCCACTGGAGGTAAGTCTGCAACGTGGCTGACATTTAATTGATAGTATATGGTACTAAATACTATTTAAAATAGAAATTTGCATTTATTTATTTATTTCCATTATTGTGCTGTTCCGTCCGCCCTCTCCCATTACTATATAAACACCCAAGGAGCCAAAGCATGCAGGGCTGTAAACACCAGCAAGCTGCACTGTAGGTAAGTCTGCAATGTGGTTGACTTCTTAATTGATAGTATATGGTAATAAATACTATTTAAAATAGAAATTTGCATTTATTTATTTATTTGCATTATTGTGCTGTTCCGTCCGCCCACTCCCATTACTATATAAACACTCAAGGAGCCAAAGCATGCAGGGCTGTAAACACCAGCAAGCTCCACTGGAGGTAAGTCTACAACGTGGTTCACTTCTTAATTGATAGTATATGGTAATAAATACTATTTAAAATAGAAATTTGCATTTATTTATCTATTTGCATTATTGTGCTGTTCTTTCCGCCCACTCCCATTACCATATAAACACCCAAAAAGCCAAGGCATGCAGGGCTGTAAACACCAGCAAGCTCCCCTGGAGAAAAGTCTGCAACGTGGTTGACCTCTTAATTGATACTATATGGTACTAAATACTATTTAAAATAGAAATTTGCATTTATTTATTTATTTGCATTATTGTGCTGTTCCGTTTGCCCACTCCCATTACTATATAAACACACAAGGAGCCAAAGCATGCAGGGCTGTGCACACCAACAAGCTCCACTGGAGGTCAGCCTGCAACGTGGTTGACTTCTTAATTGTTAGTATATGGTAATAAATACTATTTAAATTAGAAATTTGCATTTATTTATTTATTTGCATTATTGTGCCGTTCCGTCAGTCTACTCCCATTACTATATAAGCACCCAAGGAGCCAAAGCAAGCAGGGCGGTTAACACCAGCAAGCTCCACTGGAGGTAAGTCTGCAACGTGGTTGACTTCTTAATTGATAGTATATGATAATAAATACCATTTAAATTAGAAATTTGGATTTATTTATTTATTTGCATTATTGTGCTGTTCCGCCCGCCCACTCCCATTACCATATAAACACCCAAGGAGCCAAAGCATGCAGGGCTGTAAACACCAACAATCTCCACTGGAGGTAAATCTGCAACGTGGCTGACTCCTTAATTGATAGTATATGGTAATAAATACTTTTTAAAATAGAAATTTGCATTTATTTATTTATTTGCATTATTGTGCTGTTCCGTCCGCCCACTCCCATTACTATATAAACACCAAAGGAGCCAAAGCATGCAGGGCTGTAAACACCAGCAAGCTGCACTGGAGGTAAGTCTGCAACGTGGTTGACTTCTTAATAGATAGGATATGGTAATAAATACTATTTAAAATAGAAATTTGCATTTATTTATTTATTTGCATTATTGTGCTGTTCCGTCCGCCCACTCCCATTACTATATAAACACCCAAGGAGCCAAAGCATGAAGGGCTGTGAACACCAACAAGCTCCACTGGAGGTCAGTCTGCAACGTGGTTGACTTCTTAATTGTTAGTATATGGTAATAAATACTATTTAAATTAGAAATTTGCATTTATTTATTTATTTGCATTATTGTGCTGTTCCGTCCGCCCACTCCCATTACTATATAAACACCCAAGGAGCCAAAGCATGCAGGGCTGTGAACACCAACAAGGTCCACTGGAGGTAAGTCTGCAACGTGGCTGACATTTAATTGATAGTATATGGTACTAAATACTATTTAAAATAGAAATTTGCATTTATTTATTTATTTGCATTATTGTGCTGTTCCGTCCGCCCTCTCCCATTACTATATAAACACCCAAGGAGCCAAAGCATGCAGGGCTGTAAACACCAGCAAGCTGCACTGTAGGTAAGTCTGCAATGTGGTTGACTTCTTAATTGATAGTATATGGTAATAAATACTATTTAAAATAGAAATTTGCATTTATTTATTTATTTGCATTATTGTGCTGTTCCGTCCGCCCACTCCCATTACTATATAAACACTCAAGGAGCCAAAGCATGCAGGGCTGTAAACACCAGCAAGCTCCACTGGAGGTAAGTCTACAACGTGGTTCACTTGTTAATTGATAGTATATGGTAATAAATACTATTTAAAATAGAAATTTGCATTTATTTATCTATTTGCATTATTGTGCTGTTCTTTCCGCCCACTCCCATTACCATATAAACACCCAAAAAGCCAAGGCATGCAGGGCTGTAAACACCAGCAAGCTCCCCTGGAGAAAAGTCTGCAAAGTGGTTGACCTCTTAATTGATACTATATGGTACTAAATACTATTTAAAATAGAAATTTGCATTTATTTATTTATTTGCATTATTGTGCTGTTCCGTTTGCCCACTCCCATTACTATATAAACACACAAGGAGCCAAAGCATGCAGGGCTGTGCACACCAACAAGCTCCACTGGAGGTCAGTCTGCAACGTGGTTCACTTCTTAATTGATAGTATATGGTAATAAATACTATTTAAAATAGAAATTTGCATTTATTTATTTATTTGCCTTATTGTGTTGTTCCGTCCGCCCACTCCCATTACTACATAAACACCCAAGGAACCAAAGCATGCAGGGCTGTAAACACCAGCAAGCTCCACTGGAGATAAGTCTGCAACGTGGCGGACTTCTTAATTGATAGTATATGGTAATAAATACTATTAAAAATAGAAATTTGCATTTATTTATTTATTTGCATTATTGTACTGTTCCGTACGCCCACTCCCATTACTATATAAACACCCAAGGAGACAAAGCATGCAGAGCTGTAAACACCAACAATCTCCACTGGAGGTAAATCTGCAACGTGGCTGACTTCTTAATTGATAGTATATGGTAATAAATACTTTTTAAAATAGAAATTTGCATTTATTTATTTATTTGCATTATTGTGCTGTTCCGTCCGCCCACTCCCATTACTATATAAACACCCAAGGAGCCAAAGCATGCAGGGCTGTAAACACCAGCAAGCTCCACTGGAGGTAAGTCTGCAACGTGGTTCACTTCTTAATTGATAGTATATGGTAATAAATCATATTTAAAATAGAAATTTGCATTTATTTATCTATTTGCATTATTGTGCTGTTCTTTCCGCCCACTACCATTACCATATAAACACCCAAAAAGCCAAGGCATGCAGGGCTGTAAACACAAGCAAGCTACCCTGGAGAAAAGTCTGCAACGTGGTTGACCTCTTAATTGATAGTATATGGTACTAAATACTATTTAAAATAGAAATTTGCAATTATTTATTTATTTGCATTATTGTGCTGTTCCGTCCGCCCACTCCCATTACTAAATAAACACCCAAGGAGCCAAAGCATGCAGGGCTGTAAACACCAGCAAGCTGCACTGGAGGTAAGTCTGCAACGTGGTTGACTTCTTAATAGATAGGATATGGTAATAAATACTATTTAAAATAGAAATTTGCATTTATTTATTTATTTGCATTATTGTGCTGTTCCGTCCGCCCACTCCCATTACTATATAAACACCCAAGGAGCCAAAGCATGCAGGGCTGTAAACACCAGCAAGCTGCACTGTAGGTAAGTCTGCAATGTGGTTGACTTCTTAATTGATAGTATATGGTAATAAATACTATTTAAAATAGAAATTTGCATTTATTTATTTATTTGCATTATTGTGCTGTTCCGTCCGCCCACTCCCATTACTATATAAACACCCAAGGAGCCAAAGCATGCAGGGCTGTAAACACCAGCAAGCTCCACTGGAGGTAAGTCTACAACGTGGTTGACTTCTTAATTGATAGTATATGGTAATAAATACTATTTAAAATAGAAATTTGCATTTATTTATCTATTTGCATTATTGTGCTGTTCTTTCCGCCCACTCCCATTACCATATAATCACCCAAAAAGCCAAGGCATGCAGGGCTGTAAACACCAGCAAGCTCCCCTGGAGAAAAGTCTGCAACGTGGTTGACCTCTTAATTGATACTATATGGTACTAAATACTATTTAAAATAGAAATTTGCATTTATTTATTTTTTTGCATTATTGTGCTGTTCCGTTTGCCCACTCCCATTACTATATAAACACACAAGGAGCCAAAGCATGCAGGGCTGTGCACACCAACAAGCTCCACTGGAGGTCAGTCTGCACGTGGTTCACTTCTTAATTGATAGTATATGGTAATAAATACTATTTAAAATAGAAATTTGCATTTATTTATTTATTTGCCTTATTGTGTTGTTCCGTCCGCCCACTCCCATTACTACATAAACACCCAAGGAGCCAAAGCATGCAGGGCTGTAAACACCAGCAAGCTCCACTGGAGATAAGTCTGCAACGTGGCGGACTTCTTAATTGATAGTATATGGTAATAAATACTATTTAAAATAGAAATTTGCATTTATTTATTTATTTGCGTTATTGTGCTGTTCCGTCCGCCCACACCCATTACTATATAAACACCCAAGGAATCAAAGCATGCAGGGCTGTAAACACCAGCAAACTCCACTGGAGGTAAGTCTGCAACGTGGTTGACTTCTTAATTGACAGTATATGGTAATAAATACTATTAAAAATAGAAATTTGCATTTATTTATTTATTTGCATTATTGTGCTGTTCCGTCAGTCTACTCCCATTACTATATAAGCACCCAAGGGTACAAAGCAAGCAGGGCGGTAAACACCAGCAAGCTCCACTGGAGGTAAGTCTGCAACGTGGTTGACTTCTTAATTGATAGTATATGGTAATAAATACCATTTAAATTAGAAATTTGGATTTATTTATTTATTTGCATTATTGTGCTGTTCCGTCCGCCCACTCCCATTACTATATAAACACCCATGGAGCCAAAGAATGCAGGGCTGTAAACACCAACAAGCTCCACTGGAGGTAAGTCGGCAACGTGGTTGACCTCTTAACTGATAGTATATTGTACTAAATACTATTTAAAATAGAAATTTGCATTTATTTATTTACTTGCATTATTGTGCTGTTCCGTCCGCCCACTCCCATTACTATATAAACACCCAAGGAGCCAAAGCATGCAGGGCTGTAAACACCATCAAGCCCTACTGGAAGTAAGTCTGCAACATATTTGACTTCTTAATTGATAGTATATGGTAATAAATACTATTTAAAATAGAAATTTGCATTTATTTATTTATTTGCATTATTGTACTGTTCCGTACGCCCACTCCCATTACTATATAAAAACCCAAGGAGACAAAGCATGCAGAGCTGTAAACACCAACAATCTCCACTGGAGGTAAATCTGCAACGTGGCTGACTTCTTAATTGATAGTATATGGTAATAAATACTTTTTAAAATAGAAATTTGCATTTATTTATTTATTTGCATTATTGTGCTGTTCCGTCCGCCCACTCCCATTACTATATAAACACCCAAGGAGCCAAAGCATGCAGGGCTGTAAACACCAGCAAGCTCCACTGGAGGTAAGTCTGCAACGTGGTTCACTTCTTAATTGATAGTATATGGTAATAAATATTATTTAAAATAGAAATTTGCATTTATTTATCTATTTGCATTATTGTGCTGTTCTTTCCGCCCACTACCATTACCATATAAACACCCAAAAAGCCAAGGCATGCAGGGCTGTAAACACAAGCAAGCTACCCTGGAGAAAAGTCTGCAACGTGGTTGACCTCTTAATTGATAGTATATGGTACTAAATACTATTTAAAATAGAAATTTGCAATTATTTATTTATTTGCATTATTGTGCAGTTCCGTCCGCCCACTCCCATTACTAAATAAACACCCAAGGAGCCAAAGCATGCAGGGCTGTAAACACCAGCAAGCTGCACTGGAGGTAAGTCTGCAACGTGGTTGACTTCTTAATAGATAGGATATGGTAATAAATACTATTTAAAATAGAAATTTGCATTTATTTATTTATTTGCATTATTGTGCTGTTCCGTCCGCCCACTCCCATTACTATATAAACACCCAAGGAGCCAAAGCATGCAGGGCTGTAAACACCAGCAAGCTGCACTGTAGGTAAGTCTGCAATGTGGTTGACTTCTTAATTGATAGTATATGGTAATAAATACTATTTAAAATAGAAATTTGCATTTATTTATTTATTTGCATTATTGTGCTGTTCCGTCCGCCCACTCCCATTACTATATAAACACCCAAGGAGCCAAAGCATGCAGGGCTGTAAACACCAGCAAGCTCCACTGGAGGTAAGTCTACAACGTGGTTGACTTCTTAATTGATAGTATATGGTAATAAATACTATTTAAAATAGAAATTTGCATTTATTTATCTATTTGCATTATTGTGCTGTTCTTTCCGCCCACTCCCATTACCATATAAACACCCAAAAAGCCAAGGCATGCAGGGCTGTAAACACCAGCAAGCTCCCCTGGAGAAAAGTCTGCAACGTGGTTGACCTCTTAATTGATACTATATGGTACTAAATACTATTTAAAATAGAAATTTGCATTTACTTATTTTTTTGCATTATTGTGCTGTTCCGTTTGCCCACTCCCATTACTATATAAACACACAAGGAGCCAAAGCATGCAGGGCTGTGCACTCCAACAAGCTCCACTGGAGGTCAGTCTGCACATGGTTCACTTCTTAATTGATAGTATATGGTAATAAATACTATTTAAAATAGAAATTTGCATTTATTTATTTATTTGCCTTATTGTGTTGTTCCGTCCGCCCACTCCCATTACTACATAAACACCCAAGGAGCCAAAGCATGCAGGGCTGTAAACACCAGCAAGCTCCACTGGAGATAAGTCTGCAACGTGGCGGACTTCTTAATTGATAGTATATGGTAATAAATACTATTTAAAATAGAAATTTGCATTTATTTATTTATTTGCGTTATTGTGCTGTTCCGTCCGCCCACACCCATTACTATATAAACACCCAAGGAATCAAAGCATGCAGGGCTGTAAACACCAGCAAACTCCACTGGAGGTAAGTCTGCAACGTGGTTGACTTCTTAATTGACAGTATATGGTAATAAATACTATTAAAAATAGAAATTTGCATTTATTTATTTATTTGCATTATTGTGCTGTTCCGTCAGTCTACTCCCATTACTATATAAGCACACAAGGGTACAAAGCAAGCAGGGCGGTAAACACCAGCAAGCTCCACTGGAGGTAAGTCTGCAACGTGGTTGACTTCTTAATTGATAGTATATGGTAATAAATACCATTTAAATTAGAAATTTGGATTTATTTATTTATTTGCATTATTGTGTGCTGTTCCGTCCGCCCACTCCCATTACTATATAAACACCCATGGAGCCAAAGAATGCAGGGCTGTAAACACCAACAAGCTCCACTGGAGGTAAGTCTGCAACGTGGTTGACCTCTTAACTGATAGTATATTGTACTAAATACTATTTAAAATAGAAATTTGCATTTATTTATTTACTTGCATTATTGTGCTGTTCCGTCCGCCCACTCCCATTACTATATAAACACCCAAGGAGCCAAAGCATGCAGGGCTGTAAACACCATCAAGCCCTACTGGAAGTAAGTCTGCAACATATTTGACTTCTTAATTGATAGTATATGGTAATAAATACTATTTAAAATAGAAATTTGCATTTATTTATTTATTTGCATTATTGTACTGTTCCGTACGCCCACTCCCATTACTATATAAACACCCAAGGAGACAAAGCATGCAGAGCTGTAAACACCAACAATCTCCACTGGAGGTAAATCTGCAACGTGGCTGACTTCTTAATTGATAGTATATGGTAATAAATACTTTTTAAAATAGAAATTTGCATTTATTTATTTATTTGCATTATTGTGCTGTTCCGTCCGCCCACTCCCATTACTATATAAACACCCAAGGAGCCAAAGCATGCAGGGCTGTAAACACCAGCAAGCTCCACTGGAGGTAAGTCTGCAACGTGGTTCACTTCTTAATTGATAGTATATGGTAATAAATATTATTTAAATTAGAAATTTGCATTTATTTATCTATTTGCATTATTGTGCTGTTCTTTCCGCCCACTACCATTACCATATAAACACCCAAAAAGCCAAGGCATGCAGGGCTGTAAACACAAGCAAGCTACCCTGGAGAAAAGTCTGCAACGTGGTTGACCTCTTAATTGATAGTATATGGTACTAAATACTATTTAAAATAGAAATTTACATTTATTTATTTATTTGCATTATTGTGCTGTTCCGTCCACCCACTCCCATTACTATATAAACACACAAGGAGCCAAAGCATGAAGGTCTGGGAACACCAACATGCTCCACTGGAGGTCAGTCTGCAACGTGGTTCACTTCTTAATTGATAGTATATGGTAATAAATATTATTTAAAATAGAAATTTGCATTTATTTATTTATTTGCATTATTGTGCTGTTCCGTCCACGCACTCCCATTACTATATAAACACCCAAGGAGCAAAAGCATGCAGGGCTGTAAACACCAGCAAGCTCCACTGGAGGTAAGTCTGCAACGTGGTTGACTTCTTAATTGATAGTATATGGTAATAAATACTATTTAAAATAGAAATTTGCATTTATTTATTTATTTGCATTATTGTGCTGTTCCGTTCGCCCACTCCCATTACTATATAATCACCCAGGGAGCCAAAGCATGCAGGGCTGTAAACACCTGCAAGCTCCACTGGAGGTAAGTCTGCAACGTGGTTGACCTCTTAATTGATAGTATATGGTAATAAATACAATTTAAAATAGACATTTGTATTTATTTATTTATTGGCATTATCATGCTGTTCCGTCCGCCCACTCCCATTACTATATAAAAACCTAGGAGCCAAAGCATGCAGGGCTGTAAACACCAACAATCTCCACTGGAGGTAAATCTGCAACGTGGCTGACTTCTTAATTGATAGGAAATGGTAATAAATACTTTTTAAAATATAAATTTGCATTTATTTATTTATTTGCATTATTGTGCTGTTCCGTCCGCCCACTCCCATTACTATATAAACACCCAAGGAGCCAAAGCATGCAGGGCTGTAAACACCAGCAAGCTGCACTGGAGGTAAGTCTGCAACGTGGTTGACTTCTTAATAGATAGGATATGGTAATAAATACTATTTAAAATAGAAATTTGCATTTATTTATTTATTTGCATTATTGTGCTGTTCCGTCCGCCCACTCCCATTACTATATGAACACCCAAGGAGCCAAAGCATGAAGGGCTGTGAACACCAACAAGCTCCACTGGAGGTCAGTCTGCAACGTGGTTGACTTCTTAATTGTTAGTATATGGTAATAAATACTATTTAAATTAGAAATTTGCATTTATTTATTTATTTGCATAACTGTGCTGTTCCGTCCGCCCACTCCCATTACTATATAAACACCCAAGGAGCCATAGCATGCAGGGCTGTGAACACCAACATGCTCCACTGGAGGTAAGTCTGTAACGTGGCTGACATTTAATTGATAGTATATGGTACTAAATACTATTTAAAATAGAAATTTGCATTTATTTATTTATTTGCATTATTGTGCTGTTCCGTCCGCCCACTCCCATTACTATATAAACACCCAAGGAGCCAAAGCATGCAGGGCTGTAAACACCAGCAAGCTGCACTGGAGGTAAGTCTGCAACGTGGTTGACTTCTTAATAGATAGGATATGGTAATAAATACTATTTAAAATAGAAATTTGCATTTATTTATTTATTTGCATTATTGTGCTGTTCCGTCTGCCCACTCCCATTACTATATAAACACTCAAGGAGCCAAAGCATGCAGGGCTGTGCACACCAACAAGCTCCACTGGAGGTCAGTCTGCGATGTGGTTCACTTCTTCATTGATAGTATATGGTAATAAATACTATTTAAATTAGAAATTTGCATTTGTTTATTTATTTGCATTATTGTGCTGTTCCGTCCGCCCACTCCCATTACTATATAAACACCCAAGGAGCCATAGCATGCAGGGCTGTGAACACCAACAAGGTCCACTGGAGGTACGTCTGCAAAGTGGCTGACATTTCATTGATAGTATATGGTACTAAATACTATTTAAAATAGAAATTTGCATTTATTTATTTATTTGCATTATTGTGCTGTTCCGTCCGCCCACTCCCATTACTATATAAACACCCAAGGAGCCAAAGCATGCAGGGCTGTAAACACCAGCAAGCTGCACTGGAGGTAAGTCTGCAACGTGGTTGACTTCTTAATAGATAGGATATGGTAATAAATACTATTTAAAATAGAAATTTGCATTTATTTATTTATTTGCATTATTGTGCTGTTCCGTCTGCCCACTCCCATTACTATATAAACACTCAAGGAGCCAAAGCATGCAGGGCTGTGCACACCAACAAGCTCCACTGGAGGTCAGTCTGCGATGTGGTTCACTTCTTCATTGATAGTATATGGTAATAAATACTATTTAAATTAGAAATTTGCATTTGTTTATTTATTTGCATTATTGTGCTGTTCCGTCCGCCCACTCCCATTACTATATAAACACCCAAGGAGCCATAGCATGCAGGGCTGTGAACACCAACAAGGTCCACTGGAGGTACGTCTGCAAAGTGGCTGACATTTCATTGATAGTATATGGTACTAAATACTATTTAAAATAGAAATTTGCATTTATTTATTTATTTGCATTATTGTGCTGTTCCGTCCGCCCTCTCCCATTACTATATAAACACCCAAGGAGCCAAAGCATGCAGGGCTGTAAACACCAGCAAGCTGCACTGTAGGTAAGTCTGCAATGTGGTTGACTTCTTAATTGATAGTATATGGTAATAAATACTATTTAAAATAGAAATTTGCATTTATTTATTTATTTGCATTATTGTGCTGTTCCGTCTGCCCACTCCCATTACTATATAAACACTCAAGGAGCCAAAGCATGCAGGGCTGTAAACACCAGCAAGCTCCACTGGTGGTAAGTCTACAACGTAATTCACTTCTTGATTGATAGTATATGGTACTAAATACTATTTAAAATAGAAATTTGCATTTATTTATTTATTTGCATTATTGTGCTGTTCCGTCCGCCCTCTCCCATTACTATATAAACACCCAAGGAGCCAAAGCATGCAGGGCTGTAAACACCAGCAAGCTGCACTGTAGGTAAGTCTGCAATGTAGTTGACTTCTTAATTGATAGTATATGGTAATAAATACTATTTAAAATAGAAATTTGCATTTATTTATCTATTTGCATTATTGTGCTGTTCTTTCCGCCCACACCCATTACCATATAAACACCCAAAAAGCCAAGGCATGCAGGGCTGTAAACACCAGCAAGCTCCCCTGGAGAAAAGTCTGCAACGTGGTTGACCTCTTAATTGATAGTATATGGTACTAAATACTATTTAAAATAGAAATTTGCATTTATTTATTTATTTGCATTATTGTGCTGTTCCGTTTGCCCACTCCCATTACTTTATAAACACACAAGGAGCCAAAGCATGCAGGGCTGTGCACACCAACAAGCTCCACTGGAGGTCAGTCTGCAACGTGGTTCACTTCTTAATTGATAGTATATGGTAATAAATACTATTTAAAATAGAAATTTGCGTTTATTTATTTATTTGCCTTATTGTGTTGTTCCATCCGCCCACTCCCATTACTATATAAACACCCAAGGAGCCAAAGCATGCAGGGCTGTAAACACCAGCAAGCTCCACTGGAGATAAGTCTGCAACGTGGCAGACTTCTTAATTGATAGTATATGGTAATAAATACTATTTAAAATAGAAATTTGCATTTATTTATTTATTTGCGTTATTGTGCTGTTCCGTCCGCCCACTCCCATTACTATATAAACACCCAAGGAATCAAAGCATGCAGGGCTGTAAACACCAGCAAACTCCACTGGAGGTAAGTCTGCAACGTGGTTGACTTCTTAATTGACAGTATATGGTAATAAATACTATTTAAAATAGAAATTTGCATTTATTTATTTATTTGCATTATTGTGCTGTTCCGTCAGCCTACTCCCATTACTATATAAGCACCCAAGGAGCCAAAGCAAGCAGGGCAGCAAACACCAGCAAGCTCCACTGGAGGTAAGTCTGCAACGTGGTTGACTTCTTAATTGATAGTATAAGGTAATAAATATTATTTAAAATAGAAATTTGCATTTATTTATTTATTTGCATTATTGTGCTGTTCCGTCCGCCCACTCCCATTACTATATAAACACCCATGGAGCCAAAGAATGCAGGGTTGTAAACACCAACAAGCTCCACTGGAGGTAAGTCTGCAACGTGGTTGACCTCTTAACTGATAGTATATGGTACTAAATACTATTTAAAATAGAAATTTGCATTTATTTATTTATTTGCATTATTGTGCTGTTCCGTCCGCCCACTCCCATTACTATATAAACACCCAAGGAGCCAAAGCATGCAGGGCTGTAAACACCAGCAAGCCCTACTGGAGGTAAGTCTGCAACATGTTTGACTTCTTAATTGATAGTATATGGTAATAAATACTATTTAAAATAGAAATTTGCATTTATTTATTTATTTGCATTATTGTACTGTTCCGTACGCCCACTCCCATTACTATATAAACACCCACGGAGCCATAGCATGCAGGGCTGTGAACACCAACAAGCTCCACTGGAGGTAAGTCTGCAACGTGGATGACATTTAATTGATAGTATATGGTAATAAATCCAATTTAAAATAGACATTTTTATTTATTTATTTATTTGCATTATTGTGCTGTTCCGTCCGCCCACTCCCATTACTATATAAACACCCAAGGAGCCAAAGCATGCAGGGCTGTAAACACCAACAATCTCCACTGGAGGTAAATCTGCAATGTGGCTGACTTCTTAATTGATAGTATATGGTAATAAATACTTTTTAAAACAGAAATTTGCATTTATTTATTTATTTGCATTATTGTGCTGTTCCGTCCGCCCACTCCCATTACTATATAAACACCCAAGGAGCCAAAGCATGCAGGGCTGTAAACACCAGCAAGCTCCACTGGAGGTAAGTCTGCAACGTGGTTCACTTCTTTATTGATAGTATATGGTAATAAATATTATTTAAAATAGAAATTTGCATTTTTTTATCTATTTGCATTATTTTGCTGTTCTTTCCGCCCACTCCCATTACCATATAAACACCCAAAAAGCCAAGGCATGCAGGGCTGTAAACACAAGCAAGCTCCCCTGGAGAAAAGTCTGCAATGTGGTTGAACTCTTAATTGATAGTATATTGTACTAAATACTATTTAAAATAGAAATTTGCATTTATTTATTTATTTGCATTATTGTGCTGTTTCGTCCGCCCACTCCCATTACTATATAAACACCCAAGGAGCCAAAGCATGAAGGTCTGTGAACACCAACAAGCTCCACTGGAGGTCAGTCTGCAACGTGGTTCACTTCTTAATTGATAGTATATGGTAATAAATACTATTTAAAATAGAAATTTGCATTTATTTATTTATTTGCATTATTGTGCTGTTCCGTCCACGCACTCCCATTAATATATAAACACCCAAGGAGCAAAAGCATGCAGGGCTGTAAACACCAGCAAGCTCCACTGGAGGTAAGTCTGCAACGTGGTTGAATTCTTAATTGATAGTATATGGTAATAAATACTATTTAAAATAGAAATTTGCATTTATTTATTAATTTGCATTATTGTGCTGTTCCGTCTGCCCACTCCCATTACTATATAAACACCCAAGGAGCCATGGCATGCAGGGCTGTGAACACCAACAAGGTCCACTGGAGGTAAGCCTGCAACGTGGTTGACTTTTTAATTGACAGTATATGGTAATAAATACTATTTAAAATAGAAATTTGCATTTATTTATTTATTTGCATTATTGTGCTGTTCCGTCCGCCCACTCCCATTACTATATAAACACCCAAAGAGCCAAAGCATGCAGGGCTGTAAACACCAGCAAGCTGCACTGTAGGTAAGTCTGCAACGTGGTTGACCTCTTAATTGATAGTATATGGTACTAAATACTATTTAAAATAGAAATTTGCATTTATTTATTTATTTGCATTATTGTGCTGTTCCGTTTGCCCACTCCTATTACTATATAAACACACAAGGAGCCAAAGCATGCAGGGCTGTGCACACCAACAAGCTCCACTGGAGTTCAGTCTGCAACGTGGTTCACTTCTTAATTGATAGTATATGGTAATAAATACTATTTAAAATAGAAATTTGCGTTTATTTATTTATTTGCCTTATTGTGTTGTTCCGTCCGCCCACTCCCATTACTATATAAACACCCAAGGAGCCAAAGCATGCAGGGCTGTAAATACCAGCAAGCTCCACTGGAGATAAGTCTGCAACGTGGCGGACTTCTTAATTGATAGTATATGGTAATAAATACTATTTAAAATTGAAATTTGCATTTATTTATTTATTTACGTTATTGTGCTGTTCCGTCCGCCCACTCCCATTACTATATAAACACCCAAGGAATCAAAGCATGCAGGGCTGTAAACACCAGCAAACTCCACTGGAGGTAAGTCTGCAACGTGGTTGACTTCATAATTGACAGTATATGGTAATAAATACTATTTAAAATAGAAATTTGCAATTATTTATTTATTTGCATTATTGTGCTTTTCCGTCAGCCTACTCCCATTACTATATAAGCACCCAAGGAGCCAAAGCAAGCAGGGCGGTAAACACCAGCAAGCTCCACTGGAGGTAAGTCTGCAACGTGGTTGACTTCTTAATTGATAGTATAAGGTAATAAATACTATTTAAATTAGAAATTTGCATTTATTTATTTATTTGCATTATTGTGCTGTTCCGTCCGCCCACTCCCATTACTATATAAACACCCATGGAGCCAAAGAATGCAGGGCTGTAAACACCAACAAGCTCCACTGGAGGTAAGTCTGCAACGTGGTTGACCTCTTAACTGATAGTATATGGTACTAAATACTATTTAAAATAGAAATTTGCATTTATTTATTTATTTGCATTATTGTGCTGTTCCGTCCGCCCACTCCCATTACTATATAAACACCCAAGGAGCCAAAGCATGCAGGGCTGTAAACACCAGCAAGCCCTACTGTAGGTAAGTCTGCAACATGTTTGACTTCTTAATTGATAGTATATGGTAATAAATACTATTTAAAATAGAAATTTGCATTTATTTATTTATTTGCATTATTTTACTGTTCCGTACGCCCACTCCCATTACTATATAAACACCCACGGAGCCATAGCATGCAGGGCTGTGAACACCAACAAGCTCCACTGGAGGTAAGTCTGCAACGTGGATGACATTTAATTGATAGTATATGGTAATAAATCCAATTTAAAATAGACATTTTTATTTATTTATTTATTTGCATTATTGTGCTGTTCCGTCCGCCCACTCCCATTACTATATAAACACCCAAGGAGCCAAAGCATGCAGGGCTGTAAACACCAACAATCTCCACTGGAGGTAAATCTGCAACGTGGCTGACTTCTTAATTGATAGTATATGGTAATAAATACTTTTTAAAATAGAAATTTGCATTTATTTATTTATTTGCATTATTGTGCTGTTCCGTCCGCCCACTCCCATTACTATATAAACACCCAAGGAGCCAAAGCATGCAGGGCTGTAAACACCAGCAAGCTCCACTGGAGGTAAGTCTGCAACGTGGTTCATTTCTTAATTGATAGTATATGGTAATAAAAATTATTTAAAATAGAAATTTGCATTTATTTATCTATTTGCATTATTGTGCTGTTCTTTCCGCCCACTCCCATTACCATATAAACACCCAAAAAGCCAAGGCATGCAGGGCTGTAAACACAAGCAAGCTCCCCTGGAGAAAAGTCTGCAACGTGGTTGACCTCTTAATTGATAGTATATGGTACTAAATACTATTTAAAATAGAAATTTGCATTTACTTATTTATTTGCATTATTGTGCTGTTTCCTCCGCCCACTCCCATTACTATATAAACACCCAAGGAGCCAAAGCATGAAGGTCTGTGAACACCAACAAGTTCCACTGGAGGTCAGTCTGCAACGTGGTTCACTTCTTAATTGATAGTATATGGTAATAAATACTATTTAAATTAGAAATTTGCATTTATTTATTTATTTGCATTATTGTGCTGTTCCGTCCACGCACTCCCATTACTATATAAACACCCAAGGAGCAAAAGCATGCAGGGCTGTAAACACCAGCAAGCTCCACTGGAGGTAAGTCTGCAACGTGGCTGACTTCTTAATTGATAGTATATGGTAATAAATAATATTTAAAATAGAAATTTGCATTTATTTATCTATTTGCATTATTGTGCTGTTCCGTTCGCCCACTCCCATTACTATATAAACACCCAGGGAGCCAAAGCATGCAGGGCTGTAAACACCAGCAAGCTCCACTGGAGGTAAGTCTGCAACGTGGTTGACCTCTAAATTGATAGTATATGGTAATAAATACTATTTAAAATAGAAATTTGCATTTATTTATTTATTTGCTTTATTGTGCTGTTCCGTCTTCCCCATCCCATTACTATATAAACTCCCAAGGAGCCAAAGCATGAAGGGCCGTGAACACCAACAAGCTCCACTGGAAGTCAGTCTGCAAAGTGGTTGACATCTTAATTGATAGTATCTGGTAATAAATACTATTTAGAATAGAAATTTGCATTTATTTATTTATTTGCATTATTGTGCTTTTCCGTCCGCCCACTCCCATTACTATATAAACACCCAAGGAGCCAAAGCATGCAGGGCTGTAAACACCAGCAAGTTGCACTGGAGGTAAGTCTGCAACGTGGTTGACTTCATAATTGATAGTATATGGTAATAAATACTATTTAAATTAGAAATTTGCATTTATTTATTTATTTGCATTATTGTGCTGTTCCGTCTGCCCACTCCCATTACTATATAAACACCCATGGAGCCAAAGAATGCAGGGCTGTAAACACCAACAAGCTCCACTGGAGGTAAGTCTGCAACGTGGTTGACCTCTTAATTGATAGTATATGGTACTAAATACTATTTAAAATAGAAATTTGCATTTATTTATTTATTTGCATTATTGTGCTGTTCCGTCCGCCCACTCCCATTACTATATAAACACCCAAGGAGCCAAAGCATGCAGGGCTGTAAACACCAGCAAGCCCTACTGTAGGTAAGTCTGCAACATGTTTGACTTCTTAATTGATAGTATATGGTAATAAATACTATTTAAAATAGAAATTTGCATTTATTTATTTATTTGCATTATTTTACTGTTCCGTACGCCCACTCCCATTACTATATAAACACCCACGGAGCCATAGCATGCAGGGCTGTGAACACCAACAAGCTCCACTGGAGGTAAGTCTGCAACGTGGATGACATTTAATTGATAGTATATGGTAATAAATCCAATTTAAAATAGACATTTTTATTTATTTATTTATTTGCATTATTGTGCTGTTCCGTCCGCCCACTCCCATTACTATATAAACACCCAAGGAGCCAAAGCATGCAGGGCTGTAAACACCAACAATCTCCACTGGAGGTAAATCTGCAACGTGGCTGACTTCTTAATTGATAGTATATGGTAATAAATACTTTTTAAAATAGAAATTTGCATTTATTTATTTATTTGCATTATTGTGCTGTTCCGTCCGCCCACTCCCATTACTATATAAACACCCAAGGAGCCAAAGCATGCAGGGCTGTAAACACCAGCAAGCTCCACTGGAGGTAAGTCTGCAACGTGGTTCATTTCTTAATTGATAGTATATGGTAATAAATATTATTTAAAATAGAAATTTGCATTTATTTATCTATTTGCATTATTGTGCTGTTCTTTCCGCCCACTCCCAATACCATATAAACACCCAAAAAGCCAAGGCATGCAGGGCTGTAAACACAAGCAAGCTCCCCTGGAGAAATGTCTGCAACGTGGTTGACCTCTTAATTGATAGTATATGGTACTAAATACTATTTAAAATAGAAATTTGCATTTATTTATTTATTTGCATTATTGTGCTGTTTCCTCCGCCCACTCCCATTACTATATAAACACCCAAGGAGCCAAAGCATGAAGGTCTGTGAACACCAACAAGTTCCACTGGAGGTCAGTCTGCAACGTGGTTCACTTCTTAATTGATAGTATATGGTAATAAATACTATTTAAATTAGAAATTTGCATTTATTTATTTATTTGCATTATTGTGCTGTTCCGTCCACGCACTCCCATTACTATATAAACACCCAAGGAGCAAAAGCATGCAGGGCTGTAAACACCAGCAAGCTCCACTGGAGGTAAGTCTGCAACGTGGTTGACTTCTTAATTGATAGTATATGGTAATAAATAATATTTAAAATAGAAATTTGCATTTATTTATTTATTTGCATTATTGTGCTGTTCCGTCCGCCCACTCCCATTACTATATAAACACACAAGGAGCCAAAGAATGCAGGGCTGTAAACACCAGCAAGCTCCACTGGAGGTAAGTCTGCAACGTGGTTGACTTCTTAATTGATACTATATGGTAATAAATACTATTTAAAATAGAAATTTGCATTTATTTATCTATTTGCATTATTGTGCTGTTCCGTTCGCCCACTCCCATTACTATATAAACACCCAGGGGGCCAAAGCATGCAGGGCTGTAAACACCAGCAAGCTCCACTGGAGGTAAGTCTGCAACGTGGTTGACCTCTAAATTGATAGTATATGGTAATAAATACTATTTAAAATAGAAATTTGCATTTATTTATTTATTTGCTTTATTGTGCTGTTCCGTCTTCCCCATCCCATTACTATATAAACTCCCAAGGAGCCAAAGCATGAAGGGCCGTGAACACCAAGAAGCTCCACTGGAAGTCAGTCTGCAAAGTGGTTGACATCTTAATTGATAGTATATGGTAATAAATACTATTTAGAATAGAAATTTGCATTTATTTATTTATTTGCATTATTGTGCTTTTCCGTCCGCCCACTCCCATTACTATATAAACACCCAAGGAGCCAAAGCATGCAGGGCTGTAAACACCAGCAAGTTGCACTGGAGGTAAGTCTGCAACGTGGTTGACTTCATAATTGATAGTATATGGTAATAAATACTATTTAAATTAGAAATTTGCATTTATTTATTTATTTGCATTATTGTGCTGTTTCGTCCGCCCACTCCCATTACTATATAAACACCCAAGGAGCCAAAGCATGAAGGTCTGTGAACACCAACAAGCTCCACTGGAGGTCAGTCTGGAACGTGGTTCACTTCTTAATTGATAGTATATGGTAATAAATACTATTTAAAATAGAAATTTGCATTTATTTATTTATTTGCATTATTGTGCTGTTCCGTCCACGCACTCCCATTACTATATAAACACCCAAGGAGCAAAAGCATGCAGGGCTGTAAACACCAGCAAGCTCCACTGGAGGTAAGTCTGCAACGTGGTTGAATTCTTAATTGATAGTATATGGTAATAAATACTATTTAAAATAGAAATTTGCATTTATTTATTAATTTGCATTATTGTGCTGTTCCGTCTGCCCACTCCCATTACTATATAAACACCCAAGGAGCCATAGCATGCAGGGCTGTGAACACCAACAAGGTCCACTGGAGGTAAGCCTGCAACGAGGTTGACTTTTTAATTGACAGTATATGGTAATAAATACTATTTAAAATAGAAATTTGCATTTATTTATTTATTTGCATTATTGTGCTGTTCCGTCCGCCCACTCCCATTACTATATAAACACCCAAGGAGCCAAAGCATGCAGGGCTGTAAACACCAGCAAGCTGCACTGTAGGTAAGTCTGCAATGTGGTTTACTTCTTAATTGATAGTATATGGTAATAAATACTATTTAAAATAGAAATTTGCATTTATTTATTTATTTGCATTGTTGTGCTGTTCCGTCCGCCCACTCCCATTACTATATAAACACTCAAGGAGCCAAAGCATGCAGGGCTGTAAACACCAGCAAGCTCCACTGGAGGTAAGTCTACAACGTGGTTCACTTCTTAATTGATAGTATATGGTAATAAATACTATTTAAAATAGAAATTTGCATTTATTTATCTATTTGCATTATTGTGCTGTTCTTTCCGCCCACTCCCATTACCATATAAACACCCAAAAAGCCAAGGCATGCAGGGCTGTAAACACCAGCAAGCTCCCCTGGAGAAAAGTCTGCAACGTGGTTGACCTCTTAATTGATAGTATATGGTACTAAATACTATTTAAAATAGAAATTTGCATTTATTTATTTATTTGCATTATTGTGCTGTTCCGTTTGCCCACTCCTATTACTATATAAACACACAAGGAGCCAAAGCATGCAGGGCTGTGCACACCAACAAGCTCCACTGGAGTTCAGTCTGCAACGTGGTTCACTTCTTAATTGATAGTATATGGTAATAAATACTATTTAAAATAGAAATTTGCGTTTATTTATTTATTTGCCTTATTGTGTTGTTCCGTCCGCCCACTCCCATTACTATATAAACACCCAAGGAGCCAAAGCATGCAGGGATGTAAATACCAGCAAGCTCCACTGGAGATAAGTCTGCAACGTGGCGGACTTCTTAATTGATAGTATATGGTAATAAATACTATTTAAAATAGAAATTTGCATTTATTTATTTATTTACATTATTGTGCTGTTCCGTCCGCCCACTCCCATTACTATATAAACACCCAAGGAATCAAAGCATGCAGGGCTGTAAACACCAGCAAACTCCACTGGAGGTAAGTCTGCAACGTGGTTGACTTCTTAATTGACAGTATATGGTAATAAATACTATTTAAAATAGAAATTTGCAATTATTTATTTATTTGCATTATTGTGCTTTTCCGTCAGCCTACTCCCATTACTATATAAACACCCAAGGAGCCAAAGCATGCAGGGCTGTAAACACCAGCAAGCTCCACTGGAGGTAAGTCTGCAACGTGGTTCATTTCTTAATTGATAGTATATGGTAATAAATATTATTTAAAATAGAAATTTGCATTTATTTATCTATTTGCATTATTGTGCTGTTCTTTCCGCCCACTCCCAATACCATATAAACACCCAAAAAGCCAAGGCATGCAGGGCTGTAAACACAAGCAAGCTCCCCTGGAGAAATGTCTGCAACGTGGTTGACCTCTTAATTGATAGTATATGGTACTAAATACTATTTAAAATAGAAATTTGCATTTATTTATTTATTTGCATTATTGTGCTGTTTCCTCCGCCCACTCCCATTACTATATAAACACCCAAGGAGCCAAAGCATGAAGGTCTGTGAACACCAACAAGTTCCACTGGAGGTCAGTCTGCAACGTGGTTCACTTCTTAATTGATAGTATATGGTAATAAATACTATTTAAATTAGAAATTTGCATTTATTTATTTATTTGCATTATTGTGCTGTTCCGTCCACGCACTCCCATTACTATATAAACACCCAAGGAGCAAAAGCATGCAGGGCTGTAAACACCAGCAAGCTCCACTGGAGGTAAGTCTGCAACGTGGTTGACTTCTTAATTGATAGTATATGGTAATAAATAATATTTAAAATAGAAATTTGCATTTATTTATTTATTTGCATTATTGTGCTGTTCCGTCCGCCCACTCCCATTACTATATAAACACACAAGGAGCCAAAGCATGCAGGGCTGTAAACACCAGCAAGCTCCACTGGAGGTAAGTCTGCAACGTGGTTGACTTCTTAATTGATACTATGTGGTAATAAATACTATTTAAAATAGAAATTTGCATTTATTTATCTATTTGCATTATTGTGCTGTTCCGTTCGCCCACTCCCATTACTATATAAACACCCAGGGGGCCAAAGCATGCAGGGCTGTAAACACCAGCAAGCTCCACTGGAGGTAAGTCTGCAACGTGGTTGACCTCTAAATTGATAGTATATGGTAATAAATACTATTTAAAATAGAAATTTGCATTTATTTATTTATTTGCTTTATTGTGCTGTTCCGTCTTCCCCATCCCATTACTATATAAACTCCCAAGGAGCCAAAGCATGAAGGGCCGTGAACACCAAGAAGCTCCACTGGAAGTCAGTCTGCAAAGTGGTTGACATCTTAATTGATAGTATATGGTAATAAATACTATTTAGAATAGAAATTTGCATTTATTTATTTATTTGCATTATTGTGCTTTTCCGTCCGCCCACTCCCATTACTATATAAACACCCAAGGAGCCAAAGCATGCAGGGCTGTAAACACCAGCAAGTTGCACTGGAGGTAAGTCTGCAACGTGGTTGACTTCATAATTGATAGTATATGGTAATAAATACTATTTAAATTAGAAATTTGCATATATTTATTTATTTGCATTATTGTGCTGTTTCGTCCGCCCACTCCCATTACTATATAAACACCCAAGGAGCCAAAGCATGAAGGTCTGTGAACACCAACAAGCTCCACTGGAGGTCAGTCTGCAACGTGGTTCACTTCTTAATTGATAGTATATGGTAATAAATACTATTTAAATTAGAATTTGCATTTATTTATTTATTTGCATTATTGTGCTGTTCCGTCCACGCACTCCCATTACTATATAAACACCCAAGGAGCAAAAGCATGCAGGGCTGTAAACACCAGCAAGCTCCACTGGAGGTAAGTCTGCAACGTGGTTGACTTCTTAATTGATAGTATATGGTAATAAATAATATTTAAAATAGAAATTTGCATTTATTTATTTATTTGCATTATTGTGCTGTTCCGTCCGCCCACTCCCATTACTATATAAACACACAAGGAGCCAAAGCATGCAGGGCTGTAAACACCAGCAAGCTCCACTGGAGGTAAGTCTGCAACGTGGTTGACTTCTTAATTGATACTATATGGTAATAAATACTATTTAAAATAGAAATTTGCATTTATTTATCTATTTGCATTATTGTGCTGTTCCGTTCGCCCACTCCCATTACTATATAAACACCCAGGGGGCCAAAGCATGCAGGGCTGTAAACACCAGCAAGCTCCACTGGAGGTAAGTCTGCAACGTGGTTGACCTCTAAATTGATAGTATATGGTAATAAATACTATTTAAAATAGAAATTTGCATTTATTTATTTATTTGCTTTATTGTGCTGTTCCGTCTTCCCCATCCCATTACTATATAAACTCCCAAGGAGCCAAAGCATGAAGGGCCGTGAACACCAAGAAGCTCCACTGGAAGTCAGTCTGCAAAGTGGTTGACATCTTAATTGATAGTATATGGTAATAAATACTATTTAGAATAGAAATTTGCATTTATTTATTTATTTGCATTATTGTGCTTTTCCGTCCGCCCACTCCCATTACTATATAAACACCCAAGGAGCCAAAGCATGCAGGGCTGTAAACACCAGCAAGTTGCACTGGAGGTAAGTCTGCAACGTGGTTGACTTCATAATTGATAGTATATGGTAATAAATACTATTTAAATTAGAAATTTGCATTTATTTATTTATTTGCATTATTGTGCTGTTTCGTCCGCCCACTCCCATTACTATATAAACACCCAAGGAGCCAAAGCATGAAGGTCTGTGAACACCAACAAGCTCCACTGGAGGTCAGTCTGCAACGTGGTTCACTTCTTAATTGATAGTATATGGTAATAAATACTATTTAAAATAGAAATTTGCATTTATTTATTTATTTGCATTATTGTGCTGTTCCGTCCACGCACTCCCATTACTATATAAACACCCAAGGAGCAAAAGCATGCAGGGCTGTAAACACCAGCAAGCTCCACTGGAGGTAAGTCTGCAACGTGGTTGAATTCTTAATTGATAGTATATGGTAATAAATACTATTTAAAATAGAAATTTGCATTTATTTATTAATTTGCATTATTGTGCTGTTCCGTCTGCCCACTCCCATTACTATATAAACACCCAAGGAGCCATAGCATGCAGGGCTGTGAACACCAACAAGGTCCACTGGAGGTAAGCCTGCAACGTGGTTGACTTTTTAATTGACAGTATATGGTAATAAATACTATTTAAAATAGAAATTTGCATTTATTTATTTATTTGCATTATTGTGCTGTTCCGTCCGCCCACTCCCATTACTATATAAACACCCAAGGAGCCAAAGCATGCAGGGCTGTAAACATCAGCAAGCTGCACTGTAGGTAAGTCTGCAATGTGGTTTACTTCTTAATTGATAGTATATGGTAATAAATACTATTTAAAATAGAAATTTGCATTTATTTATTTATTTGCATTGTTGTGCTGTTCCGTCCGCCCACTCCCATTACTATATAAACACTCAAGGAGCCAAAGCATGCAGGGCTGTAAACACCAGCAAGCTCCACTGGAGGTAAGTCTACAACGTGGTTCACTTCTTAATTGATAGTATATGGTAATAAATACTATTTAAAATAGAAATTTGCATTTATTTATCTATTTGCATTATTGTGCTGTTCTTTCCGCCCACTCCCATTACCATATAAACACCCAAAAAGCCAAGGCATGCAGGGCTGTAAACACCAGCAAGCTCCCCTGGAGAAAAGTCTGCAACGTGGTTGACCTCTTAATTGATAGTATATGGAACTAAATACTATTTAAAATAGAAATTTGCATTTATTTATTTATTTGCATTATTGTGCTGTTCCGTTTGCCCACTCCTATTACTATATAAACACACAAGGAGCCAAAGCATGCAGGGCTGTGCACACCAACAAGCTCCACTGGAGTTCAGTCTGCAACGTGGTTCACTTCTTAATTGATAGTATATGGTAATAAATACTATTTAAAATAGAAATTTGCGTTTATTTATTTATTTGCCTTATTGTGTTGTTCCGTCCGCCCACTCCCATTACTATATAAACACCCAAGGAGCCAAAGCATGCAGGGATGTAAATACCAGCAAGCTCCACTGGAGATAAGTCTGCAACGTGGCGGACTTCTTAATTGATAGTATATGGTAATAAATACTATTTAAAATAGAAATTTGCATTTATTTATTTATTTACATTATTGTGCTGTTCCGTCCGCCCACTCCCATTACTATATAAACACCCAAGGAATCAAAGCATGCAGGGCTGTAAACACCAGCAAACTCCACTGGAGGTAAGTCTGCAACGTGGTTGACTTCTTAATTGACAGTATATGGTAATAAATACTATTTAAAATAGAAATTTGCAATTATTTATTTATTTGCATTATTGTGCTTTTCCGTCAGCCTACTCCCATTACTATATAAGCACCCAAGGAGCCAAAGCAAGCAGGGCGGTAAACACCAGCAAGCTCCACTGGAGGTAAGTCTGCAACGTGGTTGACTTCTTAATTGATAGTATAAGGTAATAAATACTATTTAAATTAGAAATTTGCATTTATTTATTTATTTGCATTATTGTGCTGTTCCGTCCGCCCACTCCCATTACTATATAAACACCCATGGAGCCAAAGAATGCAGGGCTGTAAACACCAACAAGCTCCACTGGAGATAAGTCTGCAACGTGGTTGACCTCTTAACTGATAGTATATGGTACTAAATACTATTTAAAATAGAAATTTGCATTTATTTATTTATTTGCATTATTGTGCTGTTCCGTCCGCCCACTCCCATTACTATATAAACACCCAAGGAGCCAAAGCATGCAGGGCTGTAAACACCAGCAAGCCCTACTGTAGGTAAGTCTGCAACATGTTTGACTTCTTAATTGATAGTATATGGTAATAAATACTATTTAAAATAGAAATTTGCATTTATTTATTTATTTGCATTATTTTACTGTTCCGTACGCCCACTCCCATTACTATATAAACACCCACGGAGCCATAGCATGCAGGGCTGTGAACACCAACAAGCTCCACTGGAGGTAAGTCTGCAACGTGGATGACATTTAATTGATAGTATATGGTAATAAATCCAATTTAAAATAGACATTTTTATTTATTTATTTATTTGCATTATTGTGCTGTTCCGTCCGCCCACTCCCATTACTATATAAACACCCAAGGAGCCAAAGCATGCAGGGCTGTAAACACCAACAATCTCCACTGGAGGTAAATCTGCAACGTGGCTGACTTCTTAATTGATAGTATATGGTAATAAATACTTTTTAAAATAGAAATTTGCATTTATTTATTTATTTGCATTATTGTGCTGTTCCGTCCGCCCACTCCCATTACTATATAAACACCCAAGGAGCCAAAGCATGCAGGGCTGTAAACACCAGCAAGCTCCACTGGAGGTAAGTCTGCAACGTGGTTCATTTCTTAATTGATAGTATATGGTAATAAATATTATTTAAAATAGAAATTTGCATTTATTTATCTATTTGCATTATTGTGCTGTTCTTTCCGCCCACTCCCATTACCATATAAACACCCAAAAAGCCAAGGCATGCAGGGCTGTAAACACAAGCAAGCTCCCCTGGAGAAAAGTCTGCAACGTGGTTGACCTCTTAATTGATAGTATATGGTACTAAATACTATTTAAAATAGAAATTTGCATTTATTTATTTATTTGCATTATTGTGCTGTTTCCTCCGCCCACTCCCATTACTATATAAACACCCAAGGAGCCATAGCATGCAGGGCTGTGAACACCAACAAGCTCCACTGGAGGCAAGTCTGCAACGTGGCTGACATTTAATTGATAGTATATGGTACTAAATACTATTTAAAATAGAAATTTGCATTTATTTATTTATTTGCATTATTGTGCTGTTCCGTTTGCCCACTCCTATTACTATATAAACACACAAGGAGCCAAAGCATGCAGGGCTGTGCACACCAACAAGCTCCACTGGAGTTCAGTCTGCAACGTGGTTCACTTCTTAATTGATAGTATATGGTAATAAATACTATTTAAAATAGAAATTTGCGTTTATTTATTTATTTGCCTTATTGTGTTGTTCCGTCCGCCCACTCCCATTACTATATAAACACCCAAGGAGCCAAAGCACGCAGGGCTGTAAATACCAGCAAGCTCCACTGGAGATAAGTCTGCAACGTGGCGGACTTCTTAATTGATAGTATATGGTAATAAATACTATTTAAAATTGAAATTTGCATTTATTTATTTATTTACGTTATTGTGCTGTTCCGTCCGCCCACTCCCATTACTATATAAACACCCAAGGAATCAAAGCATGCAGGGCTGTAAAAACCAGCAAACTCCACTGGAGGTAAGTCTGCAACGTGGTTGACTTCTTAATTGACAGTATATGGTAATAAATACTATTTAAAATAGAAATTTGCAATTATTTATTTATTTGCATTATTGTGCTATTCCGTCAGCCTACTCCCATTACTATATAAGCACCCAAGGAGCCAAAGCAAGCAGGGCGGTAAACACCAGCAAGCTCCACTGGAGGTAAGTCTGCAACGTGGTTGACTTCTTAATTGATAGTATAAGGTAATAAATACTATTTAAATTAGAAATTTGCATTTATTTATTTATTTGCATTATTGTGCTGTTCCGTCCGCCCACTCCCATTACTATATAAACACCCATGGAGCCAAAGAATGCAGGGCTGTAAACACCAACAAGCTCCACTGGAGGTAAGTCTGCAACGTGGTTGACCTCTTAACTGATAGTATATGGTACTAAATACTATTTAAAATAGAAATTTGCATTTATTTATTTATTTGCATTATTGTGCTGTTCCGTCCGCCCACTCCCATTACTATATAAACACCCAAGGAGCCAAAGCATGCAGGGCTGTAAACACCAACAATCTCCACTGGAGGTAAATCTGCAACGTGGCTGACTTCTTAATTGATAGTATATGGTAATAAATACTTTTTAAAATAGAAATTTGCATTTATTTATTTATTTGCATTATTGTGCTGTTCCGTCCGCCCACTCCCATTACTATATAAACACCCAAGGAGCCAAAGCATGCAGGGCTGTAAACACCAGCAAGCTCCACTGGAGGTAAGTCTGCAACGTGGTTCATTTCTTAATTGATAGTATATGGTAATAAATATTATTTAAAATAGAAATTTGCATTTATTTATCTATTTGCATTATTGTGCTGTTCTTTCCGCCCACTCCCATTACCATATAAACACCCAAAAAGCCAAGGCATGCAGGGCTGTAAACACAAGCAAGCTCCCCTGGAGAAAAGTCTGCAACGTGGTTGACCTCTTAATTGATAGTATATGGTACTAAATACTATTTAAAATAGAAATTTGCATTTATTTATTTATTTGCATTATTGTGCTGTTTCCTCCGCCCACTCCCATTACTGTATAAACACCCAAGGAGCCATAGCATGCAGGGCTGTGAACACCAACAAGCTCCACTGGAGGCAAGTCTGCAACGTGGCTGACATTTAATTGATAGTATATGGTACTAAATACTATTTAAAATAGAAATTTGCATTTATTTATTTATTTGCATTATTGTACTGTTCCGTCGGCCCTCTCCCATTACTATATAAACACCCAAGGAGCCAAAGCATGCAGGGCTGTAAACACCAGCAAGCTGCACTGTAGGTAAGTCTGCAATGTGGTTGACTTCTTAATTGTTAGTATATGGTAATAAATACTATTTAAAATAGAAATTTGCATTTAATTTTTTATTTGCATTATTGTGCTGTTCCGTCCGCCCACTCCCATTACTATATAAACACACAAGGAGCCAAAGCATGCAGGGCTGTAAACACCAGCAAGCTCCACTGGAGGTAAGTCTGCAACGTGGTTCACTTCTTAATTGATAGTATATGGTAATAAATACTATTTAAAATAGAAATTTGCATTTGTTTATCTATTTGCATTATTGTGTTGTTCCGTCCGCCCACTCCCATTACCATATAACCACCCAAAAAGCCAAGGCATGCAGGGCTGTAAACACCAGCAAGCTCCCCTGGAGAAAAGTCTGCAACGTGGTTGACCTCTTAATTGATAGTATATGGTACTAAATACTATTTAAAATAGAAATTTGCATTTATTTATTTATTTGCATTATTGTGCTGTTCCGTTTGCCCACTCCTATTACTATATAAACACACAAGGAGCCAAAGCATGCAGGGCTGTGCACACCAACAAGCTCCACTGGAGTTCAGTCTGCAACGTGGTTCACTTCTTAATTGATAGTATATGGTAATAAATACTATTTAAAATAGAAATTTGCGTTTATTTATTTATTTGCCTTATTGTGTTGTTCCGTCCGCCCACTCCCATTACTATATAAACACCCAAGGAGCCAAAGCATGCAGGGCTGTAAATACCAGCAAGCTCCACTGGAGATAAGTCTGCAACGTGGCGGACTTCTTAATTGATAGTATATGGTAATAAATACTATTTAAAATTGAAATTTGCATTTATTTATTTATTTAGGTTATTGTGCTGTTCCGTCCGCCCACTCCCATTACTATATAAACACCCAAGGAATCAAAGCATGCAGGGCTGTAAAAACCAGCAAACTCCACTGGAGGTAAGTCTGCAACGTGGTTGACTTCTTAATTGACAGTATATGGTAATAAATACTATTTAAAATAGAAATTTGCAATTATTTATTTATTTGCATTATTGTGCTTTTCCGTCAGCCTACTCCCATTACTATATAAGCACCCAAGGAGCCAAAGCAAGCAGGGCGGTAAACACCAGCAAGCTCCACTGGAGGTAAGTCTGCAACGTGGTTGACTTCTTAATTGATAGTATAAGGTAATAAATACTATTTAAATTAGAAATTTGCATTTATTTATTTATTTGCATTATTGTGCTGTTCCGTCCGCCCACTCCCATTACTATATAAACACCCATGGAGCCAAAGAATGCAGGGCTGTAAACACCAACAAGCTCCACTGGAGGTAAGTCTGCAACGTGGTTGACCTCTTAACTGATAGTATATGGTACTAAATACTATTTAAAATAGAAATTTGCATTTATTTATTTATTTGCATTATTGTGCTGTTCCGTCCGCCCACTCCCATTACTATATAAACACCCAAGGAGCCAAAGCATGCAGGGCTGTAAACACCAGCAAGCCCTACTGTAGGTAAGTCTGCAACATGTTTGACTTCTTAATTGATAGTATATGGTAATAAATACTATTTAAAATAGAAATTTGCATTTATTTATTTATTTGCATTATTTTACTGTTCCGTACGCCCACTCCCATTACTATATAAACACCCACGGAGCCATAGCATGCAGGGCTGTGAACACCAACAAGCTCCACTGGAGGTAAGTCTGCAACGTGGATGACATTTAATTGATAGTATATGGTAATAAATCCAATTTAAAATAGACATTTTTATTTATTTATTTATTTGCATTATTGTGCTGTTCCGTCCGCCCACTCCCATTACTATATAAACACCCAAGGAGCCAAAGCATGCAGGGCTGTAAACACCAACAATTTCCACTGGAGGTAAATCTGCAACGTGGCTGACTTCTTAATTGATAGTATATGGTAATAAATACTTTTTAAAATAGAAATTTGCATTTATTTATTTATTTGCATTATTGTACTGTTCCGTCCGCCCACTCCCATTACTATATAAACACCCAAGGAGCCAAAGCATGCAGGGCTGTAAACACCAGCAAGCTCCACTGGAGGTAAGTCTGCAACGTGGTTCATTTCTTAATTGATAGTATATGGTAATAAATATTATTTAAAATAGAAATTTGCATTTATTTATCTATTTGCATTATTGTGCTGTTCTTTCCGCCCACTCCCATTACCATATAAACACCCAAAAAGCCAAGGCATGCAGGGCTGTAAACACAAGCAAGCTCCCCTGGAGAAAAGTCTGCAACGTGGTTGACCTCTTAATTGATAGTATATGGTACTAAATACTATTTAAAATAGAAATTTGCATTTATTTATTTATTTGCATTATTGTGCTGTTTCCTCTGCCCACTCCCATTACTATATAAATACCCAAGGAGCCAAAGCATGAAGGTCTATGAACACCAACAAGTTCCACTGGAGGTCAGTCTGCAACGTGGTTCACTTCTTAATTGATAGTATATGGTAATAAATACTATTTAAATTAGAAATTTGCATTTATTTATTTATTTGCATTATTGTGCTGTTCCGTCCACGCACTCCCATTACTATATAAACACCCAAGGAGCAAAAGCATGCAGGGCTGTAAACACCAGCAAGCTCCACTGGAGGTAAGTCTGCAACGTGGTTGACTTCTTAATTGATAGTATATGGTAATAAATAATATTTAAAATAGAAATTTGCATTTATTTATTTATTTGCATTATTGTGCTGTTCCGTCCGCCCACTCCCATTACTATATAAACACCCAAGGAGCCAAAGCATGCAGGGCTGTAAACACCAGCAAGCTCCACTGGAGGTAAGTCTGCAACGTGGTTGACTTCTTAATTGATACTATATGGTAATAAATACTATTTAAAATAGAAATTTGCATTTATTTATTTATTTGCATTATTGTGCTGTTCCGTTCGCCCACTCCCATTACTATATAAACACCCAGGGAGCCAAAGCATGCAGGGCTGTAAACACCAGCAAGCTCCACTGGAGGTAAGTCTGCAACGTGGTTGACCTCTAAATTGATAGTATATGGTAATAAATACTATTTAAAATAGAAATTTGCATTTATTTATTTATTTGCTTTATTGTGCTGTTCCGTCTTCCCCATCCCATTACTATATAAACTCCCAAGGAGCCAAAGCATGAAGGGCCGTGAACACCAACAAGCTCCACTGGAAGTCAGTCTGCAAAGTGGTTGACATCTTAATTGATAGTATATGGTAATAAATACTATTTAGAATAGAAATTTGCATTTATTTATTTATTTGCATTATTGTGCTTTTCCGTCCGCCCACTCCCATTACTATATAAACACCCAAGGAGCCAAAGCATGCAGGGCTGTAAACACCAGCAAGCTCCACTGGAGGTAAGTCTGCAACGTGGTTGACTTCATAATTGATAGTATATGGTAATAAATACTATTTAAATTAGAAATTTGCATTTATTTATTTATTTGCATTATTGTGCTGTTCCGTCTGCCCACTCCCATTACTATATAAACACCCATGGAGCCAAAGAATGCAGGGCTGTAAACACCAACAAGCTCCACTGGAGGTAAGTCTGCAACGTGGTTGACCTCTTAATTGATAGTATATGGTACTAAATACTATTTAAAATAGAAATTTGCATTTATTTATTTATTTGCATTATTGTGCTGTTCCGTCCACCCACTCCCATTACTATATAAACACCCAAGGAGCCAAAGCATGCAGGGCTGTAAACACCAGCAATCCCTACTGGAGGTAAGTCTGCAACATGTTTGACTTCTTAATTGATAGTATATGGTAATAAATACTATTTAGAATAGAAATTTGCATTTATTTATTTATTTGCATTATTGTACTGTTCCGCACGCCCATTCCCATTACTATATAAACACCCACGGAGCCATAGCATGCAGGGCTGTGAACACCAACAAGCTCCACTGGAGGTAAGTCTGCAACGTGGATGACATTTAATTGATAGTATATGGTAATAAATACAATTTAAAATAGACATTTGTATTTATTTATTTATTGGCATTATCATGCTGTTCCGTCCGCCCACTCCCATTACTATATAAAAACCTAGGAGCCAAAGCATGCAGGGCTGTAAACACCAACAATCTCCACTGGAGGTAAATCTGCTACGTGGCTGACTTCTTAATTGACAGTATATGGTAATAAATACTTTTTAAAATAGAAATTTGCATTTCTTTATTTATTTGCATTATTGTGCTGTTCCGTCCGTTCACTCCCATTACTATATAAACACCCAATGAGCCAAAGCATGCAGGGCTGTAAACACCAGCAAGCTGCACTGGAGGTAAGTCTGCAACGTGGTTGACTTCTTAAGAGATACTATATGGTAATAAACACTATTTAAAATAGAAATTTGCATTTATTTATTTATTTGCATTATTGTACTGTTCCGTCCGCCCACTCCCATTACTATATAAACACCCAAGGAGCCAAAGCATGAAGGGCTGTGAACACCAACAAGCTCAACTGGAGGTCAGTCTGCAACGTGGTTGACTTCTTAATTGTTAGTATATGGTAATAAATACTATTTAAATTAGAAATTTGCATTTATTTATTTATTTGCATTATTGTGCTGTTCCGTCGGCCCACTCCCATTACTATATAAACACCCAAGGAGCCATAGCATGCAGGGCTGTGAACACCAACAAGCTCCACTGGAGGCAAGTCTGCAACGTGGCTGACATTTAATTGATAGTATATGGTACTAAATACTATTTAAAATAGAAATTTGCATTTATTTATTTATTTGCATTATTGTGCTGTTCCGTCCGCCCTCTCCCATTACTATATAAACACCCAAGGAGCCAAAGCATGCAGGGCTGTAAACACCAGCAAGCTGCACTGTAGGTAAGTCTGCAATGTGGTTGACTTCTTAATTGTTAGTATATGGTAATAAATACCATTTAAAATAGAAATTTGCATTTAATTTTTTATTTGCATTATTGTGCTGTTCCGTCCGCCCACTCCCATTACTATATAAACACACAAGGAGCCAAAGCATGCAGGGCTGTAAACACCAGCAAGCTCCACTGGAGGTAAGTCTGCAACGTGGTTCACTTCTTAATTGATAGTATATGGTAATAAATACTATTTAAAATAGAAATTTGGATTTATTTATCTATTTGCATTATTGTGCTGTTCTTTCCGCCCACTCCCATTACCATATAAACACCCAAAAAGCCAAGGCATGCAGGGCTGTAAACACAAGCAAGCTCCCCTGGACAAAAGTCTGCAACGTGGTTGACCTCTTAATTGATAGTATATGGTACTAAATACTATTTAAAATAGAAATTTGCATTTATTTATTTATTTGCATTATTGTGCTGTTTCGTCCGCCCACTCCCATTACTATATAAACACCCAAGGAACCAAAGCATGAAGGTCTGTGAACACCAACAAGCTCCACTGGAGGTCAGTCTGCAACGTGGTTCACTTCTTAATTGATAGTATATGGTAATAAATGCTATTTAAAATAGAAATTTGCATTTATTTATTTATTTGCATTATTGTGCTGTTCCGTCCACGCACTCCCATTACTATATAAACACCCAAGGAGCAAAAGCATGCAGGGCTGTAAACACCAGCAAGCTCCGCTGGAGGTAAGTCTGCAACGTCGTTGACTTCTTAATTGATAGTATATGGTAATAAATACTATTTAAAATAGAAATTTGCATTTATTTATTTATTTGCATTATTGTGCTGTTCCGTCCGCCCACTCCCATTACTATATAAACACCCAAGGAGCCAAAGCATGCAGGGCTGTAAACACCAGCAAGCTCCACTGGAGGTAAGTCTGCAACGTGGTTGACTTCTTAATTGATACTATATGGTAATAAATACTATTTAAAATAGAAATTTGCATTTATTTATCTATTTGCATTATCGTGCTGTTCCGTCCGCCCACTCCCATTACTATATAAACACCCAAGGAGCCAAAGCATGCAGGGCTGTAAACACCAGCAAGCCCTACTGTAGGTAAGTCTGCAACATGTTTGACTTCTTAATTGATAGTATATGGTAATAAATACTATTTAAAATAGAAATTTGCATTTATTTATTTATTTGCATTATTTTACTGTTCCGTACGCCCACTCCCATTACTATATAAACACCCACGGAGCCATAGCATGCAGGGCTGTGAACACCAACAAGCTCCACTGGAGGTAAGTCTGCAACGTGGATGACATTTAATTGATAGTATATGGTAATAAATCCAATTTAAAATAGACATTTTTATTTATTTATTTATTTGCATTATTGTGCTGTTCCGTCCGCCCACTCCCATTACTATATAAACACCCAAGGAGCCAAAGCATGCAGGGCTGTAAACACCAACAATCTCCACTGGAGGTAAATCTGCAACGTGGCTGACTTCTTAATTGATAGTATATGGTAATAAATACTTTTTAAAAAGGAAATTTGCATTTATTTATTTATTTGCATTATTGTGCTGTTCCGTCCGCCCACTCCCATTACTATATAAACACACAAGGAGCCAAAGCATGCAGGGCTGTAAACACCAGCAAGCTCCACTGGAGGTAAGTCTGCAACGTGGTTGACTTCTTAATTGATACTATATGGTAATAAATACTATTTAAAATAGAAATTTGCATTTATTTATCTATTTGCATTATTGTGCTGTTCCGTTCGCCGACTCGCATTACTATATAAACACCCAGGGAGCCAAAGCATGCAGGGCTGTAAACACCAGCAAGCTCCACTGGAGGTAAGTCTGCAACGTGGTTGACCTCTAAATTGATAGTATATGGTAATAAATACTATTTAAAATAGAAATTTGCATTTATTTATTTATTTGCTTTATTGTGCTGTTCCGTCTTCCCCATCCCATTACTATATAAACTCCCAAGGAGCCAAAGCATGAAGGGCCGTGAACACCAACAAGCTCCACTGGAAGTCAGTCTGCAAAGTGGTTGACATCTTAATTGATAATATATGGTAATAAATACTATTTAGAATAGAAATTTGCATTTATTTATTTATTTGCATTATTGTGCTTTTCCGTCCGCCCACTCCCATTACTATATAAACACCCAAGGAGCCAAAGCATGCAGGGCTGTAAACACCAGCAAGTTGCACTGGAGGTAAGTCTGCAACGTGGTTGACTTCATAATTGATAGTATATGGTAATAAATACTATTTAAATTAGAAATTTGCATTTATTTATCTATTTGCATTATTGTGCTGTTCTTTCCGCCCACTCCCATTACCATATAAACACCCAAAAAGCCAAGGCATGCAGGGCTGTAAACACAAGCAAGCTCCCCTGGACAAAAGTCTGCAACGTGGTTGACGTCTTAATTGATGGTATATGGTACTAAATACTATTTAAAATAGAAATTTGCATTTATTTATTTATTTGCATTATTGTGCTGTTTCGTCCGCCCACTCCCATTACTATATAAACACCCAAGGAACCAAAGCATGAAGGTCTGTGAACACCAACAAGCTCCACTGGAGCTCAGTCTGCAACGTGGTTCACTTCTTAATTGATAGTATATGGTAATAAATTCTATTTAAAATAGAAATTTGCATTTATTTATTTATTTGCATTATTGTGCTGTTCCGTCCACGCACTCCCATTACTATATAAACACCCAAGGAGCAAAAGCATGCAGGGCTGTAAACACCAGCAAGCTCCGCTGGAGGTAAGTCTGCAAAGTCGTTGACTTCTTAATTGATAGTAAATGGTAATAAATACTATTTAAAATAGAAATTTGCATTTATTTATTTATTTGCATTATTGTGCTGTTCCGTCCGCCCACTCCCATTACTATATAAACACCCAAGGAGCCAAAGCATGCAGGGCTGTAAACACCAGCAAGCTCCACTGGAGGTAATTCTGCAACGTGGTTGACTTCTTAATTGATACTATATGGTAATAAATACTATTTAAAATAGAAATTTGCATTTATTTATCTATTTGCATTATCGTGCTGTTCCGTCCGCCCACTCCCATTACTATATAAACACCCAAGGAGCCAAAGCATGCAGGGCTGTAAACACCAGCAAGCCCTACTGTAGGTAAGTCTGCAACATGTTTGACTTCTTAATTGATAGTATATGGTAATAAATACTATTTAAAATAGAGATTTGCATTTATTTATTTATTTGCATTATTTTACTGTTCCGTACGCCCACTCCCATTACTATATAAACACCCACGGAGCCATAGCATGCAGGGCTGTGAACACCAACAAGCTCCACTGGAGGTAAGTCTGCAACGTGGATGACATTTAATTGATAGTATATGGTAATAAATCCAATTTAAAATAGACATTTTTATTTATTTATTTATTTGCATTATTGTGCTGTTCCGTCCGCCCACTCCCATTACTATATAAACACCCAAGGAGCCAAAGCATGCAGGGCTGTAAACACCAACAATCTCCACTGGAGGTAAATCTGCAACGTGGCTGACTTCTTAATTGATAGTATATGGTAATAAATACTTTTTAAAATAGAAATTTGCATTTATTTATTTATTTGCATTATTGTGCTGTTCCGTCCGCCCACTCCCATTACTATATAAACACCCAAGGAGCCAAAGCATGCAGGGCTGTAAACACCAGCAAGCTCCACTGGAGGTAAGTCTGCAACGTGGTTGACTTCTTAATTGATACTATATGGTAATAAATACTATTTAAAATAGAAATTTGCATTTATTTATCTATTTGCATTATTGTGCTGTTCCGTTCGCCGACTCCCATTACTATATAAACACCCAGGGAGCCAAAGCATGCAGGGCTGTAAACACCAGCAAGCTCCACTGGAGGTAAGTCTGCAACGTGGTTGACCTCTAAATTGATAGTATATGGTAATAAATACTATTTAAAATAGAAATTTGCATTTATTTATTTATTTGCTTTATTGTGCTGTTCCGTCTTCCCCATCCCATTACTATATAAACTCCCAAGGAGCCAAAGCATGAAGGGCCGTGAACACCAACAAGCTCCACTGGAAGTCAGTCTGCAAAGTGGTTGACATCTTAATTGATAGTATATGGTAATAAATACTATTTAGAATAGAAATTTGCATTTATTTATTTATTTGCATTATTGTGCTTTTCCGTCCGCCCACTCCCATTACTATATAAACACCCAAGGAGCCAAAGCATGCAGGGCTGTAAACACCAGCAAGTTGCACTGGAGGTAAGTCTGCAACGTGGTTGACTTCATAATTGATAGTATATGGTAATAAATACTATTTAAATTAGAAATTTGCATTTATTTATTTATTTGCATTATTGTGCTGTTCCGTCCGCCCACTCCCATTACTATATAAACACCCATGGAGCCAAAGAATGCAGGGCTGTAAACACCAACAAGCTCCACTGGAGGTAAGCCTGCAACGTGGTTGAAGTCTTAATTGATAGTATATGGTACTAAATACCATTTAAAATAGAAATTTGCTTTTATTTATTTATTTGCATTATTGTGCTGTTCCGTCCACCCACTCCCATTACTATATAAACACCCAAGGAGCCAAAGCATGCAGGGCGGTAAACACCAGCAATCCCTACTGGAGGTAAGTCTGCAACATGTTTGACTTCTTAATTGATAGTATATGGTAATAAATACTATTTAAAATAGAAATTTGCATTTATTTATTTATTTGCATTATAGTACTGTTCTGTACGCCTATTCCCATTACTATATAAACACCCACGGAGCCATAGCATGCAGGGCTGTGAACACCAACAAGCTCCACTGGAGGTAAGTCTGCAACGTGGATGACATTTAATTGATAGTATATGGTAATAAATACAATTTAAAATAGACATTTGTATTTATTAATTTATTGGCATTATCATGCTGTTCCGTCCGCCCACTCCCATTACTATATAAAAACCTAGGAGCCAAAGCATGCAGGGCTGTAAACACCAACAATCTCCACTGGAGGTAAATCTGCTACGTGGCTGACTTCATAATTGATAGTATATGGTAATAAATACTTTTTAAAATAGAAATTTGCATTTATTTATTTATTTGCATTATTGTGCTGTTCCGTCCGCCCACTCCCATTACTATATAAACACCCAATGAGCCAAAGCATGCAGGGCTGTAAACACCAGCAAGCTGCACTGGAGGTAAGTCTGCAACGTGGTTGACTTCTTAATAGATAGTATATGGTAATAAATACTATTTAAAATAGAAATTTGCATTTATTTATTTATTTGCATTATTGTACTGTTCCGTCCGCCCACTCCCATTACTATATAAACACACAAGGAGCCAAAGCATGAAGGGCTGTGAACACCAACAAGTTCCACTGGAGGTCAGTCTGCAACGTGGTTGACTTCTTAATTGTTAGTATAGATAATAAATACTATTTAAATTAGAAATTTGCATTTATTTATTTATTTGCATTATTGTGCTGTTCCGTCCGCCCACTCCCATTACTATATAAACACCCAAGGAGCCATAGCATGCAGGGCTGTGAACACCAACAAGCTCCACTGGAGGCAAGTCTGCAACGTGGCTGACATTTAATTGATAGTATATGGTACTAAATACTATTTAAAATAGAAATTTGCATTTATTTATTTATTTGCATTATTGTACTGTTCCGTCGGCCCTCTCCCATTACTATATAAACACCCAAGGAGCCAAAGCATGCAGGGCTGTAAACACCAGCAAGCTGCACTGTAGGTAAGTCTGCAATGTGGTTGACTTCTTAATTGTTAGTATATGGTAATAAATACTATTTAAAATAGAAATTTGCATTTAATTTTTTATTTGCATTATTGTGCTGTTCCGTCCGCCCACTCCCATTACTATATAAACACACAAGGAGCCAAAGCATGCAGGGCTGTAAACACCAGCAAGCTCCACTGGAGGTAAGTCTGCAACGTGGTTCACTTCTTAATTGATAGTATATGGTAATAAATACTATTTAAAATAGAAATTTGCATTTATTTATCTATTTGCATTATTGTGCTGTTCTTTCCGCCCACTCCCATTACCATATAAACACCCAAAAAGCCAAGGCATGCAGGGCTGTAAACACAAGCAAGCTCCCCTGGACAAAAGTCTGCAACGTGGTTGACCTCTTAATTGATAGTATATGGTACTAAATACTATTTAAAATAGAAATTTGCATTTATTTATTTATTTGCATTATTGTGCTGTTTCGTCCGCCCACTCTCATTACTATATAAACACCCAAGGAACCAAAGCATGAAGGTCTGTGAACACCAACAAGCTCCACTGGAGGTCAGTCTGCAACGTGGTTCACTTCTTAATTGATAGTATATGGTAATAAATACTATTTAAAATAGAAATTTGCATTTATTTATCTATTTGCATTATTGTGCTGTTCCGTCCGCCCACTCCCATTACTATATAAACACCCAAGGAGCCAAAGCATGCAGGGCTGTAAACACCAGCAAGCTCCACTGGAGGTAAGTCTGCAACGTGGTTGACTTCTTAATTGATACTATATGGTAATAAATACTATTTAAAATAGAAATTTGCATTTATTTATCTATTTGCATTATTGTGCTGTTCCGTTCGCCCACTCCCATTACTATATAAACACCCAGGGAGCCAAAGCATGCAGGGCTGTAAACACCAGCAAGCTCCACTGGAGGTACGTCTGCAACGTGGTTGACCTCTAAATTGATAGTATATGGTAATAAATACTATTTAAAATAGAAATTTGCATTTATTTATTTATTTGTTTTATTGTGCTGTTCCGTCTTCCCCATCCCATTACTATATAAACTCCCAAGGAGCCAAAGCATGAAGGGCCGTGAACACCAACAAGCTCCACTGGAAGTCAGTCTGCAAAGTGGTTGACATCTTAATTGATAGTATATGGTAATAAATACTATTTAGAATAGAAATTTGCATTTATTTATTTATTTGCATTATTGTGCTGCTCCGTCCGCCCACTCCCATTACTATATAAACACCCAAGGAGCCAAAGCATGCAGGGCTGTAAACACCAGCAAGTTGCACTGGAGGTAAGTCTGCAACGTGGTTGACTTCATAATTGATAGTATATGGTAATAAATACTATTTAAATTAGAAATTTGCATTTATTTATCTATTTGCATTATTGTGCTGTTTCGTCCGCCCACTCCCATTACTATATAAACACCCAAGGAACCAAAGCATGAAGGTCTGTGAACACCAACAAGCTCCACTGGAGCTCAGTCTGCAACGTGGTTCACTTCTTAATTGATAGTATATGGTAATAAATTCTATTTAAAATAGAAATTTGCATTTATTTATTTATTTGCATTATTGTGCTGTTCCGTCCACGCACTCCCATTACTATATAAACACCCAAGGAGCAAAAGCATGCAGGGCTGTAAACACCAACAAGCTCCGCTGGAGGTAAGTCTGCAACGTCGTTGACTTCTTAATTGATAGTAAATGGTAATAAATACTATTTAAAATAGAAATTTGCATTTATTTATTTATTTGCATTATTGTGCTGTTCCGTCCGCCCACTCCCATTACTATATAAACACCCAAGGAGCCAAAGCATGCAGGGCTGTAAACACCAGCAAGCTCCACTGGAGGTAATTCTGCAACGTGGTTGACTTCTTAATTGATACTATATGGTAATAAATACTATTTAAAATAGAAATTTGCATTTATTTATCTATTTGCATTATCGTGCTGTTCCGTCCGCCCACTCCCATTACTATATAAACACCCAAGGAGCCAAAGCATGCAGGGCTGTAAACACCAGCAAGCCCTACTGTAGGTAAGTCTGCAACATGTTTGACTTCTTAATTGATAGTATATGGTAATAAATACTATTTAAAATAGAAATTTGCATTTATTTATTTATTTGCATTATTTTACTGTTCCGTACGCCCACTCCCATTACTATATAAACACCCACGGAGCCATAGCATGCAGGGCTGTGAACACCAACAAGCTCCACTGGAGGAAAGTCTGCAACGTGGATGACATTTAATTGATAGTATATGGTAATAAATCCAATTTAAAATAGACATTTTTATTTATTTATTTATTTGCATTATTGTGCTGTTCCGTCCGCCCACTCCCATTACTATATAAACACCCAAGGAGCCAAAGCATGCAGGGCTGTAAACACCAACAATCTCCAAGGGAGGTAAATCTGCAACGTGGCTGACTTCTTAATTGATAGTATATGGTAATAAATACTTTTTAAAATAGAAATTTGCATTTATTTATTTATTTGCATTATTATGCTGTTCCGTCCGCCCACTCCCATTACTATATAAACACACAAGGAGCCAAAGCATGCAGGGCTGTAAACACCAGCAAGCTCCACTGGAGGTAAGTCTGCAACGTGGTTGACTTCTTAATTGATACTATATGGTAATAAATACTATTTAAAATAGAAATTTGCATTTATTTATCTATTTGCATTATTGTGCTGTTCCGTTCGCCGACTCCCATTACTATATAAACACCCAGGGAGCCAAAGCATGCAGGGCTGTAAACACCAGCAAGCTCCACTGGAGGTAAGTCTGCAACGTGGTTGACCTCTATATTGATAGTATATGGTAATAAATACTATTTAAAATAGAAATTTGCATTTATTTATTTATTTGCTTTATTGTGCTGTTCCGTCTTCCCCATCCCATTACTATATAAACTCCCAAGGAGCCAAAGCATGAAGGGCCGTGAACACCAACAAGCTCCACTGGAAGTCAGTCTGCAAAGTGGTTGACATCTTAATTGATAGTATATGGTAATAAATACTATTTAGAATAGAAATTTGCATTTATTTATTTATTTGCATTATTGTGCTTTTCCGTCCGCCCACTCCCATTACTATATAAACACCCAAGGAGCCAAAGCATGCAGGGCTGTAAACACCAGCAAGTTGCACTGGAGGTAAGTCTGCAACGTGGTTGACTTCATAATTGATAGTATATGGTAATAAATACTATTTAAATTAGAAATTTGCATTTATTTATTTATTTGCATTATTGTGCTGTTCCGTACGCCCACTCCCATTACTATATAAACACCCATGGAGCCAAAGAATGCAGGGCTGTAAACACCAACAAGCTCCACTGGAGGTAAGTCTGCAACGTGGTTGAACACTTAATTGATAGTATATGGTACTAAATACTATTTAAAATAGAAATTTGCTTTTATTTATTTATTTGCATTATTGTGCTGTTCCGTCCACCCACTCCCATTACTATATAAACACCCAAGGAGCCAAAGCATGCAGGGCGGTAAACACCAGCAATCCCTACTGGAGGTAAGTCTGCAACATGTTTGACTTCTTAATTGATAGTATATGGTAATAAATACTATTTAAAATAGAAATTTGCATTTATTTATTTATTTGCATTATAGTACTGTTCCGTACGCCTATTCCCATTACTATATAAACACCCACGGAGCCATAGCATGCAGGGCTGTGAACACCAACAAGCTCCACTGGAGGTAAGTCTGCAACGTGGATGACATTTAATTGATAGTATATGGTAATAAATACTTTTTAAAATAGAAATTTGCATTTATTTATTTATTTGCATTATTGTGCTGTTCCGTCCGCCCACTCCCATTACTATATAAACACCCAATGAGCCAAAGCATGCAGGGCTGTAAACACCAGCAAGCTGCACTGGAGGTAAGTCTGCAACGTGGTTGACTTCTTAATAGATAGGATATGGTAATAAATACTATTTAAAATAGAAATTTGCATTTATTTATTTATTTGCATTATTGTTCTGTTCCGTCCGCCCACTCCCATTACTATATAAACACCCAAGGAGCCAAAGCATGAAGGGCTGTGAACACCAACAAGTTCCACTGGAGGTCAGTCTGCAACGTGGTTGACTTCTTAATTGTTAGTATAGATAATAAATACTATTTAAATTAGAAATTTGCATTTATTTATTTATTTGCATTATTGTGCTGTTCCGTCCGCCCACTCCCGTTACTATATAAACACCCAAGGAGCCATAGCATGCAGGGCTGTGAACACCAACAAGCTCCACTGGAGGCAAGTCTGCAACGTGGCTGACATTTAATTGATAGTATATGGTACTAAATACTATTTAAAATAGAAATTTGCATTTATTTATTTATTTGCATTATTGTACTGTTCCGTCGGCCCTCTCCCATTACTATATAAACACCCAAGGAGCCAAAGCATGCAGGGCTGTAAACACCAGCAAGCTGCACTGTAGGTAAGTCTGCAATGTGGTTGACTTCTTAATTGTTAGTATATGGTAATAAATACTATTTAAAATAGAAATTTGCATTTAATTTTTTATTTGCATTATTGTGCTGTTCCGTCCGCCCACTCCCATTACTATATAAACACACAAGGAGCCAAAGCATGCAGGGCTGTAAACACCAGCAAGCTCCACTGGAGGTAAGTCTGCAACGTGGTTCACTTCTTAATTGATAGTATATGGTAATAAATACTATTTAAAATAGAAATTTGCATTTATTTATCTATTTGCATTATTGTGCTGTTCTTTCCGCCCACTCCCATTACCATATAAACACCCAAAAAGACAAGGCATGCAGGGCTGTAAACACAAGCAAGCTCCCCTGGACAAAAGTCTGCAACGTGGTTGACCTCTTAATTGATAGTATATGGTACTAAATACTATTTAAAATAGAAATTTGCATTTATTTATTTATTTGCATTATTGTGCTGTTTCGTCCGCCCACTCTCATTACTATATAAACACCCAAGGAACCAAAGCATGAAGGTCTGTGAACACCAACAAGCTCCACTGGAGGTCAGTCTGCAACGTGGTTCACTTCTTAATTGATAGTATATGGTAATAAATTCTATTTAAAATAGAAATTTGCATTTATTTATTTATTTGCATTATTGTGCTGTTCCGTCCGCCCACTCCCATTACTATATAAACACCCAAGGATCCAAAGCATGCAGGGCTGTAAACACCAGCAAGCTCCACTGGAGGTAAGTCTGCAACGTGGTTGACTTCTTAATTGATACTATATGGTAATAAATACTATTTAAAATAGAAATTTGCATTTATTTATCTATTTGCATTATTGTGCTGTTCCGTTCGCCCACTCCCATTACTATATAAACACCCAGGGAGCCGTAGCATGCAGGGCTGTAAACACCAGCAAGCTCCACTGGCGGTAAGTCTGCAACGTGGTTGACCTCTTAATTGATAGTATATGGTATTAAATACTATTTAAAATAGAAATTTGCATTTATTTATTTATTTGCTTTATTGTGCTGTTCCGTCTGCCCCATCGCATTACTATATAAACTCCCAAGGAGCCAAAGCATGAAGGGCCGTGAACACCAACAAGGTCCACTGGAAGTCAGTCTGCAAAGTGGTTGACATCTTAATTGATAGTATATAGTAATAAATACTATTTAAAATAGAAATTTGCATTTATTTATTTATTTGCATTATTGTGCTTTTCCGTCCGCCCACTCCCATTACTATATAAACACCCAAGGAGCCAAAGCATGCAGGGCTGTAAACACTAGCAAGCTGCACTGGAGGTAAGTCTGCAACGTGGTTGACTTCATAATTGATAGTATATGGTAATAAATACTATTTAAATTAGAAATTTGCATTTATTTATTTATTTGCATTATTGTACTGTTCCGTACGCCCACCCCATTACTATATAAACACCCAAGGGCCATAGCATGCAGGGCTGTGAACACCAACAAGCTCCACTGGAGGAAAGTCTGCAACGTGGATGACATTTAATTGATAGTATATGGTAATAAATACAATTTAAAATAGACATTCGTATTTATTTATTTATTGGCATTATCATGCTGTTCCGTCCGCCCACTCCCATTACTATATAAAAACCTAGGAGCCAAAGCATGCAGGGCTGTAAACACAAACAATCTCCACTGGAGGTAAATCTGCAACGTGGCTGACTTCTTAATTGATAGTATATGGTAATAAATACTATTTAAAATAGAAATTTGCATTTATTTATTTATTTGCATTATTGTGCTGTTCCGTCCGCCCACTCCCATTACTATATAAACACACAAGGAGCCAAAGCATGCAGGGCTGTAAACACCAGCAAGCTGCACTGGAGGTAAGTCTGCAACGTGGTTGACTTCATAATTGATAGTATATGGTAATAAATACTATTTAAATTAGAAATTTGCATTTATTTATTTATTTGCATTATGGTGCTGTTCCGTCCGCCCACTCCCATTACTATATAAACACCCAAGGAGCCAAAGCATGCAGGGCTGTGAACACCAACAAGCTCCACTGGAGGTAAGTCTGCAAAGTGGCTGACATTTAATTGATAGTATATAGTACTAAATACTATTTAAAATAGAAATTTGCATTTATTTATTTATTTGCATGATTGTGCTGTTCCGTCCGCCCTCTCCCATTACTATATAAACACCCAAGGAGCCAAAGCATGCAGGGCTGTAAACACCAGCAAGCTGCACTGTAGGTAAGTCTGCAATGTGTTTGACTTCTTAATTGATAGTATATGGTAGTAAATACTATTTAAAATAGAAATTTGCATTTATTTATTTATTTGCATTATTGTGCTGTTCCGTCCGCCCACTCCCATTACTATATAAACACCCAAGGAGCCAAAGCATGCAGGGCTGTAAACACCAGCAAGCTCCACTGGAGGTAAGTCTGCAACGTGGTTGACCTCTTAACTGATAGTATATGGTACTAAATACTATTTAAATTAGAAATTTGCATTTATTTATTTATTTGCATTATTCTACTGTTCCGTACGCCCACTCCCATTACTATATAAACACCCACGGAGCCATAGCATGCAGGGCTGTGAACACCAACAAGCTCCACTGGAGGTAAGTCTGCAAAGTGGATGACATTTAATTGATAGTATATGGTAATAAATCCAATTTAAAATAGACATTTTTATTTATTTATTTATTTGCATTATTGTGCTGTTCCGTCCGCCCACTCCCATTACTATATAAACACACAAGGAGCCAAAGCATGCAGGGCTGTAAACACCAACAATCTCCACTGGAGGTCAGTCTGCAACGTGGTTCACTTCTTAATTGATAGTATATTGTAATAAATACTATTTAAAATAGAAATTTGCATTTATTTATTTATTTGCATTATTGTGCTGTTCCGTCCACGCACTCCCATTACTATATAAACACCCAAGGAGCAAAAGCATGCAGAGCTGTAAACACCAGCAAGCTCCACTGGAGGTAAGTCTGCAACGTGGTTGACTTCTTAATTGATACTATATGGTAATAAATACTATTTAAAATAGAATTTTGCATTTATTTTTCTATTTGCATTATTGTGCTGTTCCGTTCGCACACTCCCATTACTATATAAACACCCAGGGAGCCAAAGCATGCAGGGCTGTAAACACCAGCAAGCTCCACTGGAGGTAAGTCTGCAACGTGGTTGACCTCTAAATTGAGAGTATATGGTAATAAATACTATTTAAAATAGAAATTTGCATTTATTTATTTATTTGCTTTATTGTGCTGTTCCGTCTTCCCCATCCCATTACTATATAAACTCCCAAGGAGCCAAAGCATGAAGGGCCGTGAACACCAACAAGCTCCACTGGAAGTCAGTCTGCAAAGTGGTTGACATCTTAATTGATAGTATATGGTAATAAATACTATTTAAAATAGAAATTTGCATTTACTTATTTATTTGCATTATTGTGCTTTTCCGTCCGCCCACTCACATTACTATATAAACACCCAAGGAGTCAAAGCATGCAGGGCTGTAAACACCAGCAAGCTGCACTGGAGGTAAGTCTGCAACGTGGTTGACTTCATAATTGATAGTATATGGTAATAAATACTATTTAAATTAGAAATTTGCATTTATTTATTTATTTGCATTATTGTGCTGTTCCGTCCGCCCACTCCCATTACTATATAAACACCCATGGAGCCAAAGAATGCAGGGCTGTAAACACCAACAAGCTCCACTGGAGGTAAGTCTGCAACGTGGTTGACCTCTTAATTGATAGTATATGGTACTAAATACTATTTAAAATAGAAATTTGCATTTATTTATTTATTTGCATTATTGTGCTGTTCCGTCCACCCACTCCCATTACTATATAAACACCCAAGGAGCCAAAGCATGCAGGGCTGTAAACACCAGCAACCCCTACTGGAGGTAAGTCTGCAACATGTTTGACTTCTTAATTGATTGTATATGGTAATAAATACTATTTAAAATAGAAATTTGCATTTATTTATTTATTTGCATTATTGTACTGTTCCGTACGCCCACTCCCATTACTATATAAACACCCACGGAGGCATAGCATGCAGGGCTGTGAACACCAACAAGCTCCACTGGAGGTAAGTCTGCAACGTGGATGACATTTAATTGATAGTGTATGGTAATAAATACAATTTAAAATAGACATTTTTATTTATTTATTTATTGGCATTATCATGCTGTTCCGTCCGCCCACTCCCATTACTATATAAAAACCTAGGAGCCAAAGCATGCAGGGCTGTAAACACCAACAATCTCCACTGGAGGTAAATCTGCAACGTGGCTGACTTCTTAATTGATAGTAAATGGTAATAAATACTTTTTAAAATAGAAATTTGCATTTATTTATTTATTTGCATTATTGTGCTGTTCCGTCCACCCACTCCCATTACTATATAAACACACAAGGAGCCAAAGCATGCAGGGCTGTAAACACCAGCAAGCTGCACTGGAGGTAAGTCTGCAACGTGGTTGACTTCTTAATAGATAGGATATGGTAATAAATACTATTTAAAATAGAAATTTGCATTTATTTATTTATTTGCATTATTGTACTGTTCCGTCCGCCCACTCCCATTACTATTTAAACACCCAAGGAGCCAAAGCATGAAGGGCTGTGAACATCAACAAGCTCCACTGGAGGTCAGTCTGCAACGTGGTTGACTTCTTAATTGTTAGTGTATGATAATAAATACTATTGAAATTAGTAATTTGCATTTATTCATTTATTTGCATTATTGTGCTGTTCCGTCCGCCCACACCCATTACTATATAAACACCCAACGAGCCATAGCATGCAGGGCTGTGAACACCAACAAGCTCCACTGGAGGTAAGTCTGCAACGTGGCTGACATTTAATTGATAGTATATGGTACTAAATACCATTTAAAATAGAAATTTGCATTTATTTATTTATTTGCATTATTGTGCTGTTCCGTCCGCCCTCTCCCATTACTAAATAAACACCCAAGGAGCCAAAGCATGCAGGGCTGTAAACACCAGCAAGCTGCACTGTAGGTAAGTCTGCAATGTGGTTGACTTCTTAATTGATAGTATATGGTAATAAATACTATTTAAAATAGAAATTTGCATTTATTTATTTATTTGCATTATTGTGCTGTTCCGTCTGCCCCATCGCTTTACTATATAAACTCCCAAGGAGCCAAAGCATGAAGGGCCGTGAACACCAACAAGGTCCACTGGAAGTCAGTCTGCAAAGTGGTTGACATCTTAATTGATAGTATATAGTAATAAATACTATTTAAAATAGAAATTTGCATTTATTTATTTATTTGCATTATTGTGCTTTTCCGTCCACCCACTCCCATTACTTTATAAACACCCAAGGAGACAAAGCATGCAGGGCTGTAAACACCAGCAAGCTGCACTGGAGGTAAGTCTGCAACGTGGTTGACTTCATAATTGATAGTATATGGTAATAAATACTATTTAAATTAGAAATTTGCATTTATTTATTTATTTGCATTATTGTACTGTTCCGTACGCCCACTCCCATTACTATATAAACACCCACGGGCCATAGCATGCAGGGCTGTGAACACCAACAAGCTCCACTGGAGGTAAGTCTGCAACGTGGATGACATTTAATTGATAGTATATGGTAATAAATACAATTTAAAATAGACATTCGTATTTATTTATTTATTGGCATTATCATGCTGTTCCGTCCGCCCACTCCCATTACTATATAAAAACCTAGGAGCCAAAGCATGCAGGGCTGTAAACACCAACAATCTCCACTGGAGGTAAATCTGCAACGTGGCTGACTTCTTAATTGATAGTATATGGTAATAAATACTATTTAAAATAGAAATTTGCATTTATTTATTTATTTGCATTATTGTGCTGTTCCGTATGCCCACTCCCATTACTATATAAACACACAAGGAGCCAAAGCATGCAGGGCTGTAAACACCAGCAAGCTGCACTGGAGGTAAGTCTGCAACGTGGTTGACCTCTTAACTGATAGTATATGGTACTAAATACTATTTAAAATAGAAATTTGCATTTATTTATTTATTTGTATTATTGTGCTGTTCCGTCCGCCCACTCCCATTACTATATAAACACCCACGGAGCCAAAGCATGAAGGGCTGTGAACACCAACAATCTCCACTAGAGGTCAGTCTGCAACGTGGTTGACTTCTTAATTGTTAGTATATGGTAATAAATACTATTTAAATTAGAAATTTGCGTTTATTTATTTATTTGCCTTATTGTGTTGTTCCATCCGCCCACTCCCATTACTATATAAACACCCAAGGAGCCAAAGCATGCAGGGCTGTAAACACCAGCAAGCTCCACTGGAGGTAAGTCTGCAACGTGGTTGACCTCTTAACTGATAGTATATGGTACTAAATACTATTTAAAATAGAAATTTGCATTTATTTATTTATTTGTATTATTGTGCTGTTCCGTCCGCCCACTCCCATTACTATATAAACACCCAAGGAGCCAAAGCATGCAGGGCTGTAAACACCAGCAAGCCCTACTGTAGGTAAGTCTGCAACATGTTTGACTTCTTAATTGATAGTATATGGTAATAAATACTATTTAAAATAGAAATTTGCATTTATTTATTTATTTGCATTATTTTACTGTTCCGTACGCCCACTCCCATTACTATATAAACAACCACGGAGCCATAGCATGCAGGGCTGTGAACACCAACAAGCTCCACTGGAGGTAAGTCTGCAACGTGGATGACATTTAATTGATAGTATATGGTAATAAATCCAATTTAAAATAGACATTTTTATTTATTTATTTATTTGCATTATTGTGCTGTTCCGTCCGCCCACTCCCATTACTATATAAACACCCAAGGAGCCAAAGCATGCAGGGCTGTAAACACCAACAATCTCCACTGGAGGTAAATCTGCAACGTGTCTGACTTCTTAATTGATAGTATATGGTAATAAATACTTTTTAAAATAGAAATTTGCATTTATTTATTTATTTGCATTATTGTGCTGTTCCGTCCGCCCACTCCCATTACTATATAAACACCCAAGGATCCAAAGCATGCAGGGCTGTAAACACCAGCAAGCTCCACTGGAGGTAAGTCTGCAACGTGGTTCACTTCTTAATTGATAGTATATGGTAATAAATATTATTTAAAATAGAAATTTGCATTTATTTATATATTTGCATTATTGTGCTGTTCTTTCCGCCCACTCCCATTACCATATAAACACCCAAAAAGCCAAGGCATGCAGGGCTTTAAACACAAGCAAGCTTCCCTGGAGAAAAGTCTGCAACGTGGTTGACCTCTTAATTGATAGTATATGGTACTAAATACTATTTAAAATAGAAATTTGCATTTATTTATTTATTTGCATTATTGTGCTGTTTCGTCCGCCCACTCCCATTACTATATAAACACCCAAGGAGCCAAAGCATGAAGGTCTGTGAACACCAACAAGCTCCACTGGAGGTCAGTCTGCAACGTGGTTCACTTCTTAATTGATAGTATATTGTAATAAATACTATTTAAAATAGAAATTTGCATTTACTTATTTATTTGCATTATTGTGCTGTTCCGTCCACGCACTCCCATTACTATATAAACACCCAAGGAGCAAAAGCAAGCAGGGCTGTAAACACCAGCAAGCTCCACTGGAGGTAAGTCTGCAACGTGGTTGACTTCTTAATTGATACTATATGGTAATAAATACTATTTAAAATAGAATTTTGCATTTATTTATCTATTTGCATTATTGTGCTGTTCCGTTCGCCCACTCCCATTACTATATAAACACCCAGGGAGCCAAAGCATGCAGGGCTGTAAACACCAGCAAGCTCCACTGGAGGTAAGTCTGCAACGTGGTTGACATCAAAATTGATAGTATATGGTAATAAATACTATTTAAAATAGAAATTTGCATTTATTTATTTATTTGCTTTATTGTGCTGTTCCGTCTTCCCCATCCCATTACTATATAAACTCCCAAGGAGCCAAAGCATGAAGGGCCGTGAACACCAACATGCTCCACTGGAAGTCAGTCTGCAAAGTGGTTGACATCTTAATTGATAGTATATGGTAATAAATACTATTTAAAATAGAAATTTGCATTTATTTATTTATTTGCAATATTGTGCTTTTCCGTCCGCCCACTCCCATTACTATATAAACACCCAAGGAGATAAAGCATGCAGGGCTGTAAACACCAGCAAGCTGCACTGGAGGTAAGTCTGCAACGTGGTTGACTTCATAATTGATAGTATATGGTAATAAATACTATTTAAATTAGAAATTTGCATTTATTTATTTATTTGCATTATTGTGCTGTTCCGTCCGCCCACTCCCATTACTATATAAACACCCATGGAGCCAAAGAATGCAGGGCTGTAAACACCAACAAGCTCCACTGGAGGTAAGTCTGCAACGTGGTTGACCTCTTAATTGATAGTATATGGTACTAAATAATATTTAAAATAGAAATTTGCATTTATTTATTTATTTGCATTATTGTGCTGTTCCGTCCATCCACTCCCATTACTATATAAACACCCAAGGAGCCAAAGCATGCAGGGCTGTAAACATCAGCAATCCCTACTGGAGATAAGTCTGCAACATGTTTGACTTCTTAATTGATAGAATATGGTAATAAATAATATTTAAAATAGAAATTTGCTTTAATTTATTTATTTGCATTATTGTACTGTTCCGTACGCCCACTCCCATTACTATATAAACACCCTCGGAGGCATAGCATGCAGGGCTGTGAACACCAACAAGCTCCACTGGAGGTAAGTCTGCAACGTGGATGACATTTAATTGATAGTATATGGTAATAAATACAATTTAAAATAGACATTTGTATTTATTTATTTATTGGCATTATCATGCTGTTCCGTCCGCCCACTCCCATTACTATATAAAAACCTACGAGCCAAAGCATGCAGGGCTGTAAACACCAACAATCTCCACTGGAGGTAAATCTGCAACGTGGCTGACTTCTTAATTGATAGTATATGGTAATAAATACTTTTTAAAATAGAAATTTGCATTTATTTATTTATTTGCATTATTGTGCTGTTCCGTCCACCCACTCCCATTACTATATAAACACCCAAGGAGCCAATGCATGCAGGGCTGTAAACACCAGCAAACTGCACAGGAGGTAAGTCTGCAACGTGGTTGACTTCTTAATAGATAGGATATGGTAATAAATACTATTTAAAATAGAAATTTGCATTTATTTATTTATTTGCATTATTGTACTGTTCCGTCCGCCCACTCCCATTACTATATAAACACCCAAGGAGCCAAAGCATGAAGGGCTGTGAACATCAACAAGCTCCACTGGAGGTCAGTCTGCAACGTTGTTGACTTCTTAATTGTTAGTATATGGTAATAAATACTATTTAAATTAGAAATTTGCATTTATTCATTTATTTGCATTATTGTGCTGTTCCGTCCGCCCACTCCCATTACTATATAAACACCCAAGGAGCCATAGCATGCAGGGCTGTGAACACCAACAAGCTCCACTGGAGGTAAGTCTGCAATGTGGTTGACTTCTTAATTGATAGTATATGGTAATAAATACTATTTAAAATAGAAATTTGCATTTATTTATTTATTTGCATTATTGTGCTGTTCCGTCCGCCCACTCCCATTACTATATAAACACACAAGGAGCCAAAGCATGCAGGGCTGTAAACACCAGCAAGCTCCACTGGAGGTAAGTCTGCAACGTGGTTCACTTCTTAATTGATAGTATATGGTAATAAATACTATTTAAAATAGAAATTTGCATTTATTTATCTATTTGCATTATTGTGCTGTTCTTTCCGCCCACTCCCATTACCATATAAACACCCAAAAAGCCAAGGCATGCAGGGCTGTAAACACAAGCAAGCTCCCCTGGAGAAAAGTCTGCAACGTGGTTGACCTCTTAATTGATAGTATATGGTACTAAATACTATTTAAAATAGAAATTTGCATTTATTTATTTATTTGCATTATTGTGCTGTTCCGTCCGCCCACTCCCATTACTATATAAACACCCAAGGTGCCAAAGCATGCAGGGCTGTAAACACCACCAAGCTCCACTGGAGGTAAGTCTGCAACGTGTTTGACTTCTTAATTGATACTATATGGTAATAAATACTATTCAAAATAGAAATTTGCATTTATTTATCTATTTGCATTATTGTGCTGTTCCGTTCGCCCACTCCCATTACTATATAAACATCCAGGGAGCCAAAGCATGCAGGGCTGTAAACACCAGCAAGCTCCACTGGAGGTAAGTCTGCAACGTGGTTGACCTCTAAATTGATAGTATATGGTAATAAATACTATTTAAAATAGAAATTTGCATTTATTTATTTATTTGCTTTATTGTGCTGTTCCGTCTTCCCCATCCCATTACTATATAAACTCCCAAGGAGCCAAAGCATGAAGGGCCGTGAACACCAACAAGCTCCACTGGAATTCAGTCTGCAAATTTGTTGACATCTTAATTGATAGTATATGGTAATAAATACTATTTAAAATAGAAATTTGCATTTATTTATTTATTTGCATTATTGTGCTTTTCCGTCCGCCCACTCCCATTACTATATATACACCCAAGGAGCCAAAGCATGCAGGGCTGTAAACACCAACAAGCTCCACTGGAGGTAAGTCTGCAACGTGGTTGACCTCTTAATTGATAGTATATGGTACTAAATACTATTTAAAATAGAAATTTGCATTTATTTATTTATTTGCATTATTGTGCTGTTCCGTCCACCCACTCCCATTACTATATAAACACCCAAGGAGACAAAGCATGCAGGGCTGTAAACACCAGCAATCCCTACTGGAGGTAAGTCTGCAACATTTTTGACTTCTTAATTGATAGTATATGGTAATAAATACTATTTAAAATAGAAATTTGCATTTATTTATTTATTTGATTATTGTACTGTTCCGTACGCCCACTCCCATTACTATATAAACACCCAAGGAGGCATAGCATGCAGGGCTGTGAACACCAACAAGCTCCACTGGAGGTAAGTCTGCAACGTGGATGACATTTAATTGATAGTATATGGTAATAAATACAATTTAAAATAGACATTTGTATTTATTTATTTATTGGCATTATCATGCTGTTCCGTCCGCCCACTCCCATTACTATATAAAAACCTAGGAGCCAAAGCATGCAGGGCTGTAAACACCAACAATCTCCACTGGAGGTAAATCTGCAACGTGGCTGACTTCTTAATTGATAGTATATGGTAATAAATACTTTTTAAAATAGAAATTTGCATTTATTTATTTATTTGCATTATTGTGCTGTTCTGTCCGCCCACTCCCATTACTATATAAACACCCAAGGAGCCAAAGCATGCAGGGCTGTAAACACCAGCAAGCTGCACTGGACGTAAGTCTGCAACGTGGTTGACTTCTTAATAGATAGGATATGGTAATAAATACTATTTAAAATAGAAATTTGCATTTATTTATTTATTTGCATTATTGTACTGTTCCGTCCGCCCACTCCCATTACTATATAAACACCCAAGGAGCCAAAGCATGAAGGGCTGTGAACATCAACAAGCTCCACTGGAGGTCAGTCTGCAACGTGGTTGACTTCTTAATTGTTAGTATATGGTAATAAATACTATTTAAAATAGAAATTTGCATTTATTTATCTATTTGCATTATTGTGCTGTTCCGTTCGCCCACTCCCATTGCTATATAAACACCCAGGGAGCCATAGCATGCGGGGCTGTAAACACCAGCAAGCTGCACTGGAGGTAAGTCTGCAACGTGGTTGACCTCTTAATTGATAGTATATGGTAATAAATACTATTTAAAATAGAAATTTGCATTTATTTATTTATTTGCTTTATTGTGCTGTTCCGTCTGCCCCATCCCATTACTATATAAACTCCCAAGGAGCCAAAGCATGAAGGGCCGTGAACACCAACAAGGTCCACTGGAAGTCAGTCTGCAAAGTGGTTGACATCTTAATTGATAGTATATAGTAATAAATACTATTTAAAATAGAAATTTGCATTTATTTATTTATTTGCATTATTGTGCTTTTCCGTCCGCCCACTCCCATTACTATATAAACACACAAGGAGCCAAAGCATGCAGGGCTGTAAACACCAGCAAGCTGCACTGGAGGTAAGTCTGCAACGTGGTTGACTTCATAATTGATAGTATATGGTAATAAATACTATTTAAATTAGAAATTTGCATTTATTTATTTATTTGCATTATTGTACTGTTCCGTACGCCCACTCCCATTACTATATAAACACCCATGGAGCCATAGCATGCAGGGCTGTGAACACCAACAAGCTCCACTGGAGGTAAGTCTGCAACGTGGATGACATTTAATTGATAGTATATGGTAATAAATACAATTTAAAATAGACATTTGTATTTATTTATTTATTGGCATTATCATGCTGTTCCGTCCGCCCACTCCCATTACTATATAAAAACCTAGGAGCCAAAGCATGCAGGGCTGTAAACACCAACAATCTCCACTGGAGGTAAATCTGCAACGTGGCTGACTTCTTAATTGATAGTATATGGTAATAAATACTATTTAAAATAGAAATTTGCATTTATTTATTTATTTGCATTATTGTGCTGTTCCGTCCGCCCACTCCCATTACTATATAAACACCCAAGGAGCAAAAGCATGCAGGGCTGTAAACACCAGCAAGCTGCACTGGAGGTAAGTCTGCAACGTGGTAGACTTCTTAATAGATAGGATATGGTAATAAATACTATTTAAAATAGAAATTTGCATTTATTTTTTTATTTGCATTATTGTACTGTTCCGTCCGCCCACTCCCATTACTATATAAACACCCAAGGAGCCAAAGCATTAAGGGCTGTGAACACCAACAAGCTCCACTAGAGGTCAGTCTGCAACGTGGTTGACTTCTTAATTGTTAGTATATGGTAATAAATACTATTTAAATTAGAAATTTGCATTTATTTATTTATTTGCATTATTGTGCTGTTCCGTCCGCCCACTCCCATTACTATATAAACACCCAAGGAGCCATAGCATGCAGGGCTGTGAACACCAACAAGCTCCACTGGAGGTAAGTCTGCAACGTGGCTGACATTTAATTGATAGTATATGGTACTAAATACTATTTAAAATAGAAATTTGTATTTATTTATTTATTTGCATGATTGTGCTGTTCCGTCCGCCCTCTCCCATTACTATATAAACACCCAAGGAGCCAAAGCATGCAGGGCTGTAAACACCAGCAAGCTGCACTGTAGGTAAGTCTGCAATGTGGTTGACTTCTTAATTGATAGTATATGGTAATAAATACAATTTAAAATAGACATTTGTATTTATTTATTTATTGGCATTATCATGCTGTTCCGTCTGCCCACTCCCATTACTATATAAAAACCTACGAGCCAAAGCATGCAGGGCTGTAAACACCAACTATCTCCACTGGAGGTAAATCTGCAACGTGGCTGACTTCTTAATTGATAGTATATGGTAATAAATACTTTTTAAAATAGAAATTTGCATTTATTTATTTATTTTCATTATTGTGCTGTTCTGTCCACCCACTCCCATTACTATATAAACACCCAAGGAGCCAAAGCATGCAGGGCTGTAAACACCAGCAAGCTGCACAGGAGGTAAGTCTGCAACGTGGTTGACTTCTATATAGATAGGATATGGTAATAAATACTATTTAAAATAGAAATTTGCATTTATTTATTTATTTGCATTATTGTACTGTTCCGTCCGCCCACTCCCATTACTATATAAACACCCAAGGAGCCAAAGCATGAAGGGCTGTGAACATCAACAAGCTCCACTGGAGGTCAGTCTGCAACGTGGTTGACTTCTTAATTGTTAGTATATGGTAATAAATACTATTTAAATTAGAAATTTGCATTTATTCATTTATTTGCATTATTGTGCTGTTCCGTCCGCCCACACCCATTACTATATAAACACCCAAGGAGCCATAGCATGCAGGGCTGTGAACACCAACAAGCTCCACTGGAGGTAAGTCTGCAACGTGGCTGACATTTAATTGATAGTATATGGTACTAAATACCATTTAAAATAGAAATTTGCATTTATTTATTTATTTGCATTATTGTGCTGTTCCGTCCGCCCTCTCCCATTACTATATAAACACCCAAGGAGCCAAAGCATGCAGGGCTGTAAACACCAGCAAGCTGCACTGTAGGTAAGTCTGCAATGTGGTTGACTTCTTAATTGATAGTATATGGTAATAAATACTATTTAAAATAGAAATTTGCATTTATTTATTTATTTGCATTATTGTGATGTTCCGTCCGCCCACTCCCATTACTATATAAACACACAAGGAGCCAAAGCATGCAGGGCTGTAAACACCAGCAAGCTCCACTGGAGGTAAGTCTGCAACGTGGTTCACTTCTTAATTGATAGTATATGGTAATAAATACTATTTAAAATAGAAATTTGCATTTATTTATCTATTTGCATTATTGTGCTGTTCTTTCCGCCCACTCCCATTACCATATAAACACCCAAAAAGCCAAGGCATGCAGGGCTGTAAACACAAGCAAGCTCCCCTGGAGAAAAGTCTGCAACGTGGTTGACCTCTTAATTGATAGTATATGGTACTAAATACTATTTAAAATAGAAATTTGCATTTATTTATTTATTTGCATTATTGTGCAGTTTCGTCCGCCCACTCCCATTACTATATAAACACCCAAGGAGCCAAAGCATGAAGGTCTGTGAACACCAACAAGCTCCACTGGAGGTCAGTCTGCAACGTGGTTCACTTCTTAATTGATAGTATATGATAATAAATTCTATTTAAAATAGAAATTTGCATTTATTTATTTATTTGCATTATTGTGCTGTTCCGTCCACGCACTCCCATTACTATATAAACACCCAAGGAGCAAAAGCATGCAGGGCTGTAAACACCAGCAAGCTCCGCTGGAGGTAAGTCTGCAACGTGGTTGACTTCTTAATTGATAGTATATGGTAATAAATACTATTTAAAATAGAAATTTGCATTTATTTATTTATTTGCATTATTGTGCTGTTCCGTCCGCCCACTCCCATTACTATATAAACACCCAAGGTGCCAAAGCATGCAGGGCTGTAAACACCAGCAAGCTCCACTGGAGGTAAGTCTGCAACGTGGTTGACTTCTTAATTGATACTATATGGTAATAAATACTATTTAAAATAGAAATTTGCATTTATTTATCTATTTGCATTATTGTGCTGTTCCGTTCGCCCACTCCCATTACTATATAAACACCCAGGGAGCCAACGCATGCAGGGCTGTAAACACCAGCAAGCTCCACTGGAGGTAAGTCTGCAACGTGGTTGACCTCTAAATTGATAGTATATGGTAATAAATACTATTTAAAATAGAAATTTGCATTTATTTATTTATTTGCTTTATTGTGCTGTTCCGTCTTCCCCATCCCATTACTATATAAACTCCCAAGGAGCCAAAGCATGAAGGGCCGTGAACACCAACAAGCTCCACTGGAAGTCAGTCTGCAAATTTGTTGACATCTTAATTGATAGTATATGGTAATAAATACTATTTAAAATAGAAATTTGCATTTATTTATTTATTTGCATTATTGTGCTTTTCCGTCCGCCCACTCCCATTACTATATAAACACCCAAGGAGCCAAAGAATGCAGGGCTGTAAACACCAGCAAGCTGCACTGGAGGTAAGTCTGCAACGTGGTTGACTTCATAATTGATAGTATATGGTAATAAATACTATTTAAATTAGAAATTTGCATTTATTTATTTATTTGCATTATTGTGCTGTTCCGTCCGCCCACTCCCATTACTATATAAACACCCATGGAGCCAAAGAATGCAGGGCTGTAAACACCAACAAGCTCCACTGGAGGTAAGTCTGCAACGTGGTTGACCTCTTAATTGATAGTATATGGTACTAAATACTATTTAAAATAGAAATTTGCATTTATTTATTTATTTGCATTATTGTGCTGTTCCGTCCACCCACTCCCATTACCATATAAACACCCAAGGAGACAAAGCATGCAGGGCTGTAAACACCAGCAATCCCTACTGGAGGTAAGTCTGCAACATTTTTGACTTCTTAATTGATAGTATATGGTAATAAATACTATTTAAAATAGAAATTTGCATTTATTTATTTATTTGCATTATTGTACTGTTCCGTACGCCCACTCCCATTACTATATAAACATTCAAGGAGGCATAGCATGCAGGGCTGTGAACACCAACAAGCTCCACTGGAGGTAAGTCTGCAACGTGGATGACATTTAATTGATAGTATATGGTAATAAATACAATTTAAAATAGACATTTGTATTTATTTATTTATTGGCATTATCATGCTGTTCCGTCCGCCCACTCCCATTACTATATAAAAACCTAGGAGCCAAAGCATGCAGGGCTGTAAACACCAACAATCTCCACTGGAGGTAAATCTGCAACGTGGCTGACTTTTTAATTGATAGTATATGGTAATAAATACTTTTTAAAATAGAAATTTGCATTTATTTATTTATTTGCATTATTGTGCTGTTCCGTCCACCCACTCCCATTACTATATAAACACCCAAGGAGCCAAAGCATGAAGGGCTGTGAACATCAACAAGCTCCACTGGAGGTCAGTCTGCAACGTGGTTGACTTCTTAATTGTTAGTATATGGTAATAAATACTATTTAAATTAGAAATTTGCATTTATTTATTTATTTGCATTATTGTGCTGTTCCGTCCGCCCACTCCCATTACTATATAAACACCCAAGGAGCCATAGCATGCAGGGCTGTGAACACCAACAAGCTCCACTGGAGGTAAGTCTGCAACGTGGCTGACATTTAATTGATAGTATATGGTACTAAATACTATTTAAAATAGAAATTTGCATTTATTTATATATTTGCATGATTGTGCTGTTCCGTCCGCCCTCTCCCATTACTATATAAACACCCAAGGAGCCAAAGCATGCAGGGCTGTAAACACCAGCAAGCTGCACTGTAATTAAGTCTGCAATGTGGTTGACTTCTTAATTGATAGTATATGGTAATAAATCCAATTTAAAATAGACATTTGTATTTATTTATTTATTGGCATTATCATGCTGTTCCGTCCGCCCACTCCCATTACTATATAAAAACCTACGAGCCAAAGCATGCAGGGCTGTAAACACCAACAATCTCCACTGGAGGTAAATCTGCAACGTGGCTGACTTCTTAATTGAAAGTATATGGTAATAAATACTTTTTAAAATAGAAATTTGCATTTATTTATTTATTTTCATTATTGTGCTGTTCTGTCCACCCACTCCCATTACTATATAAACACCCAAGGAGCCAAAGCATGCAGGGCTGTAAACACCAGCAAGCTGCACAGGAGGTAAGTCTGCAACGTGGTTGACTTCTTAATAGATAGGATATGGTAATAAATACTATTTACAATAGAAATTTGCATTTATTTATTTATTTGCATTATTGTACTGTTCCGTCCGCCCACGCCCATTACTATATAAACACCCAAGGAGCCAAAGCATGAAGGGCTGTGAACATCAACAAGCTCCACTGGAGGTCAGTCTGCAACGTGGTTGACTTCTTAATTGTTAGTATATGGTAATAAATACTATTTAAATTAGAAATTTGCATTTATTCATTTATTTGCATTATTGTGCTGTTCCGTCCGCCCACACCCATTACTATATAAACACCCATGGAGCCATAGCATGCAGGGCTGTGAACACCAACAAGCTCCACTGGAGGTAAGTCTGCAACGTGGCTGACATTTAATTGATAGTATATGGTACTAAATACCATTTAAAATAGAAATTTGCATTTATTTATTTATTTGCATTATTGTGCTGTTCCGTCCGCCCTCTCCCATTACTATATAAACACCCAAGGAGCCAAAGCATGCAGGGCTGTAAACACCAGCAAGCTGCACTGTAGGTAAGTCTGCAATGTGGTTGACTTCTTAATTGATAGTATATGGTAATAAATACTATTTAAAATAGAAATTTGCATTTATTTATTTATTTGCATTATTGTGCTGTTCCGTCCGCCCACTCCCATTACTATATAAACACACAAGGAGCCAAAGCATGCAGGGCTGTAAACACCAGCAAGCTCCACTGGAGGTAAGTCTGCAACGTGGTTCACTTCTTAATTGATAGTATATGGTAATAAATACTATTTAAAATAGAAATTTGCATTTATTTATCTATTTGCATTATTGTGCTGTTCTTTCCGCCCACTCCCATTACCATATAAACACCCAAAAAGCCAAGGCATGCAGGGCTGTAAACACAAGCAAGCTCCCCTGGAGAAAAGTCTGCATCGTGGTTGACCTCTTAATTGATAGTATATGGTACTAAATACTATTTAAAATAGAAATTTGCATTTATTTATTTATTTGCATTATTGTGCAGTTTCGTCCGCCCACTCCCATTACTATATAAACACCCAAGGAGCCAAAGCATGAAGGTCTGTGAACACCAACAAGCTCCACTGGAGGTCAGTCTGCAACGTGGTTCACTTCTTAATTGATAGTATATGATAATAAATTCTATTTAAAATAGAAATTTGCATTTATTTATTTATTTGCATTATTGTGCTGTTCCGTCCACGCACTCCCATTACTATATAAACACCCAAGGAGCAAAAGCATGCAGGGCTGTAAACACCAGCAAGCTCCGCTGGAGGTAAGTCTGCAACGTGGTTGACTTCTTAATTGATAGTATATGGTAATAAATACTATTTAAAATAGAAATTTGCATTTATTTATTTATTTGCATTATTGTGCTGTTCCGTCCGCCCACTCCCATTACTATATAAACACCCAAGGTGCCAAAGCATGCAGGGCTGCAAACACCAGCAAGCTCCACTGGAGGTAAGTCTGCAACGTGGTTGACTTCTTAATTGATACTATATGGTAATAAATACTATTTAAAATAGAAATTTGCATTTATTTATCTATTTGCATTATTGTGCTGTTCCGTTCGCCCACTCCCATTACTATATAAACACCCAGGGAGCCAACGCATGCAGGGCTGTAAACACCAGCAAGCTCCACTGGAGGTAAGTCTGCAACGTGGTTGACCTCTAAATTGATAGTATATGGTAATAAATACTATTTAAAATAGAAATTTGCATTTATTTATTTATTTGCTTTATTGTGCTGTTCCGTCTTCCCCATCCCATTACTATATAAACTCCCAAGGAGCCAAAGCATGAAGGGCCGTGAACACCAACAAGCTCCACTGGAAGTCAGTCTGCAAATTTGTTGACATCTTAATTGATAGTATATGGTAATAAATACTATTTAAAATAGAAATTTGCATTTATTTATTTATTTGCATTATTGTGCTTTTCCGTCCGCCCACTCCCATTACTATATAAACACCCAAGGAGCCAAAGCATGCAGGGCTGTAAACACCAGCAAGCTGCACTGGAGGTAAGTCTGCAACGTGGTTGACTTCATAATTGATAGTATATGGTAATAAATACTATTTAAATTAGAAATTTGCATTTATTTATTTATTTGCATTATTGTGCTGTTCCGTCCGCCCACTCCCATTACTATATAAACACCCATGGAGCCAAAGAATGCAGGGCTGTAAACACCAACAAGCTCCACTGGAGGTAAGTCTGCAACGTGGTTGACCTCTTAATTGATAGTATATGGTACTAAATACTATTTAAAATAGAAATTTGCATTTATTTATTTATTTGCATTATTGTGCTGTTCCGTCCACCCACTCCCATTACTATATAAACACCCAAGGAGACAAAGCATGCAGGGCTGTAAACACCAGCAATCCCTACTAGAGGTAAGTCTGCAATATTTTTGACTTCTTAATTGATAGTATATGGTAATAAATACTATTTAAAATAGAAATTTGCATTTATTTATTTATTTGCATTATTGTACTGTTCCGTACGCCCACTCCCATTACTATATAAACACCCAAGGAGGCATAACATGCAGGGCTGTGAACACCAACAAGCTCCACTGGAGGTAAGTCTGCAACGTGGATGACATTTAATTGATAGTATATGGTAATAAATACAATTTAAAATAGACATTTGTATTTATTTATTTATTGGCATTATCATGCTGTTCCGTCCGCCCACTCCCATTACTTTATAAAAACCTAGGAGCCAAAGCATGCAGGGCTGTAAACACCAACAATCTCCACTGGAGGTAAATCTGCAACGTGGCTGACTTTTTAATTGATAGTATATGGTAATAAATACTTTTTAAAATAGAAATTTGCATTTATTTATTTATTTGCATTATTGTGCTGTTCCGTCCACCCACTCCCATTACTATATAAACACCCAAGGAGCCAAAGCATGCAGGGCTGTAAACACCAGCAAGCTGCACTGGACGTAAGTCTGCAACGTGGTTGACTTCTTAATAGATAGGATATGGTAATAAATACTATTTAAAATAGAAATTTGCATTTATTTATTTATTTGCATTATTGTACTGTTCCGTCCGCCCACTCCCATTACTATATAAACACCCAAGGAGCCAAAGCATGAAGGGCTGTGAACATCAACAAGCTCCACTGGAGGTCAGTCTGCAACGTGGTTGACTTCTTAATTGTTAGTATATGGTAATAAATACTATTTAAATTAGAAATTTGCATTTATTCATTTATTTGCATTATTGTGCTGTTCCGTCCGCCCACACCCATTACTATATAAACACCCAAGCAGCCATAGCATGCAGGGCTGTGAACACCAACAAGCTCCACTGGAGGTAAGTCTGCAACGTGGCTGACATTTAATTGATAGTATATGGTACTAAATACCATTTAAAATAGAAATTTGCATTTATTTATTTATTTGCATTATTGTGCTGTTCCGTCCGCCCTCTCCCATTACTATATAAACACCCAAGGAGCCAAAGCATGCAGGGCTGTAAACACCAGCAAGCTGCACTGTAGGTAAGTCTGCAATGTGGTTGACTTCTTAATTGATAGTATATGGTAATAAATACTATTTAAAATAGAAATTTGCATTTATTTATTTATTTGCATTATTGTGCTGTTCCGTCCGCCCACTCCCATTACTATATAAACACACAAGGAGCCAAAGCATGCCGGGCTGTAAACACCAGCAAGCTCCACTGGAGGTAAGTCTGCAACGTGGTTCACTTCTTAATTGATAGTATATGGTAATAAATACTATTTAAAATAGAAATTTGCATTTATTTATCTATTTGCATTATTGTGCTGTTCTTTCCGCCCACTCCCATTACCATATAAACACCCAAAAAGCCAAGGCATGCAGGGCTGTAAACACAAGCAAGATCCCCTGGAGAAAAGTCTGCAACGTGGTTGACCTCTTAATTGATAGTATATGGTACTAAATACTATTTAAAATAGAAATTTGCATTTATTTATTTATTTGCATTATTGTGCAGTTTCGTCCGCCCACTCCCATTACTATATAAACACCCAAGGAGCCAAAGCATGAAGGTCTGTGAACACCAACAAGCTCCACTGGAGGTCAGTCTGCAACGTGGTTCACTTCTTAATTGATAGTATATGATAATAAATTCTATTTAAAATAGAAATTTGCATTTATTTATTTATTTGCATTATTGTGCTGTTCCGTCCACCCACTCCCATTACCATATAAACACCCAAGGAGACAAAGCATGCAGGGCTGTAAACACCAGCAATCCCTACTGGAGGTAAGTCTGCAACATTTTTGACTTCTTAATTGATAGTATATGGTAATAAATACTATTTAAAATAGAAATTTGCATTTATTTATTTATTTGCATTATTGTACTGTTCCGTACGCCCACTCCCATTACTATATAAACATTCAAGGAGGCATAGCATGCAGGGCTGTGAACACCAACAAGCTCCACTGGAGGTAAGTCTGCAACGTGGATGACATTTAATTGATAGTATATGGTAATAAATACAATTTAAAATAGACATTTGTATTTATTTATTTATTGGCATTATCATGCTGTTCCGTCCGCCCACTCCCATTACTATATAAAAACCTAGGAGCCAAAGCATGCAGGGCTGTAAACACCAACAATCTCCACTGGAGGTAAATCTGCAACGTGGCTGACTTTTTAATTGATAGTATATGGTAATAAATACTTTTTAAAATAGAAATTTGCATTTATTTATTTATTTGCATTATTGTGCTGTTCCGTCCACCCACTCCCATTACTATATAAACACCCAAGGAGCCAAAGCATGAAGGGCTGTGAACATCAACAAGCTCCACTGGAGGTCAGTCTGCAACGTGGTTGACTTCTTAATTGTTAGTATATGGTAATAAATACTATTTAAATTAGAAATTTGCATTTATTTATTTATTTGCATTATTGTGCTGTTCCGTCCGCCCACTCCCATTACTATATAAACACCCAAGGAGCCATAGCATGCAGGGCTGTGAACACCAACAAGCTCCACTGGAGGTAAGTCTGCAACGTGGCTGACATTTAATTGATAGTATATGGTACTAAATACTATTTAAAATAGAAATTTGCATTTATTTATATATTTGCATGATTGTGCTGTTCCGTCCGCCCTCTCCCATTACTATATAAACACCCAAGGAGCCATAGCATGCAGGGCTGTAACACCAGCAAGCTGCACTGGAGGTAAGTCTGCAACGTGGTAGACTTCTTAATAGATAGGATATGGTAATAAATACTATTTAAAATAGAAATTTGCATTTATTTATTTATCTGCATTATTGTACTGTTCCGTCCGCCCACTCCCATTACTATATAAACACCCAAGGAGCCAAAGCATTAAGGGCTGTGAACACCAACAAGCTCCACTAGAGGTCAGTCTGCAACGTTGTTGACTTCTTAATTGTTAGTATATGGTAATAAATACTATTTAATTTAGAAATTTGCATTTATTTATTTATTTGCATTATTGTGCTGTTCCGTCCGCCCACTCCCATTACTATATAAACACACAAGGAGCCATAGCATGCAGGGCTGTGAACACCAACAAGCTCCACTGGAGGTAAGTCTGCAACGTGGCTGACATTTAATTGATAGTATATGGTACTAAATACTATTTAAAATAGAAATTTGCATTTATTTATTTATTTATTTGCATGATTGTGCTGTTCTGTCCGCCCTCTCCCATTACTATATAAACACCCAAGGAGCCAAAGCATGCAGGGCTGTAAACACCAGCAAGCTGCACTGTAGGTAAGTCTGCAATGTGGTTGACTTCTTAATTGATAGTATATGGTAATAAATACTATTTAAAATAGAAATTTGCATTTATTTATTTATTTGCATTATTGTGCTGTTCCGTCCGCCCACTCCCATTACTATATAAACACCCAAGGAGCCAAAGCATGCAGGGCTGTAAACACCAGCAAGCTCCACTGGAGGTAAGTCTACAACGTGGTTCACTTCTTAATTGATAGTATATGGTAATATACACTATTTAAAATAGAAATTTGCATTTATTTATCTATTTGCATTATTGTGATGTTCCATTCGCCCACTCCCATTACTATATAAACACCCAGGGAGCCATAGCATGCAGGGCTGTAAACACCAGCAAGCTCCACTGGAGGTAAGTCTGCAACGTGGTTGACCTCTTAATTGATAGTATATGGTAATAAATACTATTTAAAATAGAAATTTGCATTTATTTATTTATTTGCTTTATTGTGCTGTTCCGTCTGCCCCATCCCATTACTGTATAAACTCCCAAGGAGCCAAAGCATGAAGGGCCGTGAACACCAACAAGCTCCACTGGAAGTCAGTCTGCAAAGTGGTTGACATCTTAATTGATAGTATATAGTAATAAATACTATTTAAAATAGAAATTAGCATTTATTTATTTATTTGCATTATTGTGCTTTTCCGTCCGCCCACTCCCATTACTATATAAACACCCAAGGAGCCAAAGAATGCAGGGCTGTAAACACCAACAAGCTCCACTGGAGGTAAGTCTGCAACGTGGTTGACCTCTTAATTGATAGTATATGGTACTAAATACTATTTAAAATAGAAATTTGCATTTTTTTATTTATTTGCATTATTGTGCTGTTCCGTCCACCCACTCCCATTACCATATAAACACCCAAGGAGCCAAAGCATGCAGGGTTGTAAACACCAGCAAGCCCTACTGGAGGTAAGTCTGCAACATGTTTGACTTCTTAATTGATAGTATATGGTAATAAATACTATTTAAAATAGAAATTTGCATTTATTTATTTATTTGCATTATTGTACTGTTCCGTACGCACACTCCCATTACTATATAAACACCCACGGAGCCATAGCATGCAGGGCTTTGAACACCAACAAGCTCCACTGGAGGTAAGTCTGCAACGTGGATGACATTTAATTGATAGTATATGGTAATAAATACAATTTAAAATAGACATTTGCATTTATTTATTTATTGGCATTATTGTGCTGTTCCGTCCGACCACTCCCATTACTATATAAATACCTAGGAGCCAAAGCATGCAGGGCTGTAAACACCAGCAAGCTGCACTGGAGGTAAGTCTGCAACGTGGTTGACTTCTTAATAGATAGGATATGGTAATAAATACTATTTAAAATAGAAATTTGCATTTATTTATTTATTTGCATTATTGTGCTGTTCTGTCCGCCCACTCCCATTACTATAGAAACACCCAAGGAGCCAAAGCATGAAGGGCTGTGAACACCAACAAGCTCCACTGGAGGTCAGTCTGCAACGTGGTTGACTTCTTAATTGTTAGTATATGGTAATAAATACTATTTAAATTAGAAATTTGCATTTATTTATTTATTTGCTTTATTGTGCTGTTCCGTCCGCCCACACCCATTACTATATAAACACCCAAGGAGCCAAAGCATGCAGGGCTGTGCACACCAACAAGCTCCACTGGAGGTAAGGCTGCAACGTGGCTGACATTTAATTGATAGTATATGGTACTAAATACTATTTAAAATAGAAATTTGCATTTATTTATTTATTTGCATTATTGTGCTGTTCTTTCCACCCACTCCCATTACCATATAAACACAACAAAAAGCCAAGGAATGCAGGGCTGTAAACACCAGCAAGCTCCCCTGGAGAAAAGTCTGCAACGTGGTTGACCTCTTAATTGATAGTATATGGTACTAAATGCTATTTAAAATAGAAATTTGCATTTATTTATTTATTTGCCTTATTGTGTTGTTCCGTCCGCCCACTCCCATTACTATATAAACACCCAAGGAGCCAAAGCATGCAGGGCTGTAAACACCAGCAAGCTCCACTGGAGATAAGTCTGCAACGTGGCGGACTTCTTAATTGATAGTATATGGTAATAAATACTATTTAAAATAGAAATTTGCATTTATTTATTTATTTGCGTTATTGTGCTGTTCCGTCCGCCCACTCCCATTACTATATAAACACCCAAGGAATCAAAGCATGCAGGGCTGTAAACACCAGCAAACTCCACTGGAGGTAAGTCTGCAACGTGGTTGACTTCTTAATTGACAGTATATGGTAATAAATACTATTTAAAATAGAAATTTGCATTTATTTATTTATTTGCATTATTGTGCTGTTCCGTCAGCCTACTCCCATTACTATATAAGCACCCAAGGAGCCAAAGCAAGCAGGGCGGTAAACACCAGCAAGCTCCACTGGAGGTAAGTCTGCAACGTGGTTGACTTCTGAATTGATAGTATATGGTAATAAATACTATTTAGGTTAGAAATTTGCATTTATTTATTTATTTGCATTATTGTGCTGTTCCGTCCGCCCACTCCCATTACTATATAAACACCCATGGAGCCAAAGAATGCAGGGCTGTAAACACCAACAAGCTCCACTGGAGGTAAGTCTGCAAAGTGGTTGACCTCTTAATTGATAGTATATGGTACTAAATACTATTTAAAATAGAAATTTGCATTTATTTATTTATTTGCATTATTGTGCTGTTCCGTCCGCCCACTCCCATTACTATATAAACACCCAAGGAGCCAAAGCATGCAGGGCTGTAAACACCAGCAAGCCCTACTGGAGGTAAGTCTGCAACATGTTTGACTTCTTAATTGATAGTATATGGTAATAAATACTATTTAAAATAGAAATTTTCATTTATTTATTTATTTGATTTTTGTACTGTTCTGTACGCCCACTCCCATTACTAAATAAACACCCACGGAGCCATAGCATGCAGGGCTGTGAACACCAACAAGCTCCACTGGAGGTAAGTCTGCAACGTGGATGACATTTAATTGATAGTATATGGTAATAAATACAATTTAAAATAGACATTTTTATTTATTTATTTATTGGCATTATTGTGCTTTTCCGTCCGCCCACTCCCATTACTATATAAACACCCAAGGAGCCAAAGCATGCAGGGCTGTAAACACCAACAATCTCCACTGGAGGTAAATCTGCAACGTGGCTGACTTCTTAATTGATAGTATATGGTAATAAATACTTTTTAAAATAGAAATTTGCATTTATTTATTTATTTGCATTATTGTGCTGTTCCGTCCGCCCACTCCCATTACTATATAAACACCCAAGGAGCCAAAGCATGCAGGGCTGTAAACACCAGCAAGATCCACTGGAGGTAAGTCTGCAACGTGGTTCACTTCTTAATTGATAGTATGTGGTAATAAATACTATTTAAATTAGAAATTTGCATTTATTTATTTATTTGCATTATTGTGCTGTTCCGTCCGCCCACTCCCATTACTATATAAACACCCAAGGAGACAAAGCATGCAGGGCTGTGCACACAAACAAGCTCCACTGGAGATCAGTCTACAACGTGGTTCACTTCTTAATTGATAGTATATGGTAATAAATACTATTTAAATTAGAAATTTGCATTTATTTATTTATTTGCATTATTGTGCTGTTCCGTCCGCCCACTCCCATTACTATATAAACACCCAAGGAGCCATAGCATGCAGGGCTGTGAACACCAACAAGCTCCACTGGAGGTAAGGCTGCAACGTGGCTGACATTTAATTGATAGTATATGGTACTAAATACTATTTAAAATAGAAATTTGCATTTATTTATTTATTTGCATTATTGTGCTGTTCCGTCCACCCTCTCCCATTACTATATAAACAAGCAAGGAGGCAAAGCATGCAGGGCTGTAAACACCAGCAAGCTGCACTGTAGGTAAGTCTGCAATGTGGTTGACTTCTTAATTGATAGTATATGGTAATAAATACTATTTAAAATAGAAATTTGCATTTATTTATTTATTTGCATTATTGTGCTGTTCCGTCCGCCCACTCCCATTACTATATAAACACCCAAGGAGCCAAAGCATGCAGGGCTGTAAACACCAGCAAGCTCCACTGGAGGTAAGTCTGCAACGTGGTTCACTTCTTAATTGATAGTATATGGTAATAAATACTATTTAAAATAGAAATTTGCATTTATTTATCTATTTGCATTATTGTGCTGTTCTTTCCGCCCACTCCCATTACCATATAAACACCCAAAAAGCCAAGGCATGCAGGGCTGTAAACACCAGCAAGCTCCCCTGGAGAAAAGTCTGCAACGTGGTTGACCTCTCAATTGATAGTATATGGTACTAAATACTATTTAAAATAGAAATTTGCATTTATTTATTTATTTGCATTATTGTGCTGTTCCGTCCGCCCACTCCCATTACTATATAAACACACAAGGAGCCAAAGCATGCAGGGCTGTGCACACCAACAAGCTCCACTGGAGGTCAGTCTGCAACGTGGTTCACTTCTTAATTGATAGTATATGGTAATAAATACTATTTAAAATAGAAATTTGCATTTATTTATTTATTTGCCTTATTGTGTTGTTCCGTCCACGCACTCCCATTACTATATAAACACCCAAGGAGCCAAAGCATGCAAGGCTGTAAACACCAGCAAGCTCCACTGGAGATAAGTCTGCAACGTGGCGGACTTCTTAATTGATAGTATATGGTAATAAATACTATTTAAAATAGAAATTTGCATTTATTTATTTATTTGCGTTATTGTGCTGTTCCGTCCGCCCACTCCCATTACTATATAAACACCCAAGGAATCAAAGCATGCAGGGCTGTAAACACCAGCAAACTCCACTGGAGGTAAGTCAGCAACGTGGTTGACTTCTTAATTGACAGTATATGGTAATAAATACTATTTAAAATAGAAATTTGCATTTATTTATTTATTTGCATTATTGTGCTGTTCCGTCAGCCTACTCCCATTACTATATAAGCACCCAAGGAGCCAAAGCAAGCAGGGCGGTAAACACCAGCAAGCTCCACTGGAGGTAAGTCTGCAACGTGGTTGACTTCTGAATTGATAGTATATGGTAATAAATACTATTTAAGTTAGATATTTGCATTTATTTATTTATTTGCATTATTGTGCTGTTCCGTCCGCCCACTCCCATTACTATATAAACACCCATGGAGCCAAAGAATGCAGGGCTGTAAACACCAACAAGCTCCACTGGAGGTAAGTCTGCAACGTGGTTGACCTCTTAATTGATAGTATATGGTACTAAATACTATTTAAAATAGAAATTTGCATTTATTTATTTATTTGCATTATTGTGCTGTTCCGTCCGCCCACTCCCATTACTATATAAACACCCAAGGAGCCAAAGCATGCAGGGCTGTAAACACCAGCAAGCCCTACTGGAGGTAAGTCTGCAACATGTTTGACTTCTTAATTGATAGTATATGGTAATAAATACTATTTAAAATAGAAATTTTCATTTATTTATTTATTTGATTTTTGTACTGTTCCGTACGCCCACTCCCATTACTAAATAAACACCCACGGAGCCATAGCATGCAGGGCTGTGAACACCAACAAGCTCCACTATAGGTAAGTCTGCAACGTGGATGACATTTAATTGATAGTATATGGTAATAAATACAATTTAAAATAGACATTTTTATTTATTTATTTATTGGCATTATTGTGCTTTTCCGTCCGCCCACTCCCATTACTATATAAACACCCAAGGAGCCAAAGCATGCAGGGCTGTAAACACCAACAATCTCCACTGGAGGTAAATCTGCAACGTGGCTGACTTCTTAATTGATAGTATATGGTAATAAATACTTTTTAAAATAGAAATTTGCATTTATTTATTTATTTGCATTATTGTGCTGTTCCGTCCGCCCACTCCCATTACTATATAAACACCCAAGGAGCCAAAGCATGCAGGGCTGTAAACACCAGCAAGATCCACTGGAGGTAAGTCTGCAACGTGGTTCACTTCTTAATTGATAGTATGTGGTAATAAATACTATTTAAATTAGATATTTGCATTTATTTATTTATTTGCATTATTGTGCTGTTCCGTCCGCCCACACCCATTACTATATAAACACCCAAGGAGACAAAGCATGCAGGGCTGTGCACACAAACAAGCTCCACTGGAGATCAGTCTACAACGTGGTTCACTTCTTAATTGATAGTATATGGTAATAAATACTATTTAAATTAGAAATTTGCATTTATTTATTTATTTGCATTATTGTGCTGTTCCGTCCGCCCACTCCCATTACTATATAAACACCCAAGGAGCCATAGCATGCAGGGCTGTGAACACCAACAAGCTCCACTGGAGGTAAGGCTGCAACGTGGCTGACATTTAATTGATAGTATATGGTACTAAATACTATTTAAAATTGAAATTTGCATTTATTTATTTATTTGCATTATTGTGCTGTTCCGTCCACCCTCTCCCATTACTATATAAACAAGCAAGGAGGCAAAGCATGCAGGGCTGTAAACACCAGCAAGCTGCACTGTAGGTAAGTCTGCAATGTGGTTGACTTCTTAATTGATAGTATATGGTAATAAATACTATTTAAAATAGAAATTTGCATTTATTTATTTATTTGCATTATTGTGCTGTTCCGTCCGCCCACTCCCATTACTATATAAACACCCAAGGAGCCAAAGCATGCAGGGCTGTAAACACCAGCAAGCTCCACTGGAGGTAAGTCTGCAACGTGGTTCACTTCTTAATTGATAGTATATGGTAATAAATACTATTTAAAATAGAAATTTGCATTTATTTATCTATTTGCATTATTGTGCTGTTCTTTCCGCCCACTCCCATTACCATATAAACACCCAAAAAGCCAAGGCATGCAGGGCTGTAAACACCAGCAAGCTCCCCTGGAGAAAAGTCTGCAACGTGGTTGACCTCTCAATTGATAGTATATGGTACTAAATACTATTTAAAATAGAAATTTGCATTTATTTATTTATTTGCATTATTGTGCTGTTCCGTCCGCCCACTCCCATTACTATATAAACACACAAGGAGCCAAAGAATGCAGGGCTGTGCACACCAACAAGCTCCACTGGAGGTCAGTCTGCAACGTGGTTCACTTCTGAATTGATAGTATATGGTAATAAATACTATTTAAAATAGAAATTTGCATTTATTTATTTATTTGCCTTATTGTGTTGTTCCGTCCACGCACTCCCATTACTATATAAACACCCAAGGAGCCAAAGCATGCAAGGCTGTAAACACCAGCAAGCTCCACTGGAGATAAGTCTGCAACGTGGCGGACTTCTTAATTGATAGTATATGGTAATAAATACTATTTAAAATAGAAATTTGCATTTATTTATTTATTTGCGTTATTGTGCTGTTCCGTCCGCCCACTCCCATTACTATATAAACACCCAAGGAATCAAAGCATGCAGGGCTGTAAACACCAGCAAACTCCACTGGAGGTAAGTCAGCAACGTGGTTGACTTCTTAATTGACAGTATATGGTAATAAATACTATTTAAAATAGAAATTTGCATTTATTTATTTATTTGCATTATTGTGCTGTTCCGTCCGCCCACTCCCATTACTATATAAACACCCATGGAGCCAAAGAGTGCAGGGCTGTAAACACCAACAAGCTCCACTTGAAGTATGCAACGTGGTTGACCTCTTAATTGATAGTATATGGTACTAAATACTATTTAAAATAGAAATTTGCATTTATTTATTTATTTGCATTATTGTGCTGTTCCGTCCGCGCCCTCCTATTACTATATAAACACCCAAGGAGCCAAAGCACGCAGGGCTGTAAACACCAGCAAGCCCTACTGGAAGTAAGTCTGCAACATGTTTGACTTCTTAATTGATAGTATATGGTAATAAATACTATTTAAAATAGAAATTTGCATTTATTTATTTATTTGCATTATTGTACTGTTCCGTACGCCCACTCCCATTACTATATAAACACCCACGGAGCCATAGCATGCAGGGCTGTGAACACCAACAAGCTCCACTGGAGGTAAGTCTGCAACGTGGATGACATTTAATTGATAGTATATGGTAATAAATACAATTTAAAATAGACATATTTATTTATTTATTTATTGGCATTATTGTGCTGTTCCGTCCGCGTACTCCCATTACTATATAAACACCCAAGGAGCCAAAGCATGCAGGGCTGTAAACACCAACAATCTCCACTGGAGGTAAATCTGCAACGTGGCTGACTTCATAATTGATAGTATATGGTAATAAATACTTTTTAAAATAGAAATTTGCATTTATTTATTTATTTGCATTATTGTGCTGTTCCATCCGCCCACTCCCATTACTATATAAACACCCAAGGAGCCAAAGCATGCAGGGCTGTAAACACCAGCAAGCTCCACTGGAGGTAAGTCTGCAACGTGGTTCACTTCTTAATTGATAGTATATGGTAATAAATACTATTTAAAATAGAAATTTGCATTTATATATCTATTTGCATTATTGTGCTGTGCTTTCCGCCCACTCCCATTACCATATAAACACCCAAAAAGCCAAGGCATGCAGGGCTGTAAACACAAGCAAGCTCCTCTGGAGAAAAGTCTGCAACGTGGTTGACCTCTTAATTGATAGTATATGGTACTAAATACTATTTAAAACAGAAATTTGCATTCATTTATTTATTTGCATTATTGTGTTGTTTCGTCCGCCCACTCCCATTACTATATAAACACCCAAGGAGCCAAAGCATGCAGGGCTGTAAACACCAGCAAGCTGCACTGGAGGTACGTCTGCAACGTGGTTGACTTCTTAATAGACAGGATATGGTAATTAATACTATTTAAAATAGAAATTTGCATTTATTTATTTATTTGCATTATTGTGCTGTTCCGTCTGCCCACTCCCATTACTATATAAACACCCAAGGAGCCAAAGCATGGAGGGCTGTGCACACCAACAAGCTCCACTGGAGGTCAGTCTGCAACGTGGTTCACTTCTTAATTGATAGTATATGGTAATAAATACTATTTAAATTAGAAATTTGCATTTATTTATTTATTTGCATTATTGTGCTGTTCCGTCCGCTCACTCCCATTACTATATAAACACCCAAGGAGCCATAGCATGCAGGGCTGTGAACACCAACAAGCTCCACTGGAGGTAAGTCTGCAACGTGGATGACATTTAATTGATAGTATATGGTACTAAATACTATTTAAAATAGAAATTTGCATTTATTTATTTATTTGCATTATTGTGCTGTTCCGTCCGCCCTCTCCCATTACTATATAAACACCCAAGGAGCCAAAGCATGCAGGGCTGTAAACACCAGCAAGCTGCACTGTAGGTAAGTCTGCAATGTGGTTGACTTCTTAATTTATAGTATATGGTAATAAATACTATTTAAAATAGAAATTTGCTTTTTTTTATTTATTTGCATTATTGTGCTGTTCCGTCCGCCCACTCCCATTACTATATAAACACCCAAGGAATCAAAGCATGCAGGGCTGTAAACACCAGCAAACTCCACTGGAGGTAAGTCTGCAACGTGGTTGACTTCTTAATTGACAGTATATGGTAATAAATACTATTTAAAATAGAAATTTGCATTTATTTATTTATTTGCATTATTGTGCTGTTCCGTCAGCCTACTCCCATTACTATATAAGCACCCAAGGAACCAAAGCAAGCAGGGCGGTAAACACCAGCAAGCTCCACTGGAGGTAAGTCTGCAACGTGGTTGACATCTGAATTGATAGTATATGGTAATAAATACTATTTAAATTAGAAATTTGCATTTATTTATTTATTTGCATTATTGTGCTGTTCCGTCCGCCCACTCCCATTACTATATAAACACCCAAGGAGCCAAAGCATGCAGGGCTGTGCACACCAACAAGCTCCACTGGAGGTCAGTCTGCAACGTGGTTCACTTCTTAATTGATAGTATATGGTAATAAATACTATTTAAATTAGAAATTTGCATTTATTTATTTATTTGCATTATTGTGCTGTTCCGTCCGCCCACTCCCATTACTATATAAACACCCAAGGAGCCATAGAATGCAGGGCTGTGAACACCAACAAGCTCCACTGGAGGTAAGTCTGCAACGTGCATGACATTTAATTGATAGTATATGGTACTAAATACTATTTAAAATAGAAACTTGCATTTATTTATTTATTTGCATTATTGTGCTGTTCCGTCCGCCCTCTCCCATTACTATATAAACACCCAAGGAGCCAAAGCATGCAGGGCTGTAAACACCAGCAAGCTGCACTGTAGGTAAGTCTGCAATGTGGTTGACTTTTTAATTTATAGTATATGGTAATAAATACTATTTAAAATAGAAATTTGCTCTTTTTTATTTATTTGCATTATTGTGCTGTTCCGTCCGCCCACTCCCATTACTATATAAACACCCAAGGAATCAAAGAATGCAGGGCTGTAAACACCAGCAAACTCCACTGGAGGTAAGTCTGCAACGTGGTTGACTTCTTAATTGACAGTATATGGTAATAAATACTATTTAAAATAGAAATTTGCATTTATTTATTTATTTGCATTATTGTGCTGTTCCGTCAGCCTACTCCTATTACTATATAAGCACCCAAGGAACCAAAGCAAGCGGGGCGGTAAACACCAGCAAGCTCCACTGGAGGTAAGTCTGCAACGTGGTTGACTTCTGAATTGATAGTATATGGTAATAAATACTATTTAAATTAGAAATTTGCATTTATTTATTTATTTGCATTATTGTGCTGTTCCGTCCGCCCACTCCCATTACTATATAAACACCCATGGAGCCAAAAAATGCAGGGCTGTAAACACCAACAAGCTCCACTGGAGGTAAGTCTGCAACGTGGTTGACCTCTTAATTGATAGTATATGGTACTAAATACTATTTAAAATAGAAATTTGTATTTATTTATTTATTTGCATTATTGTGCTGTTCCGTCCGCCCACTCCCATTACTATATAAACACCCAAGGAGCGAAAGCATGCAGGGCTGTAAACACCAGCAAGCCCTACTGGAGGTATGTCTGCAATATGTTTGACTTCTTAATTGATAGTATATGGTAATAAATACTATTTAAAATAGAAATTTGCATTTATTTATTTATTTGCATTATTGTACTGTTCCGTACGCCCACTCCCATTACTAAATAAACACCCACGGAGCCATAGCATGCAGGGCTGTGAACACCAACAAGCTCCACTGGAGGTAAGTCTGCAACGTGGATGACATTTAATTGATAGTATATGGTAATAAATACAATTTAAAATAGACATTTTTATTTATTTATTTATTTGCATTATTGTGCTGTTCCGTCCGCCCACTCCCATTACTATATAAACACCCAAGGAGCCAAAGCATGCAGGGCTGTAAACACCAACAATCTCCACTGGAGGTATATCTGCAACGTGGCTGACTTCTTAATTGATAGTATATGGTAATAAATACTTTTTAAAATAGAAATTTGCATTTAGTTATTTATTTGCATTATTGTGCTGTTCCGTCCGCCCACTCCCATTACTATATAAACACCCAAGGAGCCAAAGCATGCAGGGCTGTAAACACCAGCAAGCTATACTGGAGGTAAGTCTGCAACGTGGTTCACTTCTTAATTGATAGTATGTGGTAATAAATACTATTTAAATTAGAAATTTGCATTTATTTATTTATTTGCATTATTGTGCTTTTCCGTCCGCCCACACCCATTACTATATAATCACCCAAGGAGACAAAGCATGCAGGGCTGTGCACACAAACAAGCTCCACTGGAGATCAGTCTACAACGTGGTTCACTTCTTAATTGATAGTATATGGTAATAAATACTATTTAAATTAGAAATTTGCATTTATTTATTTATTTGCATTATTGTGCTGTTCCGTCCGCCCACTCCCATTACTATATAAACACCCAAGGAGCCATAGCATGCAGGGCTGTGAACACCAACAAGCTCCACTGGAGGTAAGGCTGCAACGTGGCTGACATTTAATTGATAGTGTATGGTACTAAATACTATTTAATATAGAAATTTGCATTTATTTATTTATTTGCATTATTGTGCTGTTCCGTCCGCCCTCTCCCATTACTATATAAACAAGCAAGGAGCCAAAGCATACAGGGCTGTAAACACCAGCAAGCTGCACTGTAGGTAAGTCTGCAATGTGGTTGACTTCTTAATTGATAGTATATGGTAATAAATACTATTTAAAATAGAAATTTGCATTTATTTATTTATTTGCATTATTGTGCTGTTCCGTCCGCCCACTCCCATTACTATATAAACACCCAAGGAGCCAAAGCATGCAGGGCTGTAAACACCAGCAAGCTCCACTGGAGGTACGTCTGCAACGTGGTTCACTTCTTAATTGATAGTATATGGTAATGAATACTATTTAAAATAGAAATTTGCATTTATTTATCTATTTGCATTATTGTGCTGTTCTTTCCGCCCACTCCCATTACCATATAAAAACCCAAAAAGCCAAGGCATGCAGGGCTGTAAACACCAGCAAGCTCCCCTGGAGAAAAGTCTGCAACGTGGTTGACCTCTTAATTGATAGTATATGGTACTAAATACTATTTAAAATAGAAATTTGCATTTACTTATTTATTTGCATTATTTTGCTGTTCCGTCCGCCCACTCCCATTACTATATAAACACACAAGGAGCCAAAGCATGCAGGGCTGTGCACACCAACAAGCTCCACTGGAGGTCAGTCTGCAACGTGGTTCACTTCTTAATTGATAGTATATGGTAATAAATACTATTTAAATTAGAAATTTGCATTTATTTATTTATTTGCATTATTGTGCTGTTCCGTCCGCCCACTCCCATTACTATATAAACACCCAAGGAGCCATAGAATGCAGGGCTGTGAACACCAACAAGCTCCACTGGAGGTAAGTCTGCAACGTGCATGACATTTAATTGATAGTATATGGTACTAAATACTATTTAAAATAGAAATTTGCATTTATTTATTTATTTGCATTATTGTGCTGTTCCGTCCGCCCTCTCCCATTACTATATAAACACCCAAGGAGCCAAAGCATGCAGGGCTGTAAACACCAGCAAGCTGCACTGTAGGTAAGTCTGCAATGTGGTTGACTTTTTAATTTATAGTATATGGTAATAAATACTATTTAAAATAGAAATTTGCTCTTTTTTATTTATTTGCATTATTGTGCTGTTCCGTCCGCCCACTCCCATTACTATATAAACACCCAAGGAATCAAAGAATGCAGGGCTGTAAACACCAGCAAACTCCACTGGAGGTAAGTCTGCAACGTGGTTGACTTCTTAATTGACAGTATATGGTAATAAATACTATTTAAAATAGAAATTTGCATTTATTTATTTATTTGCATTATTGTGCTGTTCCGTCAGCCTACTCCTATTACTATATAAGCACCCAAGGAACCAAAGCAAGCGGGGCGGTAAACACCAGCAAGCTCCACTGGAGGTAAGTCTGCAACGTGGTTGACTTCTGAATTGATAGTATATGGTAATAAATACTATTTAAATTAGAAATTTGCATTTATTTATTTATTTGCATTATTGTGCTGTTCCGTCCGCCCACTCCCATTACTATATAAACACCCATGGAGCCAAAAAATGCAGGGCTGTAAACACCAACAAGCTCCACTGGAGGTAAGTCTGCAACGTGGTTGACCTCTTAATTGATAGTATATGGTACTAAATACTATTTAAAATAGAAATTTGTATTTATTTATTTATTTGCATTATTGTGCTGTTCCGTCCGCCCACTCCCATTACTATATAAACACCCAAGGAGCGAAAGCATGCAGGGCTGTAAACACCAGCAAGCCCTACTGGAGGTATGTCTGCAATATGTTTGACTTCTTAATTGATAGTATATGGTAATAAATACTATTTAAAATAGAAATTTGCATTTATTTATTTATTTGCATTATTGTACTGTTCCGTACGCCCACTCCCATTACTAAATAAACACCCACGGAGCCATAGCATGCAGGGCTGTGAACACCAACAAGCTCCACTGGAGGTAAGTCTGCAACGTGGATGACATTTAATTGATAGTATATGGTAATAAATACAATTTAAAATAGACATTTTTATTTATTTATTTATTTGCATTATTGTGCTGTTCCGTCCGCCCACTCCCATTACTATATAAACACCCAAGGAGCCAAAGCATGCAGGGCTGTAAACACCAACAATCTCCACTGGAGGTATATCTGCAACGTGGCTGACTTCTTAATTGATAGTATATGGTAATAAATACTTTTTAAAATAGAAATTTGCATTTAGTTATTTATTTGCATTATTGTGCTGTTCCGTCCGCCCACTCCCATTACTATATAAACACCCAAGGAGCCAAAGCATGCAGGGCTGTAAACACCAGCAAGCTATACTGGAGGTAAGTCTGCAACGTGGTTCACTTCTTAATTGATAGTATGTGGTAATAAATACTATTTAAATTAGAAATTTGCATTTATTTATTTATTTGCATTATTGTGCTTTTCCGTCCGCCCACACCCATTACTATATAATCACCCAAGGAGACAAAGCATGCAGGGCTGTGCACACAAACAAGCTCCACTGGAGATCAGTCTACAACGTGGTTCACTTCTTAATTGATAGTATATGGTAATAAATACTATTTAAATTAGAAATTTGCATTTATTTATTTATTTGCATTATTGTGCTGTTCCGTCCGCCCACTCCCATTACTATATAAACACCCAAGGAGCCATAGCATGCAGGGCTGTGAACACCAACAAGCTCCACTGGAGGTAAGGCTGCAACGTGGCTGACATTTAATTGATAGTGTATGGTACTAAATACTATTTAATATAGAAATTTGCATTTATTTATTTATTTGCATTATTGTGCTGTTCCGTCCGCCCTCTCCCATTACTATATAAACAAGCAAGGAGCCAAAGCATACAGGGCTGTAAACACCAGCAAGCTGCACTGTAGGTAAGTCTGCAATGTGGTTGACTTCTTAATTGATAGTATATGGTAATAAATACTATTTAAAATAGAAATTTGCATTTATTTATTTATTTGCATTATTGTGCTGTTCCGTCCGCCCACTCCCATTACTATATAAACACCCAAGGAGCCAAAGCATGCAGGGCTGTAAACACCAGCAAGCTCCACTGGAGGTACGTCTGCAACGTGGTTCACTTCTTAATTGATAGTATATGGTAATGAATACTATTTAAAATAGAAATTTGCATTTATTTATCTATTTGCATTATTGTGCTGTTCTTTCCGCCCACTCCCATTACCATATAAACACCCAAAAAGCCAAGGCATGCAGGGCTGTAAACACCAGCAAGCTCCCCTGGAGAAAAGTCTGCAACGTGGTTGACCTCTTAATTGATAGTATATGGTACTAAATACTATTTAAAATAGAAATTTGCATTTACTTATTTATTTGCATTATTTTGCTGTTCCGTCCGCCCACTCCCATTACTATATAAACACACAAGGAGCCAAAGCATGCAGGGCTGTGCACACCAACAAGCTCCACTGGGAGTCACTCTGCAACGTGGTTCACTTCTTAATTGATAGTATATGGTAATAAATACTATTTAAAATAGATATTTGCATTTATTTATTTATTTGCCTTATTGTGTTGTTCCGTCCACGCACTCCCATTACTATATAAACACCCAAGGAGCCAAAGCATGCAGGGCTGTAAACACCAGCAAGCTCCACTGGAGATAAGTCTGCAACGTGGCGGACTTCTTAATTGATAGTATATGGTAATAAATACTATTTAAAATAGAAATTTGCATTTATTTATTTATTTGCGTTATTATGCTGTTCCGTCCGCCCACTCCCTTTACTATATAAACACCCAAGGAAACAAAGCATGCAGGGCTGTAAACACCAGCAAACTCCACTGGTGGTAAGTCTGCAACGTGGTTGACTTCTTAATTGACAGTATATGGCAATAAATACTATTTAAAATAGAAATTTGCATTTATTTATTTATTTGCATTATTGTGCTGTTCGGTCAGCCTACTCCCATTACTATATAAGCACCCAAGGAGCCAAAGCAAGCAGGGCGGTAAACACCAGCAAGCTCCACTGGAGGTAAGTCTGCAACGTGGTTGACTTCTTAATTGACAGTATATGGTAATAAATACTATTTAAAATAGAAATTTGCATTTATTTATTTATTTGCATTATTGTACTGTTCCGTACGCCCACTCCCATTACTATATAAACACCCACGGAGCCACAGCATGCAGGGCTGTGAACACCAACAAGCTCCACTGGAGGTAAGTCTGCAACGTGGATGACATTTAATTGATAGTATATGGTAATAAATACAATTGAAAATAGACATTTTTATTTATTTATTTATTGGCATTACTGTGCTGTTCCGTCCGCCCACTCCCATTACTATATAAACACCCAAGGAGCCAAAGCATGCAGGGCTGTAAACACCAACAAGCTCCACTGGAGGTAAGTCTGCAACGTGGTTGACCTCTTAATTGATAGTATATGGTACTAAATACTATTTAAAATAGAAATTTGTATTTATTTATTTATTTGCATTATTGTGCTGTTCCGTCCGCCCACTCCCATTACTAAATAAACACCCAAGGAGCGAAAGCATGCAGGGCTGTAAACACCAGCAAGCCCTACTGGAGGTATGTCTGCAATATGTTTGACTTCTTAATTGATAGTATATGGTAATAAATACTATTTAAAATAGAAATTTGCATTTATTTATTTATTTGCATTATTGTACTGTTCCGTACGCCCACTCCCATTACTAAATAAACACCCACGGAGCCATAGCATGCAGGGCTGTGAACACCAACAAGCTCCACTGGAGGTAAGTCTGCAACGTGGATGACATTTAATTGATAGTATATGGTAATAAATACAATTTAAAATAGACATTTTTATTTATTTATTTATTTGCATTATTGTGCTGTTCCGTCCGCCCACTCCCATTACTATATAAACACCCAAGGAGCCAAAGCATGCAGGGCTGTAAACACCAACAATCTCCACTGGAGGTATATCTGCAACGTGGCTGACTTCTTAATTGATAGTATATGGTAATAAATACTTTTTAAAATAGAAATTTGCATTTAGTTATTTATTTGCATTATTGTGCTGTTCCGTCCGCCCACTCCCATTACTATATAAACACCCAAGGAGCCAAAGCATGCAGGGCTGTAAACACCAGCAAGCTATACTGGAGGTAAGTCTGCAACGTGGTTCACTTCTTAATTGATAGTATGTGGTAATAAATACTATTTAAATTAGAAATTTGCATTTATTTATTTATTTGCATTATTGTGCTTTTCCGTCCGCCCACACCCATTACTATATAATCACCCAAGGAGACAAAGCATGCAGGGCTGTGCACACAAACAAGCTCCACTGGAGATCAGTCTACAACGTGGTTCACTTCTTAATTGATAGTATATGGTAATAAATACTATTTAAATTAGAAATTTGCATTTATTTATTTATTTGCATTATTGTGCTGTTCCGTCCGCCCACTCCCATTACTATATAAACACCCAAGGAGCCATAGCATGCAGGGCTGTGAACACCAACAAGCTCCACTGGAGGTAAGGCTGCAACGTGGCTGACATTTAATTGATAGTGTATGGTACTAAATACTATTTAATATAGAAATTTGCATTTATTTATTTATTTGCATTATTGTGCTGTTCTGTCCGCCCTCTCCCATTACTATATAAACAAGCAAGGAGCCAAAGCATACAGGGCTGTAAACACCAGCAAGCTGCACTGTAGGTAAGTCTGCAATGTGGTTGACTTCTTAATTGATAGTATATGGTAATAAATACTATTTAAAATAGAAATTTGCATTTATTTATTTATTTGCATTATTGTGCTGTTCCGTCCGCCCACTCCCATTACTATATAAACACCCAAGGAGCCAAAGCATGCAGGGCTGTAAACACCAGCAAGCTCCACTGGAGGTACGTCTGCAACGTGGTTCACTTCTTAATTGATAGTATATGGTAATGAATACTATTTAAAATAGAAATTTGCATTTATTTATCTATTTGCATTATTGTGCTGTTCTTTCCGCCCACTCCCATTACCATATAAACACCCAAAAAGCCAAGGCATGCAGGGCTGTAAACACCAGCAAGCTCCCCTGGAGAAAAGTCTGCAACGTGGTTGACCTCTTAATTGATAGTATATGGTACTAAATACTATTTAAAATAGAAATTTGCATTTACTTATTTATTTGCATTATTTTGCTGTTCCGTCCGCCCACTCCCATTACTATATAAACACACAAGGAGCCAAAGCATGCAGGGCTGTGCACACCAACAAGCTCCACTGGGAGTCACTCTGCAACGTGGTTCACTTCTTAATTGATAGTATATGGTAATAAATACTATTTAAAATAGATATTTGCATTTATTTATTTATTTGCCTTATTGTGTTGTTCCGTCCACGCACTCCCATTACTATATAAACACCCAAGGAGCCAAAGCATGCAGGGCTGTAAACACCAGCAAGCTCCACTGGAGATAAGTCTGCAACGTGGCGGACTTCTTAATTGATAGTATATGGTAATAAATACTATTTAAAATAGAAATTTGCATTTATTTATTTATTTGCGTTATTATGCTGTTCCGTCCGCCCACTCCCTTTACTATATAAACACCCAAGGAAACAAAGCATGCAGGGCTGTAAACACCAGCAAACTCCACTGGTGGTAAGTCTGCAACGTGGTTGACTTCTTAATTGACAGTATATGGCAATAAATACTATTTAAAATAGAAATTTGCATTTATTTATTTATTTGCATTATTGTGCTGTTCGGTCAGCCTACTCCCATTACTATATAAGCACCCAAGGAGCCAAAGCAAGCAGGGCGGTAAACACCAGCAAGCTCCACTGGAGGTAAGTCTGCAACGTGGTTGACTTCTTAATTGACAGTATATGGTAATAAATACTATTTAAAATAGAAATTTGCATTTATTTATTTATTTGCATTATTGTACTGTTCCGTACGCCCACTCCCATTACTATATAAACACCCACGGAGCCACAGCATGCAGGGCTGTGAACACCAACAAGCTCCACTGGAGGTAAGTCTGCAACGTGGATGACATTTAATTGATAGTATATGGTAATAAATACAATTGAAAATAGACATTTTTATTTATTTATTTATTGGCATTACTGTGCTGTTCCGTCCGCCCACTCCCATTACTATATAAACACCCAAGGAGCCAAAGCATGCAGGGCTGTAAACACCAACAATCTCCACTGGAGGTAAATCTGCAACGTGGCTGACTTCTTAATTGATAGTATATGGTAATAAATACTTTTTAAAATAGAAATTTGCATTTATTTATTTATTTGCATTATTGTGCTGTTCCGTCTGCCCACTCCCATTACTATATAAACACCCAAGGAGCAAAAGCATGCAGGGCTGTAAACACCAGCAAGCTCCACTGGAGGTAAGTCTGCAACGTGGTTGACTTCTTAATTGATAGTATATGGTAATAAATACTATTTAAAATAGAAATTTGCATTTATTTATCTATTTGCATTATTGTTCTGTTCTTTCCGCCCACTCCAATTACCATATAAACACCCAAAAAGCCAAGGCATGCAGGGCTGTAAACACAAGCAAGCTCCTCTGGAGAAAAGTCTGCAACGTGGTTGACCTCTTAATTGATAGTATATGGTACTAAATACTATTTAAAATAGAAATTTGCATTCATTTATTTATTTGCATTACTGTGCTGTTTCGTCCGCCCACTCCCATTACTATATAAACACCCAAGGAGCCAAAGCATGCAGGGCTGTAAACACCAGCAAGCTGCACTGGAGGTACGTCTGCAACGTGGTTGACTTCTTAATAGATAGGATATGGTAATAAATACTATTTAAAAAAGAAATTTGCATTTATTTATTTATTTGCATTATTGTGCTGTTCCGTCCGCCCACTCCCATTACTATATAAACACCCAAGGAGCCAAAGCATGAAGGGCTGTGAACACCAACAAGCTCCACTGGAGGTCAGTCTGCAACGTGGTTGACTTCTTAATTGTTAGTATATGGTAATAAATACTATTTAAATTAGAAATTTGCATTTATTTATTTATTTGCATTATTGTGCTGTTCCGTCCGCCCACTCCCATTACTATATAAACACCCAAGGAGCCAAAGCATGCAGGGCTGTGCACACCAACAAGCTCCACTGGAGGTCAGTCTGCAACGTGGTTCACTTCTTAATTGATAGTATATGATAATAAATACTATTTAAATTAGAAATTTGCATTTATTTATTTATTTGCATTATTGTGCTGTTCCGTCCGCCTACTCCCATTACTATATAAACACCGAAGGAGCCATAGCATGCAGGGCTGTGAACACCAACAAGCTCCACTGGAGGTAAGTCTGCAACGTGGATGACATTTAATTGATAGTATATGGTACTAAATACTATTTAAAATAGAAATTTGCATTTATTTATTTATTTGCATTATTGTGCTGTTCCGTCCGCCCACTCCCATTACTATATAAACACACAAGGAGCCAAAGCATGCAGGGCTGTGCACACCAACAAGCTCCACTGGAGGTAAGTCTGCAACGTGGTTCACTTCTTAATTGATAGTATATGGTAATAGATACTATTTAAAATAGAAATTTGCATTTATTTATCTATTTGCATTATTGTGCTGTTCTTTCCGCCCACTCCCATTACCTATAAACACCCAAAAAGCCAAGGCATGCAGGGCTGTAAACACCAGCAAACTCCCCTGGAGAAAAGTCTGCAACGTGGTTGACCTCTTAATTGATAGTATATGGTACTAAATACTATTTAAAATAGAAATTTGCATTTATTTATTTATTTGCATTATTGTGCTGTTCCGCCCGCCCACTCCCTTTACTATATAAACACACAAGGAGCCAAAGCATGCAGGGCTGTGCACACCAACAAGCTCCACTGGAGGTCAGTCTGCAACGTGGTTCACTTCTTAATTGATAGTATATGGTAATAAATACTATTTAAAATAGAAATTTGCATTTATTTATTTATTTGCCTTATTGTGCCGTTCCGTCTGCCTACTCCCATTACTATATAAACACCCAAGGAGCGAAAGCATGCAGGGCTGTAAACACCAGCAAGCTCCACTGGAGATAAGTCTGCAACGTGGCGGACTTCTTAATTGATAGTATATGGTAATAAATACCATTTAATATAGAAACTTGCATTTATTTATTTATTTGCGTTATTGTGCTGTTCCGTCCGCCCACTCCCATTACTATATAAACACCCAAGGAATCAAAGCATGCAGGGCTGTAAACACCAGCAAACTCCACTGGAGGTAAGTCTGCAACGTGGTTGACTTCTTAATTGACGGTATATGGTAATAAATACTATTTAAAATAGAAATTTGCATTTATTTATTAATTTGCATTATTGTGCTGTTCCGTCAGCCTACTCCCATTACTATATAAGCACCCAAGGAGCCAAATCAAGCAGGGCGGTAAACACCAGCAAGCTCCACTGGAGGTAAGTCTGCAACGTGGTTGACTTCTTAATTGATAGTATATGGTAGTAAATACTATTTAAAATAGAAATTTGCATTTATTTATTTATTTGCATTATTGTGCTGTTCCGTCCTCCCACTCCCATTACTATATAAACACCCAAGGAGCCAAAGCATGCAGGGCTGTAAACACCAGCAAGCTGCACTGGAGGTAAGTCTGCAACGTGGTTGACTTCTTAATTGATAGTACATGGTAATAAATACTAATTAAAATAGAAATTTGCATTTATTTATTTATTAGAATTATTGTGCTGTTCCGTCCGCGCACTCCCATTACTATATAAACACCTAAGGAGCCAAAGCATGAAGGGCTGTAAACACCAGCAAGCTCCACTGGAGGTAAGTCTGCAACGTGGTTGACTTCTTAATAGATAGTACATGGTAATAAATACTATTTAAAATAGAAATTTGCATTTCTTTATTTATTTGCATTATTGTGCTGTTCCGTCAGCCTACTCCCATTACTATATAAGCACCCAAGGAGCCAAACAAGCAGGGCGGTAAACACCAGCAAGCTCCACTGGAGGTAAGTCTGCAACGTGGTTGACTTCTTAATTGATAGTATATGGCAATAAATACTATTTAGAATAGAAATTTGCATTTCTTTATTTATTTGCATTATTGTGCCGTTCCGTCTGCCTACTCCCATTACTATATAAACACCCAAGGAGCGAAAGCATGCAGGGCTGTAAACACCAGCAAGCTCCACTGGAGATAAGTCTGCAACGTGGCGGACTTCTTAATTGATAGTATATGGTAATAAATACCATTTAATATAGAAACTTGCATTTATTTATTTATTTGCGTTATTGTGCTGTTCCGTCCGCCCACTCCCATTACTATATAAACACCCAAGGAATCAAAGCATGCAGGGCTGTAAACACCAGCAAACTCCACTGGAGGTAAGTCTGCAACGTGGTTGACTTCTTAATTGACGGTATATGGTAATAAATACTATTTAAAATAGAAATTTGCATTTATTTATTAATTTGCATTATTGTGCTGTTCCGTCAGCCTACTCCCATTACTATAAAAGCACCCAAGGAGCCAAATCAAGCAGGGCGGTAAACACCAGCAAGCTCCACTGGAGGTAAGTCTGCAACGTGGTTGACTTCTTAATTGATAGTATATGGTAGTAAATACTATTTAAAATAGAAATTTGCATTTATTTATTTATTTGCATTATTGTGCTGTTCCGTCCTCCCACTCCCATTACTATATAAACACCCAAGGAGCCAAAGCATGCAGGGCTGTAAACACCAGCAAGCTGCACTGGAGGTAAGTCTGCAACGTGGTTGACTTCTTAATTGATAGTACATGGTAATAAATACTAATTAAAATAGAAATTTGCATTTATTTATTTATTAGAATTATTGTGCTGTTCCGTCCGCGCACTCCCATTACTATATAAACACCTAAGGAGCCAAAGCATGAAGGGCTGTAAACACCAGCAAGCTCCACTGGAGGTAAGTCTGCAACGTGGTTGACTTCTTAATAGATAGTACATGGTAATAAATACTATTTAAAATAGAAATTTGCATTTCTTTATTTATTTGCATTATTGTGCTGTTCCGTCAGCCTACTCCCATTACTATATAAGCACCCAAGGAGCCAAACAAGCAGGGCGGTAAACACCAGCAAGCTCCACTGGAGGTAAGTCTGCAACGTGGTTGACTTCTTAATTGATAGTATATGGCAATAAATACTATTTAGAATAGAAATTTGCATTTCTTTATTTATTTGCATTATTGTGCTGGCCCGTCCGCCCACTCCCATTTCTACATAAACACACAAGGAGCCAAAGCATGCAGGGCTGTAAACACCAGCAAGCTCCACTGGAGGTAAGTCTGCAACGTGGTTGACTTCTTAATTGATAGTATATGGCAATAAATACTATTTAGAATAGAAATTTGCATTTATTTATTTATTTGCATTATTGTGCTGTTCCGTCCGCTCACTCCCATTACTATATATACACCCAAGGAGCCAAAGCATGCAGGGCTGTGAACACCAACAAGCTCCACTGGATGTAAGTCTGCAACGTGGTTGACATCTTAATTGATAGTATATGGTAATAAATACTATTTAAAATAGAAATTTGCATTTATTTATTTATTTGCATTATTGTGCTATTCCGTCCGCCCAATCCCATTACTATATAAACACCCAAGGAGCCAAAGCATGCAGGGCTGTAAACACCAGCAATCTCCACTGGAAATAAATATGCAACGTGGCTGGCTTCTTAATTGATAGTATATGGTAATAAATACTATTTAAAATAGAAATTTGCATTTATTTATTAATTTGAATTATTGTGCTGTTCCGTCCGACCTTTCCCATTACTGTATAAACACCCAAGGAGCCAAAGCATGCAGGGCCGTAAACACCAGCAAGCTGCACTGTAGGTAAGTCTGCAACGTGATTGACTTCTCAATTGATAGTATATTGTAATAAATACTATTTAAAATAGAAATTTGCATTTATTTATTTATTTGCATTATTGCGCTGTTCCGTCTGCCCACTCCCATTACTATATAAACACCCAACGAGCCAAAGCATGCAGGGCTGTGAACACCAACAAGCTCCACTGGAGGTCAGTCTGCAACGTGGTTGACTTCTTAATTGATAGTATATGGTAATAAATACTATTTAAAAAAGAAATTTGCATTTATTAATCTATTTGCATTATTGTGCCGTTCTTTCCGCCCACTCCCATTACCATATAAACTCCCAAAAAGCCAAGGCATGCAGGGCTGTAAACACCGGCAAGCTCCCCTGGAGAAAAGTCTGCAACGTGGTTGACCTCTTAATTGATAGTATATGGTACTAAATACTATTTAAAATAGAAATTTGCATTTATTTATTTATTTGCATTATTGTGCTGTTCCGTCCGCCCACTCCCATTACTATATAAACACCCAAGGAGCCAAAGCTTGCAGGGCTGTAAACACCAGCAAGCTCCACTGGAGGTAAGTCTGCAACATGGTTGACTTCTTAATTGATAGTATATGGCAATAAATACTATTTAGAATAGAAATTTGCATTTATTTATTTATTTGCATTATTGTGCTGTTCCGTCCGCCTGCTCCCATTACTATATAAACACCCAAGGAGCCAAAGCATGAAGGGCTGCGAACACTAACATGCTGCACTGGAGGTCAGTCTGCAACGTGGTTGACTTCTTAATTGTTAGTATATGGTAATAAATATTATTTAAAATAGAAATTTGCATTTATTTATTTATTTGCATTATTGTGCTGTTCCGTCCGCCCACTTCCATTACTATATAAACACCCAAGGAGCCAAAGCATGCAGGGCTGTGAACACCAACAAGCTCCACTGGAGGTCAGTCTGCAACATGGTTGACTTCTTAATTGATAGTATATGGTAATAAATACTATTTAAAGTAGAAATTTGCATTTATTTATTTATTTGCATTATTATGCTGTTCCGTCCACCCACTCCCATTACTATATATACACTCAAGGAGCCAAAGCATGCAGGGCTGTAAACACCAGCAAGCTCCACTGGAGGTAAGTCTGCAACGTGGTTGACTTCTTAATTGATAGTACATGGTAATAAATACTAATTAAAATAGAAATTTGCATTTATTTATTTATTTGAATTATTGTGCTGTTCCGTCCGCCCACTCCAATTACTATATAAACACCCAAGGAGCCAAAGCATGAAGGGCTGTAAACACCAGCAAGCTCCACTGGAGGTAAGTCTGCAACGTGGTTGACTTCTTAATTGATAGTACATGGTAATAAATACTATTTAAAACAGAAATTTGCATTTCTTTATTTATTTGCATTATTGTGCTGTTCCGTCAGCCTACTCCCATTACTATATAAGCACCCAAGGAGCCAAACATGCAGGGCGGTAAACAGCAGCAAGCTCCACTGGAGGTAAGTCTGCAACGTGTTTGACTTCTTAATAGATAGTATATGGTAATAAATACTATTAAAAATAGAAATTTGCATTTATTTATTTATTTGCATTATTGTACTGTTCCGTCCGCCCACTCCCATTACTATATAAACTCCCAAGGAGCCAAAGCATGAAGTGCCTTGAACACCAACAAGCTCCACTGGAAGTCAGTCTGCAATGTGGTTTACTTCTTAATTTATAGTATATGGTAATAAATACTATTTATAATAGAAATTTGCATTTCTTTATTTATTTGCATTATTGTGCTGGCCCGTCCGCCCACTCCCATTACTACATAAACACACAAGGAGCCAAAGCATGCAGGGCTGTAAACACCAGCAAGCTCCACTGGAGGTAAGTCTGCAACGTGGTTGACTTTTAATTGATAGTATATGGTAATAAATACTATTTAAAATAGAATTTGCATTTATTTATTTATTTGCATTATTGTGCTGTTCCGTCCGCCCACTCCCATTACTATATAAACACCCAAGGAGCCAAAGCATGCAGGGCTGTAAACACCAGCAAGCTCCACTGGAGGTAAGTCTGCAACGTGGTTGACTTCTTAATTGATAGTATATGGTAATAAATACTATTTAAAATAGAAATTTGCATTTATTAATCTATTTGCATTATTGTGCCGTTCTTTCCGCCCACTCCCATTACCATATAAACACCCAAAAAGCCAAGGCATGCAGGGCTGTAAACACCAGCAAGCTCCCCTGGAGAAAAGTCTGCAACGTGGTTGACCTCTTAATTGATAGTATATGGTACTAAATACTATTTAAAATAGAAATTTGCATTTATTTATTTATTTGCATTATTGTGCTGTTCCGTCCTCCCACTCCCATTACTATATAAACACCCAAGGAGCCAAAGCATGCAGGGCTGTAAGCACCAGCAAGCTCCACTGGAGGTAAGTCTGCAACATGGTTGACTTCTTAATTGATAGTATATTGCTATAAATACTATTTAGAATAGAAAATTGCATTTATTTATTTATTTGCATTATTGTGCTGTTCCGTCCGCCTACTCCCATTACTATATAAACACCCAAGGAGCCAAAGCATGAAGGGCTGCGAACACCAACAAGATCCACTGGAGAAAAGTCTGCAACGTGGTTGACTTCTTAATTGTTAGTATATGGTAAAAAATACTATTTAAAATAGAAATTTGCATTTATTTATTTATTTGCATTATTGTGCTGTTCCGTCCGCCCACTTCCATTACCATATATACACCCAAGGAGCCATAGCATGCAGGGCTGTAAACACCAGCAAGCTCCACTGGAGATAAGTCTGCAACGTGGTGGACTTCTTAATTGATAGTATATGGTAATAAATACTATTTAAAATAGAACATTGCATTAATTTATTTATTTGCATTATTGTGCTGTTCCGTCCGCCCACTCCCATTACTATGTAAACACCCAAGGAGTCAAAGCATGCAGGGCTGTAAACACCAGCAAACTCCACTGGAGGTAAGTCTGCAACGTGGTTGACTTCTTAATTGACAGTATATGGTAATAAATACTATTTAAAATAGAAATTTGCATTTATTTATTTATTTGCATTATTGTGCTGTTCCGTCCGCCTACTCCCATTACTATATAAGCACCCAAGGAGCCAAAGCAAGCAGGGCGGTAAACACCAGCAAGCTCTACTGGAGGTAAGTCTGCAACGTGGTTGACTTCTTAATTGATAGTATATGGTAATAAATACTAATTAAAATTGAAATTTGCATTTATTTATTTATTTGCATTATTGTGCTGTTCCGTCCGCCCACTCCCATTACTATATAAACACCCAAGGAGCCAAAGCATGCAGGGCTGTAAACACCAGCAAGCTGCACTGGAGGTAAGTCTGCAACGTGGTTGACTTCTTAATTGATAGTATATGGTAATAAATACTATTTAAAATAGAAATTTGCATTTATTTATTTATTTGCATTGTTGTGCTGTTCCGTCCACCCACTCCCATTACTATATAAACACCCAAGGAGCCAAAGCATGCAGGGCTGTAAACACCAGCAAGCTTCACTGGAGGTAAGTCTGCAACGTGGTTGAAATCTTAATTGATAGTACATGGTAATAAATACTATTTAAAATAGAAATTTGCTTTTATTTATTTATTTGAATTATTGTGCTGTTCCGTCCGCCCACTCCCATTACTATATAAACACAAAAGGAGCCAAAGCATGCAGGGCTGTAAACACCAGCAAGCTCCACTGGAGAAAAGTCTGCAACGTGGTTGACTTCTTAATTGTTAGTATATGGTAATAAATACTATTTAAAATAGAAATTTGCATTTATTTATTTATTTGCATTATTGTGCTGTTCCGTCTGCCAACTTCCATTACTATATAAACACCCAAGGAGCCAAAGCATGCAGGGCTGTGAACACCAACAAGCTCCACTGGAGGTCAGTCTGCAACATGGTTGACTTCTTAATTGATAGTATATGGTAATAAATACTATTTAAAATAGAAATTTGCATTTATTTATTTATTTGCCTTATTGTGCTGTTCCGTCCGCCCACTCCCATTACTATATAAACACCCAAGGAGCCATAGCATGCAGGGCTGTAAACACCAGCAAGCTCCACTTGAGATAAGTCTGCAACGTGGTGGACTTCTTAATTGATGGTATATGGTAATAAATACTATTTAAAATAGAACATTGCATTAATTTATTTATTTGCATTATTGTGCTGTTCCGTCCGCCCACTCCCATTACTATGTAAACACCCAAGGAGTCAAAGCATGCAGGGCTGTAAACACCAGCAAACTCCACTGGAGGTAAGTCTGCAACGTGGTTGACATCTTAATTGACAGCATATGGTAATAAATACTATTTAAAATAGAAATTTGCATTTATTTATTTATTTGCATTATTGTGCTGTTCCGTCCGCCTACTCCCATTACTATATAAACACCCAAGGAGCCAAAGCAAGCAGGGCGGTAAACACCAGCAAGCTCTACTGGAGGTAAGTCTGCAACGTGGTTGACTTCTTAATTGATAGTATATGGTAATAAATACTAATTAAAATAGAAATTTGCATTTATTTATTTATTTGCATTATTGTGCTGTTCCGTCTTTCCACTCCCATTACTATATAAACACCCAAGGAGCCAAAGCATGCAGGGCTGTAAACACCAGCAAGCTGCACTGGAGGTAAGTCTGCAACGTGGTTGACTTCTTAATTGATAGTATATGGTAATAAATACTATTTAAAATAGAAATTTGCATTTATTTATTTATTTGCATTGTTGTGCTGTTCCGTCCGCCCACTCCCATTACTATATAAACACACAACGAGCCAAAGCATGCAGGGCTGTAAACACCAGCAAGCTCTACTGGAGGTAAGTCTGCAACGTGGTTGACTTCTTAATTGATAGTATATGGTAATAAATACTATTAAAAATAGAAATTTGCATTTATTTATTTATTTGCATTATTGTGCTGTTCCGTCTGCCAACTCCCATTACTATATAAACTCCCAAGGAGCCAAAGCATGAAGGGCCTTGAACACCAACAAGCTCCACTGGAAGTCAGTCTGCAACGTGGTTGACTTCTTAATTGATAGTATATGGTAATAAGTACTATTTAAAATAGAAATTTGCATTTCTTTATTTATTTGCATTATTGTGCTGTGCCGTCCGCCCACTCCCATTACTACATAAACACTCAAGGAGCCAAAGCATGCAGGGCTGTAAACACCAGCAAGCTCCACTAGAGGTAAGTCTGCAACGTGGTTGATTTCTTAATTGATAGTATATGGTAATAAATACTATTTACAATAGAATTTTGCATTTATTTATTTATTTGCATTATTGTGCTGTTCCGTCCGCCCACTCCCATTACTATATAAACACCCAAGGAGCCAAAGCATGCAGGGCTGTAAACACCAGCAAGCTCCACTGGAGGTAAGTCTGCAACATTGTTAACTTCTTAATTGATAGTATATGGCAATAAATACTATTTAGAATAGAAATTTGCATTTATTTATTTATTTGCATTATTGTGCTGTTCCGTCTGCCCACTCCCATTACTATATAAACACCCAACGAGCCAAAGCATGCAGGGCTGTGAACACCACCAAGCTCCACTGGAGGTCAGTCTGCAACGTGGTTCACTTCTTAATTGATAGTATATGGTAATAAATACTATTTAAAATAGAAATTTGCATTTATTTATTTATTTGCATTATTGTGCTGTTCCGTCCACGCACTCCATTACTATATAAAGACCCAAGGAGGAAAAGCATGCAGGGCTGTAAACACCAGCAAGCTCCACTGGAGGTAAGTCTGCAACGTGGTTGACTTCTTAATTGATAGTATATGGTAATAAATACTATTTAAAATAGAAATTTGCATTTATTTATCTATTTGCATTATTGTGCTGTTCTTTCCGCCCACTCCCATTACCTTATAAACACCCAAAAAGCCAAGGCATGCAGGGCTGTAAACACCAGAAAGCTCCCCTGGAGAAAAGTCTGCAACGTGGTTGACCTCTTAATTGATAGTATATGGTACTAAATACTATTTAAAATAGAAATTTGCATTTATTTATTTATTTGCATTATTGTGCTGTTCCGTCCGCCCACTCCCATTACTATATAAACACCCAAGGAGCCAAAGCATGCAGGGCTGTAAACACCAGCAAGCTCCACTGGAGATAAGTCTGCAACGTGGTGGACTTCTTAATTGATAGTATATGGTAATAAATACTATTTAAAATAGAACATTGCATTAATTTATTTATTTGCATTATTGTGCTGTTCGGTCCGCCCACTCCCATTACTATATAAACACCCAAGGAGTCAAAGCATGCAGGGCTGTAAACACCAGCAAACTCCACTGGAGGTAAGTCTGCAACGTGGTTGAGTTCTTAATTGACAGTATATGGTAATAAATACTATTTAAAATAGAATTTTGCATTTAATTATTTATTTGCATTATTGTGCTGTTCCGTCCGCCCACTCACATTACTATATAAACACCCAAGGAGCCAGAGCATGCAGGGCTGTAAACACCAGCAATCTCCACTGGAAATAAATCTGCAACATGGCTGACTTCTTAATTGATAGTATATGGTAATAAATACTATTTAAAATAGAATTTTGCATTTATTTATTTATTTGAATTATTGTGCCGTTCCGTCTGACCTCTCCCATTACTATATAAACACCCAACGAGCCAAAGCATGCAGGGCTGTGAACACCACCAAGCTCCACTGGAGGTCAGTCTGCAACGTGGTTCACTTCTTAATTGATAGTATATGGTAATAAATACTATTTAAAATAGAAATTTGCATTTATTTATTTATTTGCATTATTGTGCTGTTCCGTCCACGCACTCCCATTACTATATAAAGACCCAAGGAGCAAAAGCATGCAGGGCTGTAAACACCAGCAAGCTCCACTGGAGGTAAGTCTGCAACGTGGTTGACTTCTTAATTGATAGTATATGGTAATAAATACTATTAAAATAGAAATTTGCATTTATTTGTCTATTTGCATTATTGTGCTGTTCCGTCCGCCCACTCCCATTACTATATAAACACCCAAGGAACCAAAGCATGCAGGGCTATAAACACCAACAAGCTCCACTGGAAGTCAGTCTGCAACGTGGTTGACTTCTTAATTGATAGTATATAGTAATAAATACTATTTAAAATAGAAATTTGCATTTCTTTATTTATTTGCATTATTGTGCTGTTCCGTCCGCCCACTCCCATTACTATATAAACACCCAAGGAGCCAAAGCATGCAGGGCTGTAAACACCAGCAAGCTCCACTGGAGGTAAGTCTGCAAGGTGGTTGACTTCTTAATTGATAGTATATGGTAATAAATACTATTTAAAATAGAAATTTGCATTTATTTATTTATTTGCATTATTGTGCTGTTCCGTCCGCCCACTCCCATTACTATATAAACACCCAAGGAGCCAAAGCATGCAGGGCTGTAAACACCAGCAAGCTGCACTGGAGGTAAGTCTGCAACGTGGTTGACTTCTTAATTGATAGTATATGGTAAAAAATACTATTTAAAATAGAAATTTGCATTTATTTATTTATTTGCATTATTGTGCTGTTCCGTCGACGCACTCCCATTACTATATAAAGACCCAAGGAGCAAAAGCATGCAGGGCTGTAAACACCAGCAAGCTCCACTGGAGGTAAGTCTGCAACGTGGTTGACTTCTTAATTGATAGTATATGGTAATAAATACTATTTAAAATAGAAATTTCCATTTATTTATCTATTTGCATTATTGTGCTGTTCCGTTCGCCCACTCCCATTACTATATAAACACCCAAGGAACCAAAGCATGCAGGGCTATAAACACCAACAAGCTCCACTGGAAGTCAGTCTGCAACGTGGTTCACTTCTTAATTGATATTATATGGTAATGAATACTATTTAAAATAGAAATTTGCATTTATTTATTTATTTGCATTATTGTGCTGTTCCGTCCACACACTCCCATTACTATAACAAGACCCAAGGAGCAAAAGCATGCAGGGCTGTAAACACCAGCAAGCTCCACTGGAGGTAAGTCTGCAACGTGGTTGACTTCTTAATTGATAGTATATGGTAATAAATACTATTTAAAATAGAAATTTGCATTTATTTATCTATTTGCATTATTGTGCTGTTCCGTCCGCCCACTCCCATTACTATATAAACACCCAAGGAACCAAAGCATGCAGGGCTGTAAACACCAACAAGCGCCACTGGAAGTCAGTCTGCAACGTGGTTGACTTCTTAATTGATAGTATATGGTAATAAATACTATTTAAAATAGAAATTTGCATTTATTTATTTATTTGCATTATTGTGCTGTTCCGTCCGCCCACTCCCATTACTATTTAAACACCCAAGGAGCCAAAGCATGCAGGGCTGTAATCACCATCAAGCTCCACTGGAGGTAAGTCTGCAACATGCTTGACTTCTTAATTGATAATATATGGTAATAAATACTATTTAAAATAGAAATTTGCATTTATTTATTTATTTGCATTATTGTGCTGTTCCGTCCGCCCACTCCCATTACTATATAAACACCCAAGGAGCCAAAGCATGCAGGGCTGTTAACACCAACAAGCTACACTGGAGGTTAGTCTGCAACGTGGTTGACTTCTTAATTGATAGTATATGGTAATAAATACAATTTAAAATAGACATTTCCATTTATTTATTTATTTGCATTATTGTGCTGTTCTGACCACCCTCTCCCATTACTATATAAACACCCAAGGAGCCAAAGCATGCAGTGTTGTAAACACCAGCAATCTCCACTTGAGGTAAATCTGCACTGTGGCTGACTTCTTAATTGATAGTATATGGTAATAAATACTATTTAAAATAGAAATTTGCATTTATTTATCTATTTGCATTATTGTGCTGTTCTTTCCGCCCACTCCCATTACCATATAAACACCCAAATAGCCAAGGCATGCAGGGCTGTAAACACCAGCAAGCTCCCCTGGAGAAAAGTCTGCAACGTGGTTGACCTCTTAATTGATAGTATATGGTACTAAATACTATTTAAAATAGAAATTTGCATTTATTTATTTATTTGCATTATTGTGCTTTTCCGTCCGCCCACTCCCATTACTATATAAACACCCAAGGAGCCAAAGCATGCAGGGCTGTAAACACCAGCAAGCTGCACTGAGGGTAAGTCTGCAACGTGGTTGACTTCTTAATAGATAGTATATGGAATTAATACTATTTAAAGTAGAAATTTGCATTTATTTATTTATTTGCATTATTGTGCTGTTCCGTCCGCCCACTCCCATTACTATATAAACACCCAAGGAGCCAAAGCATGAAGGGCTGTGAACACCAACAAGCTCCACTGGAGACAAGTCTGCAACGTGGTTGACTTCTTAATTGTTAGTATATGGTAATAAATACTATATAAAATTGAAATTTGTATTTATTTATTTATTTGCATTATTGTGCTGTTCCGTCCGCCCACTCCCATTACTATATAAACACCCAAGGAGCCAAAGCATGCATGGCTGTGAACACCAACAAGCTCCACTGGAGGTCAGTCTGCAACGTGGTTGACTTCTTAATTGATAGTATATGGTAATAAATACTATCTAAAATTGAAATTTGCATTTATTTTTTTATTTGCCTTATTGTGCTGTTCCGTCCGCCCACTCCCATTACTATATAAAGACCCAAGGAGCCAAAGCAAGCAGGGCTGTAAAAACCAGCAAGCTCCAGTGGAGATAAGTCTGCAACGTGGTGGACTTCTTAATTGATAGTATATGGTAATAAATACTATTTAAAATAGAACATTGCTTTAATTTATTTATTTGCATTATTGTGCTGTTCCGTCCGCCCACTCCCATTACTATATAAACACCCAAGGAGTCAAAGCATGCTGGGCTGTAAACACCAGCAAACTCCAATGGAGGTAAGTCTGCAACGTGGTTGACTTCTTAATTGACAGTATATGGTAATAAATACTATTTAAAATAGAAATTTGCATTTATTTATTTATTTTCTTTATTGTGCTGTTTCGTCCGCCTACTCCCATTACTATATAAGCACCCAAGGAGCCAAAGCAAGCAGGGCGGTAAACACCAGCAAGCTCCACTGCAGGTAAGTCTGCAACGTGGTTGACTTCTTAATTGATAGTACATGGTAATAAATACTATTTAAAATAGAAATTTGCATTTATTTATTTATTTGCATTATTGTGCTGTTCCGTCCGCCCACTCCCATTACTATATAAACACCCAAGGAGCCAAAGCATGCAGGGCTGTAAACACCGGCAAGCTCCACTGGAGGTAAGTCCGCAACGTGGGTGACTTCTTAATTGATAGTATATTGTAATAAATACTATTTAAAATTGAAATTTGAATTTATTTATTTATTTGCATTATTGTACTGTTCTGTCCGCCCACTCCCATTACTATATAAACACACAACGAGCCAAAGCATGCAGGGCTGTAAACACCAGCAAGCTCCACTGGAGGTAAGTCTGCAACGTGGTTGACCTCTTAATTGATAGTATATGGTACTAAATACTATTTACAATAGAAATTTGCATTTATTTATTTATTTGCATTATTGTGCTGTTCCGTCCGCCCACTCCCATTACTATATAAACTCCCAAGGAGCCAAAGCATGAAGGGCCTTGAACACCAACAAGCTCCACTGGAAGTCAGTCTGCAACGTGGTTGACTTCTTAATTGATAGTATATGGTAATAAATACTATTTAAAATAGAAATTTGCATTTCTTTATTTATTTGCATTATTGTGCTGTGCCGTCCGCCCACTCCCATTACTACATAAACACCCAAGGAGCCAAAGCATGCAGGGCTGTAAACACAAGCAAGCTCCACTGGAGGTAAGTCTGCAACGTGGTTGATTTCTTAATTGATAGTATATGGTAATAAATAATATTTAAAATAGAATTTTGCATTTATTTATTTATTTGCATTATTGTGCTGTTCCGTCCGCCCACTCACATTACTATATAAACACCCAAGGAGCCAAAGCATGCAGGGCTGTTAACACCAGCAAGCTCCACTGGAGGTAAGTCTGCAACATGGTTGACTTCTTAATTGATAGTATATGGCAATAAATTCTATTTAGAATAGAAATTTGCATTTATTTATTTATTTGCATTATTGTGCTGTTCCGTCCGCTCACTCCCATTACTATACAAACACCCAAGGAGCCAAAGCATGCAGGGCTGTGAACACCAACAAGCTCCACTGGAGGTAAGTCTGCAACGTGGTTGACTTCTTAATTGATAGTATATGGTAATAAATACAATTTAAAATAGACATTTGCATTTATTTATTTATTTGCATTACTCTGCTGTTCCATCCACCCACTCCCATTACTATATAAATACCCAAGGAGCCAAAGCATGCAGGGCTGTAAACACCAGCAATCTCCAATGGAAATAAATCTGCAACGTGGCTGACTTCTTAATTGATAGTATACGGTAATAAATACTATTTAAAATAGAAATGTGCATTTATTTATTTATTTGCATTATTGTGCTGTTCCGTCCGCCTACTCCCATTACTATATAAACACACAACGAGGCAAAGCATGCAGGGCTGTGAACACCAACAAGCTCCACTGGAGGTGAGTCTGCAACGTGGTTCACTTCTTAATTGATAGTATATGGTAATAAATACTATTTAAAATAGACATTTGCATTTATTTATTTATTTGCATTATTGTGCTGTTCCGGCCGCCCACTCCTATTACTATATTAACACCCAAGGAGCCAAAGCATGCAGGGCTGTAAACACCAGCAAGCTCCACTAGAGGTAAGTCTGCAATGTGGTTGACGTCTTAATTGATATTATATGGTAATAAATACTATTTAAAATAGAAATTTGCATTTATTTATTTATTTGCATTATTGTGCTGTTCCGTCCGCCCACTCCCATTACTATATAAACACCGAAGGCGCCAAACCATGCAGGTCTGTGAACACCAACAAGCTCCACTGGAAGTAAGTCTGCAACGTGGTTGACATCTTAATTGATAGTATATGGTAATAAATACTATTTAAAACAGAACGTTGCATTAATTTTATTATTTGCATTATTGTGCTGTTCCGTCCGCCCACTCCATTACTATATAAACACCCAAAGAGCCAAAGAATGCAGGGCTGTAAACACCAGCAAGCTCCACTGGAGGTAAGTCTGAAACGTGGTTGACTTTTTAATTGATAGTATTTGGTAATAAATACTATTTAAAATAGAAATTTGCATTTATTTATTTATTTGCATTATTGTGCTGTTCCGTCCGCCCCCTCCCATTACTATATAAACACCCAAGGAGCCAAAGCATGCAGGGCTGTAAACACCAGCAAGCTCCACTGGAGGTAAGTCTGCAACGTGGTTGACTTCTTAATTGATAGTATATGGTAATAAATACTATTTACAATGGAAATTTGCATTTATTTATTTATTTGCATTATTTTGCTGTTCCGTCCGCCCACTCTCATTACTAAATAAACACCCAAGGAGCCAAAGCATGCAGGGCTGTAAACACCAGCAAGCTGCACTTGAGGTAAGTCTGCAACATGGTTGACGTCTTAATTGTTAGTATATGGTACTAAATACTATTTAAAATAGAAATTTGCATTTATTTATTTATTTGCATTATTGTGCTGTTCCGTCCGCCCACTCCCATTACTATATAAACACCCAAGGAGACAAAGCATGCAGGGCTGTAAACACCAGCAAGCTCCACTGGAGGTAAGTCTGCAACATGGTTGACTTCTTAATTGATAGTATATGGTAATAAATACTATTTAAAATAGAAATTTGCATTTAATTATTTTTTTGCATTATTGTGCTGTTCCGTCCGCCCACTCCCATTACTATATAAACACCCAAGGAGCCAAAGCATGCAGGGCTGTGAACACCAACAAGCTCCACTGGAGGTAAGTCTGCAACGTGGTTGACTTCTTAATTGATATTATATGGTAATAAATACAATTTAAAATAGACATTTGCATTTATTTCTTTATTTGCATTATTGTGCTGTTCCGTCCGCCCACTCCTATTACTATATAAACACCCAAGGAGCCAAAGCATGCAGGGCTGTAAACACCAGCAATCACCACTGGAGGTAAATCTGCAAAGTGGCTGACTTCTTAATTGATAGTATATGGTAGTAAATACTATTTAAAATAGAAATGTGCATTTATTTATTTATTTGCATTATTGTGCTGTTCCGTCCGCCTACTCCCATTACTATATAAACACACAACGAGCCAAAGCATGCAGGGCTGTGAACACCAACAAGCTCCACTGGAGGTCAGTCTGCAACGTGGTTCACTTCTTAATTGATAGTATATGGTAATAAATACTATTTAAAATAGACATTTGCATTTATTTATTTATTTGCATTATTGTGCTGTTCCGTCCACGCACTCCCATTACTATATAAAGACCCAAGGAGCAACAGCATGCAGGGCTGTAAACACCAGCAAGCTCCACTGGAGGTAAGACTGCAACGTGGTTGACTTCTTAATTGATAGTATATGGTAATAAATACTATTTAAAATAGAAATTTGCATTTATTTATCTATTTGCATTATTGTGCTGTTCCGTCCGCCCACTCCCATTACTATATAAACACCCAAGGAACCAAAGCATGCAGGGATGTAAACACCAACAAGCTCCACTGGAAGTCAGTCTGCAACGTGGTTGACTTCTTAATTGATAGTATATGGTAATAAATACTATTTAAAATAGAAATTTGCATTTATTGATTTATTTGCATTATTGTGCTGTTCCGTCCGCCCACTCCCATTATTATATAAACACCCAAGGAGCCAAAGCATGCAGGGCTGTAAACACCAGTAAGCTCCACTGGAGGTGAGTCTGCAATGTGGTTGACTTCTTAATTGATAGTATATGGTAATAAATACTATTTAAAATAGAAATTTGCATTTATTTATTTATTTGCATTATTATGCTGTTCCGTCAGCCTACTCCCATTACTATATAAGCAACCAAGGAGCCAAACAAGCAGGGCGGTAAACAGCAGCATGCTCCACTGGAGGTAAGTCTGCAACGTGTTTGACTTCTTAATAGATAGTATATGGTAATAAATACTATTAAAAATAGAAATTTGCATTTATTTATTTATTTGCATTATTGTACTGTTCCGTCCGCCCACTCCCATTACTATATAAACTCCCAAGGAGCCAAAGCATGAAGTGCCTTGAACACCAACAAGCTCCACTGGAAGTCAGTCTGCAATGTGGTTTACTTCTTAATTTATAGTATATGGTAATAAATACTATTTAAAATAGAAATTTGCATTTATTTATCTATTTGCATTATTGTGCTGTTCCGTCCGCCCACTCCCATTACTATATAAACACCCAAGGAACCAAAGCATGCAGGGATGTAAACACCAACAAGCTCCACTGGAAGTCAGTCTGCAACGTGGTTGACTTCTTAATTGATAGTATATGGTAATAAATACTATTTAAAATAGAAATTTGCATTTATTGATTTATTTGCATTATTGTTCTGTTCCGTCCGCCCACTCCCATTACTATATAAACACCCAAGGAGCCAAAGCATGCAGGGCTGTAAACATCAGTAAGCTCCACTGGAGGTGAGTCTGCAATGTGGTTGACTTCTTAATTGATAGTATATGGTAATAAATACTATTTAAAATAGAAATTTGCATTTATTTATTTATTTGCATTATTGTGCTGTTCCGTCCGCCCCCTCCCATTACTATATAAACACCCAAGGAGCCAAAGCATGCAGGGCTGTAAACACCAGCAAGCTCCACTGGAGGTAAGTCTGCAACGTGGTTGACTTCTTAATTGATAGTATATGGTAATAAATACTATTTACAATGGAAATTTGCATTTATTTATTTATTTGCATTATTGTGCTGTTCCGTCCGCCCACTCCCATTACTAAATAAACACCCAAGGATCCAAAGCATGCAGGGCTGTAAACACCAGCAAGCTGCACTTGAGGTAAGTCTGCAACATGGTTGACGTCTTAATTGTTAGTATATGGTACTAAATACTATTTAAAATAGAAATTTGCATTTATTTATTTATTTGCATTATTGTGCTGTTCCGTTGCCCACTCCCATTACTATATAAACACCCAAGGAGACAAAGCATGCAGGGCTGTAAACACCAGCAAGCTCCACTGGAGGTAAGTCTGCAACATGGTTGACTTCTTAATTGATAGTATATGGTAATAAATACTATTTAAAATAGACATTTGCATTTATTTCTTTATTTGCATTATTGTGCTGTTCCGTCCGCCCACTCCTATTACTATATAAACACCCAAGGAGCCAAAGCATGCAGGGCTGTAAACACCAGCAATCACCACTGGAGGTAAATCTGCAAAGTGGCTGACTTCTTAATTGATAGTATATGGTAGTAAATACTATTTAAAATAGAAATGTGCATTTATTTATTTATTTGCATTATTGTGCTGTTCCGTCCGCCTACTCCCATTACTATATAAACACACAATGAGCCAAAGCATGCAGGGCTCTGAACACCAACAAGCTCCACTGGAGGTCAGTCTGCAACGTGGTTCACTTCTTAATTGATAGTATATGGTAATAAATACTATTTAAAATAGACATTTGCATTTATTGATTTATTTGCATTATTGTGCTGTTCCGTCCGCCCACTCCCATTACTATATAAACACCCAAGGAGCCAAAGCATGCAGGGCTGTAAACACCAGTAAGCTCCACTGGAGGTGAGTCTGCAATGTGGTTGACTTCTTAATTGATAGTATATGGTAATAAATACTATTTAAAATAGAAATTTGCATTTATTTATTTATTTGCATTATTGTGCTGTTCCGTCCGCCCACTCCCATTACTATATTAACACCCCAGGAGCTAAAGCGTGCAGGGCTGTAAACACCAGCAAGCTCCACTGGAGGTAAGTCTGAAACGTGGTTGACTTCTTAATTGATAGTATTTGGTAATAAATACTATTTAAAATAGAAATTTGCATTTATTTATTTATTTGCATTATTGTGCTGTTCTGTCCGCCCCCTCCCATTACTATATAAACACCCAAGGAGCCAAAGCATGCAGGGCTGTAAACACCAGCAAGCTCCACTGGAGGTAAGTCTGCAACGTGGTTGACTTCTTTATTGATAGTATATGGTAATAAATACTATTTAAAATGGAAATTTGCATTTATTTATTTATTTGCATTATTGTGCTGTTCCGTCCGCCCACTCCCATTACTAAATAAACACCCAAGGAGCCAAAGCATGCAGGGCTGTAAACACCAGCAAGCTGCACTTGAGGTAAGTCTGCAACGTGGTTGACGTCTTAATTGTTAGTATATGGTACTAAATACTATTTAAAATAGAAATTTGCATTTATTTATTTATATGCATTATTGTGCTGTTCCGTCCGCCCACTCCCATTACTATATAAACACCCAAGGAGCCAAAGCATGCAGGGCTGTAAACACCAGCAAGCTCCACTGGAGGTGAGTCTGCAATGTGGTTGACTTCTTAATTGATAGTATATGGTAATAAATACTATTTAAAATAGAAATTTGCATTTATTTATTTATTTGCATTATTGTGCTGTTCCGTCCGCCCACTCCCATTACTATATAAACACCCAAGGAGCCAAAGCATGCAGGGCTGTAAACACCAGCAAGCTGCACTGGAGGTAAGTCTGCAACGTGGTTGACTTCTTAATTGATAGTATATGGTAATAAATACTATTTAAAATAGAAATTTGCATTTATTTATTTATTTGCATTATTGTGCTGTTCCGTCCGCCCACTCCCATTACTATATAAACACCCAAGGAGCCAAAGCATGCAGGGCTGTAATCACCAGCAAGCTCCACTGGAGGTAAGTCTGCAACATGGTTGACTTCTTAATTGATAATATATGGTAATAAATACTATTTAAAATAGAAATTTGCATTTATTTATTTATTTGCATTATTGTCCTGTTCCGTCCGCCCACTCCCATTACTATATAAACACCCAAGGAGCCAAAGCATGCAGGGCTGTTAACACCAACAAGCTCCACTGGAGGTAAGTCTGCAACGTGGTTGACTTCTTAATTGATAGTATATGGTAATAAATACAATTTAAAATAGACATTTCCATTTATTTATATATTTGCATTATTGTGCTGTTCCGACCGCCCTCTCCCATTACTATATAAACACCCAAGGAGCCCAAGCATGCAGTGTTGTAAACACCAGCAATCTCCACTTGAGGTAAATCTGCAACGTGGCTGACTTCTTAATTGATAGTATATGGTAATAAATACTATTTAAAATAGAAATTTGCATTTATTTATTTATTTGAATTATTGTGCTCTTCCGTCCGCACACTCCCATTACTATATAAACACCCAAGGAGCCGAAGCATGCAGGGCTGTAAACACCAGCAAGCTGCACTGGAGGTAAGTCTGCAACGTGGTTGACCTCTTAATAGGTAGGATATGGTAATAAATACTATTTAAAATAGAACTTTGCATTTATTTATTTATTTGCTTTATTGTGCTGTTCCGTCCGCCCACTCCCATTACTATATAAACACCCAAGGAGCCAAAGCATGAAGGGCTGTGAACACCAACAAGCTCCACTGGAGGTTAGTCTGCATTGTGGTTGACTTCTTAATTGACAGTATATGGTAATAAATACTATTTAAAATAGAAATTTGCATTTATTTATTTATTTGCATTATTGTGCTGTTCCGTCCGCCCACTACCATTACTATATTAACACCCAAGGAGCCAAAGCATGCAGGGCTGTAAACACCAGCAAGCTCCACTGGAGGTAAGTCTGCAATGTGGTTGACATCTTAATTGATAGTATATGGTAATAAATACTATTTAAAATAGAAATTTGCATTTATTTATTTATTTGCATTATTGTGCTGTTCCGTCCGCCCACTCCCATTACTATATAAACACCGAAGGCGCCAAAGCATGCAGGTCTGTGAACACCAACAAGCTCCACTGGAAGTATGTCTGCAACGTGGATGACATCTTAATTGATAGTATATGGTAATAAATACTATTTAAAACAGAACAATGCATTAATTTTATTATTTGCATTATTGTGCTGTTCCGTCCGCCGACTCCATTACTATATAAACACCCAAAGAGCCAAAGAATGCAGGGCTGTAAACACCAGCAAGCTCCACTGGAGGTAAGTCTGAAACGTGGTTGACTTCTTAATTGATAATATTTGGTAATAAATACTATTTAAAATAGAAATTTGCATTTATTTATTTATTTGCATTATTGTGCTGTTCCGTCCGCCCCCTCCCATTACTATATAAAAACCCAAGGAGCCAAAGCATGCAGGGCTGTAAACACCAGCAAGCTCCACTGGAGGTAAGTCTGCAACGTGGTTGACTTCTTAATTGATAGTATATGGTAATAAATACTATTTAAAATGGAAATTAGCATTTATTTATTTATTTGCATTATTGTGCTGTTCCGTACGCCCACTCCCATTACTAAATAAACACCCAAGGAGCCAAAGCATGCAGGGCTGTAAACACCAGCAAGCTGCACTTGAGGTAAGTCTGCAATGTGGTTGACGTCTTAATTGTTAGTATATGGTACTAAATAATTTTTAAAATAGAAATTTGCATTTATTTATTTATTTGCATTATTGTGCTGTTCCGTCCGCCCACTCCCATTACTATATAAACACCCAAGGAGCCAAAGCATGCAGGGCTGTGTACACCAACAAGCTCCACTGGAGGTAAGTCTGCAACGTGGTTGACTTCTTAATTGATATTATATGGTAATAAATACAATTTAAAATAGACATTTGCATTTATTTCTTTATTTGCATTATTGTGCTGTTCCGTCCGCCCACTCCTATTACTATATAAACACCCAAGGAGCCAAAGCATGCAGGGCTGTAAACACCAGCAATCACCACTGGAGGTAAATCTGCAAAGTGGCTGACTTCTTAATTGATAGTATATGGTAATAAATACTATTTAAAATAGAAATTTGCATTAATTTATTTGAATTATTGTGCTGTTCCGTCCGACCTCTCCCATTACTATATAAACACCCAAGGAGCCAAGGCATGCAGGGCTGTAAACACCAGCAAGCTGCACTGTAGGTAAGTCTGCAACGTGGTTGACTTCTTAATTAATAGTATATTGCAATAAATACTATTGAAAATAGAAATTTGCATTTATTTATTTATTTGCATTATTGTGCTGTTCCGTCCGCCCACTCCCATTACTATATAAACACCCAACGAGTCAAAGCATGCAGGGCTGTGAACACCAACAAGCTCCACTGGAGGTCCGTCTGCAACGTGGTTGACTTCTTAATTGATAGTATATGGTAGTAAATACTATTTAAAATAGAAATTTGCATTTATTTATTTATTTGCATTATTGTGCTGTTCCGTCCGCCCACTCCCATTACTATATAAACACACAAGGAGCCAAATCATGCAGGGCTGTAAACACCAGCAAGCTCCACTTGAGGTAAGTCTGCAACGTGGTTGACTTCTTAATTGATAGTATATGGTAATAAATACTATTTAAAATAGAAATTTGCATTTATTTATTTATTTGCATTATTGTGCTGTTCCGTCCGCCCACTCCCATTACTATATAAACACCCAAGGAGCCAAAGAATGCAGGGCTGTAAACACCAACAAGCTCCACTGGAGGTAAGTCTGCAACGTGGTTGACCTCTTAATTGATAGTATATGGTACCAAATACTATTTAAAATAGAAATTTGCATTTATTTATTTATTTGCAATATTGTGCTGTTCCGTCCGCCCACTCCCATTACTATATAAAAACCCAAGGAGCCAAAGCATGCAGGGCTGTGAACACCAGCAAGCTCCACTGGAGGTCAGTCTGCAACGTGGTTGACTTCTTAATTGATAGTATATGGTAATAAATACTATTTAAAATAGAAATTTGCATTTATTTATTTATTTGCATTATTGTGCTGTTCCGTCTGCCCACTCCCATTTCTATATAAACACTCAAGGATCCAAAGCATGCAGGGTTGTGAACACCAACAAGCTCCACTGGAGGTCAGTCTGCAACGTGGTTGACCTCTTAATTGATAGTATATGGTAATAAATACTATTTAAAATAGAAATTTGCATTTATTTATTTATTTGTATTATTGTGCTGTTCCGTCCGCCCACTCCCATTACTATATAAACACACAAGGAGCCAAAGCATGAAGGGTTGTGAACACCAACAAGCTCCAGTGGAGGTAAGTCTGCAACGTGGTTGACCTCTTAATTGATAGTATATGGTAATAAATACTATTTAAAATAGAAATTTGCATTTATTTATCTATTTGCATTATTGTGCTGTTCTTTCCGCCCACTCCCATTACTATATAAACACCCAAAAAAGCCAAAGCATGCAGGTCTGTAAACACCAGCAAGCTCCACTGGAGGTAAGTCTGCAATGTGGTTGACTACTTAATTGATAGTATATGGTAATAAATACTATTTAAAATAGAAATTTTCATTTATTTATTTATTTATTTGCATTATTGTGCTGTTCCGTCCGCCCACTCCCATTACTATATAAACACCGAAGGAGCCAAAGCATGCAGGTCCTTGAACACCAACAAGCTCCACTGGAGGTAAGTCTGCAACGTGGTTGACATCTTAATTGATAGTATATGGTAATAAATACTATTTAAAATAGAACATTGCATTATTTTATTTATTTGCATTATTGTGCTGTTCCGTCCGCCCACTCCATTACTATATAAACACCCAAGGAGACAAAGAATGCAGGGCTGTAAACACCAGCAAGCTCCACTGGAGGTAAGTCTGAAACGTGGTTGACTTCTTAATTGATAGTATTTGGTAATAAATAGTATTTAAAATAGAAATTTGCATTTATTTATTTATTTGCATTATTGTGCTGTTCCGTCCGCCCCCTCCCATTACTATATAAACACCCAAGGAGCCAAAGCATGCAGGGCTGTAAACACCAGCAAGCTCCACTGGAGGTAAGTCTGCAACGTGGTTGACTTCTTAATTGATAGTATATGGTAATAAATACTATTTAAAATGGAAATTAGCATTTATTTATTTATTTGCATTATTGTGCTGTTCCGTACGCCCACTCCCATTACCAAATAAACACCCAAGGAGCCAAAGCATGCAGGGCTGTAAACACCAGCAAGCTGCACTTGAGGTAAGTCTGCAATGTGGTTGACGTCTTAATTGTTAGTATATGGTACTAAATACTATTTAAAATAGAAATTTGCATTTATTTATTTATTTGCATTATTGTGCTGTTCCGTCCGCCCACTCCCATTACTATATAAACACCCAAGGAGCCAAAGCATGCAGGGCTGTAAACACCAGCAAGCTCCACTGGAGGTAAGTCTGCAACATGGTTGACTTCTTAATTGATAGTATATGGTAATAAATACTATTTAAAATAGAAATTTGCATTTATTTATTTATTTGCATTATTGTGCTGTTCCGTCCGCCCACTCCCATTACTATATAAACACCCAAGGAGCCAAAGCATGCAGGGCTGTGAACACCAACAAGCTCCACTGGAGGTAAGTCTGCAACGTGGTTGACTTCTTAATTGATAGTATATGGTAATAAATACTATTTAAAATAGAAATTTGCATTTATTGATTTATTTGCATTATTGTGCTGTTCCGTCCGCCCACTCCCATTACTATATAAACACCCAAGGAGCCAAAGCATGCAGGGCTGTAAACACCAGTAAGCTCCACTGGAGGTGAGTCTGCAATGTGGTTGACTTCTTAATTGATAGTATATGGTAATAAATACTATTTAAAATAGAAATTTGCATTTATTTATTTATTTGCATTATTATGCTGTTCCGTCAGCCTACTCCCATTACTATATAAGCAACCAAGGAGCCAAACAAGCAGGGCGGTAAACAGCAGCATGCTCCACTGGAGGTAAGTCTGCAACGTGTTTGACTTCTTAATAGATAGTATATGGTAATAAATACTATTAAAAATAGAAATTTGCATTTATTTATTTATTTGCATTATTGTACTGTTCCGTCCGCCCACTCCCATTACTATATAAACTCCCAAGGAGCCAAAGCATGAAGTGCCTTGAACACCAACAAGCTCCACTGGAAGTCAGTCTGCAATGTGGTTTACTTCTTAATTTATAGTATATGGTAATAAATACTATTTAAAATAGAAATTTGCATTTATTTATCTATTTGCATTATTGTGCTGTTCCGTCCGCCCACTCCCATTACTATATAAACACCCAAGGAACCAAAGCATGCAGGGATGTAAACACCAACAAGCTCCACTGGAAGTCAGTCTGCAACGTGGTTGACTTCTTAATTGATAGTATATGGTAATAAATACTATTTAAAATAGAAATTTGCATTTATTGATTTATTTGCATTATTGTGCTGTTCCGTCCGCCCACTCCCATTACTATATAAACACCCAAGGAGCCAAAGCATGCAGGGCTGTAAACACCAGTAAGCTCCACTGGAGGTGAGTCTGCAATGTGGTTGACTTCTTAATTGATAGTATATGGTAATAAATACTATTTAAAATAGAAATTTGCATTTATTTATTTATTTGCATTATTGTGCTGTTCCGTCCGCCCCCTCCCATTACTATATAAACACCCAAGGAGCCAAAGCATGCAGGGCTGTAAACACCAGCAAGCTCCACTGGAGGTAAGTCTGCAACGTGGTTGACTTCTTAATTGATAGTATATGGTAATAAATACTATTTACAATGGAAATTTGCATTTATTTATTTATTTGCATTATTGTGCTGTTCCGTCCGCCCACTCCCATTACTAAATAAACACCCAAGGATCCAAAGCATGCAGGGCTGTAAACACCAGCAAGCTGCACTTGAGGTAAGTCTGCAACATGGTTGACGTCTTAATTGTTAGTATATGGTACTAAATACTATTTAAAATAGAAATTTGCATTTATTTATTTATTTGCATTATTGTGCTGTTCCGTCCGCCCACTCCCATTACTATATAAACACCCAAGGAGACAAAGCATGCAGGGCTGTAAACACCAGCAAGCTCCACTGGAGGTAAGTCTGCAACATGGTTGACTTCTTAATTGATAGTATATGGTAATAAATACTATTTAAAATAGACATTTGCATTTATTTCTTTATTTGCATTATTGTGCTGTTCCGTCCGCCCACTCCTATTACTATATAAACACCCAAGGAGCCAAAGCATGCAGGGCTGTAAACACCAGCAATCACCACTGGAGGTAAATCTGCAAAGTGGCTGACTTCTTAATTGATAGTATATGGTAGTAAATACTATTTAAAATAGAAATGTGCATTTATTTATTTATTTGCATTATTGTGCTGTTCCGTCCGCCTACTCCCATTACTATATAAACACACAACGAGCCAAAGCATGCAGGGCTCTGAACACCAACAAGCTCCACTGGAGGTCAGTCTGCAACGTGGTTCACTTCTTAATTGATAGTATATGGTAATAAATACTATTTAAAATAGACATTTGCATTTATTTATTTATTTGCATTATTGTGCTGTTCCGTCCACGCACTCCCATTACTATATAAAGACCCAAGGAACAACAGCATGCAGGGCTGTAAACACCAGCAAGCTCCACTGGAGGTAAGACTGCAACGTGGTTGACTTCTTAATTGATAGTATATGGTAATAAATACTATTTAAAATAGAAATTTGCATTTATTTATCTATTTGCATTATTGTGCTGTTCCGTCCGCCCACTCCCATTACTATATAAAGACCCAAGGAACCAAAGCATGCAGGGATGTAAACACCAACAAGCTCCACTGGAAGTCAGTCTGCAACGTGGTTGACTTCTTAATTGATAGTATATGGTAATAAATACTATTTAAAATAGAAATTTGCATTTATTGATTTATTTGCATTATTGTGCTGTTCCGTCCGCCCACTCCCATTACTATATAAACACCCAAGGAGCCAAAGCATGCAGGGCTGTAAACACCAGTAAGCTCCACTGGAGGTGAGTCTGCAATGTGGTTGACTTCTTAATTGATAGTATATGGTAATAAATACTATTTAAAATAGAAATTTGCATTTATTTATTTATTTGCATTATTGTGCTGTTCCGTCCGCCCACTCCCATTACTATATTAACACCCCAGGAGCTAAAGCGTGCAGGGCTGTAAACACCAGCAAGCTCCACTGGAGGTAAGTCTGAAACGTGGTTGACTTCTTAATTGATAGTATTTGGTAATAAATACTATTTAAAATAGAAATTTGCATTTATTTATTTATTTGCATTATTGTGCTGTTCTGTCTGCCCCCTCCCATTACTATATAAACACCCAAGGAGCCAAAGCATGCAGGGCTGTAAACACCAGCAAGCTCCACTGGAGGTAAGTCTGCAACGTGGTTGACTTCTTTATTGATAGTATATGGTAATAAATACTATTTAAAATGGAAATTTGCATTTATTTATTTATTTGCATTATTGTGCTGTTCCGTCCGCCCACTCCCATTACTAAATAAACACCCAAGGAGCCAAAGCATGCAGGGCTGTAAACACCAGCAAGCTGCACTTGAGGTAAGTCTGCAACGTGGTTGACGTCTTAATTGTTAGTATATGGTACTAAATACTATTTAAAATAGAAATTTGCATTTATTTATTTATATGCATTATTGTGCTGTTCCGTCCGCCCACTCCCATTACTATATAAACACCCAAGGAGCCAAAGCATGCAGGGCTGTAAACACCAGCAAGCTCCACTGGAGGTGAGTCTGCAATGTGGTTGACTTCTTAATTGATAGTATATGGTAATAAATACTATTTAAAATAGAAATTTGCATTTATTTATTTATTTGCATTATTGTGCTGTTCCGTCCGCCCACTCCCATTACTATATAAACACCCAAGGAGCCAAAGCATGCAGGGCTGTAAACACCAGCAAGCTGCACTGGAGGTAAGTCTGCAACGTGGTTGACTTCTTAATTGATAGTATATGGTAATAAATACTATTTAAAATAGAAATTTGAATTTATTTATTTATTTGCATTATTGTGCTGTTCCGTCCGCCCACTCCCATTACTATATAAACACCCAAGGAGCCAAAGCATGCAGGGCTGTAATCACCAGCAAGCTCCACTGGAGGTAAGTCTGCAACATGGTTGACTTCTTAATTGATAATATATGGTAATAAATACTATTTAAATAGAAATTTGCATTTATTTATTTATTTGCATTATTGTCCTGTTCCGTCCGCCCACTCCCATTACTATATAAACACCCAAGGAGCCAAAGCATGCAGGGCTGTTAACACCAACAAGCTCCACTGGAGGTAAGTCTGCAACGTGGTTGACTTCTTAATTGATAGTATATGGTAATAAATACAATTTAAAATAGACATTTCCATTTATTTATATATTTGCATTATTGTGCTGTTCCGACCGCCCTCTCCCATTACTATATAAACACCCAAGGAGCCCAAGCATGCAGTGTTGTAAACACCAGCAATCTCCACTTGAGGTAAATCTGCAACGTGGCTGACTTCTTAATTGATAGTATATGGTAATAAATACTATTTAAAATAGAAATTTGCATTTATTTATTTATTTGAATAATTGTGCTCTTCCGTCCGCACACTCCCATTACTATATAAACACCCAAGGAGCCGAAGCATGCAGGGCTGTAAACACCAGCAAGCTGCACTGGAGGTAAGTCTGCAACGTGGTTGACCTCTTAATAGGTAGGATATGGTAATAAATACTATTTAAAATAGAACTTTGCATTTATTTATTTATTTGCTTTATTGTGCTGTTCCGTCCGCCCACTCCCATTACTATATAAACACCCAAGGAGCCAAAGCATGAAGGGCTGTGAACACCAACAAGCTCCACTGGAGGTTAGTCTGCATTGTGGTTGACTTCTTAATTGACAGTATATGGTAATAAATACTATTTAAAATAGAAATTTGCATTTATTTATTTATTTGCATTATTGTGCTGTTCCGTCCGCCCACTACCATTACTATATTAACACCCAAGGAGCCAAAGCATGCAGGGCTGTACACACCAGCAAGCTCCACTGGAGGTAAGTCTGCAATGTGGTTGACATCTTAATTGATAGTATATGGTAATAAATACTATTTAAAATAGAAATTTGCATTTATTTATTTATTTGCATTATTGTGCTGTTCCGTCCGCCCACTCCCATTACTATATAAACACCGAAGGCGCCAAAGCATGCAGGTCTGTGAACACCAACAAGCTCCACTGGAAGTATGTCTGCAACGTGGATGACATCTTAATTGATAGTATATGGTAATAAATACTATTTAAAACAGAACAATGCATTAATTTTATTATTTGCATTATTGTGCTGTTCCGTCCGCCAACTCCATTACTATATAAACACCCAAAGAGCCAAAGAATGCAGGGCTGTAAACACCAGCAAGCTCCACTGGAGGTAAGTCTGAAACGTGGTTGACTTCTTAATTGATAATATTTGGTAATAAATACTATTTAAAATAGAAATTTGCATTTATTTATTTATTTGCATTATTGTGCTGTTCCGTCCGCCCCCTCCCATTACTATATAAAAACCCAAGGAGCCAAAGCATGCAGGGCTGTAAACACCAGCAAGCTCCACTGGAGGTAAGTCTGCAACGTGGTTGACTTCTTAATTGATAGTATATGGTAATAAATACTATTTAAAATGGAAATTAGCATTTATTTATTTATTTGCATTATTGTGCTGTTCCGTACGCCCACTCCCATTACTAAATAAACACCCAAGGAGCCAAAGCATGCAGGGCTGTAAACACCAGCAAGCTGCACTTGAGGTAAGTCTGCAATGTGGTTGACGTCTTAATTGTTAGTATATGGTACTAAATAATTTTTAAAATAGAAATTTGCATTTATTTATTTATTTGCATTATTGTGCTGTTCCGTCCGCCCACTCCCATTACTATATAAACACCCAAGGAGCCAAAGCATGCAGGGCTGTGTACACCAACAAGCTCCACTGGAGGTAAGTCTGCAACGTGGTTGACTTCTTAATTGATATTATATGGTAATAAATACAATTTAAAATAGACATTTGCATTTATTTCTTTATTTGCATTATTGTGCTGTTCCGTCCGCCCACTCCTATTACTATATAAACACCCAAGGAGCCAAAGCATGCAGGGCTGTAAACACCAGCAATCACCACTGGAGGTAAATCTGCAAAGTGGCTGACTTCTTAATTGATAGTATATGGTAATAAATACTATTTAAAATAGAAATTTGCATTAATTTATTTGAATTATTGTGCTGTTCCGTCCGACCTCTCCCATTACTACATAAACACCCAAGGAGCCAAGGCATGCAGGGCTGTAAACACCAGCAAGCTGCACTGTAGGTAAGTCTGCAACATGGTTGACTTCTTAATTAATAGTATATTGCAATAAATACTATTGAAAATAGAAATTTGCATTTATTTATTTATTTGCATTATTGTGCTGTTCCGTCCGCCCACTCCCATTACTATATAAACACCCAACGAGTCAAAGCATGCAGGGCTGTGAACACCAACAAGCTCCACTGGAGGTCCGTCTGCAACGTGGTTGACTTCTTAATTGATAGTATATGGTAGTAAATACTATTTAAAATAGAAATTTGCATTTATTTATTTATTTGCATTATTGTGCTGTTCTGTCCGCCCACTCCCATTACTATATAAACACACAAGGAGCCAAATCATGCAGGGCTGTAAACACCAGCAAGCTCCACTTGAGGTAAGTCTGCAACGTGGTTGACTTCTTAATTGATAGTATATGGTAATAAATACTATTTAAAATAGAAATTTGCATTTATTTATTTATTTGCATTATTGTGCTGTTCCGTCCGCCCACTCCCATTACTATATAAACACCCAAGGAGCCAAAGGATGCAGGGCTGTAAACACCAACAAGCTCCACTGGAGGTAAGTCTGCAACGTGGTTGACCTCTTAATTGATAGTATATGGTACCAAATACTATTTAAAATAGAAATTTGCATTTATTTATTTATTTGCAATATTGTGCTGTTCCGTCCGCCCACTCCCATTACTATATAAAAACCCAAGGAGCCAAAGCATGCAGGGCTGTGAACACCAGCAAGCTCCACTGGAGGTCAGTCTGCAACGTGGTTGACTTCTTAATTGATAGTATATGGTAATAAATACTATTTAAAATAGAAATTTGCATTTATTTATTTATTTGCATTATTGTGCTGTTCCGTCTGCCCACTCCCATTTCTATATAAACACTCAAGGATCCAAAGCATGCAGGGTTGTGAACACCAACAAGCTCCACTGGAGGTCAGTCTGCAACGTGGTTGACCTCTTAATTGATAGTATATGGTAATAAATACTATTTAAAATAGTAATTTGCTTTTATTTATTTATTTGTATTATTGTGCTGTTCCGTCCGCCCACTCCCATTACTATATAAACACCCAAGGAGCCAAAGCATGAAGGGTTGTGAACACCAACAAGCTCCAGTGGAGGTAAGTCTGCAACGTGGTTGACCTCTTAATTGATAGTATATGGTAATAAATACTATTTAAAATAGAAATTTGCATTTATTTATCTATTTGCATTATTGTGCTGTTCTTTCCGCCCACTCCCATTACTATATAAACACCCAAAAAAGCCAAAGCATGCAGGTCTGTAAACACCAGCAAGCTCCACTGGAGGTAAGTCTGCAATGTGGTTGACTACTTCATTGATAGTATATGGTAATAAATACTATTTAAAATAGAAATTTGCATTTATTTATTTATTTATTTGCATTATTGTGCTGTTCCGTCCGCCCACTCCCATTACTATATAAACACCGAAGGAGCCAAAGCATGCAGGTCCTTGAACACCAACAAGCTCCACTGGAGGTAAGTCTGCAACGTGGTTGACATCTTAATTGATAGTATATGGTAATAAATACTATTTAAAATAGAACATTGCATTATTTTATTTATTTGCATTATTGTGCTGTTCCGTCCGCCCACTCCATTACTATATAAACACCCAAGGAGACAAAGAATGCAGGGCTGTAAACACCAGCAAGCTCCACTGGAGGTAAGTCTGAAACGTGGTTGACTTCTTAATTGATAGTATTTGGTAATAAATAGTATTTAAAATAGAAATTTGCATTTATTTATTTATTTGCATTATTGTGCTGTTCCGTCCGCCCCCTCCCATTACTATATAAACACCCAAGGAGCCAAAGCATGCAGGGCTGTAAACACCAGCAAGCTCCACTGGAGGTAAGTCTGCAACGTGGTTGACTTCTTAATTGATAGTATATGGTAATAAATACTATTTAAAATGGAAATTAGCATTTATTTATTTATTTGCATTATTGTGCTGTTCCGTACGCCCACTCCCATTACTAAATATACACCCAAGGAGCCAAAGCATGCAGGGCTGTAAACACCAGCAAGCTGCACTTGAGGTAAGTCTGCAATGTGGTTGACGTCTTAATTGTTAGTATATGGTACTAAATACTATTTAAAATAGAAATTTGCATTTATTTATTTATTTGCATTATTGTGCTGTTCCGTCCGCCCACTCCCATTACTATATAAACACCCAAGGAGCCAAAGCATGCAGGGCTGTAAACACCAGCAAGCTCCACTGGAGGTAAGTCTGCAACATGGTTGACTTCTTAATTGATAGTATATGGTAATAAATACTATTTAAAATAGAAATTTGCATTTATTTATTTATTTGCATTATTGTGCTGTTCCGTCCGCCCACTCCCATTACTATATAAACACCCAAGGAGCCAAAGCATGCAGGGCTGTGAACACCAACAAGCTCCACTGGAGGTAAGTCTGCAACGTGGTTGATTTCTTAATTGTTATTATATGGTAATAAATACAATTTAAAATAGACATTTGCATTTATTTCTTTATTTGCATTATTGTGCTGTTCCGTCCGCCCACTCCTATTACTATATAAACACCCAAGGAGCCAAAGCATGCAGGGCTGTAAACACCAGCAATCACCACTGGAGGTAAATCTGCAACGTGGCTGACTTCTTAATTGATAGTATATGGTAATAAATACTATTTAAAATAGAAATTTGCATTTATTTATTTGAATTATTGTGCTTTTCCGTCCGACCTCTCCCATTACTATATAAACACCCAAGGAGCCAAGGCATGCAGGGCTGTAAACACCAGCAAGCTGCACTGTAGGTAAGTCTGCAACGTGGTTGACTTCTTAATTGATAGTATATTGTAATAAATACTATTGAAAATAGAAATTTGCATTTATTTATTTATTTGCATTATTGTGCTGTTCCGTCCGCCCACTCCCATTACTATATAAACACCCAACGAGTCAAAGCATGCAGGGCTGTGAACACCAACAAGCTCCACTGGAGGTCCGTCTGCAACGTGGTTGACTTCTTAATTGATAGTATATGGTAGTAAATACTATTTAAAATAGAAATTTGCATTTATTTATTTATTTGCATTATTGTGCTGTTCCGTCCGCCCACTCCCATTACTATATAAACACCCAAGGAGCCAAAGAATGCAGGGCTGTAAACACCAACAAGCTCCACTGGAGGTAAGTCTGCAACGTGGTTTACCTCTTAATTGATAGTATATGGTACCAAATACTATTTAAAATAGAAATTTGCATTTATTTATTTATTTGCAATATTGTGCTGTTCCGTCCGCCCACTCCCATTACTATATAAAAACCCAAGGAGCCAAAGCATGCAGGGCTGTAAACACCAGCAAGCTCCACTGGAGGTCAGTCTGCAACATGGTTGACTTCTTAATTGATAGTATATGGTAATAAATACTATTTAAAATAGAAATTTGCATTTATTTATTTATTTGCATTATTGTGCTGTTCCGTCTGCCCACTCCCATTTCTATATAAACACTCAAGGATCCAAAGCATGCAGGGTTGTGAACACCAACAAGCTCCACTGGAGGTCAGTCTGCAACGTGGTTGACCTCTTAATTGATAGTATATGGTAATAAATACTATTTAAAATAGAAACTTGCATTTATTTATTTATTAGTATTATTGTGCTGTTCCGTCCGCCCACTCCCATTACTATATAAACACCCAAGGAGCCAAAGCATGAAGGGTTGTGAACACCAACAAGCTCCAGTGGAGGTAAGTCTGCAACGTGGTTGACCTCTTAATTGATAGTATATGGTAATAAATACTATTTAAAATAGAAATTTGCATTTATTTATCTATTTGCATTATTGTGCTGTTCTTTCCGCCCACTCCCATTACTATATAAACACCCATAAAAGCCAAAGCATGCAGGTCTGTAATCACCAGCAAGCTCCACTGGAGGTATGTCTGCAATGTGGTTGACTACTTAATTGATAGTATATGGTAATAAATACTATTTAAAATAGAAATTTGCATTTATTTATTTATTTATTTGCATTATTGTGCTGTTCCGTCCGCCCACTCCCATTACTATATAAACACCGAAGGAGCCAAAGCATGCAGGTCCTTGAACAACAACAAGCTCCACTGGAGGTAAGTCTGCAACGTGGTTGACATCTTAATTGATAGTATATGGTAATAAATACTATTTAAAATAGAACATTGCATTAATTTATTTATTTGCATTATTGTGCTGTTCCGTCCGCCCACTCCATTACTATATAAACACCCAAGGAGCCAAAGAATGCAGGGCTGTAAACACCAGCAAGCTCCACTGGAGGTAAGTCTGAAACGTGGTTGACTTCTTAATTGATAGTATTTGGTAATAAATACTATTTAAAATAGAAATTTGCATTTATTTATTTATTTGCATTATTGTGCTGTTCCGTCCGCCCCCTCCCATTACTATATAAACACACAAGGAGCGAAGCATGCAGGGCTGTAAACACCAGCAAGCTCCACTGGAGGTAAGTCTGCAACGTGGTTGACTTCTTAATTGATAGTATGTGGTAATAAATACTATTTAAAATGGAAATTTGCATTTATTTATTTATTTGCATTATTGTGCTGTTCCGTCCGCCCACTCCCATTACTAAATAAACACCCAAGGAGCCAAAGCATGCAGGGCTGTAAACACCAGCAAGCTGCACTTGAGGTAAGTCTGCAACGTGGTTGATGTCTTAATTGTTAGTATATGGTACTAAATACTATTTAAAATAGAAATTTGCATTTATTTATTTATTTGCATTATTGTGCTGTTCCGTCCGCCCACTCCCATTACTATATAAACACCCAAGGAGCCAAAGCATGCAGGGCTGTAAACACCAGCAAGCTCCACTGGAGGTAAGTCTGCAACATGGTTGACTTCTTAATTGATAGTATATGGTAATAAATACTATTTGAAATAGAAATTTGCATTTATTTATTTATTTGCATTATTGTGCTGTTCCGTCCGCCCACTCCCATTACTATATAAACACCCAAGGAGCCAAAGCATGCAGGGCTGTGAACACCAACAAGCTCCACTGGAGGTAAGTCTGCAACGTGGCTGACTTCTTAATTGATAGTATATGGTAATAAATACTATTTAAAATAGAAATTTGCATTAATTTATTTGAATTATTGTGCTGTTCCGTCCGACCTCTCCCATTACTATATAAACACCCAAGGAGCCAAGGCATGCAGGGCTGTAAACACCAGCAAGCTGCACTGTTGGTAAGTCTGCAACGTGGTTGACTTCTTAATTAATAGTATATTGCAATAAATACTATTGAAAATAGAAATTTGCATTTATTTATTTATTTGCATTATTGTGCTGTTCCGTCCGCCCACTCCCATTACTATATAAACACCCAACGAGTCAAAGCATGCAGGGCTGTGAACACCAACAAGCTCCACTGGAGGTCCGTCTGCAACGTGGTTGACTTCTTAATTGATAGTATATGGTAGTAAATACTATTTAAAATAGAAATTTGCATTTATTTATTTATTTGCATTATTGTGCTGTTCCGTCCGCCCACTCCCATTACTATATAAACACACAAGGAGCCAAATCATGCAGGGATGTAAACACCAGCAAGCTCCACTTGAGGTAAGTCTGCAACGTGGTTGACTTCTTAATTGATAGTATATGGTAATAAATACTATTTAAAATAGAAATTTGCATTTATTTATTTATTTGCATTATTGTGCTGTTCCGTCCGCCCACCCCCATTACTATATAAACACCCAAGGAGCCAAAGAATGCAGGGCTGTAAACACCAACAAGCTCCACTGGAGGTAAGTCTGCAACGTGGTTGACCTCTTAATTGATAGTATATGGTACCAAATACTATTTAAAATAGAAATTTGCATTTATTTATTTATTTGCAATATTGTGCTGTTCCGTCCGCCCACTCCCATTACTATATAAAAACCCAAGGAGCCAAAGCATGCAGGGCTGTAAACACCAGCAAGCTCCACTGGAGGTCAGTCTGCAACGTGGTTGACTTCTTAATTGATAGTATATGGTAATAAATACTATTTAAAATAGAAATTTGCATTTATTTATTTATTTGCATTATTGTGCTGTTCCGTCTGCCCACTCCCATTTCTATATAAACACTCAAGGATCCAAAGCATGCAGGGTTGTGAACACCAACAAGCTCCACTGGAGGTCAGTCTGCAACGTGGTTGACCTCTTAATTGATAGTATATGGTAATAAATACTATTTAAAATAGAAATTTGCATTTATTTATTTATTTGTATTATTGTGCTGTTCCGTCCGCCCACTCCCATTACTATATAAACACCCAAGGAGCCAAAGCATGAAGGGTTGTGAACACCAACAAGCTCCAGTGGAGGTAAGTCTGCAACGTGGTTGACCTCTTAATTGATAGTATATGGTAATAAATACTATTTAAAATAGAAATTTGCATTTATTTATCTATTTGCATTATTGTGCTGTTCTTTCCGCCCACTCCCATTACTATATAAACACCCATAAAAGCCAAAGCATGCAGGTCTGTAATCACCAGCAAGCTCCACTGGAGGTATGTCTGCAATGTGGTTGACTACTTAATTGATAGTATATGGTAATAAATACTATTTAAAATAGAAATTTGCATTTATTTATTTATTTATTTGCATTATTGTGCTGTTCCGTCCGCCCACTCCCATTACTATATAAACACCGAAGGAGCCAAAGCATGCAGGTCCTTGAACAACAACAAGCTCCACTGGAGGTAAGTCTGCAACGTGGTTGACATCTTAATTGATAGTATATGGTAATAAATACTATTTAAAATAGAACATTGCATTAATTTATTTATTTGCATTATTGTGCTGTTCCGTCCGCCCACTCCATTACTATATAAACACCCAAGGAGCCAAAGAATGCAGGGCTGTAAACACCAGCAAGCTCCACTGGAGGTAAGTCTGAAACGTGGTTGACTTCTTAATTGATAGTATTTGGTAATAAATACTATTTAAAATAGAAATTTGCATTTATTTATTTATTTGCATTATTGTGCTGTTCCGTCCGCCCCCTCCCATTACTAAATAAACACACAAGGAGCGAAGCATGCAGGGCTGTAAACACCAGCAAGCTCCACTGGAGGTAAGTCTGCAACGTGGTTGACTTCTTAATTGATAGTATGTGGTAATAAATACTATTTAAAATGGAAATTTGCATTTATTTATTTATTTGCATTATTGTGCTGTTCCGTCCGCCCACTCCCATTACTAAATAAACACCCAAGGAGCCAAAGCATGCAGGGCTGTAAACACCAGCAAGCTGCACTTGAGGTAAGTCTGCAACGTGGTTGATGTCTTAATTGTTAGTATATGGTACTAAATACTATTTAAAATAGAAATTTGCATTTATTTATTTATTTGCATTATTGTGCTGTTCCGTCCGCCCACTCCCATTACTATATAAACACCCAAGGAGCCAAAGCATGCAGGGCTGTAAACACCAGCAAGCTCCACTGGAGGTAAGTCTGCAACATGGTTGACTTCTTAATTGATAGTATATGGTAATAAATACTATTTGAAATAGAAATTTGCATTTATTTATTTATTTGCATTATTGTGCTGTTCCGTCCGCCCACTCCCATTACTATATAAACACCCAAGGAGCCAAAGCATGCAGGGCTGTGAACACCAACAAGCTCCACTGGAGGTAAGTCTGCAACGTGGCTGACTTCTTAATTGATAGTATATGGTAATAAATACTATTTAAAATAGAAATTTGCATTAATTTATTTGAATTATTGTGCTGTTCCGTCCGACCTCTCCCATTACTATATAAACACCCAAGGAGCCAAGGCATGCAGGGCTGTAAACACCAGCAAGCTGCACTGTAGGTAAGTCTGCAACGTGGTTGACTTCTTAATTAATAGTATATTGCAATAAATACTATTGAAAATAGAAATTTGCATTTATTTATTTATTTGCATTATTGTGCTGTTCCGTCCGCCCACTCCCATTACTATATAAACACCCAACGAGTCAAAGCATGCAGGGCTGTGAACACCAACAAGCTCCACTGGAGGTCCGTCTGCAACGTGGTTGACTTCTTAATTGATAGTATATGGTAGTAAATACTATTTAAAATAGAAATTTGCATTTATTTATTTATTTGCATTATTGTGCTGTTCCGTCCGCCCACTCCCATTACTATATAAACACACAAGGAGCCAAATCATGCAGGGATGTAAACACCAGCAAGCTCCACTTGAGGTAAGTCTGCAACGTGGTTGACTTCTTAATTGATAGTATATGGTAATAAATACTATTTAAAATAGAAATTTGCATTTATTTATTTATTTGCATTATTGTGCTGTTCCGTCCGCCCACCCCCATTACTATATAAACACCCAAGGAGCCAAAGAATGCAGGGCTGTAAACACCAACAAGCTCCACTGGAGGTAAGTCTGCAACGTGGTTGACCTCTTAATTGATAGTATATGGTACCAAATACTATTTAAAATAGAAATTTGCATTTATTTATTTATTTGCAATATTGTGCTGTTCCGTCCGCCCACTCCCATTACTATATAAAAACCCAAGGAGCCAAAGCATGCAGGGCTGTAAACACCAGCAAGCTCCACTGGAGGTCAGTCTGCAACGTGGTTGACTTCTTAATTGATAGTATATGGTAATAAATACTATTTAAAATAGAAATTTGCATTTATTTATTTATTTGCATTATTGTGCTGTTCCGTCTGCCCACTCCCATTTCTATATAAACACTCAAGGATCCAAAGCATGCAGGGTTGTGAACACCAACAAGCTCCACTGGAGGTCAGTCTGCAACGTGGTTGACCTCTTAATTGATAGTATATGGTAATAAATACTATTTAAAATAGAAATTTGCATTTATTTATTTATTTGTATTATTGTGCTGTTCCGTCCGCCCACTCCCATTACTATATAAACACCCAAGGAGCCAAAGCATGAAGGGTTGTGAACACCAACAAGCTCCAGTGGAGGTAAGTCTGCAACGTGTTTGACCTCTTAATTGATAGTATATGGTAATAAATACTATTTAAAATAGAAATTTGCATTTATTTATCTATTTGCATTATTGTGCTGTTCTTTCCGCCCACTCCCATTACTATATAAACACCCAAAAAAGCCAAAGCATGCAGGTCTGTAAACACCAGCAAGCTCCACTGGAGGTAAGTCTGCAATGTGGTTGACTACTTAATTGATAGTATATGGTAATAAATACTATTTATAAATAGAAATTTGCATTTATTTATTTATTTATTTGCATTATTGTGCTGTTCCGTCCGCCCACTCCCATTACTATATAAACACCGAAGGAGCCAAAGCATGCAGGTCCTTGAACACCAACAAGCTCCACTGGAGGTACGTCTGCAACGTGGTTGACATCTTAATTGATAGTATATGGTAATAAATACTATTTAAAATAGAACATTGCATTATTTTATTTATTTGCATTATTGTGCTGTTCCGTCCGCCCACTCCATTACTATATAAACACCCAAGGAGACAAAGAATGCAGGGCTGTAAACACCAGCAAGCTCCACTGTAGGTAAGTCTGAAACGTGGTTGACTTCTTAATTGATAGTATTTGGTAATAAATACTATTTAAAATAGAAATTTGCATTTATTTATTTATTTGCATAATTGTGCTGTTCCGTCCGCCCCCTCCCATTACTATATAAACACCCAAGGAGTCAAAGCATGCAGGGCTGTAAACACCAGCAAGCTCCACTGGAGGTAAGTCTGCAACGTGGTTGACTTCTTAATTGATAGTATATGGTAATAAATACTATTTAAAATGGAAATTAGCATTTATTTATTTATTTGCATTATTGTGCTGTTCCGTACGCCCACTCCCATTACTAAATAAACACCCAAGGAGCCAAAGCATGCAGGGCTGTAAACACCAGCAAGCTGCACTTGAGGTAAGTCTGCAATGTGGTTGACGTCTTAATTGTTAGTATATGGTACTAAATACTATTTAAAATAGAAATTTGCATTTATTTATTTATTTGCATTATTGTGCTGTTCCGTCCGCCCACTCCCAGTACTATATAAACACCCAAGGAGCCAAAGCATGCAGGGCTGTAAACACCAGCAAGCTCCACTGGAGGTAAGTCTGCAACATGGTTGACTTCTTAATTGATAGTATATGGTAATAAATACTATTTAAAATAGAAATTTGCATTTATTTATTTATTTGCATTATTGTGCTGTTCCGTCCGCCCACTCCCATTACTATATAAACACCCAAGGAGCCAAAGCATGCAGGGCTGTGAACACCAACAAGCTCCACTGGAGGTAAGTCTGCAACGTGGTTGACTTCTTAATTGTTATTATATGGTAATAAATACAATTTAAAATAGACATTTGCATTTATTTCTTTATTTGCATTATTGTGCTGTTCCGTCCGCCCACTCCTATTACTATATAAACACCCAAGGAGCCAAAGCATGCAGGGCTGTAAACACCAGCAATCACCACTGGAGGTAAATCTGCAACGTGGCTGACTTCTTAATTGATAGTATATGGTAATAAATACTATTTAAAATAGAAATTTGCATTTATTTATTTGAATTATTGTGCTTTTCCGTCCGACCTCTCCCATTACTATATAAACACCCAAGGAGCCAAGGCATGCAGGGCTGTAAACACCAGCAAGCTGCACTGTAGGTAAGTCTGCAACGTGGTTGACTTCTTAATTGATAGTATATTGTAATAAATACTATTGAAAATAGAAATTTGCATTTATTTATTTATTTGCATTATTGTGCTGTTCCGTCCGCCCACTCCCATTACTATATAAACACCCAACGAGTCAAAGCATGCAGGGCTGTGAACACCAACAAGCTCCACTGGAGGTCCGTCTGCAACGTGGTTGACTTCTTAATTGATAGTATATGGTAGTAAATACTATTTAAAATAGAAATTTGCATTTATTTATTTATTTGCATTATTGTACTGTTCCGTCCGCCCACTCCCATTACCATATAAACACCCAAGGAGCCTAAGAATGCAGGGCTGTAAACACCAACAAGCTCCACTGGAGGTAAGTCTGCAACGTGGTTGACCTCTTAATTGATTGTATATGGTACCAAATACTATTTAAAATAGAAATTTGCATTTATTTATTTATTTGCAATATTGTGCTGTTCCGTCCGCCCACTCCCATTACTATATAAAAACCCAAGGAGCCAAAGCATGCAGGGCTGTAAACACCAGCAAGCTCCACTGGAGGTCAGTCTGCAACATGGTTGACTTCTTAATTGATAGTATATGGTAATAAATACTATTTAAAATAGAAATTTGCTTTTATTTATTTATTTGCATTATTGTGCTGTTCCGTCTGCCCACTCCCATTTCTATATAAACACTCAAGGATCCAAAGCATGCAGGGTTGTGAACACCAACAAGCTCCACTGGAGGTCAGTCTGCAACGTGGTTGACCTCTTAATTGATAGTATATGGTAATAAATACTATTTAAAATAGAAATTTGCATTTATTTATTGATTAGTATTATTGTGCTGTTCCGTCCGCCCACTCCCATTACTATATAAACACCCAAGGAGCCAAAGCATGAAGGGTTGTGAACACCAACAAGCTCCAGTGGAGGTAAGTCTGCAACGTGGTTGACCTCTTAATTGATAGTATATGGTAATAAATACTATTTAAAATAGAAATTTGCATTTATTTATCTATTTGCATTATTGTGCTGTTCTTTCCGCCCACTCCCATTACTATATAAACACCCATAAAAGCCAAAGCATGCAGGTCTGTAATCACCAGCAAGCTCCACTGGAGGTATGTCTGCAATGTGGTTGACTACTTAATTGATAGTATATGGTAATAAATACTATTTAAAATAGAAATTTGCATTTATTTATTTATTTATTTGCATTATTGTGCTGTTCCGTCCGCCCACTCCCATTACTATATAAACACCGAAGGAGCCAAAGCATGCAGGTCCTTGAACAACAACAAGCTCCACTGGAGGTACGTCTGCAACGTGGTTGACATCTTAATTGATAGTATATGGTAATAAACACTATTTAAAATAGAACATTGCATTAATTTATTTATTTGCATTATTGTGCTGTTCCGTCCGCCCACTCCATTACTATATAAACACCCAAGGAGCCAAAGAATGCAGGGCTGTAAACACCAGCAAGCTCCACTGGAGGTAAGTCTGAAACGTGGTTGACTTCTTAATTGATAGTATTTGGTAATAAATACTATTTAAAATAGAAATTTGCATTTATTTATTTATTTGCATTATTGTGCTGTTCCGTCCGCCCCCTCCCATTACTATATAAACACCCAAGGAGCGAAGCATGCAGGGCTGTAAACACCAGCAAGCTCCACTGGAGGTATGTCTGCAACGTGGTTGACTTCTTAATTGATAGTATGTGGTAATAAATACTATTTAAAATGGAAATTTGCATTTATTTATTTATTTGCATTATTGTGCTGTTCCGTCCGCCCACTCCCATTACTAAATAAACACCCAAGGAGCCAAAGCATGCAGGGCTGTAAACACCAGCAAGCTGCACTTGAGGTAAGTCTGCAACGTGGTTGATGTCTTAATTGTTAGTATATGGTACTAAATACTATTTAAAATAGAAATTTGCATTTATTTATTTATTTGCATTATTGTGCTGTTCCGTCCGCCCACTCCCATTACTATATAAACACCCAAGGAGCCAAAGCATGCAGGGCTGTAAACACCAGCAAGCTCCACTGGAGGTAAGTCTGCAACATGGTTGACTTCTTAATTGATAGTATATGGTAATAAATACTATTTGAAATAGAAATTTGCATTTATTTATTTATTTGCATTATTGTGCTGTTCCGTCCGCCCACTCCCATTACTATATAAACACCCAAGGAGCCAAAGCATGCAGGGCTGTGAACACCAACAAGCTCCACTGGAGGTAAGTCTGCAACGTGGTTGACTTCTTAATTGATATTATATGGTAATAAATACAATTTAAAATAGACATTTGCATTTATTTCTTTATTTGCATTATTGTGCTGTTCTGTCCGCCCACTCCTATTACTATATAAACACGCAAGGAGCCAAAGCATGCAGGGCTGTAAACACCAGCAATCTCCACTGGAGGTAAATCTGCAAAGTGGCTGACTTCTTAATTGATAGTATATGGTAATAAATACTATTTAATATAGAAATTTGCATTTATTTATTTGAATTATTGTGCTGTTCCTTCCGACCTCTCCCATTACTATATAAACACCCAAGGGGCCAAAGCATGCAGGGCAGTAAACACCAGCAAGCTGCACTGTAGGTAAGTCTGCAACGTGGTTGACTTCTTAATTGATAGTATATTGTAATAAATACTATTGAAAATAGAAATTTGCATTTATTTATATATTTGCATTATTGTGCTGTTCCGTCCGCCCACTCCCATTACTATATAAACACCCCACGAGCCAAAGCATGCAGGGCTGTGAACACCAACAAGCTCCACTGGAGGTCCGTCTGCAACGTGGGTGACTTCTTAATTGATATTATATGGTAGTAAATACTATTTAAAATAGAAATTTGCATTTATTTATTTATTTGCATTATTGTGCTGTTCCGTCCGCCCACTCCCATTACTATATAAACACCCAAGGAGCCAAATCATGCAGGGTTGTAAACACCAGCAAGCTGCACTGGATGTAAGTTTGCAACTTGGCTGACTTCTTAATTGATATTATATGGTAATAAATACAATTTAAAATAGACATTTGCATTTATTTCTTTATTTGCATTATTGTGCTGTTCTGTCCGCCCACTCCTATTACTATATAAACACGCAAGGAGCCAAAGCATGCAGGGCTGTAAACACCAACAAGCTCCACTGGAGGTAAGTCTGCAACGTGGTTGTCCCCTTAATTGATAGTATATGGTACTAAATACTATTTAAAATAGAACTTTGCATTTATTTATTTATTTGCATTATTGTGCTGTTCCGTCCGCCCACTCCCATTACTATATAAACACCCAAGGAGCCAAAGCATGCGGGGCTGTAAACACCAGCAAGCTCCACTGGAGGTAAGTCTGCAACATGGTTGACTTCTTAATTGATAGTATATGGTAATAAATACTATTTAAAATAGAAATTTGCATTTATTTATTTATTTGCATTATTGTGCTGTTCCGTCCGCCCACTCCCATTACTATATAAACAGCCAAGGAGCCAAAGCATGCAGGGCTGTGAACACCAACAAGCTCCACTCGAGGTAAGTCTACAACGTGGTTTACTTCTTAATTGATAGTATATGGTAATAAATACAATTTAAAATAGACATTTGCATTTATTTATTTATTTGCATTAATGTGCTGTTCCGTCCGCCCACTCCCATTACTATATAAACACCCAAGGAGCCAAAGCATGCAGGGCTGTAAACTCCAGCAATCTCCACTGGAGGTAAATCTGCAACGTGGCTGACTTCTTAATTGATAGTATATGGTAATAAATACTATTTAAAATAGAAATTTGCATTTATTTATTTATTTGCATTATTGTGCTGTTCCGTCCGACCTCTCCCATTACTATTTAAACACCCAAGGAGCCAAAGCATGCAGGGCTGTAAACACCAGCAAGCTGCACTGTAGGTAAGTCTGCAACGTGGTTGACTTCTTAATTGATAGTATATGTTAATAAATACTATTTAAAATAGAAATTTGCATTTATTTATTTATTTGCAATATTGTGCTGTTCCGTCCGCCCACTCCCATTACTATATAAAAACCCAAGGAGCCAAAGCATGCAGGGCTGTAAACACCAGCAAGCTCCACTGGAGGTAAGTCTGCAATGTGGTTGACTACTTAATTGATAGTATATGGTAATAAATACTTTTTAAAATAGAAATTTGCATTTATTTATTTATTTATTTGCATTATTGTGCTGTTCCGTCCGCCCACTCCTATTACTATATAAACACCGAAGGAGCCAAAGCATGCAGGTCTGTGAACACCAACAAGCTCGACTGGAGGTAAGTCTGCAACGTGGTTGACATCTTAATTGATAGTATATGGTAATAAATACTATTTAAAATAGAACATTGCATTAATTTATTTATTTGCAATATTGTGCTGTTCCGTCCGCCCACTCCATTACTATATAAACACCCAAGGAGCCAAAGAATGCAGGGCTGTTAACACCAGCAAGCTCCACTGGAGGTAAGTCTGAAATGTGGTTGACTTCTTAATTGATAGTATATGGTAATAAATAATATTTAAATTAGAAATTTGCATTTATTTATCTATTTGCATTATTGTGCTGTTCCGTCCGCCCACTCCAATTACTATATAAACACCCAAGTAGCCAAAGCATGCAGGGCTGTAAACACCAGCAAGCTGCACTGGAGGTAAGTCTGCAACGTGGTTGACTTCTTAATTGATAGTAAATGGTAATAAATTCTATTTAAAATAGATATTTGCATTTATTTATTTATTTGCATTATTGTGCTGTTCCGTCCGCACACTCCCATTACTATATAAACACGCAAGGAGCCGAAGCATGCAGGGCTGTAAACACCAGCAAGCTCCACTGTAGGTAAGTCTGCAACGTGGTTGTCCTCTTAATTGATAGTATATGGTAATAAATATTATTTAAAATAGAAATTTGCATTTATTTATTTATTTGCATTATTGTGCTGTTCCGTCCGCACACTCCCATTACTATATAAACACCCAAGGATCCAAAGCATGCAGGGCTGTAAACACCAGCAAGCTGCACTGGAGGTAAGTCTGCAACGTGTTTGACTTCTTAATTGATAGTATATGGTAATAAATTCTATTTAAAATAAAAATTTGCATTTATTTATTTATTTGCATTATTGTGCAGTTCCGTCCGCACACTCCCATTACTATATAAACACCCAAGGAGCCAAAGCATGAAGGGCCGTGAACACCAACAAGCTCCACTGGAGGTCAGTCTGCACCGTGGTTGGCCTCTTAAATGACAGTATATGGAAATAAATACTATTTAAAATAGAAATTTGCATTTATTTATCTATTTGCATTATTGTGGTGTTCCGTCCGCCCACTCCCATTACTATATAAACACCCAAGGAGCCAAAGCATGCAGGGCTGTAAACACCAGCAAGCTCCACTGGAGGTAAGTCTGCAACGTAGTTGACTTCTTAATTGATAGTATATGGCACTAAATACTATTTAAAATAGAAATTTGCATTTATTTATTTATTTGTTTTATTGTGCTGTTCCGTCCGCCCACTCCCATTACCATATAAACACCCAAGGAGCCAAAGCATGCAGGGCTGTAAACACCAGCAAGCTCCACTGGAGGAAAGTCTGCAATGTGGTTGACTTCTTAATTGATAGTATATGGTAATAAATACTATTTAAAATAGAAATTTGCATTTATTTATTTATTTATTTCCATTATTGTGCTGTTCCGTCCGCTCACTCCCATTACTAAATAAACACCCAAGGAGCCAAAGAATGCAGGGCTGTAAACATCAGCAAGCTCCACTGGAGGTAAGTCTGAAACGTGGTTGACTTCTTAATTGATAGTATATGGTAATAAATACTATTTAAAATAGAAATTTGCATTTATTTATTTATTTGCATTATTGTGGTGTTCCGTCCGCCCACTCCCATTACTATATAAATACCCAAGGAGCCAAAGCATGCAGGGCTGTAAACCCCAGCAAGCTCCACTGGAGGTAAGTCTGCAACTTGGGTGACTTCTTAATTGGTAGTATATGGTAATAAATACTATTTAAAATAGAAATCTGCATTTATTTATTTATTTGCATTATTGTGCTGTTCCGTCCGCCCACTCCAATTACTATATAAACACCCAAGGAGCCAAAGCATGCAGGGCTGTAAACACCAGCAAGCTGCACTGGAGGTAAGTCTGCAACGTGGTTGACTTCTTAATTGATAGTATATGGTAATAAATTCTATTTAAAATAGAAATTTGCATTTATTTATTTATTTGCATTATTGTGCTGTTCCGTCCGCAAACTCCCATTACTATATAAACACCCAAGGAGCCGAAGCATGCAGGGCTGTAAACACCAGCAAGCTCCACTATAGGTAAGTCTGCAATGTGGTTGACCTCTTAATTGATAGTATATGGTAATAAATACTATTTAAAATAGAAATTTGCATTTATTTATTTATTTGCATTATTGTTGTGTTCCGTCCGCCCACTCCCATTACTATATAAACACCCAAGGAGCCAAAGCATACAGGGCTGTAAATACCAGCAAGCTGCACTGGAGGTAAGTCTGCAACGTGGATGACTTCTTAATAGATAGTATATGGTAATAAATACTGTTTAATAGACGAAGATTACTCACCAGGCGATGGAGCACAGGTGTGACAGCATCACAATTAAATAAATGAATACACACACACACACAATCGCAAGCTTTCGCAACCCAGTTGCGTCTTCAGGCAGTAGGGAAGGAGAGGGAAAAGGAAATGATGAGGGTTTTAAGGAAGGGGGTAAGGAGCCATTCCAATCCCGGGAGAGGAAAGACTTACCTTGGGGGAAAAATGGAGGGTAAACAAATGCACACATGCCCACACATTCAAACAGACACAAGTACACCTAGGCAGACATACTGTAGAAAGCAAAGAAGCTTCTTTGCTTTCTACAGTATGTCTGCCTAGGTGTACTTGTGTCTGTGTGAATGTGTGGGCATGTGTGCATTTGTTTACCCTCCATTTTTTCCTCCAAGGTAAGTCTTTCCTCTCCCGGGATTGGAATGGCTCCTTAGCCCCTTCCTTAAAACCCTCATCATTTCCTTTTCCCTCTCCTTCCCTACTGCCTGAAGACGCAACTGGGATGCGAAAGCTTGCGATTGTGTGTGTGTGTGTGTATTCATTTATTTATTTGTGATGCTGTCACACCTGTGCTCCTTCGCCTGGTGAGTAATCTTCGTCTATTTTTTATATTTTATTTTTCCTGCTAGGAATTTTTCGTCTTAATAATCGTTTTAAATACTATTTAAAATAGAAATTTAAATTTATTTATTTATTTGCATTATTGTGCTGTTCCGTCTGCCCACTCCCATTACTATATAAACACCCAAGGAGCCAAAGAATGCAGGGCTGTGAACACAAACAAGCTCCACTGGAGGTAAGTCTGCAACGTGGATGATTTCTTAATTGATAGAATATGGTAATAAATACAATTTAAAATAGACATTTGCATTTATTTATTTATTTGCATTATTGTGCTGTTCCGTCCGCACACTCGCAATACTATATAAACACACAAGGAGCCAAAGCATGCAGGGCTGTGAACACCAACAAGCTGAACTGGAGGTAAGTCTGCAACGTGGTTGACATCTTAATTGATAGTATATGGTAATAAATACTATTTAAAATAGAACATTGCATTAATTTATTTATTTGCATTATTGTGTTTTTCCGTCCGCCCACTTCATTACTATATAAACACCCAAGGAGCCAAAGAATGCAGGGCTGTAAACACCAGCAAGCTCCACTGGAGGTAAGTCTGAAACGTGGTTGACTTCTTAATTGATAGTATATGGTAATAAATACTATTTAAAATAGAAATTTGCATTTATTTATTTATTTGCATTATTGTGCTGTTCCGTCCGCCCACACCCATTACTATATAAACACCCAAGGAGCCAAAGCATGCAGGGCTGTAAACACCAGCAAGCTGCACTGGGGGTAAGTCTGCAAAGTGGTTGACTTATTAATTGATAGTATATGGTAATAAATTTTATTTAAAATAGAAATTTGCATTTATTTATTTATTTGAATTATTGTGCTGTTCCGTCCGCACACTCCCATTACTATATAAACACCCAAGGAGCCAAAGAATGCAGGGCTGTAAACACCAGCAAGCTGCACTGGAGGTAAGTCTGCAACGTGGTTGACCTCTTAATTGATAGTATATGGTAATAAATACTATTTAAAATAGAAATTTGCATTTATTTATCTTTTTGCATTATTGTGGTGTTCCGTCCGCCCACTCCCATTACTATATAAACACCCAAGGACCCAAAGCATGCAGGGCTGTAAACACCAGCAAGCTCCACTGGAGGTAAGTCTGCAACGTGGTTGACTTCTTAATTGATAGTGTATGGTACTAAATACTATTTAATTAGAAATTTGCATTTATTAATTTATTTATTTGCATTATTGTGCTGTTCCGTCTGCCCACTCCCATTACTATATAAACACCCAAGGAGCCAAAGAATGCAGGGCTGTAAACACCAGCTAGCTGCACTGGAGGTAAGTATGCAACGTGGTTGACCTCTTAATTGATAGTGTATGGTAATAAATACTATTTAAAATAGAAATTTGCATTTATTTATTTATTTGCATTATTGTGCTGTTCCGTCCGCCCACTCAAAATACTATATAAACACGAAAGGAGCCAAAGCATGCAGGGCTGTAAACACCAGCAAGCTGCACTGGAGGTCCGTCTGCAACGTGGTTGACTTCTTAATAGATAGGATATGGTAATAAATACTATTTAATATAGAACTTTGCATTTATTTATTTATTTGCATTATTGTGCTGTTCCGTCCGCTCACTGCCATTACTATATAAACACCCAAGGAGCCAAAGCATGCAGGGCTGTAAATACCAGCAAGCTGCACTGGAGGTAAGTCTGCAACGTGGTTGACATTTTAATAGATAGTATTTGGCAATAAATACTATTTAAAATAGAAATTTGCATTTATTTATTTATTTGCATTATTGTGCTGTTCTGTCCGCCCACTCCCATTACTATATAAACACCCAAGGAGCCAAAGCATGCAGGGCTGTGAACACAAACAAGCTCCACTGGAGGTAAGTCTGCAACGTGGATGACTTCTTAATTGATAGCATATGGTAATAAATAAAATTTAAAACAGACATTTGCATTTATATATTTATTTGCATTATTGTGCTGTTCCGTCCGCCCACTCCCATTAATATTTAAACACCCAAGGAGACAAAGCATGCAGGGCTGTAAACACCAGCAAGCTCCACTGGAGGTAAGTCTGCAACGTGGTTGACTTCTTAATTGATAGTATATGGTAATAAATTCTATTTAAAATAGAAATTTGCATTTATTTATTTAATTGCATTATTGTGCAGTTCCGTCTGCACACACCCATTACTATATAAACACCCAAGGAGCCAAAGCATGAAGGGCCGTGAACACCAACAAGCTCCACTGGAGGTCAGTCTGCAACGTGGTTGACCTCTTAAATGATAGTATATGGTAATAAATACTATTTAAAATAGAAATTTGCATTTATTTATCTATTTGCATTATTGTGGTGTTCCGTCCACCCACTCCCATTACTATATAAAAACCCAAGGAGCCAAAGCATGCAGGGCTGTAAACACCAGCAAGCTCCACTGGAGGAAAGTCTGCAACGTGTTTGACCTCTTAATTGATAGTATATGGTAATAAATACGATTTAAAATAGAAATTTGCATTTATTTATTTATTTGCATTATTGTGCTGTTCCGTCTGCCCACTCCCATTTCTATATAAACACTCAAGGATCCAAAGCATGCAGGGTTGTGAACACCAACAAGCTCCACTGGAGGTCAGTCTGCAACGTGGTTGACCCCTTAATTGATAGTATATGGTAATAAATAGTATTTAAAATAGAAATTTGCATTTATTTATTTATTTGTATTATTGTGCTGTTCCGTCCGCCCACTCCCATTACTATATAAACACCCAAGGAGCCAAAGCATGAAGGGTTGTGAACACCAACAAGCTCCAGTGGAGGTAAGTCTGCAACGTGGTTGACCTCTTAATTGATAGTATATGGTAATAAATACTATTTAAAATAGAAATTTGCATTTATTTATCTATTTGCATTATTGTGCTGTTCTTTCCGCCCACTCCCATTACTATATAAACACCCAAAAAAGCCAAAGCATGCAGGTCTGTAAACACCAGCAAGCTCCACTGGAGGTAAGTCTGCAATGTGGTTGACTTCTTAATTGATAGTATATGGTAATAAATACTATTTAAAATAGAAATTTGCATTTTTTTATTTATTTATTTGCATTATTGTGCTGTTCCGTCCGCCCACTCCCATTACTATATAAACACCGAAGGAGCAAAAGCATGCAGGTCTGTGAACACCAAGAAGCTCCACTGGAGGTAAGTCTGCAATGTGGTTGACATCTTAATTGATAGTATATGGTATTAAATACTATTTAAAATAGAACATTGCATTAATTTATTTATTTGCATTATTGTGCTGTTCCGTCCGCCCACTCCATTACTATATAAACACCCAAGGAGCCAAAGAATGCAGGGCTGTTAACACCAGCAAGCTCCACTGGAGGTAAGTCTGAAACGTGGTTGACTTCTTAATTGATAGTATATGGTAATAAACACTATTTAAAATAGTAATTTGCATTTATTTATTTATTTGCATTATTGTGCTGTTCCGTCCACCCACTCCCATTACTATATAAACACCCAAGGAGCCAAAGCATGCAGGGCTGTAAACACCAGCAAGCTGCAGTGGAGGTAAGTCTGCAACGTGGTTGACTTCTTAATTGATAGTATATGGTAATAAATTCTATTTAAAATACATATTTGCATTTATTTATTTATTTGCATTATTGTGCTGTTCCGTCCGCACACTCCCATTACTATATAAACACGCAAGGAGCCGAAGTATGCAGGGCTGTAAACACCAGCAAGCTCCACTGTAGGTAAGTCTGCAACGTGGTTGTCCTCTTAATTCATAGTATATGGTAATAAATATTATTTAAAATAGAAATTTGCATTTATTTATTTATTTACATTATTGTGCTGTTCCGTCCGCCCACTCCCATTACTATATAAACACCCAAGGAGTCAAAGCATGCAGGGCTGTAAACACCAGGAAGCTGCTCTGGAGGTAAGTCTGCAACGTGGATGACTTCTTAATTGATAGCATATGGTAATAAATAAAATTTAAAACAGTCATTTGCATTTATTTATTTATTTGCATTATTGTGCTGTTCCGTCCGCCCACTCCCATTACTATATAAACACCCAAGGAGCCAAGGAATGCTGGGCTGTAAACACCAACAAGCTCCACTGGAGGAAAGTCTGCAACGTGTTTGACCTCTTAATTGATAGTATATGGTAATAAATACGATTTAAAATAGAAATTTGCATTTATTTATCTAATTGCATTATTGTGCTGTTCCGTCCGCACACTCCCATTACTATATAAACACCCAAGGAGCCAAAGTATGAAGGGCCGTGAACACCAACAAGCTCCACTGGAGGTCAGTCTGCACCGTGATTGACCTCTTAAATGACAGTATATGGAAATAAATACTATTTAAAATAGAAATTTGCATTTATTTATCTATTTGCATTATTGTGGTGTTCCGTCCGCCCACTCCCATTACTATATAAACACCCAAGGAGCCAAAGCATGCAGGGCTGTAAACACCAGCAAGCTCCACTGGAGGTAAGTCTGCAACGTAGTTGACTTCTTAATTGATAGTATATGGCACTAAATACTATTTAAAATAGAAATTTGCATTTATTTATTTATTTGTTTTATTGTGCTGTTCCGTCCGCCCACTCCCATTACTATATAAACACCCAAGGAGCCAAAGCTTGCAGGGCTGTAAACACCAGCAAGCTCCACTGGAGGTAAGTCTGCAATGTGGTTGACTTCTTAATTGATAGTATATGGTAATAAATACTATTTAAAATAGAAATTTGCATTTATTTATTTATTTATTTGCCTTATTGTGCTGTTCCGTCCGCCCACTCCCATTACTATATAAACACCCAAGGAGCCAAAGAATGCAGGGCTGTAAACACCAGCAAGCTCCACTGGAGGTAAGTCTGCAACTTGGTTGACTTCTTAATTGATAGTATATGGTAATAAATACTATTTAAAATAGAAATTTGCATTTATTTATTTATTTGCATTATTGTGCTGTTCCGTCCGCCCACTCCCATTACTATATAAACACCCAAGGAGCCAAAGCATGCAGGGCTGTAAACACCAGCAAGCTGCACTGGAGGTAAGTCTGCAGCGTGGTTGACTTCTTAATTGATAGTATATGGTAATAAATTCTATTTAAAATAGAAATTTGCATTTATTTATTTATTTGCATTATTGTGCTGTTCCGTCCGCAAACCCCCATTACTATATAAACACCCAAGGAGACGAAGCATGCAGGGCTGTAAAAACCAGCAAGCTCCACTATAGGTAAGTCTGCAACGTGGTTGACCTCTTAATTGATAGTATATGGTAATAAATACTATTTAAAATAGAAATTTGCATTTATTTATTTATTTGCATTATTGTGGTGTTCCGTCCGCCCACTCCCATTACTATATAAACACCCAAGGAGCCAAAGCATGCAGGGCTGTAAATACCAGCAAGCTGCACTGGAGGAAAGTCTGCAACGTGGATGACTTCTTAATAGATAGTATATGGTAATAAATACAATTAAAATAGAAATTTGCATTTATTTATTTATTTGCATTATTGTGCTGTTCCGTCTGCCCACTCCCATTACTATATAAACACCCAAGGAGCCAAAGAATGCTGGGCTGTGAACACAAACAAGCTCCACTGGAGGTAAGTCTGCAACGTGGATGACTTCTTAATTGATAGTATATGGTAATAAATACAATTTAAAATAGACATTTGCATTTATTTATTTATTTGCATTATTGTGCTGTTCCGTCCGCCCACTCCCACTACTATATAAACACCCAAGGAGCCAAAGAATGCAGGGCTGTAAACACCAACAAGCTCCACTGGAGGTAAGTCTGCAACGTGGTTGACCTCTTAATTGATAGTATATGGTAAGAAATACGATTTAAAATAGAAATTTTCATTTATTTATCTATTTGCATTATTGTGCTGTTCCGTCCGCCCACTCCGATTACTATATAAACACCCAAGGATCCAAAGCATGCAGGGCTGTAAACACCAGCAAGCTGCACTGGGGGTAAGTCTGCAACGTGGTTGACTTATTAATTGATAGTATATGGTAATAAATTCTATTTAAAATAGAAATTTGCATTTATTAATTTATTTGAATTATTGTGCTGTTCCGTCTGCACACTCCCATTACTATATAAACACCCAAGGAGCCAAAGAAATGCAGGGCTGTAAACACCAGCAAGCTGCACTGGAGGTAAGTCTGCAACGTGGTTGACCTCTTAATTGATAGTATATGGTAATAAATACTATTTAAAATAGAAATTTGCATTTATTTATCTATTTGCATTATTGTGGTGTTCCGTCCGCCCACTCCCATTCCTATATAAACACCCAAGGACCCAAAGCATGCAGGGCTGTAAACACCAGCAAGCTCCACTGGAGGTAAGTCTGCAACGTAGTTGACTTCTTAATTGATAGTGTATGGTACTAAATACTATTTAAAATAGAAATTTGCATTTATTTATTTATTTATTTGCATTATTGTGCTGTTCCGTCCGCCCACTCCCATTACTATATAAACACCCAAGGAGCCAAAGAATGCAGGGCTGTAAACACCAGCAAGCTGCACTGGAGGTAAGTCTGCAACGTGGTTGACCTCATAATTGATAGTGTATGGTAATAAATACTATTTAAAATAGAAATTTGCATTTATTTATCTATTTGCATTATTGTGGTGTTCCGTCCGCCCACTCCCATTACTATATAAACACCCAAGGAGCCAAAGCATGAAGGGCCGTGAACACCAACAAGCTCCACTGGAGGTCAGTCTGCAAGGTGGTTGACTTCTTAATAGATAGTATATGGTAATAAATACTATTTAAAATAGAAATTTGCATTTATTTATTTATTTGCATTATTGTGCTGTTCCGTCCGCCCACTCCCATTACTATATAAACACCAAAGGAGCCAAAGCATGCAGGGCTGTGAACACAAACAAGCTCCACTGGAGGTAAGTCTGCAACGTGGTTGACCTCTTAATATATAGTATATGGTAATAAATACTATTTAAAATAGAAATTTGCATTTATTTATCTATTTGCATTATTGTGGTGTTCCGTCCGCCCACTCCCATTACTATATAAACACCCAAGGACCCAAAGCATGCAGGGCTGCAAACACCAGCAAGCTCCACTGGAGGTAAGTCTGCAACGTGGTTGACTTCTTCATTGATAGTGTATGGTACTAAATACTATTTAAAATAGAAATTTGCATTTATTAATTTAGTTATTTGCATTATTGTGCTGCTCCGTCCGCCCACTCCCATTACTATATAAACACCCAAGGAGCCAAACAATGCAGGGCTGTAAACACCAGCTAGCTGCACTGGAGGTAAGTCTGCAACGTGGTTGACCTCTTAATTGATAGTGTATGGTAATAAATACTATTTAAAATAGAAATTTGCATTTATTTATTTATTTGCATTATTGTGCTGTTCCGTCCGCCCACTCCCATTACTATATAAACACCCAAGGAGCCAAAGCATGCAGGGCTGTAAACACCAGCAAGCTGCACTGGAGGTAAGTCTGCAACGTGGTTGACCTCTTAATGGATAATATATGGAAATAAATACTATTTAAAATAGAAATTTGCATTTATTTATTTATTTGCATTATTGTGCTGTTCCGTCCGCTCACTGCCACTACTATATAAACACAGAAGGGGCCAAAGCATGCAGGGCTGTAAATACCAGCAAGCTGCACTGGAGGTAAGTCTGCAACGTGGTTGACTTCTTAATTGATAGTATATGGTACTAAATACTATTTAAAATAGAAATTTGCATTTATTTATTTATTTGCATTATTGTGCTGTTCCGTCCGCACACTCCCATTACTATATAAACACCCAAGGAGCCAAAGCATGCAGGGCTGTAAACACCAGCAAGCTCCACTGGAGGTAAGTCTGCAACGTGGTTGACTTCTTAATTTATAGTATATGGTAATAAATTCTATTTAAAATAGAAATTTGCATTTATTTATTTATTTGCATTATTGTGCAGTTCCGTCCTCACACACCCATTACTATATTAACACCCAAGGAGCCAAAGCATGAAGGGCCGTGAACATCAGCAATCTCCACTTGAGGTAAATCTGCAACGTGGTTGTCCTCTTAAATGATAGTATATGGTAATAAATACTATATAAAATAGAAATTTGCATTTATTTATCTATTTGCATTATTGTGGTGTTCCGTCCACCCACTCACATTACTATATAAACACCCAAGGAGCCAAAGCATGCAGGGCTGTAAACACCAGCAAGCTCCACTGGAGGTAAGTCTGCAACGTAGTTGACTTCTTAATTGATAGTATATGGCACGAAATACTATTTAAAATAGAAATTTGCATTTATTTATTTATTTGCTTTATTGTTCTGTTCCGTCCGCCCACTCACATTACTATATAAACACCCAAGGAGCCAAAGCATGCAGGGCTGTAAACACCAGCAAACTCCACTGGAGGTAAGTCTGCAAAGTGGTTGACTTCTTAATTGATAGTATATGGTAATAAATACTATCTAAAATAGAAATTTGCATTTATTTATTTATTTGCATTATTGTGCTGTTCCATCCGCCCACTCCCTTTACTATATAAACACCCAAGGAGCCAAAGCATGCAGGGCTGTAAACACCAGCAAGCTCCACTGGAGGTAAGTCTGCAAATTGGTTGACTTCTTAATTGATAGTATATGGTAATAAATACAATTTAAAATAGAAATTTGCATTTATTTATATATTTATTTGCATTATTGTGCTGTTCCGTCCGCCCACTCCCATTACTATATAAACACCCAAGGACCCAAAGCATGCAGGGCTGTAAACACCAGCAAGCTCCACTGGAGGTAAGTGTGCAACGTGGTTGACCTCTTAATTGATAGTATATGGTAATAAATACTATTTAAAATAGAACATTGCATTAATTTATTTATTTGAATTATTGTGCTGTTCCGTCCGCCCACTCCCATTACTATATAAACACCCAAGGAGCGAAATAATGCAGGGCTGTAAACACCAGCAAGCTGCACTGGAGGTAAGTCTGCAACGTGGTTGACTTCTTAATTGATAGTATATGGTAATAAATTCTATTTAAAATAGAAATTTGCATTTATTTATTTATTTGCATTATTGTGCTGTTCCGTCTGCAAACTCCCATTACTATATAAACACCCAAGGAGCCGAAGCATGCAGGGCTGTAAACACCAGCAAGCTCCACTATAGGTAAGTCTGCAACGTGGTTGACCTCTTAATTGATAGTATATGGTAATAAATACTATTTAAAATAGAAATTTGCATTTATTTATTTATTTGCATTATTGTGCTGTTCCGTCCGCCCACTCCCATTACTATATAAACACCCAAGGAGCCAAAGCATGCAGGGCTGTGAACACAAACAAGCTCCACTGGAGGTAAGTCTGCAACGTGGATGACATCTTAATAGATAGTATATGGTAATAAATACTATTTAAAATAGAAATTTGCATTTATTTATTTATTTGCATTATAGTGCTGTTCCGTCCGCCCACTCCCATTACTATATAAACACCCAAGGAGCCAAAGCATGCAGGGCTGTGAACACAAACAAGCTCCACTGGAGGTAAGTCTGCAACGTGGATGACTTCTTAATTGATAGTATATGGTAATAAATACAATTTAAAATAGACATTTGCATTTATTTATTTATTTGCATTATTGTGCTGTTCCGTCCGCCCACTCCCACTACTATATAAACACCCAAAGAGCCTAAGAATGCAGGGCTGTAAACACCAGCAAGCTCCACTGGAGGTAAGTCTGCGACGTGGTTGACTTCTTAATTGATGGTATATGGTAATAAATACTATTTAAAATAGAAATTTGCATTTATTTATTTATTTGCATTATTGTGCTGTTCCGTCCGCCCACACCCATTACTATATAAACACCCAAGGAGCCAAAGCATGCAGGGCTGTAAACACCAGCAAGCTGCACTGGGGGTAAGTCTGCAACGTGTTTGACTTATTAATTGATAGTATATGGTAATAAATTCTATTTAAAATAGAAATTTGCATTTATTTATTTATTTGAATTATTGTGCTGTTCCGTCTGCACACTCCCATTACTATATAAACACCCAAGGAGCCAAAGAATGCAGGGCTGTAAACACCAGCAAGCTGCACTGGAGGTAAGTCTGCAACGTGGTTGACCTCTTAATTGATAGTATATGGTAATAAATACCATTTAAAATAGAAATTTGCATTTATTTATCTATTTGCATTATTGTGGTGTTCCGTCCGCCCATTCGCATTACTATATAAACACCGAAGGACCCAAAGCATGCAGGGCTGTAAACACCAGCAAGCTCCACTGGAGGTAAGTCTGCGACGTGGTTGACTTCTTAATTGATAGGTTATGGTACTAAATACTATTTAAAATAGAAATTTGCATTTATTTATATATTTATTTGCATTATTGTGCCGTTCTGTCCGCCCACTCCCATTACTATATAAACACCCAAGGAGCCAAAGAATGCAGGGCTGTAAACACTAGCAAGCTCCACTGGAGGTAAGTCTGCAACGTGGTTGACCTCTTAATTGATAGTATATGGTAATAAATACTATTTAAAATAGAAATTTGCATTTATTTATCTATTTGCAATATTGTGGTGTTCCGTCCGCCCACTCCCATTACTATATAAACACCCAAGGAGCCAAAGCATGAAGAGCCGTGAACACCAACTAGCTCCACTGGAGGTCAGTCTGCAACGTGGTTGACTTCTTAATAGATAGTATATGGTAATAAATACTATTTAAAATAGAAATTTGCATTTATTTATTTATTTGCATTATTGTGCTGTTCCGTCCGCCCACTCCCATTACTATATAAACACCAAAGGAGCCAAAGCATGCAGGGCTGTGAACACCAACAAACTCCACTGGAGGTAAGTCTGCAACGTGGATGACTTCTTAATTTATAGTATATGGTAATAAATACAATTTAAAATAGACATTTGCATTTATTTATTTATTTGCATTATTATGCTGTTCCGTCCGCCCACTACTATTACTATATAAACAGTCAAGGAGCCGAAGCATGCAGGGCTGTGAACACCAACAAGCTCGACTTGAGGTCAGTCTGCAACGTGGTTTACCTCTTAATTGATAGTATATGGTAATAAATACTATTTAAAATAGAGATTTGCATTTATTTATCTATTTGCATTATTGTGCTGTTCCGTCCGCCCACTCCCATTACTATATAAACACCCAAGGAGCCATAGCATGCAGGGCTGTAAACACCAGCAAGCTCCACTGGAGGTAAGTCTGCAATGTAGTTGACCTCTTAATTGATAGTATATGGTACTAAATACTATTTAAAATAGAAATTTGCATTTATTTATTTATTTGCTTTATTGTGCTGTTCCGTGTGCCTACTTCCATTACTATATAAACACCCAAGGAGCCAAAGCATGCAGGGCTGTTAACACCAGCAAGCTGCACTGGAGGTAAGTCTGTAACGTGTTTGACTTCTTAATAGATAGTATATGGTAATAAATACTATTTAAAATAGAAATTTGCATTTATTTATTTATTTGCATTATTGTGCTGTTCCGTCCGCCCACTCCCATTACTATATAAACACCGAAGGAGCCATAGCATGCAGGGCTGTAAACACCAGCAAGCTGCCCTGGAGGTAAGTCTGCAACGTGGTTGACTTCTTAATTGATAGTATATGGTAATAAATACAATTTAAAATAGACATTTGCATTTATTTATTTATTTATTTGCATTATTGTGATGTTCCGTCCGCCCACTTCCATTACTATATAAACACCGAAGGAGCCAAAGCATGCAGGTCTGTAAACACCATCAAGCTCCTTTGGAGGTAAGTCTGCAATGTGGTTGACATCTGAATTGATAGTATATGGTAATAAATACTATTTAAAATAGAACATTGCATTAATTTATTTATTTGCATTATTGTGCTGTTCCGTCCGCCCACTCCCATTACTATATAAACACCCAAGGAGCCAAAGAATGCAGGGCTGTAAACACAAACAAGGTCCACTGGAGGTAAGTCTGAAACGTTGTTGACTTCTTAATTGATAGTATATGGTAATAAATACTATTTAAAAACGAAATTTGCATTTATTTATTTATTTGCATTATTGTGCTGTTCCGTCTGCCCAGTCCCATTACTATATAAACACCCAAGAATCCAAAGCATGCAGGTCTGTAAACACCAGCAAGCTCCACTGGAGGTAAGTCTGCAACGTAGTTGACTTCTTAATTGATAGTATATGGCACTAAATACTATTTAAAATAGAAATTTGCATTTATTTATTTATTTGTTTTATTGTGCTGTTCCGTCCGCCCACTCCCATTACTATATAAACACCCAAGGAGCCAAAGCTTGCAGGGCTGTAAACACCAGCAAACTCCACTGGAGGTAAGTCTGCAATGTGGTTGACTTCTTAATTGATAGTATATGGTAATAAATACTATTTAAAATAGAAATTTGCATTTATTTATTTATTTATTTGCATTATTGTGCTGTTCCGTCCGCCCACTCCCATTACTATATAAACACCCAAGGAGCCAAAGAATGCAGGGCTGTAAACACCAGCAAGCTCCACTGGAGGTAAGTCTGCAACTTGGTTGACTTCTTAATTGATAGTATATGGTAATAAATACTATTTAAAATAGAAATTTGCATTTATTTATTTATTTGCATTATTGTGCTGTTCCGTCCGCCCACTCCCATTACTATATAAACACCCAAGGAGCCAAAGCATGCAGGGCTGTAAACACCAGCAAGCTGCACTGGAGGTAAGTCTGCAACGTGGTTGACTTCTTAATTGATAGTATATGGTAATAAATTCTATTTAAAATAGAAATTTGCATTTATTTATTTATTTGCATTATTGTGCTGTTCCGTCCGCAAACTCCCATTACTATATAAACACCCAAGGAGACGAAGCATGCAGGGCTGTAAAAACCAGCAAGCTCCACTATAGGTAAGTCTGCAACGTGGTTGACCTCTTAATTGATAGTATATGGTAATAAATACTATTTAAAATAGAAATTTGCATTTATTTATTTATTTGCATTATTGTGGTGTTCCGTCCGCCCACTCCCATTACTATATAAACACCCAAGGAGCCAAAGCATGCAGGGCTGTAAATACCAGCAAGCTGCACTGGAGGAAAGTCTGCAACGTGGATGACTTCTTAATAGATAGTATATGGTAATAAATACAATTAAAATAGAAATTTGCATTTATTTATTTATTTGCATTATTGTGCTGTTCCGTCTGCCCACTCCCATTACTATATAAACACCCAAGGAGCCAAAGAATGCTGGGCTGTGAACACAAACAAGCTCCACTGGAGGTAAGTCTGTAACGTGGATGACTTCTTAATTGATAGTATATGGTAATAAATACAATTTAAAATAGACATTTGCATTTATTTATCTATTTGCATTATTGTGCTGTTCCGTCCGCCCACTCCGATTACTATATAAACACCCAAGGATCCAAAGCATGCAGGGCTGTAAACACCAGCAAGCTGCACTGGGGGTAAGTCTGCAACGTGGTTGACTTATTAATTGATAGTATATGGTAATAAATTCTATTTAAAATAGAAATTTGCATTTATTAATTTATTTGAATTATTGTGCTGTTCCGTCTGCACACTCCCATTACTATATAAGCACCCAAGGAGCCAAAGAATGCAGGGCTGTAAACACCAGCAAGCTGCACTGGAGGTAAGTCTGCAACGTGGTTGACCTCTTAATTGATAGTATATGGTAATAAATACTATTTAAAATAGAAATTTGCATTTATTTATCTATTTGCATTATTGTGGTGTTCCGTCCGCCCACCCCCATTCCTATATAAACACCCAAGGACCCAAAGCATGCAGGGCTGTAAACACCAGCAAGCTCCACTGGAGGTAAGTCTGCAACGTAGTTGACTTCTTAATTGATAGTGTATGGTACTAAATACTATTTAAAATAGAAATTTGCATTTATTTATTTATTTATTTGCATTATTGTGCTGTTCCGTCCGCCCACTCCCATTACTATATAAACACCCAAGGAGCCAAAGAATGCAGGGCTGTAAACACCAGCAAGCTGCACTGGAGGTAAGTCTGCAACGTGGTTGACCTCTTAATTGATAGTGTATGGTAATAAATACTATTTAAAATAGAAATTTGCATTTATTTATCTATTTGCATTATTGTGGTGTTCCGTCCGCCCACTCCCATTACTATATAAACACCCAAGGAGCCAAAGCATGAAGGGCCGTGAACACCAACAAGCTCCACTGGAGGTCAGTCTGCAACGTGGTTGACTTCTTAATAGATAGTATATGGTAATAAATACTATTTAAAATAGAAATTTGCATTTATTTATTTATTTGCATTATTGTGCTGTTCCGTCCGCCCACTCCCATTACTATATAAACACCAAAGGAGCCAAAGCATGCAGGGCTGTGAACACAAACAAGCTCCACTGGAGGTAAGTCTGCAACGTGGTTGACCTCTTAATATATAGTATATGGTAATAAATACTATTTAAAATAGAAATTTGCATTTATTTATCTATTTGCATTATTGTGGTGTTCCGTCCGCCCACTCCCATTACTATATAAACACCCAAGGACCCAAAGCATGCAGGGCTGCAAACACCAGCAAGCTCCACTGGAGGTAAGTCTGCAACGTGGTTGACTTCTTCATTGATAGTGTATGGTACTAAATACTATTTAAAATAGAAATTTGCATTTATTAATTTAGTTATTTGCATTATTGTGCTGCTCCGTCCGCCCACTCCCATTACTATATAAACACCCAAGGAGCCAAACAATGCAGGGCTGTAAACACCAGCTAGCTGCACTGGAGGTAAGTCTGCAACGTGGTTGACCTCTTAATTGATAGTGTATGGTAATAAATACTATTTAAAATAGAAATTTGCATTTATTTATTTATTTGCATTATTGTGCTGTTCCGTCCGCCCACTCCCATTACTATATAAACACCCAAGGAGCCAAAGCATGCAGGGCTGTAAACACCAGCAAGCTGCACTGGAGGTAAGTCTGCAACGTGGTTGACTTCTTAATTGATAGTATATGGTACTAAATACTATTTAAAATAGAAATTTGCATTTATTTATTTATTTGCATTATTGTGCTGTTCCGTCCGCACACTCCCATTACTATATAAACACCCAAGGAGCCAAAGCATGCAGGGCTGTAAACACCAGCAAGCTCCACTGGAGGTAAGTCTGCAACTTGGTTGACTTCTTAATTGATAGTATATGGTAATAAATACTATTTAAAATAGAAATTTGCATTTATTTATTTATTTGCATTATTGTGCTGTTCCGTCCGCCCACTCCCATTACTATATAAACACCCAAGGAGCCAAAGCATGCAGGGCTGTAAACACCAGCAAGCTGCACTGGAGGTAAGTCTGCAACGTGGTTGACTTCTTAATTGATAGTATATGGTAATAAATTCTATTTAAAATAGAAATTTGCATTTATTTATTTATTTGCATTATTGTGCTGTTCCGTCCGCAAACTCCCATTACTATATAAACACCCAAGGAGACGAAGCATGCAGGGCTGTAAAAACCAGCAAGCTCCACTATAGGTAAGTCTGCAACGTGGTTGACCTCTTAATTGATAGTATATGGTAATAAATACTATTTAAAATAGAAATTTGCATTTATTTATTTATTTGCATTATTGTGGTGTTCCGTCCGCCCACTCCCATTACTATATAAACACCCAAGGAGCCAAAGCATGCAGGGCTGTAAATACCAGCAAGCTGCACTGGAGGAAAGTCTGCAAAGTGGATGACTTCTTAATAGATAGTATATGGTAATAAATACAATTAAAATAGAAATTTGCATTTATTTATTTATTTGCATTATTGTGCTGTTCCGTCTGCCCACTCCCATTACTATATAAACACCCAAGGAGACAAAGAATGCTGGGCTGTGAACACAAACAAGCTCCACTGGAGGTAAGTCTGCAACGTGGATGTCTTCTTAATTGATAGTATATGGTAATAAATACAATTTAAAATAGACATTTGCATTTATTTATTTATTTGCATTATTGTGCTGTTCCGTCCGCCCACTCCCACTACTATATAAACACCCAAGGAGCCAAAGAATGCAGGGCTGTAAACACCAACAAGCTCCACTGGAGGTAAGTCTGCAACGTAGTTGACCTCTTAATTGATAGTATATGGTAAGAAATACGATTTAAAATAGAAATTTTCATTTATTTATCTATTTGCATTATTGTGCTGTTCCGTCCGCCCACTCCGATTACTATATAAACACCCAAGGATCCAAAGCATGCAGGGCTGTAAACACCAGCAAGCTGCACTGGGGGTAAGTCTGCAACGTGGTTGACTTATTAATTGATAGTATATGGTAATAAATTCTATTTAAAATAGAAATTTGCATTTATTAATTTATTTGAATTATTGTGCTGTTCCGTCTGCACACTCCCATTACTATATAAACACCCAAGGAGCCAAAGAATGCAGGGCTGTAAACACCAGCAAGCTGCACTGGAGGTAAGTCTGCAACGTGGTTGACCTCTTAATTGATAGTATATGGTAATAAATACTATTTAAAATAGAAATTTGCATTTATTTATCTATTTGCATTATTGTGGTGTTCCGTCCGCCCACTCCCATTCCTATATAAACACCCAAGGACCCAAAGCATGCAGGGCTGTAAACACCAGCAAGCTCCACTGGAGGTAAGTCTGCAACGTAGTTGACTTCTTAATTGATAGTGTATGGTACTAAATACTATTTAAAATAGAAATTTGCATTTATTTATTTATTTATTTGCATTATTGTGCTGTTCCGTCCGCCCACTCCCATTACTATATAAACACCCAAGGAGCCAAAGAATGCAGGGCTGTAAACACCAGCAAGCTGCACTGGAGGTAAGTCTGCAACGTGGTTGACCTCTTAATTGATAGTGTATGGTAATAAATACTATTTAAAATAGAAATTTGCATTTATTTATCTATTTGCATTATTGTGGTGTTCCGTCCGCCCACTCCCATTACTATATAAACACCCAAGGAGCCAAAGCATGAAGGGCCGTGAACACCAACAAGCTCCACTGGAGGTCAGTCTGCAACGTGGTTGACTTCTTAATAGATAGTATATGGTTATAAATACTATTTAAAATAGAAATTTGCATTTATTTATTTATTTGCATTATTGTGCTGTTCCGTCCGCCCACTCCCATTACTATATAAACACCAAAGGAGCCAAAGCATGCAGGGCTGTGAACACAAACAAGCTCCACTGGAGGTAAGTCTGCAACGTGGTTGACCTCTTAATATATAGTACATGGTAATAAATACTATTTAAAATAGAAATTTGCATTTATTTATCTATTTGCATTATTGTGGTGTTCAGTCCGCCCACTCCCATTACTATATAAACACCCAAGGACCCAAAGCATGCAGGGCTGCAAACACCAGCAAGCTCCACTGGAGGTAAGTCTGCAACGTGGTCGACTTCTTCATTGATAGTGTATGGTACTAAATACTATTTAAAATAGAAATTTGCATTTATTAATTTAGTTATTTGCATTATTGTGCTGCTCCGTCCGCCCACTCCCATTACTATATAAACACCCAAGGAGCCAAACAATGCAGGGCTGTAAACACCAGCTAGCTGCACTGGAGGTAAGTCTGCAACGTGGTTGACCTCTTAATTGATAGTGTATGGTAATAAATACTATTTAAAATAGAAATTTGCATTTATTTATTTATTTGCATTATTGTGCTGTTCCGTCCGCCCACTCCCATTACTATATAAACACCCAAGGAGCCAAAGCATGCAGGGCTGTATACACCAGCAAGCTGCACTGGAGGTAAGTCTGCAACGTGGTTGACCTCTTAATGGATAATATATGGAAATAAATACTATTTAAAATAGAAATTTGCATTTATTTATTTATTTGCATTATTGTGCTGTTCCGTCCGCTCACTGCCACTACTATATAAACACCCAAGGAGCCAAACAATGCAGGGCTGTAAACACCAGCTAGCTGCACTGGAGGTAAGTCTGCAACGTGGTTGACCTCTTAATTGATAGTGTATGGTAATAAATACTATTTAAAATAGAAATTTGCATTTATTTATTTATTTGCATTATTGTGCTGTTCCGTCCGCACACTCCCATTACTATATAAACACCCAAGGAGCCAAAGCATGCAGGGCTGTAAACACCAGCAAGCTCCACTGGAGGTAAGTCTGCAACGTGGTTGACTTCTTAATTTATAGTATATGGTAATAAATTCTATTTAAAATAGAAATTTGCATTTATTTATTTATTTGCATTATTGTGCAGTTCCGTCCTCACACACCCATTACTATATTAACACCCAAGGAGCCATAGCATGAAGGGCCGTGAACACCAGCAATCTCCACTTGAGGTAAATCTGCAACGTGGTTGACCTCTTAAATGATAGTATATTGTAATAAATACTATATAAAATAGAAATTTGCATTTATTTATCTATTTGCATTATTGTGGTGTTCCGTCCACCCACTCACATTACTATATAAACACCCAAGGAGCCAAAGCATGCAGGGCTGTAAACACCAGCAAGCTCCACTGGAGGTAAGTCTGCAACGTAGTTGACTTCTTAATTGATAGTATATGGCACGAAATACTATTTAAAATAGAAATTTGCATTTATTTATTTATTTGCTTTATTGTTCTGTTCCGTCCGCCCACTCACATTACTATATAAACACCCAAGGAGCCAAAGCACGCAGGGCTGTAAACACCAGCAAGCTCCACTGGAGGTAAGTCTGCAAAGTGGTTGACTTCTTAATTGATAGTATATGGTAATAAATACTATTTAAAATAGAAATTTGCATTTATTTATTTATTTGCATTATTGTGCTGTTCCATCCGCCCACTCCCATTACTATATAAACACCCAAGGAGCCAAAGCATGCAGGGCTGTAAACACCAGCAAGCTCCACTGGAGGTAAGTCTGCAAATTGGTTGACTTCTTAATTGATAGTATATGGTAATAAATACAATTTAAAATTGAAATTTGCATTTATTTATATATTTATTTGCATTATTGTGCTGTTCCGTCCGCCCACTCCCATTACTATATAAACACCCAAGGACCCAAAGCATGCAGGGCTGTAAACACCAGCAAGCTCCACTGTAGGTAAGTCTGCAACGTGGTTGACCTCTTAATTGATAGTATATGGTAATAAATACTATTTAAAATAGAACATTGCATTAATTTATTTATTTGAATTATTGTGCTGTTCCGTCCGCCCACTCCCATTACTATATAAACACCCAAGGAGCGAAATAATGCAGGGCTGTAAACACCAGCAAGCTGCACTGGAGGTAAGTCTGCAACGTGGTTGACTTCTTAATTGATAGTATATGGTAATAAATTCTATTTAAAATAGAAATTTGCATTTATTTATTTATTTGCATTATTGTGCTGTTCCGTCTGCAAACTCCCATTACTATATAAACACCCAAGGAGCCGAAGCATGCAGGGCTGTAAACACCAGCAAGCTCCACTATAGGTAAGTCTGCAACGTGGTTGACCTCTTAATTGATAGTATATGGTAATAAATACTATTTAAAATAGAAATTTGCATTTATTTATTTATTTGCATTATTGTGCTGTTCCGTCCGCCCACTCCCATTACTATATAAACACCCAAGGAGCCAAAGCATGCAGGGCTGTGAACACAAACAAGCTCCACTGGAGGTAAGTCTGCAACGTGGATGACATCTTAATAGATAGTATATGGTAATAAATACTATTTAAAATAGAAATTTGCATTTATTTATTTATTTGCATTATAGTGCTGTTCCGTCCGCCCACTCCCATTACTATATAAACACCCAAGGAGCCAAAGCATGCAGGGCTGTGAACACAAACAAGCTCCACTGGAGGTAAGTCTGCAACGTGGATGACTTCTTAATTGATAGTATATGGTAATAAATACAATTTAAAATAGACATTTGCATTTATTTATTTATTTGCATTATTGTGCTGTTCCGTCCGCCCACTCCCACTACTATATAAACACCCAAAGAGCCTAAGAATGCAGGGCTGTAAACACCAGCAAGCTCCACTGGAGGTAAGTCTGCAACGTGGTTGACTTCTTAATTGATGGTATATGGTAATAAATACTATTTAAAATAGAAATTTGCATTTATTTATTTATTTGCATTATTGTGCAGTTCCGTCCGCCCACACCCATTACTATATAAACACCCAAGGAGCCAAAGCATGTAGGGCTGTAAACACCAGCAAGCTGCACTGGGGGTAAGTCTGCAACGTTTTTGACTTATTAATTGATAGTATATGGTAATAAATACCATTTAAAATAGAAATTTGCATTTATTTATCTATTTGCATTATTGTGGTGTTCCGTCCGCCCATTCGCATTACTATATAAACACCGAAGGACCCAAAGCATGCAGGGCTGTAAACACCAGCAAGCTCCACTGGAGGTAAGTCTGCAACGTGGTTGACTTCTTAATTGATAGGTTATGGTACTAAATACTATTTAAAATAGAAAATTGCATTTATTTATTTATTTATTTGCATTATTGTGCCGTTCTGTCCGCCCACTCCCATTACTATATAAACACCCAAGGAGCCAAAGCATGAAGAGCCGTGAACACCAACTAGCTCCACTGGAGGTCAGTCTGCAACGTGGTTGACTTCTTAATAGATAGTATATGGTAATAAATACTATTTAAAATAGAAATTTGCATTTATTTATTTATTTGCATTATTGTGCTGTTCCGTCCGCCCACTCCCATTACTATATAAACACCAAAGGAGCCAAAGCATGCAGGGCTGTGAACACCAACAAACTCCACTGGAGGTAAGTCTGCAACGTGGATGACTTCTTAATTTATAGTATATGGTAATAAATACAATTTAAAATAGACATTTGCATTTATTTATTTATTTGCATTATTATGCTGTTCCGTCCGCCCACTACTATTACTATATAAACAGTTAAGGAGCCGAAGCATGCAGGGCTGTGAACACCAACAAGCTCGACTGGAGGTCAGTCTGCAACGTGGTTTACCTCTTAATTGATAGTATATGGTAATAAATACTATTTAAAATAGAGATTTGCATTTATTTATCTATTTGCATTATTGTGCTGTTCCGTCCGCCCACTCCCATTACTATATAAACACCCAAGGAGCCATAGCATGCAGGGCTGTAAACACCAGCAAGCTCCACTGGAGGTAAGTCTGCAATGTAGTTGACCTCTTAATTGATAGTATATGGTACTAAATACTATTTAAAATAGAAATTTGCATTTATTTATTTATTTGCTTTATTGTGCTGTTCCGTCTGCCTACTTCCATTACTATATAAACACCCAAGGAGCCAAAGCATGCAGGGCTGTTAACACCAGCAAGCTGCACTGGAGGTAAGTCTGTAACGTGTTTGACTTCTTAATAGATAGTATATGGTAATAAATACTATTTAAAATAGATATTTGCATTTATTTATTTATTTGCATTATTGTGCTGTTCCGTCCGCCCACTCCCATTACTATATAAACACCCAAGGAGCCAAAGCATGCAGGGCTGTAAACTCCAGCAAGCTGCATAGGAGGTAAGTCTGCAACGTGGTTGACTTCTTAATTGATAGTATATGGTACTAAATACTATTTAAAATAGAAATTTGCATTTATTTATTTATTTGCATTATTGTGCTGTTCCGTCCGCCCACTCCCATTACTATATAAACACCCAAGGAGCCAAAGCATGCAGGGCTGTGAACACAAACAAGCTCCAATGGAGGTAAGTCTTCAACGTGGTTGACCTCTTAATTGTTAGTATATGGTACTAAATACTATTTAAAATAGAAATTTGCATTTATTTATTTATTTGCATTATTGTGCTGTTTCGTCCGCCCACTCCCATTACTATATAAACACACTAGGAGCCAAAGCATGAAGGTCTGTGAACACCAACAAGCTCCACTGGAGGTAAGTCTGAAATGTGTTTGACTTATTAATTGATAGTATATGGAAATAAATACTATTTAAAATAGAAATTTGCATTTATTTATTTATTTATTTGCATTATTGTGCTGTTCCGTCCGCCCACTTCCATTACTATATAAACACCGAAGGAGCCAAAGCATGCAGGTCTGTAAAAACCATCAAGCTCCTTTGGAGATAAGTCTGCAATGTGGTTGACATCTTAATTGATAGTATATGGTAATAAATACTATTTAAAATAGAACATTGCATTAATTTATTTATTTGCATTATTGTGCTGTTCCGTCCGCCCACTCCCATTACTATATAAACACCCAAGGAGCCAAAGAATGCAGGGCTGTAAACACCAACAAGGTCCACTGGAGGTAAGTCTGCAACGTGGTTGACATCTTAATTGATAGTATATGGTACTAAATACTATTTAAAATAGAAATTTGCATTTATTTATTTATTTGCATTATTGTGCTGTTCCGTCCGGGCACTCCCATTACTATATAAACACCCAAAGAGCCGAAGCATGCAGGGCTGTAAACACCAGCAAGCTCCACTACAGGTAAGTCTGCAACATGGTTGACCTCTTAATTAATAGTATATGGTAATAAATACTATTTAAAATAGAAATTTGCATTTATTTATTTATTTGCATTATTGTGCTGTTCCGTCCGGACACTCCCATTACTACATAAACACCCAAGGAGCCAAAGCATGCAGGGCTGTAAATACCAGCAAGCTGCACTGGAGGTAAGTCTGCAACGTGGATGACTTCTTAATAGATAGTATATGGTAATAAATACAATTTAAAATAGACATTTGCATTTATTTATTTATTTGCATTATTGTGCTGTTCCGTCCGCCCACTCCCACTACTATATAAACACCCAAGGAGCCAAAGAATGCAGGGCTGTAAACACCAGCAAGCTGCAATGGAAGTAAGTCAGCAACGTGGTTGACCTCTTAATTGATAGTATATGGTAATAAATAATATTTAAAATAGAAATTTGCATTTATTTATTTATTTGCATTATTGTGCTGTTCCGTCCGCCCACTCCCATTACTATATAAACACCCAAGGAGCCAAAGCATGCACGGCTGCACTGGGGGTAAGTCTGCAACGTGGTTAACTTCTTAATTGATAGTATATGGTACTAAATACTATTTAAAATAGAAATTTGCATTTATTTATTTATTTGCATTATTGTGCTGTTTCGTCCGCCCACTCCCATTACTATATAAACACCCAAGGAGCCAAAGCATGAAGGTCTGTGAACACCAACAAGCTCCACTGGAGGTCAGTCTGCAACGTGGTTGACTTCTTAATTGTTAGTATATGGTAATTAATACTATTTAAAATAGAAACTTGCATTTATTTATTTATTTGCATTATTGTGCTGTTCCGTCCGCCCACTCCCATTACTATATAAACACCGAAGGAGCCAAAGCATGCAGGGCTGTAAACACCAGCAAGCTCCACTGGAGGTAAGTCTGCAACGTGGTTGACTTCTTAATTGATAGTGTATGGTAATAAATACTATTTAAAATAGAAATTTGCATTTATTTATTTATTTGCATTATTGTGCTGTTTCGTCCCCCCACACCCATTACTATATAAACACGCAAGGAGCCAAAGCATGCAGGGCTGTAAACACCAGCAAGCTGCACTGCGGGTAAGTCTGCAACGTGGTTGACATCTTAATTGATAGTATATGGTACTAAATACTATTTAAAATAGAAATTTGCATTTATTTATTTATTTGCATTATTGTGCTGTTCCGTCCGCCCACTCCCATTACTATATAAACACCCAAGGAGCCAAAGCATGCAGGGCTGTGAACACCAACAAGATCCACTGGAGGTCAGTCTGCAACGTAATTGACTTCTTAATTGTTAGTATATGGTAATAAAAACTATTTAAAATAGAAATTTGCATTTATTTATTTATTTGCATTATTGTGCTGTTCCGTCCGCACACTCCCATTACTATATAAACACCCAAGGAGCCAAAGCATGCAGGGCTGTGAACACAAACAAGGTCCACTGGAGGTAAGTCTGAAATGTGGTTGACTTCATAATTGATAGTATATGTTAATAAATACTATTTGAAATAGAAATTTGCATTTATTTATTTATTTGCATTATTGTGCTGTTCTGTCCGGACACTCCCATTACTATATAAACACCCAAGGAGCCGAAGCATGCAGGGCTGTAAACACCAGCAAGCTCTACTACAGGTAAGTCTGCAACATGGTTGACCTCTTAATTAATAGTATATGGTAATAAATACTATTTAAAATAGAAATTTGCATTTATTTATTTATTTGCATTATTGTGCTGTTCCGTCCGCCCACTCCCATTACTATATAAACACCCAAGGAGCCAAAGCATGCAGGGCTGTAAACTCCAGCAAGCTGCATAGGAGGTAAGTCTGCAACGTGGTTGACTTCTTAATTGATAGTATATGGTACTAAATACTATTTAAAATAGAAATTTGCATTTATTTATTTATTTGCATTATTGTGCTGTTCCGTCCGCCCACTCCCATTACTATATAAACACCCAAGGAGCCAAAGCATGCAGGGCTGTGAACACAAACAAGCTCCAATGGAGGTAAGTCTTCAACGTGGTTGACCTCTTAATTGTTAGTATATGGTACTAAATACTATTTAAAATAGAAATTTGCATTTATTTATTTATTTGCATTATTGTGCTGTTTCGTCCGCCCACTCCCATTACTATATAAACACACAAGGAGCCAAAGCATGAAGGTCTGTGAACACCAACAAGCTCCACTGGAGGTAAGTCTGAAATGTGTTTGACTTATTAATTGATAGTATATGGAAATAAATACTATTTAAAATAGAAATTTGCATTTATTTATTTATTTATTTGCATTATTGTGCTGTTCCGTCCGCCCACTTCCATTACTATATAAACACCGAAGGAGCCAAAGCATGCAGGTCTGTAAAAACCATCAAGCTCCTTTGGAGGTAAGTCTGCAATGTGGTTGACATCTTAATTGATAGTATATGGTAATAAATACTATTTAAAATAGAACATTGCATTAATTTATTTATTTGCATTATTGTGCTGTTCCGTCCGCCCACTCCCATTACTATATAAACACCCAAGGAGCCAAAGAATGCAGGGCTGTAAACACCCACAAGGTCCACTGGAGGTAAGTCTGCAACGTGGTTGACATCTTAATTGATAGTATATGGTACTAAATACTATTTAAAATAGAAATTTGCATTTATTTATTTATTTGCATTATTGTGCTGTTCCGTCCGGGCACTCCCATTACTATATAAACACCCAAGGAGCCGAAGCATGCTGGGCTGTAAACACCAGCAAGCTCCACTACAGGTCAGTCTGCAACATGGTTGACCTCTTAATTAATAGTATATGGTAATAAATACTATTTAAAATAGAAATTTGCATTTATTTATTTATTTGCATTATTGTGCTGTTCCGTCCGGACACTCCCATTACTACATAAACACCCAAGGAGCCAAAGCATGCAGGGCTGTAAATACCAGCAAGCTGCACTGGAGGTAAGTCTGCAACGTGGATGACTTCTTAATAGATAGTATATGGTAATAAATACAATTTAAAATAGACATTTGCATTTATTTATTTATTTGCATTATTGTGCTGTTCCGTCCGCCCACTCCCACTACTATATAAACACCCAAGGAGCCAAAGAATGCAGGGCTGTAAACACCAGCAAGCTGCAATGGAAGTAAGTCAGCAACGTGGTTGACCTCTTAATTGATAGTATATGGTAATAAATAATATTTAAAATAGAAATTTGCATTTATTTATTTATTTGCATTATTGTGCTGTTCCGTCCGCCCACTCCCATTACTATATAAACACCCAAGGAGCCAAAGCATGCACGGCTGCACTGGGGGTAAGTCTGCAACGTGGTTAACTTCTTAATTGATAGTATATGGTACTAAATACTATTTAAAATAGAAATTTGCATTTATTTATTTATTTGCATTATTGTGCTGTTTCGTCCGCCCACTCCCATTACTATATAAACACCCAAGGAGCCAAAGCATGAAGGTCTGTGAACACCAACAAGCTCCACTGGAGGTCAGTCTGCAACGTGGTTGACTTCTTAATTGTTAGTATATGGTAATTAATACTATTTAAAATAGAAACTTGCATTTATTTATTTATTTGCATTATTGTGCTGTTCCGTCCGCCCACTCCCATTACTATATAAACACCCAAGGAGCCAAAGCATGCAGGGCTGTGAACACCAACAAGATCCACTGGAGGTCAGTCTGCAACGTAATTGACTTCTTAATTGTTAGTATATGGTAATAAAAACTATTTAAAATAGAAATTTGCATTTATTTATTTATTTGCATTATTGTGCTGTTCCGTCCGCACACTCCCATTACTATATAAACACCCAAGGAGCCAAAGCATGCAGGGCTGTGAACACAAACAAGGTCCACTGGAGGTAAGTCTGAAATGTGGTTGACTTCATAATTGATAGTATATGTTAATAAATACTATTTGAAATAGAAATTTGCATTTATTTATTTATTTGCATTATTGTGCTGTTCTGTCCGGACACTCCCATTACTATATAAACACCCAAGGAGCCGAAGCATGCAGGGCTGTAAACACCAGCAAGCTCTACTACAGGTAAGTCTGCAACATGGTTGACCTCTTAATTAATAGTATATGGTAATAAATACTATTTAAAATAGAAATTTGCATTAATTTATTTATTTGCATTATTGTGCTGTTCTGTCCGCCCACTCCTATTACTATATAAACACCCAAGGAGCCAAAGCATGCAGGGCTGTAAACACCAGCAAGCTGCCCTGGAGGTAAGTCTGCAACGTGGTTGACTTCTTAATAGATAGGTTATGGTAATAAATACTATTTAAAATAGAAATTTGCATTAATTTATTTATTTGCATTATTGTGCTGTTCCGTCCGCCCACTACTATTACTATATAAACACCCAAGGAGCCAAAGCATTCTGGGCTGTGAACACAAACAAGCTCCACTGGAGGTAAGTCTGCAACGTGGATGACTTCATAATTGATAGTATATGGTAATAAATACAATTTAAAATAGACATTTGCATTTATTTATTTATTTGCATTATTGTGCTGTTCCGTCCGCCCACTCCCACTACTATATAAACACCCAAGGAGCCAAAGAATGCAGGGCTGTAAACACCAGCAAGCTGCAATGGACGTAAGTCTGCAACGTGGTTGACCTCTTAATTGATAGTATATGGTAATAAATACAATTTAAAATAGAAATTTGCATTTATTTATTTATCTATTTGCATTATTGTGGTGTTCCGTCTGCCCACTCCCATTACTATATAAACACCCAAGGACCCAAAGCATGCAGGGCTGTAAACACCAGCAAGCTCCACTATAGGTAAGTCTGCAACGTGGTTGACCTCTTAAGTGATAGTATATGGTAATAAATACTATTTAAAATAGAAATTTGCATTTATTTATTTATTTGCATTATTGTGCTGTTCCGTCCGCCCACTCCCATTACTATATAAACACCCAAGGAGCCAAAGCATGCAGGGCTGTAAATACCAGCAAGCTGCACTGGAGGTAAGTCTGCAACGTGGATGACTTCTTAATAGATAGTATATGGTAATAAATACTAGTTAAAATAGAAATTTGCATTTATTTATTTATTTGCATTATTGTGCTGTTCCGTCCGCCCACTCCCATTACTTTATAAACACCCAAGGAGCCAAAGCATGCAGGGCTGTGAACACAAACAAGCTCTACTGGAGGTAAGTCTGCAACGTGGATGACTTCTTAATTGATAGTGTATGGTAATAAATACAATTTAAGATAGACATTTGCATTTTTTTATTTCTTTGCATTATTGTGCTGTTCCGTCCGCCCACTCCCACTACTATATAAACACCCAAGGAGCCAAAGCATGCAGGGCTGTAAGCACCAGCAAGCTGCACTGGAGGTAAGTCTGCAACGTGGTTGACCTCTTAATTGATAGTATATGGTAATAAATACTATTTAAAATAGAAATTTGCATTTATTTATTTATTTGCATTATTGTGCTGTTCCGTCCGCCCACTCCCATTACTATATAAACACCCAAGGAGCCAAAGCATGCAGGGCTGTGAACACCAACAAGATCCACTGGAGGTCAGTCTGCAACGTAATTGACTTCTTAATTGTTAGTATATGGTAATAAAAACTATTTAAAATAGAAATTTGCATTTATTTATTTATTTGCATTATTGTGCTGTTCTGTCCGCCCACTCCCATTACTATATAAACACCGAAGGTGCCAAAGCATGCAGGGCTGTAATCACAAGCAAGCTCCACTGGAGGTAAGTCTGCAACGTGGTTGACTTCTTAATTGATAGTATATGGTAATAAATACTATTTAAAATAGAAATTTGCATTTATTTATTTATTTGCATTATTGTGCTGTTTCGTCCGCCAACACCCATTACTATATAAACACGCAAGGAGCCAAAGCATGCAGGGCTGTAAACACCAGCAAGCTGCACTGCGGGTAAGTCTGCAACGTGGTTGACATCTTAATTGATAGTATATGGTACTAAATACTATTTAAAATATTAATTTGCATTTATTTATTTATTTGCATTATTGTGCTGTTCCGTCCGCCCACTCCCATTACTATATAAACACCCAAGGAGCCAAAGCATGCAGGGCTGTGAACACCAACAAGATCCACTGGAGGTCAGTCTGCAACGTAATTGACTTCTTAATTGTTAGTATATGGTAATAAAAACTATTTAAAATAGAAATTTGCATTTATTTATTTATTTGCATTATTGTGCTGTTCCGTCCGCACACTCCCATTACTATATAAACACCCAAGGAGCCAAAGCATGCAGGGCTGTGAACACAAACAAGGTCCACTGGAGGTAAGTCTGAAATGTGGTTGACTTCATAATTGATAGTATATGTTAATAAATACTATTTGAAATAGAAATTTGCATTTATTTATTTATTTGCATTATTGTGCTGTTCCGTCCGGACACTCCCATTACTATATAAACACCCAAGGAGCCGAAGCATGCAGGGCTGTAAACACCAGCAAGCTCCACTACAGGTAAGTCTGCAACATGGTTGACCTCTTAATTAATAGTATATGGTAATAAATACTATTTAAAATAGAAATTTAGATTAATTTATTTATTTGCATTATTGTGCTGTTCCGTCCGCCCACTCCCATTACTATATAAACACCCAAGGAGCCAAAGCATGCAGGGCTGTAAACACCAGCAAGCTGCCCTGGAGGTAAGTCTGCAACGTGGTTGACTTCTTAATAGATAGGATATGGTAATAAAAACTATTTAAAATAGAAATTTGCATTTATTTATTTATTTGCATTATTGTGCTGTTCCGTCCGCCCACTCCCACTACTATATAAACACCCAAGGAGCCAAAGAATGCAGGGCTGTAAACACCAGCAAGCTGCAATGGAAGTAAGTCTGCAACGTGGTTGACCTCTTAATTGATAGTATATGGTAATAAATACAATTTAAAATAGAAATTTGCATTTATTTATTTATCTATTTGCATTATTGTGGTGTTCCGTCTGCCCACTCCCATTACTATATAAACACCCAAGGACCCAAAGCATGCAGGGCTGTAAACACCAGCAAGCTCCACTATAGGTAAGTCTGCAACGTGGTTGACCTCTTAAGTGATAGTATATGGTAATAAATACTATTTAAAATAGAAATTTGCATTTATTTATTTATTTGCATTATTGTGCTGTTCCGTCCGCCCACTCCCATTACTATATAAACACCCAAGGAGCCAAAGCATGCAGGGCTGTAAATACCAGCAAGCTGCACTGGAGGTAAGTCTGCAACGTGGATGACTTCTTAATAGATAGTATATGGTAATAAATACTAGTTAAAATAGAAATTTGCATTTATTTATTTATTTGCATTATTGTGCTGTTCCGTCCGCCCACTCCCATTACTTTATAAACACCCAAGGAGCCAAAGCATGCAGGGCTGTGAACACAAACAAGCTCTACTGGAGGTAAGTCTGCAACGTGGATGACTTCTTAATTGATAGTATATGGTAATAAATACAATTTAAGATAGACATTTGCATTTTTTTATTTCTTTGCATTATTGTGCTGTTCCGTCCGCCCACTCCCACTACTATATAAACACCCAAGGAGCCAAAGCATGCAGGGCTGTAAGCACCAGCAAGCTGCACTGGAGGTAAGTCTGCAACGTGGTTGACCTCTTAATTGATAGTATATGGTAATAAATACTATTTAAAATAGAAATTTGCATTTATTTATTTATTTGCATTATTGTGCTGTTCCGTCCGCAAACTCCCATTACTATATAAACACCCAAGGAGCCAAAGCATGCAGGGCTGTGAACACAAACAAGCTCCACTGGAGGTAAGTCTGCAAAGTGGTTGACTTCTTAATTGATAGTATATGGTAATAAATACTATTTAAAATAGAAATTTGCATTTATTTATTTATTTGCATTATTGTGCTGTTTCGTCCGCCCACACCCATTACTATATAAACACCCAAGGAGCCAAAGCATGCAGGGCTGTAAACACCAGCAAGCTGCACTGGGGGTAAGTCTGCAACGTGGTTGACTTATTAATTGATAGTATATGGTAATAAATTGTATTTAAAATAAATTTGCATTTATTTATTTATTTCAATTATTGTGCTGTTCCGTCCGCCCACTCCCATTACTATATAGACACCTAAGGAGCCATAGCATGCAGAGCTGTAAACACCAGCAAGCTCCACTGGAGGTAAGTCTGCAACGTAGTTGACCACTTAATTGATAGTATATGGTACTAAATACTATATAAATAGAAATTTGCATTTATTTATTTATTTGCTTTACTGTGCTGTTCCGTCTGCCCACTTCCATTACTATATAAACACCCTAGGAGCCAAAGCATGCAGGGCTGTAAACACCAGCAAACTGCACTGGAGGTAAGTCTGCAAAGTGTTTGACTTCTTAATAGATAGTATATGGTAATAAATACTATTTAAAATAGAACTTCACATTTCTTAACTTATTTGCATTATTGTGCTGTTCCGTCCGCACACTTTCATTACTATATAAACACCCAAGGAGCCGAAGCGTGCAGGGCTGTGAACACCAACAAGCTCCACTGGAGGTCAGTCTGCAACGTGGTTTACCCCTTAAATGATAGTATATGGTAATAAATACTATTTAAAATAGAAATTTGCATTTATTTATCTATTTGCATTATTGTGCTGTTCTGTCCGCCCACTCCCATTACTATATAAACACCCAAGGAGCCATAGCATGCAGGGCAGTAAACACCAGCAAGCTCCACTGGAGGTAAGTCTGCAACGTAGTTGACCTCTTAATTGATAGTATATGGTACTAAATACTATATAAATAGAAATTTGCATTTATTTATTTATTTGCTTTACTGTGCTGTTCCATCTGCCCACTTCCATTACTATATAAACACCCAAGGAGCCAAAGCATGCAGGGCTGTAAACACCAGCAAGCTGCACTGGAGGTAAGTCTGCAAAGTGTTTGACTTCTTAATAGATAGTATATGGTAATAAATACTATTTAAAATAGAACTTTGCATTTCTTTACTTATTTGCATTATTGTGCTGTTCCGTCCGCACACTCCCATTACTATATAAACACCCAAGGAGCCAAAGCATGAAGGGCCGTGAACACCAACAAGCTCCACTGGAGGTAAGTCTGAAACGTGGTTGACTTATTAATTGATAGTATATGGTAATAAATGCTACTTAAAATAGAAATTTGCATTTATTTATTTATTTGCATTATTGTGCTGTTCCGTCCGCCCACTCCCATTACTATATAAACACCCAAGGAGCCAAAGCATGCAGGGCTGTAAACACCAGCAAGCTGCACTGGGGGTAAGTCTGCAACGTGGTTGACTTCTTAATTGATAGTATATGGTACTAAATACTATTTAAAATAGAAATTTGCATTTATTTATTTATTTGCATTATTGTGCTATTCCGTCCGTCCACTCCCACTACTATATAAACACCCAAGGAGCCAAAGAATGCAGGGCTGTAAACAACAGCAAGCTGCAATGGAGGTAAGTCTGCAACGTGGTTGACCTCTTAATTGATAGTATATGGTAATAAATACTATTTAAAATAGAAATTTGCATTTATTTATCTATTTGCATTATTGTGGTGTTCCGTCCGCCCACTCCCATTACTATATAAACACCCAAGGACCCAAAGCATGCAGGGCTGTAAACACCAGCAAGCTGCACTGGCGGTAAGTCTGCAATGTGATTGACCTCTTAATTGATAGTATATGGTAATAAATACAATTTAAAATAGAAATTTGCATTTATTTATCTATTTGCATTATTGTGGTGTTCCGTTCGCCCACTCCCATTACCATATAAACACACAAGGAGCCAAAGCATGAAGGGCCGTGAACACCAACAAGCTCCACTGGAGGTCAGTCTGCAACGTGGTTGAATTCTTAATAGATAGTATATGGTAATAAATACAATTTAAAATAGAAATTTGCATTTATTTATTTATTTATTTGCATTATTGTGCTGTTCCGTCCGCCCACTCCCATTACTATATAAACACCCAAGGAGCCAAAGCATGCAGGGCTGTAAGCACCAGCAAGCTGCACTGGAGGTAAGTCTGCAACGTGGTTGACCCCTTAATTGATATTATATGGTAATAAATACTATTTAAAATAGAAATTTGCATTTATTTATTTATTTGCATTATTGTGCTGTTCCGTCCGCCCACTCCCATTACTATATAAACACCCAAGGAGCCAAAGCATGCAGGGCTGTGAACACAAACAAGCTCCACTGGAGGTAAGTCTGCAAAGTGGTTGACTTCTTAATTGATAGTATATGGTAATAAATACTATTTAAAATAGAAATTTGCATTTATTTATTTATTTGCATTATTGTGCTGTTTCGTCCGCCCACACCCATTACTTTATAAACACCCAAGGAGCCAAAGCATGCAGGGCTGTAAACACCAGCAAGCTGCACTGGGGGTAAGTCTGCAACGTGGTTGACTTATTAATTGATAGTATATGGTAATAAATTCTATTTAAAATAAATTTGCATTTATTTATTTATTTGAATTATTGTGCTGTTCCGTCCGCCCACTCCCATTACTATATAGACACCTAAGGAGCCATAGCATGCAGAGCTGTAAACACCAGCAAGCTCCACTGGAGGTAAGTCTGCAACGTAGTTGACCACTTAATTGATAGTATATGGTACTAAATACTATATAAATAGAAATTTGCATTTATTTATTTATTTGCTTTACTGTGCTGTTCCGTCTGCCCACTTCCATTACTATATAAACACCCAAGGAGCCAAAGCATGCAGGGCTGTAAACACCAGCAAGCTGCACTGGAGGTAAGTCTGCAAAGTGTTTGACTTCTTAATAGATAGTATATGGTAATAAATACTATTTAAAATAGAACTTTACATTTCTTTACTTATTTGCATTATTGTGCTGTTCCGTCCGCACACTTTCATTACTATATAAACACCCAAGGAGCCGAAGCGTGCAGGGCTGTGAACACCAACAAGCTCCACTGGAGGTCAGTCTGCAACGTGGTTTACCTCTTAAATGATAGTATATGGTAATAAATACTATTTAAAATAGAAATTTGCATTTATTTATCTATTTGCATTATTGTGCTGTTCTGTCCGCCCACTCCCATTACTATATAAACACCCAAGGAGCCATAGCATGCAGGGCCGTAAACAACAGCAAGCTCCACTGGAGGTAAGTCTGCAACGTAGTTGACCTCTTAATTGATAGTATATGGTACTAAATACTATATAAATAGAAATTTGCATTTATTTATTTATTTGCTTTACTGTGCTGTTCCGTCTGCCCACTTCCATTACTATATAAACACCCAAGGAGCCAAAGCATGCAGGGCTGTAAACACCAGCAAGCTGCACTGGAGGTAAGTCTGCAAAGTGTTTGACTTCTTAATAGATAGTATATGGTAATAAATACTATTTAAAATAGAACTTTGCATTTCTTTACTTATTTGCATTATTGTGCTGTTCCGTCCGCACACTCCCATTACTATATAAACACCCAAGGAGCCAAAGCATGAAGGGCCGTGAACACCAACAAGCTCCACTGGAGGTAAGTCTGAAACGTGGTTGACTTATTAATTGATAGTATATGGTAATAAATGCTACTTAAAATAGAAATTTGCATTTATTTATTTATTTACATTATTGTGCTGCTCCGTCCGCCCACTCCCATTACTATATAAACACCCAAGGAGCCAAAGCATGCAGGGCTGTAAACACCAGCAAGCTGCACTGGGGGTAAGTCTGCAACGTGGTTGACTTATTAATTGATAGTATATGGTACTAAATACTATTTAAAATAGAAATTTGCATTTATTTATTTATTTGCATTATTGTGCTGTTCCGTCCGTCCACTCCCACTACTATATAAACACCCAAGGAGCCAAAGAATGCAGGGCTGTAAACAACAGCAAGCTGCAATGGAGGTAAGTCTGCAACGTGGTTGACCTCTTAATTGATAGTATATGGTAATAAATACTATTTAAAATAGAAATTTGCATTTATTTATCTATTTGCATTGTTGTGGTGTTCCGTCCGCCCACTGGCATTACTATATAAACACCCAAGGACCCAAAGCATGCAGGGCTGTAAACACCAGCAAGCTGCACTGGCGGTAAGTCTGCAACGTGATTGACCTCTTAATTGATAGTATATGGTAATAAATACAATTTAAAATAGAAAATTGCATTTATTTATCTATTTGCATTACTGTGGTGTTCCGTTCGCCCACTCCCATTACCATATAAACACACAAGAAGCCAAAGCATGAAGGGCCGTGAACACCAACAAGCTCCACTGGAGGTCAGTCTGCAACGTGCTTGACTTCTTAATAGATAGTATATGGTAATAAATACAATTTAAAATAGAAATTTGCATTTATTTATTTATTTATTTGCATTATTGTGCTGTTCCGTCCGCCCACTCCCATTACTATATAAACACCCAAGGAGCCAAAGCATGCAGGGCTGTAAACACCAACAAGCTGCACTGGAGGTAAGTCTGCAACGTGGTTGACTTCTTAATTGATAGTATATGGTGATAAATTCTATTTAAAATAGAAATTTGCATTTATTTATTTATTTGCATTATTGTGCTGTTCCGTCCGCCCACTCCCACTACAATATAAACACCCAAGGAGCCAAAGAATGCAGTGCTGTAAACACCAACAAGCTCCACTGGAGGTAAGTCTGCAACGTGGTTGACCTCTTAATTGATAGTATATTGTAATAAATACGATGTAAAATAGAAATTTTCATTTATTTATCTATTTGCATTATTGTGCTGTTCCGTCCGCCCACTCCCATTACTATATAAACACCCAAGGATCCAAAGCATGCAGGGCTGTAAACACCAGCAAGCTCCACTGGAGGTAAGTCTGCAACGTGGTTGACTTCTTAATTGATAGTATATGGTAATAAATACTATATAAAATAGAAATTTGCATTTATTTATTTATTTGCATTATTGTGCTGTTTCGTCCGCCCACACCCATTACTATATAAACACCCAAGGAGCCAAAGCTTGCAGGGCTGTAAACACCAGCAAGCTGCACTGGGGGTAAGTCTGCAACGTGGTTGACTTATTAATTGATAGTATATGGTAATAAATACAATTTAAGATAGACATTTGCATTTATTTATTTATTTGAATTATTGTGCTGTTCCGTCCGCACACTCCCATTACTATATAAACACCCAAGGAGCCAAAGAATGCAGGGCTGTAAACACCAGCAAGCTGCACTGGAGGTAAGTCTGCAACGTGGTTGACCTCTTAATTGATAGTATATGGTAATAAATACTATTTAAAATAGAAATTTGCATTTATTTATCTATTTGCATTATTGTGGTGTTCCGTCCGCCCACTCCCATTACTATATAAACACCCAAGGACCCAAAGCATGCAGGGCTGTAAACACCAGCAAGCTCCACTGGAGGTAAGTCTGCAACGTGGTTGACTTCTTAATTGTTAGTGTATGGTACTAAATACTATATAAAATAGAAATTTGCATTTATTTATTTATTTATTTGCATTATTGTGCCGTTCCGTCCGCCCACTCCCATTACTATATAAACACCCAAGGAGCTAAAGAATGCAGGGCTGTAAACACCAGCAAGCTGCACTGGAGGTAAGTCTGCAACGTGGTTGACCTCTTAATTGATAGTATATGGTAATAAATACTATTTAAAATAGAAATTTGCATTTATTTATCTATTTGCATTATTGTGGTGTTCCGTCCGCCCACTCCCATTACTATATAAACACCCAAGGAGCCAAAGCATGAAGGGCCGTGAACACCAACAAGCTCCACTGGAGGTCAGTCTGCAACGTGGTTGACTTCTTAATAGATAGTATATGGTAATAAATACTATTTAAAATAGAAATTTGCATTTATTTATTTATTTGCATTATTGTGCTGTTCCGTCCGCCCACTCCCATTACTATATAAACACCCAAGGACCCAAAGCATGCAGGGCTGTAAACACCAGCAAGCTCCACTGGAGGTAAGTCTGCAACGTGGTTGACTTCTTAATTGATAGTGTATGATACTAAATACTATTTAAAATAGAAATTTGCATTTATTTATTTGCATTATTGTGCTGTTCCGTCCGCCCACTCCCATTACTATATAAACACCCAAGGAGCCAAAGAATACAGGGCTGTAAACACCAGCAAGCTGCACTGGAGGTAAGTCTGCAACGTGGTTGACCTCTTAATTGATAGTATATGGTAATAAATACTATTTAAAATAGAAATTTGCATTTATTTATCTATTTGCATTATTGTGCTGTTCCGTCCGCACATTCGCATTACTATATAAACACCCAAGGAGCCGAAGCGTGCAGGGCTGTGAACACCAACAAGCTCCACTGGAGGTCAGTCTGCAACGTGGTTTACTTCTTAAATGATAGTATATGGTAATAAATACTATTTAAAATAGAAATTTGCATTTATTTATCTATTTGCATTATTGTGCTGTTCCGTCCGCCCACTCCCATTACTATATAAACACCCAAGGAGCCATAGCATGCAGGGCTGTAAACACCAGCAAGCTCCACTGGAGGTAAGTCTGCAACGTAGTTGACCTCTTAATTGATAGTATATGGTACCAAATATTATTTAAAATAGAAATTTGCATTTATTTATTTATTTGCTTTATTGTGCTGTTCCGTCTGCCCACTTCCATTACTATATAAACACCCAAGGAGCCAAAGCATGCAGGGCTGTAAACACCAGCAAGCTGCACTGGAGGTAAGTCTGCAAAGTGTTTGACTTCTTAATAGATAGTATATGGTAATAAATACTATTTAAAATAGAAATTTGCATTTATTTATCTATTTGCATTATTGTGCTGTTCCGTCCGCACACTCCCATTACTATATAAACACCCAAGGAGCCAAAGCATGAAGGGCCGTGAACACCAACAAGCTCCACTGGAGGTAAGTCTGAAACGTGGTTGACTTCTTAATTGATAGTATATGGTAATAAATACTACTTAACATAGAAATTTGCATTTATTTATTTATTTGCATTATTGTGCTGTTCCGTCCGCCCACTCCCATTACTATATAAACACCCAAGGAGCCAAAGCATGCACGGCTGCACTGGGGGTAAGTCTGCAACGTGGTTAACTTCTTAATTGATAGTATATGGTACTAAATACTATTTAAAATAGAAATTTGCATTTATTTATTTATCTGCATTATTGTGCTGTTTCGTCCGCCCACTCCCATTACTATATAAACACCCAAGGAGCCAAAGCATGAAGGTCTGTGAACACCAACAAGCTCCACTGGAGGTCTGTCTGCAACGTGGTTGACTTCTTAATTGTTAGTATATGGTAATAAATACTATTTAAAATAGAAATTTGCATTTATTTATTTATTTGCATTATTGTGCTGTTTCGTCCGCCCACACCCATTACTATATAAACACGCAAGGAGCCAAAGCATGCAGGGCTGTAAACACCAGCAAGCTGCACTGCGGGTAGTTCTGCAACGTGGTTGACTTATTAATTGATAGTATATGGTAATAAATACTATTTAAAATAGAAATTTGCATTTATTTATTTATTTGAATTATTGTGCTGTTCCGTCCGCACACTCCCATTACTATATAAACACCCAAGGAGCCAAAGAATGCAGGGCTGTAAACACCAGCAAGCTGCACTGGAGGTAAGTCTGCAACGTGATTGAAGTCTTAATTGATAGTATATGGTAATAAATACTATTTAAAATAGAAATTTGCATTTATTTATCTATTTGCATTATAGTGGTGTTCCGTCCGCCCACTCCCATTACTATACAAACACCCAAGGAGCCAAAGCATAAAGGGCCGTGAACACCAACAAGCTCCACTGGAGGTCAGTCTGCAACGTGGTTGACTTCATAATAGATAGTATATGGTAATAAATACTATTTAAAATAGAAATTTGCATTTATTTATTTATTTGCATTATTGTGCTGTTCCGTCCGCCCACTCCCATTACTATATAAACAACAAAGGAGCCAAAGCATGAAGGGCTGTGAACACCAACAAGCTCCACTGGAGGTAAGTCTGCAACGTGGATGACTTCTTAATTGATAGTATATGGTAATAAATACAATTTAAAATAGACATTTGCATTTATTTATTCATTTGCATTATTGTGCTGTTCCGTCCGCACACTCGCATTACTATATAAACACCCAAGGAGCCGAAGCGTGCAGGGCTGTGAAAACCAACAAGCTCCACTGGAGGTCAGTCTGCAACGTTGTTTACCTCTTAAATGATAGTATATGGTAATAAATACTATTTAAAATAGAAATTTGCATTTATTTATCTATTTGCATTATTGTGCTGTTCCGTCCGCCCACTCCCATTACTATATAAACACCCAAGGAGCCATAGCATGCAGGGCTGTAAACACCAGCAAGCTCCACTGGAGGTAAGTCTGCAACGTAGTTGACCTCTTAATTGATAGTATATGGTACTAAATACTATTTAAAATAGAAATTTGCATTTATTTATTTATTTGCTTTATTCTGCTGTTCCGTCTGCCCACTTCCATTACTATATAAACACCCAAGGAGCCAAAGCATGCAGGGCTGTAAACACCAGCAAACTGCACTGGAGGTAAGTCTGCAAAGTGTTTGACTTCTTAATTGATAGTATATGGTAATAAATACTATTTAAAATAGAACTTTGCATTTCTTTACTTATTTGCATTATTGTGCTGTTCCGTCCGCACACTCCCATTACTATATAAACACCCAAGGAGCCAAAGCATGAAGGGCTGTGAACACCAACAAGCGCCACTGGAGGTAAGTCTGAAACGTGGTTGACTTATTAATTGATAGTATATGGTAATAAATAATACTTAAAATAGAAATTTGCATTTATTTATTTATTTGCATTATTGTGCTGTTCCGTCCGCCCACTCCCATTACTATATAAACACCCAAGGAGCCAAAGCATGCAGGGCTGTAAACACCAGCAAGCTGCACTGGGGGTACGTCTGCAACGTGGTTAACTTCTTAATTGATAGTAAATGGTACTAAATACTATTTAAAATAGAAATTTGCATTTATTTATTTATTTGCATTATTGTGCTGTTTCGTCCGCCCACTCCCATTACTATATAAACACCCAAGGAGCCAAAGCATGAAGGACTGTGAACACCAACAAGCTCCACTGGAGGTCAGTCTGCAACGTGGTTGACTTCTTAATTGTTAGTATATGGTAATAAATACTATTTAAAATAGAAACTTGCATTTATTTATTTATTTGCATTATTGTGCTGTTCCTTCTGCCCACTCCCATCACTATATAAACACCCAAGGAGCCAAAGCATGCAGGGCTGTAAACACCAGCAAGCTCCACTGGAGGTAAGTCTGCAATGTGTTTGACTTCTTAATTGATAGTATATGGAAATAAATACTATTTAAAATAGAAATTTGCATTTATTTATTTATTTGCATTATTGTGCTGTTCCGTCCGCCCACTCCCATTACTATATAAACACCGAAGGAGCCAAAGCATGCAGGTCTGTGAACACCAACAAGCTCCTTTGGAGGTAACTCTGCAACGTGGTTGACATATTAATTGATAGTATATGGTAATAAATACTATTTAAAATAGAACATTGCATTAATTTATTTATTTGCATTATTGTGCTGTTCTGTCCGCCCACTCCCACTACTATACAAACACCCAAGGAGCCAAAGAATGCAGGGCTGTAAATACCAACAAGGTCCACTGGAGGTAAGTCTGAAACGTTGTTGACTTCTTAATTGATAGTATATGGTAATAAATACTATTTAAAATAGAAATTTGCATTTATTTATCTATTTGCATTATTGAGGTGTTCCGTCCGCCCACTCCCATTACTATATAAACACCCAAAGACCCAAAGCATGCAGGGCTGTAAACACCAGCAAGCTCCACTGGAGGTAAGTCTGCAACGTGGTTGACTTCTTAATTGATAGTGTATGGTACTAAATACTATTTAAAATAGAAATTTGCATTTATTTATTTATTTATTTGCATTATTGTGCTGATCCGTCCGCCCACTCCCATTACTAAATAAACACCCAAGGAGCCAAAGAATGCAGGGCTGTAAACACCAGCTAGCTGCACTGGAGGTAAGTCTACAACGTGGTTGACCTCTTAATTGATAGTGTATTGTAATAAGTACTATTTAAAATAGAAATTTGCATTTATTTATTTATTTGCATTATTGTGCTGTTCCGTCCGCCCACTCCCATTACTATATAAACACCAAAGGAGCCAAAGAATGCAGGGCTGTAAACACCAGCAAGCTGCACTGGAGGTAAGTCTGCAATGTGTTTGACTTCTTAGTTGATAGTATATGGAAATAAATACTATTTAAAATAGAAATTTGCATTAATTATTTATTTGCATTATTGTGTTGTTCCGTCCGCCCACTCCCATTACTATATAAACACCGAAGGAGCCAAAGCATGCAGTTCTGTGAACACTAACAAGATGCTTTGGAGGTAACTCTGCAACGTGGTTGACATCTTAATTGATAGTATATGGTAATAAATACTATTTAAAATAGAACATTGCATTAATTTATTTATTTGCATTATTGTGCTGTTCCGTCCGCCCACTCCCATTACTATATAAACACCCAAGGAGCCAAAGAATGCAGGGCTGTAAAAACCAACAAGGTCCACTGGAGGTAAGTCTGAAACGTTGTTGACTTCTTAATTGATAGTATATGGTAATAAATACTATTTAAAATCGAAATTTGCATTTATTTATTTATTTGCATTATTGTGCTGTTCCGTCTGCCCACTCCCATTACTATATAAACACCCAAGGATCCAAAGCATGCAGGTCTGTAAACACCAGCAAGCTCCACTGGAGAAAAGTCTGCAACGTGGTTGACCTCTTAGTTGATAGTATATGGTACTAAATACTATTTAAAATAGAAATTTGCATTTATTTATTTATTTGCATTATTGTGCTGTTCCGTCTGCCCACTCACATTACTATATACACACCCAAGGACCCAAAGCATGCAGGGCTGTAAACACCAGCAAGCTGCACTGGAAGTAAGTCTGAAACGTTGTTGACTTCTTAATTGATAGTATATGGTAATAAATACTATTTAAAATAGAAATTTGCATTTATTTATCTATTTGCATTATTGTGGTGTTCCGTCCGCCCACTCCCATTACTATATAAACACCCAAGTAGCCAAAGAATGCAGGGCTGTAAACACCAGCTAGCTGCACTGGAGGTAAGTCTACATCGCGGTTGACCTCTTAATAGATAGTGAATGGTAATAAATACTATTTAAAATAGAAATTTGCATTTATTTATTTATTTGCATTATTGTGCTGTTCCGTCCGCCCACTCCCATTACTATATAAACACCAAAGGAGCCAAAGCATGCAGGGCTGTAAACACCAGCAAGCTGCACTGGAGGTCAGTCTGCAACGTGGTTGACTTCTTAATAGATAGGATATGGTAATAAATACTATTTAAAATAGAACTTTGCATTTATTTATTTAATTGCATTATTGTGCTGTTCCGTCCGCTCACTGCCATTACTATATAAACACCCAAGGAGCCAAAGCATGCAGGGCTGTAAATACCAGCAAGCTGCACCTGAGGTAAGTGTGCAACGTGGTTGACATTTTAATAGATAGTATTTGGTAATAAATACTATTTAAAATAGAAATTTGCATTTATTTATTTATTTATTTGCATTATTGTGCTGTTCCGTCCGCCCACTCCCATTACTATATAATCACCCAAGGAGCCAAAGCATGCAGGGCTGTGAACACAAACAAGCTCCACTGGAGGTAAGTCTGCAACGTGGATGACATCTTAATTGATAGCATATGGTAATTAAAAAAATTTAAAACAGACATTTGCATTTATTTATTTATTTGCATTATTGTGCTGTTCCGTCCGCCCACTCCCATTAATATATAAACACCCAAGGAGCCAAAGCATGCAGGGCTGTAAACACCAGCAAGCTCCACTGGAGGTAAGTCTGCAACGTGGTTGACTTCTTAATTGATAGTATATGGTACTAAATACTATTTAAAATAGAAATTTGCATTTATTTATTTATTTGCATTATTGTGCTGTTCCGTCCGCACACTCCCATTACTATATAAACACCCAAGGAGCCAAAGCATGCAGGGCTGTAAACACCAGCAAGCTCCACTATAGGTAAGTCTGCGACGTGGTTGACCTCTTAATTGATAGGTATTTAAAATAGAAATTTGCATTTATTTATTTCTTTGCATTATTGTGCTGTTCCGTACGCCCACTCCCATTACTATATAAACACCCAAGGAGCCAAAGCATGCAGGGCTGTGAACACAAACAAGCTCCACTGGAGGTAAGTCTGCAACGTGGATGACTTCTTAATTGATAGTATATGGTAATAAATACAATTTAATAAAGACATTTGCATTTATTTATTTATTTGCATTATTGTGCTGTTCCGTCCGCCCACTCCCACTACTATATAAACACCCAAGCAGCCAAAGAATGCAGGGCTGTAAACACCAACAAGCTCCACTGGAGGTAAGTCTGCAACGTGGTTGACCTCTTAATTGATAGTATATGGTAATAAATACAATTTAAAATTGAATTTTTCATTTATTTATCTATTTGCATTATTGTGCTGTTCCGTCCGCCCACTCCCATTACTATATAAACACCCAAGGATCCAAAGCATGCAGGGCTGTAAACACAAACAAGCTCCACTGGAGGTAAGTCTGCAACGTGGTTGACTTCTTAATTGATAGTATATGGTAATAAATACTATTTAAAATAGAAATTTGCATTTATTTATTTATTTGCATTATTGTGCTGTTCCGTCCGCCCACACCCATTACTATATAAACACCCAAGGAGCCAAAGCATGCAGGGCTGTAAACACCAGCAAGCTCCACTGGAGGTAAGTCTGCAACGTGGTTGACTTCTTAATTGATAGTATATGGTAATAAATACTATTTAAAATGGAAATTTGCATTTATTTATTTATTTGCATTATTGTGCTGTTCCGTCCGCCCACTCCCATTACTATATAAACACCCAAGGAGCCAAAGCATGCAGGGTTGTAAACACCAGCAAGCTCCACTGGAGGTAAGTCTGCAACTTGGTTGACTTCTTAATTGATAGTATATGGTAATAAATACTATTTAAAATAGAAATTTGCATTTATTTATTTCTTTGCATAATTGTGCTGTTCCGTCCGCCCACTCCCATTACTATATAAACACCCAAGGAGCCAAAGCATGCAGGGCTGTAAATACCAGCAAGCTGCACTGGAGGTAAGTCTGCAACATGATTGACTTCTTAATTGATAGTATATGGTAATAAATACTATTTAAAATACAAATTTGCATTTATTTATTTATTTGCATTATTGTGCTGTTCCGTCTGCCCACACCCATTACTATATAAACACCCAAGGAGCCAAAGCATGCAGGGCTGTAAACACCAGCAAGCTGCACTGGGGGTAAGTCTGCAACGTGGATGACTTATTAATTGATTGTATATGGTAATAAATTCTATTTAAAATAGAAATTTGCATTTATTTATTTATTTGAATTATTGTGCTGTTCCGTCCGCACACTCCCATTACTATATAAACACCCAAGGAGCCAAAGAATGCAGAGCTGTAAACACCAGCAAGCTGCACTGGAGGTACGTCTGCAACGTGGTTGACCGCTTAATTGATAGTATATGGTAATAAATACTATTTAAAATAGAAATTTGCATTTATTTATCTATTTGCATTATTGTGGTGTTCCGTCCGCCCACTCCCATTACTATATAAACACACAAGGAGCCAAAGCATGAAGAGCCGTGAACACCAACAAGCTCCACTGGAGGTCAGTCTGCAACGTGGTTGACTTCTTAATAGATAGTATATGGTAATAAATACAATTTAAAATAGAAATTTGCATTTATTTATTTATTTATTTGCATTATTGTGCTGTTCCGTCCGCCCACTCCCATTACTATATAAACACCGAAGGAGCCATAGCATGCAGGTCTGTGAACACCAACAAGCTCCACTGCAGGTAAGTCTGCAAAGTGGTTGACATCTTAATTGATAGTATATGGTAATAAATACTATTTAAAATAGAACATTGCATTAATTTATTTTTTTGCATTATTGTGCTGTTCCGTCCACCCACTCCCATTACTATATTAACACCCATGGAGCCAAATAATGCAGGGCTGTAAACACCAGCAAGCTCCACTGGAGGTAAGTCTGAAACGTGGTTGACTTCTTAATTGATAGTATATGGTAATAAATACTATTTAAAATAGAAATTTGCATTTATTTATTTATTTGCATTATTGTGCTGTTCCGTCCGCCCACTCCCATTACTATATAAACACCCAAGGAGCCAAAACATGCAGGGCTGTAAACACCAGCAAGCTCCACTGGAGGTAAGTCTGCAACTTGGTTGACTTCCTAATTGATAGTATATGGTAATAAACACTATTTAAAATAGAAATTTGCATTTATTTATTTATTTGCATTATTGTGCTGTTCCGTCCGCACACTCCCATTACTATATAAACACCCAAGGAGCCGAAGCATGCAGGGATGTAAACACCAGCAAGCTCCACTATTGGTAAGTCTGCGACGTGGTTGACCTCTTAATTGATAGGTATTTAAAATAGAAATTTGCATTTATTTATTTCTTTGCATTATTGTGCTGTTCCGTCCGCCCACTACCATTACTATATAAACACCCAAGGAGCCAAAGCATGCAGGGCTGTGAACACAAACAAGCTCCACTGGAGGTAAGTCTGCAACGTGGATGACTTCTTAATTGATAGTATATGGTAATAAATACAATTTAATAAAGACATTTGCATTTATTTATTTATTTGCATTATTGTGCTGTTCCGTCCGCCCACTCCCACTACTATATAAACACCCAAGCAGCCAAAGAATGCAGGGCTGTAAACACCAACAAGCTCCACTGGAGGTAAGTCTGCAACGTGGTTGACCTCTTAATTGATAGTATATGGTAATAAATACAATTTAAAATTGAATTTTTCATTTATTTATCTATTTACATTATTGTGCTGTTCCGTCCGCCCACTCCCATTACTATATAAACACCCAAGGATCCAAAGCATGCAGGGCTGTAAACACCAACAAGCTCCACTGGAGGTAAGTCTGCAACGTGGTTGACTTCTTAATTGATAGTATATGGTAATAAATACTATTTAAAATAGAAATTTGCATTTATTTATTTATTTGCATTATTGTGCTGTTCCGTCCGCCCACACCCATTACTATATAAACACCCAAGGAGCCAAAGCATGCAGGGCTGTAAACACCAGCAAGCTCCACTGGAGGTAAGTCTGCAACGTGGTTGACTTCTTAATTGATAGTATATGGTAATAAATACTATTTAAAATGGAAATTTGCATTTATTTATTTATTTGCATTATTGTGCTGTTCCGTCCGCCCACTCCCATTACTATATAAACACCCAAGCAGCCAAAGAATGCAGGGCTGTAAACACCAGCAAGCTCCACTGGAGGTAAGTCTGAAACGTGATTGACCTCTTAATTGATAGTATATGGTAATAAATACTATTTAAAATAGAAATTTGCATTTATTTATTTCTTTGCATTATTGTGCTGTTCCGTCCGCCCTCTCCCATTACTATATAAACACCCAAGGAGCCAAAGCATGCAGGGTTGTAAACACCAGCAAGCTCCACTGGAGGTAAGTCTGCAACTTGGTTGACTTCTTAATTGATAGTATATGGTAATAAATACTATTTAAAATAGAAATTTGCATTTATTTATTTCTTTTCATAATTGTGCTGTTCCGTCCGCCCACTCCCATTACTATATAAACACCCAAGGAGCCAAAGCATGCAGGGCTGTAAATACCAGCAAGCTGCACTGGAGGTAAGTCTGCAACATGATTGACTTCTTAATTGATAGTATATGGTAATAAATACTATTTAAAATACAAATTTCCATTTATTTATTTATTTGCATTATTGTGCTGTTCCGTCCGCCCACACCCATTACTATATAAACACCCAAGGAGCCAAAGCATGCAGGGCTGTAAACACCAGCAAGCTGCACTGGGGGTAAGTCTGCAACGTGGTTGACTTATTAATTGATTGTATATGGTAATAAATTCTATTTAAAATAGAAATTTGCATTTATTTATTTATTTGAATTATTGTGCTGTTCCGTCCGCACACTCCCATTACTATATAAACACCCAAGGAGCCAAAGAATGCAGGGCTGTAAACACTAGCAAGCTGCACTGGAGGTACGTCTGCAACGTGGTTGACCTCTTAATTGATAGTATATGGTAATAAATACTATTTAAAATAGAAATTTGCATTTATTTATCTATTTGCATTATTGTGGTGTTCCGTCCGCCCACTCCCATTACTATATAAACACCCAAGAACCCAAAGCATGTAGGGCTGTAAACACCAGCAAGCTCCACTGGAGGTAAGTCTGCAACGTGGGTGACTTCTTAATTGATAGTGTATTTTACTAAATACTATTTAAAATAGAAATTTGCATTTATTTATTTATTTATTTGCATTATTGTGCTGTTCCGTCCGCCCACTTCCATTACTATATAAACACACAAGGAGCCAAAGAATGCAGGGCTGTAAACACCAGCAAGCTGCATTGGAGGTTAGTCTGCAACGTGGTTGACCTCTTAAATGATAGTATATGGTAATAAATACTATTTAAAATAGAAATTTGCATTTATTTATCTATTTGCATTATTGTGGTGTTCCGTCCGCCCACTCCCATTACTATATAAACACCCAAGGAGCCAAAGCATGAAGAGCCGTGAACACCAACAAGCTCCACTGGAGGTCAGTCTGCAACGTGGTTGACTTCTTAATAGATAGTATATGGTAATAAATACAATTTAAAATAGAAATTTGCATTTATTTATTTATTTATTTGCATTATTGTGCTGTTCCGTCCGCCCACTCCCATTACTATATAAACACCGAAGGAGCCATAGCATGCAGGTCTGTGAACACCAACAAGCTCCACTGGAGGTAAGTCTGCAACGTGGTTGACATCTTAATTGATAGTATATGGTAATAAATACTATTTAAAATAGAACATTACATTAATTTATTTTTTTGCATTATTGTGCTGTTCCGTCCACCCACTCCCATTACTATATAAACACCCATTTAGCCAAATAATGCAGGGCTGTAAACACCAGCAAGCTCCACTGGAGGTAAGTCTGAAACGTGGATGACTTCTTAATTGATAGTATATGGAAATAAATACTATTTAAAATAGAAATTTGCATTTATTTATTTATTTGCATTATTGTGCTGTTCCGTCCGCCCACTCCCATTACTATATAAACACCCAAGGAGCCAAAACATGCAGGGCTGTAAACACCAGCAAGCTCCACTGGAGGTAAGTCTGCAACTTGGTTGACTTCTTAATTGATAGTATTTGGTAATAAACACTATTTAAAATAGAAATTTGCATTTATTTATTTATTTGCATTATTGTGCTGTTCCGTCCGCACACTCCCATTACTATATAAACACCCAAGGAGCCAAAGCATGCAGGGCTGTAAACACCAGCAAGCTGCACTGGAGGTAAGTCTGCAACGTGGTTGACTTCTTAATTGATAGTATATGGTAATAAATTCTATTTAAAATAGAAATTTGCATTTATTTATTTATTTGCATTATTGCGCTGTTCCGTCCGCAAACTCCCATTACTATATAAACACCCAAGGAGACGAAGCATGCAGGGCTGTAAACACCAGCAAGCTCCACTATAGGTAAGTCTGCAACGTGGTTGACCTCTTAATTGATAGTATATGGTAATAAATACTATTTAAAATAGAAATTTGCATTTATTTATTTATTTGCATTATTGTGCTGTTCCGTCCGCCCACTCCCATTACTATATAAACACCCAAGGAGCCAAAGCATGCAGGGCTGTAAATACCAGCAAGCTGCACTGGAGGTAAGTCTGCAACGTGGATGACTTCTTAATAGATAGTATATGGTAATAAATACTATTTAAAATAGAAATTTGCATTTATTTATTTATTTGCATTATTGTGCTGTTCCGTCCGCCCACTCCCATTACTATATAAACACACAAGGAGCCAAAGCATGCAGGGCTGTGAACACAAACAAGCTCCACTGGAGGTAAGTCTGCAACGTGGATGACTTCTTAATTGATAGTATATGGTAATAAATACAATTTAAAATAGACATTTGCATTTATTTATTTATTTGCATAATTGTGCTGTTCCGTCCGCCCACTCCCACTACTATATAAACACCCAAGGATCCAAAGCATGTAGGGCTGTAAATACCAGCAAGCTGCACTGGAGGTAAGTGTGCAACGTGGATGACTTCTTAATAGATAGTATATGGTAATAAATACTATTTAAAATAGAAAATTGCATTTATTTATTTCTTTGCATAATTGTGCTGTTCCGTCCGCCCACTCCCATTACTATATAAACACCCAAGGAGCCAAAGCATGCAGGGCTGTAAATACCAGCAAGCTGCACTGGAGGTAAGTCTGCAACGTGGATGACTTCTTAATAGATAGGATATGGTAATAAATACTATTTAAAATAGAAATTTGCATTTATTTATTTATTTGCATTATTGTGCTGTTACGTCCGCCCACTACCATTACTATATAAACACCCAAGGAGCCAAAGCATGCAGGGCTGTGAACACAAACAAGCTCCACTGGAGGTAAGTCTGCAACGTGGATGACTTCTTAATTGATATCATATGGTAATAAATACAATTTAAAAAAGACATTTGCATTTATTTATTTATTTGCATTATTGTGCTGTTCCGTCCGCCCACTCCCACTACTATATAAACACCCAAGGAGCCAAAGAATGCAGGGCTGTAAACACCAACAAGCTCCACTGGAGGTAAGTCTGCAACGTGGTTGACCTCTTAATTGATAGTATATGGTAATAAATACGATTTAAAATAGAAATTTTTATTTATTTATCTATTTGCATTATTGTGCTGTTCCGTCCGCCCACTCCCATTACTATACAAACACCTAAGGATCCAAAGCATGCAGGGCTGTAAACACCAGCAGGCTCCACTGGAGGTAAGTCTGCAACGTGGTTGACTTCTTAATTGATAGTATATGGTAATAAATACTATTTAAAATAGAAATTTGCTTTTATTTATTTATTTGAATTATTGTGCTGTCCCGTCCGCACACTCCCATTACTATATAAACACTCAAGGAGCCAAAGAATGCAGGGCTGTAAACACCAGCAAGCTGCACTGGAGGTAAGTCTGCAACGTGGTTGACCTCTTAATTGATATTTTATGGTAATAAATACTATTTAAAATAGAAATTTGCATTTATTAATCTATTTGCATTATTGTGGTGTTCCGTCCGTCCACTCCCATTACTATATAAACACCCAAGGACCCAAGGCATGTAGGGCTGTAAACACCAGCAAGCTCCAGTGGAGGTAAGTCTGCAACGTAGTTGACTTCTTAATTGATAGTGTATGGTACTAAATACTATTTAAAATAGAAATTTGCATTTATTTATTTATTTATTTGCATTATTGTGCTGTTCCGTCCGCCCACTCCCATTACTATATAAACAGACATGGAGCCAAAGAATGCAGGGCTGTAAACACCAGCAAGCTGCATTGGAGGTAAGTCTGCAACGTGGTTGACCTCTTAATTGATAGTATATGGTAATAAATACTATTTAAAATAGAAATTTGTATTTATTTATCTATTTGCATTATTGTGGTGTTCCGTCCGCCCACTCCCATTACTATATAAACACCCAAGGAGCCAAAGCATGAAGGGCCGTGAACACCAAAAAGCTCCACTGGAGGTCAGTCTGCAACGTGGTTGACTTCTTAATAGGTAGTATATGGTAATAAATACAATTTAAAATAGAAATTTGCATTTATTTATTTGCATTATTGTGCTGTTCCGTCCGCCCACTTCCATTACTATATAAACACCGAAGGAGCCATAGCATGCAGGTCTGTGAACACCAGCAAGCTCCACTGGAGGTAAGTCTGCAACTTGGTTGACTTCTTAATTGATAGTATATGGCAATAAACACTATTTAAAATAGAAATTTGCATTTATTTATTTATTTGCATTATTGTGCTGTTCCGTCCGCCCACTCCCACTACTATATAAACACCCAAGGAGCCAAAGAATGCAGGGCTGTAAACACCAACAAGTTCCACTGGAGGTAAGTCTGCAACGTGGTTGACGTCTTAAGTGATAGTATATGGTAATATATACTATTTAAAATAGAAATTTGCATTTATTTATTTATTTGCATTATTGTGCTGTTCCTTCCGCCCACTCCCATTACTATATAAACACCCAAGGAGCCAAAGCATGCAGGGCTGTAAATACCAGCAAGCTGCACTGGAGGTATGTCTGCAACGTGGATGACTTCTTAATAGATAGTATATGGTAATAAATACTATTTAAAATAGAAATTTGCATTTATTTATTTATTTGCATTATTGTGCTGTTCCGTCCGCCCACTCCCATTACTATATAAACACACAAGGAGCCAAAGCATGCAGGGCTGTGAACACAAACAAGCTCCACTGGAGGTAAGTCTGCAACGTGGATGACTTCTTAATTGATAGTATATGGTAATAAATACAATTTAAAATAGACATTTGCATTTATTTATTTATTTGCATTATTGTGCTGTTCTGTCCGCCCACTCCCACTACTATATAAACACCCAAGGAGCCAAAGAATGCAGGGCTGTAAACACCAACAAGTTCCACTGGAGGTAAGTCTGCAACATGGTTGACCTCTTAATTGATAGTATATGGTAATAAATACGAATTAAAATAGAAATTTTCATTCATTTATCTATTTGCATTATTGTGCTGTTCCGTCCGCCCACTCCTATTACTATATAAACACCCAAGGAGCCAAAGAATGCAGGGCTGTAAACACCAGCAAGCTCCACTGGAGGTAAGTCTGCAACGTGGTTGACTTCTTAATCGATAGTATATGGTAATAAATACTATTTAAAATAGAAATTTGCATTTATTTATTTATTTGCATTATTGTGCTGTTCCGTCCGCCCACTCCCATTACTATATAAACACCCAAGGAGCCAAATAATGCAGGGCTGTAAACACCAGCAAGCTCCACTGGAGGTAAGTCTGAAACGTGGTTGACTTCTTAAATGATAGTATATGGTAATAAATACTATTTAAAATAGAAATTTGCATTTATTTATTCATTTGCATTATTGTGCTGTTCCGTCCGCCCACTCCCATTACTATATAAACACCCAAGGAGGCAAAGCATGCAGGGCTGTAAACACCAGCAAGCTCCACTGGAGGTAAGTCTGCAACTTGGTTGACTTCTTAATTGATAGTATATGGTAATAAATACTATTTAAAATAGAAATTTGCATTTATTTATTTATTTGCATTATTGTGCTGTTCCGTCCGCCCACTCCCATTACTATATAAACACCCAAGGAGCCGAAGCATGCAGGGATGTAAACACCAGCAAGCTCCACTATAGGTAAGTCTGCAACGTGGTTGACCTCTTAATTGATAGTATATGGTAATAAATACTATTTAAAATAGAAATTTGCATTTATTTATTTATTTGCATTATTGTGCTGTTCCGTCCGCCCACTCCCATTACTATATAAACACCCAAGGAGCCAATGCATGCAGGGCTGGAAATACCAGCAAGCTGCATTGGAGGTAAGTCTGCAACGTGGATGACTTCTTAATAGATAGTATATGGTAATAAATACTATTTAAAATAGAAATTTGCATTTATTTATTTTTTTGCATTACTGTGCTGTTCCGTCCGCCCACTCAAATTACTATATAAACACCCAAGGAGCCAAAGCATGCAGGGCTGTGAACACAAACAAGCTCCACTGGAGGTAAGTCTGCAACGTGGATGACTTCTTAATTGATAGTATATGGTAATAAATACAATTTAAAATAGACATTTGCATTTATTTATTTATTTGCATTATTGTGCTGTTCCGTCCGCCCACTCCTACTACTATATAAACACCCAAGGAGCCAAAGAATGCAGGGCTTTAAACACCAGCAAGCTCCACTGGAGGTAAGTCTGCAACGTGGTTGACTTCTTAATTGATAGTATATGGTAATAAATACAATTTAAAATAGACATTTGCATTTATTTATTTATTTGCATTATTGTGCTGTTCCGTCCGCCCACCTCCATTACTATATAAACACCCAAGGAGCCAAAGCATGCAGGGCTGTGAACACAAACAAGCTCCACTGTAGGTAAGTCTGCAACGTGGATGACTTCTTAATTCATAGTATATGGTAATAAATACAATTTAAAATAGACATTTGCATTTATTTATTTATTTGCATTATTGTGCTGTTCCGTCCGCCCACTCCCATTACTATATAAACACCCAAGGAGCCAAAGCATGCAGGGCTGTGAACACAAACAAGCTCGACTGGAGGTAAGTCTGCAACGTGGATGACTTCTTAATTGATAGTATATGGTAATAAATACTATTTAAAATAGAAATTTGCATTTATTTATTTATTTGCATTATTGTGCTGTTCCGTCCGCCCACACCCATTACTATATAAACACCCAAGGAGCCAAAGCATGCAGGGCTGTAAACACCAGCAAGCTGCAATGGGGGTAAGTCTGCAATGTGGTTGACTTATTAATTGATAGTATATGGTAATAAATTCTATTTAAAATAGAAATATGCATTTATTTATTTATTTGAATTATTGTGCTGTTCCGTCCGCACACTCCCATTACTATATAAACACCCAAGGAGCCAAAGAATGCAGGGCTGTAAACACCAGCAAGCTGCACTGGAGGTAGGACTGCAACGTGGTTGACCTCTTAATTGATAGTATATGGTAATAAATACTATTTAAAATAGAAATTTGCATTTATTTATCTATTTGCATTATTGTGGTGTTCCGTCCGCCCACTCCCATTACTATATAAACACCGAAGGACCCAAAGCATGCAGGGCTGTAAACACCAGCAAGCTCCACTGGAGGTAAGTCTGCAACGTGGTTGACTTCTTAATTGATAGTGTATGGTACTAAATACTATTTAAAATAGAAATTTGCATTTATTTATTTATTTATTTGCATTATTGTGCTGTTCCGTCCGCCCACTCCCATTACTATATAAACACCGAAGGAGCCAAAGAATGCAGGTCTGTGAACACCAACAAGCTCCACTGGAGGTAAGTCTGCAACGTGGTTGACATCTTAATTGATAGTATATGGTAATAAAGTCTGCAACGTGGTTGACATCTTAATTGATAGTATATGGTAATAAATACTATTTAAAATGGAACATTGCATTAATTTATTTATTTGCATTATTGTGCTGTTCCGTCCGCCCACTCCCATTACTATATAAACACCCAAGGAGCCGAAGCATGCAGGGCTGTAAACACCAGCAAGCTCCACTGGAGGTAAGTCTGCAACGTGGTTGACTTCTTAATTCATAGTATATGGTAATAAATACTATTTAAAATAGAAATTTGCATTTATTTATTTATTTGCATTATTGTGCTGTTCCGTCCGCCCACTCCCCTTACTATATAAATTCCCAAGGAGCCAAAGCATGCAGGGCTGTAAACACCTGCAAGCTGCACGGGAGGTAAGTCTGCAACGTGGTTGACTCCTTAATTGATAGTATAAGGTAATAAATACTATTTAAAATAGAAATTTGCATTTATTTATTTATTTATTTGCATTATTGTGCTGTTCCGTCCGCCCACTCCCATTACTAAATAAACACCCAAGGAGGCAAAGCATGCAGGGCTGTAAACACCAGCAAGCTCCACTGGAGGTAAGTCTGCAACTTGGTTGACTTCTTAATTGATAGTATATTGTAATAAATAGTATTTAAAATAGAAATTTGCATTTATTTATTTATTTGCATTATTGTGCTGTTCCGTCCGCCCACTCCCATTACTATATAAACACCCAAGGAGCCGAAGCATGCAGGGATGTAAACACCAGCAAGCTCCACTATAGGTAAGTCTGCAACGTGGTTGACCTCTTAATTGATATTATATGGTAATAAATACTATTTAAAATAGAAATTTGCATTTATTTATTTAGGTGCATTATTGTGCTGTTCCGTCCGCCCACTCCCATTACTATATAAACACCCAAGGACCCAAAGCATGCAGGGCTGTAAACACCTGCAAGCTCCACTGGAGGTAAGTCTGCAACGTGGTTGACTTCTTAATTGATAGTGTATGGTACTAAATACTATTTAAAATAGAAATTTGCATTTATTTATTTATTTATTTGCATTATTGTGCTGTTCCGTCCGCCCACTCCCATTACTATATAAACACCCAAGGAGGCAAAGCATGCAGGGCTGTAAACACCAGCAAGCTCCACTGGAGGTAAGTCTGCAACTTGGTTGACTTCTTAATTGATAGTATATTGTAATAAATAGTATTTAAAATAGAAATTTGCATTTATTTATTTATTTGCATTATTGTGCTGTTCCGTCCGCCCACTCCCATTACTATATAAACACCCAAGGAGCCGAAGCATGCAGGGATGTAAACACCAGCAAGCTCCACTATATGTAAGTCTGCAACGTGGTTGACCTCTTAATTGATATTATATGGTAATAAATACTATTTAAAATAAAAATTTGCATTTATTTATTTATTTGCATTATTGTGCTGTTCTGTCCGCCCACTCCCATTACTATATAAACACCCAAGGAGCCAATGCATGCAGGGCTGTAAATACCAGCAAGATGCACTGGAGGTAAGTCTGCAACGTGGATGACTTCTTAATAGATAGTATATGGTAATAAATACTATTTAAAATAGAAATTTGCATTTATTTATTTATTTGCATTACTGTGCTGTTCCGTCCGCCCACTCCCATTACTATATAAACACCCAAGGAGCCAAAGCATGCAGGGCTGTGAACACAAACAAGCTCCACTGGAGGTAAGTCTGCAACGTGGATGACTTCTTAATTGATAGTATATGGTAATAAATACAATTTAAAATAGTCATTTGCATTTATTTATTTATTTGCATTATTGTGCTGTTCCGTCCGCCCACACCCATTACTATATAAACACCCAAGGAGCCAAAGCATGCAGGGCTGTAAACACCAGCAAGTTCCACTGGAGGTAAGTCTGCAACGTGGTTGACTTCTTAATTGATAGTATATACTAATAAATACTATTTAAAATAGAAATGTGCATTTATTTATTTATTTGCATTATTGTGCTGTTCCGTCCGCCCACACCCATTACTATATAAACACCCAAGGAGCCAAAGCATACAGGGCTGTAAACACCAACAAGCTGCACTGGGGGTAAGTCTGCAACGTGGTTGACTTATTAATTGATAGTATATGGTAATAAATTCTATTTAAAATAGAAATTTGCATTTATTTATTTATTTGAATTATTGTGCTGTTCCGTCCGCACACTCCCATTACTATATAAACACCCAAGGAGCCAAAGAATGCAGGGCTGTAAACACCAGCAAGCTGCACTGGAGGTAAGTCTGCAACGTGGTTGACCTCTTAATTGATAGTATATGGTAATAAATACTATTTAAAATAGAAATTTGCTTTTATTTATCTATTTGCGTTATTGTGGTGTTCCGTCCGCCCACTCCCATTACTATATAAACACCGAAGGACCCAAAGCATGCAGGGCTGTAAACACCAGCAAGCTCCACTGGAGGTAAGTCTGCAACGTGGTTGACTTCTTAATTGATAGTGTATGGTACTAAATACTATTTAAAATAGAAATTTGCTATTATATATTTATTTATTTGCATTATTGTGCTGTTCTGTCTGCCCACTCCCATTACTATATAAACACCCAAGGAGCCAAAGAATGCAGGGCTGTAAACACCAGCAACTGCACTGGAGGTAAGTCTGCAACGTGGTTGACCTCTTAATTGATAGTATATGGTAATAAATACTATTTAAAATAGAAATTTGCATTTATTTATCTATTTGCATGATTGTGGTGTTCCGTCCGCCCACTCCCATTACTATATAAACACGCAAGGAGCCAAAGCATGCAGGGCTGTGAACACCAACAAGCTCCACTGGAGGTAAGTCTGCAACATGGATGACTTCTTAATTTATAGTATATGGTAATAAATACAATTTAAAATAGACATTTGCATTTATTTATTTATTTGCATTATTGTGCTGTTCCGTCCGCACACTCGCATTACTATATAAACACCTAAGGAGCCGAAGCATGCAGGGCTGTGAACACCAACAAACTCCACTGGAGGTCAGTCTGCAATGTGGTTTACCTCTTAATTGATAGTATATGGTAATAAGTACTATTTAAAATAGAAATTTGCATTTATTTATCTATTTGCATTATTGTGCTGTTCTGTCCGCCCACTCCCATTACTATATAAACACCCAAGGAGCCATAGCATGCAGGGCTGTAAACACCAGCAAGCTCCACAGGAGGTAAGTCTGCAATGTAGTTGACCTCTTAATTGATAGTATATGGTACTAAATACTATTTAAAATAGAAATTTGCATTTATTTATTTATTTGCTTTATTGTGCTGTTCCGTCTGCCCACTTCCATTACTATATAAACACCCAAGGAGCCAAAGCATGCAGGGCTGTAAACACCAGCAAGCTGCACTGGAGGAAAGTCTGTAACGTATTTGACTTCTTAATAGATATTATATGGTAATAAATACTATTTAAAATAGAACTTTGCATTTCTTTATTTATTTGCATTATTGTGCTGTTCCGTCCGCACACTCCCATTACTATATAAACACCCAAGGAGCCAAAGCATGAAGGGCCGTGAACACCAACAAGCTCCACTGGAGGTAAGTCTGAAACGTGGTTGACTTATTAATTGATAGTATATGGTAATAAATACTACTTAAAATAGAAATTTGCATTTATTTATTTATTTGCTTTATTGTGCTGTTCCGTCCGCCCACTCACATTACTATATAAACACCCAAGGAGCAAAAGCATGCAGGGCTGTAAACACCAGCAAGCTCCACTGGAGTTAAGTCTGCAACGTGGTTGACTTCTTAATTGATAGTATATGGTAATAAATACTATTTAAAATAGAAATTTGCATTTATTTATTTATTTGCATTATTGTGCTGTTCCGTCCGCCCACTGCCATTACTATATAAACACCCAAGGAGCCAAAGCATGCAGGGCTGTAAACACCAGCAAGCTGCATAGGAGGTAGGTCTGCAACGTGGTTGACTTCTTAATTGATAGTATATGATAATAAATACTATTTAAAATAGAAATTTGCATTTATTTATTTATTTGCATTATTATGCTGTTCCGTCCACCCTCTCCCATTACTATATAAACACCCAAGGAGCCAAAGAATTCACGGCTGTAAACACCAACATGCTCCAATGGAGGTAAGTCTGCAACGTGGTTGACTTATTAATTGATAGTATATGGTAATAAATACTACTTAAAATAGAAATTTGCATTCATTTATTTATTTGCTTTATTGTGCTGTTCCGTCCGCCCACTCCCATTACTATATAAACACCCAAGGAGCAAAAGCATGCAGGGCTGTAAACACCAGCAAGCTCCACTGGAGTTAAGTCTGCAACGTGGTTGACTTGTTAATTGATAGTATATGGTAATAAATACTATTTAAAATTGAAATTTGCATTTATTTATTTATTTGCATTATTGTGCCGTTTCGTCCGCCCACTCCCATTACTATATAAACACCCAAGGAGCCAAAGCATGAAGGTCTGTGAACACCAACAAGCTCCACTGGAGGTAAGTCTGCAATGTGTTTGACTTCTTAATTGATAGTATATGGAAAAAAATACTATTTAAAATAGACATTTGCATTTATTTATTTATTTGCATTATTGTGCTGTTCCGTCCGCCCACTCCCATTACTATATAAACACCGAAGGAGCCAAAGCATGCAGGTCTGTGAACACCAACAAGCTCCTTTGGAGGTAAGTCTGCAATGTGGTTGACATCTTAATTGATAATATATGGTAATAAATACTATTTAAAATAGAACATTGCATTAATTTATTTATTTGCATTATTGTGCTGTTCCGTCCGCCCACTCCCATTACTATATAAACACCCAAGGAGCCAAAGAATGCAGGGCTGTAAACACCAACAAGGTCCACTGGAGGTAAGTCTGAATCGTTGTTGACTTCTTAATTGATAGTATATGGAAATAAATAATATTTAAAATCAAAATTTGCATTTATTTATTTATTTGCATTATTGTGCTGTTCCGTCCGCACACTCCCATTACTATATAAACACCCAAGGAGCCAAAGCATGCAGGGCTGTGAACACAAACAAGCTCCACTGGCGGTAAGTCTGCAACGTGGTTGACTTCTTAATAGATAGGATATGGTAATAAATACTATTTAAAATAGAAATTTGCATTTATTTATTTATTTGCATTATTGTGCTGTTCCGTCCGCCCACTCCTATTACTATATAACACCCAAGGAGCCAAAGCATGCAGGGCTGTGGACACAAACAAGCTCCACTGGAGGTAAGTCTGCAACGTGGATGACTTCTTAATTTATAGTATATGGTAATAAATACAATTTAAAATAGACATTTGCTTTTATTTATTTATTTGCATTATTGTGCTGTTCCGTCCGCCCACTCCCACTACTATATAAACACCCAAGGAGCCAAAGAATGCAGGGCTGTAAACACCAGCAAGCTGCACTGGAGGTAAGTCTGACACGTGGTTGACCTCTTAATTGATAGTATATGGTAATAAATACTATTTAAAATAGAAATTTGCATTTATTTATCTATTTGCATTATTGTGGTGTTCCGTCCGCCCACTCCCATTCCTATATAAACACCCAAGGACCCAAAGCATGCAGGGCTGTAAACACCAGCAAGCTCCACTGGAGGTAAGTCTGCAACGTAGTTGACATCTTAATTGATAGTGTATGGTACTAAATACTATTTAAAATAGAAATTTGCATTTATTTATTTATTTATTTGCATTATTGTGCTGTTCCGTCCGCCCACTCCCATTACTATATAAACACCCAAGGAGCCAAAGAATGCAGGGCTGTAAACACCAGCAAGCTGCACTGGCGGTAAGTCTGCAACGTGGTTGACCTCTTAATTGTATAATAATGGAAAGTCCAGGTTGGAATAAATTATATATTGAGGACTGTTTACTACTCACCGCAAAGACGTGGCGATGAGCTGCACAATAAATTTGCATTTATTTATTTTATTTTTTTTTTTTTTTTTTGCATTATTGTGCTGTTCCGTCTGCCCACTCCCATTACTATATAAACACCCAAGGAGCCAAAGAATGCAGGGCTGTAAACACCAGCAAGCTGCACTGGAGGTAAGTCTGCAACTTGGTTGACCTCTTAATTGATAGTATATGTTAATAAATAATATTTAAAATAGAAATTTGCATTTATTTATGTATTTGCATTATTGTGGTGTTCCGTCCGCCCACTCCCATTACTATATAAACACCCAAGGAGCCAAAGCATGAAGGGCCGTGAACACCAACAAGCTCCTCTGGAGGTCAGTTTGCAACGTGGTTGACTTCTTAATTGATAGTATATGGTAATAAATACAATTTAAAATAGAAATTTGCATTTATTTATCTATTTGCATTATTGTGGTGTTCTGTCCGCCCACTCCCATTACTATATAAACACCCAAGGAGCAAAAACATGCAGGGCTGTAAACACCAGCAAGCTCCACTGGAGGTAAGTCTTTAACGTAGTTGACTTCTTAATTGATAGTATATGGTACTAAATATTATTTAAAAAAGTAATTTGCATTTATTTAATTATTTGCTTTATTGTGCTGTTCCGTCCGCCCACTCCCATTACTATATAAACACCCAAGGAGCCAAAGCATGCAGGGCTGTAAACACCAGAAAGCTGCACTGGAGGTAAGTCTGCAACGTGGTTGACTTCTTAATAGATAGTATATGGTAATAAATACTATTTAAAATAGAAATTTGCATTTATTTATTTATTTGAGTTATTGTGCTGTTCCGTCCGCCCACTCCCATTACTATATAAACACCAAAGGAGCCAAAGCATGCATGGCTGTGAACACCAACAAGCCCCACTGGAGGTAAGTCTGCAACGTGGTTTACTTCTTAATTGATAGTATATGGTAATAAATACAATTTAAAATAGAAATTTGCATTTATTTATTTATTTGCATTATTGTGCTGTTCCGTCCGCCCACTCCCATTACTATATAAATTCCCAAGGAGCCAAAGCATGCAGGGCTGTAAACACCAGCAAGCTGCACGGGAGGTAAGTCTGCAACGTGGTTGACTCCTTAATTGATAGTATAAGGTAATAAATACTATTTAAAATAGAAATTTGCATTTATTTATTTATTTGCATTATTGTGCTGATCCGTCCGCCCACTCCCATTACTATATAAACACCCAAGGAGCCAAAAAATGCAGGGCTGTAAACACCAGCAAGCTGCACTGGAGGTAAGTCTGCAACGTGGTTGACCTCTTAATTGATAGTATATGGTAATAAATACTATTTAAAATAGAAATTTGCATTTATTTATGTATTTGCATTATTGTGGTGTTCCGTCCGCCCACTCCCATTACTATATAAACACCCAAGGAGCCAAAGCATGAAGGGCCGTGAACAACAACAAGCCCCACTGGAGGTCAGTCTGCAACGTGGTTGACCTCTTAATTGATAGTATATGGTAATAAATACTATTTAAAATAGAAATTTGCATTTATTTATCTATTTGCATTATTGTGGTGTTCTGACCGCCCACCCCCATTACTACATAAACACCCAAGGAGCCAAAGCATGCAAGGCTGTAAACACCAGCAAGCTCCACTGGAGGTAAGTCTTTAACGTAGTTGACTTCTTAATTGATAGTATATGGTACTAAATACTATTTAAAATAGTAATTTGCATTTATTTATTTATTTGCTTTATTGTGCTGTTCCGTCCACCCACTCCCATTACTATATAAACACCCAAGGAGCCAAAGCATGCAGGGCTGTAAACACCAGCAAGCTGCACTGGAGGTAAGTCTGCAACGTGGTTGACTTCTTAATAGATAGTATATGGTAATAAATACTATTTAAAGTAGAAATTTGCATTTAGTTATTTATTTGAGTTATTGTGCTGTTCCGTCCGCCCACTCCCATTACTATATAAACACCAAAGGAGCCAAAGCATGAAGGGCCGTGAACACCAACAAGCTCCACTGGAGATCAGTCTGCAACGTGGTTGACTTCTTAATTGATAGTATATGGTAATAAATACAATTTAAAATAGACATTTGCATTTATTTATTTATTTGCATTATTGTGCTGTTCCGTGCGCACACTCGCATTACTATATAAACACCCAAGGAGCCGAAGCATGCAGGGCTGTGAAAACCAACAAGCTCCACTGGAGGTAAGTCTGCAACGTGGTTTACCTCTTTATTGATAGTATATAGCAATAAATACTATTTAAAAAAGAAATTTGCATTTATTTATCTATTTGCATTATTGTGCTGTTCTGTCCGCCCACTCACATTACTATATAAACACCCAAAGAGCCATACCATGCTGGGCTGTAAAAACCAGCAAGCTCCACTGGAGGTAAGTCTGCAACGTAGTTGACCTCTTAATTGATAGTATATGGTACTAAATACTATTTAAAATAGAAATTTGCATTTATTTATTTATTTGCTTTATTGTGCTGTTCCGTCCGCCCACTTCCATTACTATATAAACACCCATGGAGCCAAAGCATGCAGGGCTGCAAACACCAGCAAGCTGTACTGGAGGTAAGTCTGCAACGTGGTTTACTTCTTAATAGATAGTATATGGTAATCAATACTATTTAAAATAGAACTTTGCATTTATTTATTTATTTGCATTATTGTGCTGTTCCCTCCTCACACTCCCATTACTATATAAACACCTAGGAGCCAAAGCACGAAGGGCCGTGAACACCAACAAGCTCCACTGGAGGTAAGTCTGAAACGTGGTTGACTTATTAATTGATAGTATATGGTAATAAATACAATTTAAAATAGAAATTTGCATTTATTTATTTATTTGCATTATTGTGCTGTTCCGTCCGCCCACTTCCATTACTATATAAACACCCAAGGAGCAAAAGCATGCAGGGCTGTAAACACCAGCAAGCTCCACTTGAGGTAAGTCTGCAATGTGGTTGACTTCTTAATTCATAGTATATGGTAATAAATACTATTTAAAATAGAAATTTGCATTTATTTATTTATTTGCATTATTGTGCTGTTCCGTCCGCCCACTCCCATTACTATACAAACTCCCAAGGAGCCAAAGCATGCAGGACTGTAAACACCAGCAAGCTGCACAGGAGGTATGTCTGCAACGTGGTTGACTTCTTAATTGATAGTATAAGGTAATAAACACTATTTAAAATAGAAATTTGCATTTATTTATTTATTTGCATTATTGTGCTGTTCCGTCCGCCCACTCCCATTACTATATAAACACCCAAGGAGCCAAAGAATGCAAGGCTGTAAACACCAACTAGCTCCACTGGAGGTAAGTCTGCAACGTGGTTGACCTCTTAATTGATAGTATATGGTACTAAATACTATTTAAAATAGAAATTTGCATTTATTTATTTATTTGCATTATTGTGCTGTTCTGTCCGCCCACTCCCATTACTATATAAACACCGAAGGAGCCAAAGCATGAAGGTCTGTGAACACCAACAAGCTCCACTAGAGGTCAGTCTGCAACGTGGTTGACTTCTTAATTGTTAGTATATGGTAATAAATAATATTTAAAATAGAAACTTGCATTTATTTATTTATTTGCATTATTGTGCTGTTCCGTCCGCCCACTCCCATTACTATATAAACACCCAAAGAGCCATAGCATGCTGGGCTGTAAAAACCAGCAAGCTCCACTGGAGGTAAGTCTGCAACGTAGTTGACCTCTTAATTGATAGTATATGGTACTAAATACTATTTAAAATAGAAATTTGCATTTATTTATTTATTTGCTTTATTGTGCTGTTCCGTCCGCCCACTTCCTTTACTATATAAACACCCAAGGGGCCAAAGCATGCAGGGCTGCAAACACCAGCAAGCTGCACTGGAGGTAAGTCTGCAACGTGGTTGACTTCTTAATAGATAGTATATGGTAATCAATACTATTTAAAATAGAACTTCGCATTTATTTATTTATTTGCATTATTGTGCTGTTCCCTCCTCACACTCCCATTACTATATAAACACCTAGGAGCCAAAGCACGAAGGGCCGTGAACACCAACAAGCTCCACTGGAGGTAAGTCTGAAACGTGGTTGACTTATTAATTGATAGTATATGGTAATAAATACTATTTAAAATAGAAATTTGCATTTATTTATTTATTTGCATTATTGTGCTGTTCCGTCCGCCCACTTCCATTACTATATAAACACCCAAGGAGCAAAAGCATGCAGGGCTGTAAACACCAGCAAGCTCCACTTGAGGTAAGTCTGCAATGTGGTTGACTTCTTAATTCATAGTATATGGTAATAAATACTATTTAAAATAGAAATTTGCATTTATTTATTTATTTGCATTATTGTGTTGTTCCGTCCGCCCACTCCCATTACTATACAAACTCCCATGGAGCCAAAGCATGCAGGGCTGTAAACACCAGCAAGCTGCACAGGAGGTATGTCTGCAACGTGGTTGACTTCTTAATTGATAGTATAAGGTAATAAACACTATTTAAAATAGAAATTTTCATTTATTTATTTATTTGCATTATTGTGCTGTTCCGTCCGCCCACTCCCATTACTATATAAACACCCAAGGAGCCAAAGAATGCAAGGCTGTAAACACCAACAAGCTCCACTGGAGGTAAGTCTGCAATGTGTTTGACTTCTTAATTGATAGTATATGGAAATAAATACTATTTAAAATAGAAATTTGCATTTATTTATTTATTTGCATTATTGTGCTGTTCCGTCCGCCCACTCCCATTACTATATAAACACCGAAGGAGCCAAAGCATGCAGGTCTGTGAACACCAACAAGCTCCTTTGGTGGTAACTCTGCAACGTGGTTGACATCATAATTGATAGTATATGGTAATAAATACTATTTAAAATAGAACATTGCATTAATTTATTTATTTGCATTATTGTGCTGTTCCGTCTGCCCACTCCCATTACTATATAAACACCCAAGGAGCCAAAGCATGCAGGGCTGTAAACACCAGCAAGCTCCACTGGAGGTAAGTCTGCAACGTGGTTGACTTCTTAATTGATTGTGTATGGTACTAAATACTATTTAAAATAGAAATTTGCATTTATTTATTTATTTATTTTTTTTTTTTTTGCATTATTGTGCTGTTCCGTCTGCCCACTCCCATTACTATATAAACACCCAAGGAGCCAAAGAATGCAGGGCTGTATACACCAGCAAGCTGCACTGGAGGTAAGTCTGCAACTTGGTTGACCTCTTAATTGATAGTATATGGTAATAAATAATATTTAAAATAGAAATTTGCATTTATTTATGTATTTGCATTATTGTGGTGTTCCGTCCGCCCACTCCCATTACTATATAAACACCCAAGGAGCCAAAGCATGAAGGGCCGTGAACACCAACAAGCTCCTCTGGAGGTCAGTTTGCAACGTGGTTGACTTCTTAATTGATAGTATATGGTAATAAATACAATTTAAAATAGAAATTTTCATTTATTTATCTATTTGCATTATTGTGGTGTTCTGTCCGCCCACTCCCATTACTATATAAACACCCAAGGAGCGAAAACATGCAGGGCTGTAAACACCAGCAAGCTCCACTGGAGGTAAGTCTTTAACGTAGTTGACTTCTTAATTGATAGTATATGGTACTAAATATTATTTAAAAAAGTAGTTTGCATTTATTTAATTATTTGCTTTATTGTGCTGTTCCGTCCGCCCACTCCCATTACTATATAAACACCCAAGGAGCCAAAGCATGCAGGGCTGTAAACACCAGAAAGCTGCACTGGAGGTAAGTCTGCAACGTGGTTGACTTCTTAATAGATAGTATATGGTAATAAATACTATTTAAAATAGAAATTTGCATTTATTTATTTATTTGAGTTATTGTGCTGTTCCGTCCGCCCACTCCCATTACTATATAAACACCAAAGGAACCAAAGCATGCATGGCTGTGAACACCAGCAAGCTCCACTGGAGGTAAGTCTGCAACGTGGTTGACTTCTTAATTCATAGTATATGGTAATAAATACTATTTAAAATAGAAATTTGCATTTATTTATTTATTTGCATTATTGTGCTGTTCCGTCCGCCCACTCCCCTTACTATATAAATTCCCAAGGAGCCAAAGCATGCAGGGCTGTAAACACCTGCAAGCTGCACGGGAGGTAAGTCTGCAACGTGGTTGACTCCTTAATTGATAGTATAAGGTAATAAATACTATTTAAAATAGAAATTTGCATTTATTTATTTATTTGCATTATTGTGCTGTTCCGTCCGCCCACTCCCATTACTATATAAACACACAAGGAGCCGAAGCATGCAGGGCTGTAAACACCAGCAAGCTCCACTAGAGGTACGTCTGCAACGTGGTTGACTTCTTAATTCATAGTATATGGTAATAAATACTATTTAAAATAGAAATTTGCATTTATTTATTTATTTGCATTATTGTGCTGTTCCGTCCGCCCACTCCCATTACTATATAAATTCCCAAGGAGCCAAAGCATGCAGGGCTGTAAACACCAGCAAGCTGCACGGGAGGTAAGTCTGCAACGTGGTTGACTCCTTAATTGATAGTATAAGGTAATAAATACTATTTAAAATAGAAATTTGCATTTATTTATTTATTTGCATTATTGTGCTGTTCCGTCCGCCCACTCCCATTACTATATAAACACCCAAGGAGCCAAAGAATGCAGGGCGGTAAACACCAGCAAGCTCCACTGGAGGTAAGTCTGCAATGTGTTTGACTTCTTAATTGATAGTATATGGTAATAAATACTATTTAAAATAGAAATTTGAATTTATTTATTTATTTGCATTATTGTGTTGATCCGTCCGCCCACTCCCATTACTATATAAACACCCAAGGAGCCAAAAAATGCAGGGTTGTAAACACCAGCAAGCTGCACTGGAGGTAAGTCTGCAACGTGGTTGACCTCTTAATTGATAGTATATGGTAATAAATACTATTTAAAATAGAAATTTGCATTTATTTATGTATTTGCATTATTGTGGTGTTCCGTCCGCCCACTCCCATTACTATATAAACACCCAAGGAGCCAAAGCATGAAGGGCCGTGAACAACAACAAGCCCCACTGGAGGTCAGTCTGCAACGTGGTTGACCTCTTAATTGATAGTATATGGTAATAAATACTATTTAAAATAGAAATTTGCATTTATTTATCTATTTGCATTATTGTGGTGTTCTGACCGCCCACCCCCATTACTACATAAACACCCAAGGAGCCAAAGCATGCAAGGCTGTAAACACCAGCAAACTCCACTGGAGGTAAGTCTTTAACGTAGTTGACTTCTTAATTGATAGTATATGGTACTAAATACTATTTAAAATAGTAATTAGCATTTATTTATTTATTTGCTTTATTGTGCTGTTCCGTCCACCCACTCCCATTACTATATAAACACCCAAGGAGCCAAAGCATGCAGGGCTGTAAACACCAGCAAGCTGCACTGGAGGTAAGTCTGCAACGTGGTTGACTTCTTAATAGATAGTATATGGTACTAAATACTATTTAAAATAGTAATTAGCATTTATTTATTTATTTGCTTTATTGTGCTGTTCCGTCCACCCACTCCCATTACTATATAAACACCCAAGGAGCCAAAGCATGCAGGGCTGTAAACACCTGCAAGCTGCACGGGAGGTAAGTCTGCAACGTGGTTGACTCCTTAATTGATAGTATAAGGTAATAAATACTATTTAAAATAGAAATTTGCATTTATTTATTTATTTGCATTATTGTGCTGTTCCGTCCGCCCACTCCCATTACTATATAAACACACAAGGAGCCGAAGCATGCAGGGCTGTAAACACCAGCAAGCTCCACTAGAGGTACGTCTGCAACGTGGTTGACTTCTTAATTCATAGTATATGGTAATAAATACTATTTAAAATAGAAATTTGCATTTATTTATTTATTTGCATTATTGTGCTGTTCCGTCCGCCCACTCCCATTACTATATAAATTCCCAAGGAGCCAAAGCATGCAGGGCTGTAAACACCAGCAAGCTGCACGGGAGGTAAGTCTGCAACGTGGTTGACTCCTTAATTGATAGTATAAGGTAATAAATACTATTTAAAATAGAAATTTGCATTTATTTATTTATTTGCATTATTGTGCTGTTCCGTCCGCCCACTCCCATTACTATATAAACACCCAAGGAGCCAAAGAATGCAGGGCGGTAAACACCAGCAAGCTCCACTGGAGGTAAGTCTGCAATGTGTTTGACTTCTTAATTGATAGTATATGGTAATAAATACTATTTAAAATAGAAATTTGAATTTATTTATTTATTTGCATTATTGTGTTGATCCGTCCGCCCACTCCCATTACTATATAAACACCCAAGGAGCCAAAAAATGCAGGGTTGTAAACACCAGCAAGCTGCACTGGAGGTAAGTCTGCAACGTGGTTGACCTCTTAATTGATAGTATATGGTAATAAATACTATTTAAAATAGAAATTTGCATTTATTTATGTATTTGCATTATTGTGGTGTTCCGTCCGCCCACTCCCATTACTATATAAACACCCAAGGAGCCAAAGCATGAAGGGCCGTGAACAACAACAAGCCCCACTGGAGGTCAGTCTGCAACGTGGTTGACCTCTTAATTGATAGTATATGGTAATAAATACTATTTAAAATAGAAATTTGCATTTATTTATCTATTTGCATTATTGTGGTGTTCTGACCGCCCACCCCCATTACTACATAAACACCCAAGGAGCCAAAGCATGCAAGGCTGTAAACACCAGCAAACTCCACTGGAGGTAAGTCTTTAACGTAGTTGACTTCTTAATTGATAGTATATGGTACTAAATACTATTTAAAATAGTAATTAGCATTTATTTATTTATTTGCTTTATTGTGCTGTTCCGTCCACCCACTCCCATTACTATATAAACACCCAAGGAGCCAAAGCATGCAGGGCTGCAAACACCAGCAAGCTGCACTGGAGGTAAGTCTGCAACGTGGTTGACTTCTTAATAGATAGTATATGGTAATCAATACTATTTAAAATAGAACTTTGCATTTATTTATTTATTTGCATTATTGTGCTGTTCCCTCCTCACACTCCCATTACTATATAAACACCTAGGAGCCAAAGCACGAAGGGCCGTGAACACCAACAAGCTCCACTGGAGGTAAGTCTGAAACGTGGTTGACTTATTAATTGATAGTATAAGGTAATAAACACTATTTAAAATAGAAATTTGCATTTATTTATTTATTTGCATTATTGTGCTGTTCCGTCCGCCCACTCCCATTACTATATAAACACCCAAGGAGCCAAAGTATGCAAGGCTGTAAACACCAACTAGCTCCACTGGAGGTAAGTCTGCAACGTGGTTGACCTCTTAATTGATAGTATATGGTACTAAATACTATTTAAAATAGAAATTTGCATTTATTTATTTATTTTCATTATTGTGCTGTTTCGTCCGCCCACTCCCATTACTATATAAACACCGAAGGAGCCAAAGCATGAAGGTCTGTGAACACCAACAAGCTCCACTAGAGGTCAGTCTGCAACGTGGTTGACTTCTTAATTGTTAGTATATGGTAATAAATACTATTTAAAATAGAACTTTGCATTTATTTATTTATTTGCATTATTGTGCTGTTCCCTCCTCACACTCCCATTACTATATAAACACCTAGGGGCCAAAGCACGAAGGGTCGTGAACACCAACAAGCTCCACTGGAGGTAAGTCTGAAACGTGGTTGACTTATTAATTGATAGTATATGGTAATAAATACTATTTAAAATAGAAATTTGCATTTATTTATTTATTTGCATTATTGTGCTGTTCCGTCCGCCCACTTCCATTACTATATAAACACCCAAGGAGCAAAAGCATGCAGGGCTGTAAACACCAGCAAGCTCCACTTGAGGTAAGTCTGCAATGTGGTTGACTTCTTAATTCATAGTATATGGTAATAAATACTATTTAAAATAGAAATTTGCATTTATTTATTTATTTGCATTATTGTGCTGTTCCGTCCGCCCACTCCCATTACTATACAAACTCCCAAGGAGCCAAAGCATGCAGGGCTGTAAACACCAGCAAGCTGCACAGGAGGTATGTCTGCAACGTGGTTGACTTCTTAATTGATAGTATAAGGTAATAAACACTATTTAAAATAGAAATTTTCATTTATTTATTTATTTGCATTATTGTGCTGTTCCGTCCGCCCACTCCCATTACTATATAAACACCCAAGGAGCCAAAGAATGCAAGGCTGTAAACACCAACAAGCTCCACTGGAGGTAAGTCTGCAACGTGGTTGACCTCTTAATTGATAGTATATGGTACTAAATACTATTTAAAATAGAAATTTGCATTTATTTATTTATTTGCATTATTGTGCTGTTTCGTCCGCCCACTCCCATTACTATATAAACACCGAAGGAGCCAAAGCATGAAGGTCTGTGAACACCAACAAGCTCCACTAGAGGTCAGTCTGCAACGTGGTTGACTTCTTAATTGTTAGTATATGGTAATAAATAATATTTAAAATAGAAACTTGCATTTATTTATTTATTTGCATTATTGTGCTGTTCCGTCCGCCCACTCCCATTACTATATAAATACCCAAGGAGCCAAAGAATGCAGTGCTGTAAACACCAGCAAGCTTCACTGGAGGTATGTCTGCAATGTGTTTGACTTCTTAATTGATAGTAAATGGCCATAGATACTATTTAAAATAGAAATTTGAATTTATTTATTTGCATTATTGTGCTGTTCCGTCCGCCCACTCCCATTACTATATAAACACCGAAGGAGCCAAAGCATGCAGGTCTGTGAACACCAACAAGCTCCACTGGAGGTCAGTCTGCAACGTGGTTGACATCTTAATTGATAGTATATGGTAATAAATACTATTTAAAATAGAACATTGCATTAATTTATTTATTTGCATTATTGTGCTGTTCCGTCCGCCCACTCCCATTACTATATAAACACCAAGGAGCCAAAGCATGCAGGGCTGTAAACACCAGCAAGCTGCACTGGAGGTAAGTCTGCAACGTGGTTGACATCTAAATAGATAGGATATGGTAATGAATACTATTTAAAATAGAACTTTGCATTTATTTATTTATTTGCATTATTGTGCTGTTCCGTCCGGCCACTCCAATTACTATATAAACACCCAAGGAGCCAAAGCATGAAGGGCCGTGAACACCAACAAGCTCCACTGGAGGTAAGTCTGTAATGTGGTTGACTTATTAATTGATAGTATATGGTAATAAATACTATTTAAAATAGAAATTTGCATTTAATTATTTATTTGCATTATTGTGCTGTTCCGTCCGCCCACTCCCATTACTATATAAACACCCAAGGAGCAAAAGCATGCAGGGCTGTAAACACCAGCAAGCTCCACTGGAGGTAAGTCTGCAACGTGGTTGACTTCTTAATTGATAGTATATGGTAATAAATACTATTTAAAATAGAAATTTGCATTTATTTATTTATTTGCATTATTGTGCTGTTCCATCCGCCCACTCCCATTACTATATAAACACCCAAGGAGCCAAAGCATGCAGGTCTGTGAACACCAGCATGCTGCACTGGAGGTAAGTCTGCTGTGTGGTTGACTTCTTAATTGATAATATATGGTTATAAATACTATTTAAAATAGAAAATTGCATTAATTTATTTATTTGCATTATTGTGCTGTTCCGTCCGCCCACTCCCATTACTATATAAACACCCAAGGAGCCAAAGAATGCAGGGCTGTAAACACTAACATGCTCCACTGGAGGTAAGTCTGCAACGTGGTTGACCTCTTAATTGATAGTATATGGTACTAAATACTATTTAAAATAGAAATTTGCATTTATTTATTTATTGGCATTATTGTGCTGTTTCGTCCGCCCACTCCCATTACTATATAAACACCGAAGGAGCCAAAGCATGAAGGTCTGTGAACACCAACAAGCTCCACTGGAGGTCAGTCTGCAACGTGGTTGACTTCTTAATTGTTAGTATATGGTAATAAATAATATTTAAAATAGAAACTTGCATTTATTTATTTATTTGCATTATTGTGCAGTTCCGTCCGCCCACTCCCATTACTATATAAACACCCAAGGAGCCAAAGAATGCAGGGCTGTAAACACCAGCAAGCTCCACTGGAGGTAAGTCTGCAATGTGTTTGACTTATTAATTGATAGTATATCGTAATAAATACTATTTAAAATAGAAATTTGCATTTATTTATTTATTTACATTATTGTGCTGTTCCGTCCGCCCACTCCCATTACTATATAAACACCGAAGGGGCCAAAGCATGCAGGTCTGTGAACACCAACAAGCTCCTTTGGAAATAAGTCTGCAACGTGGTTGACATCTTAATTGATAGTATATGGTAATAAATAATATTTAAAATAGAACATTGCATTAATTTATTTATTTGCATTATTGTGCTGTTCCGTCCGCCCACTCCCATTACTAGATAAACACCCAAGTAGCAAAAGAATGCAGGGCTGTAAACACCAACAAGCTCCACTGGAGGTAAGTCTGAAACGTGGTTGACTTCTTAATTGATAGTATATGGTAATAAATACTATTTAAAATCGAAATTTGCATTTATTTATTTATTTGCATTATTGTGCTGTTCCGTCCGCCCACTCCCATTACTATATAAACACCCAAGGAGCCAAAGCATGCAGGGCTGTAAACACCAGCAAGCTGCACTTGAGGTAAGGCTGCAACGTGGTTGACATCTAAATAGATAGGATATGGTAATAAATACTATTTAAAATAGAACTTTGCATTTATTTATTTATCTGCATTATTGTGCTGTTCCGTCCGCCCACTCCCATTACTATATAAACACCCAAGGAGCCAAAGCATGAAGGGCCGTGAACACCAACAAGCTCCACTGGAGGTAAGTCTGCAACGTCGTTGACTTCTTAATTGAGAGTATATGGTAATAAATATTATTTAAAATAGAAATTTGCATTTATTTATTTATTTGCGTTATTGTGCTGTTCCGTCTGCTCACTCCTATTACTATATAAACACCCAAGGATCCAAAGCATGCAGGGCTGTGAACACCAACAAGCTCCACTGGAGGTCAGTCTGCAACGTGGTTGACTTCTTAATTGATAGTATATGGTAATAAATAGTATTTAAAATAGAAATTTGCATTTATTTATTTATTTGCATTTTTGTGCTGTTCCGTCCGCCCACTCCCATTACTATATAAACACCCAAGGAGCCAAAGCATGAAGGGTTGTGAACACCAACAAGCTCCAGTGGAGGTAAGTCTGCAACGTGGTTGACTTCTTAATTGATAGTATATGGTAATAAATACTATTTAAAATAGAAATTTGCATTTATTTATTTATTTGCATTTTTGTGCTGTTCCGTCCGCCCACTCCCATTACTATATAAACACCCAAGGAGCCAAAGCATGCAGGGCTGTAAACACCAGCAAGCTGCACTGGAGGTAAGTCTGCAACGTGGTTGACATCTAAATAGATAGGATATGGTAATAAATACTATTTAAAATAGAACTTTGCATTTATTTATTTATTTGCATTATTGTGCTGTTCCGTCCGCCCACTCCCATTACTATATAAACTCCCTAGGAGCAAAAGCATGCAGGGCTGTAAACACCAGCAAGCTCCACTGGAGGTAAGTCTGCAACGTGGTTGACCTCTTGATTGATAGCATTTGGTAATAAATACTATTTAAAATAGAAATTTGCATTTATTTATTTATTTGCATTATTGTGCTGTTCCGTCCGCCCACTCCCATTTCTATATAAACACCCAAGGAGCCAAAGCGTGCAGGGCTGTAAACACCAGCATGCTGCACTGGAGGTAAGTCTGCAGTGTGGTTGACTTCTTAATTGGTAGTATATGGTAATAAATACTATTTGAAATAGAAAATTGCATTAATTTATTTATTTGCATTATTGTGCTGTTCCGTCCGCCCACTCCCATTACTATATAAACACCCAAGGAGCCAAAGAATGCAGGGCTGTAAACACCAACAAGCTCCACTGGAGGTAAGTCTGCAACGTGGTTGACCTCTTAATTGATAGTATATGGTACTAAATACTATTTAAAATAGAAATTTGCATTTATTTATTTATTTGCATTATTGTGCTGTTTCGTCCGCCCACTCCCATTACTATATAAACACCGAAGGAGCCAAAGCATGAAGGTCTATGAACACCAACAAGCTCCACTGGAGGTCAGTCTGCAACGTGGTTGACATCTTAATTGTTAGTATATGGTAATAAATAATATTTAAAATAGAAACTTGCATTTATTTATTTATTTGCATTATAGTGCTGTTATGTCCGCCCACTCCCATTACTATATCAACACCCAAGGAGCCAAAGAATGCAGTGCTGTAAACACCAGCAAGCTCCACTGGAGCAATGTGTTTGACTTCTTAATTGATAGTATATAGTATATAGTAAAAAATACTATTACTACTAATAAATACTATTTAAAATAGAAATTTGCATTTTTTTATTTATTTGCATTATTGTGCTGTTCCGTCCGTCTACTCCCATTACTATATAAGCACTCAAGGAGCCAAAGCATGCAGGGCTGTAAACACCAGCAAGCTGCACTGGAGGTAAGGCTGCAACGTGGTTGACATCTAAATAGATAGGATATGGTAACAAATACTATTTAAAATAGAACTTTGCATTTATTTATTTATTTGCATTATTGTGCTGTTCCGTCCGCCCACTTCCATTACTATATAAACACCCAAGGAGCCAAAGCATGAAGGGCCGTGAACACGAACAAGCTCCACTGGAGGTAAGTCTGTAACGTGGTTGACTTATTATTTGAAAGTATATGGTAATAAATACTATTTAAAATAGAAATTTGCATTTAATTATTTATTTGCATTATTGTGCTGTTCCGTCCGCCCACTCCCATTACTATTTAAACACCCAAGGAGCCAAAGCATGCAGGGCTGTAAACACCAGCATGATGCACCATAGGTAAGTCTGCAACGTGGTTGACTTCTTAATTGATAGTATATGGTAATAAATACTATTTAAAATAGAAATTTGCATTTATTTATTTATTTGCATTATTGTGCTGTTCCGTCCGCCCACTCCCATTACTATATAAACACCCAAGGAGCAAAAGCATGCAGGGCTGTAAACACCAGCAAGCTCCACTGGAGGTAAATCTGCAACGTGGTTGACTTCTTAATTGATAGTGTATGGTACTAAATACTATTTAAAATAGAAATTTGCATTTATTTATTTATTTATTTGCATTATTGTGCTGTTCCGTCCGCCCACTCCCATTACTATATAAACACCCAAGGAGCCAAAGAATGCAGGGCTGTAAACACCAGCAAGCTCCACTGGAGGTAAGTCTGCAATGTGTTTGACTTATTAATTGATAGTATATCGTAATAAATACTATTTAAAATAGAAATTTGCATTTATTTATTTATTTACATTATTGTGCTGTTCCGTCCGCCCACTCCCATTACTATATAAACACCGAAGGGGCCAAAGCATGCAGGTCTGTGAACACCAACAAGCTCCTTTGGAAATAAGTCTGCAACGTGGTTGACATCTTAATTGATAGTATATGGTAATAAATAATATTTAAAATAGAACATTGCATTAATTTATTTATTTGCATTATTGTGCTGTTCCGTCCGCCCACTCCCATTACTAGATAAACACCCAAGTAGCAAAAGAATGCAGGGCTGTAAACACCAACAAGCTCCACTGGAGGTAAGTCTGAAACGTGGTTGACTTCTTAATTGATAGTATATGGTAATAAATACTATTTAAAATCGAAATTTGCATTTATTTATTTATTTGCATTATTGTGCTGTTCCGTCCGCCCACTCCCATTACTATATAAACACCCAAGGAGCCAAAGCATGCAGGGCTGTAAACACCAGCAAGCTGCACTTGAGGTAAGGCTGCAACGTGGTTGACATCTAAATAGATAGGATATGGTAATAAATACTATTTAAAATAGAACTTTGCATTTATTTATTTATCTGCATTATTGTGCTGTTCCGTCCGCCCACTCCCATTACTATATAAACACCCAAGGAGCCAAAGCATGAAGGGCCGTGAACACCAACAAGCTCCACTGGAGGTAAGTCTGCAACGTCGTTGACTTCTTAATTGAGAGTATATGGTAATAAATATTATTTAAAATAGAAATTTGCATTTATTTATTTATTTGCGTTATTGTGCTGTTCCGTCTGCTCACTCCTATTACTATATAAACACCCAAGGATCCAAAGCATGCAGGGCTGTGAACACCAACAAGCTCCACTGGAGGTCAGTCTGCAACGTGGTTGACTTCTTAATTGATAGTATATGGTAATAAATAGTATTTAAAATAGAAATTTGCATTTATTTATTTATTTGCATTTTTGTGCTGTTCCGTCCGCCCACTCCCATTACTATATAAACACCCAAGGAGCCAAAGCATGAAGGGTTGTGAACACCAACAAGCTCCAGTGGAGGTAAGTCTGCAACGTGGTTGACTTCTTAATTGATAGTATATGGTAATAAATACTATTTAAAATAGAAATTTGCATTTATTTATTTATTTGCATTTTTGTGCTGTTCCGTCCGCCCACTCCCATTACTATATAAACACCCAAGGAGCCAAAGCATGCAGGGCTGTAAACACCAGCAAGCTGCACTGGAGGTAAGTCTGCAACGTGGTTGACATCTAAATAGATAGGATATGGTAATAAATACTATTTAAAATAGAACTTTGCATTTATTTATTTATTTGCATTATTGTGCTGTTCCGTCCGCCCACTCCCATTACTATATAAACTCCCTAGGAGCAAAAGCATGCAGGGCTGTAAACACCAGCAAGCTCCACTGGAGGTAAGTCTGCAACGTGGTTGACCTCTTGATTGATAGCATTTGGTAATAAATACTATTTAAAATAGAAATTTGCATTTATTTATTTATTTGCATTATTGTGCTGTTCCGTCCGCCCACTCCCATTTCTATATAAACACCCAAGGAGCCAAAGCGTGCAGGGCTGTAAACACCAGCATGCTGCACTGGAGGTAAGTCTGCAGTGTGGTTGACTTCTTAATTGGTAGTATATGGTAATAAATACTATTTGAAATAGAAAATTGCATTAATTTATTTATTTGCATTATTGTGCTGTTCCGTCCGCCCACTCCCATTACTATATAAACACCCAAGGAGCCAAAGAATGCAGGGCTGTAAACACCAACAAGCTCCACTGGAGGTAAGTCTGCAACGTGGTTGACCTCTTAATTGATAGTATATGGTACTAAATACTATTTAAAATAGAAATTTGCATTTATTTATTTATTTGCATTATTGTGCTGTTTCGTCCGCCCACTCCCATTACTATATAAACACCGAAGGAGCCAAAGCATGAAGGTCTATGAACACCAACAAGCTCCACTGGAGGTCAGTCTGCAACGTGGTTGACATCTTAATTGTTAGTATATGGTAATAAATAATATTTAAAATAGAAACTTGCATTTATTTATTTATTTGCATTATAGTGCTGTTATGTCCGCCCACTCCCATTACTATATCAACACCCAAGGAGCCAAAGAATGCAGTGCTGTAAACACCAGCAAGCTCCACTGGAGCAATGTGTTTGACTTCTTAATTGATAGTATATAGTATATAGTAAAAAATACTATTACTACTAATAAATACTATTTAAAATAGAAATTTGCATTTTTTTATTTATTTGCATTATTGTGCTGTTCCGTCCGTCTACTCCCATTACTATATAAGCACTCAAGGAGCCAAAGCATGCAGGGCTGTAAACACCAGCAAGCTGCACTGGAGGTAAGGCTGCAACGTGGTTGACATCTAAATAGATAGGATATGGTAACAAATACTATTTAAAATAGAACTTTGCATTTATTTATTTATTTGCATTATTGTGCTGTTCCGTCCGCCCACTTCCATTACTATATAAACACCCAAGGAGCCAAAGCATGAAGGGCCGTGAACACGAACAAGCTCCACTGGAGGTAAGTCTGTAACGTGGTTGACTTATTATTTGAAAGTATATGGTAATAAATACTATTTAAAATAGAAATTTGCATTTAATTATTTATTTGCATTATTGTGCTGTTCCGTCCGCCCACTCCCATTACTATTTAAACACCCAAGGAGCCAAAGCATGCAGGGCTGTAAACACCAGCATGATGCACCATAGGTAAGTCTGCAACGTGGTTGACTTCTTAATTGATAGTATATGGTAATAAATACTATTTAAAATAGAAATTTGCATTTATTTATTTATTTGCATTATTGTGCTGTTCCGTCCGCCCACTCCCATTACTATATAAACACCCAAGGAGCAAAAGCATGCAGGGCTGTAAACACCAGCAAGCTCCACTGGAGGTAAATCTGCAACGTGGTTGACTTCTTAATTGATAGTGTATGGTACTAAATACTATTTAAAATAGAAATTTGCATTTATTTATTTATTTATTTGCATTATTGTGCTGTTCCGTCCGCCCACTCCCATTACTATATAAACACCCAAGGAGGCAAAGCATGTAGGGCTGTAAACACCAGCAGGCTCCACTGGAGGTAAGTCTGCAACTTGGTTGACTTCTTAATTGATAGTATATTGTAATAAATAGTATTTAAAATAGAAATTTGCATTTATTTATTTATTTGCATTATTGTGCTGTTCCGTCCGCCCACTCCCATTACTATATAAACACCCAAGGAGCCAAAGCATGAAGGGCTGTGAACACCAACAAGCTCCAGTGGAGGTCAGTCTGCAACGTGGTTGACTTTTTAATTGATAGTATATGGTACTAAATTCTATTTAAAATAGAAATTTGCATTTATTTATTTATTTGCATTATTGTGCTGTTCCGTCCGTCCACTCCCATTACTATATAAACACCCAAGGAGCCAAAGCATGAAGGGCTGTGAACACCAACAAGCTCCAGTGGAGGTCAGTCTGCAACGTGGTTGACTTTTTAATTGATAGTATATGGTACTAAATTCTATTTAAAATAGAAATTTGCATTTATTTATTTATTTGCATTATTTAGCTGTTCCGTCTGCCCACTCCCATTACTATATAAACACCCAAGGATCCAAAGCATGCAGGGCTGTGAACACCAACAAGCTCCACTGGAGGTCAGTCTGCAACGTGGTTGATTTCGTAATTGATAGTATATTGTAATAAATAGTATTTAAAATAGAAATTTGCATTTATTTATTTATTTGCATTTTTGTGCTGTTCCGTCTGCCCACTCCCATTACTATATAAACACCCAAGGGGCCAAAGCATGAAGGGTTGTGAGCACCAAGAAGCTCCAGTGGAGGTAAGTCTGCAATGTGGTTGACTTCTTAATTGATAGTATATGGTAAAAAATACTACTTAAAATAGAAATTTGCATTTATTTATTTATTTATTTGCATTATTGTGCTGTTCCGTCCGCCCACTCCGATTACTATATAAACACCCAAGGAGCAAAAGCATGAAGGTCTGTGAACACCAACAAGCTCCACTGGAGGTCAGTCTGCAACGTGGTTGACATCTTAATTGTTAGTATATGGTAATAAATACTATTTAAAATAGAAATTTGCATTTATTTATTTATTTGCATTATTGTGCTGTTCCGTCCGCCCACTCCCATTACTATATAAGCACCCAAGGAGCCAAAGCATGCAGGGCTGTAAACACCAGCAAGCTCCACTAGAGGTAAATCTGCAATGTGGTTGACTTTTTAATTGATAGTATATGGTAAAAAATACTATTTAAAATAGAAATTTGCATTTATTTATTAATTTTCATTATTGTGCTGATCCGTCCGCCCACTCCCATTACTATATAAACACAGAAGGAGCCAAAGCATGCAGGTCTGTGAACACCAACAAGCTCCAATGGAGGTAAGTCTGCAACGTGGTTGACATCTTAATTGATAGTATATGGTAATAAATACTATTTAAAATAGAACATTGCATTAATTTATTTATTTGCATTATTGTGCTGTTCCGTCCGCCCACTCCCATTACTATATAAACACCCAAAGAGCCAAAGAATGCAGGGCTGTAAACACCAACAATCTCCACTGGAGGTAAGTCTGAAATGTGGTTGACTTCTTAATTGATAGTATATGGTAATAAATACTATTTAAAATAGAAATTTGCATTTATTTATTTATTTGCAATATTGTGCTGTTCCGTCCGCCCACTCCCATTACTATATAAACACCCAAGGAGCCAAAGAATGCAGAGCTGTAAACACCAACAAGCTCCACTGGAGGTAAGTATGCAACGTGATTGACCTCTTAATTGATAGTATATAGTACTAAATACTATTTAAAATAGAAATTTGCATTTATTTATTTATTTGCATTATTGTGCTGTTCCGTCCGCCCACTCCATTACTATATAAACACCCAAGGAGCCAAAGCATGAAGGGCCGTGAACACCAATAAGCTCCACTGGAGGTCAGTCTGCAACGTGGTTGACTTCTTAAATGATAGTATATGGTAATAAATACTATTTAAAATAGAAATTTGCATTTATTTATTTATTTGCATTATTGTGCTGTTCCGTCCGCCCACTCCCATTACTATATAAACACCCAAGGAGCAAAGGCATGCAGGGCTGTAAACACAAGCAAGCTCCACTGGAGGTAAGTCTGCAACGTGGTTGACTTCTTAATTGATAGTATATGGTACTAAATACTATTTAAAATAGAAATTTGAATTTATTTATTTAATTGCATTATTGTGTTGTTCCGTCCGCCCACTCCCATTACTATATAAACACACAAGGATCCAAAGAATGCAGGGCTGTAAACACCAACAAGCTGCACTGGAGGGAAGTCTGCAACGTGGTTGACCTCTTAATTGATAGTATATTGTACTAAATACTATTTAAAATAGAAATTTGCATTTATTTATTTTTTTGCATTATTGTGCTGTTCCGTCCGCCCACTCCCATTACTATATAAACACCCAAGGAGCCAAAGCATGCAGGGCTGTAAACACAAGCAAGCTCCACTGGAGGTAAGTCTTTAACGTAGTTGACTTCTTAATTAATAGTATGTGGTAATAAATACTATTTAAAATAGAAATTTGCATTTATTTATCTATTTGCATTATTGTGCTGTTCTTTCCCCCCACTCCCATTACTATATAAACACCCAAAAAGCCAAAGCATGCAGGTCTGTAAACACCAGCAAGCTCCACTGGAGAAAAGTCTGCAACGTGGTTGACCTCTTAATTGATAGTATATGGTACAAAATACTATTTAAAATAGAAATTTGCATTTATTTATTTATTTGCATTATTGTGCTGTTCCATCCGCCCACTCCCATTACTATATAAACACCCAAGGAGCCAAATCATGCAGGGCTGTAAACACCAGCAAGCTACACTGGAGGTAAGTCTGCAACGGGGTTGACTTCTTAATTGATAGTATATGGTAATAAATACTATTTAAAATAGAAATTTGCATTTATTTATTTATTTATTTGCATTATTGTGCTGTTCCGTCCGCCCACTCCCATTACTATATAAACACCCAAGGAGCCAAAGAATGCAGAGCTGTAAACATCAACAAGCTCCACTGGAGGTAAGTCTGCAACGTGATTGACCTCTTAATTGATAGTATATGGTACTAAATACTATTTAAAATTGAAATTTGCATTTATTTATTTATTTGCATTATTGTGCTGTTACGTCCGCCCACTCCATTACTATATAAACACCCAAGGAGCCAAAGCATGAAGGGCCGTGAACACCAATAAGCTCCACTAGAGGTCAGTCTGCAACGTGGTTGACTTTTTAATTTACAGTATATGGTAATAAATACTATTTAAAAGAGAAATTTGCATTTATTTATTTATTTGCATTATTGTGCTGTTCCGTCCGTCCACTCCCATTACTATATAAACACCCAAGGAGCAAAGGCATGCAGGGCTGTAAACACCAGCAAGCTCCACTGGAGGTAAGTCTGCAACGTGGTTGACTTCTTAATTGATAGTATATGGTACTAAATACTATTTAAAATAGAAATTTGCATTTATTTATTTATTTGCATTATTGTGTTGTTCCGTCCGCCCACTCCCATTACTATATAAACACCCAAGGAGCCAAAGCATGCAGGGCTGTAAACACTAACAATCTCCACTGGAGGTAAATCTGCAACGTGGCTGACTTCTTAATTGATAGTATATAGTAATAAATACTATTTAAAATAGAAATTTGCATTTATTTATTTATTTGCATTATTGTGCTGTTCCGTCCGCCCTCTCCCATTACTATATAATTACCCAAGGAGCCAAAGCATGCAGGGCTGTAAACACCAGCAAGCTGCACCATAGGTAAGTCTGCAACGTGGTTGACTTCTTAATTGATGGTATATGGTAATAAATACTATTTAAAATAGAAATATGCATTTATTTATTTATTTGCATTATTGTGCTGTTCTGTCCGCCCACTCCCATTACTATATAAACACACAAGTAGCCAAAGCATGCAGGGCTGTAAACACCAACAAGCTCCACTGGAGGTAAGTCTTTAACATAGTTGACTTCTTAATTAATAGTATATGGTAATAAATACTATTTAAAATAGAAATTTGCATTTATTTATCTATTTGCATTATTGTGCTGTTCTTTCCCCCCACTCCCATTACTATATAAACACCCAAAAAGCCAAAGCATGCAGGTCTGTAAACACCAGCAAGCTCCACTGGAGAAAAGTCTGCAACGTGGTTGACCTCTTAATTGATAGTATATGGTACAAAATACTATTTAAAATAGAAATTTGCATTTATTTATTTATTTGCATTATTGTGCTGTTCCGTCCGCCCACTCCGATTACTATATAAACACCCAAGGAGCAAAAGCATGAAGGTCTGTGAACACCAACAAGCTCCACTGGAGGTCAGTCTGCAACGTGGTTGACATCTTAATTGTTAGTATATGGTAATAAATACTATTTAAAATAGAAATTTGCATTTATTTATTTATTTGCATTATTGTGCTGTTCCGTCCGCCCACTCCCATTACTATATAAGCACCCAAGGAGCCAAAGCATGCAGGGCTGTAAACACCAGCAAGCTCCACTAGAGGTAAGTCTGCAATGTGGTTGACTTCTTAATTGATAGTATATGGTAAAAAATACTATTTAAAATAGAAATTTGCATTTATTTATTAATTTTCATTATTGTGCTGATCCGTCCGCCCACTCCCATTACTATATAAACACAGAAGGAGCCAAAGCATGCAGGTCTGTGAACACCAACAAGCTCCACTGGAGGTAAGTCTGCAACGTGGTTGACATCTTAATTGATAGTATATGGTAATAAATACTATTTAAAATAGAACATTGCATTAATTTATTTATTTGCATTATTGTGCTGTTCCGTCCGCCCACTCCCATTACTATATAAACACCCAAAGAGCCAAAGAATGCAGGGCTGTAAACACCAACAATCTCCACTGGAGGTAAGTCTGAAATGTGGTTGACTTCTTAATTGATAGTATATGGTAATAAATACTATTTAAAATAGAAATTTGCATTTATTTATTTATTTGCAATATTGTGCTGTTCCGTCCGCCCACTCCCATTACTATATAAACACCCAAGGAGCCAAAGAATGCAGAGCTGTAAACACCAACAAGCTCCACTGGAGGTAAGTATGCAACGTGATTGACCTCTTAATTGATAGTATATAGTACTAAATACTATTTAAAATAGAAATTTGCATTTATTTATTTATTTGCATTATTGTGCTGTTCCGTCCGCCCACTCCATTACTATATAAACACCCAAGGAGCCAAAGCATGAAGGGCCGTGAACACCAATAAGCTCCACTGGAGGTCAGTCTGCAACGTGGTTGACTTCTTAAATGATAGTATATGGTAATAAATACTATTTAAAATAGAAATTTGCATTTATTTATTTATTTGCATTATTGTGCTGTTCCGTCCGCCCACTCCCATTACTATATAAACACCCAAGGAGCAAAGGCATGCAGGGCTGTAAACACAAGCAAGCTCCACTGGAGGTAAGTCTGCAACGTGGTTGACTTCTTAATTGATAGTATATGGTACTAAATACTATTTAAAATAGAAATTTGAATTTATTTATTTAATTGCATTATTGTGTTGTTCCGTCCGCCCACTCCCATTACTATATAAACACACAAGGATCCAAAGAATGCAGGGCTGTAAACACCAACAAGCTGCACTGGAGGGAAGTCTGCAACGTGGTTGACCTCTTAATTGATAGTATATTGTACTAAATACTATTTAAAATAGAAATTTGCATTTATTTATTTTTTTGCATTATTGTGCTGTTCCGTCCGCCCACTCCCATTACTATATAAACACCCAAGGAGCCAAAGCATGCAGGGCTGTAAACACAAGCAAGCTCCACTGGAGGTAAGTCTTTAACGTAGTTGACTTCTTAATTAATAGTATGTGGTAATAAATACTATTTAAAATAGAAATTTGCATTTATTTATCTATTTGCATTATTGTGCTGTTCTTTCCCCCCACTCCCATTACTATATAAACACCCAAAAAGCCAAAGCATGCAGGTCTGTAAACACCAGCAAGCTCCACTGGAGAAAAGTCTGCAACGTGGTTGACCTCTTAATTGATAGTATATGGTACAAAATACTATTTAAAATAGAAATTTGCATTTATTTATTTATTTGCATTATTGTGCTGTTCCATCCGCCCACTCCCATTACTATATAAACACCCAAGGAGCCAAATCATGCAGGGCTGTAAACACCAGCAAGCTACACTGGAGGTAAGTCTGCAACGGGGTTGACTTCTTAATTGATAGTATATGGTAATAAATACTATTTAAAATAGAAATTTGCATTTATTTATTTATTTATTTGCATTATTGTGCTGTTCCGTCCGCCCACTCCCATTACTATATAAACACCCAAGGAGCCAAAGAATGCAGAGCTGTAAACATCAACAAGCTCCACTGGAGGTAAGTCTGCAACGTGATTGACCTCTTAATTGATAGTATATGGTACTAAATACTATTTAAAATTGAAATTTGCATTTATTTATTTATTTGCATTATTGTGCTGTTCCGTCCGCCCACTCCATTACTATATAAACACCCAAGGAGCCAAAGCATGAAGGGCCGTGAACACCAATAAGCTCCACTGGAGGTCAGTCTGCAACGTGGTTGACTTTTTAATTTACAGTATATGGTAATAAATACTATTTAAAATAGAAATTTGCATTTATTTATTTATTTGCATTATTGTGCTGTTCCGTCCGCCCACTCCCATTACTATATAAACACCCAAGGAGCCAAAGCATGCAGGGCTGTAAACACTAACAATCTCCACTGGAGGTAAATCTGCAACGTGGCTGACTTCTTAATTGATAGTATATAGTAATAAATACTATTTAAAATAGAAATTTGCATTTATTTATTTATTTGCATTATTGTGCTGTTCCGTCCGCCCTCTCCCATTACTATATAATTACCCAAGGAGCCAAAGCATGCAGGGCTGTAAACACCAGCAAGCTGCACCATAGGTAAGTCTGCAACGTGGTTGACTTCTTAATTGATGGTATATGGTAATAAATACTATTTAAAATAGAAATATGCATTTATTTATTTATTTGCATTATTGTGCTGTTCTGTCCGCCCACTCCCATTACTATATAAACACACAAGGAGCCAAAGCATGCAGGGCTGTAAACACCAACAAGCTCCACTGGAGGTAAGTCTTTAACATAGTTGACTTCTTAATTAATAGTATATGGTAATAAATACTATTTAAAATAGAAATTTGCATTTATTTATCTATTTGCATTATTGTGCTGTTCTTTCCCCCCACTCCCATTACTATATAAACACCCAAAAAGCCAAAGCATGCAGGTCTGTAAACACCAGCAAGCTCCACTGGAGAAAAGTCTGCAACGTGGTTGACCTCTTAATTGATAGTATATGGTACAAAATACTATTTAAAATAGAAATTTGCATTTATTTATTTATTTGCATTATTGTGCTGTTCCGTCCGCCCACTCCCATTACTATATAAACACCCAAGGAGCCAAATCATGCAGGGCTGTAAACACCAGCAAGCTGCACTGGAGGTAAGTGTGCAACGGGGTTGACTTCTTAATTGATAGTATATGGTAATAAATACTATTTAAAATAGAAATTTGCATTTATTTATTTATTTGCATTATTGTGCTGTTCCGTCCGCCCACTCCATTACTATATAAACACCCAAGGAGCCAAAGCATGAAGGGCCGAGAACAACAATAAGCTCCACTGGAGGTCAGTCTGCAACGTGGTTGACTTTTTAATTGACAGTATATGGTAATAAATACTATTTAAAATAGAAATTTGCATTTATTTTTTTATTTGCATTATTGTGCTGTTCCGTCCGCCCACTCCCATTACTATATAAACACCCAAGGAGCAAAGGCATGCAGGGCTGTAAACACCAGCAAGCTCCACTGGAGGTAAGTCTGCAACGTGGTTGACTTCTTAATTGATAGTATATGGTACTAAATACTATTTAAAATAGAAATTTGCATTTATTTATTTATTTGCATTATTGTGTTGTTCCGTCCGCCCACTCCCATTTCTATATAAACACCCAAGGATCCAAAGAATGCAGTGCTTTAAACACCAACAAGCTGCACTGAAGGTAAGTCTGCAACGTGGTTGACTTCTTAATTGATAGTATATGGTAATAAATACTATTTAAAATAGAAATTTGCATTTATTTATCTATTTGCATTATTGTGCTGTTCTTTCCCCACACTCCCATTACTATATAAACACCCAAAAAGCCAAAGCATGCAGGTCTGTAAACACCAGCAAGCTCCACTGGAGAAACGTCTGCAACGTGGTTGACCTCTTAATTGATAGTATATGGTACTAAATACTATTTAAAATAGAAATTTGCATTTATTTATTTATTTGCATTATTGTGCTGTTCCGTCCGCCCACTCCCATTACTATATAAACACCCAAGGAGCCAAAGCATGCAGGGCTGTAAACACCAGCAAGCTGCACTGGAGGAAGTCTGCAAAGGGGTTGACTTCTTAATTGATAGTATATGGTAATAAATACTATTTAAAATAGAAATTTGCATTTATTTACTTATTTGCATTATTGTGCTGTTCCGTCCGCCCACTCCCATTACTATATAAACACACAAGGAGCCAAAGCATGCAGGGCTGTAAACACCAGCAAGCTGCACTGGAGGTAAGTCTGCAACGTGGTTGACTTCTTAATAGATAAGATATGGTAATAAATACTATTTAAATTAGAAATTTGCATTTATTTATTTATTTGCATTATTGTGTTGTTCCGTCCGCCCACTCCCATTTCTATATAAACACCCAAGGATCCAAAGAATGCAGGGCTTTAAACACCAACAAGCTCCACTGGAGGTCAGTCGCAACGTGGTTCACTTCAAAATGATAGTATATGGTAATAAATACTATTTAAAATAGAAATTTGTATTTATTTATTTATTTGCGTTATTGTGCTGTTCCGTTCGCCCGCTCTCATTACCATATACACATCCAAGGAGCCAAAGCATGAAGGGCTGTAAACACCAGCAAGCCGCACTGGAGGTAAGTCTGCAACGTGGTTGACTTCTTAATTGATAGTATATGGTAATAAATTCTATTTAAAAGAGAAATTTGCATTTATTTATTTATTTGCATTATTGTGCTGTTCCGTCCGCCCACTCCCATTACTATATAAACACCCAAGGAGCCAAAGCATGCAGGGCTGTAAACACCAGCAAGCTGCACTGGAGGTGAGTCTGCAAGGTGGTTGACTTCTTAATTGATAGTATATGGTAATAAATACTATTTAAAATAGAAATTTGCATTTATTTATTTATTTGCATTATTGTGCTGTTCCGTCCGCCCACTCCCATTACTATATAAACACCCAAGGAGCCAAAGCATGCAGGGCTGTAAACACCAGCAAGCTGCACTGTAGGTGAGTCTGCAACGTAATTGACTTCTTAATTGATAGTATATGGTAATAAATACTATTTAAAATAGAAATTTGCATTTATTTATTTATTTATTTGCATTATTGTGCTGTTCCGTCCGCCCACTCCGATTACTATATAAACACCCAAGGAGCCAAAGCATGCAGGGCTGTAAACACCAGCAAGCTCCACTGGAGGTAAGTCTGCAACGTTTTTGACTTCTTAATTGATAGTATATGTTAATAAATACTATTTAAAATAGAAATTTGCATTTATTTATTTATTTGCGTTATTGTGCTGTTCCGTCCGCCCACTCCCATTACTATATAAACACCAAAGGAGCTAAAGCATGCAGGGCTGTAAACACCAGCAAGCTGCACTGGAGGTAAGTCTGCAATGTGGTTGACTTCTTAATTGATAGTATATGGTAATAAATACTATTTAAAATAGAAATTTGCATTTATTTATTTATTTGCATTATTGTGCTGTTCCGTCCGCCCGCTCCCATTCCTATATAAACACCCAAGGAGCCAAAGCATGCAGGGCTGTAAACACCAGCAAGCTCCACTGGAGGTAAGTCTGCAACGTTTTTGACTTCTTAATTGATAGTATATGTTAATAAATACTATTTAAAATAGAAATTTGCATTTATTTATTTATTTGCGTTATTGTGCTGTTCCGTCCGCCCACTCCCATTACTATATAAACACCCAAGGAGCCAAAGCATGAAGGGCCGTGAACCCCAACAAGCTCCACTGGAGGTCAGTCTGCAACGTGGTTGACTTCTTAATTGATAGTATATGGTAATAAATACTATTTAAAATAGAAATTTGCATTTATTTATTTGCATTATTGTGCTGTTCCGTCCGCCCACTCCGATTACTATATAAACACCCAAGGAGCCAAGCATGCAGGGCTGTAAACACCAGCAAGCTCCACTGGAGGTAAGTCTGCAACGTGGTTGACATCTTAATTGATAGTATATGGTAATAAATACTATTTAAAATAGAACATTGCATTAATTTATTTTTTTGCATTATTGTGCTGTTCCGTCCGCCCACTCCCATTACTATATAAACACCCAAGGAGCCAAAGCATGCAGGGCTGTAAACACCAACAATCTCCACTGGAGGTAAATCTGCAAAGTGGCTGACTTCTTAATTGATAGTATATGATAATAAATACGATTTAAAATAGAAATTTGCATTTATTTATTTATTTGCATTATTGTGCTGTTCCGTCCGCCCTCTCCCATTACTATATAATTACCCAAGGAGCCAAAGCATGCAGGGCTGTAAACACCAGCAAGCTGCACCATAGGTAAGTCTGCAACGTGGTTGACCTCTTAATTGATAGTATATTGTACTAAATACTATTTAAAATAGAAATTTGCATTTATTTATTTATTTGCATTATGGTGCTGTTCTGTCCGCCCACTCCCATTACTATATAAACACACAAGGAGCCAAAGCATGCAGGGCTGTAAACACCAACAAGCTCCACTTGAGGTAATTCTGCAACGTGGATGACTTCTTAATTTATAGTATATGGTAATAAAAACTATTTAAAATAGAAATTTGCATTTATTTATCTATTTGCATTATTGTGCTGTTCTTTCCCCCCACTCCCATTACTATATAAACACCCAAAAAGCCAAAGCATGCAGGTCTGTAAACACCAGCAAGCTCCACTGGAGAAAAGTCTGCAACGTGGTTGACCTCTTAATTGATAGTATATGGTAGAAAAAACTATTTAAAACAGAAATTTGCATTTATTTATTTATTTGCATTATTGTGCTGTTTCGTCCGCCCACTCCCATTACTATATAAACACCCAAGGAGCCAAAGCATGCAGGGCTGTAAACACCAGCAAGCTGCACTGGAGGTAAGTCTGCAACAGGGTTGACTTCTTAATTGATAGTATATGGTAATAAATACTATTTAAAATAGAAATTTGCATTTATTTATTTATTTGCATTATTGTGCTGTTCCGTCCACCCACACCCATTACTATATAAACACCCAAGGAGCCAAAGAATGCAGAGCTGTAAACATCAACAAGCTCCACTGGAGGTAAGTCTGCAACGTGATTGACCTCTTAATTGATAGTATATGGTACTAAATACTATTTAAAATTGAAATTTGCATTTATTTATTTATTTGCATTATTGTGCTGTTATGTCCGCCCACTCCATTACTATATAAACACCCAAGGAGCCAAAGCATGAAGGGCCGTGAACACCAATAAGCTCCACTGGAGGTCAGTCTGCAACGTGGTTGACTTTTTAATTGACAGTATATGGTAATAAATACTATTTAAAATAGAAAATTGCATTTATTTATTTATTTGCATTATTGTGCTGTTCCGTCCGCCCACTCCCATTACTATATAAACACCCAAGGAGCAAAGGCATGCAGGGCTGTAAACACCAGCAAGCTCCACTGGAGGTAAGTCTGCAACGTGGTTGACTTCTTAATTGATAGTATATGGTACTAAATACTATTTAAAATAGAAATTTGCATTTATTTATTTATTTGCATTATTGTGTTGTTCCGTCCGCCCACTCCCATTTCTATATAAACACCCAAGGATCCAAAGAATGCAGGGCTTTAAACACCAACAAGCTGCACTGGAGGTAAGTCTGCAATGTGGTTGACTTCTTAATTGATAGTATATGGTAATAAATACTATTTAAAATAGAAATTTGCATTTATTTATCTATTTGCATTATTGTGCTGTTCTTTCCCCACACTCCCATTACTATATAAACACCCAAAAAGCCAAAGCATGCAGGTCTGTAAACACCAGCAAGCTGCACTGGAGGTAAGTCTGCAAAGGGGTTGACTTCTTAATTGATAGTATATGGTAATAAATACTATTTAAATTACAAATTTGCATTTATTTATTTATTTGCATTATTGTGCTGTTCCGTCCGCCCACTCCCATTACTATATAAACACCCAAGGAGCCAAAGCATGCAGGGCTGTAAACACCAGCAAGCTGCACTGGAGGTGAGTCTGCAAGGTGGTTGACTTCTTAATTGATAGTATATGGTAATAAATACTATTTAAAATAGAAATTTGCATTTATTTATTTATTTGCATTATTGTGCTGTTCCGTCCGCCCACTCCCATTACTATATAAACACCCAAGGAGCCAAAGCATGCAGGGCTATAAACACCAGCAAGCTGCACTGTAGGTGAGTCTTCAACGTGGTTGACTTCTTAATTGATAGTATATGGTAATAAATACTATTTAAAATAGAACATTGCATTAATTTATTTTTTTGGATTATTGTGCTGTTCCGTCCGCCCACTCCCATTACTATATAAACACCCAAGGAGCCAAAGCATGCAGGGCTGTAAACACCAACAATTTCCACTGAAGGTAAATCTGCAACGTGGCTGACTTCTTAATTGATAGTATATGGTAATAAATACTATTTAAAATAGAAATTTGCATTTATTTATTTATTTGCATTATTGTGCTGTTCCGTCCGCCCACTCCCATTACTATATAAACACCCAAGGAGCCAAAGCATGAAGGGCTGTATACACCAGCAAGCTACACTGGAGGTAAGTCTGCAACGTTTTTGACTTCTTAATTGATAGTATATGTTAATAAATACTATTTAAAATAGAAATTTGCATTTATTTATTTATTTGCGTTATTGTGCTGTTCCGTCCGCCCACTCCCATTACTATATAAACACCCAGCTGTAAACACCAGCAAGCTGCACTGAAGGTAAGTCTGCAATGTGGTTGACTTCTTAATTGATAGTATATGGTAATAAATACTATTTAAAATAGAAATTTGCATTTATTTATTTATTTGCATTATTGTGCTGTTCCGTCCGCCAGCTCCCATTACTACATAAACACCCAAGGAGCCAAAGCATGAAGGGCTGTATACACCAGCAAGCTACACTGGAGGTAAGTCTGCAACGTTTTTGACTTCTTAATTGATAGTATATGTTAATAAATACTATTTAAAATAGAAATTTGCATTTATTTATTTATTTGCGTTATTGTGCTGTTCCGTCTGCCCACTCCCATTACTATATAAACACCCAAGGAGCCAAAGCATGCAGGGCTGTAAACACCAGCAAGCTGCACTGGAGGTAAGTCTGCAATGTGGTTGACTTCTTAATTGATAGTATATGGTAATAAATACTATTTAAAATAGAAATTTGCATTTATTTATTTATTTGCATTATTGTGCTGTTCCGTCCGCCCGCTCCCATTACTATGTAAACACCCAAGGAGCCAAAGCATGAAGGGCCGTGAACCCCAACATGCTCCACTGGAGGTCAGTCTGCAACGTGGTTGACTTCTTAATTGATAGTATATGGTAATACATACTATTTAAAATAGAAATTTGCATTTATTTATTTATTTGCATTATTGTGCTGTTCCGTCCGCCCACTCCCATTACTATATAAAAACCCAAGGAGCCAAAGCATGCACGGCTGTAAACACCAGCATGCTGCACTGGAGGTAAGTCTGCAACGTGGTTGACTTCTTAATTGATAGTATATGGTAATAAATACTATTTAAAATAGAAATTTGCATTTTTTTATTTATTTGTATTATTGTGCTGTTCCGTCCGCCCACTCCCATTACTATATAAACACACAAGGAGCCAAAGCATGCAGGGCTGTAAACACCAACAAGCTCCACTTGAGGTAATTCTGCAACGTGGTTGACTTCTTAATTTATAGTACATGGTAATAAATACTATTTAAAACAGAATTTTGCATTTATTTATTTATTTGCATTATTGTGTTGTTCCGTCTGCCCACTCCCATTACTATATAAACATACAAGGATCCAAAGCATGCAGGGCTGTGAACACCAACAAGCTCCACTGGAGGTCAGTCTGCAACGTGGTTGACTTCTTAATTGATAGTATATGGTACTAAATACTATTTAAAATAGAAATTTGCATTTATTTATTTATTTGCATTATTGTGCTGTTCCGTCCGCCCACTCCCATTACTATATAAACACCCAAGGAGCCAAATCATGCAGGGCTGCAAACACCAGCAAGCTCCACTGGAGGTAAGTCTGCAATGTGGTTGACTTCTTAATTGATAGTATGTGGTAGTAAATACTATTTAAAATAGAAATTTGCATTTATTTTTTTATTTACAATGTTGTGCTGTTCCGTCCGCCCACTCCTATTACTATATAAACACCCAAGGAGCCAAAGCATGCAGGGCTGTGAACACCAACAAGCTCCACTGGAAGTAAGTCTGCAATGTGGATGACTTCTCAATTGATAGTATATGGTAATAAATACTATTTAAAATAGAAATTTGCATTTATTTATTTATTTGCCATATTGCGCTGTTCCGTCCGTCCACTCCCATTACTATATAAACACCCAAGGAGCCAAAGCATGCAGGGCTGTAAACACCAACAAGCACCACTGGAGGTCAGTCTGCAACGTGGTTGACTTCTTAATTGCTAGTATATGGTAATAAATACTATTTAAAATAGATATTTGCATTTATTTATTTATTTGCATTATTGTGCTGTTCCGTCCGCCCACTACCATTACTATATAAACACCCAAGGAGCCAAAGCATGCAGGGCTGTAAACACCAACAAGCTCCACTGGATGTCAGTCTGCAACGTGGTTGACTTCTTAATTGATAGTATATGGTAATAAATACTGTTTAAAATAGAAATTTGCATTTATTTATGTATTTGCATTATTGTGCTGTTCCGTCCGCCCACTCCCATTACTATATAAACACCCAAGGAGCCAAAGCATGCAGGGCCGTAAACACCAACAAGCTCCACTGGAGGTCAGTCTGCAACGTGGTTGACTTCTTAATTGATAGTATATGGTAATAAATACTATTTAAAATAGAAATTTGCATTTATTTATTTATTTGCATTATTGTGCTGTTCCGTCTGCCCACTCCCATTACTATATAAACACCCAAGGAGCCAAAGCATGCAGGGCTGTAAACACCAGCAAGCTCCACTGGATGTCAATCTGCAACGTGGTTCACTTCTCAATAGATAGTATATGGTAATAAATACTATTTAAAATAGAAATTTGCATTTATTTATTTATTTGCATTATTGTGCATTTCCGTCCGCCCACTCCCATTACTATATAAACACCCTAGGAGCCAAAGCATGCAGGGCTGTGAACAATAACAAGCTCCACTGGAGGTCAGTCTGCAAGGTGGTTGACTTTTAGTTGATAGTATATGGTAATAAATCCTATTTAAAATAGAAATTTGCATTTATTTATTTATTTGCATTATTGTGCTGTTCCGTCCGCCCACTCTCATTACTATATAAACACCCAAGGAGCCAAAGCAAGCAGGGCTGTAAACACCAGCAAGCTCCACTGGAGGTAAGTCTGCAACATGGTTGACTTCTTAGTTGATAGTATATGGTAATAAATACTATTTAAAATAGAAATTTGGATTTATTTATTTATTTGCATTATTGTGCTGTTCTGTCCGCCCACTTCCATTACTATATTAACACCCAAGGAGCCAAAGCATGCAGGGCTGTAACACCAGCAAGCTCCACTGGAGGTAAGTCTGCAATGTGGTTGACTTCTTAATTGATAGTATATGGTAATAAATACTATTTAAAATAGAAATTTGCATTTATTTATTTATTTGCATTATTGTGCTGTTCCGTCCGCCCACTCCCATTACTATATAAACACCCAAGGAGCCAAAGCATGCAGGGCTGTAAACACCAGCAAGCTCCACTGGAGGTATGTCTGCAACTTGGTTCACCTCTTAATTGATAGTATATGGTAATAAATACTATTTAAAATAGAAATTTGCATTTATTTATTTATTTGCATTATTGTGCTGTTCCGTCCGCCCACTCCCATTACTATATAAACACCCAAGGAGCAAAAGCAAGCAGGGCTGTAAACACCATCAAGCTCCACTGGAGGTAAGTCTGCAACGTGGTTGACCTCTTAATTGATAGTATATGGTAATAAGTACTATTTAAAATAGAAATTTGCATTTATTTATTTATTTGCATTATTGTGCTGTTCCGTCCGCCCACTCCCATTACTATATAAACACCCAAGGAGCCAAATCATGCAGGGCTGTAAACACCAGCAAGCTCCACTAGAGGTAAGTCTGCAACGTGGTTGACCTCTTAATTGATAGTATATGGTAATAAATACTATTTAAGATAGATATTTGCATTTATTTATTTGTTTGCATTATTGTGCTGTTCCGTCCGCCCACTCCCGTTACTATATAAACACCCAAGGAGCCGAAGCAAGCAGGGCTGTAAACACCATCAAGTTCCACTGGAGGTAAGTCTGCAACGTGGTTGACCTCTTAATTGATAGTATATGGTAATAAATACTATTTAAAATAGTAATTTGCATTTATTTATTTATTTGCATTACTGTGCTGTTCCGTCCGCCCACTCCCATTACTATATAAACACCCAAGGAGCCAAAGCATGCAGGGCTGTAAACACCAGCAAGCTCCAATGGAGGTAAATCTGCAACGTGGTTGACCTCTTAATTGATAGTATTTGGTAATAAATACTATTTAAAATAGAAATTTGAATTTTTTTATTTATTTTCATTATTGTGCTGTTCCGTCCGCCCACTCCAATTACTATATAAACACCCAAGGGGCCAAAGAATGCAGGGCTGTAAACACCAGCAAGCTCCACTGGAGGTAAGTCTGAACGTGGTTGACCTCTTAATTGATAGTATATGGTAATAAATAATATTTAAAATAGATATTTGCATTTATTTATTTGTTTGCATTATTGTGCTGTTCCGTCCGCCCACTCCCATTACTATATAAACACCCAAGGAGCCAAAGCAAGCAGGGCTGTAAACACCATCAAGCTCCACTGGAGGTAAGTCTGCAACGTGGATGACCTCTTAATTTTTAATTGATAGTATATGGTAATAAATACTATTTAAAATATTAATTTGCATTTATTTATTTATTTGCATTATTGTGCTGTTCCATCCGACCACTCCCATTACTATATAAACACAAAAGGAGCCAAAGCATGCAGGGCTGTAAACACCAGCAAGCTCCACTGGAGGTAAGTCTGCAACGTGGTTGACATCTTAATAGATAGTATTTGGTAATAAATACTATTTAAAATAGAAATTTGCATTTATTTATTTATTTGCATTATTGTGCTGTTCCGTCCGTCCACTCCCATTAATATATAAACACCCAAGGCGCCAAAGCATGCAGGGCTGTAAACACCAGCAACCTCCACTGGAGGTAAGTCTGCAAAGTGGTTGACCTCTTAATTGATATTATATTTTAATAAATACCTTTTAAAATAGATATTTGCATTTATTTATTTGTTTGCATTATTTTGCTGTTCCGTCCGCCCACTACCATTACTATATAAACACCCAAGGAGCCAAAGCATGCAGGGCTGTAAACACCAACAAGCTCCACTGGAGGTCAGTCTGCAACGTGGTTGACTTCTTAATTGATAGTATATGGTAATAAATACTTTTTAAAATAGAAATTTGCATTTATTTATTTATTTGCAATATTGCGCTGTACCGTCCGCCCACTCCCATTACTATATAAACACCCAAGGAGCCAAAGCATGCAGGGCTGTAAACACCAACAAGCTCCACTGGAGGTCAGTCTGCAACGTGGTTGACTTCTTAATTGATAGTATATGGTAATAAATACTATTTAAAATAGAAATTTGCATTTATTTATTTATTTGCATTATTGTGCTGTTTCGTCCGCCCACTCCCATTACTATATAAACTCCCAAGGAGCCAAAGCATGCAGGGCTGTAAACACCAGCAAGCCCCACTGGAGGTCAATCTGCAACGTGGTTCACTTCTCAATAGATAGTATATGGTAATAAATACTATTTAAAATAGAAATTTGCATTTATTTATTTATTTGCATTATTGTGCATTTCCGTCCGCCCACTCCCATTACTATATAAACACCCAAGGAGCCAAAGCATGCAGGGCTGTAAACACCAACAAGCTCCACTGGAGGTAAGTCTGCAACGTGGTTGACCTCTTAATTGATAGTATATGGTAATAAATACTATTTAAAATAGTAATTTGCAATTATTTATTTATTTGCATTACTGTGCTGTTCCGTCCGCCCACTCCCATTACTATATAAACACCCAAGGAGCCAAAGCATGCAGGGCTGTAAACACCAGCAAACTCCACTGGAGGTAAGTCTGCAACGTGGTTGACCTCTTAATTGATAGTATTTGGTAATAAATACTATTTAAAATAGAAATTTGAAATTTTTTATTTATTTGCATTATTGTGCTGTTCCGTCCGCCCACTCCCATTACTATATAAACACTCAAGGAGCCAAAGCATGCAGGGCTGTAAACACCAGCAAGCTCTACTGGAGGTAAGTCTGCAACGTGGTTGACCTCTTAATTGATAGTATATGGTAATAAATACTATTTAAAATAGATATTTGCATTTATTTATTTGTTTGCATTATTGTGCTGTTCCGTCCGCCCACTCCCATTACTATATAAACACCCAAGGAGCCAAAGCAAGCAGCGCTGTAAACACCAGCAAGTTCCACTGGAGGTAAGTCTGCAACGTGGTTGACCTCTTAATTCTTAATTGATAGTATATGGTAATAAATACTATTTAAAATAGTAATTTGCATTTATTTATTTATTTGCATTATTGTGCTGTTCCGTCCGCCCACTCCCATTACTATATACACACCCAAGGAGCCAAAGCATGCAGGGCTGTAAACACCAGCAAGCTCCACTGGAGGTAAGTCTGCAACGTGGTTGACCTATTAATTGATAGTATTTGGTAATAAATACTATTTAAAATAGAAATTTGCATTTATTTATTTATTTGCGTTATTGTGCTGTTCCGTCCGCCCACTGCCATTAATATATAAACACCCAAGGCGCCAAAGCATGCAGGGCTGTAAACACCAGCAACCTCCACTGGAGGTAAGTCTGCAATGTGGTTGACCTCTTAATTGATAGTATATTTTAATAAATACCTTTGAAAATAGATATTTGCATTTATTTATTTGTTTGCATTATTGTGCTGTTCCGTCCGCCCACTCCCATTACTATATAAACACCCAAGGAGCCAAAGCAAGCAGTGCTGTAAACACCATCAAGCTCCACTGGAGGTAAGTCTGCAACGTGGATGACCTCTTAATTCTTAATTGATAGTATATGGTAATAAATACTATTTAAAATATTAATTTGCATTTATTTATTTATTTGCATTATTGTGCTGTTCCATCCGCCCACTCCCATTACTATATAAACACAAAAGGAGCCAAAGCATGCAGGGCTGTAAACACCAGCAAGCTCCACTGGAGGTAAGTCTGCAACGTGGTTGACATCTTAATAGATAGTATTTGGTAATAAATACTATTTAAAATAGAAATTTGCATTTATTTATTTATTTGCATTATTGTGCTGTTCCGTCCGCCCACTCCCATTAATATATAAACACCCAAGGCGCCAAAGCATGCAGGGCTGTAAACACCAGCAACCTCCACTGGAGGTAAGTCTGCAAAGTGGTTGACCTCTTAATTGATAGTATATTTTCATAAATACCTTTTAAAATAGATATTTGCATTTATTTATTTGTTTGCATTATTTTGCTGTTCCGTCCGCCCACTACCATTACTATATAAACACCCAAGGAGCCAAAGCATGCAGGGCTGTAAACACCAACAAGCTCCACTGGAGGTCAGTCTGCAACGTGGTTGACTTCTTAATTGATAGTATATGGTAATAAATACTATTTAAAATAGAAATTTGCATTTATTTATTTATTTGCAATATTGCGCTGTTCCGTCCGCCCACTCCCATTACTATATAAACACCCAAGGAGCCAAAGCATGCAGGGCTGTAAACACCAACAAGCTCCACTGGAGGTCAGTCTGCAACGTGGTTGACTTCTTAATTGATAGTATATGGTAATAAATACTATTTAAAATAGAAATTTGCATTTATTTATTTATTTGCATTATTGTGCTGTTTCGTCCGCCCACTCCCATTACTATATAAACACCCAAGGAGCCAAAGCATGCAGGGCTGTAAACACCAGCAAGCTCCACTGGAGGTCAACCTGCAACGTGGTTCACTTCTCAATAGATAGTATATGGTAATAAATACTATTTAAAATAGAAATTTGCATTTATTTATTTACTTGCATTATTTTGCATTTCCGTCCGCCCACTCCCATTACTATATAAACACCCAAGGAGCCAAAGCATGCAGGGCTGTAAACACCAACAAGCTCCACTGGAGGTAAGTCTGCAACGTGGTTGACCTCTTAATTGATAGTATATGGTAATAAATACTATTTAAAATAGTAATTTGCAATTATTTATTTATTTGCATTACTGTGCTGTTCCGTCCGCCCACTCCCATTACTATATAAACACCCAAGGAGCCAAAGCATGCAGGGCTGTAAACACCAGCAAGCTCCACTGGAGTTATGGCTGCAACGTGGTTGACCTCTTAATTGATAGTATTTGGTAATAAATACTATTTAAAATAGAAATTTGAATTTTTTTATTTATTTGCATTATTGTGCTGTTCCGTCCGCCCACTCCCATTACTATATAAACACTCAAGGAGCCAAAGCATGCAGGGCTGTAAACACCAGCAAGCTCTACTGGAGGTAAGTCTGCAACGTGGTTGACCTCTTAATTGATAGTATATGGTAATAAATACTATTTAAAATAGATATTTGCATTTATTTATTTGTTTGCATTATTGTGCTGTTCCGTCCGCCCACTCCCATTACTATATAAACACCCAAGGAGCCAAAGCAAGCAGCGCTGTAAACACCAGCAAGCTCCACTGGAGGTAAGTCTGCAACGTGGTTGACCTCTTAATTCTTAATTGATAGTATATGGTAATAAATACTATTTAAAATAGTAATTTGCATTTATTTATTTATTTGCAATATTGCGCTGTTCCGTCCGCCCACTCCCATTACTATATAAACACCCAAGGAGCCAAAGCATGGAGGGCTGTAAACACCAACAAGCTCCACTGGAGGTAAGTCTGCAACGTGGTTGACCTCTTAATTGATAGTATATGGTAATAAATACTATTTAAAATAGTAATTTGCAATTATTTATTTATTTGCATTATTGTGCTGTTCCGTCCGCCCACTCCCATTACTATATAAACACACAAGGAGCCAAAGCATGCAGGGCTATGAACACCAACAAGCTCCACTGGAAGTAAATCTGCAATGTGGATGACTTCTTAATTGATAGTATATGGTAATAAATACTATTTAAAATAGAAATTTGCATTTATTTATTTATTTGCAATATTGCGCTGTTCCGTCCGCCCACTCCCATTACTATATAAACACCCAAGGAGCCAAAGCATGGAGGGTTGTAAACACCAACAAGCTGCACTGGAGGTCAGTCTGCAACGTGGTTGGCTTCTTAATTGATAGTATATGGTAATAAATACTATTTAAAATATAAATTTGCATTTATTTATTTATTTGCATTATTGTGCTGTTCCGTCCGCCCACTACCATTACTATATAAACACCCAAGGAGCCGAAGCAAGCAGGGCTGTAAACACCATCAAGCTCCACTGGAGGTAAGTCTGCAACGTGGTTGACCTCTTAATTGATAGTATATGGTAATAAATACTATTTAAAATAGTAATTTGCATTTATTTATTTATTTGCATTACTGTGCTGTTCCGTCCGCCCACTCCCATTACTATATAAACACCCAAGGAGCCAAAGCATGCAGGGCTGTAAACACCAGCAAGCTCCAATGGAGGTAAATCTGCAACGTGGTTGACCTCTTAATTGATAGTATTTGGTAATAAATACTATTTAAAATAGAAATTTGAATTTTTTTATTTATTTGCATTATTGTGCTGTTCCGTCCGCCCACTCCCATTACTATATAAACACCCAAGGGGCCAAAGAATGCAGGGCTGTAAACACCAGCAAGCTCCACTGGAGGTAAGTCTGAACGTGGTTGACCTCTTAATTGATAGTATATGGTAATAAATACTATTTAAAATAGATATTTGCATTTATTTATTTGTTTGCATTATTGTGCTGTTCCGTCCGCCCACTCCCATTACTATATAAACACCCAAGGAGCCAAAGCAAGCAGGGCTGTAACCACCATCAAGCTCCACTGGAGGTAAGTCTGCAACGTGGATGACCTCTTAATTCTTAATTGATAGTATATGGTAATAAATACTATTTAAAATATTAATTTGCATTTATTTATTTATTTGCATTATTGTGCTGTTCGATCCGCCCACTCCAATTACTATATAAACACAAAAGGAGCCAAAGCATGCAGGGCTGTAAACACCAGCAAGCTCCACTGGAGGTAAGTCTGCAACATGGTTGACACCTTAATAGATAGTATTTGGTAATAAATACTATTTAAAATAGAAATTTGCATTTATTTATTTATTTGCATTATTGTGCTGTTCCGTCCGCCCACTCCCATTAATATATAAACACCTAAGGCGCCAAAGCATGCAGGGCTGTAAACACCAGCAAGCTCCACTGGAGGTAAGTCTGAACGTGGTTGACCTCTTAATTGATAGTATATGGTAATAAATACTATTTAAAATAGATATTTGCATTTATTTATTTGTTTGCATTATTGTGTATTTCCGTCCGCCCACTCCCATTACTATATAAACACCCAAGGAGCCAAAGCATGCAGGGCTGTAAACACCAACAAGCTCCACTGGAGGTAAGTCTGCAACGTGGTTGACCTCTTAATTGATAGTATATGGTAATAAATACTATTTAAAATAGTAATTTGCAATTATTTATTTATTTGCATTACTGTGCTGTTCCGTCCGCCCACTCCCATTACTATATAAACACCCAAGGAGCCAAAGCATGCAGGGCTGTAAACACCAGCAAACTCCACTGGAGGTAAGGCTGCAACGTGGTTGACCTCTTAATTGATAGTATTTGGTAATAAATACTATTTAAAATGGAAATTTGAAATTTTTTATTTATTTGCATTATTGTGCTGTTCCGTCCGCCCACTCCCATTACTATATAAACACTCAAAGAGCCAAAGCATGCAGGGCTGTAAACACCAGCAAGCTCTACTGGAGGTAAGTCTGCAACGTGGTTGACCTCTTAATTGATAGTATATGGTAATAAATACTATTTAAAATAGAAATTTGCATTTATTTATTTGTTTGCATTATTGTGCTGTTCCGTCCGCCCACTCCCATTACTATATAAACACCCAAGGAGCCAAAGCAAGTAGCGCTGTAAACACCAGCAAGTTCCACTGGAGGTAAGTCTGCAACGTGGTTGACCTCTTAATTCTTAATTGATAGTATATGGTAATAAATACTATTTAAAATAGTAATTTGCATTTATTTATTTATTTGCATTATTGTGCTGTTCCGTCCGCCCACTCCCATTACTATATACACACCCAAGGAGCCAAAGCATGCAGGGCTGTAAACACCAGCAAGCTCCACTGGAGGTAAGTCTGCAACGTGGTTGACCTATTAATTGATAGTATTTGGTAATAAATACTATTTAAAATAGAATTTTTGCATTTATTTATTTATTTGCATTATTGTGCTCTTCCGTCCGCCCACTGCCATTAATATATAAACACCCAAGGCGCCAAAGCATGCAGGGCTGTAAACACCAGCAACCTCCACTGGAGGTAAGTCTGCAATGTGGTTGACCTCTTAATTGATAGTATATTTTAATAAATACCTTTGAAAATAGATATTTGCATTTATTTATTTGTTTGCATTATTGTGCTGTTCCGTCCGCCCACTCCCATTACTATATAAACACCCAAGGAGCCAAAGCAAGCAGGGCTGTAAACACCATCAAGTTCCACTGGAAGTAAGTCTGCAACGTGGATGACCTCTTAATTCTTAATTGATAGTATATGGTAATAAATACTATTTAAAATATTAATTTGCATTTATTTATTTATTTGCATTATTGTGCTGTTCCATCCGCCCACTCCCATTACTATATAAACACAAAAGGAGCCAAAGCATGCAGGGCTGTAAACACCAGCAAGCTCCACTGGAGGTAAGTCTGCAACGTGGTTGACATCTTAATAGATAGTATTTGGTAATAAATACTATTTAAAATAGAAATTTGCATTTATTTATTTATTTGCATTATTGTGCTGTTCCGTCCGCCCACTCCCATTAATATATAAACACCCAAGGCGCCAAAGCATGCAGGGCTGTAAACACCAGCAACCTCCACTGGAGGTAAGTCTGCAAAGTGGTTGACCTCTTAATTGATAGTATATTTTAATAAATACCTTTTAAAATAGATATTTGCATTTATTTATTTGTTTGCATTATTTTGCTGTTCCGTCCGCCCACTACCATTACTATATAAACACCCAAGGAGCCAAAGCATGCAGGGCTGTAAACACCAACAAGCTCCACTGGAGGTCAGTCTGCAACGTGGTTGACTTCTTAATTGATAGTATATGGTAATAAATACTATTTAAAATAGAAATTTGCATTTATTTATTTATTTGCAATATTGCGCTGTTCCGTCCGCCCACTCCCATTACTATATAAACACCCAAGGAGCCAAAGCATGCAGGGCTGTAAACACCAACAAGCTCCACTGGAGGTCAGTCTGCAACGTGGTTGACTTCTTAATTGATAGTATATGGTAATAAATACTATTTAAAATAGAAATTTGCATTTATTTATTTATTTGCATTATTGTGCTGTTTCGTCCGCCCACTCCCATTACTATATAAACACCCAAGGAGCCAAAGCATGCAGGGCTGTAAACACCAGCAAGCTCCACTGGAGGTCAACCTGCAACGTGGTTCACTTCTCAATAGATAGTATATGGTAATAAATACTATTTAAAATAGAAATTTGCATTTATTTATTTACTTGCATTATTATGCATTTCCGTCCGCCCACTCCCATTACTATATAAACACCCAAGGAGCCAAAGCATGCAGGGCTGTAAACACCAACAAGCTCCACTGGAGGTAAGTCTGCAACGTGGTTGACCTCTTAATTGATAGTATATGGTAATAAATACTATTTAAAATAGTAATTTGCAATTATTTATTTATTTGCATTACTGTGCTGTTCCGTCCGCCCACTCCCATTACTATATAAACACCCAAGGAGCCAAAGCATGCAGGGCTGTAAACACCAGCAAGCTCCACTGGAGGTATGGCTGCAACGTGGTTGACCTCTTAATTGATAGTATTTGGTAATAAATACTATTTAAAATAGAAATTTGAATTTTTTTATTTATTTGCATTATTGTGCTGTTCCGTCCGCCCACTCCCATTACTATATAAACACTCAAGGAGCCAAAGCATGCAGGGCTGTAAACACCAGCAAGCTCTACTGGAGGTAAGTCTGCAACGTGGTTGACCTCTTAATTGATAGTATATGGTAATAAATACTATTTAAAATAGATATTTGCATTTATTTATTTGTTTGCATTATTGTGCTGTTCCGTCCGCCCACTCCCATTACTATATAAACACCCAAGGAGCCAAAGCAAGCAGCGCTGTAAACACCAGCAAGCTCCACTGGAGGTAAGTCTGCAACGTGGTTGACCTCTTAATTCTTAATTGATAGTATATGGTAATAAATACTATTTAAAATAGTAATTTGCATTTATTTATTTATTTGCAATATTGCGCTGTTCCGTCCGCCCACTCCCATTACTATATAAACACCCAAGGAGCCAAAGCATGGAGGGCTGTAAACACCAACAAGCTCCACTGGAGGTAAGTCTGCAACGTGGTTGACCTCTTAATTGATAGTATATGGTAATAAATACTATTTAAAATAGTAATTTGCAATTATTTATTTATTTGCATTATTGTGCTGTTCCGTCCGCCCACTCCCATTACTATATAAACACACAAGGAGCCAAAGCATGCAGGGCTATGAACACCAACAAGCTCCACTGGAAGTAATTCTGCAATGTGGATGACTTCTTAATTGAAAGTATATGGTAATAAATACTATTTAAAATAGAAATTTGCATTTATTTATTTATTTGCAATATTGCGCTGTTCCGTCCGCCCACTCCCATTACTATATAAACACCCAAGGAGCCAAAGCATGGAGGGCTGTAAACACCAACAAGCTCCACTGGAGGTCAGTCTGCAACGTGGTGGACTTCTTAATTGATAGTATATGGTAATAAATACTATTTAAAATATAAATTTGCATTTATTTATTTATTTGCATTATTGTGCTGTTCCGTCCGCCCACTACCATTACTATATAAACACCCAAGGAGCCGAAGCAAGCAGGGCTGTAAACACCATCAAGCTCCACTGGAGGTAAGTCTGCAACGTGGTTGACCTCTTAATTGATAGTATATGGTAATAAATACTATTTAAAATAGTAATTTGCATTTATTTATTTATTTGCATTACTGTGCTGTTCCGTCCGCCCACTCCCATTACTATATAAACACCCAAGGAGCCAAAGCATGCAGGGCTGTAAACACCAGCAAGCTCCAATGGAGGTAAATCTGCAACGTGGTTGACCTCTTAATTGATAGTATTTGGTAATAAATACTATTTAAAATAGTAATTTGCATTTATTTATTTATTTGCATTACTGTGCTGTTCCGTCCGCCCACTCCCATTACTATATAAACACCCAAGGAGCCAAAGCAAGCAGGGCTGTAACCACCATCAAGCTCCACTGGAGGTAAGTCTGCAACGTGGATGACCTCTTAATTCTTAATTGATAGTATATGGTAATAAATACTATTTAAAATATTAATTTGCATTTATTTATTTATTTGCATTATTGTGCTGTTCGATCCGCCCACTCCCATTACTATATAAACACAAAAGGAGCCAAAGCATGCAGGGCTGTAAACACCAGCAAGCTCCACTGGAGGTAAGTCTGCAACATGGTTGACACCTTAATAGATAGTATTTGGTAATAAATACTATTTAAAATAGAAATTTGCATTTATTTATTTATTTGCATTATTGTGCTGTTCCGTCCGCCCACTCCCATTAATATATAAACACCTAAGGCGCCAAAGCATGCAGGGCTGTAAACACCAGCAAGCTCCACTGGAGGTAAGTCTGAACGTGGTTGACCTCTTAATTGATAGTATATGGTAATAAATACTATTTAAAATAGATATTTGCATTTATTTATTTGTTTGCATTATTGTGCTGTTCCGTCCGCCCACTCCCATTACTATATAAACACCCAAGGAGCCAAAGCAAGCAGGGCTGTAAACACCATCAAGCTCCACTGGAGGTAAGTCTGCAACGTGGATGACCTCTTAATCCTTAATTGATAGTATATGGTAATAAATACTATTTAAAATATTAATTTGCATTTATTTATTTATTTGGATTATTGTGCTGTTCCATCCGACCACTCCCATTACTATATAAACACAAAAGGAGCCAAAGCATGCAGGGCTGTAAAAACCAGCAAGCTCCACTGGAGGTAAGTCTGCAACGTGGTTGACATCTTAATAGATAGTATTTGGTAATAAATACTATTTAAAATAGAAATTTGCATTTATTTATTTATTTGCATTATTGTGCTGTTCCGTCCGCCCACTCCCAATAATATATAAACACCCAAGGCGCCAAAGCATGCAGGGCTGTAAACACCAGCAACCTCCACTGGAGGTAAGTCTGCAAAGTGGTTGACCTTTTAATTGATAGTATATTTTAATAAATACCTTTTAAAATAGATATTTGCATTTATTTATTTGTTTGCATTATTTTGCTGTTCCGTCCGCCCACTACCATTACTATATAAACACCCAAGGAGCCAAAGCATGCAGGGCTGTAAACACCAACAAGCTCCACTGGAGGTCAGTCTGCAACGTGGTTGACTTCTTAATTGATAGTATATGGTAATAAATACTATTTAAAATAGAAATTTGCATTTATTTATTTATTTGCAATATTGCGCTGTTCCGTCCGCCCACTCCCATTACTATATAAACACCCAAGGAGCCAAAGCATGCAGGGCTGTAAACACCAACAAGCTCCACTGGAGGTCAGTCTGCAACGTGGTTGACTTCTTAATTGATAGTATATGGTAATAAATACTATTTAAAATAGAAATTTGCATTTATTTATTTATTTGCATTATTGTGCTGTTTCGTCCGCCCACTCCCATTACTATATAAACACCCAAGGAGCCAAAGCATGCAGGGCTGTAAACACCAGCAAGCTCCTCTGGAGGTCAATCTGCAACGTGGTTCACTTCTCAATAGATAGTATATGGTAATAAATACTATTTAAAATAGAAATTTGCATTTATTTATTTATTTGCATTATTGTGCATTTCCGTCCGCCCACTCCCATTACTATATAAACACCCAAGGAGCCAAAGCATGCAGGGCTGTAAATACCAACAAGCTCCACTGGAGGTAAGTCTGCAACGTGGTTGACCTCTTAATTGATAGTATATGGTAATAAATACTATTTAAAATAGTAATTTGCAATTATTTATTTATTTGCATTGCTGCGCTGTTCCGTCCGCCCACTCCCATTACTATATAAACACCCAAGGAGCCAAAGCATGCAGGGCTGTATACACCAGCAAGCTCCACTGGAGGTAAGGCTGCAACGTGGTTGACCTCTTAATTGATAGTATATGGTAATAAATACTATTTAAAATAGAAATTTGAATTTTTTTATTTATTTGCATTATTGTGCTGTTCCGTCCGCCCACTCCCATTACTATATAAACACTCAAGGAGCCAAAGCATGCAGGGCTGTAAACACCAGCAAGCTCTACTGGAGGTAAGTCTGCAACGTGGTTGCCCTCTTAATTGATAGTATATGGTAATAAATACTATTTAAAATAGATATTTGCATTTATTTATTTGTTTGCATTATTGTGCTGTTCCGTCCGCCCACTCCCATTACTATATAAACACCCAAGGAGCCAAAGCAAGCAGCGCTGTAAACACCAGCAAGCTCCACTGGAGGTAAGTCTGCAACGTGGTTGACCTCTTAATTCTTAATTGATAGTATATGGTAATAAAAACTATTTAAAATAGTAATTTGCATTTATTTATTTATTTGCATTATTGTGCTGTTCCGTCCGCCCACTCCCATTACTATATACACACCCAAGGAGCCAAAGCATGCAGGGCTGTAAACACCAGCAAGCTCCACTGGAGGTAAGTCTGCAACGTGGTTGACCTATTAATTGATAGTATTTGGTAATAAATACTATTTAAAATAGAAATTTGCATTTATTTATTTATTTGCATTATTGTGCTGTTCCGTCCGCCCACTCCCATTAATATATAAACACCCAAGGCGCCAAAGCATGCAGGGCTATAAACACCAGCAACCTCCACTGGAGGTTAGTCTGCAATGTGGTTGACCTCTTAATTGATAGTATATTTTAATAAATACCTTTGAAAATAGATATTTGCATTTATTTATTTGTTTGCATTATTGTGCTGTTCCGTCCGCCCACTCCCATTACTATATAAACACCCAAGGAGCCAAAGCAAGCAGGGCTGTAAACACCAGCAAGCTCCACTGGAAGTAAGTCTGCAACATGGTTGACCTCTTAATTGATAGAATATGGTAATAAATACTATTTAAAATAGAAATTTGCATTCATTTATGTATTTGCATTATTGTGCTGTTCCGTCCGCCCACTCCCATTACTATATAAACACACAAGGAGCCAAAGCATGCAGGGCTATGAACACCAACAAGCTCCACTGGAAGTAAGTCTGCAATGTGGATGACTTCTTAATCGATAGTATATGGTAATAAATACTATTTAAAATAGAAATTTGCATTTATTGATTTATTTGCAATATTGCGCTGTTCCGTCCGCCCACTCCCATTACTATATAAACACCCAAGGAGCCAAAGCATGGAGGGCTGTAAACACCAACGAGCTCCACTGGAGGTCAGTCTGCAACGTGTTTGACTTCTTAATTGATAGTATATGGTAATAAATACTATTTAAAATAGAAATTTGCATTTATTTATTTATTTGCATTATTGTGCTGTGACGTCCGCCCACTACCATTACTATATATACACCCAAGGAGCCAAAGCATGCAGGGCTGTAAACACCAACAAGTTCCACTGGAGGTCAGTCTGCAACATGGTTGACTTCTTAATTGATAGTATATGGTAATAAATACTATTTAAAATAGAAATTTGCATTTATTTATTTATTTGCATTATTGTGCTGTTCTGTCCGCCCACTCCCATTACTATATAAACACACAAGGAGCCAAAGCATGCAGGGCTGTAAACACCAGCAAGCTCCACTGGAGGTCAATCTGCAACGTGGTTCACTTCTCAATAGATAGTATATGGTAATAAATACTATATAAAAAAGAAATTTGCATTTATTTATTTATTTGCATTATTGTGCATTTCCGTCCGGCCACTCCCATTACTATATAAACACCCAAGGAGCCAAAGCATGCAGGGCTGTAAACATCAACAAGCTCCACTGGAGGTCAGTCTGCAACGTGGTTGACTTCTTAATTGATAGTATATGGTAATAAATACTATTTAAAATAGAAATTTGCATTTATTTATTTATTTGCATTATTGTGCTGTTCCGTCCGCCCACTCCCATTAATATATAAACACCCAAGGCGCCAAAGCATGCAGGGCTGTAAACACCAGCAACCTCCACTGGAGGTAAGTCTGCAAAGTGGTTGACCTCTTAATTGATAGTATATTTTAATAAATACCTTTTAAAATAGATATTTGCATTTATTTATTTGTTTGCATTATTTTGCTGGTCCGTCCGCCCACTACCATTACTATATAAACACCCAAGGTGCCAAAGCATGCAGGGCTGTAAACACCAACAAGCTCCACTGGAGGTCAGTCTGCAACGTGGTTGACTTCTTAATTGATAGTATATGGTAATAAATACTATTTAAAATAAAAATTTGCATTTATTTATTTATTTGCAATATTGCGCTGTTCCGTCCGCCCACTCCCATTACTATATAAACACCCAAGGAGCCAAAGCATGCAGGGCTGTAAACACCAACAAGCTCCACTGGAGGTCAGTCTGCAACGTGGTTGACTTCTTAATTGATAGTATATGGTAATAAATACTATTTAAAATAGAAATTTGCATTTATTTATTTATTTGCATTATTGTGCTGTTTCGTCCGCCCACTCCCATTACTATATAAACACCCAAGGAGCCAAAGCATGCAGGGCTGTAAACACCAGCAAGCTCCACTGGAGGTCAACCTGCAACGTGGTTCACTTCTCAATAGATAGTATATGGTAATAAATACTATTTAAAATAGAAATTTGCGTTTATTTATTTACTTGCATTATTATGCATTTCCGTCCGCCCACTCCCATTACTATATAAACACCCAAGGAGCCAAAGCATGCAGGGCTGTAAACACCAACAAGCTCCACTGGAGGTAAGTCTGCAACGTGGTTGACCTCTTAATTGATAGTATATGGTAATAAATACTATTTAAAATAGTAATTTGCAATTATTTATTTATTTGCATTACTGTGCTGTTCCGTCCGCCCACTCCCATTACTATATAAACACCCAAGGAGCCAAAGCATGCAGGGCTGTAAACACCAGCAAGCTCCACTGGAGGTATGGCTGCAACGTGGTTGACCTCTTAATTGATAGTATTTGGTAATAAATACTATTTAAAATAGAAATTTGAATTTTTTTATTTATTTGCATTATTGTGCTGTTCCGTCCGCCCACTCCCATTACTATATAAACACTCAAGGAGCCAAAGCATGCAGGGCTGTAAACACCAGCAAGCTCTACTGGAGGTAAGTCTGCAACGTGGTTGACCTCTTAATTGATAGTATATGGTAATAAATACTATTTAAAATAGATATTTGCATTTATTTATTTGTTTGCATTATTGTGCTGTTCCGTCCGCCCACTCCCATTACTATATAAACACCCAAGGAGCCAAAGCAAGCAGCGCTGTAAACACCAGCAAGCTCCACTGGAGGTAAGTCTGCAACGTGGTTGACCTCTTAATTCTTAATTGATAGTATATGGTAATAAATACTATTTAAAATAGTAATTTGCATTTATTTATTTATTTGCAATATTGCGCTGTTCCGTCCGCCCACTCCCATTACTATATAAACACCCAAGGAGCCAAAGCATGGAGGGCTGTAAACACCAACAAGCTCCACTGGAGGTAAGTCTGCAACGTGGTTGACCTCTTAATTGATAGTATATGGTAATAAATACTATTTAAAATAGTAATTTGCAATTATTTATTTATTTGCATTATTGTGCTGTTCCGTCCGCCCACTCCCATTACTATATAAACACACAAGGAGCCAAAGCATGCAGGGCTATGAACACCAACAAGCTCCACTGGAAGTAAATCTGCAATGTGGATGACTTCTTAATTGAAAGTATATGGTAATAAATACTATTTAAAATAGAAATTTGCATTTATTTATTTATTTGCAATATTGCGCTGTTCCGTCCGCCCACTCCCATTACTATATAAACACCCAAGGAGCCAAAGCATGGAGGGCTGTAAACACCAACAAGCTCCACTGGAGGTCAGTCTGCAACGTGGTGGACTTCTTAATTGATAGTATATGGTAATAAATACTATTTAAAATATAAATTTGCATTTATTTATTTATTTGCATTATTGTGCTGTTCCGTCCGCCCACTACCATTACTATATAAACACCCAAGGAGCCGAAGCAAGCAGGGCTGTAAACACCATCAAGCTCCACTGGAGGTAAGTCTGCAACGTGGTTGACCTCTTAATTGATAGTATATGGTAATAAATACTATTTAAAATAGTAATTTGCATTTATTTATTTATTTGCATTACTGTGCTGTTCCGTCCGCCCACTCCCATTACTATATAAACACCCAAGGAGCCAAAGCATGCAGGGCTGTAAACACCAGCAAGCTCCAATGGAGGTAAATCTGCAACGTGGTTGACCTCTTAATTGATAGTATTTGGTAATAAATACTATTTAAAATAGAAATTTGAATTTTTTTATTTATTTGCATTATTGTGCTGTTCCGTCCGCCCACTCCCATTACTATATAAACACCCAAGGGGCCAAAGAATGCAGGGCTGTAAACACCAGCAAGCTCCACTGGAGGTAAGTCTGAACGTGGTTGACCTCTTTTTGATAGTATATGGTAATAAATACTATTTAAAATAGATATTTGCATTTATTTATTTGTTTGCATTATTGTGCTGTTCCGTCCGCCCACTCCCATTACTATATAAACACCCAAGGAGCCAAAGCAAGCAGGGCTGTAACCACCATCAAGCTCCACTGGAGGTAAGTCTGCAACGTGGATGACCTCTTAATTCTTAATTGATAGTATATGGTAATAAATACTATTTAAAATATTAATTTGCATTTATTTATTTATTTGCATTATTGTGCTGTTCGATCCGCCCACTCCCATTACTATATAAACACCTAAGGCGCCAAAGCATGCAGGGCTGTAAACACCAGCAAGCTCCACTGGAGGTAAGTCTGCAACATGGTTGACACCTTAATAGATAGTATTTGGTAATAAATACTATTTAAAATAGAAATTTGCATTTATTTATTTATTTGCATTATTGTGCTGTTCCGTCCGCCCACTCCCATTAATATATAAACACCTAAGGCGCCAAAGCATGCAGGGCTGTAAACACCAGCAAGCTCCACTGGAGGTAAGTCTGAACGTGGTTGACCTCTTAATTGATAGTATATGGTAATAAATACTATTTAAAATAGATATTTGCATTTATTTATTTGTTTGCATTATTGTGCTGTTCCGTCCGCCCACTCCCATTACTATATAAACACCCAAGGAGCCAAAGCAAGCAGGGCTGTAAACACCATCAAGCTCCACTGGAGGTAAGTCTGCAACGTGGATGACCTCTTAATCCTTAATTGATAGTATATGGTAATAAATACTATTTAAAATATTAATTTGCATTTATTTATTTATTTGGATTATTGTGCTGTTCCATCCGACCACTCCCATTACTATATAAACACAAAAGGAGCCAAAGCATGCAGGGCTGTAAAAACCAGCAAGCTCCACTGGAGGTAAGTCTGCAACGTGGTTGACATATTAATAGATAGTATTTGGTAATAAATACTATTTAAAATAGAAATTTGCATTTATTTATTTATTTGCATTATTGTGCTGTTCCGTCCGCCCACTCCCATTAATATATAAACACCCAAGGCGCCAAAGCATGCAGGGCTGTAAACACCAGCAACCTCCACTGGAGGTAAGTCTGCAAAGTGGTTGACCTTTTAATTGATAGTATATTTTAATAAATACCTTTTAAAATAGATATTTGCATTTATTTATTTGTTTGCATTATTTTGCTGTTCCGTCCGCCCACTACCATTACTATATAAACACCCAAGGAGCCAAAGCATGCAGGGCTGTAAACACCAACAAGCTCCACTGGAGGTCAGTCTGCAACGTGGTTGACTTCTTAATTGATAGTATATGGTAATAAATACTATTTAAAATAGAAATTTGCATTTATTTATTTATTTGCAATATTGCGCTGTTCCGTCCGCCCACTCCCATTACTATATAAACACCCAAGGAGCCAAAGCATGCAGGGCTGTAAACACCAACAAGCTCCACTGGAGGTCAGTCTGCAACGTGGTTGACTTCTTAATTGATAGTATATGGTAATAAATACTATTTAAAATAGAAATTTGCATTTATTTATTTATTTGCATTATTGTGCTGTTTCGTCCGCCCACTCCCATTACTATATAAACACCCAAGGAGCCAAAGCATGCAGGGCTGTAAACACCAGCAAGCTCCTCTGGAGGTCAATCTGCAACGTGGTTCACTTCTCAATAGATAGTATATGGTAATAAATACTATTTAAAATAGAAATTTGCATTTATTTATTTATTTGCATTATTGTGCATTTCCGTCCGCCCACTCCCATTACTATATAAACACCCAAGGAGCCAAAGCATGCAGGGCTGTAAATACCAACAAGCTCCACTGGAGGTAAGTCTGCAACGTGGTTGACCTCTTAATTGATAGTATATGGTAATAAATACTATTTAAAATAGTAATTTGCAATTATTTATTTATTTGCATTGCTGTGCTGTTCCGTCCGCCCACTCCCATTACTATATAAACACCCAAGGAGCCAAAGCATGCAGGGCTGTAAACACCAGCAAGCTCCACTGGAGGTAAGGCTGCAACGTGGTTGACCTCTTAATTGATAGTATATGGTAATAAATACTATTTAAAATAGAAATTTGAATTTTTTTATTTATTTGCATTATTGTGCTGTTCCGTCCGCCCACTCCCATTACTATATAAACACTCAAGGAGCCAAAGCATGCAGGGCTGTAAACACCAGCAAGCTCTACTGGAGGTAAGTCTGCAACGTGGTTGCCCTCTTAATTGATAGTATATGGTAATAAATACTATTTAAAATAGATATTTGCATTTATTTATTTGTTTGCATTATTGTGCTGTTCCGTCCGCCCACTCCCATTACTATATAAACACCCAAGGAGCCAAAGCAAGCAGCGCTGTAAACACCAGCAAGCTCCACTGGAGGTAAGTCTGCAACGTGGTTGACCTCTTAATTCTTAATTGATAGTATATGGTAATAAATACTATTTAAAATAGTAATTTGCATTTATTTATTTATTTGCATTATTGTGCTGTTCCGTCCGCCCACTCCCATTACTATATACACACCCAAGGAGCCAAAGCATGCAGGGCTGTAAACACCAGCAAGCTCCACTGGAGGTAAGTCTGCAACGTGGTTGACCTATTAATTGATAGTATTTGGTAATAAATTCTATTTAAAATAGAAATTTGCATTTATTTATTTATTTGCATTATTGTGCTGTTCCGTCCGCCCACTCCCATTAATATATAAACACCCAAGGCGCCAAAGCATGCAGGGCTATAAACACCAGCAACCTCCACTGGAGGTTAGTCTGCAATGTGGTTGACCTCTTAATTGATAGTATATTTTAATAAATACCTTTGAAAATAGATATTTGCATTTATTTATTTGTTTGCATTATTGTGCTGTTCCGTCCGCCCACTCCCATTACTATATAAACACCCAAGGAGCCAAAGCAAGCAGGGCTGTAAACACCAGCAAGCTCCACTGGAAGTAAGTCTGCAACATGGTTGACCTCTTAATTGATAGAATATGGTAATAAATACTATTTAAAATAGAAATTTGCATTCATTTATGTATTTGCATTATTGTGCTGTTCCGTCCGCCCACTCCCATTACTATATAAACACACAAGGAGCCAAAGCATGCAGGGCTATGAACACCAACAAGCTCCACTGGAAGTAAGTCTGCAATGTGGATGACTTCTTAATCGATAGTATATGGTTAAATACTATTTAAAATAGAAATTTGCATTTATTGATTTATTTGCAATATTGCGCTGTTCCGTCCGCCCACTCCCATTACTATATAAACACCCAAGGAGCCAAAGCATGGAGGGCTGTAAACACCAACGAGCTCCACTGGAGGTCAGTCTGCAACGTGGTTGACTTCTTAATTGATAGTATATGGTAATAAATACTATTTAAAATAGAAATTTGCATTTATTTATTTATTTGCATTATTGTGCTGTGACGTCCGCCCACTACCATTACTATATATACACCCAAGGAGCCAAAGCATGCAGGGCTGTAAACACCAACAAGTTCCACTGGAGGTCAGTCTGCAACATGGTTGACTTCTTAATTGATAGTATATGGTAATAAATACTATTTAAAATAGAAATTTGCATTTATTTATTTATTTGCATTATTGTGCTGTTCTGTCCGCCCACTCCCATTACTATATAAACACACAAGGAGCCAAAGCATGCAGGGCTGTAAACACCAGCAAGCTCCACTGGAGGTCAATCTGCAACGTGGTTCACTTCTCAATAGATAGTATATGGTAATAAATACTATATAAAAAAGAAATTTGCATTTATTTATTTATTTGCATTATTGTGCATTTCCGTCCGGCCACTCCCATTACTATATAAACACACAAGGAGCCAAAGCATGCAGGGCTGTAAACATCAACAAGCTCCACTGGAGGTCAGTCTGCAACGTGGTTGACTTCTTAATTCATAGTATATGGTAATAAATACTATTTAAAATAGAAATTTGCATTTATTTATGTATTTGCATTATTGAGCTGTTCCGTCCGCCCACTCCCATTACTATATAAACACCCAAGGAGCCAAAGCATGCAGGGCTGTGAACACCAACAAGCTCCACTGGAAGAAAGTCTGCAATGTGGATGACTTCTTAATTGATAGTATATGGAAATAAATACTATTTAAAATAGAAATTTGCATTTATTTATTTATTTGCATTATAGTGCTGTTCCGTCCGCCCACTCCCATTACTATATAAACACCCAAAAAGCCAAAGCTTGCAGGGCTGTAAACACCAGCAAGCTCCACTGGAGGTAAGTCTGCAACGTGGTTGACCTCTTAATTGATATTATATGGTAATAAATACTATTTAAAATAGAAATTTGCATTTATTTATTTAATTGCATTATTTTGCTGTTCCGTCCGCCCACTCCCATTACTATATTAACACCCAAGGAGCCAAAGCATGCAGGGCTGTGAACAATAACAAGCTCCACTGGAGGTCAGTCTGCAAGGTGGTTGACTTCTTAGCTGATAGTATATGGTAATAAATCCTATTTAAAATAGAAATTTGCATTTATTTATTTATTTGCATTATTGTGCTGTTCCGTCCGCCCACTCCCATTACTATATAAACACCCAAGGAGCCAAAGCATGCAGGGCTGTAAACACCAGCAAGCTCCACTGGAGGTAAGTCTGCAACATGGTTGACTTCTTAATTGATAGTATATGGTAATAAATACTATTTTAAAATAAAAATTTGCATACATTTATTTATTTGCATCATTGTGCTGTTCCGTCCGCCCACTCCCATTACTATATAAACAACCAAGGATCCAAAGCATGCAGTTCTGTAAACACCAGCAAGCTCCACTGGAGAAAAGTCTGCAACGTGGTTGACTTCTTAACTGATAGTATATGGTATTTGCATTATTGTGCTGTTCCATCTGCCCACTTCCATTAATATATAAACACCCAAGGAGCCAAAGCATGCAGGGATATAAACACGAGCAAGCTGCACTGGAGGTACGTCTGCAACGTGGTTGACTTCTTAGCTGATAGTATATGGTAATAAATACTATTTAAATTAGAATTTTTCATTTATTTATTTATTTGCATTATTGTGCTGTTCTGTCCGCCCACTTCCATTACTATATCAACACCCAAGGAGCCAAAGCATGCAGGGCTGTAAACACCAGCAAGCTCCACTGGAGGTATGTCTGCAATGTGGTTGACTTCTTAATTGATAGTATATGGTAATAAATACTATTTAAAATAGAAATTTGCATTTATTTATTTATTTGCATTATTGTGCTGTTCCGTCCGCCCACTCCCATTACTATATAAACACCCAAGGAGCCAAAGCATGCAGGGCTGTAAACACCAGCAAGCTGCACTGGATGTATGTCTGCAACGTGGTTGACTTCTTAATTGATAATATATGGTAATAAATACTATTTAAAATAGAAATTTGCATTTATTTATTTATTTGCATTATTGTGCTGTTCCGTCCGCCCACTCCCATTAATATATAAACACCCAAGGAGCCAAAGCATGCAGGGATGTAAGCACCAGCAAGCTGCACTGGAGATAAGTCTGCAACTTGGTTCACCTCTTAATTGATAGTATATGGTAATAAATACTATTTAAATTAGAAATTTGCAATTATTTATTTATTTGCATTATTGTGCTGTTCCGTCCGCCCACTCCCATTACTATATAAACACCCAAGGAACCAAAGCAAACAGGGCTGTAAACACCATCAAGCTCCACTGGAGGTACGTCTGCAAAGTGGTTGAACCCTTAATTGATAGTATATGGTAATAAATACTATTTAAAATAGAAATTTGCATTTATTTATTGATTTGCATTAATGTGCTGTTCCGTCCGCCCACTCCCATTACTATATAAACACCCAAGGAGCCAAATCATGCAGGGCTGTAAACACCAGCAAGCTCCACTGGAGGTAAGTCTGCAACGTGGTTGACCTCTTAATTGATAGTATATGGTAATAAATACTATTTAAAATAGATATTTGCATTTATTTATTGGTTTGCATTATTGTGCTGTTCCGTCCGCCCACTCCCATTACTATATAAACACCCAAGGAGCCAAAGCAAGCAGGGCTGTAAACACCATCAAGCTCCACTGGAGGTAAGTCTGCAACGTGGTTGACCTCTTAATTGATAGTATATGGTAATAAATACTATTTAAAATAGTAATTTGCATTTATTTATTTATTTGCATTATTGTGCTGTTCCGTCCGCCTACTCCCATTACTATACAAACACCCAAGGAGCCAAAGCATGCAGGGCTGTAAACACCAGCAAGCTCCACTGGAGGTAAGTCTGCAACGTGGTTGACCTCTAAATTCATAGTATATGGTAATAAATACTATTTAAAATAGTAATTTGCATTTATTTATTTATTTATTTGCATTATTGTGCTGTTCCGTCCGCCCACTCCCATTACTATATAAACACCCAAGGAGCCAAAGCAAGCAGGGCTGTAAACACCATCAAGCTCCACAGGAGGTAAGTCTGCAACGTGGTTGACCTCTTAATTGATAGTATATGGTAATAAATACTATTTAAAATAGTAATTTGCATTTATTTATTTATTTGCATTATTGTGCTGTTCCGTCCGCCTACTCCCATTACTATACAAACACCCAAGGAGCCAAAGCATGCAGGGCTGTAAACACCAGCAAGCTCCACTGGAGGTAAGTCTGCAACGTGGTTGACCTCTTAATTGATAGTATTTATTAATAAATACTATTTAAAATATAAATTTGCATTTATTTATTTATTTGCATTATTGTGCTGTTCCGTTCGCCCACTCCCATTACTTTATAAACACCAAAGGCGCCAAAGCATGCAGGGCTGTAAACACCAGCAAGCTCCACTGGAGGTAAGTCTGCAACGTGGTTGACCTCTTAATTGATAGTATATTTTAATAAATACCTTTTAAAATAGATATTTGCATTTATTTATTTCGTTTGCATTATTGTGCTGTTCCGTCCGCACACTCCCATTACTATATAAACACCCAAGGAGCCATAGCAAGCAGGGCTGTAAACACCATCAAGCTCCACTGGAGGTACGTCTGCAACGTGGTTGACCTCTTAATTGATAGTATATGGTAACAAATACAATTTAAAATAGAAATTTGCATTTATTTATTTATTTGCATTATTGTGCATTTCCGTCCGCCCACTCCCATTACTATATAAACACCCAAGGAGCCAAAGCATGCAGGGCTGTAAACACCAGCAAGCTCCACTGGAGGTAAGTCTGCAACGTGTTTGACCTCTTAATTGATAGTATATGGTAATAAAAACTATTTAAAATAGATATTTGCATTTATTTATTTGTTTGCATTATTGTGCTGTTCCGTCCGCCCACTCCCATTACTATATAAACACCCAAGGAGCCTAAGCAAGCAGGGCTGTAAACACCATCAAGCTCCACTGGAGGTAAGTCTGCAACGTGGTTGACCTCTTAATTGATAGTATATGGTAATAAATACTATTTAAAATAGTAATTTGCATTTTTTTTTTTTTTTTTTTTTTTTTTTTGCATTATTGTGCTGTTCCGTCCGCCCACTCCCATTACTATATAAACACCCAAGGAGCCAAAGCATGATGGGCTGTAATCACCAGTAAGCTCCACTGGAGGTAAGTCTGCAACGTGGTTGACCTCTTAATTGATAGTATTTGGTAATAAATACTATTTAAAATAGAAATATGCATTTACTTATTTATTTGCATTATTGTGCTGTTCCGTCCGCCCACTCCTATTACTATATAAACACCCAAGCAGCCAAAGCATGCAGGGCTGTAAACACCAGCAAGCTCCACTGGAGGTAAGTCTGCAATGTGGTTGACCTCTTAATTGATAGGATATGGTAATAAATACTATTTAAAATAGAAAGTTGCATTTATTTATTTGTTTGCATTATTGTGCTGTTCCGTCCGCCCAATCCCATTACTATATAAACACCCAAGGAGCCAAAGCAAGCAGGGCTGTAAACACCATCAAGCTCCACTGGAGGTAAGTCTGCAACGTCGTTGACCTCTTAATTGATAGTATATGGTAATAAATACTATTTAAAATAGTAATTTTCATTTATTTATTTATTTGCATTATTGTGCTGTTCCATCCGCCCACTCCCATTACTATATAAACACCCAAGGAGCCAAAGCATGCAGGGCTGTAAACACCAGCAAGTTCCACTGGAGGTAAGTCTGCAACGTGGTTGACCTCTTAATTGATAGTATTTGGTAATAAATACTATTTAAAATAGAAATTTGCATTTATTTATTTATTTGTATTATTGTGCTGTTCCGTCCGCCCACTTCCATTACTATATAAACACCCAAGGAGCCAAAGCATGCAGGGCTGTAAACACCAGCAAGCTCCACTGGAGGTAAGTATGCAACGTGGTTGCCCTCTTAATTGATAGTATATGGTAATAAATACTATTTAAAATAGAAATTTGCATTTCTTAATTTATTTGCATTAATGTGCTGTTCCGTCCGCCCACTCCCATTACTACATAAACAGCCAATGAGCCAAAGCATGCAGGGCTGTAAACACCAGCAAGTCCACTAAAGGTAAGTCTGCATCGTGGTTGACCTCTTAATTGATAGTATATGATAATAAATACTATTTAAAATAGAAATTTGCATTTATTTATTTATTTGCATAATTGTGCTGTTCCGTCCGCCATCTCACATTACTATATCAACACCCAAGGAGCCAAAGCATGCAGGGCTGTGAACACCAACAAGCTCCACTGGAGGTCAGTCTGCAACGTGGTTCACTTCTCAATAGATAGTATATGGTAATTAATACTATTTAAAATAGAAATTTGCATTTATTTATTTATTTGCAATATTGTGCTGTTCTGTCCGCCCACTCCCATTACTATATAAACACCCAAGGAGCCAAAGCATGCAGGGCTGTGAACACCAACCAGCTCCACTGGAGGTATGTCTGCAACGTGGATGACTTCTTAATTGTTAGTATATGGTAATAAGTACTATTTAAAATAGAAATTTGCATTTATTTATTTATTTGCATTATTGTGCATTTCCGTCCGCCCACTCCCATTACTATATAAACACCCTAGGAACCAAAGCATGCAGGGCTGTGAACAATAACAAGCTCCACTGGAGGTCAGTCTGCAAGGTGGTTGACTTCTTAGTTGATAGTATATGGTAATAAATCCTATTTAAAATAGAAATTTGCATTTATTTATTTATTTGCATTATTGTGCTGTTCCGTCCGCCCACTCCCATTACTATATAAACACCCAAGGAGCCAAAGCAAGCAGGGCTGTAAACACCAGCAAGCTCCACTGGAGGTAAGTCTGCAACATGGTTGACTTCTTAGTTGATAGTATATGGTAATAAATACTATTTAAAATAGAAATTTGGATTTATTTTTTATTTGCATCATTGTGCTGTTCCGTCCGCCCACTCCCATTACTATATAAACACCCAAGGAGCCAAAGCAAGCAGGGCTGTAAACAACATCAAGCTCCACTGGAGGTAAGTCTGCAACGTGGATGACCTCTTAATTCTTAATTGATAGTATATGGTAATAAATACGATTTAAAATAGTAATTTGCATTTATTTATTTATTTGCATTATTGTGCTGTTCCATCCGCCCACTCCCATTACTATATAAACACAAAAGGAGCCAAAGCATGCAGGGCTGTAAACACCAGCAAGCTGCACTGGAGGTATGTCTGCAACTTGGTTCACCTCTTAATTGATAGTATATGGTAATAAATACTATTTAAAATAGAAATTTGCATTTATTTATTTATTTGCATTATTGTGCTGTTCCGTCCGCCCACTCCCATTACTATATAAACACACAAGGAGCAAAAGCAAGCAGGGCTGTAAACACCAATTAGCTCCACTGGAGGTAAGTCTGCAACGCTGTAGACCTCTTAATTGATAGTATATGGTAATAAGTACTATTTAAAATAGAAATTTGCATTTATTTATTTATTTGCATTATTGTGCTGTTCCATCCGCCCACTCCCATTACTATATAAACACCCAAGGAGCCAAATCATGCAGGGCTGTAAACACCAGCAAGCTCCACTAGAGGTAAGTCTGCAACGTGGTTGACCTCTTAATGGATAGTATATGATAATAAATACTATTTAAGATAGATATTTGCATTTATTTATTTGTTTGCATTATTGTGCTGTTCCGTCCGCCCACTCCCGTTATTATATAAACACCCAAGGAGCCGAAGCAAGCAGGGCTGTAAACACCATCAAGCTCAACTGGAGGTAAGTCTGCAACGTGGTTGACCTCTTAATTGATAGTATATGGTAATAAATACTATTTAAAATAGTAATTTGCATTTATTTATTTATTTGCATTACTGTGCTGTTCCGTCCGCCCACTCCCATTACTATATAAACACCCAAGGAGCCAAAGCATGCAGGGCTGTAAACACCAGCAAGCTCCAATGGAGGTAAATCTGCAACGTGGTTGACCTCTTAATTGATAGTATTTGGTAATAAATACTATTTAAAATAGAAATTTGAATTTTTTTATTTATTTGCATTATTGTGCTGTTCCGTCCGCCCACTCCCATTACTATATAAACACCCAAGGGGCCAAAGAATGCAGGGCTGTAAACACCAGCAAGCTCCACTGGAGGTAAGTCTGAACGTGGTTGACCTCTTAATTGATAGTATATGGTAATAAATACTATTTAAAATAGATATTTGCATTTATTTATTTGTTTGCATTATTGTGCTGTTCCGTCCGCCCACTCCCATTACTATATAAACACCCAAGGAGCCAAAGCAAGCAGGGCTGTAAACAACATCAAGCTCCACTGGAGGTAAGTCTGCAACGTGGATGACCTCTTAATTCTTAATTGATAGTATATGGTAATAAATACGATTTAAAATAGTAATTTGCATTTATTTATTTATTTGCATTATTGTGCTGTTCCATCCGCCCACTCCCATTACTATATAAACACAAAAGGAGCCAAAGCATGCAGGGCTGTAAACACCAGCAAGCTCCACTGGAGGTAAGTCTGCAACGTGGTTGACATCTTAATAGATAGTATTTGGTAATAAATACTATTTAAAATAGAAATTTGCATTTATTTATTTATTTGCATTATTGTGCTGTTCCGTCCGCCCACTCCCATTAATATATAAACACCCAAGGCGCCAAAGCATGCAGGGCTGTAAACACCAGCAACCTCCACTGGAGGTAAGTCTGCAAAGTGGTTGACCTCTTAATTGATAGTATATGATAATAAATACCTTTTAAAATAGATATTTGCATTTATTTATTTATTTGCATTATTGTGCTGTTTCGTCCGCCCACTCCCATTACTATATAAACACCCAAGGAGCCAAAGCATGCAGGGCTGTAAACACCAGCAAGCTCCACTGGAGGTCAATCTGCAACGTGGTTCACTTCTCAATAGATAGTATATGGTAATAAATACTATTTAAAATAGAAATTTGCATTTATTTATTTATTTGCAATATTGTGCATTTCCGTCCGCCCACTCCCATTACTATATAAACACCCAAGGGGCCAAAGCATGCAGGGCTGTAAACACCAACAAGCTCCACTGGAGGTAAGTCTGCAACGTGGTTGACCTCTTAATTGATAGTATATGGTAATAAATACTATTTAAAATAGTAATTTGCATTTATTTATTTATTTGCATTACTGTGCTGTTCCGTCCGCCCACTCCCATTACTATATAAACACCCAAGGAGCCAAAGCATGCAGGGCTGTAAACACCAGCAAGCTCCACTGGAGGTTAGGCTGCAACGTGGTTGACCTCTTAATTGATAGTATTTGGTAATAAATACTATTTAAAATAGAAATTTGAATTTTTTTAGTTATTTGCATTATTGTGCTGTTCCGTCCGCCCACTCCCATTACTATATAAACACTCAAGGAGCCAAAGTATGCAGGGCTGTAAACACCAGCAAGCTCCACTGGAGGTAAGTCTGCAACGTGGTTGACCTCTTAATTGATAGTATATGGTAATAAATACTATTTAAAATAGATATTTGCATTTATTTATTTGTTTGCATTATTGTGCTGTTCCGTCCGCCCACTCCCATTACTATATAAACACCAAAGGAGCCAAAGCAAGCAGCGCTGTAAACACCAGCAAGCTCCACTGGAGGTAAGTCTGCAACGTGGTTGACCACTTAATTCTTAATTGATAGTATTTGGTAATAAATACTATTTAAAATAGAAATTTGCATTTATTTATTTATTTGCATTATTGTGCTGTTCCGTCCGCCCACTCCCATTAATATATAAACACCCAAGGCGCCAAAGCATGCAGGGCTGTAAACACCAGCAACCTCCACTGGAGGTAAGTCTGCAACGTGGTTGACCTCTTAATTGATAGTATATTTTAATAAATACCTTTGAAAATAGATATTTGCATTTATTTATTTGTTTGCATTATTGTGCTGTTCCGTCCGCCCACTCCCATTACTATATAAACACCCAAGGAGCCAAAGCAAGCAGGGCTGTAAACACCATCAAGCTCCACTGGAAGTAAGTCTGCAACGTGGTTGACCTCTTAATTGATAGAATATGGTAATAAATACTATTTAAAATAGAAATTTGCATTCATTTATGTATTTGCATTATTGTGCTGTTCCGTCCGCCCACTCCCATTACTATATAAACACACAAGGAGCCAAAGCATGCAGGGCTATGAACACCATTAAGCTCCACTGGAAGTAAGTCTGCAATGTGGATGACTTCTTAATTGATAGTATATGGTAATAAATACTATTTAAAATAGAAATTTGCATTTATTTATTTATTTGCAATATTGCGCTGTTCCGTCCGCCCACTCCCATTACTATATAAACACCCAAGGAGCCAAAGCATGCAGGGCTGTAAACACCAGCAGGCTCCACTGGAGGTAAGTCTGCAACGTGGTTGACTTCTTAATTGATAGTATATGGTAATAAATACTATTTAAAATAGAAATTTGCATTTATTTATTGGTTTGCATTATTGTGCTGTTCCGTCCGCCCACTCCCATTACTATATAAACACACAAGGAGCCAAAGCAAGCAGGGCTGTAAACACCATCAAGCTCCACTGGAGGTAAGTCTGCAACGTGGTTGACCTCTTAATTGATAGTATATGGTAATAAATACTATTTAAAATAGTAATTTGCATTTATTTATTTATTTGCATTATTGTGCTGTTCCGTCCGCCTACTCCCATTACTATACAAACACCCAAGGAGCCAAAGCATGCAGGGCTGTAAACACCAGGAAGCACCACTGGAGGTAAGTCTGCAACGTGGTTGACCTCTTAATTGATAGTATTTGGTAATAAATACTATTTAAAATATAAATTTGCATTTATTTATTTATTTGCATTATTGTGCTGTTCCGTCCGCCCACTCCCATTACTTTATAAACACAAAAGGCGCCAAAACATGCAGGGCAGTAAACACCAGCAAGCTCCACTGGAGGTAAGTCTGCAACATGGTTGACCTCTTAATTGATAGTATATTTTAATAAATACCTTTTAAAATAGATATTTGCATTTATTTATTTCGTTTGCATTATTGTGCTGTTCCGTCCGCCCACTCCCATTACTATATAAACACCCAAGGAGCCATAGCAAGCAGGGCTGTAAACACCATCAAGCTCCACTGGAGGTACGTCTGCAAGGTAGTTGACCTCTTAATTGATAGTATATGGTAACAAATACAATTTAAAATAGAAATTTGCATTTATTTATTTATTTGCATTATTGTGCTGTTCCGTCCGCCCACTCCCATTACTATATAAACACCCAAGGAGCCAAAGCATGCAGGGCTGTAAACACCAGCAAGCTCCACTGGAGGTAAGTCTGCAACGTGTTTGACCTCTTAATTGATAGTATATGGTAATAAAAACTATTTAAAATAGATATTTGCATTTATTTATTTGTTTGCATTATTGTGCTGTTCCGTCCGCCCACTCCCATTACTATATAAACACCCAAGGAGCCTAAGCAAGCAGGGCTGTAAACACCATCAAGCTCCACTGGAGGTAAGTCTGCAACGTGGTTGACCTCTTAATTGATAGTATATGGTAATAAATACTATTTAAAATAGTAATTTGCATTTTTTTTTTTTTTTTTTTTTTTGCATTATTGTGCTGTTCCGTCCGCCCACTCCCATTACTATATAAACACCCAAGGAGCCAAAGCATGATGGGCTGTAATCACCAGTAAGCTCCACTGGAGGTAAGTCTGCAACGTGGTTGACCTCTTAATTGATAGTATTTGGTAATAAATACTATTTAAAATAGAAATTTGCATTTACTTATTTATTTGCATTATTGTGCTGCTCCGTCCGCCCACTCCTATTACTATATAAACACCCAAGCAGCCAAAGCATGCAGGGCTGTAAACACCAGCAAGCTCCACTGGAGGTAAGTCTGCAATGTGGTTGACCTCTTAATTGATAGTATATGGTAATAAATACTATTTAAATTAGATATTTGCATTTATTTATTCGTTTGCATTATTGTGCTGTTCCGTCCGCCCAATCCCATTACTATATAAACACCCAAGGAGCCAAAGCAAGCAGGGCTGTAAACACCATCAAGCTCCACTGGAGGTAAGTCTGCAACGTCGTTGACCTCTTAATTGATAGTATATGGTAATAAATACTATTTAAAATAGTAATTTGAATTTATTTATTTATTTGCATTATTGTGCTGTTCCATCCGCCCACTCCCATTACTATATAAACACCCAAGGAGCCAAAGCATGCAGGGCTGTAAACACCAGCAAGTTCCACTGGAGGTAAGTCTGCAACGTGGTTGACCTCTTAATTGATAGTATTTGGTAATAAATACTATTTAAAATAGAAATTTGCATTTATTTATTTATTTGTATTATTGTGCTGTTCCGTCCGCCCACTCCCATTACTATATAAACACCCAAGGAGCCAAAGCATGCAGGGCTGTAAACACCAGCAAGCTCCACTGGAGGTAAGTATGCAACGTGGTTGCCCTCTTAATTGATAGTATATGGTAATAAATACTATTTAAAATAGAAATTTGCATTTCTTAATTTATTTGCATTAATGTGCTGTTCCGTCCGCCCACACCCATTACTATATAAACAGCCAATGAGCCAAAGCATGCAGGGCTGTAAACACCAGCAAGTCCACTAAAGGTAAGTCTGCAACGTGGTTGACCTCTTAATTGATAGTATATGATAATAAATACTATTTAAAATAGAAATTTGTATTTATTTATTTATTTGCATTATTGTGCTGTTCCGTCCGCCATCTCCCATTACTATATCAACAACCAAGGAGCCAAAGCATGCAGGGCTGTGAACACCAACAAGATCCACTGGAGGTCAGTCTACAATGTGGTTCACTTCTCAATAGATAGTATATGGTAATTAATACTATTTAAAATAGAAATTTGCATTTATTTATTTATTTGCAATATTGTGCTGTTCCTTCCGCCCACTCCCATTACTATATAAACACCCAAGGAGCCAAAGCATGCAGGGCTGTGAACACCAACCAGCTCCACTGGAGGTATGTCTGCAACGTGGATGACTTCTTAATTGATAGTATATGGTAATAAGTACTATTTAAAATAGATATTTGCATTTATTTATTTATTTGCATTATTGTGCTGTTCCGTCCGCCCACTCCCATTACTATATAAACACCCAAGGAGCCAAAGCATGCAGGGCTGTAAACACCAGCAAGCTCCACTGGAGGTAAGTTTGCAATGTGGTTGACTTCTTAATTGAGAGTGTATGGTAATAGATACTATTTAAAATAGAAATTTGCATTTATTTATTTAATTGCATTATTGTGCTGTTCCGTCCGCCCACTCCCATTACTATATAAACACCCAAGGAGCCAAAGCATGCAGGGCTATAAACACCAGCAAGCTCCACTGGAGGTAAGTCTGCAAAGTAGTTGACCTCTTAAGTGATAGTATATGGTAATAAATACTATTTAAAATAGATATTTGCATTTATTTATTTGTTTGCATTATTGTGCTGTTCCGTCCGCCCACTCCCATTACTATATAAACACCCAAGGCGCCAAAGCAAGCAGGGCTGTAAACACCCGCAAGCTCCACTGGAGGAAAGTCTGCAACGTGGTTGACCTCTTAATTGATAGTATTTGGTAATAAATACTATTTAAAATGGAAATTTGCATTTATTTATTTATTTGCATTATTGTGCTGTTCCGTCCGCCCACCCTCATTACTATATAAACACCCAAGGAGCCAAAGCATGCAGGGCTGTAAACACCAGCAAGCTCCACTGGAGGTAAGTCTGCAACGTGGTTGACCTCTTAATTGATAGTATATGGTAATAAATACTATTTAAAATAGTAATTTGCAGTTATTTATTTATTTGCATTATTGTGCTGTTCCGTCCGCCCACTCCCATTACTATATAAACACCCAAGGAGCCAAAGCATGCAGGGCTGTAAACACTAGCAAGCTCCACTGGCGGTAAGTCTGCAACGTGGTTGACTTCTTATTTGATAGTATTTGGTAATAAATACTATTTAAAATAGAAATTTGCATTTATTAATTTATTTGCATTATTGTGCTGTTCCGTCCGCCCACTCCCATTACTATATAAACAGCCAATGAGCCAAAGCAAGCAGGGCTGTAAACACCAGCAACCTCCACTGAAGGTAAGTCTGCAACGTGGTTGACCTCTTAATTGATAGTATATGATAATAAATACTATTTAAAATAGAAATTTGCATTTATTTATTTATTTGCATTATTGTGCTGTTCCGTCTGCCAACTCCCATTACTATATAAACACCCAAGGAGCCAAAGCATGTAGGGCTGTAAACACCAGCAAGCTCCACTGGAGGTAAGTCTGCAACGTGGTTGACCTCTTAATTGATAGTATTTGGTAATAAATACTATTTAAAATAGAAATTTGCATTTATTTATTTATTTGCATTATTGTGCTGTTCCGTCCGCCCACTCCCATTACTATATAAACAACCAAGGAGCCAAAGCATGCAGGGCTGTAAACACCAGCAAGCTCCACTGGAGGTAAGTCTGCAACAAAGTTGACCTCTTAAGTGATAGTATAAGGTAATAAATACTATTTAAAATAGATATTTGCATTTATTTATTTCTTTGCATTATTGTGCTGTTCCGTTCGCCCACTCCCATTACTATATAAACACCCAAGGAGCCAAAGCAAGCAGGGCTGTAAACACCATCAAGCTCCACTGGAGGTAAGTCTGCAACGTGGTTGACCTCTTAATTGATAGTATATGGTAATAAATACTATTTAAAATAGTAATTTGCATTTATTTATTTATTTGCATTATTGTGCTGTTCCGTCCGCCCACTACCATTACTATATAAACACCCAAGGAGCCAAAGCATGCAGGGCTGTAAACACCCGCAAGCTCCACTGGAGGAAAGTCTGCAACGTGGTTCACCTCTTACTTGATAGTATTTGGTAATAAATACTATTTAAAATAGAAATTTGCATTTATTTATTTATTTGCATTATTGTGCTGTTCCGTCCGCCCACTCTCATTAGTATATAAACACCCAAGGAGCCGAAGCAACAGGGCTGTAAACACCAGCAAGCTCCACTGGAGGTAAGTCTGCAACGTGGTTGACCTCTTAATTGATGGTATATGGTAATAAATTTTATTTAAAATAGTAATTTGCAGTTATTTATTTAATTGCATTATTGTGCTGTTCCGTCCGCCCACTACCATTACTATATAAACACCCAAGGAGCCAAAGCATGCAGGGCTGTAAACACCAGCAAGCTCCACTGGAGGTAAGTATGCAACGTGGTTGACCTCTTAATTGATAGTATATGGTAATAAATACTATTTAAAATAGAAATTTGCATTTATTTATTTATTTGCATTATTGTGCTTTTCCGTTAGCCCACTCCCATTACTATATAAACACCCAATGAGCCAAAGCATGCAGGGCTGTAAACACCAGCAAGCTCCACTGGAGGTAAGTCTGCAACGTGGTTGACCTCTTAATTGATAGTATATGGTAATAAATACTATTTAAAATAGAAATTTGCATTTATTAATTTATTTGCATTATTGTGCTGTTCCGTTCGCCCACTCCCATTACTATATAAACACCCAATGAGCCAAAGCATGCAGGGCTGTAAACACCAGCAAGCTCCACTGGAGGTAAGTTTGCAATGTGGTTGACTTCTTAATTGAGAGTGTATGGTAATAGATACTATTTAAAATAGAAATTTGCATTTATTTATTTAATTGCATTATTGTGCTGTTCCGTCCGCCCACTCCCATTACTATATAAACACCCAAGGAGCCAAAGCATGCAGGGCTATAAACACCAGCAAGCTCCACTGGAAGTAAGTCTGCAACGTAGTTGACCTCTTAAGTGATAGTATATGGTAATAAATACTATTTAAAATAGATATTTGCATTTATTTATTTGTTTGCATTATTGTGCTTTTCCGTCCGCCCACTCCCATTACTATATAAACACCCAAGGCGCCAAAGCAAGCAGGGCTGTAAACACCCGCAAGCTCCACTGGAGGAAAGTCTGCAACGTGGTTGACCTCTTAATTGATAGTATTTGGTAATAAATACTATTTAAAATAGAAATTTGCATTTATTAATTTATTTGCATTATTGTGCTGTTCCGTCCGCCCACTCCCATTACTATATAAACAGACAATGAGCCAAAGCATGCAGGGCTGTAAACACCAGCAACCTCCACTGAAGGTAAGTCTGCAACGTGGTTGACCTCTTAATTGATAGTATATGATAATAAATACTATTTAAAATAGAAATTTGCATTTATTTATTTATTTGCATTATTGTGCTGTTCCGTCTGCCAACTCCCATTACTATATAAACACCCAAGGAGCCAAAGCATGTAGGGCTGTAAACACCAGCAAGTTCCACTGGAGGTAAGTCTGCAACGTGGTTGACCTCTTAATTGATAGTATTTGGTAATAAATACTATTTAAAATAGAAATTTGCATTTATTTATTTATTTGCATTATTGTGCTGTTCCGTCCGCACACTCCCATTACCATATAAACACCCAAGGAGCCAAAGCATGCAGGGCTGTAAACACCAGCAAGCTCCACTGGAGGTAAGTCTGCAACGTAGTTGACCTCTTAAGTTATAGTATAAGGTAATAAATACTATTTAAAATAGATATTTGCATTTATTTATTTGTTTGCATTATTGTGCTGTTCCGTCCGCCCACTCCCATTACTATATAAACACCCAAGGAGCCAAAGCAAGCAGGGCTGTAAACACCATCAAGCTCCACTGGAGGTAAGTCTGCAACGTGGTTGACCTCTTAATTGATAGTATATGGTAATAAATACTATTTAAAATAGTAATTTGCATTTATTTATTTATTTGCTTTATTGTGCTGTTCCGTCCGCCCACTACCATTACTATATAAACACCCAAGGAGCCAAAGCATGCAGGGCTGTAAACACCCGCAAGCTCCACTGGAGGAAAGTCTGCAACGTGGTTGACCTCTTACTTGATAGTATTTGGTAATAAATACTATTTAAAATAGAAATTTGCATTTATTTATTTATTTGCATTATTGTGCTGTTCCGTCCGCCCACTCTCATTACTATATAAACACCCAAGGAGCCGAAGCAACAGGGCTGTAAACACCAGCAAGCTCCACTGGAGGTAAGTCTGCCACGTGGTTGACCTCTTAATTGATAGTATATGGTAATAAATTTTATTTAAAATAGTAATTTGCAGTTATTTATTTATTTGCATTATTGTGCTGTTCCATCCGCCCACTCCCATTACTATATAAACACCCAAGGAGCCAAAGCATGCAGGGCTGTAAACACCAGCAAGCTCCACTGGAGGTAAGTCTGCAACGTGGTTGACTTCTTAATTGATAGTATTTGGTAATAAATACTATTTAAAATAGAAATTTGCATTTATTTATTTATTTGCATTATTGTGCTGTTCCGTTCGCCCACTCCCATTACTATATAAACACCCAAGGTGCCAAAGCATGCAGGGCTGTAAACACCAGCAAGCTCCACTGGAGGTAAGTATGCAACGTGGTTGACCTCTTAATTGATAGTATATGGTAATAAATACTATTTAAAATAGAAATTTGCATTTATTTATTTATTTGCATTATTGTGCTTTTCCGTTAGCCCACTCCCATTACTATATAAACACCCAATGAGCCAAAGCATGCAGGGCTGTAAACACCAGCAAGCTCCACTGGAGGTAAGTCTGCAACGTGGTTGACCTCTTAATTGATAGTATATGGTAATAAATACTATTTAAAATAGAAATTTGCATTTATTTATATTATTGTGCTGTCCCGTCCGCCCACTCCCATTACTATATAAACACCCAAGAAGCCAAAGCATGCAGGGCTGTAAACACCTGCAAGTTCCACTGCAGGTAAGTCAGCAACGTGGTTTACTTCTTAATTGATAGTATATGGTAATAAATACTATTTAAAATAGAAATTTGCATTTATTTATATTATTGTGCTGTTCCGTCGGCCCACTCCCATTACTATATAAACACCCAAGGAGCCAAACCAAGCAGGGCTGTAAACACCAGTAAGCTCCACTGGAGGTAAGTTTGCAACGTGGTTGACTTCTTAATTGATAGTATATGGTAATAAATACTATTTAAAATAGAAATTTGCATTTATTTATTTATTTGCATTATTGTGCTGTTCCGTCCGCCCACTCCCAATACTATATAAACACCCAAGGAGCCAAACATGCAGGGCTGTGAACAATAACAAGCTCCACTGGAGGTCAGTCTGCAAGGTGGTTGACTTCTTAATTGATAGTATATGGTAATAAATACTATTTAAAATAGAAATTTGCATTTATTTATTTATTTGCATTATTGTGCTGTTCTGTCCGCCGACTCCCATTACTATATAAACACCCAAGGAGCCAAAGCATGCAGGGCTGTAAACACCAGCAAGCTCCACTGGAGGTAATTATGCAACGTGGTTGACCTCTTAATTGATAGTATATGGTAATAAATACTATTTAAAATAGAAATTTGCATTTATTTATTTATTTGCATTATTGTGCTGTTCCGTTAGCCCACTCCCATTTTTATATAAACACCCAATGAGCCAAAGCATGCAGGGCTGTAAACACCAGCAAGCTCCACTGGAGGTGAGTCTGCAACGTGGTTGACCTCTTAATTGATAGTATATGGTAATAAATACTATTTAAAATAGAAATTTGCATTTATTAATTTATTTGCATTATTGTGCTGTTCCGTCCGCCCACTCCCATTACTATATAAACAGCCAATGAGCCAAAGCATGCAGGGCTGTAAACACCAGCAAGCTCCACTGGAGGTAAGTTTGCAATGTGGTTGACTTCTTAATTGATAGTATATGGTAATAGATACTTTTTAAAATAGAAATTTGCATTTATTTTTTTATTCTTATTATTGTCCTGTTCCGTCCGCCCACTCCTATTACTATATAAACACCCAAGGAGCCAAAGCATGCAGGGCTGTGAACACCAACAAGCACCACTGGAGATCAGTCTGCAATGTGGTTGACTTCTTAATTGATAGTATATGGTAATAAATACTATTTGAAATAGAGATTTGCTTTTATTTATTTATTTACATTATTGTGCTGATCCGTCCGCCCATTCCCATTACTATATAAACACCCAGGGAGCCAAAGCACGCAGGGCTGTAAACACCTGCAAGTTCCACTGGAGGTAAGTCAGCAACGTGGTTGACTTCTTAATTGATAGTATATGGTAATAAATACTATTTACAATAGAAATTTGCATTTATTTATATTATTGTGCTGTTCCGTCCGCCCACTCCCATTACTATATAAACACCCAAGGAGCCAAACCAAGCAGGGCTGTAAATACCAGGAAGCTCCACTGGAGGTAGGTCTGCAACATGGTTGACCTCTTAATTGATAGTATATGGTAATAAATACTATTTAAAATAGAAATTTGCATTTATTTATTTATTTGCATTATTGTGCTGTTCCGTCCGCACACTCCCATTACTATATAAAAACACAAGGAGCCAAAGCATGCAGGGCTGTGAACACCAACAAGCTCCACTGGAGGTAAGTCTGCAACGTGGTTGACTTCTTAATTGATAGTATATGGTAATAAATACTATTTAAAATATAAATTTGCATTTATATATTTATTTGCATTATTGTGCTGTTCCGTCCGCCCACTCCCATTACTATATAAACACACAAGGAGCCAAAGCTTGCAGGGCAGTGAACACAAACAAGCTCCACTGGAGGTCAGTCTGCAACGTGGTTGAATTCTTAATTGATAGTATATGGTAATAAATACTATTTAAAATAGAAATTTGCATTTATTTATTTATTTGCATTATTGTGCTGTTCCGTCCGCCCACTCCCATTACTATATAAACACCCAAGGAGCCAAAGCATGCATTGCTGTAAACACCAGCAAGCTCCACTGGAGGTAAGTCTGCAACATGGTTGACTTCTTAATTGATATTATATGGTAATAAATACTATTTAAAATAGAATTTTGCATTTTTTTATTTATTTGCATTATTGTGCTGTACTGTCCGCCCACCCCATTACTATATAAACACCCAAGGAGCCAAAGCATGCAGGGCTGTAAACACCAGCAAGCTCCACTGGAGGTAAGTCAGCAACGTGGTTGACTTCTTAATTGATAGTATATGGTAATAAATACTATTTAAAATAGAAATTTGCATTTATTTATATTATTGTGCTGTTCCGTCGGACCACTCCCATTACTATATAAACACCCAAGGCGCCAAACCAAGCAGGGCTGTAAACACCAGGAAGCTCCACTGGAGGTAAGTCTGCAACATGGATGACCTCTCAATTGATAGTATATGGTAATAAATACTATTTAAAATAGAAATTTGCATTTATTTATTTGCATTATTGTGCTGTTCCGTCCGCCCACTCCCATTACTATATAAACACACAAGGAGCCAAAGCATGCAGGCTGTAAACACCAGCAAGCTCCACTGGAGGTAAGTTTGCAACGTGGTTGACTTCTTAATTGATAGTATATGGTAATAAATATTATTTAAAATAGAAATTTGCATTTATTTATTTATTTGCATTATTGTGCTGTTCCGTCCGCCCACTCCCAATACTATATAAACACCCAAGGAGCCCAAGCATGCAGGGCTGTAAACACCAACAAGCTCCACTGGAGGTAAGTCTGCAACATGGTTGACTTCTTAATTGATAGTATATGGTAATAAATCCTATTTAAAAAAGAAATTTTCATTTATTTATTTATTTGCATTATTGTGCTGTTCCTTCCGCCCACTCCCATTACTATATAAACACACAAGGAGCCAAAGCATGCAGGGCTATAAACACCAGCAAGCCCCACTGGAGGTAAGTCTGCAACATGGTTGACTTCTTAACTGATAGTATATGTTATTTGCATTATTGTGCTGTTCTGTCTGCCTACTCCTATTACTATATAAACACCCAAGGAGCCAAAGCATGCAGGGCTATAAACACCAGCAAGCTCCACTGGAGGTACGTCTTCAACGTGGTTGACTTCTTAATTGATAGTAAATGGTAATAAATACTATTTTAAATAGAAATTTGCATTTATTTATTTATTTGCATTATTGTGCTGTTCTGTCCGCCCAACCCATTACTATATAAACACCCAAGGAGCCAAAGCATGCAGGGCTGTAAACACCAGCAAGCTCCACTGGAGGTAAGTCTGCAATGTGGTTGACTTCTTAATTGATAGTATATGGTAATAAATACTATTTAAAATAGAAATTTGCATTTGTTTATTTATTTGCATTATTGTGCTGTTCCGTCCGCCCACTCCCATTACTATATAACACCAAAGGAGCCAAAGCATGCAGGGCTGTAAACACCAGCAAGCTGCACTGGAGATATGTCTGCAACGTGGTTGACTTCTTAATTGATAATATATGGTAATAAATACCATTTAAAATAGAAATTTTCATTTATTTATCTATTTGCATGATTGTGCTGTTCCGTCCGCCCACTCCCATTACTATATAAACACCCAAGAAGCCAAAGCATGCAGGGATGTAAGCACCAGCAAGCTGCACTGGAGGTAAGTCTGCAACTTGGTTGACCTCTTAATTGATAGTATATGGTAATAAATACTATTTAAAATAGATATTTGAATTCATTTATTTATTTGCATTATTGTGCTGTTCCGTACACCCACTGCCATTACTATATAAACACCCAAGGAGCCAAAGCAAGCAGGGCTGTAATCACCATCAAGCTCTACTGGAGGTACGTCTGCAACGTGGTTGACCTCTTAATTGATAGGATATGGTAATGAATACTAATTAAAATAGAAATATGCATTTATTAATTTATTTGCATTAATGTGCTGTTCCCTCCGCCCACTCCCATTACTATATAAACACCCAAGGAGCCAAAGCATGCAGGGCTATAAACACCAGCAAGCTCCACTGGAGGTAAGTCTGCAACGTCGTTGACCTCTTAATTCATAGTATATGGTAATAAATACTATTTAAAATAGAAATTTGCATTTATTAATTTATTTGCATTATTGTGCTGTTCCGTCCGCCAACTCCCATTACTATATAAACACCCAAGGAGCCAAAGCATGCAGGGCTGTAAACACCAGCAAGCTCCACTGGAGGTCAGTCTACAACGTGGTTCACTTCTCAATAGATAGTATATTGTAATAAATACTATTTAAAATAGAAATTTGCATTTATTTATATTATTGTGCTGTTCCGTCGGCCCACTCCCATTACTATATAAACACCCAAGGAGCCAAACCATGCAGGGCTGTAAACACCAGGAAGCTCCACTGGAGGTAAGTCTGCAACATGGTTGACCTATTAATTGATAGTATATGGTAATAAATACTATTTAAAATAGAAATTTGCATTTATTTATTTATTTATTTGCATTATTGTGCTGTTCCGTCCGCCCACTCCCATTACTATATAAACACCAAAGGAGCCAAAGCATGCAGGGCTGTAAACACCAGCAAGCTCCACTGGAGGTAAGTTTGCAACGTGGTTGACTTCTTAATTGATGGTATATGGTAATAAATATTATTTAAAATAGAAATTTGCATTTATTTATTTATTTGAATTATTATGCTGTTCCGTCCGCCCACTCCCATTACTATATAAACACCCAAGGAGCCAAAGCATGCAGGGCTGTGAACAATAACAAGCTCCACTGGAAGTCAGTCTGCATGGTGGTTGACTTCTTAATTGATAGTATATGGTAATAAATCCTATTTAAAATAGAAATTTGCATTTATTTATTTATTTGCATTATTGTGCTGTTCCTTCCGCCCACCCCATTACTATATAAACACCCAAGGAGCCAAAGCATGCAGGGCTGTAAACACCAGCAAGCTCCACTGGAGGTAAGTCTGCAATGTGGTTGACTTCTTAATTGATAGTATATGGTAATAAATACTATTTAAAATAGAAATTTGCATTTATTTATTTATTTGCATTATTGTGCTGTTCCGTCCGCCCACTCCCATTACTATATAAACACCCAAAAAGCCAAAGCATGCAGCGATGTAAGCACCAGCAAGGTGCACTGGAGGTAAGTCTGCAACTTGGTTGACCTCTTAATAGATAGTATATGGTAATAAATACTATTTAAAATATATATTTGCATTTATTTATTTATTTGCATTATTGTGCTGTTCCGTCCACCCACTGCCATTACTGTATAAACACCCAAGGAGCCAAAGCAAGCAGGGCTGTAAACACCATCAAGCTCTACTGCAGGTACGTCTGCAACGTGGTTGACCTCTTAATTGATAGTATATGGTAATAAATACTATTTAAAATAGAAATTTGCATTTATTTATTTATTTGCATTATTGTGCTGTTCCGTCCGCCCACTCCCATTACTATATAAACACCCAAGGAGCCAAAGCATGCAGGGCTGTAAACACCAACAAGCTCCTCTGGAGGTAAGTCTGCAACGTGGTTGACCTCTTAATTGATAGTATATGGTAATAAATACTATTTAAAATAGAAATTTGCATTTATTAATTTATTTGCATTATTGTGCTGTTCCGTCCGCCAACTCCCATTACTATATAAACACCCAAGGAGCCAAAGCATGCAGGGCTGTAAACACCAGCAAGCTCCACTGGAGGTCAGTCTGCAACGTGGTTCACTTCTCAATAGATAGTATATTGTAATAAATACTATTTAAAATAGGAATTTGCATTTATTTATTGATTTGCATTATTGTGCTGTTCCGTCCGCCCACTCCCATTACTATATAAACACCCAAGGAGCCAAAGCATGCAGGGCTGTGAACACCAACAAGCACCACTGGAGGTCAGTCTGCAATGTGGTTGACTTCTTAATTGATAGTATATGGTAATAAATTCTATTTGAAATAGAAATTTGCTTTTATTTATTTATTTGCATTATTGTGCTGATCCGTCCGCCCACTCCAATTACTATATAAACACCCAAGGAGCCAAAGCACGCAGGGCTGTAAACACCTGCAAGTTCCACTGGAGGTAAGTTAGCAACGTGGTTGACTTCTTAAATGATAGTATATAGTAATAAATACTATTTGAAATAGATATTTACATTTATTTATATTATTGTGCTGTTCCGTCCGCACACTCCCATTACTATATAAACACCCAAGGAGCCAAACCAAGCAGGGCTGTAAATACCAGGAAGCTCCACTGGAGGTAAGTCTGCAACATGGTCGACCACTTAATTGATAGTATATGGTAATAAATACTATTTAAAATAGAAATTTGCATTTATTTATTTATTTGCATTATTGTGCTGTTCCGTCCGCACACTCCCATTACTATACAAACACCCAAGGAGCCAAAGCATGCAGGGCTGTAAACACCTGCAAGTTCCACTGGAGGTAAGTCAGCAACGTGGTTGACTTCTTAATTGATAGTATATGGTAATAAATACTATTTAAAATAGAAATTTGCATTTATTTATATTATTGTGCTGTTCCATCTGCCCACTCCCATTACTATATAAACACCCAAGGAGCGAAAGCGTGCAGGGCAGTGAACACAAACAAGCTCCACTGGAGGTCAGTCTGCAACGTGTTTGAATTCTTAATTGATAGTATATGGTAATAAATACTATTTAAAATATATATTTGAATTCATTTATTTATTTGCATTATTGTGCTGTTCCGTCCACCCACTCCCATTACTATATAAACACCCAAGGAGCCAAAGCAAGCAGGGCTGTAAACACCATCAAGCTCTACTGGAGGTACGTCTGCAACGTGGTTGACCTCTTAATTGATAGTATATGGTAATAAATACTATTTAAAATAGAAATTTGCATTTATTTATTTATTTGCATTATTGTGCTGTTCCGTCCGCCAACTCCCATTACTATATAAACACCCAAGGAGCCAAAGCATGCAGGGCTGTAAACACCAGCAAGCTCTACTGGAGGTAATTTTGCAACGTGGTTGACTTCTCAATTGATAGTATATGGTAATAAATACTATTTTAAAATAAACATTTGCAATCAGTTATTTATTTGCATTATTGTGCTGTTCCGTCCGCCCACTCCCATTACTATATAAACACCCAAAGAGCCAAAGAATACAGGGCTATAAACACCAGCAAGCTGCACTGGAGGTACGTCTGCAATGTGGTTGACTTCTTAATTGATAGTATATGGTAATAAATACTATTTAAAATAGAAATTTGCTTTTATTTATTTATTTGCATTATTGTGCTGATCTGTCCGCCCACTACCATTACTATATAAACACCCAAGAAGCCAAAGCACGCAGGGCTGTATACACCTGCAAGTTCCACTGGAGGTAAGTCAGCAACGTGGTTGACTTCTTAATTGATAGTTTATGGTAATAAATACTATTTAAAATAGAAAATTGCATTTTTTTATATTATTGTGCTGTTCCATCCGCCCACTCCCATTACTATATAAACACCCAAGGAGCCAAATCAAGCATGGCTGTAAATACCAGGAAGCTTCACTGGAGGTAATTCTGCAACATGGTTGACCTCTTAATTGATAGTATATGGTAATAAAAACTATTTAAAATAGAAATTTGCATTTATTTATTTATTTGCATTATTGTGCTGTTCCGTCCACACACTCCCATTACTATACAAACACCCATGGAGCCAAAGCATGCAGGGCTGTGAACACCAGCAAGCTCCACTGGAGGTAAGTCTGCAACGTGGTTGACTTCTTAATTGATAGTATATGGTAATAAATACTATTTAAAATATAAATTTGCATTTATATATTTATTTGCATTATTGTGCTGTTCCGTCCGCCCACTCCCATTACTATATAAACACCCAAGGAGCCAAAGCGTGCAGGGCAGTGAACACAAACAAGCTCCACTGGAGGTCAGTCTGCAACGTGTTTGAATTCTCAATTGATTGTATATGGTAATAAATACTATTTAAAATAGAAATCTGCATTTTTTATTTATTTGCATTATTGTGCTGTTCCGTCCGCCCACTCCCATTACTATATAAACACCTAAGGAGCCAAAGCATGCAGGGCTGTAAACACCAGCAAGCTCCACTGGAGGTAAGTCTGCAACATGGTTGACTTCTCAATTGATAGTATATGGTAATAAATACTATTTTAAAATAAACATTTGCAATCAGTTATTTATTTGCATTATTGTGCTGTTTCGTCCGCCCACTCCCATTACTAAATAAACACCCAAGGAGCCAAAGCATACAGGGCTATAAACACCAGCAAGCTGCACTGGAGGTACGTCTGCAACGTGGTTGACTTCTTAACTGATAGTATAAGGTATTTGCATTATTGTGCTGTTCCGTCTGCCCACTCCCATTACTATATAAACACCCTAGGAGCCAAACCAAGCAGGGCTATAAACACCAGCAAGCTGCACTGGAGGTACGTCTGCAACGTGGTTGACTTCTTAATTGATAGTATATGGTAATAAATACTATTTAAAATATAAATTTGCATTTATTTATTTATTTGCATTATTGTGCTGTTCTGTCCGCCCACCCCATTACTATATAAACACCCAAGGAGCCAAATCATGCAGGGCTGTAAACACCAGGAAGCTCCACTGGAGGTAAGTCTGCAATGTGGTTGACTTCGTAATTGATAGTATATGGTAATAAATACTATTTAAAATAGAAATTTGCATTTATTTATTTATTTGCATTATTGTGCTGTTCCGTCCGCCAAATCCCATTACTATATAAACACCTAAGGAGCCAAAGCATGCAGGGCTGTAAACACCAGCAAGCTGCACTGGAGGTATGTCTGCAACGTGTTTGACTTCTTAATTGATATTATATGGTAATAAATACCATTTAAAATAGAAATTTGCATTTATTTATTTATTTGCATTATTGTGCTGTTCTGTCCGCCCACTCCCATTACTATAAAAACACCCAAGGAGCCAAAGCATGCAGGGATGTAAGCAGCAGCAAGCTACACTGGAGGTAAGTCTGTAACTTGGTTGACCTCTTAATTGATAGTATATGGTAATAAATACTATTTAAAATAGATATTTGCATTCATTTATTTATTTGCATTATTGTGCTGTTCCGTCCACCCACTCCCATTACTATATAAACACCCAAGGAGCCAAAGCACGCAGGGCTGTAAACACCTGCAAGTTCCACTGGAGGTAAGTCAGCAACGTTGTTGACTTCTTAATTGATAGTATATGGTAATAAATACTATTTGAAATAGATATTTGCATTTATTTATATTATTGTGCTGTTCCGTCCGCCCACTCCCATTACTATATAAACACCCAAGGAGCCAAACCAAGCAAGGCTGTAAATACCAGGAAGCTCCACTGGAGGTAAGTCTGCAACATGGTTGACCTCTTAATTGATAGTATATGGTAATAAATAATATTTAAAATAGAAATTTGCATTTATTTATTTATTTGCATTATTGTGCTGTTCCGTCCGCACACTCCCATTACTATACAAACACCCAAGGAGCCAAAGCATGCAGGGCTGTGAACACCAACAAGTTCCACTGGAGGTAAGTCTGCAACGTGGTTGACTTCTTAATTGATAGTATACGGTAATAAATACTATTTAAAATATAAATTTGCATTTATTTATTTATTTGCATTATTGTGCTGTTCCGTCCGCCCACTCCCATTACTATATAAACACCCAAGGAGGCAAAGCATGCAGGGCTGTAAACACCTGCAAGCTCCACTGGAGGTACGTCTGCAACATGGTTGACTTCTCAAATGATAGTATATGGTAATAAATACTATTTTAAAATAAACATTTGCAATCAGTTATTTATTTGCATTATTGTGCCGTTCCGTCCGCCCACTCCCATTACTATATAAACACACAAGGAGCCAAAGAATACAGGGCTATAAACACCAGCAAGCTGCACTGGAGGTACGTCTGCAATGTGGTTGACTTCTGAATTGATAGTATATGGTAATAAATACTATTTAAAATAGAAATTTGCTTTTATTTATTTATTTGCATTATTGTGCTGATCAGTCCACCCACTCCCATTACTATATAAACACCCAAGAAGCCAAAGCACGCAGGGCTGTAAACACCTGCAAGTTCCACTGGAGGTAAGTCAGCAACGTGGTTGACTTCTTAATTGATAGTATATGGTAATAAATACTATTTAAAATAGAAATTTGCATTTATTTATATTATTGTGCTGTTCCGTCCGCCCACTCCCATTACTATATAAACACCCAAGGAGCCAAACCAAGCCGGGCTGTAAATACCAGGAAGCTCCACTGGAGGTAAGTCTGCAACATGGTTGACCTCTTAATTGATAGTATATGGTAATAAAAACTATTTAAAATAGAAATTTGCATTTATTTATTTATTTGCATTATTGTGCTGTTCCTTCCGCACACTCCCATTACTATATAAACACCCAAGGAGCCAAAGCATGCAGGGCTGTGAACACCAACAGTCTCTACTGGAGGTAAGTCTGCAACGTGGTTGACTTCTTAATTGATAGTATATGGTAATAAATACTATTTAAAATATAAATTTGCATTTATATATTTATTTGCATTATTGTGCTGTTCCGTCCGCCCACTTCCATTACTATATAAAAACCCAAGGAGCCAAAGCATGCAGGGCAGTGAACACAAACAAGCTCCACTGGAGGTCAGTCTGCAACGTGGTTGAATTCTTAATTGATAGTATATGGTAATAAATACTATTTAAAATAGAAATTTGCATTTATTTATTTATTTGCATTATTGTGCTGTTCCGTCCGCCCACTCCCATTACTATATAAACACCCAAGGAGTCAAAGCATGCAGGGCTGTAAACACCAGCAAGCTCCACTGGAGGTAAGTCTGCAACATGGTTGACTTCTCAATTGATAGTGTATGGTAATAAATACTATTTTAAAATAAACATTTGCAATCAGTTATTTATTTGCATTATTGTGCTGTTCCGTCCGCCCACTCCCATTGCTATATAAACACCCAAGGAGCCAAAGCATACAGGGCTATAAACACCAGCAAGCTGCACTGGAGGTACGTCTGCAACGTGGTTGACTTCTTAACTGATAGTATAAGGTATTTGCATTATTGTGCTGTTCCGTCTGCCCACTCCCATTACTATATAAACACCCAAGGAGCCAAACCAAGCAGGGCTATAAACACCAGCAAGCTGCACTGGAGGTACGTCTGCAACGTGGTTGACTTCTTAATTGATAGTATTTGGTAATAAATACTATTTAAAATAGAAATTTGCATTTATTTAGTTATTTGCATTATTGTGCTGTTCTGTCCGCCCACCCCATTACTATATAAACACCCAAGGAGCCAAAGCATGCAGGGCTGTAAACACCAGGAAGCTCCACTGGAGGTAAGTCTGCAATGTGGTTGACTTCTTAATTGATAGTATATGGTAATAAATACTATTTAAAATAGAAATTTGCATTTATGTATTTATTTGCATTATTGTGCTGTTCCGTCCGCCCACTCCCATTACTATATAAACACCCAAGGAGCCAAAGCATGCAGGGCTGTAAACAACAGCAAGCTGCACTGGAGGTATGTCTGCAACGTGTTTGATTTCATAATTGATAATATATGGTAATAAATACCATTTAAAATAGAAATTTGCATTTATTTATTTATTTGCATTATTGTGCTGTTCCGTCCGCCCACTCCCATTACTATAAAAACACCCAAGGAGCCAAAGCATGCAGGGCTGTGAACACCAACAAGTTCCACTGGAGGTAAGTCTGCAACGTGGTTGACTTCTTAAATGATAGTATATGGTAATAAATACTATTTAAAATATAAATTTGCATTTATATATTTATTTGCATTATTGTGCTGTTCCGTCCGCCCACTCCCATTACTATATAAACACCCAAGGAGCCAAAGCATGCAGGGCAGTGAACACAAACAAGCTCCACTGGAGGTCAGTCTGCAACGTGGTTGAATTCTTAATTGATAGTATATGGTAATAAATACTATTTAAAATAGAAATTTGCATTTATTTATTTATTTGCATTATTGTGCTGTTCCGTCCGCCCACTCCCATTACTATATAAACACCCAAGGAGCCAAAGCATGCAGGGCTGTAAACACCAGCAAGCTCCACTGGAGGTAAGTCTGCAACATGGTTGACTTCTCAATTGATAGTATATGGTAATAAATACTATTTTAAAATAAACATTTGCAATCAGTTATTTATTTGCATTATTGTGCTGTTCCGTCCGCCCACTCCCATTACTATATAAACACCCAAGGAGCCAAAGAATACAGGGCTATAAACACCAGCAAGCTGCACTGGAGGTACGTCTGCAACGTGGTTGAATTTTTAATTGATAGTATATGGTAATAAATACTATTTAAAATAGAAATTTTCTTTTATTTATTTATTTGCATTATTGCGCTGATCAGTCCGCCCACTCCCATTACTATATAAACACCCAAGAAGCCAAAGCACGCAGGGCTGTAAACACCTGCAAGTTCCACTGGAGGTAAGTCAGCAACGGGGTTGACTTCTTAATTGAAAGTATATGGTAATAAATACTATTTAAAATAGAAATTTGCATTTATTTATTTATTTGCATTATTGTGCTGTTCCGTCCGCCCACTCCCATTACTATATAAACACCCAAGGAGTCAAAGCATGCAGGGCTGTAAACACCAGCAAGCTCCACTGGAGGTAAGTCTGCAACATGGTTGACTTCTCAATTGATAGTGTATGGTAATAAATACTATTTTAAAATAAACATTTGCAATCAGTTATTTATTTGCATTATTGTGCTGTTCCGTCCGCCCACTCCCATTGCTATATAAACACCCAAGGAGCCAAAGCATACAGGGCTATAAACACCAGCAAGCTGCACTGGAGGTACGTCTGCAACGTGGTTGACTTCTTAACTGATAGTATAAGGTATTTGCATTATTGTGCTGTTCCGTCTGCCCACTCCCATTACTATATAAACACCCAAGGAGCCAAACCAAGCAGGGCTATAAACACCAGCAAGCTGCACTGGAGGTACGTCTGCAACGTGGTTGACTTCTTAATTGATAGTATTTGGTAATAAATACTATTTAAAATAGAAATTTGCATTTATTTAGTTATTTGCATTATTGTGCTGTTCTGTCCGCCCACCCCATTACTATATAAACACCCAAGGAGCCAAAGCATGCAGGGCTGTAAACACCAGGAAGCTCCACTGGAGGTAAGTCTGCAATGTGGTTGACTTCTTAATTGATAGTATATGGTAATAAATACTATTTAAAATAGAAATTTGCATTTATGTATTTATTTGCATTATTGTGCTGTTCCGTCCGCCCACTCCCATTACTATATAAACACCCAAGGAGCCAAAGCATGCAGGGCTGTAAACAACAGCAAGCTGCACTGGAGGTATGTCTGCAACGTGTTTGATTTCATAATTGATAATATATGGTAATAAATACCATTTAAAATAGAAATTTGCATTTATTTATTTATTTGCATTATTGTGCTGTTCCGTCCGCCCACTCCCATTACTATAAAAACACCCAAGGAGCCAAAGCATGCAGGGCTGTGAACACCAACAAGTTCCACTGGAGGTAAGTCTGCAACGTGGTTGACTTCTTAAATGATAGTATATGGTAATAAATACTATTTAAAATATAAATTTGCATTTATATATTTATTTGCATTATTGTGCTGTTCCGTCCGCCCACTCCCATTACTATATAAACACCCAAGGAGCCAAAGCATGCAGGGCAGTGAACACAAACAAGCTCCACTGGAGGTCAGTCTGCAACGTGGTTGAATTCTTAATTGATAGTATATGGTAATAAATACTATTTAAAATAGAAATTTGCATTTATTTATTTATTTGCATTATTGTGCTGTTCCGTCCGCCCACTCCCATTACTATATAAACACCCAAGGAGCCAAAGCATGCAGGGCTGTAAACACCAGCAAGCTCCACTGGAGGTAAGTCTGCAACATGGTTGACTTCTCAATTGATAGTATATGGTAATAAATACTATTTTAAAATAAACATTTGCAATCAGTTATTTATTTGCATTATTGTGCTGTTCCGTCCGCCCACTCCCATTACTATATAAACACCCAAGGAGCCAAAGAATACAGGGCTATAAACACCAGCAAGCTGCACTGGAGGTACGTCTGCAACGTGGTTGAATTTTTAATTGATAGTATATGGTAATAAATACTATTTAAAATAGAAATTTTCTTTTATTTATTTATTTGCATTATTGCGCTGATCAGTCCGCCCACTCCCATTACTATATAAACACCCAAGAAGCCAAAGCACGCAGGGCTGTAAACACCTGCAAGTTCCACTGGAGGTAAGTCAGCAACGGGGTTGACTTCTTAATTGAAAGTATATGGTAATAAATACTATTTAAAATAGAAATTTGCATTTATTTATATTATTGTGCTGTTCCGTACGCCCACCCCATTACTATATAAACACCCAAGGAGCCAAACCAAGCAGGGCTGTAAACACCAGGATGCTCCACTGGAGGTAAGTCTGCAACATGGTTGACCTCTTAATTGATAGTATATGGTAATAAATACTATTTAAAATAGAAATTTGCATTTATTTATTTATTTGCATTATTGTGCTGTTCCGTCCGCACACTCCCATTACTATATAAACACCCAAGGAGCCAAAGCATGCTGGGCTGTGAACACCAACAAGCTCCACTGGAGGTAAATCTGCAACGTGGTTGACTTCTTAATTGATAGTATATGGTAATAAATCCTTTTTAAAATATAAATTTGCATTTATATATTTATTTGCATTATTGTGCTGTTCCGTCCGCCCACTCCCATTACTATATAAACACCCAAGGAGCCAAAGCATGCAGGGCAGTGAACACAAACAAGCTCCACTGTAGGTCAGTCTGCAACGTGGTTGAATTCTTAATTGATAGTATATGGTAATAAATACTATTTAAAATAGAAATTTGCATTTATTTATTTTTTTGCATTATTGTGCTGTTCTGTCCGCCCACTCCCATTACTATATAAACACCCAAGGAGCCAAAGCACGCAGGGCTGTGAACAGCAACAAGCTCCACTGGAGGTAAATCTGCAATGTGGTTGACTTCTTAATTGATAGTATATGGTAATAAATCCTTTTTAAAATATAAATTTGCATTTATATATTTATTTGCATTATTGTGCTGTTCCGTCCGCCCACTCCCATTACTATATAAACACCCAAGGAGCCAAAGCATGCAGGCAGTGAACACAAACAAGCTCCACTGGAGGTCAGTCTGCAACGTGGTTGAATTCTTAATTGATAGTATATGGTAATAAATACTATTTAAAATAGAAATTTGCATTTATTTATTTATTTGCATTATTGTGCTGTTCTGTCATCCCACCCCATTACTATATAAACACACAAGGAGACAAAGCATGCAGGGCTGTAAACACCAGAAAGCTCCACTGGAGGTAAGTCTGCAATGTGGTTGACTTCTTAATTGATAGTATATGGTAATAAATACTATTTAAAATAGAAATTTGCATTTATTTATTTATTTGCATTATTGTGCTGTTCCGTCCGCCCACTCCCATTACTATATAAACACCCAAGGAGCCAAAGCATGCAGGGCTGTAAACACCAGCAAGCTGCACTGGAGGTATGTCTGCAACGTGGTTGACTTCTTAATTGATAATATATGGTAATAAATACCATTTAAAATAGAAATTTGCATTTATTTATTTATTTGCATTATTGCGCTGTTCCGTCCGCCTACTCCCATTACTATATAAACACCCAAGGAGCCAAAGCATGCAGGGATGTAAGCACCAGCAAGCTGCACTGGAGGTAAGTCTGCAACTTGGTTGACCTCTTAATTGATAGTATATGGTAATAAATACTATTTAAAATAGATATTTGCATTCATTTATTTATTTGCATTATTGTGCTGTTCCGTCCACCCTCTCCCATTACTATATAAACACCCAAGGAGCCAAAGCAAGCAGGGCTGTATACACCATCAAGCTCTACTGGAGGTACGTCTGCAATGTGGTTGACCTCTTAATTGATAGAATATGGTAATAAATACTATTTAAATTAGAAATTTGCAATTATTTATTTATTTGCATTATTGTGCTGCTCCGTCCGCCCACTCCCATTACTATATAAACAACCAAGGAGCCAAAGCATGCAGGGCTGTAAAAACCAGCAAGCTCCACTGGAGGTAAGTCTGCAACGTGGTTGACTTCTTAATTGATAGTATATGGTAATAAATACTATTTAAAATAGAAATTTGCATTTATTTATTTATTTGCATTATTGTGCTGTTCCGTCCGCCCACTCCCATTACTATATAAACACCCAAGGAGTCAAAGCATGCAGGGCTGTAAACACCAGCAAGCTCCACTGGAGGTAAGTCTGCAACATGGTTGACTTCTCAATTGATAGTATATGGTAATAAATACTATTTTAAAATAAACATTTGCAATCAGTTATTTATTTGCATTATTGTGCTGTTCCGTCCGCCCACTCCCATTGCTATATAAACACCCAAGGAGCCAAAGCATACAGGGCTATAAACACCAGCAAGCTGCACTGGAGGTACGTCTGCAACGTGGTTGACTTCTTAACTGATAGTATAAGGTATTTGCATTATTGTGCTGTTCCATCTGCCCACTCCCATTACTATATAAACACCCAAGGAGCCAAAGCATGCAGGGCTGTTAACACCAGGAAGCTCCACTGGAGGTAAGTCTGCAATGTGGTTGACTTCTTAATTGATAGTATATGGTAATAAATACTATTTAAAATAGAAATTTGCATTTATGTATTTATTTGCATTATTGTGCTGTTCCGTCCGCCCACTCCCATTACTATATAAACACCCAAGGAGCCAAAGCATGCAGGGCTGTAAACACCAGCAAGCTGCACTGGAGGTATGTCTGCAACGTGTTTGATTTCATAATTGATAATATATGGTAATAAATACCATTTAAAATAGAAATTTGCATTTATTTATTTATTTGCATTATTGTGCTGTTCCGTCCGCCCACTCCCATTACTATATAAACACCCAAGGAGCCAAAGCATGCAGGGCTGTAAACACCAGCAAGCTCCACTGGAGGTAAGTCTGCAACATGGTTGACTTCTCAATTGATAGTATATGGTAATAAATACTATTTTAAAATAAACATTTGCAATCAGTTATTTATTTGCATTATTGTGCTGTTCCGTCCGCCCACTCCCATTACTATATAAACACCCAAGGAGCCAAAGAATACAGGGCTATAAACACCAGCAAGCTTCACTGGAGGTACGTCTGCAACGTGGTTGAATTTTTAATTGATAGTATATGGTAATAAATACTATTTAAAATAGAAATTTGCTTTTATTTATTTATTTGCATTATTGTGCTGATCAGTCCGCCCACTCCCATTACTATATAAACACCCAAGAAGCCAAAGCACGCAGGGCTGTAAACACCTGCAAGTTCCACTGGAGGTAAGTCAGCAACGGGGTTGACTTCTTAATTGAAAGTATATGGTAATAAATACTATTTAAAATAGAAATTTGCATTTATTTATATTATTGTGCTGTTCCGTACGCCCACTCCCATTACTATATAAACACCCAAGGAGCCAAACCAAGCAGGGCTGTAAACACCAGGATGCTCCACTGGAGGTAAGTCTGCAACATGGTTGACCTCTTAATTGATAGTATATGGTAATAAATACTATTTAAAATAGAAATTTGCATTTATTTATTTATTTGCATTATTGTGCTGTTCCGTCCGCACACTCCCATTACTATATAAACACCCAAGGAGCCAAAGCATGCAGGGCTGTGAACACCAACAAGCTCCATTGGAGGTAAATCTGCAACGTGGTTGACTTCTTAATTGATAGTATATGGTAATAAATCCTTTTTAAAATATAAATTTGCATTTATATATTTATATGCATTATTGTGCTGTTCCGTCCGCCCACTCCCATTACTATATAAACACCCAAGGAGCCAAAGCATGCCGGGCAGTGAACACAAACAAGCTCCACTGGAGGTCAGTCTGCAACGTGGTTGAATTCTTAATTGATAGTATATGGTAATAAATACTATTTAAAATAGAAATTTGCATTTATTTATTTATTTGCATTATTGTGCTGTTCTGTCCGCCCACTCCCATTACTATATAAACACCCAAGGAGCCAAAGCATGCAGGGCTGTGAACACCAACAAGCTCCACTGGAGGTAAATCTGCAACGTGGTTGACTTCTTAATTGATAGTATATGGTAATAAATCCTTTTTAAAATATAAATTTGCATTTATATATTTATTTGCATTATTGTGCTGTTCCGTCCGCCCACTCCCATTACTATATAAACACCCAAGGAGCCAAAGCATGCAGGCAGTGAACACAAACAAGCTCCACTGGAGGTCAGTCTGCAACGTGGTTGAATTCTTAATTGATAGTATATGGTAATAAATACTATTTAAAATAGAAATTTGCATTTATTTATTTATTTGCATTATTGTGCTGTTCTGTCATCCCACCCCATTACAATATAAACACACAAGGAGACAAAGCATGCAGGGCTGTAAACACCAGAAAGCTCCACTGGAGGTAAGTCTGCAATGTGGTTGACTTCTTAATTGATAGTATATGGTAATAAATACTATTTAAAATAGAAATTTGCATTTATTTATTTATTTGCATTATAGTGCTGTTCCGTCCGCCCACTCCCATTACTATATAAACACCCAAGGAGCCAAAGCATGCAGGGCTGTAAACACCAGCAAGCTGCACTGGAGTTATGTCTGCAACGTGGTTGACTTCTTAATTGATAATATATGGTAATAAATACCATTTAAAATAGAAATTTGCATTTATTTATTTATTTGCATTATTGCGCTGTTCCGTCCGCCCACTCCCATTACTATATAAACACCCAAGGAGCCAAAGCATGCAGGGATGTAAGCACCAACAAGCTGCACTGGAGGTAAGTCTGCAACTTGGTTGACCTCTTAATTGATAGTATATGGTAATAAATACTATTTAAAATAGATATTTGCATTTATTTATTTATTTGCATTATTGTGCTGTTCCGTCCACCCTCTCCCATTACTATATAAACACCCAAGGAGCCAAAGCATGCAGGGCTGTAAACACCAGCAAGCTGCACTGGAGGTATGTCTGCAACGTGTTTGATTTCATAATTGATAATATATGGTAATAAATACCATTTAAAATAGAAATTTGCATTTATTTATTTATTTGCATTATTGTGCTGTTCCGTCCGCCCACTCCCATTACTATAAAAACACCCAAGGAGCCAAAGAATGCAGGGATGTAAGCACCAGCAAGCTGCACTGGAGGTAAGTCTGCAACTTGGGTGAACTCTTAATTGATAGTATATGGTAATAAATACTATTTAAAATAGATATTTGCATTCATTTATTTATTTGCATTATTGTGCTGTTCCGTCCACCCACTCCCATTACTATATAAACACCCAAGGAGCCAAAGCATGCAGGGCTGTGAACACCAACAAGTTCCACTGGAGGTAAGTCTGCAACGTGGTTGACTTCTTAAATGATAGTATATGGTAATAAATACTATTTAAAATATAAATTTGCATTTATATATTTATTTGCATTATTGTGCTGTTCCGTCCGCCCACTCCCATTACTATATAAACACCCAAGGAGCCAAAGCATGCAGGGCTGTAAACACCAGCAAGCTCCACTGGAGGTATGTCTGCAACATGGTTGACTTCTCAATTGATAGTATATGGTAATAAATACTATTTTAAAATAAACATTTGCAATCAGTTATTTATTTGCATTATTGTGCTGTTCCGTCCGCCCACTCCCATTACTATATAAACACCCAAGGAGCCAAAGAATACAGGGCTATAAACACCAGCAAGCTTCACTGGAGGTACGTCTGCAACGTGGTTGAATTTTTAATTGATAGTATATGGTAATAAATACTATTTAAAATAGAAATTTGCTTTTATTTATTTATTTGCATTATTGTGCTGATCAGTCCGCCCACTCCCATTACTATATAAACACCCAAGAAGCCAAAGCACGCAGGGCTGTAAACACCTGCAAGTTCCACTGGAGGTAAGTCAGCAACGGGGTTGACTTCTTAATTGAAAGTATATGGTAATAAATACTATTTAAAATAGAAATTTGCATTTATTTATATTATTGTGCTGTTCCGTACGCCCACTCCCATTACTATATAAACACCCAAGTAGCCAAACCAAGCAGGGCTGTAAACACCAGGATGCTCCACTGGAGGTAAGTCTGCAACATGGTTGACCTCTTAATTGATAGTATATGGTAATAAATACTATTTAAAATAGAAATTTGCATTTATTTATTTATTTGCATTATTGTGCTGTTCCGTCCGCACACTCCCATTACTATATAAACACCCAAGGAGCCAAAGCATGCAGGGCTGTGAACACCAACAAGCTCCATTGGAGGTAAATCTGCAACGTGGTTGACTTCTTAATTGATAGTATATGGTAATAAATCCTTTTTAAAATATAAATTTGCATTTATATATTTATATGCATTATTGTGCTGTTCCGTCCGCCCACTCCCATTACTATATAAACACCCAAGGAGCCAAAGCATGCCGGGCAGTGAACACAAACAAGCTCCACTGGAGGTCAGTCTGCAACGTGGTTGAATTCTTAATTGATAGTATATGGTAATAAATACTATTTAAAATAGAAATTTGCATTTATTTATTTATTTGCATTATTGTGCTGTTCTGTCCGCCCACTCCCATTACTATATAAACACCCAAGGAGCCAAAGCATGCAGGGCTGTGAACACCAACAAGCTCCACTGGAGGTAAATCTGCAACGTGGTTGACTTCTTAATTGATAGTATATAGTAATAAATCCTTTTTAAAATATAAATTTGCATTTATATATTTATTTGCATTATTGTGCTGTTCCGTCCGCCCACTCCCATTACTATATAAACACCCAAGGAGCCAAAGCATGCAGGCAGTGAACACAAACAAGCTCCACTGGAGGTCAGTCTGCAACGTGGTTGAATTCTTAATTGATAGTATATGGTAATAAATACTATTTAAAATAGAAATTTGCATTTATTTATTTATTTGCATTATTGTGCTGTTCTGTCATCCCACCCCATTACAATATAAACACACAAGGAGACAAAGCATGCAGGGCTGTAAACACCAGAAAGCTCCACTGGAGGTAAGTCTGCAATGTGGTTGACTTCTTAATTGATAGTATATGGTAATAAATACTATTTAAAATAGAAATTTGCATTTATTTATTTATTTGCATTATAGTGCTGTTCCGTCCGCCCACTCCCATTACTATATAAACACCCAAGGAGCCAAAGCATGCAGGGCTGTAAACACCAGCAAGCTGCACTGGAGTTATGTCTGCAACGTGGTTGACTTCTTAATTGATAATATATGGTAATAAATACCATTTAAAATAGAAATTTGCATTTATTTATTTATTTGCATTATTGCGCTGTTCCGTCCGCCCACTCCCATTACTATATAAACACCCAAGGAGCCAAAGCATGCAGGGATGTAAGCACCAACAAGCTGCACTGGAGGTAAGTCTGCAACTTGGTTGACCTCTTAATTGATAGTATATGGTAATAAATACTATTTAAAATAGATATTTGCATTTATTTATTTATTTGCATTATTGTGCTGTTCCGTCCACCCTCTCCCATTACTATATAAACACCCAAGGAGCCAAAGCAAGCAGGGCTGTATACACCATCAAGCTCTACTGGAGGTACGTCTGCAATGTGGTTGACCTCTTAATTGATAGTATATGGTAATAAATACTATTTAAATTTGAAATTTGCAATTATTTATTTATTTGCATTATTGTGCTGTTCCGTCCGCCCACTCCCATTACTATATAAACAACCAAGGAGCCAAAGCATGCAGGGCTGTAAAAACCAGCAAGCTCCACTGGAGGTAAGTCTGCAACGTGGTTGACCTCTTAATTGATAGTATATGGTAATAAATACTATTTAAAATATAAATTTGCATTTATTAATTTATTTGCATTATTGTGCTGTTCCGTCCGCCAACTCCCATTACTATATAAACACCCAAGGAGCCAAAGCATGCAGGGCTGTAAACACCAGCAAGCTCCACTGGAGGTCAGTGTGCAACATGGTTCACTTCTCAATAGATAGTATATGGTAATAAATACTATTTAAAATAGAAATTTGCATTTATTTATTTATTTGCATTATTGTGCTGTTCCGTCCGCCAACTCCCATTACTATATAAACACCCAAGGAGCCAAAGCATGCAGGGCTGTAAACACCAGTAAGCTCCACTGGAGGTAAGTTTGCAATGTGGTTGACTTCATAATTGATAGTATATGGTAATAGATACTATTTAAAATAGAAATTTGCATTTATTTTTTTATTCTCATTATTGTGCTCTTCCGTCCGCCCACTCCCATTACTATATAAACACCCAAGGAGCCAAAGCATGCAGTGCTGTGAATACCAACAAGCACCACTGGAGGTCAGTCTGCAATGTGGTTGACTTCTTAATTGATAGTATATGGTAATAAATACTATTTGAAATAGAAGTTTGCTTTTATTTATTTATTTGCATTATTGTGCTGAGCCGTCCGCCCACTCCCATTACTATATAAACACCCAAGGAGCCAAAGCACGCAGGGCTGTAATCACCTGCAAGTTCCACTGGAGGTAAGTCAGCAAAGTGGTTGACTTCTTAGTTGATAGTATATGGTAATAAATACTATTTAAAATAGAAATTTGCATTTATTTATATTATTGTGCTGTTCCGTCCGCCCACTCCCATTACTATATAAACACCCAAGGAGCCAAACCAAGCAGGGCTGTAAACACCAGGAAGCTCCACTGGAGGTACGTCTGCAACATGGTTGACCTCTTAATTGTTAGTATATGCTAATAAATACTATTTAAAATAGAAATTTGCATTTATTTATATTATTGCGCTGTTCCGTCCGCACACTCCCATTACTATATAAACACCCAAGAAGCCAAACCAAGCAGGGCTGTAAACACCAGGAAGCTCCACTGGAGGTAAGTCTGCAACATGGTTGACTTCTTAATTGATAGAATATTGTAATAAATACAATTTAAAATAGAAATTTGCATTTATTTATTTATTTGCATTATTGTGCTGTTCCGTCCGCACACTTCCATTACTATATAAACACCCAAGGAACCAAAACATGCAGGACTGTGAACACCAACAAGCTCCACTGGAGGTCAGTCTGCAACGTGGATCACTTCTCAATAGATAGTATATGGTAATAAATACTATTTAAAATAGAAATTTGCATTTATTTATTTATTTGCATTATTGTGCTGTTCCGTCCGCCCACTCCCATTACTATATAAACACCCAAGGAGCCAAAGCATGCAGGGCTGTAAACACCAGCAAGCTCCACTGGAGGTAAGTTTGCAATGTGGTTGACTTCTTAATTGATAGTATATGGTAATATATACTATTTAAAATAGAAATTTGCATTTATTTTTTTATTCTCATTATTGTGCTGTTCCGTCCGCCCACTCCCATTACTATATAAACACCGAAGGAGCCAAAGCATGCAGGGCTGTAACCACCAGCAAGCTGCACTCGAGGTCTGTCTGCAACGTGGTTGACTTCTTAATTGATAATATATTGTAATAAATACTATTTAAAATATAAATTTGCATTTATATATTTATTTGCATTATTGTGCTGTTCCATCCGCCCACTCCCATTACTATATAAACACCCAAGGAGCCAAAGCATGCAGGGCTGTAAAAACCAGCAAGCTGCACTGGAGGTCTGTCTGCAACGTGGTTGACTTCTTAATTGATAATATATGGTAATAAATACCATTTAAAATAGAAATTTGCATTTATTTATTTATTTGCATTATTGCGCTGTTCCGTCCGCCCACTCCCATTACTATATAATCACCCAAGGAGCCAAAGCATGCAGGGATGTAAGCACCAGCAAGCTCCACTGGAGGTAAGTCTGCAACTTGGTTGACCTCTTAATTGATAGTATATGGTAATAAATACTATTTAAAATAGATATTGGCATTCATTTATTTAAATGCATTATTGTGCTGTTCCGTCCGCCCACTCCCATTACTATATAAACACCCAAGGAGCCAAAGCAAGCAGGGCTGTAAACACCATCAAGCTCTACTGGAGGTACGTCTGCAACGTGGTTGACCTCTTAATTGATAGTATATGGTAATAAATACTATTTAAAATAGAAATTTGCAATTATTTATTTATTTGCATGATTGTGCTGTTCCGGGCGCCCACTACCATTACTATATAAAAACCCAAGGAGCCAAAGCATGCAGGGCTGTAAACACCAGCAAGCACCACTGGAGGTCAGTCTGCAACGTGGTTCACTTTTCAATAGATAGTATATGGTAATAAATACTATTTAAAATAGAAATTTGCATTTATTTATTTATTTGCATTATTGTGCTGTTCCGTCCGCCCACTCCCATTACTATATAAACACCCAAGGAGCCAAAGCATGCAGGGCTGTAAACACCAGCAAGCTCCACTGAAGGTAAGTTTGCAATGTGGTTGACTTCTTAATTGATAGTATATGGTAATATATACTATTTAAAATAGAAATTTGCATTTATTTTTTTATTGTCATTATTGTGCTGTTCCGTCCGCCCACTCCCATTACTATATAAACACCAAAAGAGCCAAAGCACGCAGGGCTGTAAACACCTGCAAGTTCCACTGGAGGTAAGTCAGCAACGTGGTTGACTTCTTAATTGATAGTATATGGTAATAAATACTATTTAAAATAGAAATTTGCATTTATTTATTTATTTGCATTATTGTGCTGTTCCGTCCGCCCACTCCCATTACTATATAAACACCCAAGGGGCCAAAGCATGCAGGGCTGTAAATACCAGAAAGCTCCACTGGAGGTAAGTCTGCAACGTGGTTGACTTCTCAATTGATAGTATTTGGTAATAAATACTATTTTAATATAAAAATTTGCAATCAGTTATTTATTTACATTATTGTGCTGTTCCGTCCGACCACTCCCATTACTATATAAACACCCAAGGAGCCAAACCAAGCAGGGCTGTAAACACCAGGAAGCTCCACTGGAGGTACGTCTGCAACATGGTTGACCTCTTAATTGATAGTATATGCTAATAAATACTATTTAAAATAGAAATTTGCATTTATTTATATTATTGTGCTGTTCCGTCCGCACACTCCCATTACTACATAAACACCCAAGAAGCCAAACCAAGCAGGGCTGTAAACACCAGGAAGCTCCACTGGAGGTAAGTCTGCAACATGGTTGACTTCTTAATTGATAGAATATTGTAATAAATACAATTTAATATAGAAATTTGCATTTATTTATTTATTTGCATTATTGTGCTGTTCCGTCCGCACCCTTCCATTACTATATAAACACCCAAGGAACCGAAACATGCAGGGCTGTGAACACCAACAAGCTCCACTGGAGGTCAGTCTGCAACGTGGATCACTTCTCAATAGACAGTATATGGTAATAAATACTATTTAAAATAGGAATTTGCATTTATTTATTTATTTGCATTATTGTGCTGTTCCGTCCGCCCAATCCCATTACTATATAAACACCCAAGGAGCCAAACCATGCAGGGCTGTAAACACCTGCAAGTTCCACTGGAGGTAAGTCAGCAACGTGGTTGACTTCTTAATTGATAGTATATGGTAATAAATACTATTTAAAATAGAAATTTGCATTTATTTATATTATTGTGCTGTTCCGTGCGCCCACTCCCATTACTATATAAACACCCAAGAAGCCAAAGCATGCAGGGCTGTAAACACCAGCAAGCTGCACTCGAGGTCTGTCTGCAACGTGGTTGACTTCTTAATTGATAATATATTGTAATAAATACTATTTAAAATATAAATTTGCATTTATATATTTATTTGCATTATTGTGCTGTTCCATCCGCCCACTCCCATTACTATATAAACACCCAAGGAGCCAAAGCATGCAGGGCTGTAAACACCAGCAAGCTGCACTGGAGGTCTGTCTGCAACGTGGTTGACTTCTTAATTGATAATATATGGTAATAAATACCATTTAAAATAGAAATTTGCATTTATTTATTTATTTGCATTATTGCGCTGTTCCGTCCGCCCACTCCCATTACTATATAATCACCCAAGGAGCCAAAGCATGCAGGGATGTAAGCACCAGCAAGCTGCACTGGAGGTAAGTCTGCAACTTGGTTGACCTCTTAATTGATAGTATATGGTAATAAATACTATTTAAAATAGATATTTGCATTCATTTATTTATTTGCATTATTGTGCTGTTCCGTCCGCCCACTCCCATTACTATATAAACACCCAAGGAGCCAAAGCAAGCAGGGCTGTAAACACCATCAAGCTCTACTGGAGGTACGTCTGCAACATGGTTGACCTCTTAATTGATAGTATATGGTAATAAATACTATTTAAAATAGAAATTTGCAATTATTTATTTATTTGCATGATTGTGCTGTTCCGGGCGCCCACTACCATTACTATATAAACACCCAAGGAGCCAAAGCATGCAGGGCTGTAAAAACCAGCAAGCACCACTGGAGGTCAGTCTGCAACGTGGTTCACTTCTCAATAGATAGTATATGGTAATAAATACTATTTAAAATGGAAATTTGCACTTATTTATTTATTTGCATTATTGTGCTGTTCCGTCCGCCCACTCCCATTACTATATAAACACCCAAGGAGCCAAAGCATGCAGGGCTGTAAACACCAGCAAGCTCCACTGAAGGTAAGTTTGCAATGTGGTTGACTTCTTAATTGATAGTATATGGTAATATATACTATTTAAAATAGAAATTTGCATTTATTTTTTTATTGTCATTATTGTACTGTTCCGTCCGCCCACTCCCATTACTATATAAACACCAAAGGAGCCAAAGCACGCAGGGCTGAAAACACCTGCAAGTTCCACTGGAGGTAAGTCAGCAACGTGGTTGACTTCTTAATTGATAGTATATGGTAATAAATACTATTTAAAATAGAAATTTGCATTTATTTATTTATTTGCATTATTGTGCTGTTCCGTCCGCCCACTCCCATTACTATATAAACACCCAAGGAGCCAAAGCATGCAGGGCTGTAAACACCAGAAAGCTCCACTGGAGGTAAGTCTGCAACGTGGTTGACTTCTCAATTGATAGTATTTGGTAATAAATACTATTTTAATATAAAAATTTGCAATCAGTTATTTATTTCCATTATTGTGCTGTTCCGTCCGCCCACTCCCATTACTATATAAACACCCAAGGAGCCAAAGCATGCAGGGCTGTAAACACCAGCAAGCTGCACTGGAGGTCTGTCTGCAACGTGGTTGACTTCTTAATTGATAATATATTGTAATAAATACTATTTAAAATATAAATTTGCATTTATATATTTATTTGCATTATTGTGCTGTTCCATCCGCCCACTCCCATTACTATATAAACACCCAAGGAGCCAAAGCATGCAGGGCTGTAAAAACCAGCAAGCTGCACTAGAGGTCTGTCTGCAACGTGGTTGACTTCTAAATTGATAATATATGGTAATAAATACCATTTAAAATAGAAATTTGCATTTATTTATTTATTTGCATTATTGCGCTGTTCCGTCCGCCCACTCCCATTACTATATAATCACCCAAGGAGCCAAAGCATGCAGGGATGTAAGCACCAGCAAGCTCCACTGGAGGTAAGTCTGCAACTTGGTTGACCTCTTAATTGATAGTATATGGTAATAAATACTATTTAAAATAGATATTGGCATTCATTTATTTATTTGCATTATTGTGCTGTTCCGTCCGCCCACTCCCATTACTATATAAACACCCAAGGAGCCAAAGCAAGCAGGGCTGTAAACACCATCAAGCTCTACTGGAGGTACGTCTGCAACGTGGTTGACGTCTTAATTGATAGTATATGGTAATAAATACTATTTAAAATAGAAATTTGCAATTATTTATTTATTTGCATGATTGTGCTGTTCCGGGCGCCCACTACCATTACTATATAAACACCCAAGGAGCCAAAGCATGCAGGGCTGTAAACACCAGCAAGCACCACTGGAGGTCAGTCTGCAACGTGGTTCACTTCTCAATAGATAGTATATGGTAATAAATACTATTTAAAATAGAAATTTGCATTTATTTATTTATTTGCATTATTGTGCTGTTCCGTCCGCCCACTCCCATTACTATATAAACACCCAAGGAGCCAAAGCATGCAGGGCTGTAAACACCAGCAAGCTCCACTGAAGGTAAGTTTGCAATGTGGTTGACTTCTTAATTGATAGTATATGGTAATATATACTATTTAAAATAGAAATTTGCATTTATTTTTTTATTGTCATTATTGTGCTGTTCCGTCCGCCCACTCCCATTACTATATAAACACCAAAAGAGCCAAAGCACGCAGGGCTGTAAACACCTGCAAGTTCCACTGGAGGTAAGTCAGCAACGTGGTTGACTTCTTAATTGATAGTATATGGTAATAAATACTATTTAAAATAGAAATTTGCATTTATTTATTTATTTGCATTATTGTGCTGTTCCGTCCGCCCACTCCCATTACTATATAAACACCCAAGGAGCCAAAGCATGCAGGGCTGTAAACACCAGAAAGCTCCACTGGAGGTAAGTCTGCAACGTGGTTGACTTCTCAATTGATAGTATTTGGTAATAAATACTATTTTAATATAAAAATTTGCAATCAGTTATTTATTTCCATTATTGTGCTGTTCCGTCCGCCCACTCCCATTACTATATAAACACCCAAGGAGCCAAACCAAGCAGGGCTGTAAACACCAGGAAGCTCCACTGGAGGTACGTCTGCAACATGGTTGACCTCTTAATTGATAGTATATGCTAATAAATACTATTTAAAATAGAAATTTGCATTTATTTATATTAGTGTGCTGTTCCGTCCGCACACTCCCATTACTACATAAACACCCAAGAAGCCAAACCAAGCAGGGCTGTAAACACCAGGAAGCTCCACTGGAGGTAAGTCTGCAACATGGTTGACTTCGTAATTGATAGAATATTGTAATAAATACAATTTAAAATAGAAATTTGCATTTATTTATTTATTTGCATAATTGTGCTGTTCCGTCCGCACACTTCCATTACTATATAAACACCCAAGGAACCAAAACATGCAGGGCTGTGAACACCAACAAGCTCCACTGGAGGTCAGTCTGCAACGTGGATCACTTCTCAATAGACAGTATATGGTAATAAATACTATTTAAAATAGGAATTTGCATTTATTTATTATTTTGCATTATTGTGCTGTTCCGTCCGCCCACTCCCATTACTATATAAACACCCAAGGAGCCAAACCATGCAGGGCTGTAAACACCTGCAAGTTCCACTGGAGGTAAGTCAGCAACGTGGTTGACTTCTTAATTGATAGTATATGGTAATAAATACTATTTAAAATAGAAATTTGCATTTATTTATATTATTGTGCTGTTCCGTGCGCCCACTCCCATTACTATATAAACACCCAAGAAGCCAAAGCATGCAGGGCTGTAAACACCAGCAAGCTGCACTCGAGGTCTGTCTGCAACGTGGTTGACTTCTTAATTGATAATATATTGTAATAAATACTATTTAAAATATAAATTTGCATTTATATATTTATTTGCATTATTGTGCTGTTCCATCCGCCCACTCCCATTACTATATAAACACCCAAGGAGCCAAAGCATGCAGGGATGTAAGCACCAGCAAGCTGCACTGGAGGTAAGTCTGCAACTTGGTTGACCTCTTAATTGATAGTATATGGTAATAAATACTATTTAAAATAGATATTTGCATTCATTTATTTATTTGCATTATTGTGCTGTTCCGTCCGCCCACTCCCATTACTATATAAACACCCAAGGAGCCAAAGCAAGCAGGGCTGTAAACACCATCAAGCTCTACTGGAGGTACGTCTGCAACATGGTTGACCTCTTAATTGATAGTATATGGTATTAAATACTATTTAAAATAGAAATTTGCAATTATTTATTTATTTGCATGATTGTGCTGTTCCGGGCGCCCACTACCATTACTATATAAACACCCAAGGAGCCAAAGCATGCAGGGCTGTAAAAACCAGCAAGCACCACTGGAGGTCAGTCTGCAACGTGGTTCACTTCTCAATAGATAGTATATGGTAATAAATACTATTTAAAATGGAAATTTGCACTTATTTATTTATTTGCATTATTGTGCTGTTCCGTCCGCCCACTCCCATTACTATATAAACACCGAAGGAGCCAAAGCATGCAGGGCTGTAAACACCAGCAAGCTCCACTGAAGGTAAGTTTGCAATGTGGTTAACTTCTTAATTGATAGTATATGGTAATATATACTATTTAAAATAGAAATTTGCATTTATTTTTTTATTGTCATTATTGTACTGTTCCGTCCGCCCACTCCCATTACTATATAAACACCAAAGGAGCCAAAGCACGCAGGGCTGTAAACACCTGCAAGTTCCACTGGAGGTAAGTCAGCAACGTGGTTGACTTCTTAATTGATAGTATATGGTAATAAATACTATTTAAAATAGAAATTTGCATTTATTTATTTATTTGCATTATTGTGCTGTTCCGTCCGCCCACTCCCATTACTATATAAACACCCAAGGAGCCAAAGCATGCAGGGCTGTAAACACCAGAAAGCTCCACTGGAGGTAAGTCTGCAACGTGGTTGACTTCTCAATTGATAGTATTTGGTAATAAATACTATTTTAATATAAAAATTTGCAATCAGTTATTTATTTCCATTATTGTGCTGTTCCGTCCGCCCACTCCCATTACTATATAAACACCCAAGGAGCCAAAGCATGCAGGGCTGTAAACACCAGCAAGCTGCACTGGAGGTCTGTCTGCAACGTGGTTGACTTCTTAATTGATAATACATGGTAATAAATACCATTTAAAATAGAAATTTGCATTTATTTATTTATTTGCATTATTGCGCTGTTCCGTCCGCCCACTCCCATTACTATATAATTACCCAAGGAGCCAAAGCATGCAGGGATGTAAGCACCAGCAAGCTGCACTGGAGGTATGTCTGCAACTTGGTTGACGTCTTAATTGATAGTATATGGTAATAAATACTATTTAAAATAGATATTTGCATTCATTTATTTATTTGCATTATTGTGCTGTTCCGTCCACCCACTCCCATTACTATATAAACACCCAAGGAGCCAAAGCAAGCAGGGCTGTAAACACCATCAAGCTCTACTGGAGGTACGTCTGCAACGTGGTTGACCTCTTAATTGATAGTATATGGTAATAAATACTATTTAAAATAGAAATTTGCAAATATTTATTTATTTGCATTATTGTGCTGTTCCGGGCGCCCACTACCATTACTATATAAACACCCAGAGAGCCAAATCATGCAGGGCTGTAAACACCAGCAAGCACCACTGGAGGTCAGTCTGCAACGTGGTTCACTTGTCAATAGATAGTATATGGTAATAAATACTATTTAAAATAGAAATTTGCATTTATTTATTTATTTGCATTATTGTGCTGTTCTGTCCGCCCACTCCCATTACTATATAAACACCCAAGGAGCCAAAGCATGCAGGGCTGTAAACACCAGCAAGCTCCACTGGAGGTAAGTTTGCAATGTGGTTGACTTCTTAATTGATAGTATATGGTAATATATACTATTTAAAATAGAAATTTGCTTCTATTTTTTTATTCTCATTATTGTGCTGTTCCGTCCGCCCAGTCCGATTACTATATAAACACCCAAGGAGCCTAAGCACGCAGGGCTGTAAACACCTGCAAGTTCCACTGGAGGTAAGTCAGCAACGTGGTTGACTTCTTAATTGATAGTATATGGTAATAAATACTATTTAAAATAGAAATTTGCATTTATTTATATTATTGTGCTGTTCCGTCCGCCCACTCCCATTACTATATAAACACCCAAGGAGCCAAACCAAGCAGGGCTGTAAACACCAGGAAGCTCCACTGGAGGTAAGTCTGCAACATGGTTGACCTCTTAATTGATAGTATATGGTAATAAATACTATTTAAAATTGAAATTTGCATTTTTTTATTTATTTGCATTATTGTGCTGTTCCGTCCGCACACTCCCATTACTATATAAACACCCAAGGAGCCAAAGCATGCAGGGCTGTGAACACCAACAAGCTCCACTGGAGGTAAGTCTGCAACGTGGTTGACTTCTTAATTGATAGTATATGGTAATAAATACTATTTCAAATATAAATTTGCATTTATATATTTATTGGCATTATTGTGCTGTTCCGTCCGCCCACTCCCATTACTATATAAACACCCAAGGAGCCAAAGCATGCAGGGCAGTGAACACAAACAAGCTCCACTGGAGGTAAGTCTGCAACATGGTTGACTTCTCAATTGATAGTATATGGTAATAAATACTATTTTAATATAAAAATTTGCAATCAGTTATTTATTTCCATTATTGTGCTGTTCCGTCCGCCCACTCTCATTACTAAATAAACACCCAAGGAGCCAAAGCATACAGGGCTATAAACACCAGCAAGCTCCACTGGAGGTAAGTCTGCAACATGGTTGACTTCTCAATTGATAGTATATGGTAATAAATACTATTTTAATATAAAAATTTGCAATCAGTTATTTATTTCCATTATTGTGCTATTCCGTCCGCCCACTCTCATTACTAAATAAACACCCAAGGAGCCAAAGCATGCAGGGCTATAAACACCATCAAGCTGCACTGGAGGTCAGTCTGCAACGTGGTTGACTTCTTAATTGGTAGTATATGGTAATAAATACTATTTAAAATAGAAATTTGCATTTATTTATTTATTTGCATTATTGTGCTGTTCTGTCCGCCCACCCCATTACTATATAAACACACAAGGAGCCAAAGCATGCAGGGCTGTAAACACCAGAAAGCTCCACTGGAGGTAAGTCTGCAATGTGGTTGATACTTAATTGATAGTATATTTCAATAAATACTTTTAAAATAGAAATTTGCATTTATTTATTTATTTGCATTATTGTGCTGTTCCGTCCGACCACTCCCATTACTATATAAACACCCAAGGAGCCAAAGCATGCAGGGCTGTAAACACCAGCAAGCTGCACTGGAGGTCTGTCTGCAACGTGGTTGACTTCTTAATTGATAATATATGGTTATAAATACCATTTAAAATAGAAATTTGCATTTATTTATTTATTTGCATTATTGTGCTGTTCCGTCCGCCCACTCCCATTACTATATAAACACCCAAGGAGCCAAAGCATGCAGGGATGTAAGCACCAGCAAGCTGCACTGGAGGAACGTCTGCAACGTGGTTGACCTCTTAATTGATAGTATATGGTAATAAATACTATTTAAAATAGAAATTTGCATTTATTAATTTATTTGCATTATTGTGCTGTTCCGTCCGCCAACTCCCATTACTATATAGACACCCAAGGAGCCAAAGCATGCAGGGCTGTAAACACCAGCAAGCTCCACTGGAGGTCAGTCTGCAACGTGGTTCACTTCTCAATAGATAGTATATGGTAATAAATACTATTTAAAATAGAAATTTGCATTTATTTATTTATTTGGATCAATGTGCTGTTCCGTCCGCCAACTCCCATTCCTATATAAACACCCAAGGAGCAAAAAAAAGCAGGGCTGTAAACACCAGCAAGCTCTACTGGAGGTAAGTTAGCAATGTGGTTGACTTCATAATTGATAGTATATGGTAATAGATACTATTTAAAATAGAAATTTGCATTTATTTTTTTATTCTCATTATTGTGCTGTTCCGTCCGCCCACTCCCAATACTATATAAACACCCAAGGAGCCAAAGCATGCAGGGCTGTGAATACCAACAAGCTCCACTGGAGGTCAGTCTGCAATGTGGTTGACTTCTTAATTGATAGTGTATGGTAATAAATACTATTTGAAATAGAAATTTGCTTTTATTTATTTATTTGCATTATTGTGCTGATCCGTCCGCCCACTCCCATTACTATATAAACACCCAAGGAGCCAAAGCACGCAGGGTTGTAAACACCTGCAAGTTCCACTGGAGGTAAGTCAGCAACGTGGTTGACTTCTTAGTTGATAGTATATGGTAATAAATACTATTTGAAATAGAAATTTGCATTTATTTATATTATTGTGCTGTTCCGTCCGCCCACTCCCATTACTATATAAACACCCAAGGAGCCAAACCAAGCAGGGCTGTAAACACCAGGAAGCTCCACTGGAGGTAAGTCTGCAACTTGGTTGACCTCTTAATTGATAGTATATGGTAATAAATACAATTTAAAATAGAAATTTGCATTTATTTATATTATTGTGCTGTTCCGTCCGCCCAGTCCCATTACTATATAAACACCCAAGGATCCAAACCAAGCAGGGCTGTAAACACCAGGAAGCTCCGCTGGAGGTAAGTCTGCAACATGGTTGACCTCTTAATTGATAGTATATGGTAATAAATACTATTTAAAGTAGAAATTTGCATTTATTTATATTATTGTGCTGTTCCGTCCGCCCACTCCCATTACTATATAAACACCCAAGGAGCCAAACCAAGCAGGGCTGTAAACGCCAGGAAGCTCCACTGGAGGTAAGTCTGCAACATGGTTGACCACTTAATTGATAGAATATGGTAATAAATACTATTTAAAATAGAAATTTGCATTTATTTATTTATTTATTTGCATTATTGTGCTGTTCCGTCCGCACACTCCCATTACTATATAAACACCCAAGGAGCCAAAGAATGCAGGGCTGTGAACACCAACAAGCTCCACTGGAGGTAAGTCTGCAACGTGGTTGACTTCGTAATTGATAGTATATGGTAATAAATACTATTTAAAATATAAATTTGCATTTATATATTTATTTGCATTATTGCGCTGTTCCGTCCACCCACTCCCATTACTATGTAAACACCCAAGGAGCCAAAGCATGCAGGCCAGTGAACACAAACAAGCTCCACTGGAGTTCAGTCTGCAACGTGGTTGACTTCTTAATTGATAGTATATGGTAATAAATACTATTTAAAATAGAAATTTGCATTTATTTATATATTTGCATTATTGTGCTGATCAGTCCGCCCACTCCCATTACTAAATAAACACCCTAGGAGCCAAAGCATGCAGGCATGTAAACACCAGCAAGCTGCCCTGGAGGTAAGTCCACAACATGGTTGACTTCTTAATTGATAGTATATGGTAATAACTACTTTTTAAGATAGAAATTTGCACTTATTTATTTATTTGCATTATTGTGCTGTTCCGTCCGCCTACTCCCATTACTATATAAACACCGAAGGAGCCAAAGCATGCCGGGCTGTGAACACCAACAAGCTCCACTGGAGGTAAGTCTGAACGTGGTTGATTTCTTAATTGATAGTATATGGTAATAAATACTATTTAAAATAGAAATTTGCATTTATTTATTTATTTGCATTATTGTGCTGTTCCGTCCGTCCACTCCCATTACTATATAAACACCCATGGAGCCAAGCATGCAGGGCTGTGAACACCAACAAGATCCACTGGAGGTCAGCCTGCAACGTGGTTGACATCTTAATTGATAGTATATGGTAATAAATACTATTAAAAATAGAAATTTGCATTCATTTATTTATTTGCATTATTGTGCTGTTCCGTCCGCCCACTCCCATTACTATATAAACACCAAAGAAGCCAAAAGATGCAGGGCTGTAAACACCAGCAAGCTCCACTGGAGGTAAGTCTGCAACGTGGTTAACTTCATAATTGATAGTATATAGTAATAAATTCTATTTAAAAAAGAAATTTGCATTTATTTATTTATTTGCATTATTGTGCTGTTCCGTCCGCCCACTCCCATTACTATATAAACTCCCAAGGAGCCAAAGCAATCAGGTCTGAAAACACCAACAAGCTCCACTGGAGGTAAGTCTGCAACGTGGTTGACTACTTAATTGCTATTATATGGTAATAAATACTATTTAAAATAGAAATTTGCATTTATTTATTTATTTGCATTATTGTGCTGTTCCGTCCGCCCACTCCCATTACTATATAAACACCCAAGGGGCCAAAGCAGGCAGGGCTGTAAGCACCAGCAAGCTGCACTGGAGGTAAGTCTGCAACGTGTTTGACTTCTTAATTGATAATATATGGTAATAAATACTATTTAAAATAGAAATTTGCATTTATGTACTTATTAGCATTATTGTGGTGTTCCGTCCGCCCACTCCCATTGCTATATAAACACCCAAGGAGCCAAAGCATGCAGGGCTGTAAACACCAGCAAGCTCCACTGGAGGTACGTCTGCAACGTGGTTGAACTCTTAATTGAGAGTATATGGTAATAAATACTATATAAAATAGAAATTTGCATTTATTTATTTATTTGCATTATTGTGCTGTTCCATCCTCCCACTCCCATTACTATATAAACACCCAAGGAGCCAAAGCATGCAAGGCTGTGAACACCAGCAAGCTCCACTGGAGGTAAGTCTGAAACGTGGTTGACTTCTTAATTGATGGTATATGGTAATAAATACTATTTGAAATAGAAATTTGCATTTATTTATTTATTTGCATAATTGTGCTGTTCCGTCCACCCACTCCCATTACTATATAAACACACAAGGAGCCAAAGCATGCAGGGCTGTGAACACCAACAAGCTCCACTGGAGATCAGTCTGCAACGTGTTTGACTTCTTAATTGATAGTATATGGTAATAAATACTATTTGAAATAGAAATTTGCATTTATTTATTTATTTGCATCATTGTGCTGTTCCGTCCGCCCACTCCCATTACTATATAAACACCAAAGGAGCCAAAGCAAGCAGGGAAGTAAACACCAGCAAGTTCCACTGGAGGTAAGTCTGCAACGTGGTTAACTTCATAATTGATAGTATATAGTAATAAATACTATTTAAAAAAGAAATTTGCATTTATTTATTTATTTGCATTATTGTGCTGTTCCGTCCGCCCACTCCCATTACTATATAAACTCCCAAGGAGCCAAAGCATGCAGGGCAGTAAACACCAGCAAGCTGCACTGGAGGTATGTCTGCAACGTGGTTGACTTCTTAATTGCTATTATATGGTAATAAATACTATTTAAAATAGAAATTTGCATTTATTAATTTATTTGCATTATTGTGCTGTTCCGTCCGCCAACTCCCATTACTATATAGACACCCAAGGAGCCAAAGCATGCAAGGCTGTAAACACCAGCAAGCTCCACTGGAGGTCAGTCTGCAACGTGGTTCACTTCTCAATAGATAGTATATGGTAATAAATGCTATTTAAAATAGAAATTTGCATTTATTTATTTATTTGGATCACTGTGCTGTTCCGTCCGCCAACTCCCATTCCTATATAAACACCCAAGGAGAAAAAAAAGCAGGGCTGTAAACACCAGCAAGCTCTACTGGAGGTAAGTTTGCAAAGTGGTTGACATCATAATTGATAGTATATGGTAATAGATACTATTTAAAATAGAAATTTGCGTTTATTTTTTTATTCTCATTATTGTGCTGTTCCGTCCGCCCACTCCCATTACTATATAAACACCCAAGGAGCCAAAGCATGCAGGGCTGTGAATACCAACAAGCTCCACTGGAGGTCAGTCTGCAATGTGGTTGACTTCTTAATTGTTAGTATATGCTAATAAATACTATTTGAAATAGAAATTTGCTTTTATTTATTTATTTGCATTATTGTGCTGATCCGTCCGCCCACTCCCATTACTATATAAACACCCAAGGATCCAAAGCACGCAGGGCTGTAAACACCTGCAAGTTCCACTGGAGGTAAGTCAGCAACGTGGTTGACTTCTTAGTTGATAGTATATGGTAATAAATACTATTTGAAATAGAAATTTGCATTTATTTATATTATTGTGCTGTTCCGTCCGCGCACTCACATTACTATATAAACACCCAAGGAGCCAAACCAAGCAGGGCTGTAAACACCAGGAAGCTCCACTGGAGGTAAGTCTGCAACTTGGTTGACCTCTTAATTGATAGTATATGGTAATAAATACAATTTAAAATAGAAATTTGCATTTATTTATATTATTGTGCTGTTCCGTCCGCCCACTCCCATTACTATATAAACACCCAAGGATCCAAACCAAGCAGGGCTGTAAACACCAGGAAGCTCCGCTGGAGGTAAGTCTGCAACATGGTTGACCTCTTAATTGATAGTATATGGTAATAAATACTATTTAAAATAGAAATTTGCATTTATTTATATTATTGTGCTGTTCCGTCCGCCCACTCCCATTACTATATAAACACCCAAGGAGCCAAACCAAGCAGGGCTGTAAACGCCAGGAAGCTCCACTGGAGGTAAGTCTGCAACATGGTTGACCACATAATTGATAGAATATGGTAATAAATACTATTTAAAATAGAAATTTGCATTTATTTATTTATTTATTTGCATTATTGTGCTGTTCCGTCCGCACACTCCCATTACTATATAAACACCCAAGGAGCCAAAGCATGCAGGGCTGTGAACACCAACAAGCTCCACTGGAGGTAAGTCTGCAACGTGGTTGACTTCTTAATTGATAGTATATGGTAATAAATACTATTTAAAATATAAATTTGCATTTATATATTTATTTGCATTATTGCGCTGTTCCGCCCACCCACTCCCATTACTATATAAACACCCAAGGAGCCAAAGCATGCAGGGCAGTGAACACAAAGAAGCTCCACTGGAGGTCAGTCTGCAACGTGTTTGACTTCTTAATTGATAGTATATGGTAATAAATACTATTTAAAATAGAAATTTGCATTTATTTATTTATTTGCATTATTGTGCTGATCCGTCCGCCCACTCCCATTACTAAATAAACACCCTAGGAGCCAAAGCATGCAGGCATGTAAACACCAGCAAGCTGCCCTTGAGGTAAGTCCGCAACATGGTTGACTTCTTAATTGATAGTATATGGTAATAAATACTTTTTAAGATAGAAATTTGCACTTATTTATTTATTTGCATTATTGTGCTGTTCCGTCAGCCTACTCCCATTACTATATAAACACCGAAGGAGCCAAAGCATGCCGGGCTGTGAACACCAACAAGCTCCACTGGAGGTAAGTCTGCAACGTGGTTGATTTCTTAATTGATAGTATATGGTAATAAATACTATTTAAAATAGAAATTTGCATTTATTTATTTATTTGCATTATTGTGCTGTTCCGTCCGTCCACTCCCATTACTATATAAACACCCATGGAGCCAAAGCATGCAGGGCTCTGAACACCAACAAGATCCACTGGAGGTCAGTCTGCAATGTGGTTGACATCTTAATTTATAGTATATGGTAATAAATACTATTTAAAATAGAAATTTGCATTCATTTATTTATTTGCATTATTGTGCTGTTCCGTCCGGCCACTCCCATTACTATATAAACACCCAAGAAGCCAAAAGATGCAGGGCTGTAAACACCAGCAAGCTCCACTGGAGGTAAGTCTGCAACGTGGTTAACTTCATAATTGATAGTATATAGTAATAAATTCTGTTTAAAAAAGAAATTTGCATTTATTTATTTATTTGCATTATAGTGCTGTTCCGTCCGCCCACTCCCTTTACTATATAAACTCCCAAGGAGCCAAAACTTGCAGGGCAGTAAACACCAGCAAGCTGCACTGGAGGTATGTCTGCAACGTGGTTGACTTCTTAATTGCTATTATATGGTAATAAACACTATTTAAAATAGAAATTTGCATTTATTTATTTATTTGCATTATTGTGCTGTTCCGTCCGCCCACTCCCATTACTATATAAACACCCAAGGAGCCAAAGCATGCAGGGCTGTAAACACCAGCAAGCTCCACTGGAGGTACGTCTGCAACATGGTTGACCTCTTAATTGATAGTATATGGTAATAAGTACTATTTAAAATAGCAATTTGCATTTATTTATTTATTTGCATTATTGTGCTGATCCGTCCGCCCACTCCCATTACTATATAAACACCCAAGGAGCCAAAGCAATCAGGTCTGAAAACACCAACAAGCTCCACTGGAGGTAAGTCTGCAACGTGGCTGACTTCTTAATTGATAGTATATGGTAATAAATACTATTTGAAATAGAAATTTGCATTTATTTATTTATTTGCATTATTGTGCTGTTCTGCCGCCCACTCCCATTACTATATAAACACCCAAGGAGCCAAAGATTGCAGGGCTGTAAACAACAGCAAGCTCCAATGGAGGTAAGTCTGCAAAGTGGTTGATTTCTTAATTGATAGTATATGGTAATAAATACTATTTAAAATAGAAATTTGCATTTATTGATTTTTTTGCATTATTGTGCTGTTCCGTCCGCCCACTCCCAGTACTATATAAACACCCAAGGGGCCAAAGCAGGCAGGGCTGTAAGCACCAGCAAGCTGCACTGGAGGTAAGTCTGCAACGTGGTTGACTTCTTAATTGATAATATATGGTAATAAATACTATTTTAAATAGAAATTTGCATTTATGTATTTATTTGCATTATTGTGGTGTTCCGTCCGCCCCCTCCCATTGCTATATAAACACCCAAGGAGCCAAAGCATGCAGGGCTGTAAACACCAGCAAGCTCCACTGGAGGTACGTCTGCAACGTGGTTGAACTCTTAATTGAGAGTATATGGTAATAAATACTATATAAAATAGAAATTTGCATTTATTTATTTATTTGCATTATTGTGCTGTTCCGTCCTCCCACTCCCATTACTATATAAACACCCAAGGAGCCAAAGCATACAAGGCTGTGAACACCAGCAAGCTCCACTGGAGGTAAGTCTGAAACGTGGTTGACTTCTTAATTGATGGTATATGGTAATAAATACTATTTAAAATAGAAATTTGCATTTATTTATTTATTTGCATTATTGTGCTGTTCCGTCCACCCACTCCCATTACTATATAAACACCCAAGGAGCCAAAGCATGCAGGGCTGTGAACACCAACAAGCTCCACTGGAGATCAGTCTGCAACGTGGTTGACTTCTTAATTGATAGTATATGGTAATAAATACTATTTGAAATAGAAATTTGTATTTATTTATTTATTTGCATTATTGTGCTGTTCCGTCCGCCCACTCCCATTACTATATAAACACCCAAGGAGCCAAAGCAAGCAGGGCAGTAAACACCAGCAAGCTCCACTGGAGGTAAGTCTGCAACGTGGTTAACTTCATAATTGATAGTATATAGTAATAAATACTATTTAAAAAAGAAATTTGCATTTATTTATTTATTTGCATTATTGTGCTGTTCCGTCCGCCCACTTCCATTACTATATAAACTCCCAAGGAGCCAAAGCATGCAGGGCAGTAAACACCAGCAAGCTGCACTGGAGGTATGTCTGCAACGTGGTTGACTTCTTAATTGCTATTATATGGTAATAAATACTATTTAAAATAGAAATTTGCATTTATTTATTTATTTGCATTATTGTGCTGTTCCGTCCGCCCACTCCCATTACTATTTAAACACCCAAGGAGCCAAAGCATGCAGGGCTGTAAACACCAGCAAGCTCCACTGGAGGTAAGTCTGCAACATGGTTGACCTCTTAATTGATAGTATATGGTAATAAGTACTATTTAAAATAGCAATTTGCATTTATTTATTTATTTGCATTATTGTGCTGATCCGTCCGCCCACTCCTAAACACCCAAGGAGCCAAAGCAAGCAGGTCTGAAAACACCAGGAAGCTCCACCGGAGGTAAGTGTGCATCATGGTTGACCTCTTAATTGATAGCATATGGTAATAAATACTATTTAAAAAAGAAATTTGCATTTATTTATTTATTTGCATTATTGTGCTGTTCCGTCCGCACACTCCCATTACTATATAAACACCAAAGGATCCAAAGCATGCAGGGCTGTGCACACCAACAAGCTCCACTGGAGGTAAGTCTGCAAAGTGGCTGACTTCTTAATTGATAGTATATGGTAATAAATACTATTTGAAATAGAAATTTGCATTTATTTATTTATTTGCATTATTGTGCTGTTACGTCCGCCCACTCCCATTACTATATAAACACCCAAGGAGCCAAAGATTGCAGGGCTGTAAACAACAGCAAGCTCCACTGGAGGTAAGTCTGCAACGTGGTTGACTTCTTAATTGATATTATATGGTAATAAATACTATTTAAAATAGAAATTTGCATTTATTGATTTATTTGCATTATTGTGCTGTTCCGTCCGCCCACTCCCATTACTATATAAACACCCAAGGGGCCAAAGCAGGCAGGGCTGTAAGCTCCAGCAAGCTGCACTGGAGGTAAGTCTGCAACGTGGTTGACTTCTTAATTGATAATATATGGTAATAAATACTATTTAAAATAGAAATTTGCATTTATGTATTTATTTGCATTATTGTGGTGTTCCGTCCGCCCACTCCCATTACTATATAAACACCCAAGGAGCCAAAGCATGCAGGGCTGTAAACACCAGCAAGCTCCACTGGAGGTACGTCTGCAACGTGGTTGAACTCTTAATTGAGAGTATATGGTAATAAATACTATATAAAATAGAAATTTGCATTTATTTATTTATTTGCATTATTGTGCTGTTCCGTCCTCCCACTCCCATTACTATATAAACACCCAAGGAGCCAAAGCATGCAAGGCTGTGAACACCAGCAAGCTCCCCTGGAGGTAAGTCTGAAACGTGGTTGACTTCTTAATTGATGGTATATGGTAATAAATACTATTTAAAATAGAAATTTGCATTTATTTATTTATTTGCATTATTGTGCTGTTCCGTCCACCCACTCCCATTACTGTATAAACACCCAAGGAGCCAAAGCATGCAGGGCTGTGAACACCAACAAGCTCCACTGGAGATCAGTCTGCAACGTGGTTGACATCTTAATTGATAGTATATGGTAATAAATAATATTTGAAATAAAAATTTGCATTTATTTATTTATTTGCATTATTGTGCTGTTCCGTCCGCCCACTCCCATTACTATATAAACACCCAAGGAGCCAAACCAAGCAGGGCTGTAAACACCAGGAAGCTCCACTGTAGGTAAGTCTGCAACATGGTTGACCTCTTAATTGATAGTATATGGAAATAAATACTATTTAAAATAGAAATTTGCATTTATTTATATTATTGTGCTGTTCCGTCCGCCCACTCCCATTACTATATAAACACCCAAGGATCCAAACCAATCAGGGCTGTAAACAGCAGGAAGCTCCGCTGGAGGTAAGTCTGCAACATGGTTGACCTCTTAATTGATAGAATATGGTATTAAATACAATTTAAAATATAAATTTGCATTTATTTATTTATTTATTTGCGTTATTGTGCTGTTCCGTCCGCACACTTCTATTACTATATATACACCCAAGGAGCCAAAGCATGCAGGGCTGTGAACACCAACAAGCTCCACTGGAGGTCAGTCTGCAACGTGGTTGACTTCTTAATTGATAGTATATGGTAATAAATACTATTTAAAATATAAATTTGCATTTATATATTTATTTGCATTATTGCGCTGTTCCATCCGCCCAATCCCATTACTATATAAACACCCAAGGAGCCAAAGCATGCAGGGCAGTGAACACAAACAAGCTCCACTGGAGGTCAGTCTGCAACGTGGTTGACTTCTTAATTGATAGTATATGGTAATAAATACTATTTAAAATAGAAATTTGCATTTATTTATATATTTGCATTATTGTGCTGTTCCGTCCGCCCACTCCCATTACTAAATAAACACCCAAGGAGCCAAAGCATGCAGGCCTGTAAACACCAGCAAGCTGCCCTGGAGGTAAGTCCGCAACGTGGTTGACTTCTTACTTGATAGTATATGGTAATAAATACTTTTTAAGATAGAAATTTGCACTTATTTATTTATTTGCATTATTGTGCTGTTCCGTCCGTCCACTCCCATTACTATATAAACACCCATGGAGCCAAAGCATGCAGGGCTGTGAACACCAACAAGATCCACTGGAGGTCAGTCTGCAACGTGGTTGACATCTTAATTGATAGTATATGGTAATAAATACTATTTAAAATAGAAATTTGCATTCATTTATTGATTTGCATTATTGTGCTGTTCCGTCCGCCCACTCCCATTACTATATAAACACCCAAGAAGCCAAAGCATGCAGGGCTGTAAACACCAGCAAGCTCCACTGGAGGTAAGTCTGCAACGTGGTTAACTTCATAATTGATAGTATATAGTAATAAATACTATTTAAAAAAGAAATTTGCATTTATTTATTTATTTGCATTATTGTGCTGTTCCGTCCGCCCACTCCCATTACTATATAAACTCCCAAGGAGCCAAAGCATGCAGGGCAGTAAACACCAGCAAGCTGCACTGGAGGTATGTCTGCAACGTGGTTGACTTCTTAATTGATATTATATGGTAATAAATACTATTTAAAATAGAAATTTGCATTTATTTATTTATTTGCATTATTGTGCTGTTCCGTCCGCCCACTCCCATTACTATATAAACACCCAAGGAGCCAAAGCAAGCAGGTCTGAAAACACCAGGAAGCTCCACTGGAGGTAAGTGTGCAACATGGTTGACCTCTTAATTGATAGCATATGTTAATAAATACTATTTAAAATAGAAATTTGCATTTATTTATTTATTTGCATTATTGTGCTGTTCAGTCCGCACACTCCCATTACTATATAAACAACAAAGGATCCAAAGCATGTAGGGCTGTGCACACCAACAAGCTCCACTGGACTTAAGTCTGCAACGTGGCTGACTTCTTATTTGATAGTATATGGTAATAAATACTATGTAAAATATAAATTTGCATCTATTTATTTATTTGCATTATTGTGCTGTTCCGTCCGCCCACTCCCATTACTATATAAACACACAAGGAGCCAAAGCATGCAGGGCAGTGAACACAAACAAGCTCCACTGGAGGTCAGTCTGCAACGTGGTTGACTTCGTAATTGATAGTATATGGTAATAAATACTATTTGAAATAGAAATTTGCATTTATTTATTTATTTGCATTATTGTGCTGTTCCGTCCGCCCACTCCGATTACTATATAAACACCCAAGGAGCCAAAGATTGCAGGGCTGTAAACAACAGCAAGCTCCACTGGAGGTAAGTCTGCAACGTGGTTGACTTCATAATTGATTGTATATGGTAATAAATACTATTTAAAATAGAAATTTGCATTTATTTATTTATTTGCATTATTGTGCTGTTCCATCCGCCCACTCCCATTACTATATAAACACCCAAGGAGCCAAAGCATGCAGGGCTGTGAACACCAACAAGCTCCACTGGAGATCAGTCTGCAACGTGGTTGACTTCTTAATTGATAGTATATGGTAATAAATACTATTTGAAATAGAAATTTGCATTTATTTATTTATTTGCATTATTGTGCTGTTCCGTCCGCCCACTCCCATTACTATATAAACACCCAAGGAGCCAAAGCAAGCAGGGCTGTAAACACCAGCAAGCTCCACTGGAGGTATGTCTGCAACGTGGTTGACTTCTTAATTGATAGTATATGGTAATAAATACTATTTAAAATACAAAATTGCATTTATTTATTTATTTGCATTATTGTGCTGTTCCGTCCGCCCACTCCCATTACTATATAAACACCCAAGGAGCCAAAGCATGCAGGGCTGTGAACACCAACAAGCTCCACTGGAGATCAGTCTGCAACGTGGTTGACTTCTTAATTGATAGTATATGGTAATAAATACTATTTGAAATAGAAATTTGCATTTATTTATTTATTTGCATTATTGTGCTGTTCCGTCCGCCCACTCCCATTACTATATAAACACCCAAGGAGCCAAAGCAAGCAGGGCTGTAAACACCAGCAAGCTCCACTGGAGGTATGTCTGCAACGTGGTTGACTTCTTAATTGATAGTATATGGTAATAAATACTATTTAAAATAGAAATTTGCATTTATTTATTTATTTGCATTATTGTGCTGTTCTGTCAGCCCACTCCCATTACTATATAAACACCCAAGGAGCCAAAGCATGCAGGGCTGTGAACACCAACAAGCTCCACTGGAGGTAAGTCTGCAAAGTGGTTGACTTCTTAATTGATAGTATGTTTTAATAAATACCATTTAAAACAGTAATTTGCATTTATTTATTTATTTGCATTATTGTGCTGTTCCGTCCGCCCACTCCCATTACTATATAAACACCCAAAGAGCCAAAGCATGCAGGGCTGTGAACACCAACAAGCTCCACTGGAGGTCAGTCTGCAACGTGGTTGACCTCTTAATTGATAGTATATGGTAATAAATACCATTTAAAATAGAAATTTGCATTTATTTAGTTATTTGCATTATTGGGCTTTTCCGTCCGCACACTCCCATTACTATATAAACACCCAAGGAGAAAAAGCATGCAGGGCTGTGAACACCAACAAGCTCCACTGGAGGTCAGCCTGCAAAGTGGTTGACTTCTTAATTGATAGTATATGGTAATAATTACTATTTGAAATAGAAATTTGCTTTTATTTATTTATTTGCATTATTGTGCTGATCCGTCCGCCCACTTCCATTACTATATAAACACCCAAAGAGCCAAAGCATGCAGGGCTGTGAACACCAACAAGCTCCACTGGAGGTCAGTCTGCAACGTGGTTGACCTCTTAATTGATAGTATATGGTAATAAATACCATTGAAAATAGAAATTTACATTTATTTATTAATTTGCATTATTGGGCTTTTCCGTCCGCACACTCCCATTACTATATAAACACCCAAAGAGCCAAAGCATGCAGGGCTGTGAACACCAACAAGCTCCACTGGAGGTCAGCCTGCAAAGTGGTTGACTTCTTAATTGATAGTATATGGTAATAAATACTATTTGAAATAGAAATTTGCTTTTATTTATTTATTTGCATTATTGTGCTGATCCGTCCGCCCACTCCCATTACTATATAAACAAACAAGGAGCCAAAGCACGCAGGGCTGTAAACACCTGCAAGTTCCACTGGAGGTAAGTCAGAAACGTGGTTGACTTCTTAGTTGATAGTATATGGTTATAAATACTATTTAAAATAGAAATTTGCATTTATTTATATTATTGTGCTGTTCCGTCCGCCCACTCCCATTACTATATAAACACCCAAGGATCCAAACCAAGCAGGGCTGTAAACACCAGGAAGCTCCACTGGAGGTAGGTCTGCAACATGGTTGACCTCTTAATTGATAGTATATGGTAATAAATACTATTTAAAGTAGAAATTTGCATTTATTTATATTATTGTGCTGTCCTGTCCGCCCACTCCCATTACTATATAAACACCCAAGGAGCCAAACCAAGCAGGGCTGTAAACACCAGGAAGCTCCACTGGAGGTAAGTCTGCAACATGGTTGACCTCTTAATTGATAGCATATGGTAATAAATACTATTTTAAAAAGAAATTTGCATTTATTTATTTATTTATTTGCATTATTGTGCTCCTCCGTCCGCAAACTCCCATTACTATATAAACACCAAAGGATCCAAAGCATGCAGGGCTGTGAACACCAACAAGCTCCACTGGAGGTAAGTCTGCAACGTGGCTGACTTCTTATTTGATAGTATATGGTAATAAATACTATTTAAAATATAAATTTGCATCTATTTATTTATTTGCATTATTGTGCTGTTCCGTCCGCCCACTCCCATTACTATATAAACACCCAAGGAACCAAAGCATGCAGGGCATTGAACACAAATAAGCTCCACTGGAGGTCAGTCTGCAACGTGGTTGACTTCTTAATTGATAGTATATGGTAATAAATACTCTTTGAAATAGAAATTTGCATTTATTTATTTATTTGCATTATAGTGCTCTTCCGTCCGCCCACTCCCATTACTAAATAAACACCCAAGGAGCCAAAGCATGCAGGCCTGTAAACACCAGCAAGCTGCCCTGGAGGTAAGCTCGCAACGTGGTTGACTTCTTAATTGTTAGTATATGGTAATAAATACTATTTAAAATAGAAATTTGCATTTATTTATTTATTTGCATTATTGTGCTGTTCCGTCCGCCCACTCCCATTACTATATAAACACCCAAGAAGCCAAAACATGCAGGGCTGTAAACACCAACCAACTGCACTGGAGGTATGTCCGCAACGTGGTTGACATCTTAATTGATAGTATATGGTAATAAATACTATTTAAAATAGAAATTTGCATTTATTTATTTATTTGCATTATTGTGCTGTTCTGTCAGCCCACTCCCATTACTATATAAACACCCAAGGAGCCAAAGCATGCAGGGCTGTGAACACCAACAAGCTCCACTGGAGGTAAGTCTGCAAAGTGGTTGACTTCTTAATTGATAGTATGTTTTAATAAATACCATTTAAAATAGAAATTTGCATTTATTTATTTATTTGCATTATTGTGCTGTTCCGTCCGCCCACTCCCATTACTATATAAACACCCAAAGAGCCAAAGCATGCAGGGCTGTGAACACCAACAAGCTCCACTGGAGGTCAGTCTGCAACGTGGTTGACCTCTTAATTGATAGTATATGGTAATAAATACCGTTTAAAATAGAAATTTGCATTTATTTAGTTATTTGCATTATTGGGCTTTTCCGTCCGCACACTCCCATTACTATATAAACACCCAAAGAGCCAAAGCATGCAGGGCTGTGAACACCAACAAGCTCCACTGGAGGTCAGCCTGCAAAGTGGTTGACTTCTTAATTGATAGTATATGGTAATAAATACTATTTGAAATAGAAATTTGCTTTTATTTATTTATTTGCATTATTGTGCTGATCCGTCCGCCCACTCCCATTACTATATAAACAAACAAGGAGCCAAAGCAAGCAGGTCTGAAAACACCAGGAAGCTCCACTGGAGGTAAGTGTGCAACATGTTTGACCTCTTAATTGATAGCATATGGTAATAAATACTATTTAAAATAGAAATTTGCATATTATTTATATTATTGTGCTGTTCCGTCCGCCCACTCCCATTACTATATAAACACCCAAGGAGCCAAACCAAGCAGGGCTGTAAACACCAGGAAGCTCCACTGGATGTAAGTCTGCAACATGGTTGACCTCTTAATTGATAATATATGGTAATAAATACTATTTAAAATAGAAATTTGCATTTATTTATATTATTGTGCTGTTCCGTCCGCCCACTCCCATTACTATATAAACACCCAAGGAACCAAACCAAGCAGGGCTGTAAACACCAGGAAGCTCCACTGGAGGTAAGTCTGCAACATGGTTGACCTCTTAATTGATAGTATATGGTAATAAATACTATTTAAAATAGAAATTTGCATTTATTTATATTATTGTGCTGTTCCGTCCGCCCACTCCCATTACTATATAAACACCCAAGGAGCCAAACCAAGCAGGGCTGTAAACACCAGGAAGCTCCACTGGAGGTAAGTCTGCAACATGGTTGACCTCTTAATTGATAGAATATGGTAATAAATACTATTTAAAATAGAAATTTGCATTTATTTATTTATTTGCATTATTGTGCTGTTCCGTCCGCACACTCCCATTACTATATAAACACCCAAGGAGCCAAAGCATGCAGGGCTGTGAACACCAACAAGCTCCACTGGAGGTCAGTCTGCAACGTGGTTGACTTCTTAATTGATAGTATATGGTAATAAATACTATTTAAAATAGAAATTTGCATTTATTTATTTATTTGCATTATAGTGTTCTTCCGTCCGCCCACTCCCATTACTAAATAAACACCCAAGGAGCCAAAGCATGCAGGCCTGTAAACACCAGCAAGCTGCCCTGGAGGTAAGTCCGCAACGTGGTTGACTTCTTAGTTGATAGTATATGGTAATAAATACTTTTTAAGATAGAAATTTGCACTTATTTATTTATTTGCATTATTGTGCTGTTCCGTCCGCCCACTCCCATTACTATATAAACACCCAAGGAGCCAAAGCATGCAGGGCTGTGAACACCAACAAGCTCCACTGGAGGTAAGTCTGCAAAGTGGTTGACTTCTTAATTGATAGTATGTTTTAATAAATACCATTTAAAATAGAAATTTGCATTTATTTATTTATTTGCATTATTGTGCTGTTCCGTCCGCCCACTCCCATTACTATATAAACACCCAAGTAGCCAAAGCAAGCAGGTCTGAAAACACCAGGAAGCTCCACTGGAGGTAAGTGTGCAACATGTTTGACCTCTTAATTGATAGCATATGGTAATAAATACTATTTAAAAAAGAAATTTGCATTCATTTATTTATTTGCATTATTGTGCTGTTCCGTCCGCACACTCCCATTACTATATAAACACCAAAGGATCCAAAGCATGCAGGGCTGTGAACACCAACAAGCTCCACTGGAGGTAAGTCTGCAACGTGGCTGACTTCTTATTTGATAGTATATGGTAATAAATACTATTTAAAATATAAATTTGCATCTATTTATTTATTTGCATTATTGTGCTGTTCCGTCCGCCCACTCCCATTACTATATAAACACCCAAGGAACCAAAGCATGCAGGGCAGTGAACACAAATAAGCTCCACTGGAGGTCAGTCTGCAACGTGGTTGACTTCTTAATTGATAGTATATGGTAATAAATACTATTTGAAATAGAAATTTGCATTTATTTATTTATTTGCATTATTGTGCTGTTCCGTCTGCCCACTCCCATTACTATATAAACACCCAAGGATAAAAAGCATGCAGGGCTGTGAACACCAGCAAGCTCCACTGGAGGTCAGTCTGCAAAGTGGTTGACTTCTTAATTGATAGTATATGGTAATAAATACTATTTGAAATAGAAATTTGCATTTATTTATTTAGTTGCATTATTGTGCTGTTCCGTCTGCCCACTCCCATTACTATATAAACACCCAAGGAGCCAAAGCATGCAGAGCTGTAAAAACCAGGAAGCTCCACTGGAGGTATGTCTGCAACATGGTTGACTTCTTAATTGATAGTATATGGTAATAATTACTATTTACAATAGAAATTTGCATTTATTTATTTATTTGCATTATTGTGCTGTTCCGTCCGCCCACTCCCATTACTATATAAACACCCAAGGAGCCAAAGCATGCAGGGCTGTAAGCACCAGCAAGTTCCACTGGAGGTAAGTCTGCAACATGGTTGACCTCTTAATTGATTGTATATGGTAATAAATACTATTTAAAATAGAAATTTGCATTTATATATTTATTTGCATTATTGTGCTGTTCCGTACGCCCACTCCCATTACTATATAAACACCCAAGGACCCAAAGCATGCAGGGCTGTGAACACTAACAAGCTCCACTGGAGGTAAGTCTGCAATGTGTTTGACTTCTTAATTGATAGTATATGGTAATAAATACTATTTAAAATAGAAATTTGCATTTATTTATTTATTTGCATTATTGTGCTGTTCCGTCCGTCCACTCCCATTACTATATAAACATCCAAGGAGCCAAAGCATTCAGGGCTGTGAACACCAACAAGATCCACTGGAGGTCAGTCTGCAACGTGGTTGACATCTTAATTGATAGTATATGGTAATAAATCTATTTAAAATGGAAATTTGCATTTATTTATTTGCATTATTGTGGGGTTCCGTCCGCCAACTCTCATTACTATATAAACACCCAAGGAGCCAATGCATGCAGGGCTGTAAACACCAGCAAGCTCCACTGGAGGTAAGTCTGCAATGTGGTTGACTTCTTAATTGATAGAATATAGTAGTAAATACTATTTAAAAAAGAAATTTGCATTTGTTTATTTATTTGCATTATTGTGCTGTTCTGTCCGCCCAGTCCCATTACTATAAAAACACCCAAGGAGCCAAAGCATGCAGGGCTGTAAACACCAGCAAGCTGCACTGGAGGTAAGTCCGCAACGTGGTTGACATCTTAATTGATAGTATATGGTAATAAATACTATTTAAAATAGAAATTTGCATTTATTTATTTATTTGCATTATTGTGCTGTTCCGTCCGCCCACTCCCATTACTATATAAACACCCAAGGAGCGAAAGCATGCAGGGCTGTGAACACCAACAAGCTCTACTGGAGGTAAGTCTGCAACGTTGTTGACGTCTTAATTGATAGTATGTGGTAATAAATACCATTTAAAAAAGAAATTTGCATTTATTTATTTATTTGCATTATTGTGCTGTTCCGTCCGCCCACTCCCATTACTATATAAACACCCAAGGAGCCAAAGCATGCAGGGCTGTGAACACCAACAAGCTCCACTGGAGGTCAGTCTGCAACGTGGTTGACTTCTTAATTGATAGTATATGGTAATAAATACCATTTAAAATAGAAATTTGCATTTATTTAGTTATTTGCATTATTGTGCTGTTCCGTCCGCCCACTCCCATTACTATATAAACACCCAAGGAGCCAAAGCATGCAGGGCTGTAAACACCAGCAAGTTCCACTGGGGGTAAGTCAGCAACGTGGTTGACTTCTCAATTGATAGTAAATGGTAATAAATACAATTTAAAATAGAAATTTGCATTTATTTATATTATTGTGCTGTTTCGTCCGCCCACTCCCATTACTATATAAACATCCAAGGACCCAAAGCATGCAGGGCTGTGAACACCAACAAGCTCCACTGGAGGTAAGTCTGCAACGTGTTCGACTTCTTAAATGATAGTATATGGTAATAAATACTATTTAAAATAGAAATTTGCATTTATTTATTTATTTGCATTATTGTGCTGTTCCGTCCGCCCACTCCCATTACTATATAAAAACACAAGGAGCCAAAGCAAGCAGGGCAGTGAACACAAACAAGCTCCACTGGAGGTCAGTCTGCAACGTGGTTGACTTCTTCATTGATAGTATATGGTAATAAATACTATTTAAAATAGAAATTTGCATTTATTTATTTATTTGCATTTTTGTGCTGTTCCATCCGTCCACTCCCATTACTATATAAACACCCAAGGAGCCAAAGCATGCAGGGCTGTGAACAACAACAAGATCCACTGGAGGAGAGTCTGCAACGTGGTTGACATCTTAATTGATAGTATATGGTAATAAATCTATTTAAAATAGAAATTTGCATTTATTTATTTATTTGCATTATTGTGGTGTTCCGTCCGCCCACTCCCATTACTATATAAACACCCAAGGAGCCAAAGCAGGTAGGGCTGTAAGCACCAGCAAGCTCCACTGGAGGTAAGTCTGCAACGTGGTTACCTTCATAATTGATGGTATATAGTAGTAAATACTATTTAAAAAAGAATTGTGTATTTGTTTATTTATTTGCATTATTGTGCTGTTCCGTCTGCCCACTCCCAATACTATATAAACACCCAAGGAGCCAAAGCATGCAGGGCTGTAAACACCAGGAAGCTGCACTGGAGGTAAGTCCGCAACTTGGATGACTTCTTAATTGATAGTATATGGTAATAAATACAATTTAAAATAGAAATTTGCATTTATTTATATTATTGTGCTGTTCCGTCCGCCTACTCCCATTACTATATAAACACCCAAGGAGCCAAAGCAGGTAGGGCTTTAAGCACCAGCAAGCTGCACTCGAGGTAAGTCTGCAACATGGTTGACATCTTAATTGATAGTATATGGTAATAAATACTATTTAAAATAGAAATTTGCATTTATTTATTTATTTGCATTATTGCGCTTTTCCGTCCGCCCACTCCCATTACTATATAAACACCCAAGGAGCCAAAGCATGCAGGGCAGTGAACACAAACAAGCTCCACTGGAGGTCAGTCTGCAACGTGGTTGACTTCTTAATTGATAGTATATGGTAATAAATACCATTTAAAATAGAAATTTGCATTTATTTATTTATTTGCATTATTGTGCTGTTCCGTCCGCCCACTCCCATTACTATATAAACACCCAAGGAGCCAAAGCATGCAGGGCTGTAAACACCAGCAAGTTCCACTGGGGGTAAGTCAGCAACGTGGTTGACTTCTCAATTGATAGTAAATGGTAATAAATACAATTTAAAATAGAAATTTGCATTTATTTATATTATTGTGCTGCTTCGTCCGCCCACTCCCATTACTATATAAACATCCAAGGACCCAAAGCATGCAGGGCTGTAAACACCAGCAAGCTGCACTGGAGGTATGTCTGCAACGTTGTTGAATTCTTAATTGATATTATATGGTAATAAGTACGATTTAAAATAGAAATTTGCATTTATTTATTTATTTGCATTATTGTGGTGTTCTGTCCGCCCACTCGCATTACTATATAAACACCCAAGGAGCCAAAGCATGCAGGGCTGTAAACACCAGCAAGCTCCACTGGAGGTACGTCTGCAACGTGGTTGAACTCTTAATTGATAGTATATGGTAATAAATACTATTTAAAATAGAAATTTGCATTTATTTATTTATTTGCATTATTGTGCCTTTCCGTCCGCCCACTCCCATTACTATATAAACACCCAAGGAGCCAAAGCATGCAGGGCTGTAATCACCATCAAGCTGTACTGGAGGTAAGTCCGCAACGTGGTTGACTTCTTAACTGATAGTATATGGTAATAAATACTTTTTAAGATAGAAATTTGCACTTATTTATTCATTTGCATTATTGTGCTGTTCCGTCCGCCTACTCCCATTACTATATCAACACCCAAGGAGCCAATGCATGCAGGGCTGTAAACACCAGCAAGCTCCACTGGAGGTAAGTCTGCAACGTGTTTAACTTCTTAATTGATAGTATATAGTAATAAATACTATTTAAAAAAGAAATTTGCATTTATTTATTTATTTGCATTATTGTGCTGTTCCGTCTGCCCACTCCCATTACTATATAAACACCCAAGGAGCCAAAGCATGCAGGGCTGTAAACACCAGCAAGCTGCACTGGAGGTATGTCTGCAACATGGTTGACTTCTTAATTGAAAGTATATGGTAATAAATACTATTTAAAATAGCAATTTGCATTTATTTATTTATTTGCATTATTGTGCTGTTCCGTCCGCACACTCCCATTACTATATAAACACCCAAGGAGCCAAAGCATGCAGGGCTGTGAACACCAACAAGATCCACTGGAGGTCAGTCTGCAACGTGGTTGACATCTTAATTGGTAGTATATGGTAATAAATACTATTTAAAATAGAAATTGGCATTTGTTTATTTATTTGCATTATTGTGCTGTTCCGTCCGCCCACTCCCATTACTATATAAACACCCAAGGAGCCATAGCATGCAGGGCTGTGAACACCAACAAGCTCCACTGGAGGTAAGTCTGCAACGTGGTTGACTTCTTAATTAATAGTATATGGTAATAAATACTATTTAAAATAGAAATTTGCATTTATTTATTTATTTGCATTATTGTGCTGGTCCGTCCGCCCACTCCCATTACTATATAAACACCAAAGGAGCCAAAGCATGCAGGGCTGTGAACACCAACAAGCTCCACTGGAAGTTAGTCTGCAACGTGGATGACTTCTTAATTGATAGTATATGGTAATAAATACTATTTGAAATAGAAATTTGCATTTATTTATTTATTTCCATTATTGTGCTCTTCCGTCCGTCCACTCCCATTACTATATAAACACCCAAGGAGCCAAAGCATACAGGGCTGTAAACACAAGCAAGCTCCACTGGAGGTAAGTCTGCAACGTGGTTGACATCTTAATTGATAGTATATGGTAATAAATACTATTTAAAATAGAAATTTGCATTTATTTATTTATTTGCATTATTGTGCTGTTTTGTCCGCCCACTCCCATTACTATATAAAAACCCAAGGAGCCAAAGCATGCAGGGCTGTGAACACCAACAAGCTCCACTGGAGGTAAGTCTGCAACGTGGTTGACTTCTTAATTGATAGTATATGGTAATAAATACTATTTAAAATAGAAATTTGCATTTATTTATTTATTTGCATTATTGTGCCTTTCCGTCCGCCCACTCCCATTACTATATAAACACCCAAGGAGCCAAAGCATGCAGGGCTGTAATCACCATCAAGCTGTACTGGAGGTAAGTCCGCAACGTGGTTGACTTCTTAACTGATAGTATATGGTAATAAATACTTTTTAAGATAGAAATTTGCACTTATTTATTCATTTGCATTATTGTGCTGTTCCGTCCGCCTACTCCCATTACTATATAAACACCCAAGGAGCCAATGCATGCAGGGCTGTAAACACCAGCAAGCTCCACTGGAGGTAAGTCTGCAACGTGGTTAACTTCTTAATTGATAGTATATAGTAATAAATACTATTTAAAAAAGAAATTTGCATTTATTTATATATTTGCATTATTGTGCTGTTCCGTTTGCCCACTCCCATTACTATATAAACACCCAAGGAGCCAAAGCATGCAGGGCTGTAAACACCAGCAAGCTGCACTGGAGGTATGTCTGCAACATGGTTGACTTCTTAATTGAAAGTATATGGTAATAAATACTATTTAAAATAGCAATTTGCATTTATTTATTTATTTGCATTATTGTGCTGTTCCGTCCGCACACTCCCATTACTATATAAACACCAATGGAGCCAAAGCATGCAGGGCTGTGAACACCAACAAGCTCCACTGGAGGTAAGTCTGCAACGTGGTTGACTTCTTAATTGATAGTATATGGTAATAAATACTATTTAAAATAGAAATTTGCATTTATTTATTTATTTGCATTATTGTGCTGTTCCGTCCGCCCACTCCCATTACTATATAAACACCCAAGGAGCCAAAGCATGCAGGGCTGTAAACAACAGCAAGCTGCACTGGAGGTAAGTCTGCAACGTGGTTGACTTCTTAATTGATAATATATGGTAATAAATACTATTTAAAATAGAAATTTGCATTTATTTTTTTATTTGCATTATTGTGGTGTTCCTCCCGCCCACTCCCATTACTATATAAACACCCAAGGAGCCAAAGCATGCAGGGCTGTAAACACCAGCAAGCTCCACTGGAGGTACGTCTGCAACGTGGTTGAACTCTTAATTGATAGTATATGGTAATAAATACTATTTAAAATAGAAATTTGCATTTATTTATTTATTTTCATTATTGTGCTGTTCCGACCGCCCACTCCCATTACTATATAAACACCCAAGGAACCAAAGCATGCAGGGCTGTGAACACCAGCAAGCTCCACTGGAGGTAGGTCTACAACGTGGTTGACTTCTTAATTGATGGTATATGGTAATAAATACTATTTAAAATAGAAATTTGCATTTATATATTTATTTGCATTATTGTGCTGTTCCGCCCGCCCACTCCCTATACTATATAAACACCCAAGGAGCCAAAGCATGCAGGGCTGTGAACACCAACAAGCTCCACTGGAGGTCAGTCTGCAACGTGGTTGACTTCTTAATTGATAGTATATGGTAATAAATACTATTTGAAATAGAAATTTGCATTTATTTATTTATTTGCATTATTGTGCTGTTCCGTCCGCCCACTCCCATTACTATATAAACACCCAAGGAGCCAAAGCATGCAGGGCTGTGAACACTAACAAGCTCCACTGGAGGTCAGTCTGCAACGTGGTTGACTTCTTAATTGATAGTATATGGTAATAAATACTATTTGAAATAGAAATTTGCATTTATTTATTTATTTGCATTATTGTGCTGTTCTGTCCGCCCACTCCCATTACTATATAAACACCCAAGGAGCCAAAGCCAGCAGGGCTGTAAACACCAGCAAGCTCCACTGGAGGTTAGTCTGCAACGTGGTTGACTTCTTCATTGATAGTATATGGTAATAAATACTATTTAAAATAGAAATTTGCATTTATTTATTTATTTGCATTATTGTGCTGTTCCGTCCGCCCACTCCCATTACTATATAAACACCCAAGGAGCCAAAGCATGCAGGACAGTAAACACCAACAAGTTCCACTGGAGGTCAGTCTGCAACGTGGTTGACATCTTAATTGGTAGTATATGGTAATAAATACTATTTAAAATAGAAATTTGCATTTGTTTATTTATTTGCATTATTGTGCTGTTCCGTCCGCCCACTCCCATTACTATATAAACACCCAAGGAGCCAATGCATGCAGGGCTGTGAACACCAACAAGCTCCACTGGAGGTAAGTCTGCAACGTGGTTGACTTCTTAATTGATAGTATATGGTAATAAATACTATTTAAAATAGAAATTTGCATTTATTTATTTATTTGCATTATTGTGCTGTTCCGTCCGCCCACTCGCATTACTATATAAACACCAAAGGAGCCAAAGCATGCAGGGCTGTGAACACCAACAAGCTCCACTGGAAGTTAGTCTGCAACGTGGTTGACATCTTAATTGATAGTATATGGTAATAAATACTATTTAAAATAGAAATTTGCATTTATTTATTTATTTGCATTATTGTGCTGTTTTGTCCGCCCACTCCCATTACTATATAAAAACCCAAGGAGCCAAAGCATGCAGGGCGGTGAACACCAACAAGCTCCACTGGAGGTAAGTCTGCAACGTGGTTGATTTCTTAATTGATAGTATATGGTAATAAATACTATTTAAAATAGAAATTTGCATTTATTTATTTATTTGCATTATTGTGCCTTTCCGTCCGCCCACTCCCATTACTATATAAACACCCAAGGAGCCAAAGCATGCAGGGCTGTAATCACCATCAAGCTGTACTGGAGGTAAGTCCGCAACGTGGTTTACTTCTTAACTGATAGTATATGGTAATAAATACTTTTTAAGATAGAAATTTGCACTTATTTATTTATTTGCATTATTGTGCTGTTCCGTCCGCCTACTCCCATTACTATATAAACACCCAAGGAGCCAATGCATGCAGGGCTGTAAACACCAGCAAGCTCCACTGGAGGTAAGTCTGCAACGTGGTTAACTTCTCAATTGATAGTATATAGTAGTAAATACTATTTAAAAAAGAAATTTGCATTTATTTATTTATTTGCATTATTGTGCAGTTCCGTCTGCCTACTCCCATTACTATATAAACACCCAAGGAGCCAAAGCATGCAGGGCTGTAAACACCAGCAAGCTGCACTGGAGGTATGTCTGCAACATGGTTGACTTCTTAATTGAAAGTATATGGTAATAAATACTATTTAAAATAGAAATTTGCATTTATTTATTTATTTGCATTATTGTGCTGTTTTGTCCGCCCACTCCCATTACTATATAAAAACCCAAGGAGCCAAAGCATGCAGGGCGGTGAACACCAACAAGCTCCACTGGAGGTAAGTCTGCAACGTGGTTGATTTCTTAATTGATAGTATATGGTAATAAATACTATTTAAAATAGAAATTTGCATTTATTTATTTATTTGCATTATTGTGCCTTTCCGTCCGCCCACTCCCATTACTATATAAACACCCAAGGAGCCAAAGCATGCAGGGCTGTAATCACCATCAAGCTGTACTGGAGGTAAGTCCGCAACGTGGTTGACTTCTTAACTGATAGTATATGGTAATAAATACTTTTTAAGATAGAAATTTGCACTTATTTATTTATTTGCATTATTGTGCTGTTCCGTCCGCCTACTCCCATTACTATATAAACACCCAAGGAGCCAATGCATGCAGGGCTGTAAACACCAGCAAGCTCCACTGGAGGTAAGTCTGCAACGTGGTTAACTTCTCAATTGATAGTAAATAGTAGTAAATACTATTTAAAAAAGAAATTTGAATTTATTTATTTATTTGCATTATTGTGCAGTTCCGTCTGCCTACTCCCATTACTATATAAACACCCAAGGAGCCAAAGCATGCAGGGCTGTAAACACCAGCAAGCTGCACTGGAGGTATGTCTGCAACATGGTTGACTTCTTAATTGAAAGTATATGGTAATAAATACTATTTAAAATAGCAATTTGCATTTATTTATTTATTTGCATTATTGTGCTGTTCCGTCCGCACACTCCCATTACTATATAAACACCAAAGGAGCCAAAGCATGCAGGGCTGTGAACACCAACAAGCTCCACTGGAGGTAAGTCTGCAACGTGGTTGACTTCTTAATTGATAGTATATGGTAATAAATACTATTTAAATTAGAAATTTGCATTTATTTATTTATTTGCATTATTGTGCTGTTCCGTCCGCCCACTCCCATTACTATATAAACACCCAAGGAGCCAAAGCATGCAGGGCTGTAAACACCAGCAAGCTGCACTGGAGGTAAGTCTGCAACGTGGTTGACTTCTTAATTGATAATATATGGTAATAAATACTATTTAAAATAGAAATTTGCATTTATTTTTTTATTTGCATTATTGTGGTGTTCCTCCCGCACACTCCCATTACTATATAAACACCCAAGGAGCCAAAGCATGCAGGGCTGTAAACACCAGCAAGCTCCACTGGAGGTACGTCTGCAACGTGGTTGAACTCTTAATTGATACTATATGGCAATAAATACGATTTAAAATAGAAATTTGCATTTATTTATTTATTTGCATTATTGTGCTGTTCCGACCGCCCACTCCCATTACTATATAAACACCCAAGGAACCAAAGCATGCAGGGCTGTGAACACCAGCAAGCTCTACTGGTGGTAAGTCTACAACGTGGTTGACTTCTTAATTGATGGTATATGGTAATAAATACTATTTAAAATAGAAATTTGCATTTATATATTTATTTGCATTATTGTGCTGTTCCGTCCGCCCACTCCCTATACTATATAAACACCCAAGGAGCCAAAGCATGCAGGGCTGTGAACACCAACAAGCTCCACTGGAGGTCAGTCTGCAACGTGGTTGACTTCTTAATTGATAGTATATGGTAATAAATACTATTTGAAATAGAAATTTGCATTTATTTATTTATTTGCATTATTGTGCTGTTCCTTCCGCCCACTCCCATTACTATATAAACACCCAAGGAGCCAAAGCAAGCAGGGCTGTAAACACCAGCAAGCTCCACTGGAGGTTAGTCTGCAACGTGGTTGACTTCTTAATTGATAGTATATGGTAATAAATACTATTTAAAATAGAAATTTTCATTTATTTATTTATTTGCATTATTGTGCTGTTCCATCCGCCCACTCCCATTACTATATAAACACCCAAGGAGCCAAAGCATGCAGGGCTGTAAACACTAGCAAGCTGCACTGGAGGTAAGTCCGCAACGTGGTTGACTTCTTAATTGATAGTATATGGTAATAAATACTTTTTAAGATAGAAATTTGCAGTTATTTATGTATTTGCATTATTGTGCTGTTCCGTCCGCCTACTCCCATTACTATATAAACACCAAATGAGCCAAAGCATGCAGGGCTGTGAACACCAACAAGCTCCACTGGAGGTAAGTCTGCAACGTGGTTGACTTCTTCATTGATAGTATATGGTAATAAATACTATTTAAAATAGAAATTTGCATTTATTTATTTATTTGCATTATTGTGCTGTTCCGTCCGCCCACTCCCATTACTATATAAACACCCAAGGAGCCAAAGCATGCAGGGCTGTGAACACCAACAAGCTCCACTGGAGGTAAGTCTGCAACGTGGTTGACTTCTTAATTGATAGTATATGGTAATAAATACTATTTAAAATAGAAATTTGCATTTATTTATTTATTTGCATTATTGTGCTGTTCCGTCCGCCCACTCCCATTACTATATAAACACCAAAGGAGCCAAAGCATGCAGGGCTGTGAACACCAACAAGCTCCACTGGAGGTAAGTCTGCAACGTGGTTTACATCTTAATTGATAGTATATGGTAATAAATACTATTTAAAATAGAAATTTGCATTTATTTATTTATTTGCATTATTGTGCTGTTCCGTCCGCCCACTCCCATTACTATATAAACACCCAAGGAGCCAAAGCATGCAGGGCTGTAAACACCAGCAAGCTGCACTGGAGGTAAGTCTGCAACGTGGTTGACTTCTTAATTGATAATATATGGTAATAAATACTATTTAAAATAGAAATTTGCATTTATTTTTTCATTTGCATGATTGTGGTGTTCCTCCCGCCCACTCCCATTACTATATAAACACACAAGGAGCCAAAGCATGCAGGGCTGTAAACACCAGCAAGCTCCACTGGAGGTACGTCTGCAATGTGGTTGAACTCTTAATTGATAGTATATGGCAATTAATACTATTTAAAATAGAAATTTGCATTTATTTATTTATTTGCATTATTGTGCTGTTCCGTCCGCCCACTCCCATTACTATATAAACACCCAAGGAGCCAAAGCATGCAGGGCTGTGAACACCAACAAGCTCCACTGGAGGTCAGTCTGCAACGTGGTTGACTTCTTAATTGATAGCATATGGTAATAAATACTATTTGAAATAGAAATTTGCATTTATTTATTTATTTGCATTATTGTGCTGTTCCGTCCGCCCACTCCCATTACTATATAAACACCCAAGGAGCCAAAGCAAGCAGGGCTGTAAACACCAGCAAGCTCCACTGGAGGTTAGTCTGCAACGTGGTTGACTTCTTAATTGATAGTATATGGTAATAAATACTATTTAAAATAGAAATTTTCATTTATTTATTTATTTGCATTATTCTGCTGTTCCATCCGCCCACTCCCATTACTATATAAACACCCAAGGAGCCAAAGCATGCAGGGCTGTAAACACTAGCAAGCTGCACTGGAGGTAAGTCCGCAACGTGGTTGACTTCTTAATTGATAGTATATGGTAATAAATACTTTTTTAAGATAGAAATTTGCAGTTATTTATGTATTTGCATTATTGTGCTGTTCCGTCCGCCTACTCCCATTACTATATAAACACCAAAGGAGCCAAAGCATGCAGGGCTGTGAACACCAACAAGCTCCACTGGAGGTAAGTCTGCAACGTGGTTGACTTCTTCATTGATAGTATATGGTAATAAATACTATTTAAAATAGAAATTTGCATTTATTTATTTATTTGCATTATTGTGCTCTTCCGTCCGCCCACTCCCATTACTATATAAACACCCAAGGAGCCAAAGCATGCAGGGCTGTGAACACCAACAAGATCCACTGGAGGTCAGTCTGCAACGTGGTTGACATCTTAATTGATAGTATATGGTAATAAATACTATTTAAAATAGAAATTTGCATTTGTTTATTTATTTGCATTATTGTGCTGTTCCGTCCGCCCACTCCCATTACTATATAAACACCCAAGGAGCCAAAGTATGCAGGGCTGTGAACACCAACAAGCTCCACTGGAGGTAAGTCTGCAACGTGGTTTACTTCTTAATTGATAGTATATGGTAATAAATACTATTTAAAATAGAAATTTGCATTTGTTTATTTATTTGCATTATTGTGCTGTTCCGTCCGCCCACTCCCATTACTATATAAACTCCCAAGGAGCCAAAGTATGCAGGGCTGTGAACACCAACAAGCTACACTGGAAGTTAGTCTGCAACGTGGATGACTTCTTAATTGATAGTATATGGTAATAAATACTATTTGAAATAGAAATTTGCATTTATTTATTTATTTCCATTATTGTGCTGTTCCGTCCGTCCACTCCCATTACTATATAAACACCCAAGGAGCCAAAGCATGCAGGGCTGTAAACACCAGCAACCTCCACTGGAGGTAAGTCTGCAACGTGGTTGACATCTTAATTGACAGTATATGGTAATAAATACTATTTAAAATAGAAATTTGCATTTATTTATTTATTTGCATTATTGTGCTGTTCCGTCCGCCCACTCCCATTACTATATAAACACCCAAGGAGCCAAAGAATTCATGGCTGTGAACACCAACAAGCTCCACTGGAAGTTAGTCTGCAACGTGGTTGACTTCTTAATTGATACTATATGGTAATAAATACTATTTGAAATAGAAATTTGCATTTATTTATTTATTTGCATTATTGTGCTGTTCCGTCCGCCCACTCCCATTATTATATAAACACCCAAGGAGCCAAAGCATGCATGGCTGTAAACACCAGCAAGTTCCAATGGAGGTAAGTCAGCAACGTGGTTGACTTCTCAATTGATAGTATATGGTAATAAATACTATTCAAAATAGAAATTTGCATTTCTTTATATTATTGTGCTGTTCCGTCCGCCCACTCCCATTACTATATAAACACACAAGGAGCCAAAGCATGCAGGGCTGTAAGCACCAGCAAGCTGCACTGGAGGTAAGTCTTCAACGTGGTTGACATCTTAATTGATAATATATGGTAATAAATACTATTTAAAATAGAAATTTGCATTTATTTATTTATTTGCATTATTGTGCTGTTCCGTCCGCCCACTCCCATTACTATATAAACACCCAAGGAGCCAAAGCATGCAGGGCTGTAAACACCAGCAAGCTCCACTGGAGGTAAGTCTGCAACGTGGTTGACTTCTTAATTGATAGTATATGGTAATAAATAATATTTAAAATAATAATTTGCATTTATTTATTTATTTGCATTGTTGTGCTGTTTCGTCCGCCCACTCCCATTACTATATAAACACCCAAGGAGCCAAAGCCTGCAGGGCTGTAAACACCAGCAAGCTGCACTGGAGGTATGTCTGCAACGTGGTTGACTTCTTAATTCATAATATATGGTATTAAATACTATTTAAAATAGAAATTTGCATTTATTTATTTATTAGCATTATTGTGCTGTTCCGTCCGCCCACTCCCATTACTATATAAACACCCAAGGAGCCAAAGCATGCAGGGCTGTAAACACCAGCAAGCTCCACTGGAGGTACGTCTGCAACGTAGTTGAACTCTTAATTGATAGTATATGGTAATAAATACTATTGAAAATAGAAATTTGCATTTATTTATTTATTTGGATTATTGTGCTGTTCCGTCCGCACACTCCCATTACTATATAAACAACCAAGGAACCAAAGCATGCAGGGCTGTGAACACCAGCAAGCTCCACTGGAGGTAAGTCTGCATCGTGGTTGACTTCTTAATTGATGGTATACGGTAAAAAATACTATTTAAAATATAAATTTGCCTTTATTTATTTATTTGCATTATTGTGCTGTTCCGTCCGCCCACTCCCATTACTATATAAACACCCAAGGAGCCAAAGCATGCAGGGCTGTGAACACCATCAAGCTCCACTGGAGGTCAGTCTGCAACGTGGTTGACTTCTTAATTGATAGTATATGGTAATAAATACTATTTGAAATAGAAATTCGCATTTATTTAATTATTTGCATTATTGTACTGTTCCGTCCGCCCACTCCCATTACTATATAAACACCCAAGGATCTAAAGCAAGCAAGGCTGTAAACACCAGCAAGCTCCACTGGAGGTAAGTCTGCAACGTGGTTGACTTCTTAATTGATAGTATATGGTAATAAATACTATTTAAAACAGAAATTTGCATTTATTTATTTATTTGCATTATTGTGCTGTTCCGTCCGCCCACTCCCATTACTATATAAACACCCAAGGAGCCAAAGCATGCAGGGCTGTGAACACCAACAAGCTCCACTGGAGGTCAGTCTGCAACGTGGTTGACTTCTTAATTGATAGTATATGGTAATAAATACTATTTGAAATAGAAATTTGCATTTATTTATTTATTTGCATTATTGTGCTGTTCCTTCCGCCCACTCCCATTACTATATAAACACCCAAGGAGCCAAAGCAAGCAGGGCTGTAAACACCAGCAAGCTCCACTGGAGGTTAGTCTGCAACGTGGTTGACTTCTTAATTGATAGTATATGGTAATAAATACTATTTAAAATAGAAATTTTCATTTATTTATTTATTTGCATTATTGTGCTGTTCCATCCGCCCACTCCCATTACTATATAAACACCCAAGGAGCCAAAGCATGCAGGGCTGTAAACACTAGCAAGCTGCACTGGAGGTAAGTCCTCAACGTTGTTGACTTCTTAATTGATAGTATATGGTAATAAATACTTTTTAAGATAGAAATTTGCAGTTATTTATGTATTTGCATTATTGTGCTGTTCCGTCCGCCTACTCCCATTACTATATAAACACCAAATGAGCCAAAGCATGCAGGGCTGTGAACACCAACAAGCTCCACTGGAGGTAAGTCTGCAACGTGGTTGACTTCTTCATTGATAGTATATGGTAATAAATACTATTTAAAATAGAAATTTGCATTTATTTATTTATTTGCATTATTGTGCTGTTCCGTCCGTCCACTCCCATTACTATATAAACACCCAAGGAGCCAAAGCATGCAGGGCTGTGAACACCAACAAGCTCCACTGGAGGTAAGTCTGCAACGTGGTTGACTTCTTAATTGATAGTATATGGTAATAAATACTATTTAAAATAGAAATTTGCATTTATTTATTTATTTGCATTATTGTGCTGTTCCGTCCGCCCACTCCCATTACTATATAAACACCAAAGGAGCCAAAGCATGCAGGGCTGTGAACACCAACAAGCTCCACTGGAGGTAAGTCTGCAACGTGGTTTACATCTTAATTGATAGTATATGGTAATAAATACTATTTAAAATAGAAATTTGCATTTATTTATTTATTTGCATTATTGTGCTGTTCCGTCCGCCCACTCCCATTACTATATAAACACCCAAGGAGCCAAAGCATGCAGGGCTGTAAACACCAGCAAGCTGCACTGGAGGTAAGTCTGCAACGTGGTTGACTTCTTAATTGATAATATATGGTAATAAATACTATTTAAAATAGAAATCTGCATTTATTTTTTTATTTGCATTATTGTGGTGTTCCTCCCGCCCACTCCCATTACTATATAAACACACAAGGAGCCAAAGCATGCAGGGCTGTAAACACCAGCAAGCTCCACTGGAGGTACGTCTGCAATGTGGTTGAACTCTTAATTGATAGTATAAGGCAATAAATACTATTTAAAATAGAAATTTGCATTTATTTATTTATTTGCATTATTGTGCAGTTCCGTCCGCCCACTCCCATTACTATATAAACACCCAAGGAGCCAAAGCATGCAGGGCTGTGAACACCAACAAGCTCCACTGGAGGTCAGTCTGCAACGTGGTTGACTTCTTAATTGATAGTATATGGTAATAAATACTATTTGAAATAGAAATTTGCATTTATTTATTTATTTGCATTATTGTGCTGTTCCGTCCGCCCACTCCCATTACTATATAAACACCCAAGGAGCCAAAACAAGCAGGGCTGTAAACACCAGCAAGCTCCACTGGAGGTTAGTCTGCAACGTGGTTGACTTCTTAATTGATAGTATATGGTAATAAATACTATTTAAAATAGAAATTTTCATTTATTTATTTATTTGCATTATTCTGCTGTTCCATCCGCCCACTCCCATTACTATATAAACACCCAAGGAGCCAAAGCATGCAGGGCTGTAAACACTAGCAAGCTGCACTGGAGGTAAGTCCGCAACGTGGTTGACTTCTTAATTGATAGTATATGGTAATAAATACTTTTTTAAGATAGAAATTTGCAGTTATTTATGTATTTGCATTATTGTGCTGTTCCGTCCGCCTACTCCCATTACTATATAAACACCAAAGGAGCCAAAGCATGCAGGGCTGTGAACACCAACAAGCTCCACTGGAGGTAAGTCTGCAACGTGGTTGACTTCTTCATTGATAGTATATGGTAATAAATACTATTTAAAATAGAAATTTGCATTTGTTTATTTATTTGCATTATTGTGCTCTTCCGTCCGCCCACTCCCATTACTATATAAACACCCAAGGAGCCAAAGTATGCAGGGCTGTGAACACCAACAAGCTCCACTGGAGGTAAGTCTGCAACGTGGTTTACTTCTTAATTGATAGTATATGGTAATAAATACTATTTAAAATAGAAATTTGCATTTGTTTATTTATTTGCATTATTGTGCTGTTCCGTCCGCCCACTCCCATTACTATATAAACACCCAAGGAGCCAAAGAATTCATGGCTGTGAACACCAATAAGCTCCACTGGAAGTTAGTCTGCAACGTGGTTGACTTCTTAATTGATACTATATGGTAAAAAATACTATTTGAAATAGAAATTTGCATTTATTTATTTATTTGCATTATTGTGCTGTTCCGTCCGCCCACTCCCATTATTATATAAACACCCAAGGAGCCAAAGCATGCATGGCTGTAAACACCAGCAAGTTCCAATGGAGGTAAGTCAGCAACGTGGTTGACTTCTCAATTGATAGTATATGGTAATAAATACTATTCAAAATAGAAATTTGCATTTCTTTATATTATTGTGCTGTTCCGTCCGCCCACTCCCATTACTATATAAACACACAAGCAACCAAAGCATGCAGGGCTGTAAGCACCAGCAAGCTGCACTGGAGGTAAGTCTTCAACGTGGTTGACATCTTAATTGATAGTATATGGTAATAAATAATATTTAAAATAATAATTTGCATTTATTTATTTATTTGCATTGTTGTGCTGTTTCGTCCGCCCACTCCCATTACTATATAAACACCCAAGGAGCCAAAGCATGCAGGGCTGTAAACACCAGCAAGCTCCACTGGAGGTAAGTCTGCAACGTGGTTGACTTCTTAATTGATAGTATATGGTAATAAATAATATTTAAAATAATAATTTGCATTTATTTATTTATTTGCATTGTTGTGCTGTTTCGTCCGCCCACTCCCATTACTATATAAACACCCAAGGAGCCAATGCCTGCAGGGCTGTAAACACCAGCAAGCTGCACTGGAGGTATGTCTGCAACGTGGTTGACTTCTTAATTGATAATATATGGTATTAAATACTATTTAAAATAGAAATTTGCATTTATTTATTTATTAGCATTATTGTGCTGGTCCGTCCGCCCACTCCCATTACTATATAAACACCCAAGGAGCCAAAGCATGCAGGGCTGTAAACACCAGCAAGCTCCACTGGAGGCACGTCTGCAACGTAGTTGAACTCTTAATTGATAGTATATGGTAATAAATACTATTGAAAATAGAAATTTGCATTTATTTATTTATTTGGATTATTGTGCTGTTCCGTCCGCACACTCCCATTACTATATAAACACCCAAGGAACCAAAGCATGCAGGGCTGTGAACACCAGCAAGCTCCACTGGAGGTAAGTCTGCATCGTGGTTGACTTCTTAATTGATGGTATACGGTAAAAAATACTATTTAAAATATAAATTTGCCTTTATTTATTTATTTGCATTATTGTGCTGTTCCGTCCGCCCACTCCCATTACTATATAAACACCCAAGGAGCCAAAGCATGCAGGGCTGTGAACACCATCAAGCTCCACTGGAGGTCAGTCTGCAACGTGGTTGACTTCTTAATTGATAGTATATGGTAATAAATACTATTTGAAATAGAAATTCGCATTTATTTAATTATTTGCATTATTGTGCTGTTCCGTCCGCCCACTCCCATTACTATATAAACACCCAAGGATCTAAAGCAAGCAAGGCTGTAAACACCAGCAAGCTCCACTGGAGGTAAGTCTGCAACCTGGTTGGCATCTTAATTGATAGTATATGGTAATAAATACTATTTAAAATAGAAATTTGCATTTCTTTATATTATTGTGCTGTTCCGTCCGCCCACTCCCATTACTATATAAACACACAAGGAGCCAAAGCATGCAGGGCTGTAAGCACCAGCAAGCTGCACTGGAGGTAAGTCTGCAACGTGGTTGACATCTTAATTGATAATATATGGTAATAAATACTATTTAAAATAGAAATTTGCATTTATTTATTTATTTGCATTATTGTGCTGTTCCGTCCGCCCACTCCCATTACTATATAAACACCCAAGGAGCCAAAGCATGCAGGGCTGTGAACACCAACAAAATCCACTGGAGGTCAGTCTGCAACGTGGTTGACATCTTAATTGATAGTATATGGTAATAAATACTATTTAAAATAGAAATTTGCATTTGTTTATTTATTTGCATTATTGTGCTGTTCCGTCCGCCCACTCCCATTACTATATAAACACCCAAGGAGCCAAAGTATGCAGGGCTGTGAACACCAACAAGCTCCACTGGAGGTAAGTCTGCAACGTGGTTTACTTCTTAATTGATAGTATATGGTAATAAATACTATTTAAAATAGAAATTTGCATTTGTTTATTTATTTGCATTATTGTGCTGTTCCGTCCGCCCACTCCCATTACTATATAAACTCCCAAGGAGCCAAAGTATGCAGGGCTGTGAACACCAACAAGCTACACTGGCAGTTAGTCTGCAACGTGGATGACTTCTTAATTGATAGTATATGGTAATAAATACTATTTGAAATAGAAATTTGCATTTATTTGTTTATTTCCATTATTGTGCTGTTCCGTCCGTCCACTCCCATTACTATATAAACACCCAAGGAGCCAAAGCATGCAGGGCTGTAAACACCAGCAACCTCCACTGGAGGTAAGTCTGCAACGTGGTTGACATCTTAATTGACAGTATATGGTAATAAATACTATTTAAAATAGAAATTTGCATTTATTTATTTATTTGCATTATTGTGCTGTTCCGTCCGCCCACTCCCATTACTATATAAACACCCAAGGATCTAAAGCAAGCAAGGCTGTAAACACCAGCAAGCTCCACTGGAGGTAAGTCTGCAACCTGGTTGACATCTTAATTGATAGTATATGGTAATAAATACTATTTAAAATAGAAATTTGCATTTCTTTATATTATTGTGCTGTTCCGTCCGCCCACTCCCATTACTATATAAACACACAAGGAGCCAAAGCATGCAGGGCTGTAAGCACCAGCAAGCTGCACTGGAGGTAAGTCTGCAACGTGGTTGACATCTTAATTGATAATATATGGTAATAAATACTATTTAAAATAGAAATTTGCATTTATTTATTTATTTGCATTATTGTGCTGTTCCGTCCGCCCACTCCCATTACTATATAAACACCCAAGGAGCCAAAGCATGCAGGGCTGTGAACACCAACAAGATCCACTGGAGGTCAGTCTGCAACGTGGTTGACATCTTAATTGATAGTATATGGTAATAAATACTATTTAAAATAGAAATTTGCATTTGTTTATTTATTTGCATTATTGTGCTGTTCCGTCCGCCCACTCCCATTACTATATAAACACCCAAGGAGCCAAAGTATGCAGGGCTGTGAACACCAACAAGCTCCACTGGAGGTAAGTCTGCAACGTGGTTTACTTCTTAATTGATAGTATATGGTAATAAATACTATTTAAAATAGAAATTTGCATTTATTTATTTATTTGCATTATTGTGCTGTTCCGTCCGCCCACTCCCATTACTATATAAACTCCCAAGGAGCCAAAGTATGCAGGGCTGTGACCACCAACAAGCTACACTGGAAGTTAGTCTGCAACGTGGATGACTTCTTAATTGATAGTATATGGTAATAAATACTATTTGAAATAGAAATTTGCATTCATTTATTTATTTCCATTATTGTGCTGTTCCGTCCGTCCACTCCCATTACTATATAAACACCCAAGGAGCCAAAGCATGCAGGGCTGTAAACACCAGCAACCTCCACTGGAGGTAAGTCTGCAACGTGGTTGACATCTTAATTGACAGTATATGGTAATAAATACTATTTAAAATAGAAATTTGCATTTATTTATTTATTTGCATTATTGTGCTGTTCCGTCCCCCACTCCCATTACTATATAAACACCCAAGGAGCCAAAGAATTCATGGCTGTGAACACCAATAAGCTCCACTGGAAGTTAGTCTGCAACGTGGTTGACTTCTTAATTGATACTATATGGTAAAAAATACTATTTGAAATAGAAATTTGCATTTATTTATTTATTTGCATTATTGTGCTGTTCCGTCCGCCCACTCCCATTATTATATAAACACCCAAGGAGCCAAAGCATGCATGGCTGTAAACACCAGCAAGTTCCAATGGAGGTAAGTCAGCAACGTGGTTGACTTCTCAATTGATAGTATATGGTAATAAATACTATTCAAAATAGAAATTTGCATTTCTTTATATTATTGTGCTGTTCCGTCCGCCCACTCCCATTACTATATAAACACACAAGCAGCCAAAGCATGCAGGGCTGTAAGCACCAGCAAGCTGCACTGGAGGTAAGTCTTCAACGTGGTTGACATCTTAATTGATAGTATATGGTAATAAATAATATTTAAAATAATAATTTGCATTTATTTATTTATTTGCATTGTTGTGCTGTTTCGTCCGCCCACTCCCATTACTATATAAACACCCAAGGAGCCAAAGCATGCAGGGCTGTAAACACCAGCAAGCTCCACTGGAGGTAAGTCTGCAACGTGGTTGACTTCTTAATTGATAGTATATGGTAATAAATAATATTTAAAATAATAATTTGCATTTATTTATTTATTTGCATTGTTGTGCTGTTTCGTCCGCCCACTCCCATTACTATATAAACACCCAAGGAGCCAATGCCTGCAGGGCTGTAAACACCTGCAAGCTGCACTGGAGGTATGTCTGCAACGTGGTTGACTTCTTAATTGATAATATATGGTATTAAATACTATTTAAAATAGAAATTTGCATTTATTTATTTATTAGCATTATTGTGCTGGTCCGTCCGCCCACTCCCATTACTATATAAACACCCAAGGAGCCAAAGCATGCAGGGCTGTAAACACCAGCAAGCTCCACTGGAGGCACGTCTGCAACGTAGTTGAACTTTTAATTGATAGTATATGGTAATAAATACTATTGAAAATAGAAATTTGCATTTATTTATTTATTTGGATTATTGTGCTGTTCCGTCCGCACACTCCCATTACTATATAAACACCCAAGGAACCAAAGCATGCAGGGCTGTGAACACCAGCAAGCTCCACTGGAGGTAAGTCTGCATCGTGGTTGACTTCTTAATTGATGGTATATGGTAATAAATACTATTTGAAATAGAAATTCGCATTTATTTAATTATTTGCATTATTGTGCTGTTCCGTCCGCCCACTCCCATTACTATATAAACACCCAAGGATCTAAAGCAAGCAAGGCTGTAAACACCAGCAAGCTCCACTGGAGGTAAGTCTGCAACCTGGTTGACATCTTAATTGATAGTATATGGTAATAAATACTATTTAAAATAGAAATTTGCATTTCTTTATATTATTGTGCTGTTCCGTCCGCCCACTCCCATTACTATATAAACACACAAGGAGCCAAAGCATGCAGGGCTGTAAGCACCAGCAAGCTGCACTGGAGGTAAGTCTGCAACGTGGTTGACATCTTAATTGATAATATATGGTAATAAATACTATTTAAAATAGAAATTTGCATTTATTTATTTATTTGCATTATTGTGCTGTTCCGTCCGCCCACTCCCATTACTATATAAACACCCAAGGAGCCAAAGCATGCAGGGCTGTGAACACCAACAAGATCCACTGGAGGTCAGTCTGCAACGTGGTTGACATCTTAATTGATAGTATATGGTAATAAATACTATTTAAAATAGAAATTTGCATTTGTTTATTTATTTGCATTATTGTGCTGTTCCGTCCGCCCACTCCCATTACTATATAAACACCCAAGGAGCCAAAGTATGCAGGGCTGTGAACACCAACAAGCTCCACTGGAGGTAAGTCTGCAACGTGGTTGACTTCTTAATTGATAGTTTATGGTAATAATTACTGTTTAAAATAGAAATTTGCATTTATTTATTTATTTGCATTATTGTGCTGTTCCGTCCGCCCACTCCCATTACTATATAAACTCCCAAGGAGCCAAAGTATGCAGGGCTGTGAACACCAACAAGCTCCACTGGAAGTTAGTCTGCAACGTGGATGACTTCTTAATTGATAGTATATAATAATAAATTCTATTTGAAATAGAAATTTGCATTTATTTATTTATTTCCATTATTGTGCTGTTCCGTCCGTCCACTCCCATTACTATATAAACACCCAAGGAGCCAAAGCATGCAGGGCTGTAAATACCAGCAACCTCCACTGGAGGTAAGTCCGCAACGTGGTTGACATCTTAATTGATAGTATATGGTAATAAATACTATTTAAAATAGAAATTTGCATTTATTTATTTATTTGCATTATTGTGCTGTTCCGTCCGCCCATTCCCATTACTATATAAACACCCAAGGAGCCAAAGCATGCAGGGCTGTGAACACCAACAAGCTCCACTGGAAGTTAGTCTGCAACGTGGTTGACTTCTTAATTGATACTATATCGTAATAAATACTATTTGAAATAGAAATTTGCATTTATTTATTTATTTGCATTATTGTGCTGTTCCGTCCGCCCACTCCCATTATTATATAAACACCCAAGGAGCCAAAGCATGCACGGCTGTAAACACCAGCAAGTTCCATTGGAGGTAAGTCAGCAACGTGGTTGACTTCTCAATTGATAGTATATGCTAATAAATACTATTTAAAATAGAAATTTGCATTTCTTTATATTATTGTGCTGTTCCGTCCGCCCACTCCCATTACTATATAAACACACAAGGAGCCAAAGCATGCAGGGCTGTAAGCACCAGCAAGCTGCACTGGAGGTAAGTCTGCAACGTGTTTGACATCTTAATTGATAATATATGGTAATAAATACCATTTAAAATAGAAATTTGCATTTATTTATAGATTTGCATTATTGTGCTGTTCCGTCCGCCCACTCCCATTACTATATAAACACCCAAGGAGCCAAAGCATGCAGGGCTGTAAACACCAGCAAGCTCCACTGGAGGTAAGTCTGCAACGTGGTTGACTTCTTAATTGATAGTATATGGTAATAAATAATATTTAAAATAATAATTTGCATTTATTTATTTATTTGCATTATTGTGCTGTTTCGTCCGCCCACTCCCATTACTATATAAACACCCAAGGAGCCAAAGCCTGCAGGGCTGTAAACACCAGCAAGCTGCACTGTAGGTATGTCTGCAACGTGGTTGACTTCTTAATTGATAATATATGGTAATAAATACTATTTAAAATAGAAATTTGGATTTATTTATTTATTAGCATTATTGTGCTGTTCCGTCCGCCCACTCCCATTACTATATAAACACCCAAGGAGCCAAAGCATGCAGGGCTGTAAACACCAGCAAGCTCCACTGGAGGTACGTCTGCAACGTAGTTGAACTCTTAATTGATAGTATATAATAATAAATACTATTTAAAATAGCAATTTGCATTTATTTATTTATTTGCATTATTGTGCTGTTCCGTCCGCACACTCCCTTTACTATATAAACACCCAAGGAACCAAAGCATGCAGGGCTGTGAACACCAGCAAGCTCCACTGGAGGTAAGTCTGCATTGTGGTTGACTTCTTAATTGATGGTATATGGTAATAAATACTATTTAAATTAGAAATTTGCATTTATTTATTTATTTGCATTATTGTGCTGTTCCGTCCGCCCACTCCCATTACTATATAAACACCCAAGGAGCCAAAGCATGCAGGGCTGTGAACACCATCAAGTTCCACTGGATGTCAGTCTGCAACGTGGTTGACTTCTTAATTGATAGTATATGGTAATAAATACAATTTGAAATAGAAATTCGCATTTATTTATTTATTTGCATTATTGTGCTGTTCCGTCCGCCCACTCCCATTACTATATAAACACCCAAGGAGCCAAAGCAAGCAGGGCTGTAAACACCAGCAAGCTCCACTGGAGGTAAGTCTGCAACGTGGTTGACTTCTTAATTGATAGTATATGGTAATAAATACTATTTAAAATAGAAATTTGCATTTATTTATTTATTTGCATTATTGTGCTGTTCCGTCCGCCCACTCCCATTACTATATAAACACCCAAGGAGCCAAAGCATGCAGGGCTGTAAACACCAGCAAGCTGTACTGGAGGTAAGTCCGCAACGTGGTTCACTTCTTAACTGATAGTATATGGTAATAAATACTTTTTTCAGATAGAAATTTGCACTTATTTATGTATTTGCATTATTGTGCTGTTCCGTCCGCCTACTCCCATTACTATATAAACACCCAAGGAGCCAATGCATGCAGGGCTGTAAACACCAGCAAACTGCACTGGAGGTATGTCTTCAACCTGGTTGACATCTTAATTGATAGTATTTGGTAATAAATACTATTTAAAATAGAAATTTGCATTTCTTTATATTATTGTGCTGTTCCGTCCGCCCACTCGCATTACTATATAAACACACAAGGAGCCAAAGCATGCAGGGCTGTAAGCACCAGCAAGCTGCACTGGAGGTAAGTCTGCAACGTCGTTGACATCTTAATTGATAATATATGGTAATAAATACTATTTAAAATAGAAATTTGCATTTATTTATAGATTTGCATTATTGTGCTGTTCCGTCCGCCCACTCCCATTACTATATAAACACCCAAGGAGCCAAAGCATGCAGGGCTGTAAACACCAGCAAGCTCCACTGGAGGTAAGTCTGCAACGTGGTTGACTTCTTAATTGATAGTATATGGTAATAAATAATATTTAAAATAATAATTTGCATTTATTTATTTATTTGCATTATTGTGCTGTTTCGTCCGCCCACACCCATTACTATATAAACACCCAAGGAGCCAAAGCCTGCAGGGCTGTAAACACCAGCAAGCTGCACTGGAGGTATGTCTGCAACGTGGTTGACATCTTAATTGATAATATATGGTAATAAATACTATTTAAAATAGAAATTTGCATTTATTTATTTATTAGCATTATTGTGCTGTTCCGTCCGCCCACTCCCATTACTATATAAACACCCAAGGAGCCAAAGCATGCAGGGCTGTAAACACCAGCATGCTCCACTGGAGGTACGTCTGCAACGTAGTTGAACTCTTAATTGATAGTATATGGTAATAAATACTATTGAAAATAGAAATTTGCATTTATTTATTTATTTGCATTATTGTGCTGTTCCGTCCGCACACTCCCATTACTATATAAACATCCAAGGAACCAAAGCATGCAGGGCTGTGAACACCAGCAAGCTCCACTGGAGGTAAGTCTGCATTGTGGTTGACTTCTTAATTGATGGTATATGGTAATAAATACTATTTAAAATAGTAATTTGCATTTATTTATTTATTTGCATTATTGTGCTGTTCCGTCCGCCCACTCCCATTACTATATAAACACCCAAGGAGTCAAAGCATGCAGGGCTGTAAACACCAGCAAGCTCCACAGGAGGTTAGTCTGCAACGTGGTTAACTTCTTAATTGATAGTATATAGTAATAAATACTATTTAAAAAAGAAATTTGCATTTATTTATTTATTTATTTGCATTATTGTGCTGTTCCGTCTGCCCACTCCCATTACTATATAAACACCCAAGGAGCCAAAGCATGCAGGGCTGTAAACACCAGCAAACTGCACTGGAGGTATGTCTGCAACCTGGTTGACTGCTTAATTGATAGTATATGGTAATCAATACTATTTAAAATAGAAATTTTCATTTATTTATTTATTTGCATTATTGTGCTGTTCCGTCTGCCCACTCCCATTGCTATATAAACACCCAAGGAGTCAAAGCATGCAGGGCTGTAAACACCAACATGCTCCAGTGGAGGTAAGTCTGCAACATGGTTGACCTCTTAATTGAAGGTATATGGTAATAAATACTATTTACAATAGCAATTTGCATTTATTTATTTATTTGCATTATTGTGCTGTTCCGTCCGCCCACTCCCATTACTATATAAACACCCAAGGAGCCAAAGCAAGCAGGGCTGTAAACACCAGGAAGTTCCACTGGAGGTAAGTCTGCAACATGGTTGACCTCTTAATTGATAGTATATGGTAATAAATATTATTTAAAATAGCAATTTGCATTTATTTATTTATTTTCATTATTGTGCTGTTCCGTCTGCCCACTCCCATTACTATATAAAAACCCAAGGAGCCAAAGCATGCAGTGCTGTAAACACCAGCAAGCTCCACTGGAGGTACGTCAGCAACGTGGTTGAACTCTTAATTGATAGTATATGGTAATAAATACTATTTAAAATAGAATTTTGCATTTATTTATTTATTTGCATTATTGTGCTGTTCCGTCCGCCCACTCCCATTACTATATAAACACCCAAGGAGCCAAAGCATGCAGGGCTGTGAACACCAGCAAGCTCCACTGGAGGTAAGTCTACAACGTGGTTGACTTCTTAATTGATGGTATATGGTAATAAATACTATTTAAAATAGAAATTTGCATTTATTTATTTATTTGCATTATTGTGCTGTTCCGTCCGCCCACTCCCATTACTATATAAACACCCAAGGAGCCAAAGCATGCAGGGCTGTGAACACCAACAAGCTCCACTGGATGTCAGTCTGCAACGTGGTTGACTTCTTAATTGATAGTATATGGTAATGAATACTATTTGAAATAGAAATTTGCATTTATTTATTTATTTGCATTATTGTGCTGTTCCGTCCGCCCACTCCCATTACTAAATAAACACCCAAGGAGCCAAAGCAAGCAGGGCTGTAAACACCAGCAAGCTCCACTGGAGGTACGTCTGCAACGTGGTTGACTTCTTAATTGATAGTATATGGTAATAAATACTATTTAAAATAGAAATTTTCATTTATATATTTATTTGCATTATTGTGCTCTTCCATCCGCCCACTCCCATTACTATATAAACACACAAGGAGCCAAAGCATTCAGGGCTGTAAACACCAGCAAGCTGCACTGGAGGTAAGTCCGCAACGTGGTTGACTTCTTAATTGATAGTATATGGTAATAAATACTTTTTAAGATAGAAATTTGCAGTTATTTATGTATTTGCATTATTGTGCTGTTCCGTCCGCCTACTCCCATTACTATATAAACACCAAAGGAGCCAAAGCATGCAGGGCTGTGAACACCAACAAGCTCCACTGGAGGTAAGTCTGCAACGTGGTTGACTTCTTAATTAATAGTATATGGTAATAAATACTATTTAAAATAGAAATTTGCATTTACTTATTTATTTGCATTAATGTGCTGTTCCGTCCGCCCACTCCCATTACTATATAAACACCCAAGGAGCCAAAGCATGCAGGGCTATGAACACCAACAAGATCCACTGGAGATCAGTCTGCAATGTGGTTGACATCTTAATTGATAGTATATGGTAATAAATACTATTTAAAATAGAAATTTGCATTTGTTTATTTATTTGCATTATTGAGCTGTTCCGTCCGCCCACTCCCATTACTATATAAACACCCAAGGAGCCAAAGCATGCAGGGCTGTGAACACCAACAAGCTCCACTGGAGGTAAGTCTGCAACGTGGTTGACTTCTTAATTGATAGTATATGGTAATAAATACTATTTAAAATAGAAATTTGCATTTATTTATTTATTTATTTGCATTATTGTGCTGTTCCGTCCGCCCACTCCCATTACTATATAAACACCCAAGGAGCCAAAGCATGCAGGGATGTGAACACCAAGAAACTCCACTGGAAGTTAGTCTGCAACGTGGTTGACTTCTTAATTGATAGTATATGGTAATAAATACTATTTAAAATAGAAATTTGCATTTATTTATTTGCATTATTGTGCTGTTCCGTCCGCCCACTCCCATTACTATATAAACTCCCAAGGAGCCAAAGCATGCAGGGCTGTAAACACCAGCAAGCTGCACTGGAGGTATGTCTGCAACGCGGTTGACTTCTTAATTGACAATATATGGTAATAAATACTATTTAAAATAGAAATTTGCATTTATTTATTGATTTGCAATATTGTGCAGTTCCGTCCGCCCACTCCCATTACTATATAAACACCCAAGGAGCCAAAGCAGGCAGGGCTGTAAGCACCAGCAAGCTCCACTGGAGGTAAGTCTGCAACATGGTTGACCTCTTAATTGATAGTATATGGTAATAAATACTATTTGAAATAGAAATTTGCATTTATTTATTTATTTGCATAATTGTGCTGTTCCGTCCGGCCACCCCCAATACTATATAAACACCCAAGGAGCCAAAGCATGCAGGGCTGTAAACACCAGCAATCTCCACTGGAGGTAAGTCTGCAACGTGGTTGACTTCTTAATTGATAGTATATGGTATTAAATACTATTTAAAATAGAAATTTGCATTTATTTATTTATTTGCATTATTGTGCTGTTCCGTCCGCCCACTCCCATTACTATATAAACACCCAAGGATTCAAAGCATGCAGGGCTGTAAACAGCAGCAAGTTCCACTGGAGGTAAGTGAGCAACGTGTTTGACTTCTTAATTGATAGTATATGGTAATAAATACTATTTAAAATAGAAATTTGCATTTATTTATTTATTTGCATTATTGTGCTGTTCCGTCCGCCCACTCCCATTACTATATAAACACCCAAGGAGCCAAAGCAGGCAGGGCTGTAAGCACCAGCAAGCTGCACTGGAGGTAAGTCTGCAACGTGGTTGACTTCTTAATTGATAATATATGGTAATAAATACTATTTAAAATAGTAATTTGCATTTATTTATTTATTTGCATTATTGTGGTGTTCCGTCCGCCCACTCCCATTACTATATAAACACACAAGGAGCCAAAGCATGCAGGGCTGTGAACACCAACAAGCTCCACTGGAGGTAAGTCTGCAACGTGGTTGAATTCTTAATTGATAGTATGTGGTAATAAATACCATTTAAAATAGAAATTTGCATTTATTTATTTATTTGCATTATTGTGCTGTTCCGTCCGCCCACTCCCATTACTATATAAACACACAAGGAGCCAAAGCATGCAGGGCTTTGAACACCAACAAGCTCGACTGCAGGTCAGTCTGCAACGTGGTTGACATCTTAATTGATAGGATATGGTAATAAATACTATTTAAAATAGAAATTTGCATTTATTTAATTATTTGCATTATTGTGCTGTTCCGTCCACCCACTCCCATTACTATATAAACACCCAAAGCGCCAAAGCATGCAGGGCTGTGAACACCAACAAGCTCCACTGGAGGTAAGTCTGCAACGTGGTTGACTTCTCAATTGATAGTATATGGTAATAAATACTATGTAAAATAGAAATTTGCATTTATTTATTTATTTGCTATATTGTGCTGTTCCGTCCGCCCACTCCCATTACTATATAAACACCCAAGGAGCCAAAGCATGCAGGGCTGTAAACACCAGCAAGCTCCACTGGAGGTAAGTCTGCAACGTGGTTGACTTCTTAATTAATAGTATATGGTAATAAATACTATTTAAAATAGAAATTTGCATTTATTTATTTATTTGCATTATTGTGCTGTTCCGTCCGCCCACTCCCATTACTATATAAACACCCAAGGAGCCAAAGCATGCAGGGCTGTAAACACCAGCAAGCTCCAATGGAGGTAAGTCTGCAACGTGGTTGACTTCTTAATTGATAGTATATGGTAATAAATACTATTTGAAATAGAAATTTGCATTTATTTATTTATTTGCATTATTGTGCTGTTCCGTCCGCCCACTCCCATTACTATATAAACACCCAAGGAGCCAAAGCATGCAGGGCTGTAAACACCAGCAAGCTCCACTGGAGGTAAGTCTGCAAAGTGGTTGACTTACTAATTGATAGTATATGGTAATAAATACTATTTGAAATAGAAATTTGCATATATTTATTTATTTGCATTATTGTGCTGTTCCGTCCGCCCACTCCCATTACTACATAAACACCCAAGGAGCCAAAGCATGCAGGGCTGTAAACACCAGCAAGTTCCAATGGAGGTAAGTCAGCAACGTGGTTGACTTCTCAATTGATAGTATATGGTAATAAATACTATTTAAATAGAAATTTGCATTTCTATATATTATTGTGCTGTTCCGTCTGCCCACTCCCATTACTATATAAACACCCAAGGAGCCAAAGCATGCAGGGCTGTAAACACCAGCAAGTTCCAATGGAGGTAAGTCAGCAACGTGGTTGACTTCTCAATTGATAGTATATGGTAATAAATACTATTTAAATTGAAATTGCATTTATTTATATATTTGCATTATTGTGCTGTTCCGTCCGCCCACTCCCATTACTATATAAACACCCAAGGAGCCAAAGCATGCAGGGCTGTAAACACAAGCAAGCTCCACTGGAGGTAAGTCTGCAACGTGGTTGACTTCTTAATTGATAGTATATGGTAATAAATACTATTTGAAATAGAAATTTGCATTTATTTATTTATTTGCATTATTGTGCTGTTCCGTCCGCCCACTCCCATTACTATATAAACGCCCAAGGAGCCAAAGCATGCAGGGCTGTAAACACCAGCAAGCTCCACTGGAGGTAAGTCTGCAACGTGGTTGACTTCTTAATTGATAGTATATGGTAATAAATACTATTTGAAATAGAAATTTGCATTTATTTATTTATTTGCATTATTGTGCTGTTCCGTCCGCCTACTCCCATTACTACATAAACAGCCAAGGAGCCACAGCATGCAGGGCTGTAAACACCAGCAAGTTCCAATGGAGGTAAGTCAGCAACGTGGTTGACTTCTCAATTGATAGTATATGGTAATAAATACTATTTAAAATAGAAATTTGCATTTCTTTATATTATTGTGCTGTTCCGTCCGCCCACTCCCATTACTATATAAACACCCAAGGAGCCAAAGCATGCAGGGCTGTAAGCACCAGCAAGCTGCACTGGAGGTATGTCTTCAACTGGTTGACATCTTAATTAATAATATATGGTAATAAATACTATATAAAATAGAAATTTGCATTTATTTATTTATTTGCTTTATTGTGCTGTTCCGTCCGCCCACTCCCATTACTATATAAACACCCAAGGAGCCAAAGCATGCAGGGCTGTAAACACCAGCAAGCTCCACTGGAGGTAAGTCTGCAACGTGGTTGACTTTTTAATTGATAGTATATGGTAATAAATACTATTTAAAATAGAAATTTGCATTTATTTATTTATTTGCATTATTGTGCTGTTCCGTCCGCCCACTCCCATTACTATATAAACACACAAGGAGCCAAAGCATGCAGGGCTGTAAACACCAGCAAGCTCCACTGGAGGTAAGTCTGCAACGTGGTTGACTTCTTAATTGATAGTATATGGTAATAAATACTATTTGAAATAGAAATTTGCATATATTTATTTATTTGCATTATTGTGCTGTTCCGGCCGCCCACTCCCATTACTACATAAACACCCAAGGAGCCAAAGCATGCAGGGCTGTAAACACCAGCAAGTTCCAATGGAGGTAAGTCAGCAACGTGGTTGACTTCTCAATTGATAGTATATGTAAATAAATACTATTTAAAATAGAAATTTGATTTTCTTTATATTATTGTGCTGTTCCGTCTGCCCACTCCCATTACTATATAAACACCCAAGGAGCCAAAGCATGCAGGGCTGTAAGCACCAGCAAGCTGCACTGAAGGTAAGTCTGCAACATGGTTGACATCTTAATTGATAATATATGGTAATAAATACTATTTAAAATAGAAATTTGCATTTATTTATTTATTTGCATTATTGTGCTGTTCCATCCGCCCACTCCCATTACTATATAAACACCCAAGGAGCCAAAGCATGCAGGGCTGTAAACACCAGCAAGCTCCACTGGAGGTAAGTCTGCAACGTGGTTGACTTCTTAATTGATAGTATATGGTAATAAATACTATTTGAAATAGAAATTTGTATTTATTTATTTATTGACATCATTGTGCTGTTCCGTCTGCCCACTCCCATTACTATATAAACAACCAAGGAGGCAAAGCATGCAGGGCTGTAAACACCACCAAGCTGCACTGGAGGTATGTCTGCAACGTGGTTGACTTCTTAATTGATAGTATATGGTAATAAATACTTTTTAAGATAGAAATTTGCACTTATTTATTTATTTGCATTATTGTGCTGTTCCATCCGCCCACTCCCATTACTATATAAACACCCAAGGAGCCAAAGCATGCAGGGCTGTAAACACCAGCAAGCTCCACTGGAGGTAAGTCCGCAACTTGGTTGACTTCTTAATTGATAGTATATGGTAATAAATACTTTTTAAGATAGAAATTTGCACTTATTTATTTTTTTGCATTATTGTGCTGTTCCGTCCGCCTACTCCCATTACTATATAAACACCCAAGGAGCCAAAGCATGCAGGGCTGTAAACACCAGCAAGCTCCACTGGAGGTAAGTCTGCAACGTGGTTGACTTCTTAATTGATAGTATATGGTAATAAATAATATTTAAAATAATAATTTGCATTTATTTATTTATTTGCATTATTGTGCTGTTTCGTCCGCCCACACCCATTACTATATAAACACCCAAGGAGCCAAAGCCTGCAGGGCTGTAAACACCAGCAAGCTGCACTGGAGGTATGTCTGCAACGTGGTTGACATCTTAATTGATAATATATGGTAATAAATACTATTTAAAATAGAAATTTGCATTTATTTATTTATTAGCATTATTGTGCTGTTCCGTCCGCCCACTCCCATTACTATATAAACACCCAAGGAGCCAAAGCATGCAGGGCTGTAAACACCAGCATGCTCCACTGGAGGTACGTCTGCAACGTAGTTGAACTCTTAATTGATAGTATATGGTAATAAATACTATTGAAAATAGAAATTTGCATTTATTTATTTATTTGCATTATTGTGCTGTTCCGTCCGCACACTCCCATTACTATATAAACATCCAAGGAACCAAAGCATGCAGGGCTGTGAACACCAGCAAGCTCCACTGGAGGTAAGTCTGCATTGTGGTTGACTTCTTAATTGATGGTATATGGTAATAAATACTATTTAAAATAGTAATTTGCATTTATTTATTTATTTGCATTATTGTGCTGTTCCGTCCGCCCACTCCCATTACTATATAAACACCCAAGGAGTCAAAGCATGCAGGGCTGTAAACACCAGCAAGCTCCACAGGAGGTTAGTCTGCAACGTGGTTAACTTCTTAATTGATAGTATATAGTAATAAATACTATTTAAAAAAGAAATTTGCATTTATTTATTTATTTATTTGCATTATTGTGCTGTTCCGTCTGCCCACTCCCATTACTATATAAACACCCAAGGAGCCAAAGCATGCAGGGCTGTAAACACCAGCAAACTGCACTGGAGGTATGTCTGCAACCTGGTTGACTGCTTAATTGATAGTATATGGTAATCAATACTATTTAAAATAGAAATTTTCATTTATTTATTTATTTGCATTATTGTGCTGTTCCGTCTGCCCACTCCCATTGCTATATAAACACCCAAGGAGTCAAAGCATGCAGGGCTGTAAACACCAACATGCTCCACTGGAGGTAAGTCTGCAACATGGTTGACCTCTTAATTGAAGGTATATGGTAATAAATACTATTTAAAATAGCAATTTGCATTTATTTATTTATTTGCATTATTGTGCTGTTCCGTCCGCCCACTCCCATTACTATATAAACACCCAAGGAGCCAAAGCAAGCAGGGCTGTAAACACCAGGAAGTTCCACTGGAGGTAAGTCTGCAACATGGTTGACCTCTTAATTGATAGTATATGGTAATAAATATTATTTAAAATAGCAATTTGCATTTATTTATTTATTTTCATTATTGTGCTGTTCCGTCTGCCCACTCCCATTACTATATAAAAACCCAAGGAGCCAAAGCATGCAGTGCTGTAAACACCAGCAAGCTCCACTGGAGGTACGTCAGCAACGTGGTTGAACTCTTAATTGATAGTATATGGTAATAAATACTATTTAAAATAGAATTTTGCATTTATTTATTTATTTGCATTATTGTGCTGTTCCGTCCGCCCACTCCCATTACTATATAAACACCCAAGGAGCCAAAGCATGCAGGGCTGTGAACACCAGCAAGCTCCACTGGAGGTAAGTCTACAACGTGGTTGACTTCTTAATTGATGGTATATGGTAATAAATACTATTTAAAATAGAAATTTGCATTTATTTATTTATTTGCATTATTGTGCTGTTCCGTCCGCCCACTCCCATTACTATATAAACACCCAAGGAGCCAAAGCATGCAGGGCTGTGAACACCAACAAGCTCCACTGGATGTCAGTCTGCAACGTGGTTGACTTCTTAATTGATAGTATATGGTAATGAATACTATTTGAAATAGAAATTTGCATTTATTTATTTATTTGCATTATTGTGCTGTTCCGTCCGCCCACTCCCATTACTAAATAAACACCCAAGGAGCCAAAGCAAGCAGGGCTGTAAACACCAGCAAGCTCCACTGGAGGTACGTCTGCAACGTGGTTGACTTCTTAATTGATAGTATATGGTAATAAATACTATTTAAAATAGAAATTTTCATTTATATATTTATTTGCATTATTGTGCTCTTCCATCCGCCCACTCCCATTACTATATAAACACACAAGGAGCCAAAGCATTCAGGGCTGTAAACACCAGCAAGCTGCACTGGAGGTAAGTCCGCAACGTGGTTGACTTCTTAATTGATAGTATATGGTAATAAATACTTTTTAAGATAGAAATTTGCAGTTATTTATGTATTTGCATTATTGTGCTGTTCCGTCCGCCTACTCCCATTACTATATAAACACCAAAGGAGCCAAAGCATGCAGGGCTGTGAACACCAACAAGCTCCACTGGAGGTAAGTCTGCAACGTGGTTGACTTCTTAATTAATAGTATATGGTAATAAATACTATTTAAAATAGAAATTTGCATTTACTTATTTATTTGCATTAATGTGCTGTTCCGTCCGCCCACTCCCATTACTATATAAACACCCAAGGAGCCAAAGCATGCAGGGCTATGAACACCAACAAGATCCACTGGAGATCAGTCTGCAATGTGGTTGACATCTTAATTGATAGTATATGGTAATAAATACTATTTAAAATAGAAATTTGCATTTGTTTATTTATTTGCATTATTGAGCTGTTCCGTCCGCCCACTCCCATTACTATATAAACACCCAAGGAGCCAAAGCATGCAGGGCTGTGAACACCAACAAGCTCCACTGGAGGTAAGTCTGCAACGTGGTTGACTTCTTAATTGATAGTATATGGTAATAAATACTATTTAAAATAGAAATTTGCATTTATTTATTTATTTATTTGCATTATTGTGCTGTTCCGTCCGCCCACTCCCATTACTATATAAACACCCAAGGAGCCAAAGCATGCAGGGATGTGAACACCAAGAAACTCCACTGGAAGTTAGTCTGCAACGTGGTTGACTTCTTAATTGATAGTATATGGTAATAAATACTATTTAAAATAGAAATTTGCATTTATTTATTTGCATTATTGTGCTGTTCCGTCCGCCCACTCCCATTACTATATAAACTCCCAAGGAGCCAAAGCATGCAGGGCTGTAAACACCAGCAAGCTGCACTGGAGGTATGTCTGCAACGCGGTTGACTTCTTAATTGACAATATATGGTAATAAATACTATTTAAAATAGAAATTTGCATTTATTTATTGATTTGCAATATTGTGCAGTTCCGTCCGCCCACTCCCATTACTATATAAACACCCAAGGAGCCAAAGCAGGCAGGGCTGTAAGCACCAGCAAGCTCCACTGGAGGTAAGTCTGCAACATGGTTGACCTCTTAATTGATAGTATATGGTAATAAATACTATTTGAAATAGAAATTTGCATTTATTTATTTATTTGCATAATTGTGCTGTTCCGTCCGGCCACCCCCAATACTATATAAACACCCAAGGAGCCAAAGCATGCAGGGCTGTAAACACCAGCAATCTCCACTGGAGGTAAGTCTGCAACGTGGTTGACTTCTTAATTGATAGTATATGGTATTAAATACTATTTAAAATAGAAATTTGCATTTATTTATTTATTTGCATTATTGTGCTGTTCCGTCCGCCCACTCCCATTACTATATAAACACCCAAGGATTCAAAGCATGCAGGGCTGTAAACAGCAGCAAGTTCCACTGGAGGTAAGTGAGCAACGTGTTTGACTTCTTAATTGATAGTATATGGTAATAAATACTATTTAAAATAGAAATTTGCATTTATTTATTTATTTGCATTATTGTGCTGTTCCGTCCGCCCACTCCCATTACTATATAAACACCCAAGGAGCCAAAGCAGGCAGGGCTGTAAGCACCAGCAAGCTGCACTGGAGGTAAGTCTGCAACGTGGTTGACTTCTTAATTGATAATATATGGTAATAAATACTATTTAAAATAGTAATTTGCATTTATTTATTTATTTGCATTATTGTGGTGTTCCGTCCGCCCACTCCCATTACTATATAAACACACAAGGAGCCAAAGCATGCAGGGCTGTGAACACCAACAAGCTCCACTGGAGGTAAGTCTGCAACGTGGTTGAATTCTTAATTGATAGTATGTGGTAATAAATACCATTTAAAATAGAAATTTGCATTTATTTATTTATTTGCATTATTGTGCTGTTCCGTCCGCCCACTCCCATTACTATATAAACACACAAGGAGCCAAAGCATGCAGGGCTTTGAACACCAACAAGCTCGACTGCAGGTCAGTCTGCAACGTGGTTGACATCTTAATTGATAGGATATGGTAATAAATACTATTTAAAATAGAAATTTGCATTTATTTAATTATTTGCATTATTGTGCTGTTCCGTCCACCCACTCCCATTACTATATAAACACCCAAAGCGCCAAAGCATGCAGGGCTGTGAACACCAACAAGCTCCACTGGAGGTAAGTCTGCAACGTGGTTGACTTCTCAATTGATAGTATATGGTAATAAATACTATGTAAAATAGAAATTTGCATTTATTTATTTATTTGCTATATTGTGCTGTTCCGTCCGCCCACTCCCATTACTATATAAACACCCAAGGAGCCAAAGCATGCAGGGCTGTAAACACCAGCAAGCTCCACTGGAGGTAAGTCTGCAACGTGGTTGACTTCTTAATTAATAGTATATGGTAATAAATACTATTTAAAATAGAAATTTGCATTTATTTATTTATTTGCATTATTGTGCTGTTCCGTCCGCCCACTCCCATTACTATATAAACACCCAAGGAGCCAAAGCATGCAGGGCTGTAAACACCAGCAAGCTCCAATGGAGGTAAGTCTGCAACGTGGTTGACTTCTTAATTGATAGTATATGGTAATAAATACTATTTGAAATAGAAATTTGCATTTATTTATTTATTTGCATTATTGTGCTGTTCCGTCCGCCCACTCCCATTACTATATAAACACCCAAGGAGCCAAAGCATGCAGGGCTGTAAACACCAGCAAGCTCCACTGGAGGTAAGTCTGCAAAGTGGTTGACTTACTAATTGATAGTATATGGTAATAAATACTATTTGAAATAGAAATTTGCATATATTTATTTATTTGCATTATTGTGCTGTTCCGTCCGCCCACTCCCATTACTACATAAACACCCAAGGAGCCAAAGCATGCAGGGCTGTAAACACCAGCAAGTTCCAATGGAGGTAAGTCAGCAACGTGGTTGACTTCTCAATTGATAGTATATGGTAATAAATACTATTTAAATAGAAATTTGCATTTCTATATATTATTGTGCTGTTCCGTCTGCCCACTCCCATTACTATATAAACACCCAAGGAGCCAAAGCATGCAGGGCTGTAAACACCAGCAAGTTCCAATGGAGGTAAGTCAGCAACGTGGTTGACTTCTCAATTGATAGTATATGGTAATAAATACTATTTAAATTGAAATTGCATTTATTTATATATTTGCATTATTGTGCTGTTCCGTCCGCCCACTCCCATTACTATATAAACACCCAAGGAGCCAAAGCATGCAGGGCTGTAAACACAAGCAAGCTCCACTGGAGGTAAGTCTGCAACGTGGTTGACTTCTTAATTGATAGTATATGGTAATAAATACTATTTGAAATAGAAATTTGCATTTATTTATTTATTTGCATTATTGTGCTGTTCCGTCCGCCCACTCCCATTACTATATAAACGCCCAAGGAGCCAAAGCATGCAGGGCTGTAAACACCAGCAAGCTCCACTGGAGGTAAGTCTGCAACGTGGTTGACTTCTTAATTGATAGTATATGGTAATAAATACTATTTGAAATAGAAATTTGCATTTATTTATTTATTTGCATTATTGTGCTGTTCCGTCCGCCTACTCCCATTACTACATAAACAGCCAAGGAGCCACAGCATGCAGGGCTGTAAACACCAGCAAGTTCCAATGGAGGTAAGTCAGCAACGTGGTTGACTTCTCAATTGATAGTATATGGTAATAAATACTATTTAAAATAGAAATTTGCATTTCTTTATATTATTGTGCTGTTCCGTCCGCCCACTCCCATTACTATATAAACACCCAAGGAGCCAAAGCATGCAGGGCTGTAAGCACCAGCAAGCTGCACTGGAGGTATGTCTTCAACTGGTTGACATCTTAATTAATAATATATGGTAATAAATACTATATAAAATAGAAATTTGCATTTATTTATTTATTTGCTTTATTGTGCTGTTCCGTCCGCCCACTCCCATTACTATATAAACACCCAAGGAGCCAAAGCATGCAGGGCTGTAAACACCAGCAAGCTCCACTGGAGGTAAGTCTGCAACGTGGTTGACTTTTTAATTGATAGTATATGGTAATAAATACTATTTAAAATAGAAATTTGCATTTATTTATTTATTTGCATTATTGTGCTGTTCCGTCCGCCCACTCCCATTACTATATAAACACACAAGGAGCCAAAGCATGCAGGGCTGTAAACACCAGCAAGCTCCACTGGAGGTAAGTCTGCAACGTGGTTGACTTCTTAATTGATAGTATATGGTAATAAATACTATTTGAAATAGAAATTTGCATATATTTATTTATTTGCATTATTGTGCTGTTCCGGCCGCCCACTCCCATTACTACATAAACACCCAAGGAGCCAAAGCATGCAGGGCTGTAAACACCAGCAAGTTCCAATGGAGGTAAGTCAGCAACGTGGTTGACTTCTCAATTGATAGTATATGTAAATAAATACTATTTAAAATAGAAATTTGATTTTCTTTATATTATTGTGCTGTTCCGTCTGCCCACTCCCATTACTATATAAACACCCAAGGAGCCAAAGCATGCAGGGCTGTAAGCACCAGCAAGCTGCACTGAAGGTAAGTCTGCAACATGGTTGACATCTTAATTGATAATATATGGTAATAAATACTATTTAAAATAGAAATTTGCATTTATTTATTTATTTGCATTATTGTGCTGTTCCATCCGCCCACTCCCATTACTATATAAACACCCAAGGAGCCAAAGCATGCAGGGCTGTAAACACCAGCAAGCTCCACTGGAGGTAAGTCTGCAACGTGGTTGACTTCTTAATTGATAGTATATGGTAATAAATACTATTTGAAATAGAAATTTGTATTTATTTATTTATTGACATCATTGTGCTGTTCCGTCTGCCCACTCCCATTACTATATAAACAACCAAGGAGGCAAAGCATGCAGGGCTGTAAACACCACCAAGCTGCACTGGAGGTATGTCTGCAACGTGGTTGACTTCTTAATTGATAGTATATGGTAATAAATACTTTTTAAGATAGAAATTTGCACTTATTTATTTATTTGCATTATTGTGCTGTTCCATCCGCCCACTCCCATTACTATATAAACACCCAAGGAGCCAAAGCATGCAGGGCTGTAAACACCAGCAAGCTCCACTGGAGGTAAGTCCGCAACTTGGTTGACTTCTTAATTGATAGTATATGGTAATAAATACTTTTTAAGATAGAAATTTGCACTTATTTATTTTTTTGCATTATTGTGCTGTTCCGTCCGCCTACTCCCATTACTATATAAACACACAAGGAGCCAAAGCATGCAGGGCTGTGAACACCAACAAGCTCCACTGGAGGTAAGTCTGCAACGTGGTTGACTTCTTAACTGATAGTATATGGTAATAAATACTATTTAAAATAGAAATTGCATTTATTTATTCATTTGCATTATTGTGCTGTTCCGTCCGCCCACTCCCATTACTATATAAACACCCAAGGAGCCAAAGCATGCAGGGCTGTAAACACCAGCAAGCTCCACTGGAGGTAAGTCTGCAACGTGGTTGACTTTTTAATTGATAGTATATGGTAATAAATACTATTTAAAATAGAAATTTGCATTTATTTATTTATATGCATTATTGTGCTGTTCAGTCCGCCCACTCCCATTACTATATAAACACCCAAGGAGCCAAAGCATGCAGGGCTGTAAACACCAGCAAGCTCCACTGGAGGTAAGTCTGCAACGTGGTTGACTTCTTAATTGATAGTATATGGTAATAAATACTATTTGAAATAGAAATTTGCTTTTATTTATTTATTTGCATTATTGTGCTGTTCCGTTCGCCCACTCCCATTACTATATAAACACCCAAGGAGCCAAAGCATGCAGGGCTGTAAACACCAGCAAGTTCCACTGGAGGTAAGTCTGCAAAGTGGTTGACTTACTAATTGATAGTATATGGTAATAAATACTATTTGAAATAGAAATTTGCATATATTTATTTATTTGCATTATTGTGCTGTTCCGGCCGCCCACTCCCATTACTACATAAACACCCAAAGAGCCAAAGCATGCAGGGCTGTAAACACCAGCAAGTTCCAATGGAGGTAAGTCATTAACGTGGTTGACTTCTCAATTGATAGTATATGGTAATAAATACTATTTAAAATAGAAATTTGCATTTCTTTATATTATTGTGCTGTTCCGTCTGCCCACTCCCATTACTATATAAACACCCAAGGTGCCAAAGCATGCAGGACTGTAAGCACCAGCAAGCTGCACTGAAGGTAAGTCTGCAACGTGGTTGACATCTTAATTGATAATATATGGTAATAAATACTATTTAGAATAGAAATTTGCATTTATTTATTTATTTGCATTATTGTGCTGTTCCGTCCGCCCACTCCCATTACTATATAAACACCCAAGGAGCCAAAGCATGCAGGGCTGTAAACACCAGCAAGCTCCACTGGAGGTAAGTCTGCAACGTGGTTGACTTCTTAATTGATAATATATGGTAATAAATACTATTTGAAATAGAAATTTGCATTTATTTATTTATTTGCATTATTGTGCTGTTCCGTCCGCCCACTCCCATTACTATATAAACACCCAAGGAGCCAAAGCATGCAGGGCTGTGAACACCAACAAGCTCCACTGGAGGTAGGTCTGCAACGTGGTTGACTTCTTAACTGGTAGTATATGGTAATAAATACTATTTAAAATAGAAATTGCATTTATTTATTTATTTGCTTTATTGTGCTGTTCCGTCCGCCCACTCCCATTACTATATAAACACCCAAGGAGCCAAAGCATGCAGGGCTGTAAACACCAGCAAGCTCCACTGGAGGTAAGTCTGCAACGTGGTTGACTTTTTAATTGATAGTATATGGTAATAAATACTATTTAAAATAGAAATTTGCATTTATTTATTTATTTGCATTATTGTGCTGTTCCGTCCGCCCACTCCCATTACTATATAAACACCCAAGGAGCCAAAGCATGCAGGGCTGTAAACACCAGCAAGCTCCACTGGAGGTAAGTCTGCAACGTGGTTGACTTCTTAATTGATAGTATATGGTAATAAATACTATTTGAAATAGAATTTTGCATTTATTTATTTATTTGCTTTATTGTGCTGTTCCGTCCGCCCACTCCCATTACTATATAAACACCCAAGGAGCCAAAGCATGCAGGGCTGTAAACACCAGCAAGCTCCACTGGAGGTAAGTCTGCAAAGTGGTTGACTTACTAATTGATAGTATATGGTAATAAATACTATTTGAAATAGAAATTTGCATATATTTATTTATTTGCATTATTGTGCTGTTCCGGCCGCCCACTCCCATTACTACATAAACACCCAAGGAGCCAAAGCATGCAGGGCTGTAAACACCAGCAAGTTCCAATGGAGGTAAATCTGCAACGTGGTTGACTTCTCAATTGATAGTATATGTAAATAAATACTATTTAAAATAGAAATTTGCATTTCTATATATTATTGTGCTGTTCCGTCTGCCCACTCCCATTACTATATAAACACCCAAGGAGCCAAAGCATGCAGGGCTGTAAACACCAGCAAGTTCCAATGGAGGTAAGTCAGCAACGTGGTTGACTTCTCAATTGATAGAATATGGTAATAAATACTATTTAAATTGAAATTGCATTTATTTATTTATTTGCATTATTGTGCTGTTCCGTCCGCCCACTCCCATTACTATATAAACACCCAAGGAGCCAAAGCATGCAGGGCTGTAAACACAAGCAAGCTCCACTGGAGGTAAGTCTGCAACGTGGTTGACTTCTTAATTGATAGTATATGGTAATAAATACTATTTGAAATAGAAATTTGCATTTATTTATTTATTTGCATTATTGTGCTGTTCCGTCCGCCCACTCCCATTACTATATAAACACCCAAGGAGCCAAAGCATGCAGGGCTGTAAACACCAGCAAGCTCCACTGGAGGTAAGTCTGCAACGTGGTTGACTTCTTAATTGATAGTATATGGTAATAAATACTATTTGAAATAGAAATTTGCATTTATTTATTTATTTGCATTATTGTGCTGTTACGTCCGCCTACTCCCATTACTACATAAACACCCAAGGAGCCACAGCATGCAGGGCTGTAAACACCAGCAAGTTCCAATGGAGGTAAGTCAGCAACGTGGTTGACTTCTCAATTGATAGTATATGGTAATAAATACTATTTAAAATAGAAATTTGCATTTCTTTATATTATTGTGCTGTTCCGTCCGCCCACTCCCATTACTATATAAACACCCAAGGAGCCAAAGCATGCAGGGCTGTAAGCACCAGCAAGCTTCACTGGAGGTAAGTCTTCAACTGGTTGACATCTTAATTAATAATATATGGTAATAAATACTATATAAAATAGAAATTTGCATTTATTTATTTATTTGCTTTATTGTGCTGTTCCGTCCGCCCACTCCCATTACTATATAAACACCCAAGGAGCCAAAGCATGCAGGGCTGTAAACACCAGCAAGCTCCACTGGAGGTAAGTCTGCAACGTGGTTGACTTTTTAATTGATAGTATATGGTAATAAATACTATTTAAAATAGAAATTTGCATTTATTTATTTATTTGCATTATTGTGCTGTTCCGTCCGCCCACTCCCATTACTATATAAACACACAAGGAGCCAAAGCATGCAGGGCTGTAAACACCAGCAAGCTCCACTGGAGGTAAGTCTGCAACGTGGTTGACTTCTTAATTGATAGTATATGGTAATAAATACTATTTGAAATAGAAATTTGCATATATTTATTTATTTGCATTATTGTGCTGTTCCGGCCGCCCACTCCCATTACTACATAAACACCCAAGGAGCCAAAGCATGCAGGGCTGTAAACACCAGCAAGTTCCAATGGAGGTAAGTCAGCAACGTGGTTGACTTCTCAATTGATAGTATATGTAAATAAATACTATTTAAAATAGAAATTTGCATTTCTTTATATTATTGTGCTGTTCCGTCTGCCCACTCCCATTACTATATAAACACCCAAGGAGCCAAAGCATGCAGGGCTGTAAGCACCAGCAAGCTGCACTGAAGGTAAGTCTGCAACGTGGTTGACATCTTAATTGATAATATATGGTAATAAATACTATTTAAAATAGAAATTTGCATTTATTTATTTATTTGCATTATTGTGCTGTTCCATCCGCCCACTCCCATTACTATATAAACACCCAAGGAGCCAAAGCATGCAGGGCTGTAAACACCAGCAAGCTCCACTGGAGGTAAGTCTGCAACGTGGTTGACTTCTTAATTGATAGTATATGGTAATAAATACTATTTGAAATAGAAATTTGTATTTATTTATTTATTTACATCATTGTGCTGTTCCGTCTGCCCACTCCCATTACTATATAAACAACCAAGGAGGCAAAGCATGCAGGGCTGTAAACACAACCAAGCTGCACTGGAGGTATGTCTGCAACGTGGTTGACTTCTTAATTGATAGTATATGGTAATAAATACTTTTCAAGATAGAAATTTGCACTTATTTATTTATTTGCATTATTGTGCTGTTCCATCCGCCCACTCCCATTACTATATAAACACCCAAGGAGCCAAAGCATGCAGGGCTGTAAACACCAGCAAGTTCCAATGGAGGTAAGTCAGCAACGTGGTTGACTTCTCAATTGATAGTATATGTAAATAAATACTATTTAAAATAGAAATTTGCATTTCTATATATTATTGTGCTGTTCCGTCTGCCCACTCCCATTACTATATAAACACCCAAGGAGCCAAAGCATGCAGGGCTGTAAACACCAGCAAGTTCCAATGGAGGTAAGTCAGCAACGTGGTTGACTTCTCAATTGATAGAATATGGTAATAAATACTATTTAAATTGAAATTGCATTTATTTATTTATTTGCATTATTGTGCTGTTCCGTCCGCCCACTCCCATTACTATATAAACACCCAAGGAGCCAAAGCATGCAGGGCTGTAAACACAAGCAAGCTCCACTGGAGGTAAGTCTGCAACGTGGTTGACTTCTTAATTGATAGTATATGGTAATAAATACTATTTGAAATAGAAATTTGCATTTATTTATTTATTTGCATTATTGTGCTGTTCCGTCCGCCCACTCCCATTACTATATAAACACCCAAGGAGCCAAAGCATGCAGGGCTGTAAACACCAGCAAGCTCCACTGGAGGTAAGTCTGCAACGTGGTTGACTTCTTAATTGATAGTATATGGTAATAAATACTATTTGAAATAGAAATTTGCATTTATTTATTTATTTGCATTATTGTGCTGTTACGTCCGCCTACTCCCATTACTACATAAACACCCAAGGAGCCACAGCATGCAGGGCTGTAAACACCAGCAAGTTCCAATGGAGGTAAGTCAGCAACGTGGTTGACTTCTCAATTGATAGTATATGGTAATAAATACTATTTAAAATAGAAATTTGCATTTCTTTATATTATTGTGCTGTTCCGTCCGCCCACTCCCATTACTATATAAACACCCAAGGAGCCAAAGCATGCAGGGCTGTAAGCACCAGCAAGCTTCACTGGAGGTAAGTCTTCAACTGGTTGACATCTTAATTAATAATATATGGTAATAAATACTATATAAAATAGAAATTTGCATTTATTTATTTATTTGCTTTATTGTGCTGTTCCGTCCGCCCACTCCCATTACTATATAAACACCCAAGGAGCCAAAGCATGCAGGGCTGTAAACACCAGCAAGCTCCACTGGAGGTAAGTCTGCAACGTGGTTGACTTTTTAATTGATAGTATATGGTAATAAATACTATTTAAAATAGAAATTTGCATTTATTTATTTATTTGCATTATTGTGCTGTTCCGTCCGCCCACTCCCATTACTATATAAACACACAAGGAGCCAAAGCATGCAGGGCTGTAAACACCAGCAAGCTCCACTGGAGGTAAGTCTGCAACGTGGTTGACTTCTTAATTGATAGTATATGGTAATAAATACTATTTGAAATAGAAATTTGCATATATTTATTTATTTGCATTATTGTGCTGTTCCGGCCGCCCACTCCCATTACTACATAAACACCCAAGGAGCCAAAGCATGCAGGGCTGTAAACACCAGCAAGTTCCAATGGAGGTAAGTCAGCAACGTGGTTGACTTCTTAATTGATAGTATATGGTAATAAATACTATTTGAAATAGAAATTTGTATTTATTTATTTATTTACATCATTGTGCTGTTCCGTCTGCCCACTCCCATTACTATATAAACAACCAAGGAGGCAAAGCATGCAGGGCTGTAAACACAACCAAGCTGCACTGGAGGTATGTCTGCAACGTGGTTGACTTCTTAATTGATAGTATATGGTAATAAATACTTTTCAAGATAGAAATTTGCACTTATTTATTTATTTGCATTATTGTGCTGTTCCATCCGCCCACTCCCATTACTATATAAACACCCAAGGAGCCAAAGCATGCAGGGCTGTAAACACCAGCAAGCTCCACTGGAGGTAAGTCCGCAACTTTGTTGACTTCTTAATTGATAGTATATGGTAATAAATACTTTTTAAGATAGAAATTTGCACTTATTTATTTTTTTGCATTATTGTGCTGTTCCGTCCGCCTACTCCCATTACTATATAAACACCCAAGGAGCCAAAGCATGCAGGGCTGTGAACACCAACAAGCTCCACTGGAGGTAAGTCTGCAACGTGGTTGACTTCTTAACTGATAGTATATGGTAATAAATACTATTTAAAATAGAAATTGCATTTATTTATTCATTTGCATTATTGTGCTGTTCCGTCCGCCCACTCCCATTACTATATAAACACCCAAGGAGCCAAAGCATGCAGGGCTGTAAACACCAGCAAGCTCCACTGGAGGTAAGTCTGCAACGTGATTGACTTTTTAATTGATAGTATATGGTAATAAATACTATTTAAAATAGAAATTTGCATTTATTTATTTATTTGCATTATTGTGCTGTTCCGTCCGCCCACTCCCATTACTATATAAACACCCAAGGAGCCAAAGCATGCAGGGCTGTAAACACCAGCAAGCTCCACTGGAGGTAAGTCTGCAACGTGGTTGACTTCTTAATTGATAGTATATGGTAATAAATACTATTTGAAATAGAAATTTGCTTTTATTTATTTATTTGCATTATTGTGCTGTTCCGTTCGCCCACTCCCATTACTATATAAACACCCAAGGAGCCAAAGCATGCAGGGCTGTAAACACCAGCAAGCTCCACTGGAGGTAAGTCTGCAACGTGATTGACTTTTTAATTGATAGTATATGGTAATAAATACTATTTGAAATAGAAATTTGCATATATTTATTTATTTGCATTATTGTGCTGTTCCGTTCGCCCACTCCCATTACTATATAAACACCCAAGGAGCCAAAGCATGCAGGGCTGTAAACACCAGCAAGCTCCACTGGAGGTAAGTCTGCAACGTGGTTGACTTCTTAATTGATAGTATATGGTAATAAATACTATTTGAAATAGAAATTTGCATTTATTTATTTATTTGCATTATTGTGCTGTTCCGTCCGCCCACTCCCATTACTATATAAACACCCAAGGAGCCAAAGCATGCAGGGCTGTGAACACCAACAAGCTCCACTGGAGGTAGGTCTGCAACGTGGTTGACTTCTTAACTGGTAGTATATGGTAATAAATACTATTTAAAATAGAAATTGCATTTATTTATTTATTTGCTTTATTGTGCTGTTCCGTCCGCCCACTCCCATTACTATATAAACACCCAAGGAGCCAAAGCATGCAGGGCTGTAAACACCAGCAATCTCCACTGGAGGTAAGTCTGCAACGTGGTCGACTTTTTAATTGATAGTATATGGTAATAAATACTATTTAAAATAGAAATTTACATTTATTTATTTATTTGCATTATTGTGCTGTTCCGTCCGCCCACTCCCATTACTATATAAACACCCAAGGAGCCAAAGCATGCAGGGCTGTAAACACCAGCAAGCTCCACTGGAGGTAAGTCTGCAACGTGGTTGACTTCTTAATTGATAGTATATGGTAATAAATACTATTTGAAATTGAAATTTGCATTTATTTATTTATTTGCATTATTGTGCTGTTCCGTCCGCCCACTCCCATTACTATATAAACACCCAAGGAGCCAAAGCATGCAGGGCTGTAAACACCAGCAAGCTCCACTGGAGGTAAGTCTGCAAAGTGGTTGACTTACTAATTGATAGTATATGGTAATAAATACTATTTGAAATAGAAATTTGCATATATTTATTTATTTGCATTATTGTGCTGTTCCGGCCGCCCACTCCCATTACTATATAAACACCCAAGGAGCCAAAGCATGCAGGGCTGTAAACACCAGCAAGTTCCAATGGAGGTAAGTCAGCAACGTGGTTGACTTCTCAATTGATAGTATATGGTAATAAATACTATTTAAAATAGAAATTTGCATTTCTTGATATTATTGTGCTGTTCCGTCTGCCCACTCCCATTACTATATAAACACCCAAGGAGCCAAAGCATGCAGGGCTGTAAGCACCAGCAAGCTGCACTGAAGGTAAGTCTGCAACGTGGTTGACATCTTAATTGATAATATATGGTAATAAATACTATTTAAAATAGAAATTTGCATTTATTTATTTATTTGCATTATTGTGCTGTTCCGTCCGCCCACTCCCATTACTATATAAACACCCAAGGAGCCAAAGCATGCAGGGCTGTAAACACCAGCAAGCTCCACTGGAGGTAAGTCCGCAACTTGGTTGACTTCTTAATTGATAGTAAATGGTAATAAATAATTTTTAAGATAGAAATTTGCAGTTATTTATGTATTTGCATTATTGAGCTGTTCCGTCCGCCTACTCCCATTACTATATAAACACCCAAGGAGCCAAAGCATGCAGGGCTGTGAACACCAACAAGCTCCACTGGAGGTAAATCTGCAACGTGGTTGACTACTTAACTGATAGTATATGGTAATAAATACTATTTAAAATAGAAATTGCATTTATTTATTCATGTGCATTATTGTGCTGTTCCGTCCGCCCACTCCCATTACTATATAAACACCCAAGGAGCCAATGCATGCAGGGCTGTAAACACCAGCAAGCTCCACTGGAGGTAAGTCTGCAACGTGGTTGACTTCTTAATTGATAGTATATGGTAATAAATAGTATTTAAAATAGAAATTTGCATTTATTTATATATTTGCATAATTTTGCTGTTCCGTCCGGCCTTTCCCATTACTATATAAACACACAAGGAGCCAAAGCATGCAGGGCTGTGAACACCAACAAGCTCACTGGAGGTCAGTCTGCAACGTGGTTGACATCTTAATTGATAGTATATGGTAATAAATACTATTTAAAATAGAAATTTGCATTTATTTAATTATTTGCAGTATTGTGCTGTTCCGTCCGCCCACCCCAATTACCATATAAACACCCAAGGAGCCAGAGCATGCAGGGCTGTAAACACCAGCAAGCTCCACTGGAGGTTAATCTGCAACGTGGTTGACTTCTTAATTGATAGTATATGCTAATAAATACTATTTGAAATAGAAATTTGCATTTATTTATTTATTTGCATTATTGTGCTGTTCCGTCCGCCCACTCCCATTACTACATAAACACCCAAGGAGCCAAAGCATGCAGGGCTGTAAACACCAGCTAGTTCCAATGGAGGTAAGTCAGCAACGTGGTTGACTTCTCAATTGATAGTATAAGGTAATAAATACTATTTAAAATAGAAATTGGCATTTCTTCATATTATTGTGCTGTTCCGTCCGCCCACTCCCATTACTATATAAACACCCAAGGAGCCAAAGCATGCAGGGCTGTAAGCACCAGCAAGCTGCACTGGAGGTAAGTCTGCAACGTGGTTGACATCTTAATTGATAATATATGGTAATAAATACTATTTAAAATAGAAATTTGCATTTATTTATTTATTTGCATTATTGTGCTGTTCCGTCCGCCCACACCCACTACTATATAAACACCCAAGGAGCCAAAGCATGCAAGGCTGTAAACACCAGCAAGCTCCACTGGAGGTAAGTCTGCAAAGTGGTTGAATTCTTAATTGATAGTATATGGTAATACATACTATTTAAAATAGAAATATGCATTTATGTATTTATTTGCATTAATGTGCTGTTCCGTCCGCCCACTCCCATTACTATATAATCAACCAAGGAGGCAAAGCATGCAGGGCTGTAAACACCACCAAGCTGCACTGGAGGTATGTCTGCAACGTGGTTGCCTTCTTAATTGATAGTATATGGTAATAAATACAATTTAAAATAGAAATTGCTTTTATTTATTTATTTGCATTACTGTGCTGTTCCGTCCGCCCACTCCCATTACTATATAAACACCCAAGGAGCCAAAGCATGCAGGGCTGTAAGCACCAGCAAGCTGAACTGGAGGTAAGTCTCCAACTGGTTGACATTTATTAATTAATAATATATGGTAATTAATACTATTTAAAATAGAAATTTGCATTTATTTATTTATTTGCAATATTGTGCTGTTCCGTCCGCCCACTCCCATTACTATATAAACACCCAAGGAGCCAAAGCATGCAGGGCTGTAAAAACCAGCAAGCTCCACTGGAGGTAAGTCTGCAACGTGGTTGACTTCTTAATTGATAGTATATGGTAATAAATACTATTTAAAATACAAATTTGCATTTATTTATTTATTTGCATTATTGTGCTGTTCCGTCCGCCCACTCCCATTCCTATATAAACACCCAAGGAGCCAAAGCATGCAGGGCTGTAAACACCAGGAAGCTGCACTGGAGGTAAGTCCGCAACTTGGTTGACTTCTTAATTGATAGTATATGGTAATAAATATTTTTTAAGATAGAAATTTGCACTTATTTTTTTTTTTTTGCATTATTGTGCTGTTCCGTCCGCCCTCTCCCATTACTATATAAACACCCAAGGAGCCAAAGCAAGCAGGGCTGTAAACATCAGCAAGCTCCACTTGAGGCAAGTCTGCAACGGGGTTGACTTCTTAATATGATAGTATATGGTAATAAATACTATTTAAAATAGAAATTTGCATTTATTTATTTATTTGCATTATTGTGCTGTTCAGTCCGCCCACTCCCATTACTATATAAACACCCAAGGAGCCAAAGCATGCAGAGCTGTAAACACCAGCATGCTCCACTGGAGGTAAGACTGCAACGTGAGTGACTTCTTAATTGATAGTATATGGTAATAAATACTATTTAAAATAGAAATTTGCATTTATTTATTTATTTGCATTATTGTGCTGTTCCGTCCTCCCACTCAAATTACTATACAAACACCCAAGGAGCCATAGCATGCAGGGCTGTGAACACCAACAAGCTCCACTGGAGGTCAGTCTGCTACGTGGTTGACTTCTTAATTGATAGTATATGGTAATAAATACTATTTGAAACAGAAATTTGCATTTATCTATTTATTTGCATTATTTTGCTGTTCCGTCCGCCCACTCCCATTACTATATAAACAGTCAAGGAGCCAAAGCATGCAGTTCTGTAAACACCAGCAAGCTCCACTGGAGGTAAGTCTGCAACGTGGTTGACTTCTTAATTGATAGTGTATGGTAATAAATACGATTTAAAATAAAAATTTGCATTTATTTATTTATTTGCATCATTGTGCTGTTCCGTCCGCCCACTCTCATTACTATATAAACACCCAAGGAGCTAAAGCATGCAGAACTGTAAACACCAGCAAGCTGCACTGCAGGTAAGTCTGCAATGTGTTTGACTTCTTAATTGATAGTATATGGTAATAAATACTATTTAAAATAGAAATTTGTATTTATTTATTGATTTGCATTATTGTGCTGTTCCGTCCGCGCACTCCCATTTCTATATAATCACCCAAGGAGCCAAAGCATGCAGGGCTGTGAACACCAACAAACTCCACTGGAGGTCAGTCTGCAAGGTGGTTGACTTCATATTTGATAGTATATGGTAATAAATACTATTTAAAATAGAAATTGGCATTTATTTATATATTTGCATTATTGTGCTGTTCCGTCCGCCCACTCCCATTACTATATAAACACCCAAGGAGCCAAAGCATGCAGTTCTGTAAACACAAGCAAGCTCCACTGGAGGTAAGTGTGCAACGTGGTTGACTTCTTAATTGATAGTATATGGTACTAAATACTATTTAAAATAGAAATTTGCATTTATTTATTTATTTGCATTATTGTGCTGTTCCGTCCTCCCACTCCCATTACTATATAATCACCCAAGGAGCCAAAGCATGCAGGGCTGTAATCACCAGCAAGCTCCACTGGAGGTAAGTCTGCAACGTGGTTGACTTCTTAATTGATAGTATATGGTAATAAATACTATTTAAAATAGAAATTTGCATTTATTTAATTATTTGCATTATTGTGCTGTTCCGTCCGCACACTTACATTACTATATAAACACCCAAGGAGCCAAAGCATGCAGGGCTGTGAACACCAACAAGCTCCACTGGAGGTAAGTCTGCAACGTAGTTGACTTCTTAATTGATAGTATATGGTAATAAATACTATTTAAAATAGAAATTTGCATTTATTTATTTATTTGCATTATTGTGCTGTTCCGTCCGCCCACTCCCATTACTATATAAACACCCAAGGACCCAAAGCATGCAGGGGTGTGAACACCAACAAGCTCCACTGCAGGTAAGTCTGCAACGTGGTTGACTACTTAATTGATGGTATATGGTAATAAATACTATTTAAAATAGAAATTTGCATTTATTTATTTATTTGCATTATTGTGCTGTTCCGTCCGCCCACTCCCATTACTATATAAACACCCAAGGAGCCAAAGCATGCAGGGCTGTAAACACCAGCAAGTTCCACTGGAGGTAAGTCAGCAACGTGGTTGACTTCTTAATTGATAGTATATGGTAATAAATACTATTTAAATAGAAATTTGAATTTATTTATTTATTTGCATTATTGTACTGTTCCGTCCGCCCACTCCCATTAGTATATAAACACCCAAGGAGCCAAAGCAGGCAGGGCTGTAAGCACCAGCAAGCTGCACTGGTGGTAAGTCTGCAACGTGGTTGATTTCTTAATTGATAATATATGGTAGTAAATACTATTTAAAATAGTAATTTGCATTTATTTATTTATTATCATTATTGTGGTGTTCCGTCCGCCCACTCCCATTACTATATAAACACCAAAGGAGCCAAACCATGCAGGGCTGTAAACACCAGCAAGCTCCACTGGAGGTACGTCTGCAACGTGGTTGAACTCTTAATTGATAGTATATGGTAATAAATACTATTTAAAATAGAAATTTCCATTTACTTATTTATTTGAATTATTGTGCTGTTCCGTCCGCCCACTCCCATTACCATATAAACACCCAAGGACCCAAAGCATGCAGGGCTGTGAACACCAACAAGCTCCACTGCAGGTAAGTCTGCAAAGTGGTTGACTTCTTAATTGATGGTATATGGTAATAAATACTATTTAAAATAGAAATTTGCATTTATTTATTTATTTGCATTATTGTGCTGTTCCGTCCGCCCACTCCCATTACTATATAAACACCCAAGGAGCCAAAGCATGCAGGGCTGTAAACACCAGCAAGTTCCACTGGAGGTAAGTCAGCAACGTGGTTGACTTCTTAATTGATAGTATATGGTAATAAATACTATTTAAATAGAAATTTGAATTTATTTATTTATTTGCATTATTGTACTGTTCGGTCCGCCCACTCCCATTAGTATATAAACACCCAAGGAGCCGAAGCATGCAGGGCTGTGAACACCAGCAAGCTCCACTGGAGGGCAGTCTGCAACGTGGTTGACTTCTTAATTGATAGTATAATGTAATAAATACCATTTAAAATAGAAATTTGCATTTATATTTTTATTTGCATTATTGTGCTGTTCCGTCCGCCCACTCCCATTGCTATATAAACACCCAAGGAGCCAAAGCATGCAGGGCTGTAAACACCAGCAAGCTTCACTGGAGGTAAGTCTGCAACGTGGTTGACTTCTTAATTGATAGTATATGGTAATAAATACTATTTAAAATAGAAATTTGCATTTATTTATTTATTTGCATTATTGTGCTGTTCCATCCGCCTTCTCCCATTACTATATAAACACACAAGGAGCCAAAGCATGCAGGGCTGTGAACACCAAACAACTCCACTGGAGGTCAGTCTGCAATGTGGTTGACTTCTTAATTGTTAGTATATGGTAATAAATACTATTTAAAATAGAAATTGGCATATACTTATTTATTTGCATTATTGTGCTGTTCCGTCCGCCCACTCCCATCACTAGATAAACACCCAAGGAGCCAAAGCATGTAGGGCTGTAAACACCAGCAAGCTGCACTGGAGGTCAGTCTGCAACGTGGTTGACTTCTTAATTGATAGTATAATGTAATAAATACCATTTAAAATAGAAATTTGCATTTATTTATTTATTTGCATTATTGTGCTGTTCCGTCCACCCACTCCCATTACTATATAAACACCCAAGGACCCATAGGATGCAGGGCTGTGAACACCAACAAGCTCCACTGGAGGTCGGTCTGCGACGTGGTTGACTTCTTAATTTATAGAATATGGTAATAAATACTATTCAAAATAGAAATTTGCATTTATTTTCTTATTTGCATTATTGAGCTGTTCCATCTGCCCACTCCCATTACTATATAAACACCCAAGGAGCCAAAGCATGCAGGGCTGTAAACCCCAGCAAGCTCCACTGGAGGTAAGTGTGCAACGTGGTTGACTTCTTAATTGATAGTATATGGTAATAAATACTATTTAAAATAGAAATTTGCATTTATTTATTTATTTGCATTATTGTGCTGTTCCGTCCTCCCACTCCCATTACTATATAATCACCCAAGGATCCAAAGCATGCAGGGCTGTATACACCAGCAAGCTCCACTGGAGGTACGTCTGCAACGTGGTTGACTTCTTAATTGATAGTATATGGTAATAAATACTATTTAAAATAGAAATCTGCATTTATTTATTTATTTGCATTATTGTGCTGTTCCGTCCGCACACTTCCATTACTATATAAACACCCAAGGAGCCAAAGCATGCAGGGCTGTGAACACCAACAAGCTCCACTGGTAGTAAGTCTGCAACGTGGTTGACTACTTAATTGATAGTATATGGTAATAAATACTATTTAAAATAGAAATTTGCATTTATTTATTTATTTGCATTATTGTGCTGTTCCGTCCGCCCACTCCCATTACTATATAAACACCCAAGGACCCAAAGCATGCAGGGCTGTGAACACCAACAAGCTCCACTGGAGGTCGGTCTGCAACGTGGTTGACTTCTTAATTTATAGAATATGGTAAAAAATACTATTCAAAATAGAAATTTGCATTTATTTTTTTATTTGCATTATTGTGCTCTTCCATTTGCCCACTCCCATTACTATAGAAACACCCAAGGAGCCAAAGCATGCAGGGCTGTAAACACCAGCAAGCTGCACTGGAGTTAAGTCTGCACCGTGGTTGACTTCTTAATTGATAGTATATGGTAATAAATACTATTTAAAATAGAAATTTGCACTTATTTATTTATTTGCATTGTTGTGCTGTTCCGTACGCCCACTCCCATTACTATATAAACACACAAGGAGCCAAAGCATGCAGGGCTGTGAACACCAACAAACTCCACTGGAGGTCAGTCTGCAATGTGGTTGACTTCTTAATTGATAGTATATGGTAATAAATACTATTTAAAATAGAAATTTGCATTTATTTATTTATTTGCATTATTGTGCTGTTCCGTCCGCCCACTCCCATTACTATATAAACACCCAAGGAGCCAAAGCATGCAGGGCTGTAAACACCGGCAAGTTCCACTGGAGGTAAGTCAGCAACGTGGTTGACTTCTTAATTGATAGTATATGGTAATAAATACTTTTTAAATAGAAATTTGAATTTATTTATTTATTTGCATTATTGTACTGTTCCGTCCGCCCACTCCCATTAGTATATAAACACCCAAGGAGCCAAAGCAGGCAGGGCTGTAAGCACCAGCAAGCTGCACTGGTGGTAAGTCTGCAACGTGGTTGACTTCTTAATTGATAATATATGGTAGTAAATACTATTTAAAATAGTAATTTGCATTTATTTATTTATTTTCATTATTGTGGTGTTCCGTCCGCCCACTCCCATTACTATATAAACACCAAAGGAGCCAAACCATGCTGGGCTGTAAACACCAGCAAGCTCCACTGGAGGTACGTCTGCAACGTGGTTGAACTCTTAATTGATAGTATATGGTAATAAATACTATTTAAAATAGAAATTTGCATTTATTTATTTATTTGCATTATTGTGCTGTTCTGTCCGCCCACTCCCATTACTATATAAACACCCAAGGAGCCAAAGCATGCAGGGCTGTGAACACCAGCAAGCTCCACTGCAGGTAAGTCTGCAACGTGGTTGACTTCTTAATTGATAGTATATGGTAATAAATACTATTTGAAATAGAAATTTGCATTTATTTATTTATTTGCATTATTGTGCTGTTCCGTCCGCCCAATCCCATTACTATATAAACACACAAGGAGCCAAAGCATGCAGGGCTGTGAACACCAACAAGCTCCACTGGAGGTACGTCTGCAACGTGGTTGAACTCTTAATTGATAGTATATGGTAATAAATACTATTTAAAATAGAAATTTGCATTTATTTATTTATTTGCATTATTGTGCTGTTCCGTCCGCCCACTCCCATTACTATATAAACTCCCAAGGAGCCGAAGCATGCAGGGCTGTGAACACCAGCAAGCTCCACTGGAGGTCAGTCTGCAACGTGGTTGACTACTTAATTGATAGTATAATGTAATAAATACTATTTAAAATAGAAATATGCATTTATATTTTTATTTGCATTATTGTGCTGTTCCGTCCGCCCACTCCCATTACCATATAAACACCCAAGGAGCCAAAGCATGCAGGGCTGTAAACACCAGCAAGCTGCACTGGAGGTAAGTCTGCAACGTGGTTGACTTCTTAATTGATAGTATATGGTAATAAATACTATTTAAAATAGAAATTTGCATTTATTTATTTATTTGCATTATTGTGCTGTTCCGTCCGCCCACTCCCATTACTACATAAACACCCAAGGAGCCGAAGCATGTAGGGCTGTGAACACCAGCAAGCTCCACTGGAGGTCAGTCTGCAACGTGGTTGACTTCTTAATTCATAGTATAATGTAATAAATACTATTTAAAATAGAAATTTGCATTTATATTTTTATTTGCATTATTGTGCTGTTCCGTCCGCCCACTCCCATTGCTATATAAACACCCAAGGAGCCAAAGCATGCAGGGCTGTAAACACCAGCAAGCTTCACTGGAGGTAAGTCTGCAACGTGGTTGACTTCTTAATTGATAGTATATGGTAATAAATACTATTTAAAATAGAAATTTGCATTTATTTATTTATTTGCATTATTGTGCTGTTCCATCCGCCTTCTCCCATTACTATATAAACACACAAGGAGCCAAAGCATGCAGGGCTGTGAACACCAAAAAACTCCATTGGAGGTCAGTCTGCAATGTGGTTGACTTCTTAATTGATAGTATATGGTAATAAATACTATTTAAAATAGAAATTGGCATTTACTTATTTATTTGCATTATTGTGCTGTTCCGTCCGCCCACTCCCATTACTATATAAACACCCAAGGAGCCAAAGAATGCAGGGCTGTGAACACCAGCAAGCTCCACTGCAGGTAAATCTGCAACGTGGTTGACTTCTTAATTGATAATATATGGTAATAAATACTATTTAAAATAGAAATTTGCATTTATTTATTTTATTGCATTATTGTGCTGTTCCGTCCGCCCACTCCCATTACTATATAAACACCCAAGGATAAAAAGCATGCGGGGCTGTGAACACCAGCAAGCTCCACTGGAGGTCAGTCTGCAAAGTGGTTGACTTCTTAATTGATGGTATATGGTAATAAATACTATTTGAAATAGAAATTTGCATTTATTTATTTATTTGCATTATTGTGCTGTTCCGTCCGCCCAATCCCATTACCATATAAACACACAAGGAGCCAAAGCATGCAGGGCTGTAAACACCAGCAAGCTTCACTGGAGGTAAGTCTGCAACGTGGTTGACTTCTTAATTGATAGTATATGGTAATAAATACTATTTAAAATAGAAATTTGCATTTATTTATTTATTTGCATTATTGTGCTGTTCCATCCGCCTTCTCCCATTACTATATAAACACACAAGGAGCCAAAGCATGCAGGGCTGTGAACACCAAAAAACTCCATTGGAGGTCAGTCTGCAATGTGGTTGACTTCTTAATTGATAGTATATGGTAATAAATACTATTTAAAATAGAAATTGGCATTTACTTATTTATTTGCATTATTGTGCTGTTCCGTCCGCCCACTCCCATTACTATATAAACACCCAAGGAGCCAAAGCATGCAGGGCTGTGAACACCAGCAAGCTCCACTGCAGGTAAGTCTGCAACGTGGTTGACTTCTTAATTGATGGTATATGGTAATAAATACTATTTAAAATAGAAATTTGCATTTATTTATTTATTTGCATTATTGTGCTGTTCCGTCCGCCCACTCCCATTACTATATAAACACCCAAGGATAAAAAGCATGCGGGGCTGTGAACACCAGCAAGCTCCACTGGAGGTCAGTCTGCAAAGTGGTTGACTTCTTAATTGATGGTATATGGTAATAAATACTATTTGAAATAGAAATTTGCATTTATTTATTTATTTGCATTATTGTGCTGTTCCGTCCGCCCAATCCCATTACTATATAAACACACAAGGAACCAAAGCATGCAGGGCTGTGAACACCAACAAGCTCCACTGGAGGTAAGTCTGCAACGTGGTTGACTTCTTAATTGATAGTATATGGTAATAAATACTATTTAAAATAGAAATTTGCATTTATATTTTTATTTGCATTATTGTGCTGTTCCGTCCGCCCACTCCCATTGCTATATAAACACCCAAGGAGCCAAAGCATGCAGGGCTGTAAACACCAGCAAGCTTCACTGGAGGTAAGTCTGCAACGTGGTTGACTTCTTAATTGATAGTATATGGTAATAAATACTATTTAAAATAGTAATTTGCATTTATTTATTTATTTTCATTATTGTGGTGTTCCGTCCGCCCACTCCCATTACTATATAAACACCAAAGGAGCCAAACCATGCAGGGCTGTAAACACCAGCAAGCTCCACTGGAGGTACGTCTGCAACGTGGTTGAACTCTTAATTGATAGTATATGGTAATAAATACTATTTAAAATAGAAATTTGCATTTATTTATTTATTTGCATTATTGTGCTGTTCTGTCCGCCCACTCCCATTACTATATAAACACCCAAGGAGCCAAAGCATGCAGGGCTGTGAACACCAGCAAGCTCCACTGCAGGTAAGTCTGCAACGTGGTTGACTTCTTAATTGATAGTATATGGTAATAAATACTATTTGAAATAGAAATTTGCATTTATTTATTTATTTGCATTATTGTGCTGTTCCGTCCGCCCAATCCCATTACTATATAAACACACAAGGAGCCAAAGCATGCAGGGCTGTGAACACCAACAAGCTCCACTGGAGGTACGTCTGCAACGTGGTTGACTTCTTAATTGATAGTATATGGTAATAAATACTATTTAAAATAGAAATTTGCATTTATTTATTTATTTGCATTATTGTGCTGTTCCGTCCGCCCACTCCCATTACTATATAAACTCCCAAGGAGCCGAAGCATGCAGGGCTGTGAACACCAGCAAGCTCCACTGGAGGTCAGTCTGCAACGTGGTTGACTTCTTAATTGATAGTATAATGTAATAAATACTATTTAAAATAGAAATTTGCATTTATATTTTTATTTGCATTATTGTGCTGTTCCGTCCGCCCACTCCCATTACTATATAAACACCCAAGGAGCCAAAGCATGCAGGGCTGTAAACACCAGCAAGCTGCACTGGAGGTAAGTCTGCAACGTGGTTGACTTCTTAATTGATAGTATATGGTAATAAATACTATTTAAAATAGAAATTTGCATTTATTTATTTATTTGCATTATTGTGCTGTTCCGTCCGCCCACTCCCATTACTACATAAACACCCAAGGAGCCGAAGCATGTAGGGCTGTGAACACCAGCAAGCTCGACTGGAGGTCAGTCTGCAACGTGGTTGACTTCTTAATTCATAGTATAATGTAATAAATACTATTTAAAATAGAAATTTGCATTTATATTTTTATTTGCATTATTGTGCTGTTCCGTCCGCCCACTCCCATTGCTATATAAACACCCAAGGAGCCAAAGCATGCAGGGCTGTAAACACCAGCAAGCTTCACTGGAGGTAAGTCTGCAACGTGGTTGACTTCTTAATTGATAGTATATGGTAATAAATACTATTTAAAATAGAAATTTGCATTTATATTTTTATTTGCATTATTGTGCTGTTCCGTCCGCCCACTCCCATTGCTATATAAACACCCAAGGAGCCAAAGCATGCAGGGCTGTAAATACCAGCAAGCTTCACTTGAGGTAAGTCTGCAACGTGGTTGACTTCTTAATTGATAGTATATGGTAATAAATACTATTTAAAATAGAAATTTGCATTTATTTATTTATTTGCATTATTGTGCTGTTCCATCCGCCTTCTCCCATTACTATATAAACACACAAGGAGCCAAAGCATGCAGGGCTGTGAACACCAAAAAACTCCATTGGAGGTCAGTCTGCAATGTGGTTGACTTCTTAATTGATAGTATATGGTAATAAATACTATTTAAAATAGAAATTGGCATTTACTTATTTATTTGCATTATTGTGCTGTTCCGTCCGCCCACTCCCATTACTATATAAACACCCAAGGAGCCAAAGAATGCAGGGCTGTGAACACCAGCAAGCTCCACTGCAGGTAAGTCTGCAACGTGGTTGACTTCTTAATTGATGGTATATGGTAATAAATACTATTTAAAATAGAAATTTGCATTTATTTATTTATTTGCATTATTGTGCTGTTCCGTCCGCCCACTCCCATTACTATATAAACACCCAAGGATAAAAAGCATGCGGGGCTGTGAACACCAGCAAGCTCCACTGGAGGTCAGTCTGCAACGTGGTTGACTTCTTAATTGATGGTATATGGTAATAAATACTATTTGAAATAGAAATTTGCATTTATTTATTTATTTGCATTATTGTGCTGTTCCGTCCGGCCAATCCCATTACTATATAAACACACAAGGAGCCAAAGCATGCAGGGCTGTAAACACCAGCAAGCTTCACTGGAGGTAAGTCTGCAACGTGGTTGACTTCTTAATTGATAGTATATTGTAATAAATACTATTTAAAATAGAAATTTGCATTTATTTATTTATTTGCATTATTGTGCTGTTCCATCCGCCTTCTCCCATTACTATATAAACACACAAGGAGCCAAAGCATGCAGGGCTGTGAACACCAAAAAACTCCATTGGAGGTCAGTCTGCAATGTGGTTGACTTCTTAATTGATAGTATATGGTAATAAATACTATTTAAAATAGAAATTGGCATTTACTTATTTATTTGCATTATTGTGCTGTTCCGTCCGCCCACTCCCATTACTATATAAACACCCAAGGAGCCAAAGCATGCAGGGCTGTGAACACCAGCAAGCTCCACTGCAGGTAAGTCTGCAACGTGGTTGACTTCTTAATTGATGGTATATGGTAATAAATACTATTTAAAATAGAAATTTGCATTTATTTATTTATTTGCATTATTGTGCTGTTCCGTCCGCCCACTCCCATTACTATATAAACACCCAAGGATAAAAAGCATGCGGGGCTGTGAACACCAGCAAGCTCCACTGGAGGTCAGTCTGCAAAGTGGTTGACTTCTTAATTGATGGTATATGGTAATAAATACTATTTGAAATAGAAATTTGCATTTATTTACTTATTTGCATTATTGTGCTGTTCCGTCCGCCCAATCCCATTACTATATAAACACACAAGGAGCCAAAGCATGCAGGGCTGTGAACACCAACAAGCTCCACTGGAGGTAAGTCTGCAACGTGGTTGACTTCTTAATTGATAGTATATGGTAATAAATACTATTTAAAATAGAAATTTGCATTTATATTTTTATTTGCATTATTGTGCTGTTCCGTCCGCCCACTCCCATTGCTATATAAACTCCCAAGGAGCCAAAGCATGCAGGGCTGTAAACACCAGCAAGCTTCACTGGAGGTAAGTCTGCAACGTGGTTGACTTCTTAATTGATAGTATATGGTAATAAATACTATTTAAAATAGAAATTTGCATTTATTTATTTATTTGCATTATTGTGCTGTTCCATCCGCCTTCTCCCATTACTATATAAACACACAAGGAGCCAAAGCATGCAGGGCTGTGAACACCAAAAAACTGCATTGGAGGTCAGTCTGCAATGTGGTTGACTTCTTAATTGATAGTATATGGTAATAAATACTATTTAAAATAGAAACTGGCAATTACTTATTTATTTGCATTATTGTGCTGTTCCGTCCGCCCACTCCCATTACTATATAAACACCCAAGGAGCCAAAGCATGCAGGGCTGTGAACACCAGCAAGCTCCACTGCAGGTAAGTCTGCAACGTGGTTGACTTCTTAATTGATGGTATATGGTAATAAATACTATTTAAAATAGAAATTTGCATTTATTTATTTATTTGCATTATTGTGCTGTTCCGTCTGCCCACTCCCATTACTATATAAACACCCAAGGATAAAAAGCATGCCGGGCTGTGAACACCAGCAAGCTCCACTGGAGGTCAGTCTGCAAAGTGGTTCACTTCTTAATTGATGGTATATGGTAATAAATACTATTTAAAATAGAAATTTGCATTTATTTATTTATTTGCATTATTGTGCTGTTCCGTCCGCCCACTCCCATTACTATATAAACACCCAAGGATAAAAAGCATGCGGGGCTGTGAACACCAGCAAGCTCCACTGGAGGTCAGTCTGCAAAGTGGTTGACTTCTTAATTGATGGTATATGGTAATAAATACTATTTGAAATAGAAATTTGCATTTATTTATTTATTTGCATTATTGTGCTGTTCCGTCCGCCCAATCCCATTACTATATAAACACACAAGGAGCCAAAGCATGCAGGGCTGTAAACACCAGCAAGCTTCACTGGAGGTAAGTCTGCAACGTGGTTGACTTCTTAATTGATAGTATATGGTAATACATACTATTTAAAATAGAAATTTGCATTGATTTATTTATTTGCATTATTGTGCTGTTCCATCCGCCTTCTCCCATTACTTTATAAACACACAAGGAGCCAAAGCATGCAGGGCTGTGAACACCAAAAAACTCCATTGGAGGTCAGTCTGCAATGTGGTTGACTTCTTAATTGATAGTATATGGTAATAAATACTATTTAAAATAGAAATTGGCATTTACTTATTTATTTGCATTATTGTGCTGTTCCGTCCGCCCACTCCCATTACTATATAAACACCCAAGGAGCCAAAGCATGCAGGGCTGTGAACACCAGCAAGCTCCACTGCAGGTAAGTCTGCAATGTGGTTGACTTCTTAATTGATGGTATATGGTAATAAATACTATTTAAAATAGAAATTTGCATTTATTTATTTATTTGCATTATTGTGCTGTTCCGTCCGCCCACTCCCATTACTATATAAACACCCAAGGATAAAAAGCATGCGGGGCTGTGAACACCAGCAAGCTCCACTGGAGGTCAGTCTGCAAAGTGGTTCACTTCTTAATTGATGGTATATGGTAATAAATACTATTTAAAATAGAAATTTGCATTTATTTATTTATTTGCATTATTGTGCTGTTCCGTCCGCCCACTCCCATTACTATATAAACACCCAAGGATAAAAAGCATGCGAGGCTGTGAACACCAGCAAGCTTCACTGGAGGTAAGTCTGCAACGTGGTTGACTTCTTAATTGATAGTATATGGTAATAAATACTATTTAAAATAGAAATTTGCATTTATTTATTTATTTGCATTATTGTGCTGTTCCATCCGCCTTCTCCCATTACTATATAAACACACAAGGAGCCAAAGCATGCAGGGCTGTGAACACCAAAAAACTCCATTGGAGGTCAGTCTGCAATGTGGTTGACTTCTTAATTGATAGTATATGGTAATAAATACTATTTAAAATAGAAATTGGCATTTACTTATTTATTTGCATTATTGTGCTGTTCCGTCCGCCCACTCCCATTACTATATAAACACCCAAGGAGCCAAAGCATGCAGGGCTGTGAACACCAGCAAGCTCCACTGCAGGTAAGTCTGCAACGTGGTTGACTTCTTAATTGATGGTATATGGTAATAAATACTATTTAAAATAGAAATTTGCATTTATTTATTTATTTGCATTATTGTGCTGTTCCGTCCGCCCACTCCCATTACTATATAAACACCCAAGGATAAAAAGCATGCGGGGCTGTGAACACCAGCAAGCTCCACTGGAGGTCAGTCTGCAAAGTGGTTCACTTCTTAATTGATGGTATATGGTAATAAATACTATTTAAAATAGAAATTTGCATTTATTTATTTATTTGCATTATTGTGCTGTTCCGTCCGCCCACTCCCATTACTATATAAACACCCAAGGATAAAAAGCATGCGGGGCTGTGAACACCAGCAAGCTCCACTGGAGGTAAGTCTGCAAAGTGGTTGACTTCTTAATTGATGGTATATGGTAATAAATACTATTTGAAATAGAAATTTGCATTTATTTATTTATTTGCATTATTGTGCTGTTCCGTCCGCCCAATCCCATTACTATATAAACACACAAGGAGCCAAAGCATGCAGGGCTGTAAACACCAGCAAGCTTCACTGGAGGTAAGTCTGCAACGTGGTTGACTTCGTAATTGATAGTATATGGTAATAAATACTATTTAAAATAGAAATTTGCATTTATTTATTTATTTGCATTATTGTGCTGTTCCATCCGCCTTCTACCATTACTATATAAACACACAAGGAGCCAAAGCATGCAGGGCTGTGAACACCAAAAAACTCCATTGGAGGTCAGTCTGCAATGTGGTTGACTTCTTAATTGATAGTATATGGTAATAAATACTATTTAAAATAGAAATTGGCATTTACTTATTTATTTGCATTATTGTGCTGTTCCGTCCGCCCACTCCCATTACTATATAAACACCCAAGGAGCCAAAGCATGCAGGGCTGTGAACACCAGCAAGCTCCACTGCAGGTAAATCTGCAACGTGGTTGACTTCTTAATTGATGGTATATGGTAATAAATACTATTTGAAATAGATATTTGCATTTATTTATTTATTTCCATTATTGTGCTGTTCCGTCCGCCCAATCCCATTACTATATAAACACACAAGGAGCCAAAGCATGCAGGGCTGTGAACACCAACAAGCTCCACTGGAGGTAAGTCTGCAACGTGGTTGACTTCTTAATTGATAGTATATGGTAATAAATACTATTTAAAATAGAAATTTGCATTTATATTTTTATTTGCATTATTGTGCTGTTCCGTCCGCCCACTCCCATTACTATATAAACACCCAAGGAGCCAAAGCATGCAGGGCTGTAAACACCAGCAAGCTGCACTGGAGGTAAGTCTGCAACGTGGTTGACTTCTTAATTGATAGTATATGGTAATAAATACTATTTAAAATAGAAATTTGCATTTATTTATTTATTTGCATTATTGTGCTGTTCCGTCCGCCCACTCCCATTACTACATAAACACCCAAGGAGCCGAAGCATGCAGGGCTGTGAACACCAGCAAGCTCCACTGGAGGTCAGTCTGCAACGTGGTTGACTTCTTAATTCATAGTATAATGTAATAAATACTATTTAAAATAGAAATTTACATTTATATTTTTATTTGCATTATTGTGCTGTTCCGTCCGCCCACTCCCATTACTATATAAACACACAAGGAGCCAAAGCATGCAGGGCTGTGAACACCAAAAAACTCCACTGGAGGTCAGTCTGCAATGTGGTTGACTTCTTAATTGATAGTATATGGTAATAAATACTATTTAAAATAGAAATTGGCATTTACTTATTTATTTGCATTATTGTGCTGTTCCGTCCGCCCACTCCCATTACTAGATAAACACCCAAGGAGCCAAAGCATGCAGGGCTGTGAACACCAACAAGCTCCACTGGAGGTCGGTCTGCAACGTGGTTGACTTCTTAATTTATAGAATATGGTAATAAATACTATTCAAATTAGAAATTTGCATTTACTTATTTATTGGCATTATTGAGCTGTTCCATCTGCCCACTCCCATTACTATATAAACACCCAAGGAGCCAAAGCATGCAGGGCTGTAAACCCCAGCAAGCTCTACTGGAGGTAAGTCTGCAACGTGGTTGACTTCATAATTGATAGTGTATGGTAATAAATACTATTTAAAATAGAAATTTGCATTTATTTATTTATTTGCATTATTGTGCTGTTCCGTCCGCCCACTCCCATTACTATATAAACACCCAAGGAGCCAAAGCATGCAGGGCTGTAAACACCAGCAAGCTGCACTGGAGTTAAGTCTGCACTGTGGTTGACTTCTTAATTGATAGTATATGGTAATAAATACTATTTAAAATAGAAATTTGCACTTATTTATTTATTTGCATTGTTGTGCTGTTCCGTACGCCCACTTTTATTACTATATAAACACACAAGGACCCAAAGCACGCAGTGCTGTGAACACCAACAAACTCCACTGGAGGACAGTCTGCAATGTGGTTGACTTCTTAATTGATAGTATATGGTAATAAATACTATTTAAAATAGAAATTTGCATTTATTTATTTATTTGCATTATTGTGCTGTTCCGTGCGCCCACTCCCATTACTATATAAACACCCAAGGAGCCAAAGCATGCAGGGCTGTAAACACCAGCAAGTTCCACTGGAGGTAAGTCAGCAACGTGGTTGACTTCTTAATTGATAGTATATGGTAATAAATACTATTTAAAATAGAAATTTGAATTTATTTATTTATTTGCATTATTGTACTGTTCCGTCCGCCCACTCCCATTAGTATATAAACACCCAAGGAGCCAAAGCAGGCAGGGCTGTAAGCACCAGCAAGCTGAACTGGAGGTAAGTCTGCAACGTGGTTGACTTCTTAATTGATGGTATATGGTAATAAATACTATTTGAAATAGAAATTTGCATTTATTTATTTATTTGCATTATTGTGCTGTTCCGTCCGCCCAATCCAATTACTATATAAACACACAAGGAGCCAAAGCATGCAGGGCTGTAAACACCAGCAAGCTCCACTGGAGGTAAGTCTGCAACGTGGTTGACTTCTTAATTGATAGTATATGGTAATAAATACTATTTAAAATAGAAATTTGCATTTATTTATTTTTTTTAATTATTGTGCTGTTCCGTCCGCCTACTCCCAATACTATATAAACACCCAAGGAGCCAAAGCATGCAGGGCTGTGAACACCAACAAGCTCCACTGGAGGTACGTCTGCAACGTGGTTGACTTCTTAATTGATAGTATATGGTAATAATACTATTTAAAATAGAAATTTGCATTTATTTATTTATTTGCATTATTGTGCTGTTCCGTCCGCCCAATCCAATTACTATATAAACACACAAGGAGCCAAAGCATGCAGGGCTGTGAACACCAACAAGCTCCACTGGAGGTAAGTCTGCAACGTGGTTGACTTCTTAATTGATAGTATATGGTAATAAATACTATTTAAAATAGAAATTTGCATTTATATTTTTATTTGCATTATTGTGCTGTTCCGTCCGCCCACTCCCATTGCTATATAAACTCCCAAGGAGCCAAAGCATGCAGGGCTGTAAACACCAGCAAGCTTCACTGGAGGTAAGTCTGCAACGTGGTTGACTTCTTAATTGATAGTATATGGTAATAAATACTATTTAAAATAGAAATTTGCATTTATTTATTTATTTGCATTATTGTGCTGTTCCATCCGCCTTCTCCCATTACTATATAAACACACAAGGAGCCAAAGCATGCAGGGCTGTGAACACCAAAAAACTGCATTGGAGGTCAGTCTGCAATGTGGTTGACTTCTTAATTGATAGTATATGGTAATAAATACTATTTAAAATAGAAACTGGCAATTACTTATTTATTTGCATTATTGTGCTGTTCCGTCCGCCCACTCCCATTACTATATAAACACCCAAGGAGCCAAAGCATGCAGGGCTGTGAACACCAGCAAGCTCCACTGCAGGTAAGTCTGCAACGTGGTTGACTTCTTAATTGATGGTATATGGTAATAAATACTATTTAAAATAGAAATTTGCATTTATTTATTTATTTGCATTATTGTGCTGTTCCGTCTGCCCACTCCCATTACTATATAAACACCCAAGGATAAAAAGCATGCCGGGCTGTGAACACCAGCAAGCTCCACTGGAGGTAAGACTGCAACGTGTGTGACTTCTTAATTGATAGTATATGGTAAAAAATACTATTTAAAATAGAAATTTGCATTTATTTATTTATTTGCATTATTGTGCTGTTCCGTCCGCCCACTCCCATTACTATATAAACACCCAAGGAGCCAAAGATTGCAGGGCTGTGAACACCAACAACCTCCACTGGAGGTCAGTCTGCAAAGTGGTTGACTTCTTAATTGATAGTATATGGTAATAAATACTATTTAAAATAGAAATTTGTATTTATTTATTTATTTGCATTATTGTGCTGTTCCGTCCGCCCACTCCCATTACTATATAAACACCCAAAGAGCCAAAGGATGCATCGCTGTGAACACCAACAAACTCCACTGGAGGTCAGTCTGCAATGTGGTTGACTTCATAATTGATAGTATATGGTTATAAATACTATTTAAAATAGAAATTTGCATTTATTTATTTATTTGCATTATTGTGCTGTTCCGTCCTCCCACTCCCATTACTATATAATCACCCAAGGAGCCAAAGCATGCAGGGCTGTAAACACCAGAAGCTCCACTGGAGGTAAGTCTGCAACGTGGTTGACTTCTTAATTGATAGAATATGGTAATAAATACTATTTAAAATAGAAATTTGCATTTATTTATTTATTTGCATTATTGTTCTGTTCCGTCCGCACACTCCCATTACTATATAAACACCCAAGGAGCCAAAGCATGCAGAGCTGTAAACACCAACATGCTCCACTGGAGGTAAGTGTGCAATGTGGTTGACTTCATAATTGATAGTATATGGTTATAAATACTATTTAAAATAGAAATTTGCATTTATTTATTTATTTGCATTATTGTGCTGTTCCGTCCGCCCACTCCCATTACTATATAAACACCCAAGGAGCCAAAGCATGCAGGGCTGTGAACACCAACAAACTCCACTGGAGGTCAGTCTGCAATGTGGTTGACTTCTTAATTGATAGTATATGGTAATAAATACTATTTAAAATAGAAATTTGCATTTACTTATTTATTTGCATTATTGTGCTGTTCCGTCCGCCCACTCCCATTACTATATAAACACCCAAGGAGCCAAAGCATGCAGGGCTGTAAACACCAGCAAGCTGCACTGGAGGTTAGTCCGCAATGTGGTTGACATCTTAATTGATAGTATATGGTAATAAATACTATTTAAAATAGAAATTTGCATTTATTTATTTATTTGCATTATTGTGCTGTTCCGTCCACCCACTCCCATTACTATATAAACACCCAAGGAGCCAAAGCATGCAGGGCTGTAAAAAGAGCAAGCTCCACTGGAGGTAAGTCTGCAACGTGGTTGACTTCTTAATTGATAGTGTATGGTAATAAATACTATTTAAAATAAAAATTTGCATTTATTTATTTATTTGCATAATTGTGCTGTTCCGTCCGCCCTCTCCCACTACTATATAAACACCCAAGGAACCAAAGCATGCAGGGCTGTAAACACCAGCCAGCTGCACTGGAGGTAAGTCTGCAACGTGGTTGACTTCTTAATTGATAGTATATGGTAATAAATACTATTTAAAATAGAAATTTGCATTTATTTATTTATTTGCATTATAGTTCTATTCCGTCCGCCCACTCCCATTACTATATAAACACACAAGGAACCAAAGCATGCAGGGCTGTGAACACCAACAAACTCCACTGGAGGTCAGTCTGCAATGTGGTTGACTTCTTAATTGATAGTATATGGTAATAAATACTATTTAAAATAGAAATTTGCATTTATTTATATATTTGCATTATTGTGCTGTTCCGTCCGCCCACTCCCATTACTATATAAACACCCAACGAGCCAAAGCATGCAGGGCTGTAAACACCAGCAAGCTGCACTGGAGGTAAGTCAGCAACGTGGTTGACTTCTTAATTGATAGTATATGGTAATAAATACTATTCAAAATAGAAATTTGCATTTATTTTTTTATTTGCATTATTGTGCTGTTCCGTCCGCCCACTCCCATTACTATATAAACACCCAAGGAGCCAAAGCATGCAGGGCTGTGAACACCAACAAACTCCACTGGAGGTCAGTCTGCAATGTGGTTGACTTCTTAATTGATAGTATATCGTAATAAATACTATTTAAAATGGAAATTTGCATTTATTTATTTATTTGCATTATTTTGCTGTTCCGTCGTCCCACTCCCATTACTATATAATCACCCAAGGAGCGAAAGCATGCAGGGCAGCAAACACCAGCAAGATCCACTGGAGGTAAGTCTGCAACGTGGTTGACTTCTTAATTGATAGTTTAAGGTATAAAATACTATTTAAAATAGAAATTTGCATTTATTTATTTTTTTGCATTATTGCGCTGTTCCGTCCGCCCACTCCCATAACTATATAAACACCCAAGGAGCCAAAGCAAGGTGGGCTGTAAACACCAGCAAGCTCCACTGGAGGTAAGTCTGCAACATGGTTGACCTCTTAATTGATAGTATATGGTAATAAATACTATTTAAAATAGAAATTTACATTTATTTATTTATTTGCATTATTGTTCTGTTCCGTCCGCCCACTCCCATTACTATATAAACACACAAGGAGCCAAAGTATGCAGGGCTGTGAACACCAACAAGCTCCACTGGAGGTAAGTCTGCAACTTGGTTGACCTCTTAATTTGTAGTATATGGTAATAAATACTATTTAAAATAGAAATTAGCATTTATTTATTTATTTGCATTATTGTGCTGTTCCGTCCACCAACTCCCATTACTATATAAACACCCAAGGAGCCAAACTATGCAGGGCTGTAAAAAGAGCAAGCTCCACTGGAGGTAAGTCTGAAACGTGGTTGACTTCTTAATTGATAGTGTATGGTAATAAATACTATTAAAAATAAAAATTTGCATTTATTTATTTATTTGCATTATTGTGCTGTTCCGTCCGCCCACTCCCACTACTATATAAACACCCAAGGAACCAAAGCATGCAGGGCTGTAAACACCAGCAAGCTGCACTGGAGGTAAGTCTGCAACGTGGTTGACTTCTTAATTGATAGTATATGGTAATAAATACTATTTAAAATAGTAATTTGCATTTATTTATTTATTTGCATTATAGTGCTATTCCGTCCGCCCACTCCCATTATTATATAAACACCCAACGAGCCAAAGCATGCAGGGCTGTAAACACCAGCAAGCTGCACTGGAGGTAAGTCAGCAACGTGGTTAACTTCTTAATTGATAGTATATGGTAATAAATACTATTCAAAACAGAAATTTGCAGTTATTTTTTTATTTTCATTATTGTGCTGTTCCGTCCGCCCACTCCCATTACTATATAAACACCCAAGGAGCCAAAGCATGCAGGGCTGTAAACACCAGCAAGCTCCACTGGAGGTAAGTCTGCAACGTGGTTGACTTCTTAATTGATAGTATATGGTAATAAATACTATTTGAAATTGAAATTTGCATTTATTTATTTATTTGCATTATTGTGCTGTTCCGTCGTCCCACTCCCATTACTATATAATCACCCAAGGGGCCAAAGCATGCAGGGCTGTAAACATCAGCAAGCTCCACTGGAGGTAAGTCTGCAACGTGGTTGACTTCTTAATTGATAGTATTTGGTATACAATACTATTTAAAATAGAAATTTGGATTTATTTATTTATTTGCATTATTGTGCTGTTCCGTCCGCCCACTCCCATTACTATATAAACACCCAAGGAGCCAAAGCATGCAGGGCTGTAAACACCAGCATGCTCCACTGGAGGTAAGACTGCAACGTGTGTGACTTCTTAATTGATAGTATATGGTAAAAAATACTATTTAAAATAGAAATTTGCATTTATTTATTTATTTGCATTATTGTGCTGTTCCGTCCGCCCACTCCCATTACTATATAAACACCCAAGGAGCCAAAGATTGCAGGGCTGTGAACACCAACAACCTCCACTGGAGGTCAGTCTGCAAAGTGGTTGACTTCTTAATTGATAGTATATGGTAATAAATACTATTTAAAATAGAAATTTGTATTTATTTATTTATTTGCATTATTGTGCTGTTCCGTCCGCCCACTCCCATTACTATATAAACACCCAAAGAGCCAAAGGATGCATCGCTGTGAACACCAACAAACTCCACTGGAGGTCAGTCTGCAATGTGGTTGACTTCATAATTGATAGTATATGGTTATAAATACTATTTAAAATAGAAATTTGCATTTATTTATTTATTTGCATTATTGTGCTGTTCCGTCCTCCCACTCCCATTACTATATAATCACCCAAGGAGCCAAAGCATGCAGGGCTGTAAACACCAGAAGCTCCACTGGAGGTAAGTCTGCAACGTGGTTGACTTCTTAATTGATAGAATATGGTAATAAATACTATTTAAAATAGAAATTTGCATTTATTTATTTATTTGCATTATTGTTCTGTTCCGTCCGCACACTCCCATTACTATATAAACACCCAAGGAGCCAAAGCATGCAGAGCTGTAAACACCAACATGCTCCACTGGAGGTAAGTGTGCAATGTGGTTGACTTCATAATTGATAGTATATGGTTATAAATACTATTTAAAATAGAAATTTGCATTTATTTATTTATTTGCATTATTGTGCTGTTCCGTCCGCCCACTCCCATTACTATATAAACACCCAAGGAGCCAAAGCATGCAGGGCTGTGAACACCAACAAACTCCACTGGAGGTCAGTCTGCAATGTGGTTGACTTCTTAATTGATAGTATATGGTAATAAATACTATTTAAAATAGAAATTTGCATTTACTTATTTATTTGCATTATTGTGCTGTTCCGTCCGCCCACTCCCATTACTATATAAACACCCAAGGAGCCAAAGCATGCAGGGCTGTAAACACCAGCAAGCTGCACTGGAGGTTAGTCCGCAATGTGGTTGACATCTTAATTGATAGTATATGGTAATAAATACTATTTAAAATAGAAATTTGCATTTATTTATTTATTTGCATTATTGTGCTGTTCCGTCCACCCACTCCCATTACTATATAAACACCCAAGGAGCCAAAGCATGCAGGGCTGTAAAAAGAGCAAGCTCCACTGGAGGTAAGTCTGCAACGTGGTTGACTTCTTAATTGATAGTGTATGGTAATAAATACTATTTAAAATAAAAATTTGCATTTATTTATTTATTTGCATAATTGTGCTGTTCCGTCCGCCCTCTCCCACTACTATATAAACACCCAAGGAACCAAAGCATGCAGGGCTGTAAACACCAGCCAGCTGCACTGGAGGTAAGTCTGCAACGTGGTTGACTTCTTAATTGATAGTATATGGTAATAAATACTATTTAAAATAGAAATTTGCATTTATTTATTTATTTGCATTATTGTGCTGTTCCGTCCGCCCACTCCCATTACTATATAAACACCCAACGAGCCAAAGCATGCAGGGCTGTAAACACCAGCAAGCTGCACTGGAGGTAAGTCAGCAACGTGGTTGACTTCTTAATTGATAGTATATGGTAATAAATACTATTCAAAATAGAAATTTGCATTTATTTTTTTATTTGCATTATTGTGCTGTTCCGTCCGCCCACTCCCATTACTATATAAACACCCAAGGAGCCAAAGCATGCAGGGCTGTGAACACCAACAAACTCCACTGGAGGTCAGTCTGCAATGTGGTTGACTTCTTAATTGATAGTATATCGTAATAAATACTATTTAAAATGGAAATTTGCATTTATTTATTTATTTGCATTATTTTGCTGTTCCGTCGTCCCACTCCCATTACTATATAATCACCCAAGGAGCCAAAGCATGCAGGGCAGCAAACACCAGCAAGATCCACTGGAGGTAAGTCTGCAACGTGGTTGACTTCTTAATTGATAGTTTAAGGTATAAAATACTATTTAAAATAGAAATTTGCATTTATTTATTTTTTTGCATTATTGCGCTGTTCCGTCCGCCCACTCCCATAACTATATAAACACCCAAGGAGCCAAAGCAAGGTGGGCTGTAAACACCAGCAAGCTCCACTGGAGGTAAGTCTGCAACATGGTTGACCTCTTAATTGATAGTATATGGTAATAAATACTATTTAAAATAGAAATTTACATTTATTTATTTATTTGCATTATTGTTCTGTTCCGTCCGCCCACTCCCATTACTATATAAACACACAAGGAGCCAAAGTATGCAGGGCTGTGAACACCAACAAGCTCCACTGGAGGTAAGTCTGCAACTTGGTTGACCTCTTAATTTGTAGTATATGGTAATAAATACTATTTAAAATAGAAATTAGCATTTATTTATTTATTTGCATTATTGTGCTGTTCCGTCCACCAACTCCCATTACTATATAAACACCCAAGGAGCCAAACTATGCAGGGCTGTAAAAAGAGCAAGCTCCACTGGAGGTAAGTCTGAAACGTGGTTGACTTCTTAATTGATAGTGTATGGTAATAAATACTATTAAAAATAAAAATTTGCATTTATTTATTTATTTGCATTATTGTGCTGTTCCGTCCGCCCACTCCCACTACTATATAAACACCCAAGGAACCAAAGCATGCAGGGCTGTAAACACCAGCAAGCTGCACTGGAGGTAAGTCTGCAACGTGGTTGACTTCTTAATTGATAGTATATGGTAATAAATACTATTTAAAATAGTAATTTGCATTTATTTATTTATTTGCATTATAGTGCTATTCCGTCCGCCCACTCCCATTATTATATAAACACCCAACGAGCCAAAGCATGCAGGGCTGTAAACACCAGCAAGCTGCACTGGAGGTAAGTCAGCAACGTGGTTAACTTCTTAATTGATAGTATATGGTAATAAATACTATTCAAAACAGAAATTTGCAGTTATTTTTTTATTTTCATTATTGTGCTGTTCCGTCCGCCCACTCCCATTACTATATAAACACCCAAGGAGCCAAAGCATGCAGGGCTGTAAACACCAGCAAGCTCCACTGGAGGTAAGTCTGCAACGTGGTTGACTTCTTAATTGATAGTATATGGTAATAAATACTATTTGAAATTGAAATTTGCATTTATTTATTTATTTGCATTATTGTGCTGTTCCGTCGTCCCACTCCCATTACTATATAATCACCCAAGGGGCCAAAGCATGCAGGGCTGTAAACATCAGCAAGCTCCACTGGAGGTAAGTCTGCAACGTGGTTGACTTCTTAATTGATAGTATTTGGTATACAATACTATTTAAAATAGAAATTTGCATTTATTTATTTATTTGCATTATTGTGCTGTTCCGTCCGCCCACTCCCATAACTATATAAACACCCAAAGAGCCAAAGCAAGCTGGGCTATAAACACCAGCAAGCTCCACTGGAGGTAAGTCTGCAACGTGGTTGACCTCTTAATTTGTAGTATATGATAATAAATTCTATTTAAAATAGACATTCGCATTTATTTATTTATTTGCATTATTCTGCAATTCCATCCGACCACTCCTTTTACAATATAAAAAGCTTAGGAACCAATGCAGGCTGGGCTGTGAAAACCAACAAGATCCACTGGAGGTAAGTCTGCAACGTGGTTGACTTCTTAATTGATAGTATATGGTAATAAATACTATTTAAAATAGAAATTGGCATTTACTTATTTATTTGCATTATTGTGCTGTTCCGTCCGCCCACTCCCATTACTAAATAAACACCCAAGGAGCCAAAGCATGCAGGGCTGTAAACACCAGCAAGCTGCACTGGAGGTAAGTCCGCAACGTGGTTGACTTCTTAATTGGTAGTATATGGTAATAAATACTATTTAAAATAGAAATTTGCATTTATTTATTTATTTGCATTATTGTGCTGTTCCGTCCACCCACTCCCATTACTATATAAACACACAAGGACCCAAAGCATGCAGGGCTGTGAACACCAACAAGCTCCACTGGAGGTCGGTCTGCAACGTGGTTGACTTCTTAATTTATAGAATATGGTAATAAATACTATTCAAATTAGAAATTTGCATTTACTTATTTATTGGCATTATTGAGCTGTTCCATCTGCCCACTCCCATTACTATATAAACACCCAAGGAGCCAAAGCATGCAGGGCTGTAAACCCCAGCAAGCTCTACTGGAGGTAAGTCTGCAACGTGGTTGACTTCATAATTGATAGTGTATGGTAATAAATACTATTTAAAATAGAAATTTGCATTTATTTATTTATTTGCATTATTGTGCTGTTCCGTCCGCCCACTCCCATTACTATATAAACACCCAAGGAGACAAAGCATGCAGGGCTGTAAACACCAGCAAGCTGCACTGGAGTTAAGTCTGCACTGTGGTTGACTTCTTAATTGATAGTATATGGTAATAAATACTATTTAAAATAGAAATTTGCACTTATTTATTTATTTGCATTGTTGTGCTGTTCCGTACGCCCACTTTTATTACTATATAAACACACAAGGACCCAAAGCACGCAGTGCTGTGAACACCAACAAACTCCACTGGAGGACAGTCTGCAATGTGGTTGACTTCTTAATTGATAGTATATGGTAATAAATACTATTTAAAATAGAAATTTGCATTTATTTATTTATTTGCATTATTGTGCTGTTCCGTCCGCACACTCCCATTACTATATAAACACCCAAGGAGCCAAAGCATGCAGGGCTGTAAACACCAGCAAGTTCCACTGGAGGTAAGTCAGCAACGTGGTTGACTTATTAATTGATAGTATATGGTAATAAATACTATTTAAAATAGAAATTTGAATTTATTTATTTATTTGCATTATTGTACTGTTCCGTCCGCCCACTCCCATTAGTATATAAACACCCAAGGAGCCAAAGCAGGCAGGGCTGTAAGCACCAGCAAGCTGAACTGGAGGTAAGTCTGCAACGTGGTTGACTTCTTAATTGATGGTATATGGTAATAAATACTATTTGAAATAGAAATTTGCATTTATTTATTTATTTGCATTATTGTGCTGTTCCGTCCGCCCAATCCAATTACTATATAAACACACAAGGAGCCAAAGCATGCAGGGCTGTAAACACCAGCAAGCTCCACTGGAGGTAAGTCTGCAACGTGGTTGACTTCTTAATTGATAGTATATTGTAATAAATACTATTTAAAATAGAAATTTGCATTTATTTATTTTTTTGAATTATTGTGCTGTTCCGTCCGCCTACTCCCATTACTATATAAACACACAAGGAGCCAAAGCATGCAGGGCTGTGAACACCAACAAGCTCCACTGGAGGTAAGTCTGCAACGTGGTTGACTTCTTAATTGATAGTATATGGTAATAATACTATTTAAAATAGAAATTTGCATTTATTTATTTATTTGCATTATTGTGCTGTTCCGTCCGCCCAATCCAATTACTATATAAACACACAAGGAGCCAAAGCATGCAGGGCTGTAAACACCAGCAAGCTCCACTGGAGGTAAGTCTGCAACGTGGTTGACTTCTTAATTGATAGTATATGGTAATAAATGCTATTTAAAATAGAAATTGCATTTATTTATTTATTTGCATTATTGTGCTGTTCCGTCCGCCCACTCCCATTACTATATAAACACCCAAGGAGCCAAAGCATGCAGGGCTGTAAACACCAGCAAGATCCACTGGAGGTACGTCTGCAACGTGGTTGACTTCTTAATTGATAGTATATGGAATTAAATACTATCTAAAATAGAAATTTGTATTTATTTATTTATTTGCATTATTGTGCTGTTCCTTCCGCTCTCTCCCATTACTATATAAACACCCAAGGAGCCAAAGCAAGCAGGGCTGGAAACACCAGCAAACTCCACTGGAGGCAAGTCTGCAACGTGGTTGACCTCTTAATATGATAGTATATGGTAATAAATACTATTTAAAATAGAAATTTGCATTTATTTATTTATTTGCATTATTGTGCAGTTCCGTCCGCCCACTCCCATTACTATATAAACACCCAAGGAGCCAAAGCATGCAGGGCTGTAAACACCAGCAAGCTGCAGTGGAGGTAAGTCCGAAACGTGGTTGACTTCTTAATTGATAGTATATGGTAATAAATACTATTTAAAATAGAAATTTGCATTTATTTATTTATTTGCATTATTGTGCTGTTCCGTCCGCCCACTCCCATTACTATATAAACACCCAAAAAGCCAAAGCATGCAGGGCTGTAAACACCAGCATGCTCCACTGGAGGTAAGACTGCAACGTGTGTGACTTCTTAATTGATAGTATATGGTAAAAAATACTATTTAAAATAGAAATTTGCATTTATTTATTTATTTGCATTATTGTGCTGTTCCGTCCGCCCACTCCCATTACTATATAAACACCCAAGGAGCCAAAGATTGCAGGGCTGTGAACACCAACAACCTCCACTGGAGGTCAGTCTGCAAAGTGGTTGACTTCTTAATTTATAGTATATGGTAATAAATACTATTTAAAATAGAAATTTGTATTTATTTATTTATTTGCATTATTGTGCTGTTCCGTCCGCCCACTCCCATTACTATATAAACACCCAAAGAGCCAAAGGATGCATCGCTGTGAACACCAACAAACTCCACTGGAGGTCAGTCTGCAATGTGGTTGACTTCATAATTGATAGTATATGGTTATAAATACTATTTAAAATAGAAATTTGCATTTATTTATTTATTTGCATTATTGTGCTGTTCCGTCCTCCCACTCCCATTACTATATAATCACCCAAGGAGCCAAAGCATGCAGGGCTGTAAACACCAGAAGCTCCACTGGAGGTAAGTCTGCAACGTGGTTGACTTCTTAATTGATAGAATATGGTAATAAATACTATTTAAAATAGAAATTTGCATTTATTTATTTATTTGCATTATTGTTCTGTTCCGTCCGCACACTCCCATTACTATATAAACACCCAAGGAGCCAAAGCATGCAGAGCTGTAAACACCAACATGCTCCACTGGAGGTAAGTGTGCAATGTGGTTGACTTCATAATTGATAGTATATGGTTATAAATACTATTTAAAATAGAAATTTGCATTTATTTATTTATTTGCATTATTGTGCTGTTCCGTCCGCCCACTCCCATTACTATATAAACACCCAAGGAGCCAAAGCATGCAAGGCTGTGAACACCAACAAACTCCACTGGAGGTCAGTCTGCAATGTGGTTGACTTCTTAATTGATAGTATATGGTAATAAATACTATTTAAAATAGAAATTTGCATTTACTTATTTATTTGCATTATTGTGCTGTTCCGTCCGCCCACTCCCATTACTATATAAACACCCAAGGAGCCAAAGCATGCAGGGCTGTAAACACCAGCAAGCTGCACTGGAGGTAAGTCCGCAATGTGGTTGACATCTTAATTGATAGTATATGGTAATAAATACTATTTAAAATAGAAATTTGCATTTATTTATTTATTTGCATTATTGTGCTGTTCCGTCCACCCACTCCCATTACTATATAAACACCCACGGAGCCAAAGCATGCAGGGCTGTAAAAAGAGCAAGCTCCACTGGAGGTAAGTCTGCAACGTGGTTGACTTCTTAATTGATAGTGTATGGTAATAAATACTATTTAAAATAAAAATTTGCATTTATTTATTTATTTGCATAATTGTGCTGTTCCGTCCGCCCTCTCCCACTACTATATAAACACCCAAGGAACCAAAGCATGCAGGGCTGTAAACACCAGCCAGCTGCACTGGAGGTAAGTCTGCAACGTGGTTGACTTCTTAATTGATAGTATATGGTAATAAATACTATTTAAAATAGAAATTTGCATTTATTTATTTATTTGCATTATAGTTCTATTCCGTCCGCCTACTCCCATTACTATATAAACACACAAGGAACCAAAGCATGCAGGGCTGTGAACACCAACAAACTCCACTGGAGGTCAGTCTGCAATGTGGTTGACTTCTTAATTGATAGTATATGGTAATAAATACTATTTAAAATAGAAACTTGCATTTATTTATATATTTGCATTATTGTGCTGTTCCGTCCGCCCACTCCCATTACTATATAAACACCCAACGAGCCAAAGCATGCAGGGCTGTAAACACCAGCAAGCTGCACTGGAGGTAAGTCAGCAACGTGGTTGACTTCTTAATTGATAGTATATGGTAATAAATACTATTCAAAATAGAAATTTGCATTTATTTTTTTATTTGCATTATTGTGCTGTTCCGTCCGCCCACTCCCATTACTATATAAACACCCAAGGAGCCAAAGCATGCAGGGCTGTGAACACCAACAAACTCCACTGGAGGTCAGTCTGCAATGTGGTTGACTTCTTAATTGATAGTATATCGTAATAAATACTATTTAAAATGGAAATTTGCATTTATTTATTTATTTGCATTATTTTGCTGTTCCGTCGTCCCACTCCCATTACTATATAATCACCCAAGGAGCCAAAGCATGCAGGGCAGCAAACACCAGCAAGATCCACTGGAGGTAAGTCTGCAACGTGGTTGACTTCTTAATTGATAGTTTAAGGTATAAAATACTATTTAAAATAGAAATTTGCATTTATTTATTTTTTTGCATTATTGCGCTGTTCCGTCCGCCCACTCCCATAACTATATAAACACCCAAGGAGCCAAAGCAAGCTGGGCTGTAAACACCAGCAAGCTCCACTGGAGGTAAGTCTGCAACATGGTTGACCTCTTAATTGATAGTATATGGTAATAAATACTATTTAAAATAGAAATTTACATTTATTTATTTATTTGCATTATTGTTCTGTTCCGTCCGCCCACTCCCATTACTATATAAACACACAAGGAGCCAAAGTATGCAGGGCTGTGAACACCAACAAGCTCCACTGGAGGTAAGTCTGCAACTTGGTTGACCTCTTAATTTGTAGTATATGGTAATAAATACTATTTAAAATAGAAATTAGCATTTATTTATTTATTTGCATTATTGTGCTGTTCCGTCCACCCACTCCCATTACTATATAAACACCCAAGGAGCCAAACTATGCAGGGCTGTAAAAAGAGCAAGCTCCACTGGAGGTAAGTCTGAAACGTGGTTGACTTCTTAATTGATAGTGTATGGTAATAAATACTATTAAAAATAAAAATTTGCATTTATTTATTTATTTGCATTATTGTGCTGTTCCGTCCGCCCACTCCCACTACTATATAAACACCCAAGGAACCAAAGCATGCGGGGCTGTAAACACCAGCAAGCTGCACTGGAGGTAAGTCTGCAACGTGGTTGACTTCTTAATTGATAGTATATGGTAATAAATACTATTTAAAATAGAAATTTGCATTTATTTATTTATTTGCATTATAGTGCTATTCCGTCCGCCCACTCCCATTATTATATAAACACCCAACGAGCCAAAGCATGCAGGGCTGTAAACACCAGCAAGCTGCACTGGAGGTAAGTCAGCAACGTGGTTAACTTCTTAATTGATAGTATATGGTAATAAATACTATTCAAAACAGAAATTTGCAGTTATTTTTTTATTTTCATTATTGTGCTGTTCCGTCCGCCCACTCCCATTACTATATAAACACCCAAGGAGCCAAAGCATGCAGGGCTGTAAACACCAGCAAGCTCCACTGGAGGTAAGCCTGCAACATTATTGACTTCTTAAATGATAGTGTATGGTAATAAATACTACTTAAAATAAAAATTTGCATTTATTTATTTAATTGCATTGTTGTGCTGTTCCATACGCCCACTCCCATTACTATATAAACACAAAAGGAGCCAAAGCATGCAGGGCTGTGAACACCAACAAAGTCCACTGGAGGTCAGTCTGTAATGTGGTTGACCTCTTCATTGATAGTATATGGTAATAAATACTATTTAAAATAGAAATTTGCGTTATTTATGTATTTTCATTATTGTGCTGTTCCGTCGTCCCACTCCCATTACTATATAATCACCCAAGGGGCCAAAGCATGCAGGGCTGTAAACATCAGCAAGCTCCACTGGAGGTAAGTCTGCAACGTGGTTGACTTCTTAATTGATAGTATTTGGTATACAATACTATTTAAAATAGAAATTTGCATTTATTTATTTATTTGCATTATTGTGCTGTTCCGTCCGCCCACTCCCATAACTATATAAACACCCAAAGAGCCAAAGCAAGCTGAGCTGTAAACACAAGCAAGCTCCACTGGAGGTAAGTCTGCAACATGGTTGACCTCTTAATTTGTAGTATATGATAATAAATTCTATTTAAAATAGACATTCGCATTTATTTATTTATTTGCATTATTCTGCAATTCCATCCGACCACTCCTTTTACAATATAAAAAGCTTAGGAACCAATGCAGGCTGGGCTGTGAAAACCAACAAGATCCACTGGAGGTAAGTCTGCAACGTGGTTGACTTCTTAATTGATAGTATATGGTAATAAATACTATTTAAAATAGAAATTTGCATTTATTTATTTATTTGCATTATTGTGCTGTTCCGTCCGCCCACTCCCATAACTATATAAACACCCAAAGAGCCAAAGCAAGCTGGGCTGTAAACACCAGCAAGCTCCACTGGAGGTAAGTCTGCAACGTGGTTGACCTCTTAATTTGTAGTATATGATAATAAATTCTATTTAAAATAGACATTCGCATTTATTTATTTATTTGCATTATTCTGCAATTCCATCCGACCACTCCATTTACAATATAAAAAGCTTAGGAACCAATGCAGGCTGGGCTGTGAAAACCAACATGATCCACTGGAGGTAAGTCTGCAACGTGGTTGACTTCTTAATTGATAGTATATGGTAATAAATACTATTTAAAATAGAAATTTGCATTTATTTATTTATTTGCATTATTGTGCTGTTCTGTCCACCCACTCCCATTACTATATAAACACACAAGGAGCCAAAGCATGCAGGGCTGTAAACACCAGCAAGCTGCACTGGAGGTAAGTCTGCAACTTGGTTGACTTCTTGATTCATAGTATATGGTAATAAATACTATTTAAAATAGAAATTTAGTTTTCTTTGCATTATTGTGCTCTTCCGTCCGCCCACTCCCATTACTATATAAACACCCAAGGAGCCAAAGCATGCAGGGCTGTGAAAACCAACAAGCTTCACTGGAGGTCAGTCTGCAATGTGGATGACTTCTTAATTGATAGTATATCGTTATAAATACTATTTAAAATGGAAATTTGCATTTATTTATTTATTTGCATTATTTTGCTGTTCCGTCGTCCCACTCCCATTACTATATAATCACCCAAGGAGCCAAAGCATGCAGGGCTGTAAACACCAGCAAGATCCACTGGAGGTAAGTCTGCAACGTGGTTGACTTCTTAATTGATAGTTTATGGTATAAAATACTATTTAAAATAGAAATTTGCATTTATTTATTTTTTTGCATTATTGTGCTGTTCCGTCCGCCCACTCCCATAACTATATAAACACCCAAGGAGCCAAAGCAAACTGGGCTGTAAACACCAGCAAGCTCCACTGGAGGTAAGTCTGACACGTGGTTGACTTCTTAATTGATAGTATATGGTAATAAATACTATTTAAAATTGAAATTTGCATTTATTTATTTATTTGCATTATTGTGCTGTTCCGTCCGCCCACTCCCATTACTATATAAACACCCAAGGAGCCGAAGCATGCAGGGCTGTGAACACCAGCAAGCTCCACTGGAGGTCAGTCTGCAATGTGGTTGACTTCTTAATTGGTAGTATAATGTAATAAATACTATTTAAAATAGAAATTAGCATTTATATTTTTATTTGCATTATTGTGCTGTTCCGTCCGCCCACTCCCATTACTATATAAACACCCAAGGAGCCAAAGCATGCAGGGCTGTAAACACCAGCAAGCTGCACTGGAGGTAAGTCTGCAACGTGGTTGACTTCTTAATTGATAGTATACATTAATAAATACTTTTTAAAATAGAAATTTGCATTTATTTATTTATTTGCATTATTGTGCTGTTCCGTCCGCCCACTCCCATTACTATATAAACACCCAAGGAGCCAAAGCATGCAGGGCTGTAAACACCAGCAAGCTGCACTGGAGGTAAGTCTGCACCGTGGTTGACTTCTTAATTGATAGTATATGGTAATAAATACTATTTAAAATAGAAATTTGCATTTATATTTTTATTTGCATTATTGTGCTGTTCCGTCCGCCCACTCCAATTACTATATAAACACCCAAGGAGCCAAAGCATGCAGGGCTGTAAACACCAGCAAGCTGCACTGGAGGTAAGTCTGCAACGTGATTGACTTCTTAATTGATAGTATATAGTAAAAAATACTATTTAAAATAGAAATTTGCATTTATTTATTTAATTGCATTATTGTGCTGTTCCGTCCGCCCACTCCCATTACTATATAAACACCCAAGGAGCCAAAGCATGCAGGGCTGTGAACACCAACAAACTCCACTGGAGGTCAGTCTGGAATGTGGTTGACTTCTTAATTGATAGTATATGGTAATAAATACTATTTAAAATAGAAATTTGCATTTATTTATATATTTGCATTGTTGTGCTGTTCTGTCCACCCACTCCCAATACTATATAAACACACAAGGAGCCAAAGCATGCAGGGCTGTGAACACCAACAAGCTCCACTGGAGGTCAGTCTGCAACGTGGTTGACATCTTAATTGATAGTATATGGTAATAAATACTATTTAAAATAGAAATTTGCATTTATTTATTTATTTGCATTATTGTGCTGTTCCGTCCGCCCTCTCCCATTACTATATAAACACCCAAGGAGCCAAAGCATGCAGGGCTGTGAACACCAACAACCTCCACTGGAGGTAAGTCTGCAACGTGGTTGACTTCTTAATTGATAGTATATGGTAATAAATACTATTTAAAATAGAAATTGCATTTATTTATTTATTTGCATTATTGTGCTGTTCCGTCCGCCCACTCCCATTACTATATAAACACCCAAGGAGCCAAAGCATGCAGGGCTGTAAACACCAGCAAGATCCACTGGAGGTACGTCTGCTACCTGGTTGACTTCTTAATTGATAGTATATGGTAATAAAAACTATTTAAAATAGAAATTTGCTTTTATTTATTTATTTGCATTATTGTGCTGTTCTGTCCACCCACTCCCATTACTATATAAACACCCAAGGAGCCAAAGCATGCAGGGCTGTAAACACCAGCAAGCTCCACTGGAGGTACGTCTGCAACGTGGTTGACTTCTTAATTGATAGTATATGGTAATAAATACTATTTAAAATAGAAATTTCGATTTATTTATTTATTTGCATTATTGTGCTGTTCCGTCCGCACACTCCCATTACTATATAAACACCCAAGGTGCCAAAGCATGCAGGGCTGTGAACACCAACAAGTTCCACTGGAGGTAAGTCTGCAACGTGGTTGACTTCTTAATTGATAGTATATGGTTATAAATACTATTCAAAATATAAATTTGCATTTATCTATTTATTTGCATTATTGTGCTGTTCCGTCCGCCCACTCCCATTACTATATAAACACCCAAGGAGCCAAAGCATGCAGTTCTGTAAACACCAGCAAGCTCAATTGGAGGTAAGTCTGCAATGTGGTTGACTTCTTAGTTGATAGTATATGGTAATAAATACTAATTAAAATAGAAATTTGCATTTATTTATTTATTTGCATTATTGTGCTGTTCCGTCCGCCCACTCCCATTACTATATAAACACCCAAGGAGCCAAAGCATGCAGGGCTGTGAACACCAACAAGCTCCACTGGAGGTAAGTCTGCAACGTGGTTGACTTCTTAATTGATAGTATATGGTAATAAATACTATTCAAAATATAAATTTGCATTTATCTATTTATTTGCATTATTGTGCTGTTCCGTCCGCCCACTCCCATTACTATATAAACACCCAAGGAGCCAAAGCATGCAGTTCTGTAAACACCAGCAAGCTCCACTGGAGCTAAGTCTGCAATGTGGTTGACTTCTTAATTGAGAGTATTTGGTAATAAATACTATTTAAAATAGAAATTTGCATTTATTTATTTATTTGCGTTATTGTGCTGTTCCGTCCGCACACTCCCATTACTATATAAACACCCAAGGAGCCAAAGCATGCAGGGCTGTGAACACCAACAAGCTCCACTGGAGGTAAGTCTGCAACGTGGTTGACTTCTTAATTGGTAGTATATGGTAATAAATACTATTTAAAATAGAAATTTGCATTTATTTATTTATTTGCATTATTGTGCTGTTCCGTCCGCCCACTCCCATTACTATATAAACACCAAAGGAGCCGAAGCATGCAGGGCAGTGAACACCAGCAAGCTCCACTGGAGGTCAGTCTGCAACCTGGTTGACTTCTTAATTGATAGTATAATGTAATAAAGACTATTTAAAATAGAAATTTGCATTTATATTTTTATTTGCATTATTGTGCTGTTCCGTCCGCCCACTCCCATTACTATATAATCACCCAAGGAGCCAAAGCATGCAGGGCTGTAAACACCAGCAAGCTGCACTGGAGGTAAGTGTGCAACGTGGTTGACTTCTTAATTGATAGTATATAGTAATAAATACTATTTAAAATAGAAATTTGCATTTATTTATTTATTTGCATTATTGTGCTGCTCTGTCCGCCCACTCCCATTACTATATAAACACCTAAGGGGCCAAAGCATGCAGGGCTGTAAACACCAGCAAGCTGCACTGGAGGTAAGTGTGCAACGTGGTTGACTTCTTAATTGATAGTATATGGTAATAAATACTATTTAAAATAGAAATTTGCATTTATTTATTTATTTGCATTATTGTGCTGTTCCGTCCGCCCACTCCCATTACTATATAATCACCCAAGGAGCCAAAGCATGCAGGGCTGTAAAATGAGCAAGCTCCACTGGAGGTAAGTCTGCAATGTGGTTGACTTCTTAATTGATAGTGTATGGTAATAAATACTATTTAAAATAAAAATTTGCATTTATTTATTTATTTGCATTATTGTGCTGTTCCGTCCGCCCACTCCCACTTCTATATAAACACCCAAGGAACCAAAGCATGCAGGGCTGTAAACACCAGCAAGCTGCACTGGAGGTAAGTCTGCAACGTGGTTGACTTCTTAATTGATAGTATATGGTAATAAATTCTATTTAAAATAGAAATTTGCATTTATTTATTTATTTGCATTATTGTGCTGTTCCGTCCACCCACTCCCATTACTATTTAATCACCCAAGGAGCCAAAGCATGCAGGGCTGTAAACACCAGCAAGCTCCACTGGAGGTAAGTCTGCAAGGTGGTTGACTTCTTAATTGATTGTATATGGTAATAAATACTATTTAAAATAGAAATTTGCATTTATTTATTTATTTGCATTATTGTGCTGTTCTGTCCGCCCACTCCCATTACTATATAAACACCCAAGGAGCCAAAGCATGCAGGGCTGTGAACACCAACAAACTCCACTGGAGGTCAGTCTGCAATGTGGTTGACTTCTTAATTGATAGTATATGGTAATAAATACTATTTAAAATAGAAATTTGCATTTATTTATTTATTTGCATTATTGTGCTGTTCCGTCCGCCCACTCCCATTACTATATAAACACCCAAGGAGCCAAAGCATGCAGGGCTGTAAAAAGAGCAAGCTCCACTGGAGGTAAGTCTGCAATGTGGTTGACTTCTTAATTGATAGTGTATGGTAATAAATACTATTTAAAATAAAAATTTGTATTTATTTATTTATTTGCATTATTGTGCTGTTCCGTTCGCCTACTCCCACTACTATATAAACACCCAAGGAACCAAAGGATATAGGGGTGTGAACACCAACAAACTTCACTGGAGGTCAGTCTGCAATGTGGTTGACTTCTTAATTGATAGTATATGGTAATAAATACTATTTAAAATAGAAATTTGCTTTTATTTGCATTATTGTTCTGTTCCGTCCACCCACTCCCATTACTATATAAACACCCAAGGATCCAAAGGATATAGGGGTGTGAACACCAACAAACTTCACTGGAGGTCAGTCTGCAATGTGGTTGACTTCTTAATTGATAGTATATGGTAATAAATACTATTTAAAATAGAAATTTGCATTTATTTATTTATTTGCATTATTGTGCTGTTACGTCCGCCCACTCCCATTACTATATAAACACCCAAGGAGCCAAGGCATGCAGGGCTGTAAACACCAGCAAGCTCCACTGGAGGTAAGTCTGCAACGTGGTTGACTTCTTAATTGATAGTATATGGTAAGAAATACTATTTAAAATAGAAATTTGAATTTATTTGTTTATTTGCATTATTGTGTTGTTCCGTCCGCCCGCACCCATTACTATATAAACACCCAAGGAGCCAAAGCATGAAGGGCTGTGAACACCAACAAGCTCCACTGGAGGTCAGTCTGCAACGTGGTTGACTTCTTAATTGATAGTATATTGTAATAAATACTATTTAAAATAGAAATTTGCATTTATTTATTTATTTGCATTATTGTGCTGTTCCGTCCGCCCACTCCCATTACTATATAAACACCCAATGATCCAAAGCAGGCAGGGCTGTAAACACCAGCAAGCTGCACTGGAGGTAAGTCTGCAACGTGGTTGACTTCTTAATAGATAGTATATGGTAATAAATACTATTTAAAATAGAAATTTGCATTTATTTATTTATTTGCATTATTGTGCTGTTCCGTCCGCCCACTCCCATTACTATATAAACACCCAAGGAGCCAAAGCATGCAGGGCTGAGAACACCAACAAACTCCACTGGAGGTCAGTCTGCAATGTGGTTGACTTCTTAATTAATAGTATATGGTAATAAATACTATTTAAAATAGAAATTTACATTAATTTTTTATTTGCATTATTGTGCTGTTCCGTCCGCCCACTCCCATTACTATATAAACACCCAAGGAGCCAAAGCAAGCAGGGCTGTAAATACCAGCAAGCTCCACTGGAGGTAAGTCTGCAACATGGTTGACCTCTTAATTGTTAGTATATTGTAATAAATACTATTTAAAATAGAAATTTGCATTTATTTATTTATTTGCATTATTGTGCTGTTCCGTCCGCCCACTCCCATTACTATATAAACACCCAAGGAGCCAAAGCATGCAGGGCTGTGAATACCAACAAGTTCCACTGGAGGTACGTCTGCAACGTGGTTGACTTCTTAATTGTTTGTATATGGTAATAAATACTATTTAAAATAGAAATTTGCATTTATTTATTTATTTGCATTATTGTGCTGGTCCGTCGTCCCACTCCAATTACTATATAATCACCCAAGGAGCCAAAGCATGCAGGGCTGTAAACACCAGCAAGCTCCACTGCAGGTAAGTCTGCAACGTGGTTGACTTCTTAATTGATAGTATATGGTAATAAATACTATTTAAAATAGAAATTTGCATTTATTTAATTATTTGCATTATTGTGCTGTTACGTCCGCCCACTCCCATTACTATATAAACACCCAAGGAGCTAAAGCAAGCAGGGCTGTAAACACCAGCAAGCTCCACTGGAGGTAAGTCTGCAACATGGTTGACCTCTTAATTGTTAGTATATTGTAATAAATACTATTTAAAATAGAAATTTGCATTTATTTATTTATTTGCATTATTGTGCTGTTCCGTCCGCCCACTCCCATTACTATATAAACACCCAAGGAGCCAAAGCATGCAGGGCTGAGAACATCAACAAACTCCACTGGAGGTCAGTCTGCAATGTGGTTGACTTCTTAATTAATAGTATATGGTAATAAATACTATTTAAAATAGAAATTTGCATTTATTTATTTATTTGCATTATTGTGCTGGTCCGTCGTCCCACTCCAATTACTATATAATCACACAAGGAGCCAAAGCATGCAGGGCTGTACACACCAGCAAGCTCCACTGCAGGTAAATCTGCAACGTGGTTGACTTCTTAATTGATAGTATATGGTAATAAATACTATTTAAAATAGAAATTTGCATTTATTTATTTATTTGCATTATTGTGCTGTTACGTCCGCCCACTCCCATTACTATATAAACACCCAAGGAGCTAAAGCAAGTAGGGCTGTAAACACCAGCAAGCTCCACTGGAGGTAAGTCTGCAACATGGTTGACCTCTTAATTGTTAGTATATTGTAATAAATACTATTTAAAATAGAAATTTGCATTTATTTATTTATTTGCATTATTGTGCTGTTCCGTCCGCCCACTCCCATTACTATATAAACACCCAAGGAGCCAAAGCATGCAGGGCTGAGAACACCAACAAACTCCACTGGAGGTCAGTCTGCAATGTGGTTGACTTCTTAATTAATAGTATATGGTAAGAAATACTATTTAAAATAGAAATTTGCATTTATTTATTTATTTGCATTATTGTGCTGTTCCGTCCGCCCACTCCCATTACTATATAAACACCCAAGGAGCCAAAGCAAGCACGGCTGTAAACACCAGCAAGCTCCACTGGAGGTAAGTCTGCAACATGGTTGACCTCTTAATTGTTAGTATATTGTAATAAATACTATTTAAAATAGAAATTTGCATTTATTTATTTAATTGCATTATTCTGCTGTTCCGTCCGCCCACTCCCATTACTATATAAACACCCAAGGAGCCAAAGCATGCAGGGCTGTGAATACCAACAAGTTCCACTGGAGGTAAGTCTGCAACGTGGTTGACTTCTTAATTGATTGTATATGGTAATAAATACTATTTAAAATAGAAATTTGCATTTATTTATTTATTTGCATTATTGTGCTGGTCTGTCGTCCCACTCCAATTACTATATAATCACCCAAGGAGCCAAAGCATGCAGGGCTGTAAACACCAGCAAGCTCCACTGGAGGTAAGTCTGCAACATGGTTGACCTCTTAATTGTTAGTATATTGTAATAAATACTATTTAGAATAGAAATTTGCATTTATTTATTTATTTGCATTATTGTGCTGTTCCGTCCGCCCACTCCCACTTCTATATAAACACCCAAGGAACCAAAGCATGCAGGGCTGTAAACACCAGCAAGCTGCACTGGAGGTAAGTCTGCAACGTGGTTGACTTCTTAATTGATAGTATATGGTAATAAATACTATTTAAAATAGAAATTTGCATTTATTTATTTATTTGCATTATTGTGCTGTTCCGTCCGCACACTCCCATTACTATATAAACACCCAAGGAGCCAAAGCATGCAGGGCTGTGAACACCAACAAGCTCCACTGGAGGTAAGTCTGCAACGTGGTTGACTTCTTAATTGATAGTATATGGTAATAAATACTATTTAAAATAGAAATTTGCATATATTTATTTATTTGCATTATTGTGCTGTTCCGTCCACCCACTCCCATTACTATATAAACACCCAAGGAGCCGAAGCATGCAGGGCTGTGAACACCAGCAAGCTCCACTGGAGGTCAGTCTGCAACGTGGTTGACTTCTTAATTGATAGTATAATGTAATAAATACTATTTAAAATAGAAATTTGCATTTAAATTTTTATTTGCATTATTGTGCTGTTCCGTCCGCCCACTCCCATTACTATATAAACACCCAAGGAGCCAAAGCATGCAGGGCTGTAAAAAGAGCAAGCTCCACTGGAGGTAAGTCTGCAATTTGGTTGACTTCTAAATTGATAGTGTATGGTAATAAATACTATTTAAAATAAAAATTTGCATTTATTTATTTATTTGCATTATTGTGCTGTTCCGTCCGCCCACTCCCACTACTATATAAACACCCAAAGAACCAAAACATGCAGGGCTGTAAACACCAACAAACTCCAATGGAGGTCAGTCTGCAATGTGGTTGAATTCTTAATTGATAGTATATGGTAATAAATACTATTTAAAATAGAAATTTGCATTTATTTATTTATTTATTTGCATTATTGTGCAGTTTAGTCCGCCCACTCCCATTACTATATAAACACCCAACGAGCCAAAGCATGCAGGGCTGTAAACACCAGCAAGCTGCACTGGAGGTAAGTCTGCAACGTGGTTGACTTCTTAATTGATAGTATATGGTAATAAATACTATTTAAAATAGAGATTTGCATTTATTTTTTTATTTGCATTTTGTGCTGTTACGTCTGCCCACTCCCATTACTATATAAACACCCAAGGAGCCAAAGCATGCAGGGCTGTAAACACCAGCAAGCTCCACTGGAGGTAAGTCTGCAACGTGATTGACTTCTTAATTGATAGTGTATGTTAATAAATACTACTTAAAATAAAAATTTGCATTTATTTATTTAATTGCATTGTTGTGCTGTTCCGTCCGCCCACTCCCATTACTATATAAACACCCAAGGAGCCAAAGCTTGCAGGGCTGTGAACACCAACACGCTCAATTGGAGGTAAGTCTGCAATGTGGTTGACTTCTTAATTGATAGTATATGGTAATAAATACCACTTAAAATAGAAATATGCATTTATTTTTTTAATTGCATTATTGTGCTGTTCTGTCCGCCCAATCCCATTACTATATAAACTCCCAAGGTCCCAATGCATGCAGGGCTGTAAACACCAGCAAGTTCCACTGGAGGTAAGTCTGCAACGTGGTTGACTTCCTAATTGATAGTATATGGTAATAAATACTATTTAAAATAGAAATTTGCATTTATTTATTTATTTGCATTATTGTGCTGTTCCGTCCGCCCACTCCCATTACTATATAAACACCCAACGAGCTAAAGCATGCAGGGCTGTAAACACCAGCAAGCTGCACTGGAGGTAAGTCTGCAACGTGGTTGACTTCTTAATTGATAGTATATGGTAATAAATACTATTTAAAATAGAGATTTGCATTTATTTTTTTATTTGCATTTTGTGCTGTTCCGTCCGCCCACTCCCATTACTATATAAACACCCAAGGAGCCAAAGCATGCAGGGCTGTAAACACCAGCAAGCTCCACTGGAGGTAAGTCTGCAACCTGATTGACTTCTTAATTGATAGTGTATGTTAATAAATACTACTTAAAATAAAAATTTGCATTTATTTATTTAATTGCATTGTTGTGCTGTTCCGTCCGCCCACTCCCATTACTATATTAACACCCAAGGAGCCAAAGCATGCAGGGCTGTGAACACCAACAAGCTCAATTGGAGGTAAGTCTGCAATGTGGTTGACTTCTTAATTGATAGTATATGGTAATAAATACCATTTAAAATAGAAATATGCATTTATTTTTTTAATTGCATTATTGTGCTGTTCTGTCCGCCCAATCCCATTACTATATAAACTCCCAAGGTCCCAATGCATGCAGGGCTGTAAACACCAGCATGTTCCACTGGAGGTAAGTCTGCAACGTGGTTGACTTCTTAATTGATAGTATATGGTAATAAATACTATTTAAAATAGAAATTTGCATTTATTTATTTATTTGCATTATTGTGCTGTTCCGTCCGCCCACTCCCATTACTATATAAACACCCAAGGAGCCAAAGCATGCAGGGCTGTAAACACCAGCAAGCTCCACTGGAGGTAAGGCTGCAACGTGGTTGACTTCTTAATTGATAGTATATGGTAATAAATACTATTCAAAATAGAAATTTGCATTTATTTATTTATGTGCATTATTGTGCTGTTCCGTCCGCACACTCCCATTACTATATAAACACGAAAGGAGCCAAAGCTTGCAGGGCTGTAAACACCAGCAAGCTCCACTGGAGGTAAGTCTACAACGCGGCTGACTTCTTAATTGATAGTGTATGGTAATAAATAATATTTAAAATAAAAATTTGCATTTATTTATTTATTTGCATTATTGTGCTGTTCCGTCCGCCCACTCCCATTACTAGATAAATACCCAAGGAGCCAAAGCATGCAGGGCTGTAAACACCAGCAAGTTGCACTGGAGGTAAGTCTGCAAAATGGTTGACTTCTTAATTGATAGTATATGGTAATAAATACTATTTAAAATAGAAATTTGCTTTTATTTGCATTATTGTTCTGTTCCGTCCGCCCACTCCCATTACTATATAAACACCCAAGGAGCCAAAGCATATAGGGCTGTGAACACCAACAAACTTCACTGGAGGTCAGTCTGCAATGTGGTTGACTTCTTAATTGATAGTATATGGTAATAAATACTATTTAAAATAGAAATTTGCATTTATTTATTTATTTGCATTATTGTGCTGTTACGTCCGCCCACTCCCATTACTATATAAACATCCAAGGAGCCAAAGCATGCAGGGCTGTAAACACCAGCAAGCTCCACTGGAGGTAAGTCTGCAACGTGGTTGACTTCTTAATAGATAGTATATGGTAATAAATACTATTTAAAATAGAAATTTGCATTTATTTATTTATTTGCATTTTTGTGCTGTTCCGTCCGCCCACTCCCATTACTATATAAACACCCAAGGAGCCAAAGCATGCCAGGCTGTAAACACCCGCAACCTCCACTGTAGGTAAGTCTGCAACATGGTTGACTTCTTAATTGATAGTATTTGGTAATAAATACTATTTAAAATAGAAATTTGCATTTATTTATTTATTTGCATTATTGTTCTGTTCCGTCCGCCCACTCCCATTACTATATAAACACCCAAGGAGCCAAAGTATGCAGGGCTGAGAACACCAACAAACTCCACTGGAGGTCAGTCTGCAATGTGGTTGACTTCTTAATTAATAGTATATGGTAATAAGTACTATTTAAAATAGAAATTTGCATTTATTTATTTATTTGCATTATTGTGCTGTTCCGTCTGCCCACTCCCATTACTATATAAACATCCAAGGAGCCAAAGCAAGCAGGGCTGTAAACACCAGCAAGCTCCACTGGAGGTAAGTCTGCAACATGGTTGACCTCTTAATTGTTAGTATATTGTAATAAATACTATTTAAAATAGAAATTTGCATTTATTTATTTATTTGCATTATTGTGCTGTTCCGTCCACCCACTCCCATTACTATATAAACACCCAAGGAGCCAAAGCATGCAGGGCTGTGAACACCAACAAGCTCAATTGGAGGTAAGTCTGCAATGTGGTTGACTTCTTAATTGATAGTATATGGTAATAAATACCATTTAAAATAGAAATATGCATTTATTTTTTTAATTGCATTATTGTGCTGTTCTGTCCGCCCAATCCCATTACTATATAAACTCCCAAGGTCCCAATGCATGCAGGGCTGTAAACACCAGCATGTTCCACTGGAGGTAAGTCTGCAACGTGGTTGACTTCTTAATTGATAGTATATGGTAATAAATACTATTTAAAATAGAAATTTGCATTTATTTATTTATTTGCATTATTGTGCTGTTCCGTCCGCCCACTCCCATTACTATATAAACACCCAAGGAGCCAAAGCATGCAGGGCTGTAAACACCAGCAAGCTCCACTGGAGGTAAGGCTGCAACGTGGTTGACTTCTTAATTGATAGTATATGGTAATAAATACTATTCAAAATAGAAATTTGCATTTATTTATTTATTTGCATTTTTGTGCTGTTCCGTCCGCCCACTCCCATTACTATATAAACACCCAAGGAGCCAAAGCAAGCAGGGCTGTAAACACCAGCATGCTCCACTGGAGGTAAGTCTGCAACATGGTTGACCTCTTAATTGTTAGTATATTGTAATAAATACTATTTAAAATAGAAATTTGCATTTATTTATTTATTTGCATTATTGTGCTGTTCCGTCCGCCCACTCCCATTACTATATAAACACCCAAGGAGCCAAAGCATGCAGGGCTGTGAATACCAACAAGTTCCACTGGAGGTAAGTCTGCAACGTGGTTGACTTCTTAATTGATTGTATATGGTAATAAATACTATTTAAAATAGAAATTTGCATTTATTTATTTATTTGCATTATTGTGCTGGTCCGTCTTCCCACTCCAATTACTATATAATCACCCAAGGAGCCAAAGCATGCAGGGCTGTAAACACCAGCAAGCTCCACTGCAGGTAAGTCTGCAACGTGGTTGACTTCTTAATTGATAGTATATGGTAATAAATACTATTTAAAATAGAAATTAGCATTTATTTATTTATTTGCATTATTGTGCTGTTACGTCAACCCACTCCCATTACTATATAAACACCCAAGGAGCTAAAGCAAGCAGGGCTGTAAACACCAGCAAGCTCCACTGGAGGTAAGTCTGCAACATGGTTGACCTCTTAATTGTTAGTATATTGTAATAAATACTATTTAAAATAGAAATTTGCATTTATTTATTTATTTGCATTATTGTGCTGTTCCGTCCGCCCACTCCCATTACTATATAAACACCCAAGGAGCCAAAGCATGCAGGGCTGAGAACACCAACAAACTCCACTGGAGGTCAGTCTGCAATGTGGTTGACTTCTTAATTAATAGTATATGGTAATAAATACTATTTGAAATAGAAATTTGCATTTATTTATTTATTTGCATTATTGTGCTGTTCCGTCCGCCCACTCCCATTACTATATAAACACCCAAGGAGCCAAAGCAAGCAGGACTGTAAATACCAGCAAGCTCCACTGGAGGTAAGTCTGCAACATGGTTGACCTTTTAATTGTTAGTATATTGTAATAAATACTATTTAAAATAGAAATTTGCATTTATTTATTTATTTGCATTATTGTGCTGTTCCGTCCGCCCACTCCCATTACTATATAAACACCCAAGGAGCCAAAGCATGCAGGGCTGTGAATACCAACAAGTTCCACTGGAGGTAAGTGTGCAACGTGGTTGACTTCTTAATTGATTGTATATGGTAATAAATACTATTTAAAATAGAAATTTGCATTTATTTATTTATTTGCATTATTGTGCTGGTCCGTCGTCCCACTCCAATTACTATATAATCACCCAAGGAGCCAAAGCATGCAGGGCCGTAAACACCAGCAAGCTCCACTGCAGGTAAGTCTGCAACGTGGTTGACTTCTTAATTGATAGTATATGGTAATAAATACTATTTAAAATAGAAATTTGCATTTATTTATTTATTTGCATTATTGTGCTGTTACGTCCGCCCACTCCCATTACTATATAAACACCCAAGGAGTTAAAGCAAGCAGGGCTGTAAACACCAGCAAGCTCCACTGGAGGTAAGTCTGCAACATGGTTGACCTCTTAATTGTTAGTATATTGTAAAAATACTATTTATAATAGAAATTTGCATTTATTTATTTATTTGCATTATTGTGCTGTTCCGTCCGCCCACTCCCATTACTATATAAACACCCAAGGAGCCAAAGCATACAGGGCTGTAAACACCAGCAAGCTGCACTGGAGGTAAGTCTGCAACGTGGTTGACCTCTTAATTTGTAGTATAGGATAATAAATTCTATTTAAAATAGAAATTCGCATTTATTTATTTATTTGCATTATTCTGCGATTCCATCCGACCACTCCCTTTACAATATAAAAAGCTTAGGAACCAATGCAGGCAGGGCTGTGAAAACCAACAAGCTCCACAAGAGGTAAGTCTGCAACGTGGTTGACTTCTTAATTGATAGTATATGTAAATAAATTCTATTTAAAATATAAATTTGCATTTATTTATTTATTTGCATTATTGTGCTGTTCCGTCCGCCCACTCGCATAACTATATAAACACCCAAGGAGCCAAAGCATGCAGGGCTGTAAACACCAGCAAGCTCCACTGGAGATAAGTCTGCAACGTGGTTGACTTCTTAATTGATAGTATATGGTAATAAATACTATTTAAAATAGAAATTTGCATTTATTTATTTATTTGCATTATAGTGCTGTTCCGTCCGCCCACTCGCATTACTATATAAACACCCAAGGAGTCAAAGCATGCAGGGCTGTAAACACCAGCAAACTCCACTGGAGGTAAGTCTGCAACGTGGTTGACTTCTTAATTGACAGTATATGGTAATAAATACTATTTAAAATGGATATTTGCATTTATTTATTTATTTGCATTATTTTGCTGTTCCGTCCGCCCACTCCCATTACTATATAAGCACCCAAGGAGCCAAAGCAAGCAGGGCTGTAAACACCAGCAAGATCCACTGGAGGTAAGTCTGCAACATGGTTGACTTCTTAATTGATAGTATATGGTAATAAATACTATTTAAAATAGAAATTTGCATTTATTTATTTATTTGCATTATTGTGCTGTTCTGCCCGCCCACTCCCATTACTAGATAAATACCCAAGGAGCCAAAGCATGCAGGGCTGTAAACACCAGCAAGCTGTACTGGAGGTAAGTCTGCAACGTGGTTGACCTCTTAATTTGTGGTATATGATAATAAATTCTATTTAAAAGAGAAATTCGCATTTATTTATTTATTTGCATTATTCTGCGATTCCATCCGACCACTCCCTTTACAATATAAAAAGCTTAGGAACCAATGCAGGCTGGGCTGTGAAAACCAACAAGCTTCCCTGGAGGTAAGTCTGCAACGTGGTTGACCTCTTAATTTGTAGTATATGATAATAAATTATATTTAGAAGAGAAATTCACATTAATTTATTTATTTGCATTATTCTGCTATTCCCTCCAACCACTCCCATTACTATATAAACACCCAAGGAGCCAAAGCATGCAGGGCTGTGAACACCAACAAGCTCCACTGGAGGTAAGTCTGCAACGTGGTTGACTTCTTAATTGATAGTATATGGTAATAAATACTATTTAAAATAGAAATTGGCATTTATTTATTTATTTGCATTGTTGTGCGGTTCCGTCCGACCAATTCCATTACTATATAAAAACCCAAGGATCCAATGCAGGCAGGGGTGTGGACAGCAGCCAGCTGCAATGGAGGTAAGTCTTTGACTTGGTTGACCTACAAATTGGATGTATATAATAAAAAAATATTATTTAAAAAGGAAATATGCATTTATTTATTTATTTGCATTATTTTGCAGTTCCCTCCAACCACTCCCATTACTATATAAACACCCAAGGAGCCAAAGCATGCAGGGCTGTAAACACCAGCAAGCTGCACTGAAGGTAAGTCTGCAACGTGGTTGACTACTTAAGTGACACTATTGGGTAATAAATACTATTTAAAATAGAAATTTGCTTTTATTTATTTATTTACATTATTGTGCTGTTCCGTCCGCCCACTCCCATTACTATATAAACACCCAAGGAGCCAAAGCAAGCAGGGCTGTAAACACCATTACTATATAAGGAGCCAATGCAGGCAGGGCTGTGGACAACATCCAGCTGCACTGAATGTATTTCTGCGACGTGTTTGACCTATAAATTGGTAGTATATGGTAATAAATACTATTTAAAAGAGAAATTAGCATTATTGGGTGGTTCCGTCCAACCGTTCCCATTATAATGTAAAGAGCCTAGGAGCCAATGCAGGCAGGTTTGTGAATACCAGCAAACTGCACTGAAGGTAATTCTGCGACATGGTTGACCTCTAAATTGGTAGTATATGATAATAAACACTATTTAAAAGATAAAATTGCATTCATTTATTTATTTGCATTATTGTGCAGTTCCCTCTGCCCACTCCTATTACTATATAAAGAGCCAAGGAGCCAATGCAGGAAGGGCTGTGGACAGCAGCCAGTTGCCCTAGAGGTAAGTCTGCGACGTGGTTGCCCTCTAAATTTTTCGAATATGATGAAAAATTCTATTTAAAAGAGAAACTTGCATTAGTTTAATCTTTATTTGCATTATTGTGTAGTTCCCTTCGACCACTCCCATTACTATATAAAGACCATAGGAGTCAATGCAGGCAGAGCCGTGAACAACAGCCAGCTGCACTGGAGGTAAGTATGCGACGTTGTTGACCTTTAAGTTGGTAGTATATGATAACAAATACCATTTGAAAGAAAAATATGCATTTATTTATTTATTTGAATTATTGTGCAGTTCCCTCCAACCTTTCAAATTACAATATAAATGGCGTTGGAGCCAATGCAGGCAGGGCTGTTAAAACCAGCAATCTGCACTGGACGTTAGTGTGCGATGTGGCCACCTCTAAATTGGTATTATATGATAATAAGTACTATTTAAAAGACAAATTTGCATTTATTTATTTAGTTGCTATATTCTGCGGGTCCCTCTGAATGCTCCCATTACAATATAAACAGCCTAGGAACCAATGCAGGCAAGGCTGTGAAGACCAGCACTGTAGGTAAGTCTATTACGTGGTTGACCTCTAAGTTAGTAGCATGTGATTATAAATACTATTTAATAGAGAAATGTGCATTTATTTATTTATTTATTTGCATTATTGTGCAGTTCCCTCCGACCACACCCATTGCTGTATAAAGACCCAAGGAGCCAATGCACGCAGGGCTGTAAACAACAGCAATCTCCACTGGAGGTAAGAATGCAACGTGGTTGATCTCTAAATTGGTAGTATATGATAATAAATACTATTTAAAAGAGAAATTTTCATTCATTTTTAATTGCATTATTGTGTGGTTCCCTCCAACCACTTCCATTACTATATAAAGACTTAAGGAGCCAATACAGGCAGGGCTATGGACAGAAGCCAGCTCCACTGGAGATCAGCCTGCGACGTGTTTTACCTCTTAATTGGTAGTATATGATAGTAAATACTATCCAAAATAAGAAATTTGTATTTTTTTTTTTTTTTTTTTTTTTTTTATTGCATTATTGTGTGTTTCCCTGGGAACACTCCCATTACTATACAGAGACCCTAGGAGCCAATGCCGACAGGGCCGTTGACAGCAGCCAGCTCCACTGGGGGTTAGCCTGCCATGTGTTTGACTTCTTAATTGGTAGTATATGATAAAAAAATACTATTTAAAAGTAAAATTGTTTTTTTTTGTTAGTAATTTGCATTATTGTGTGTTTCCTTGGGGACACTCCAATTACTATATAAAGACCCTAGGAGCCAATGCCAACAGGGTTGTGGACAGTAGCCAGCTCCACTGGAGGATAGCATGCGACGTGTTTTTCCTCTTAATTGGTAGTATATGATAATAAATACTTTTTAAAGGAGAAACTTGTATTTTTTTGTTGATATTTGCATTATTGTGTGTTTCCCTGAGAACACTTCAATTACTATATAAAGACCCTAGGAGTCAATGCCTACAATGCTGTGGACAGTAGCCAGCTACACTGGAGGTTAGCCTGCGATGTGTATGATAATAAATATTATATCTATAAGAATTTTTTTTTCTTTTTTTTTTTTAATATGATAATAAATACTATTTAAAACAGAAATTTGTATTTTTTGGGGTTATTTACATTATTGTGTGTTTCCCTTGGGAACACTCCCATTACTATATAAAGACCCTAGGAGCCAATGCCGGCAGAGCTGTGGACAGCAGCCAGCTCCGTTGGAGATTACCCTGCGATGTGTTTTACCTCTAAATTGGTAGTATATGATAAAAAATACTATTTAAATGAGAAATTTGTATTTTTTTTGGATTGTTCACATTATTGTGTGTTCCCCCTTGGAAACACTCCCATTACCATATAAAGACCCTAGGAGGCAATGCCGATAGGGCTGTGGAAAGCAGCCTGCTCCACTGTATGTTAGCCTGTGACGTGTTTGACCTGTTAATTGGTAGTATATGATAAGAAAAACTATTTAAAAGAGAATTTTTTTTATTTGCATTGTTGTGTGTTTCCCTGGGAACACTCCCAATAGTATACAAAGACCCTAGTAGCCAATGCCGACAGGGCTGTGGACAGCAGCCAGCTCCACTGGAGGTTAGCCTGCGACGTGTTTTACCTCTTAATTGGTAGAATATGATAATAAATACTATTTAAAAGAGAAATTTGTATTTTTTGGGGTTATTTACATTATTGCGTGTTTCCCTTGGGAACACTCCCATTACTATATAAAGACCCTAGGATCCAATGCCGACAGGGCTGTGGACAGCAGCCAGCTCTACTGGAGGTTAGCCTGCGATGTGTTTGACCTCTTAATTGGTAGTATATGATAATAATGTACTATTTAAAAGTTAAATTTGTATTTGTTTTGTTTGTAATTTGCATTATTGTTGTTTCCTTGCGGACACTCCCATTTCTATATAAAGACCCTAGGAGCCAATGCCGACAAGGCTGTGGCCTTGAGCCATCTCCACTGGAGGTAAGCCTGTGACGTGTTTGACATCTTAATTGGTAGTATATGATAATAAATACTATCTAATAAAGAAATTTGTATTTTTTTGTTATTTGCATTATTGTGTTTTTCCCTGGGAACATTTCGATTACTATATAAAGACCCTAGGAGCCAATGCGGACAGGTCTGTGGACAGCAGCCAGCTCCACTGGAGTTTAGCCTGCAACGTGTTTCACCTCTTAATTGGTAGTATATGATAATAAATACTATTTAAAAGTGAAATTTGTTTAATTTTGTTATTTGCATTATTGTGTGTATCTCTGGGAACACTCCCATTTATAAATAAAGACCCTAGGAGCCAATGCTGAAAGGGCAGTTGACAGCCGCACACTCCACTGGAAGTTAGCCTGTGATGTGTTTGACCTCTTAATTCATAGTATATTATAATAAATTGTATTTAAAAGAGAAAATTGTATTTTTTTTTTGTTATTTGCATTATTGTGTGTTTCCCTGGGAACACTTCCATTACTATATAAAAATCCAAGGAGCTATTAGCTATTGCCGACAGGGCAGTGGACAGCAGCCAGGTCCACTGGAGGTTAGCCTGTTACGTGTTTTACCTGTTAATTGGTAGTATATGATAGTAAATACTATTTAAAACAGAAATTTGTATTTTCTTTTTTTTTTTTAATTTGGTTTATTGTGTGTTTCCCTGGAAACACTTCCATTACTATATAATGACCCTAAGAGCCAATTCCGACAGGGCTGTGGACAGCATCCACTTCCACTGGAGTTTAGCCTGCAACATGTTTTACCTCTAATTTGTAGTATATGATAATAAATACTATTTAACAAAGAAATTTGTATTATTCATTTTTTTATGATTTGCATTATTGTGTATTTCCCTGGGAACACTCCCATTACTATACAAAGATCCTAGGAGCCAATGCCGAAAGGGATGTGGACAGCAGCCAGCTCCACTGGGGGTTAGCCTGTGACGTATTTTATCACTTGATTGGTATTATATGATAATAAAAACCATTTAAAAGATTTTTTTTTATTTGCTTTATTGTGTGTTTCACCGGGAACACTCCCATTAATATATGTAGACCCTAGGAACCAATGCCGACATGGCTGTGGACAGCAGCCAGCCCCACTGGAGGTTAGTGTGCGACCTGTTTCACCATTTAATTGGTATTATATGATAATAAATACTATTTAAAAGTTTAATTTGTATATTTTTTTGTTATTTGAATTATTGTGTGTACCTCTGGGAACACTTCCATTTCTATATAAAGAATCAAGGAGCCAATGCCGAAAGGGCTGAGGACAGCAGCACGCTCCACGGCAAGTTAGCCTGCGATGTGTTTGACCATTTAATTCGTAGTATATGATAATAAATACCATTTAAAAGAGAAATGAGTATATATATATATATATATATTTTTTTTTTTTTTTTTTTTTTTTTTTTTTTTTTTTTTTTTTTTTTTGTTATTTGCATTATTGTGTGTTTCCCTGGGAACACTACCAGTACTATATGATGACCCTAGGAGCCAATGCCGACAGGGCTGTGGACAGCAGCCAGCTCCACTGGAGGTTAGCCTACGATGTGTTTCACCTCTAATTGGAAGTATATGATAATAAATACTATTTAAAAGAGAAATTTTTTTTTTTTTTTTTTTTTGTTTTTCTTTTTGATTTTTTTTTTTTTTTTTTTTTTTTTTTTTTTTTTGAATTATTGTGTGGTTCCCTGTGAACACTCCCATTACAAAATTAAGGCCCTAGGATCCAATGCCGTCAGGGCTGTAGACAGCAGCCAGCTCGACTGGAGGTTACCCCAAGGAGCCAATGCCAATAGGGCTGTGGACAGCAGCACGCTCCACTGGAAGTTAGCCTGCGATGTGTTTGACCATTTAATTTGTAGTATATGACAATAAATACTATTTAAAAGAGAAATTTGATTTTTTTTTTGTTATTTGCATTATTGTGTCTTTCCCTGGGAACACTCCCATTACTATATAAAGACCCTAGGATCCAATGCCGACAGGGTTGTGGACAGCAGCCAGCTCTACTGGAGGTTAGCCCGAGGAGCCAATGCCAATAGGGCTGTGGACAGCAGCCAGCTCCACTTGAGGTTAGCCTGTGACGTGTTTTACCTTTTAATTGGTAGTATATGCTAATAAATACTATTTAAATGTGTAATTTCAATTTTATTTTTGATTTTTTGATTTTCTTTTTTTTTATTTTCATTACTGTATAAAGACCCTAGTAGATAATGCCGACAGGGCTGTGGACAGCAGCCAGATTCACTAGAAGTTAGCCTGTGACGTGTTTTTTTTTTTTTTTTTTTTTTTTTTTTTTTTTTTTTTTTTTTTTTTTTTTTTTTTTTTTTTTTATTTGAATTATTGTGTTTTTCCCCGGGTACACTCCCCTTACTATATAAAGACCCAAGGAGCCAATGTCGACATTGCTGTGGACAGCAGCAATCTCCCACGGACGTTAGCCTGTGACGTGTTTTACGTCTTAATTGGTAGTATATGATAACAAATACTATTTAAAAGAGAAATTTGTATTTTCCCTTTTTTTATTTGCATTATTGTGTGTTTCCCTGGGAACGCTCCCATTACTATATAAAGTCCCTAGGAGCCAATACCGACAGAGCTGTGGACAGCATCCACTTCCACTGAATGTTAGCCTGCAACATGTTTTACCTCAAGCTGGTAGTATATGATAATAAATACTATTTAAAAGAGAAATTTGTGTTTTTGTTATTTTTTTTAATTGCATTATTGTGTGTTTCCCTTGGAACACTCCCATCACTGTATAAAGAGCTGTGGACAGCAGCACGCTTCACTGTAACTTAGCCTGCGATGTGTTTGACCTCTTAATTGGTAGTATATTATAAAAAATACTATTTAAAGGTGAATATTTTTTTTTTTTTTTTTTTTTTTTTTTTTGGAAATTTGCATTTTTGTTTATTTCCCTGGGAACACTTCCATTACTATATAAAGACTCTAGGAGCCAATGGTCACAGGGCTGTGGACAGCAGCCAGCTCCACTGGAGGTTAGCCTACGACGTGTTTTTCCTCTAATTGGAAGTATATGATAATAAATACTATTTAAAAGAGAAATTTGATTTTTTTTTTTTTTTTTTTTTTTTTTTTGTTTTTGAATTATTGTGTGGTTCCCTGGGAACACTCCCATTACTATATAAAGACCTTAGGAGCAAATGCCGACAGGGCTGTGGATAGCAGCCAGGTCCACTGGAAGTAAGCCTGCGACGTGTTATACCTCATAATTGGTAGTATATGATAATAAATACTATTCAAAAAAAAATTTTTGTTTGTTTGTTTGTTATTTCCATTATTGTGTGTTTTCCAGGAACAATCCCATTACTTTATAAAGACCCTAGGAGCCAATGGTGACAGGGAATGTTTACAGCAGCAAGCTCGACTGGATGTTAGCCTGAGGAGCCAATGCTGACAGGGCTGTGGACCGCAGCCAGCTACACTGGGGATAGGCTGCAACGTGTTTGACCTTATAATTGGTAGTATATTATAATAAATACTATTTAAAAGAGAAATTTGTATTTTTTTTTTTTGTTTTGTTATTTGCATTATTGTGTGTTTCCCTGGGAACACTGCAATTTCTATATACAGACCCTAGGAGCCAATGCCGAAAGGGCTGTGGACAGCAGCCAGCTAAACTGGAAGTTAGCCTGAGACATGTTTTAATACTTCATTGGTAGTATATGATGATAAATACTATTCAAAAAAAGAAATTTGTTTTTCTTTTTGTAATTGCATTATTGTGTCTTTCCCTGAGAACACTCCGATTACTATATAAAGACCCTAGGAGCCAATGCCGACAGGGCTGTGGACAGCAGCCAGCTCCACTGGAAGTAGGCCTGCAACGTGTTTGACCTCATAATTGGTAGTATATGATAATAAATACCATTTAAAAGAGAAATTCCTTTTTTTTGTTATTTGAATTATTTCGTGTTTCCCTGGGAAGACTCCCCTTACCATATAAAGACCCTAGGAGCCAATGCCGACAGGGCTGTGGTCAGCAGCCAGCTCCACTGGAGGTTAGCCTGCGACACGTTTTACCTCTTAATTGGTAGCATATGATAATAAATACTATTAAAATAGAAATTTGTATTTTTTTTTTTTTTTTTTTTTTTTTTTTTTTTTTTTTTTTTTTTGTTATTTGCATTACTGTGTGATTCCCTGTCACCAGTGTCGCAGCGTTAACAGCGCTAAGTATCTGAATTTAATTTGCCAGTCTAGTTCATTTTCTGTAGTACTGTTTTAAGAGGTTTATTTCTGCGTACTTGCAGATTTTGTTTCTACTACTGTTTTAATAGTTTATTCTATCGTATTTGATAAATACCGTTGTGTTTAGTCTTCATCTTTGACCGGTGTATTTCTAAGCAAGTCAGAGACCGGTACTAAGCTCGTTATCAGTCAGCAAAAGCAAGAGAACCCGAAAAAATTCTGGTCCTATGTAAAATCGATAAGCGGGTCAAAGCCCACTGTCCAGTCACTATTTGATCATTCTGGGGCAGTAATAGAAGAAAGCAAACGGAAAGCTGAAGTTCTAAATTTAACCTTTAAGAACTCTTTCACGCAGGAGGACAACACAAATACACTATCATTTGATCAACGTACCAATTCCGAAATGGGGGACATAGCAATAGGTATTTCCGGTGTAGAGAAGCAGCTGAGAGAGCTAAATACGAAAAAGTCTGCTGGTCCGGATGGTATACCAGTTCGGTTTTACAAGGACTATTCTGCGGCATTGGCCCCCTACTTAGCTTGCATTTATAGCGAATCTTTAATTCAGCACAAAGTTCCTAGTGATTGGAAAAAAGCGCAGGTGACTCCCATGTATAAGAAAGGAAAGAGAACTGACCCATACAATTACAGGCCAATATCATTGACATCGGTTTCATGTAGAATTTTATAGCATATTCTCAGTTCGAATATAGTAAATTTCCTTGAAACGGAACAGCTTCTTTCCATGAATCAGCACGGGTTTAGGAAACATCGTTCATGTGAAACTCAGCTTGCCCTTTTCTCACATGACATCTTGCGAGCCATGGACGAAGGGCAACAGGCGGATTGTGTTTTTCTCGACTTCAAAAAGTCGTTCGACACGGTGCCACACTGCAGACTGCTAATGAAGATACGAGCTTATGGAATAGGTTCACAGATTTGTGACTGGCTGGAAGACTTCCTAAGTAATAGAATGCAGTACGTTGTTCTCGTTGGCGAGTGTTCATCAGAGACGAGTGTATCGTCAGGCATGCCCCAGGGAAGTGTGATAGGACCGCTATTATTTTCTATCTATATAAATGATCTGATGGACAGAGTAAGTCGTAATTTGCGGCTGGTTGCTGATGATGCTGTGGTGTATGAGCAGGTTGTCGTCTGTAACTGACTGTAATAGCATACAGGTTGACTTAGACAAAATTTCTAGTTGGTGCGAAGAATGGCAGCTAGCTCTCAATGTAGAAAAATGTAAGGTGATGCGCATGAGTAGAAAAAACAATCCTATAGTGTTCGAATACAGCATCAGTAGTGAGCTTCTTGATGTGGTCGCGTCGTTCAAATATCTAGGCGTAACATTGTAGAGTGATATGAAATGGAACGAGCATGTAAGGACAGTTGTGATAAGGCAGACAGCCGACTTCGGTTTATTGGGAGAATTTTGGGAAGATGTACTTCACCTGTAAAGGAGACCGCGTATAAAACGCTTGTACGACCACGTCTTGAGTATTGCTCAAGTATTTGGTACCCGCAGCAGATCGGTTTGAAGGAAGACATAGAGGCGGTTCAGAGGTGAGCAGCTAGATTTGTTACCGGTAGGTTCGACCAATGCGCGAGTGTCACGGAAATGCTCCGGCAACTCAATTGGGGATCGCTGGAAGAAAGATGACATTATTTTCGTGAATTTCTGTTAAGTAAATTTAGAGGGCCGCAATTTGAAGCTGAGTGTAGTACGATCTTGCTGCCGCCTACTTACATTTCACTTAAAGATCCCAAAAACAAGACAAGACAAAATTAGCGCTCGTACGGAGGCATATAGGCATTCTTTTTTTCCTCGTTCAATTTGGGAGTGGAATAGGAAAGGAAATGCCTAGTAGTGGTACAGTGTACCCTCCGCCACGCTCCTTACGGTGAATTGCGGAGTATGTATGTAGATGTAGATGTAGAACACTTCCATTACTATATAAAGACGCTAGGAGCCAATCCGGACAGTGCTGTGGACAGCAGCCAGCTCCACTGGAGGTAGCCTGCGACGTATTTTACCTCTTAATTGGTAGTATATGATAATAAATACTATTCAAAAAGAAATTTGTATTTTTATTTATTTATTTATTTATTTATTTATTTATTTATTTTTTGTTATTTGCATTATTGTGTGTTTCCCTGGGAACACTCACATTTCCATATAAAGACCCTAGGAGCCAATGCCGACAGGGCTGTGGTCAGCAGCCAGCTCCACTGGAGGTTAGCCTGCAACGTGTTTTACCTCTTAATTGGTAGTATATGATAATAAATACTATTAAAAGAGAAATTTATATTTTTCTTTTTTTTTGTTATATGCATTACTGTGTGATTCCCTGGGAATCCCAGTCCAGTGCCAGCTGTCACCAGTGTCGCGGCGTTAACTGCGCTAAGTATTTGAATTTAATTTGTATCAAATTTAATTTGCCAGTCTAGTTCATTTTTGGTAGTACTTTTTTAAGAGGTTTATTCCTGCGTACTTGCAGATTTCGTTTTTACTACTGTTTTAATAGTTTATTCTATCGTATTTGATAAATACCATTGTGTTTAGTCTTCGTATTTGACCGGTGTATTTCAAAACAAGTCAGAGACCGTTACTAAGCTCGTTATCAGTCAGTCCAGTGCCAGCTGTCACCAGTGTCATGGCGTTAACAGCGCTAAGTATCTGAATTTAATTTTTGTCAAATTTAATTTGCCAGTCTAGTTCATTTTCGGTAGTAATGTTTTAAGAGGTTTATTTCTGCGTACTTGCAGATTTCGTTTGTACTACTGTTTTAATAGTTTATTCTATCGTATTTGATAAATACTGTTGTGTTTAGTCTTCATCTTTGACTGGTGTATTTCAAAACAAGTCAGAGACCGTTACTAAGCTCGTTATCTGTCAGTCCAGTGCCAGCTGTCACCAGTTTCGTGGTGTTAACAGCGCTAAGTATCTGAATTTAATTTGTGTCAAATTTAATGTGCCAGTCTAGTTCATTTTCGGTAGTACTGTTTTAAGAGGTTTATTCCTGCATACTTGCAGATTTCGTTAGTACTACTGTTTTAATTGTTTATTCTATAGTATTTGATAAATACTGTTGTGTTTAGTCTTCGTCTTTGACCGGTGTATTTCAAAACAAGTCAGAGACCGTTACTAAGCTCGTTATCAGTCAGTCCAGTGCCAGTTGCCACCAGTGCCGCGGCGTTAACAACGCTAAAGCTGCCGGACTCAGTTTTGTTGATTCGACAGTGTAGTTACCACTAACCACAGTTAAATCAGCAGCCAGCCGCCTTCATTAGAGTACTAGGCTTCTTTAAAGTTGTTAATTGATGTTAATTGTATCGATGGGATGGATAGGATGTATGCCTGCTGTGTGCGGACGTAGGAGGAGTTGGTCGTGGTTCGCGAACAGCTGAGCGTGCTGTTGGCTACGGCAGCCATCTTCAGGCTGCTGTCTCGGGGTGCAGCGATGGTGGGGAGTCTGGTGCGTCGAGTGGGACACCTCAGGTGTCTCACGCTATGCTCACTGTCCCTGCTTCCGAGGCACCTTCAGGTGTACCGGACATCGTCGAGCCGCCTTCTCCGCAAGGGGAGTGGCGGGTTGTACGGCGTTCGCGTCGCTCGAGGAGGAAGGCCAATGTGGAGGCTGGACGTCCGTCCGCGCCAGTTCGTCCTGTCAGTGAAAGTGTGGCCACTCCTTCAGCAGGGTCCGAGCAGGTGCACGGGGGGAGGAGATTATTAGTTATTGGGAGCTCCAATCTCAGGCGCGTGATGGAGCCCCTTAGGCAGATAGCGTCCAGATCTGGAAGGAATTTCAACATGCACTCGGTGTGTTTGCCTGGGGGTCTCATCCGAAATGTGGAGGCGGCCTTGCCGGCAGCTATCGAGGGTGCGTGGTGCAGTCGACTGCAAGTCGTAGCTCACGTCGGCACCAATGACGCTTGTCGCTTGGGTTCTGAGGACATCCTCAGGTCCTACGAGCGGCTGGCGGAATTGGTGAAGGCTGCTGCCTTCACACGCGAGGTGCAAGCAGAGCTGTCGATTTGCAGCATTGTTCCCAGGGTTGATCGGGGTCCTTTGGTTTGGTGCCGAGTGGAGAGTCTGAACCAGAGGCTTCGCCGACTCTGTGACAGTCATGGCTGCAGATTTCTGGATCTGCGTTATCGGGTGGGGAATTGTAGAATGCCCCTAGATAGATCAGGGGTGCACTACACTAAGGAAGCGGCTACTCGGGTAGCAGAGTACTTGTGGAGTGCACATGGGGGTTTCTTAGGCTAGGCGCTAACTCTGATGAGCACTCGCCTGTCAGCATTCAAACAGCGAATTCAGGCCACGATCAGAACAAAAATTCGAACATAAAAATATTAGCCGCGAACTTACAGAGTATTAGAAACAAAGTTCCCGAATTTGCAGCGCTGCATGGAAGTTATTGCACTCAGATAGTTTTAGGCACCGAAAGCTGGCTAAATGATGATGTGGCAAGTTCAGAAATATTTAGCGAAGCATTGAATGTATATTGAAAAGATAGATCTGATACAACTGGAGGAGGAGTGTTCATCGCTGTGGACAAAGATATTGTTTCTACTGAGATCGAGGTTGAAAGTAACTGTGAAGTTATCTGGGCACGCATAACAGGTCTAAAAGAAGTAAAGTTAATAGTTGGGTGTTTTTACCAGCCCCCCAGTGCTGCTGTAGCAGTTTTAGAATCATTCAAGGAAAGCAGACACCAGGTAGTGCATAGGTATCCAGGCCATGCAATATTAGTCGGAGGTGACTTCAACCTTAAGAGTATAGATTGGGACCTTGCTAGTTACATTTCAGGCGGTACAGACATACAGCCTTGCGAGCTACTTTTGGACACATTCTACAAAAACCGTCTTGAGCAATTAAACCGGCAACCCACGCCCAATGGAAATATTCTAGACCTTATATCCACAATCACACCTGACCTTATTAATGATGTCTGTGTAGAGACAGGAATTAGTGATCATGATATTGTCATAGCGTCAATGGTGACCAAAGTTCATAAACCAGTCAAGAAGGCTAGGAGCGTGTTTGTGTTGGGAAAAGCCGACAATCAAATGTTACGATCGCACTTAGAAAATGAATGGGCATCATTAGAGGAATAGTGGACTAAATATAAATGCATTATTAATGAAGGGTTAGAGAAATATGTGCCAGTACAAATGATTAAGGATGGAAAAGATCCACCATGGTATAATAATAATGTTAGAAAGCTGCTGAGAAAGCAAAGGCTGTTGCACTCTCGATTCAAAAAGGAACACGCAAATCATGACAGGCAAAAGTTAGGAGAGATTCATGCGTCTATAAAAAGATCGATGCGTGAAGCATACAATAATTATCACAGCCATACCTTAGCAAAAGTACTTTCCGAGAACACAAAAAAATTCTGGTCCTATGTAAAATCGATAAGCGGGTCAAAGCCCACAGTCCAGTCACTAGTTGATCATTCCGGGGCAGTAATAGAAGAAAGCAAACGGAAAGCTGAAGTTCTAAATTTAACCTTTAAGAACTCTTTCACGCAGGAGGACCACACTAATATACCATCATTTGATCAACGTACCAATTCCGAAATGGGGGACATAGCAATAGGTATTTCCGTTGTAGAGAAGCAGCTGAGAGAGCTAAATACGAAAAAGTCTGCTGGTCCGGATGGTATACCAGTTCGGTTTTACAAAGACTATTCTGCGGCATTGGCCCCCTACTTAGCTTGCATTTATAGCGAATCTTTAATTCAGCACAAAGTTCCTAGTGATTGGAAAAAAGCGCAGGTGACTCCCATGTATAAGAAAGGAAAGAGAACTGACCCATACAATTACAGGCCAATATCATTGACATCGGTTTCATGTAGAATTTTGTAGCATATTCTCAGTTCGAATATAGTAAATTTCCTTGAAACGGAACAGCTTCTTTCCATGAATCAGCACGGGTTTAGGAAACATCGTTCATGTGAAACTCAGATTGCCCTTTTCTCACATGACATCTTGCGAGCCATGGACGAAGGGCAACAGGCGGATTGTGTTTTTCTCAACTTCAAAAAGTCGTACAACACGGTGCCACACTGCAGACTGCTAATAAAGATACGAGCTTATGGAATAGGTTCACAGATTTGTGACTGGCTGGAAGACTTCCTAAGTAATAGAACGCAGTACGTTGTTCTCGACGGCGAGTGTTCAGCAGAGACGAGTGTATCGTCAGGCGTGCCCCAATGGAGTGTGATAGGACCGCTATTATTTTCTATTTATATAAATGATCTGATGGACAGAGTAAGTTGTAATTTGCGGCTGGTTGCTGATGATGCTGTGGTGTATGGGCAGGTTGTCGTCTGTAACTGACTGTAATAGCATGCAGGTTGACTTAGACAAAATTTCTAGTTGGTGCGAAGAATGGCAGCTAGCTCTCAATGTAGAAAAATGTAAGGTGATGCGCATGAGTAGAAAAAACAATCCTATAGTGTTCGAATACAGCATCAGTAGTGAGCTTCTTGATGTGGTCGCGTCGTTCAAATATCTAGGCGTAACATTGTAGAGTGATATGAAATGGAACGAGCATGTAAGGACAGTTGTGATAAGGCAGACAGCCGACTTCAGTTTATTGGGAGAATTTTGGGAAGATGTACTTCACCTGTAAAGGAGACCGCGTATAAAACGCTTGTACGACCACGTCTTGAGTATTGCTCAAGTATTTGGGACCCGCAGCAGATCGGTTTGAAGGAAGACATAGAGGCGGTTCAGAGGCGAGCAGCTAGATTTGTTACCTTTAGGTTCGACCAATGCGCGAGTGTCACGGAAATGCTATGGCAACTCAATTGGGGATCGCTGGTAGAAAGATGACAGCCTGCGACAGGGCTGTGGTCAACAACCATCTCCACTGGAAATTTAGCCTTCGACGTGTGTTACATCTTAATTTCTAGTATATGATAAAAAATACTATTCAAAAGAAAAATTTTTGTATCGTTTTTTGTTATTTGCATTATATTGTGTTTCCCTGGGAACACTCTCAGTTCTATATAATGACCCTAGGAGCCAATGCCGACAGGGCTGTTGGCAGCAGCCAGCTCTATGGGAGACTAGCCTGCATATGTTTTACCACTTAATTGTTAGTATATGATAATAAATACTATATAAAAAAAAATTGTATTTTTTGGTCTGTTATTTGCATTATTGTGTGTTTCCCTGGGAACACTCCCATTACTATATAAACACCCTAGGAGCGAATGCCGACAGGGCTGTGGACAGCGGCTCGCTCCACTGGAGATAAGCCTGTGATGTGTTTTACCATTTAATTGGTAGTATATCATAATAAATACTATTTAAAAGTGAAATTTGTATTTTTTTTGTAATTTGCATTATTGTGTGTTTCCCTGGAAACACTCCCATTTTTATGTAAAGACCCTCTTAGCCAATGCCGACAGGGTTGTGGGCAGCAGCCAGCTCCACTGGAGGTCACCCTGGGATGTGTTTTACCTCTTAATTGGTAGTATATGATAATAAATACTATTTAAAAGAGAACATTTTTATTTTTTTATTTTATTTGCATTATTATGTGTTTATCTGGGAACACTTCCAATACTATATAAAGACCCAAGGAGACAGTTCCGACAGGGCTGTAGACAGCAGCCAGCTCCACTGGAGGTTAGCCTGCGACGAGTTTTACCTCTTAACTGTTATTATATGATAATAAATACTCTTTAAAAGAGAAATTGTTTTTTGTTATTTGCATTATTGTCTGTTTCCCTGGAAACACTCCCATTACTATATAAAGACCCTAGGAGCCCATGCCGACAGGGCTGTGGACTGCAGCCAGCCCCACTAGAGGGTAGCCTGCGACGTGTTTTACCACTTAATTGGTAGTATATGATAATAAATACCACTTAAAAGAGAATTTTTTTGTTATTTGCATTATTGTGTGATTCCCTGAGAACACTCCCATTACGATATAAAGACACTAGGAACCAATGCCGACAGGGCTGTGGAAAGCAGCTAGCCCCACTGAAAGTTGGCCTGCGACGAGTTTGAGATCCTAATTGGTAGTATATAATAATAAATACTATTTGTATATTTTTTTTATTTGCATTATTGTGTGTTTTCCTGGGAACCCAACCATTTCTATACAAAGACCCTAAGAGCCAATGCCGACAGGGCTGTGGGCAGCAGCCAGCTCCACTGGAGTTGAGCCTGCGACGAGTTTTACCTCTTATTTGGTTGTATGATAGTAAATACTAATTAAAAGAGAAATTTGTATTTTTTTTTGTTATTTGCATTATTGTGTGTTTCCTTGGGAACACTCCCATTACTATGCAAAGACCCTAGGAGACAGTGCCCTCAGGGCTGTAGAGAGCAGCCAGCTCCACTGGATGTTACCCTGCGACGTGTTTTACCTCTAATTTTAGTATGAGACAATAAATACTATTTAAAAGGGATTTTTTTTTTGTTATTTCCATTATTGTGTGTTTCCCTGGAAATACTACCATTACTACATAAAGACCCTAGGGCTGCGGACAGCACTGGAAGTAAGACTGAGATGTGTTTTACCTCTTAATTGGTAGTATTATAATAAATACCATTTAAAAGCGAAATTTGTTTTTTTTTGTTATTTGCATTATTGTGTTTACCTGGAAAAAATTCCATTAAAGTATGTAGACCCAAGGATTTTAGCCTGTGACGTGTTTTACCTCTAATTGTTAGTACTTGATAATAAATACTATTTAAAGGAGAAATTATTTTTTTATTTGCATTATTGTTTGTTTCCTTGGGAACACTCCCATTACTATATATAGACCCTAGAAGCCAATGCCGACAGGGCTGTGTACCGCAGCTAGCTCCACTGGAGGTTAACATACGACGTGTTTTACCTCTTAATTGGTAGTATATGAAAAAAAATACTATTTAAAAGTGAAGTTTGTATTTGTTTTTTTTTGTTCTTTATGTTATTTGCATTATTGTGTGGTTCCCTGGGAACACTTCTATTTCTATATAAAGACCCTAGGAGCCAATGCTGACAGTGCTGTGGACTGCAGCCAACTCCACTGGAGATTAGCATGCGACGTGATTGACCTCTTATTTGGTAGTATATTATAATAAATACTATTTAAAGGGGAAATTTGTATTTTTGTTTGTTTTGTTATTTGCACTAGTGTGTTTCCCTGTAAACACTCCCATTACTATATATAGTCCCTAGGAGAGAATGCCGACAGTGCTGTAGAAAGCAGCCAGCTCCACTGGAGTTTAACCTGCAACGTGTTTTACCTCTTAATTGGTAGTATATGATAATAAATACTATTTCCAAGTGAAATTTGTATTTGTTTATTTTTTCTTGTTTTTTTATATTATTTGCATTATTATGTGTTTTCCTGGGAACACTCCCATTACTATATAAAGACCCTAAGAGACAGTGCCAAGAAGGCTGTAGACAGCAGCCAGCTCCACTGGAGGTTAGCCTTCGACATGTTTTAAATCTAATTGCTAGTATATGATAATAAATACTGTTTGAAAGAGAAAATTTTTTTTTGTTATTTGCATTATTGTGTGTTTCTCTGTGAACACTCCCATTACTATATAAAGACCCTAAGAGCCAATGCCGACAGTGCTGTGGACAGCAGCCAGCTTCACTGGAGTTCAGCATGCGACGTTATTGACCTTTTAATTAGTAGTATATGACAATAAATACTATTTAAAAGAGAAATTAGTATTTTTTCTGTTATTTGCAATATTGTGTGTTTCCCTGGGAACACTTCCATTACTATATGAAGAACCTAGGAGCCAATGCTGACAGGGCTGTGGATAGCAGCCAACTCCAGTGGTGGTTAGCCTGCAATGTGTTTTACTTCTTAATTGGTAGTATTATAATAAATACTATTTAAAAGAGAAAATTTTTTTTTCTTTTTTTTTTTTTTTTTGGTATTTGCATTTCTGTAGGTTTCCCTGGAAACACTACCATTACTAAATGTAGACCCAAGGAGCTAATGCCGACAGGGCTTTGCGCAGCAGCCATCTCCACTGGAGGTTAGTCTGCGATGTGTTTTACCTTTTAATTGGTAGTATATGATAATAAATATTATTTAAAGAGATATTTGTATTTTTTTGTTATTTGTATTTTTGTGTGTATCCCGGTAAACACTTCCATTACTATATAAAGACTCTAGGAGACAATGCCGACTGTGAACAGCAGCCAGCGCTACTGGAGGTTAGATTGAGACATGTTTTGCCTCTTAATTGGTAGTAAATGATAATAAATACTATTTAAAAGAGAAAGTTTTAATTTTTTGTTATTTGTATTATTGTGTGGGTTTTTTTTTTTTTTTTTTTTTTTTGGTTTGACCTCATGAGTGCTGGACTGCTGTGCACATCGCTCTCGATTTTTTTTATAATTTTAGGATTAATATAATTATTTTAATTGTTATTACGTGACAATATTCAATCTACAGGTGTTCTAGTAAAGGTTTGTCAGTTATTTTAGCGTTTTTTGTGCCGTAATTGTTTTAAGTGGTGTTATTTGTGTTCGCGTGTGCGCCAGCATCGACGTCCGTAGCGGTCTCCGAAAGCTAAGTTCCAATAAGTGTTTGTGTATTGTAGTTAAATTATTTAAGTTTTAGATTTCAGGAGGTGTTATCGTGCTAGTTGTTTATTAACTTTAGTACTTTTCAACAGGTGACTTGCTGTTTTTAACGTAATTGAGGTTGGGAAACTTTAAGTTACGGTATTTGATAACTCTTGTACTCTCACAGTGTTTAGTTATTTTATTAGTGACGCTTGTATTTGAACTTGTTTATACAAGCAACAGTGTAAAGTTTCTGTGGTAGTGTTATTTGCTCTTTTCTGATACTATTAGTTGTTGTTACTTGATTTGTAGAGACTGAGGTGTTGATTGCTGTAGTTAAAAGGTACTTCCTACTTATTTTGTAGAAACTTAACTTCATAACATAGACGTCTAGTTTTTCTTAACAAATTATTGTAAAATTTTACCATGAGTGAAAAGTGTGGGCTCTGTCGTAGGGTCGTGCGTAGTGGGCTGCAGTGTGGGATTTGTAGTAAGGATTTTCATGGGGGGGAGTGCAGTGGGGAAGACAGTGGGCATTGTGGTGAGGTTCTCTCCTGGAACTGTAGGATTTGCAGCAGGAATAAGTTGATAGAGGAGCAGGAGCGTTTGATCTGCGCCCTTCAGGTGCAGTTGAAAAACTCTGAAGAGGAACTAGGTAGGTTGAGGAGGGGAAGGGGGGCTGGGGAATGAGAACTGGCAGTTGGCAAGAAGGTAGCTAGGAGAAGGTATTCAGATAGCTTTACATTGCAAGTTGCAAATAGGTTTGACCAACTGTCAGAGTTGAGTGGAGATGAACCTCCTGTAGCTGTAGGTGTAGGAAGTACGCAACTGACCTCAGCTTTTGGTAAGCCGAAATCTGTAGAGAGGTCTCTTAGGAAGAAGAAGGTTCTGCTGCTAGGTAGTTCTCATGGCAGAGGTGTTGGCCAACAGTTGCAGGAAGTACTTGGGAGTGAGTACCAGGTCACCAGCATAGTGAAGCCTAGTGCAGGGTTAGATCAGGTCACTTGTAACATAGGGGACTTATGTAGGAATGTTTCAAAAGAGGATCAGGTAGTTATAGTGGGTGGGGCCGTGAATAGTCTTGATAGGGACGGGGAATATGATATAGGTTGTGATCTGGAAAGGATAGCAAATGAAACTGGTGGCACGAATGTGCATTTCGTGCAGCTGTTTCAGCGTCATGATAGGCCTTGTCTTAATACGGCTGTCAGCCGTGTTAACATGTGGCTTGAGAAGGCGCTGATGACGGTGGGCATGGATCACATTGCAGTGTTGCCAGTTGAGACTATCCAAAGGTCGGATTTTACTAGGCACGGTCTGCATCTCAATAGGTATGGGAAGGGGAGGTTGGCAAAGCTCATAGGTGACAGTGTAGTAGGGGGTGGGGGTTTCACTCATGGAAAAATTCCTGTAGTAGTTGGTGTTAGGGCTGAATCTTTTTTAGACTGAAGACAGCTGATAGATATTCCTGCTCAAAGGAAGTCCCTCTAAGAAATGAACCAGCTTTGACAATTTTCTGTTTTTCATCAAAATATACAGGGTATTGATACTAATTCTGCCATTATTGGAATTTCAGAGCACTTTTTAAGTGGTGTGACAATTAAGAGACTTCCTTTGCCAGGATACAAGTTAGCTGCCTTCTACTCTAGGAGTTCCTTGCAGTGTGGGGGAGTGGCCATGTATGTAAAAAACGATTTTTCATCGGAGTCAATCGATTTTTCAAAACACTGCACAGAACAGATATTTGAATGTTGTGCAGGAGTTGTTAATGTTAATGGAACTAAACTAGTAATAGTTGTTATTTATAGATCCCCTGACTCAGATTTTAAAATGTTTCTGCCCAAGCTGGAATTGGTTCTGGGTTCACTGTATAGGAAGTATAAGAATTTAATTGTGTGTGGAGATTAAAACATTAATTGTGTAGGTGATAGCTCAAGCAAAAGTCAGCTGTTAGATCTATTTAATTCCTATAACATGATGCAAACAGTATTTTTTCCAATGAGAGTGCAAGGAAATAGCAGTTCTACCATTGACAATATTTTTGTTCATTCTTCATTATTAGAGGGGCACTCTGTCAGCAGAATAGTAAATGGCCTATCAGACCACGATGCCCAACTTTTAATTCTAAAAAGTATTTGTTCTCAAACAAATGTTAAACATAAATATCAACTACTCAGAAAATTTAATCCAGTTGCAATTGAGACCTTTTTAAGCCTAATTAAGGAACAAGAATGGCAGGATGTTTATAGTGCTGATAATGCAGATGATAAATATAATGCTTTTCTGAACACATTTATTATCTTGTTTGAAAGTTGCTTTCCGCTAGAATGCTCAAAACAGGGTACTTTCAGTAACAGACAGCCAGGGTGGCTGACAAAGGGGATAAGAGTATCATGTAGAACTAAGCGGGAGTTGTATCAAAATGTTAGAAGCAGTCAGAATGAAGATGCAGTAGCTCATTACAAACAGTACTGTAAGGTTCTGAAAAATGTCATTAAGAATGCAAAAAGTATGTGGTATGCAAAAAGAATAGCAAACTCTCGGGATAAAATTAAAACTATTACGTTTTTAGGAAATGCGTTTCCGAGGCTGTTTCCTGAAATGATCCTTCATGATACTTCCATAGGTGAGATTGAGTCAATAATTAAATCACTAAAGACTAAGGACTCTTGTGGATATTATGGGGTATCTAGCAGAATTCTTAAGTACTGTTCTCCATATGTTAGCCCAGTACTAAGCCATATTTGTAATTTTTCCTTTCAGAATGGTCAGTTTCCTAACAGATTAAAGTACTCAGTAGTAAAACCGCATAATAAAAAAGGAGAAAGGGACAATTTAGACAACTATAGACCTATTTCAATGCCATTGGTTTTTTCCAAAGTTATTGAAAAGGCTGTATATTCAAGATTAATTGATCATTTCAGTTCACATAATTTCCTGTCAAATGTACAGTTTGGTTTTAGAAGTGGTTTAACGACTAAAAACGCTATATTTTCGTTTCTATGTGAGGCACTTGATGGGTTAAATAAGAGGCTACGGACATTAGGCGTCTTCTTTGATTTAACCAAAGTGTTTGACTGTGTTGATCACAAAATATTGTTGCAGAAGTTGGTACATTATGGAATACGGGGAGTAGCCCACAACTGGTTCACCTCTTACTTTAATAATAGACAACAGAAGGTAATTCTCCGCAGTGTAGAAAATGGCTATGACGTGCAATCCCAATGGGGCACAATTAAGTATGGGGTACCCCAGGGGTCTGTTTTGGGACCATTGCTGTTTCTTATTTATATAAATGATATGCCTTCGCGTGTAACAGGTGATTGTAAAATATTTTTGTTTGCTGATGATACCAGCTTGGTAGTGAAGGATGTTGCTCGTAATATTGACACAGTATCAAATAATGCAGTTCAAGAGATAAGTTCATGGCTAATAGAAAACAAGTTGATGTTCAATCACAGTAAAACTCAGTTTTTACAATTTCTAACCCATAATTTGACGAAATCTGACATTATGATTACACAAAATGGGCATGTGATAAGTGAGACTGAACAGTTCAAATTTCTAGGTGTTCATATAGACAGTAAGCTGTCATGGAAAGCCCATGTTCAGGATCTTGTTCCAAAACTAAATTCTGCTATATTTACCATTAGAACAATATCTGAGATAAGTGATGTTTCAACACGAAAAGTAGTCTATTTCGCTTACTTTCACTCACTTATGACGTACGGGATTGTTTTTTGGGGTAACTCGCCTGATGCAAAAAGGATATTTCTGGCTCAAAAACGGGCGGTTCCAGCAATATCTGGTGTAAGTTCGCGAACGTCATGTCGACCCCTTTTCAGTAGTCTGGGAATTTTGACTCTGGCATCACAATACGTTTTTTCTTTAATGTCTTTTGTTGTTAATAATATCAGCTTATTCCCACGAGTTAGTAGCTTTCACTCGGTGAATACTAGACAGATGTCTAATCTACATTTGCAACACACCAACTTAACACTTGTGCAGAAAGGGGTGCAGTATTCTGCGGCAACCATTTTCAATAAGCTGCCACAAGAACTAAAGAATCTTAGCACTAATCCACATGCTGTCAAATCTAAATTGAAGAGTTACCTCGTGGCTCACTCCTTTTATTCTGTCGAGGAGCTCCTAGAAAAGTTAAACAATTAAGGTAATTTATTTTTTCTTTATTGATTCTTTTCACTTTGACTTAAGATTGTCGTGTGCAAAGGACTACTGAAAATTTTTCTATTACCATTCTTGTGTAACAATGTATTGACTTGTTCCATGACCATGGAGACTTACTCCTCAAGTGGGTCCTATGGAACAGAAAAAACAAATAAAAAATAAAAAATAAAATAATAACACTCACATTACTATATAAAGACCCTACGAACCAATGCTGACAGGGCTGTGGACAGCAGCCAGCTCCACTGGTGGTTAGCCTGCGACGTGTTTTACATCTTAATTGGTTGTATACGATAATAAATAATATTTAAAAGAAAAATTTGCATTTTTTATATTATTATTTGCATTTTTGTGTGTATCCCTGTAAACACTCCCATTACTATATAAAGACCCTAGGAGCCAATGCCGACAGGGCTGTGGACAGCAGCCAGCTCCACTGGAGATAATCCTGGGACGTGTTTTACCTCTTAATTGGTATTATATGATAATAAATATTATTTAAAAGAGTAATTTGTATTTTCTTTTTTTTCTTTTTTTTTTCTTTTTTATTTGCATTATTGTGTGTTTCCATTGTAGCACGCCCATTGCTACATTAAGACCCTAGGAGCCAATGCTGACAGCGCTGTCGTCAAAAGAAAGCTCCACTGGAGGTTAGCCTGCGACATGTTTTACCTCTTAATCGGTAGTATATGATAATAAATACCATTTAAAAGAGAATATTTTCTTTTTTTTTTTTTTTTTTTTTTTTTGTTATTTCCAGTATTTTCCATTACTGTATAAACACCCTAGGAGCCTATGCCGACAGGAGTGTGGACAGCAGCCAACACCACTGGAAGGAGGCCTGCGACGTGTTTGACCTCTTAATTGGTTGTATACGATAATAAATAATATTTAAAAGAGAAATTTGTATTTTTGATATTATTATATGCATTACTGTGTGTATCCCTGTAAACACTCCCATTACTATATAAAGACCCTAGGAGCCAATGCCGACAGGGCTGTGGACAGCAGCCAGCTCCACTGGAGATAATCCTGCTACGTGTTTTACCTCTTAATTGGTAGTATATGATAATAAATACTATTTAAAAGTGAAATTGGTATTTTTCTTTTTTTTCTTTTTTTTTTTGTTATTTGCATTATTGCGTGTTTCCCTGGGAACACTCCCATTACTATATTAAGACCTTAGGAGCCCATGCCAACAGGGCTGTGGACAGCAGCAAGCTCCACTGGAGGTTAACCTGCACCGTGTTTGACCTCTTAATTGGTAATATATGATAGTAAATACTATTTAAAAGAGAAATTTGTATTTTTTTTCCTATTTGCATTATTGCGTGTTTCTCTGGGAACACTTCCATTACTATATAAAGACCCAAGGAGACAGTTCCAAAAGGACTGTAGACAGCAGCGACCTCCACTGATCGGTAGCCTGCGTCTTGTTTTACCTCTTAATTGGTAGTATATGATAGTAAATACTATTTAAAAGAGAAATTTGTATTTTTTTGTTGTTATTTGCATTATTGTGTGTTTTCCTGGGAACACTTCCATTACAATATGATGGCCCTAGGAGCCAATGCCGACAGGGCTGTGGGCAGCAGCCAGCTCCACTGGAGGTTAGCGTGCAAACTTTTTTTACCATTTAATTGGTAGTATATGATAATAAATACTATTTGAAAGAGAATTTTTTTTTTTTTTTTTTTTTTTTTTTGTTATTTGCATTATAGTGTGTTACCCTGGGAACACTCCCATTACTATATAAAGATCCTAGAAGACAGTGCCGACAAGGCTGTAGACAGCAGCCAGCTCAACTGGTGGTTAGAATGCGACGTTTTTTACCTCTAATTGGTAGTATATGAAAATAAATACTATTTAAAAGGGAAATTTGTTTTTTTTTCTTATTTGCATTATTGTGTGTTTCCCTGGGAACCCTCCCATTTCTATATGAAAACCCTAGGAGGTGATGCCGACAGGGCTGTGGGCAGTAGACAGGCCCACTGGAGGTTACCGTGCGACGTGTTTTACCGACTAATTGGTAGTATATGACAATAAATACTATTCAAAAGAAGAAATTTTTTTTGTTATTTGCATTACTGTGTGTTTCCCTGGGAACCCTCCCATTACTATATAAAGACCCTAGGAGACAATTCCAACAGGGCTATGGACAGCAGCCAGCTCCACTGGCGTTTAGACTGCGACGTGTTTAACCCTCTTAATTGGTAATATATGATAATAAATACTATTTAAAAGAGAAATTTGTGTTTTTCTTTTTTGGTTATTAGCATTATTGTGTGTTTCCCTGGTAACACTCCCACTACTATATAAAGAGCCTAGGAGACAATTCCGACAGGGCTGTGGAATGAAGCCAGCTCCGTTGTAGTTCAGCCTGCAACATGCTTAATATCTTAATTGGTAGAATATGCTAATAAATACTATATAAAAGAGAAATTTTTGTTTTCCATTTTTTTTTTTTTTTTTTGTTATTTGCAATATTGTGTGTTTCCCTGGGAACACTCTCATTACTATATAAACACCCTAGGAGCTAATGCCGACAGGGCTGTGGACGGCAGCCAGCTCCACTGGAGTTTAGCCAGCGATGTGTTTTACCTCTTAATTGGTAGTATATGATAATAAATACTATGTAAAAGTGAAATTTGTATTTGTTTTTTTATGTTATTTGCATTATTATGGGTTTTTCTCGGAACACTTCCATTACTATATAAAGACCCAAGGAGACAGTTCCATCAGGGCTGTAGACAGCAGCCAGCTCCACTGGAGGTGAGCCTTCGACGTGTTTTACCTAAAATTGGTTTGAATATGACAATAAATACTATTTAAAAAGAATTTTTTTTTTTTATTTGCATTATTGTGTATTTCCCTTGAAACACTCCCATTACTATATAAATACCCTAGGAGCCAATGCCGACAGGGCTGTGGACAGCAGCCAGCTCTATCGGAGACAAGCCTGCGACAGTGTATGACCTCTTAATTGGTAGTATATGATAGTAAATACTATTTAAAAGAGAAATTTGTATTTTTTTTTTTTTTGTTATTTGCATTATTGTGTGTTTCCCTGGAAACACTTCCATTACTATATATAGACGCTAGGAGCCAATGCCGACAGGGCTGTGGGCAGCAGCCAGCTCTACTGGAGGTTAGCGTGCAACCTTTTTTACCATTTAACTGGTAGTATATGATAATAAATACTATTTAAAAGTGAAATTTAATTTTTTTTTTTTTTTTTTTTTTTTTTTTTTTTGCATTATTGTGTGTTTACCTGGAAACACTTCCATTACTATGTATAGACGCTAGGATCCAATGCCGACAGGGCTGTGGGCAGCAGCCAGCTCCACTGGAGGTTATCGTGCAACGTGTTTTACCTACTAATTGGTAGTATATGATAATAAATACTATTCAAAAGAAGAAATTTGTATTTCTTTTTGTTATTTGCATTAATGTGTGTTCCATATAAAGACCCTAGGAGACAGTGCCAACAAGTCTGAGTACAGCAGCCAGCTCCACTGGAGGTTAGCCTGCGATGTGTCTCACCTCTTAATTGGTAGCATATAATAATGAATACTATTTAAGAGACAAATTTGTTTTTTTTTTCTTTTTTTTTATGTGCATTATTGTGTGTTTCCCTGGGAACACTCCCTTTACTATATAAAGACCCTATGGGGTCAATGCCAACATGGCGGTGGACAGCAGCCAGCTCCACTGGAGGTTATCATGCGACGTTTTTTACCTCTAATTGGTATTATATGAAAATCAATACTATTTAAAAGAGAATAGTTTTTTGTTATTTGCATTAATGTGTGTTTACCTGGGAACACTTCCATTACTATATGAAGACCCTAGCAGCCAATGCCGACAGGGCTGTCGACAGCAGCCACCTCAACTGAAGGTTAACCTGTGATGTGTCTTACCTCTTAATTGGTAATATATAATAACAAATACTATTTAAAAGAGAAATTAGTATTTTTTTTATTTTTTATATATTTTTTTTTTATGTGTTTTCTTGGGGACACTCCGATTTCCATATATAGACCATAGGAGACAATGCCGAAAGGGCTGTAGATAACAGCCAGCTCCACTGGAGGTTAGCCTGTGTCGTTTTTCGCCTCTAATTGGTAGTATATGAAAGTAAATACAATTTAAAAGAGAACCCCACTGGAGATTACTCTGCGACGTGTTTTACCTACTAATTGATAGTATATGGTAATAAATACTTTCAAAAGAAGAAATTTGTATTTTTTTTCTTTGTTATTTGCATTATTGTGTGTTTCCCTGGTAACACTCCCACTACTATATAAAGACCCTAGGAGCCAATGCCGACAGGGCTGTGGACAGCAGCCAGCTCCGCTGGAGGTCATCCTGCGACGTGTTTTACCTCTTGATTGGTTGTATATTATAATAAATACTATTTAAAAGCGATTTTTTTTTTTTTTTTTTTTTGTTATTTGCATTATTTTATTGTGTGTTTTCCTGGGAACTCTTCCATTACAATATGATGGCCCTAGGAACCAATGCCAAGAGGGCTGTGGACAGCAGCCAGCTCCGCTGGAGGTTAGCCTGTGACATTTTTTGCCTCTAATTGGTAGTATATGAAAGTAAATACTATTTAAAAGGGAAGTTTTTATGTTATTTGCATTATTGTGTGTTTGCCTGGAAACACTTCCATTACTGTATATAGACGCTAGGAGCCAATGCCGACAGGCCTGTGGGCAGCAGCCAGCTCCACTGGAGATTACCCTGCGACGTGTTTTACCTACTAATTGATAGTATATGATAATAAATACTATTTAAAAGAGGATTTTTTTTTTTTTTTTTTTTTGTTATTTGCATTATTGTGTGTTTCCCTGGGACCACTCCGATTTCCATATAAAGACCCTTAGAAGACAGTGCCGACAGGGCTGTAGACAGCATCCAGCTCAACCGGAGGTTAGCATGCGATGTATTTTACCACTAATTGGTAATATATGATAATAAATACTTTTTTTTAAAGAGAAATTAGTTTTTTTTGTATATTTGCATTATTGTGTGTTTCATTGGGAAGTCTTCCATTACTATATGAAGACCCTTGCAGCCAATGCCGACAGGGCTGTGGACAGCAGCCAGCTCCACTGGAGTTTAGCCTGCGACGTGCTTAACCTCTTAATTAGTAGTATATCATAATAAATACTATTTAAAAGAGAAATTTTTGTTTTCCATTTTTTTTTGTTATTTGCATTATTGTGTGTTGTCCTGGGAACCCTTCCATTACAATATAAAGACCCTAGGAACCAATGCCGACAGGGCTGTCGACAGCAGCCAGCTCCACTGAAGGTTAGCCTGCGATGTGTTTTACCTCTTAATTGGTAGTATATAAAAATAAATACTATTTAAAAGAAAAATTTATTTATTTATTTATTTATTTTTTTTTTTTTTTTTTTTTTTTTTTTTTTTTTTTTTTTTTTTTTTTTTTTTTTTTTTTTTGTTTGCATTATTGCGTGTTTCCGTGGGGACCCTCCCATTACTATATAAAGACCCTAGGAGACAATTCCAACAGGACTATGGACAGCAGCCAGCTCCACTGGAGTTATGACTGCGATGTGTTTGTTGTTGTTGTGGTCTTCAGTCCAGAGACTGGTTTGATGCAGCTCTCCACCCTACTCTATCCTGAGCAAGCCTTTTCATCTCCTCATAAGAACGACAACCCACATCCACTTGAATCTGCTTACTATACGCGTCTCTTGGTCTCCCTCTGCGATTTTTACCCCACACACTTCCCTCCAACGCTAAATTCACAATTCCTTGATGTCTAAGAATGTGTCCTACCAATCTATCCCTTCTTTTAGTCAAGGTATGCCAGAAATTTCTTTTCTCCCCAATTCGGTTCAGTACCTCCTCATTAGTTACGCAATCCACCCACCTAATCTTCAGCATTCTTCTGTAGCACCACATTTCAAAAGCCTCTATCCACTTTCTGTCCACACTGCTTATCGTCCATGTTTCACTCCCATACAAGGCAACACTCCATACAAATGCCTTCAGAAAGGACTTCCTTAGGCTTAAATCAATATTCGATGTTAACAAATTTCTCTTTTTCAAAAACGCCTTTCTACCCATTGCCATTCTGCATTTTATATCATCTGTACTGCGACCATCATTTGTTATTTTACTGCCCAAGTAACAAAACTCATCTACCTCCTTTATTGTTTCGTTACTTAATCTAATTCCTTCAGCATCACCTGATTTTCTTACACTGCACTCCATTACCCTTGTTTTACTCTTGTTAATGTTAATCTTATATGCACCTTTCAGCACACTGTCCATTCCGTTCAATTGCTCTTCCAGGTCCTTTGCTGTATCTGACAGAATTACTATGTCGTCGGCAAAACGCAATGTTTTTAATTCTTCACCCTGAACTTTAATTTCTTCTCCAAATTTCTCCTTGCTTTCCTGTATAGCTTGCTCAATGTACAAATTGAACAACATTGGGGAAAGGCTACAACCCTGTCTTACTCCCTTTCCAACCAATGCATCCCTTTCATGCCCTTCAACTCTGACAACCGCTGTCTGGTTTTTGTACAAGTTGTAAATAACCTTACGTTCCCTATATTTTACTCCTGCTTGCTTCAGAACTTGAAAGAGTTTATTCCAATCAACATTGTCAAAAGCCTTCTCCAAATCTACAAAAGCTAGAAATGTTGGTTTGCCTTTTCTTAATCTATCTTCTAGGATAAGCCGTAATGTGAGTATTGCCTCCCGTGTTCCTACATTTCTCCTGAACCCAAACTGATCTTCCCCGAGGTCGGCTTCTACCAGCTTTTCCATCCTTCTGTATATAATTCTTGTTAATATTTTGCAACCATGACTTATTAAACTGATGATTCTGTAGTTTTCACACCTGTCTGCACCCGCTTTCTTTGGAATGGGGATTATAACATTTTTCTTAAAGTCTGAGGGTACTTCACCTGTCTCATACATCTTACACACAATGTGAAACAATTTTGTCATGGCTGGTTCTCCCAGAGACTTCAGTAGCTCTGACGGGATATCATCTACTCCAGGGGCCTTGTTTCGACTTAGATCATTCAGTGCTCTGTCAAATTCATCTCTCAGTATAGTATCTCCTATTTCATCATCATCATCTACATCCTCTTCCCTTCCTACAATAGTGTCTCGAAGTTCATTTCCTTTGTAGAGCCCCTCTATATATTCTTTCCACCTTTCAGCTTTCCCTTCTTTGCTGAGAACTGGTTTTCCATCAGTGTCCTTGATATTCATAGAGCTGTTTTTCTTATCGCCAAATGTTTCTTTTATTTTCCTGTAGGCTGTATCTATTTTTCCCCTATTTATAGTCTTCTACATTCTTGCATTTGCCTTCTAGCCATTCCTGCTTAGCCATTTTGCACTTCCTGTCAATCTCATTTCTTAGTCGTCTGTACTCCATTTTGCCTGTTTCATTTACTGCATTTTTATACTTTCTCCTTTCATCGATTAAATTTAGTATCTCCTGTGATATCCAAGGATTCTTTGTAGGTCTTGCCTTCCTACCTATTTTGTCCTCTGCTGCCTTCACTATTTCATCTCTCAATTTTACCCATTCCTCCTCAACTGTTTTATTTTCCCCTGTTTCTGTCAATTGTTGCCTGAAGCTCCCTCTGAAATTCTTAAGAACTTCAGGTTCCTTCAATTTATCTAGGTCCCATCTCCTTATTTTCCTACCTTTCTGTAGTTTCTTCAGTTTCAGCCTACAGTTCATAACCAACAAGTTATGGTCAGAGTCTATGTCTGCCCCTGGGTATGTCCTACACTTCAAAACCTGTTTAAGCCTCTTAATTGGTGGTATATGATAATAAATACTTTTTAAAAGAGAAACTTGTATTTCCGTTTTTTTTTGTTATTTGCAATATTATGTGTTTCCCTGGGAACACTCCGAATTCCATATAAAGACCCTTAGAAGACAGTGCCGACACGGCTGTAGACAGCAGCCAGCTCAACTGGAGGTTAGCATGCGACGTACTTTACCTCTAATTGGTAGTATATAACAATAAAAACTTTTTTAAAGAGAAATTTTTTTTTGTTTATTTGCATTATTGTGTGTTTCTTTGGGAACACTTCCATTACTATATGAAGACCCTAGCAGCCAATGCCGACATGGCTGTGGACAGCAGCCAGCTCCACTGGAGGTTAGCCTGCGACGTGTTTTATCACTAAATTGGTAATATATGATGATAAATACTATTTAAAAGAGAAATGTGTTTTTTTTTTTTGGTTATTTGCATTATTGTGTGTTTCCCTGGTAACACTCCTATATAAAGACCCTAGAAGACAATTCCGACAGGGCTGTGGAATGAACCCAGCTGCGCTGGAGTTTAGCCTGCGATGTGTTTTACCACTTAATTATTAATATATTTGTTTTACCTACTAATTGGTAGTGTATGATAAATTAACAAGAAAAACTGCTACAGTTATCTTTAACTCAAGAGGCACACAACCATTAGGCAAGAGACAAAGAGCAGTAAATCTACTAAAAGTCTGTATATGCATTTACTCTTTGCAAAGAACTATTATGCCAAAGCATAGACAACTGCAAAGTGGACAAAACATAAGACAGTAACACAGTACTTTAAAATAATAATAATAAACATTTTTTAATTGATTATCACAACACTCCCACTTCAATTAACAAATGTTTAACACTTCTGTAGTCTTCTGTCAGCAAGAACTTTAGCATCACCAACATAAAGTAGCTGTCTTATTTTTTCAAAATTGCTTCTAGTGAGTGGTTTGGTAAGAATATCTGCTTGCTGATCTGTAGAGCTTACATGTTCAAGGTTGAAGATTCCCAACTTAAATTTTTCTCGTATGAAATGATACTTCACGTCTATGTGTTTTGTTCGTTTGTGATACTCAGGGTTCTTGATCAACCGGATGGCACTTTGACTGTCCATATACAAGGTGGTAGTAATTTCTTTCTGATTAATAATATTTTGTAAAATTGACTGTATCCATACAATTTCTTTTACAGCCTGACAAGAAGCTAAATATTCTGCTTCAGTTGTTGATAATGCCACCACTTTTTGCCTCTGAGAGCTCCAAGCTATAGTAGCTTCACCAAACTTAACAACAAAACCTGTGGTCGATCTTCGAGTAAGAACATCTCCTGCATAATCTGAATCACAAAAAACAGACAAACGAATATCCTCATTCCTTGAATAATACAAGCCATAAGAAATAGTTCCCTTTAGGTACTTTAAGATTCTCTTCACAGCATTCCAGTGCATCTTTTCTGGTTTTTCAAGATGCTGACTAGCATTATGTACAGGTCTGGTTGCCACAGACAAATATAGTAAACTTCCAACAGCCTGACGGTATGGAGCATTGATAATTTTTGAGTCATTCCCCATCTCAGAGTACATTTGTCCACGATCAGCAGGAATAGCTACAGCATTGGTATTTTCCATGTTGTACCGTTCCAGTACAGCTCTTGCATATGCCTCTTGGTTTAAGAAGATGGAGCCATCCTTGAACTGCTCTATCTGCAAACCGAGATAATGATTAACACTGCTGGTTGTTATCTCAAATTCTTGTTCCAAATCACTCATTAGTAAATTAATTACTTCCATAGATTCTGATATGATTAGTCCGTCATCAACGTGAATGGCTAGAATGGTCAAGAATTCACCCTTATTATTGACAAAAACACAGGGGTCTGCACTTGTTTCTGTCAGTCCAAATTTGTTCAACACACTGGTGAATCGTTTATTCCATAGTCTAGAAGCTTGTTTAAGCCCATAGATACTTTTCTTCAGCTTGCATACCTTTTTGGTACCATCCTCAAACCCTTCTGGCTGTTTCATATATATTTCAGTATCTATTTCACTGTATAAAAATGCAGTTTTCACATCAAACTGCCTCATATGCATTGCTTTGGATGCTGCAATGGACAAGATTATTCTTATGGAATCAAATCTAACCACTGGACTAAAGGTTTCAGTATAGTTCATGCCTAATTTCTGTCGAAATCCTCTAGCAACAAGTCGAGCTTTAAATCTATCCACAGTTCCATCAGTTCTCCTCTTCACTTTGAACACCCACCTATTGTCAAGTATTTCTTGGTTTTCTGGGGGCTCAGTCAAGATCCAAGTTTCATTAAGATTAAGAGAATACATTTCTTCTTGCATAGCCTGTTTCCAATTTTCTGCATTGTCACATTCCATTGCATCTTGATATGAGATGGGTTCATAGCACTTCGTTATGCAGGTAGAATTTACAGTAGTATAGTTGGCGTATCTGACAGGCTTTTTGATTTTTGACCTGTCTCGTAGGCTGCTTCTAATTTTATTCTCAGATTTGATGACCTCTTGATTGTCATTTTGCATAGAAGATCTACAGTTGGCTTCAGTATTTGATTCTTCTTCAAAGATTCTAATTTCTTCTCCTGTTTGATTCAGGATTTCCTCTTGAGTAGTCTGCTTGTCATCAGTTGTCTCAGATATCAGGAAAGGTACACATTCAGTATTGAAAGTTTTCTCTGATTGACAGTCCTTATATAATTTGCCCATGAAAACAATGTCACGATATATTTTAACTTGATCTTTATGAGAAAACCAAACACGATACCCCTTTACTTCTGTATCGTAGCCAACTAGAAAACCTTTTTCACCTTTGGAATCCCATTTCTGCCGTCTCTCCTTTGGAATGTGTGTATAAACCATCTCTCCAAATATCCTGAGTTTGGTCACATCATAATCCAATCCATTCCACATTTTGTGAGGTGATTTGCCATTGACACTGCTTGTACCTGTTCTATTCAAAATATAAGTTGCTGTATTAATGGCTTCAGCCCACAGTCGTATTGGCAGCCCACTTGCATGAATCATTGTTCTTGCAGTCTCCACCAAAGTTCTGTTCTCACGTTCGGCTGCACCATTCTGTTGAGGACAATAAGTTACTGATTTTTGATGTGTTATCCCATAATTCTGCATTATTTTTCGCACTTCATGGTTAATGAATTCTAGTCCATTATCAGTTCTGATCACTTTAATGCCATTTTCAATTTGTTTTTCAGTAGTTTTTATGAAAGATTCCAAGTGTTCCGCAACTTCAGATTTATGTCTTAGAAAATACACAGTTCTCCAATGTGAATAATCATCTTTTAACAAAAGAAAGTACCTTGAACCACCAATAGAATCAACTTGCATAGGGCCACACAAATCACAGTGAATCAGTTCACCTGCCCTTTTTGACTTTGAATCACTTTTGTGGAAAGGTAATTTATGAATTTTCCCAACGACACAATCTTCACACAAACTTTTATCTTCTTCCTTAAATTGAATCTGCCTATCTTTCAGAAACTTTTTCACATGGGGAAAATTTTGATGAGCAAGTCTTTTGTGCCAAATTTTAAGATCTTCCTTGGTAGCCACATTTGCTTGAACACTGTCATTTTCACTAAGTGAAATCTTAAATTTCATCCTATACAACCTTTCTTCACGAACTCCCACTGCAACAACATTCTCTCCCTTGAAAAGTCTGCATGTTGCCTTGTCAGATTTAAATTGTATGCCCTTGTCTAATGCTGCTCCAAGTGAAAATAAATTAAACCGAATATCTGGCACATATAAAACATTTGACAAATACTTTTCATTCCACCGTTTACCATCAAAGGCTAGAATGTTTATGTCGCCTTTCCCATATGAAGTAATATAACTACCATCACCAATACAGATTTGGACTTCACTCTCAAATGGACTGTAATTTACAAACCATTCAATTTCATTACACATGTGATCAGTAGCACCAGAATCTAAAAACCATGCATTTTTATTTACATGATTGGCTGCAAAAATTTTGCTTATCAAAGCATCCCCTCTTAGTTCACACTGATTCTGACCTTGATGCTTTGATACAGTACTTCTGCATTCTTTTGCACAATGACCGGTTTTATTACACTTGAAACAAATGGTTTTGCAATCTTTAGCCCAATGACCAGGTTTATTACATTTGAAGCACTTACCTTGTTTTCTTGAATTTTTTTTTGTAGGACAGGGATTATTCTTAAAATGATTACTTCTTCCTTGTGTACCTGCTGCAAATGCTTCCCCCTTCACGTCTTCCTGAAGATTAAGGCGTTTTTCCTCCATCAATAATCTTGATGTCAAATTTGCTAATGTCTGTTGATCCGGATGTGTTGATTCCCATGCACTCAGAAAATGGTTATAACTTTTTGGTAGTGTCATTAACAGTTTTGTGATCACCATAGAATCTGAAATATTTTCACCTTGATTCCTTAACCGATGTACCAGGTCTTCTAATTGTGAAATATATGTAGCCATATCATTTGAAATATCCTTTTTTAGGTTATACCATTGCTGCTGGAGTAAATGTATGCTTACACTGTTTTTCTGTTCATAAACTGAAAGTAATTTGATCCACATAGCAGCTGAAGATTCACAGTTAATGATATGTAGCAATGGCTTGTCTTCAATTGATGTTCCAATAACTTTCTGAGCTGCATTGTCCAACTTATTCCATCTTACAAGATCTTTTTCATACTTCAGCCTTGCTTCAGTATTCATGTTGTCATTACACTCTGGTTTAATTACTTCACCTGTGACAATGTCCCAAGCTCCCATAGCACTTAAAGTAACACGAACTTGAAATTTCCAGGCAGACCAATTTTCAATGCCTTTGAGTTTTGTAATTCTAGAAATTTCGTTTTCCATCATTTTAACACAGCAGAAATAACCTTAAAACTTTTGCTCACACAAGTTTAATACTACAATAATGCACCCACTATTCAGTTTTACTTTTGTCAGTTCAAAACTTGTCACTCAGTGATTACTGGGCCCATAACCTGTTGAAAGGCTAAATATAATACCACTGATTCTCACAAAAGGATAATGACAAGTTTTATTAACAAGAAAAACTGCTACAGTTATCTTTAACTCAAGAGGCACACAAAGAGCAGTAAATCTACTAAAAGTCTGTATATGCATTTACTCTTTGCAAAGAACTATTATGCCAAAGCATAGACAACTGCAAAGTGGACAAAACATAAGACAGTAACACAGTACTTTAAAATAATAATAATAAACATTTTTTAATTGATTATCACAACAATTTGCATTATTATGTGTTTTTCTGGGAACACTTCCATTACAATATAAAGACCCTAGGAACCAATGCCGACAGGGCTGTGGACAGCAGCCAGCTCCACTGGAGGTTAGCCTGCGATGTGTTTTACCTCTTAATTGGTAGTATATAAAAATAAATACTATTTAAAAGAGAATTTTGTATTTTTATTCTTATTTTCATTAATGTGTGTTCCCTTGGGAACACTAGCATTGCCATATAAAGTCCCTAGGAGACAGTGCCAACAGGGCTGAGTACAGCAGCCAGCTCCACTAGAGGTTAGCCTGCGACATGTTTTACCTTTTAATTGGTAGTATATGATAATAAATACTTTTTAACAGCGAAATTTGTATTTTTATTATTTTTTTTTTTTTTTTGTTATTTGCATTATTGCGTCCTTCCCTGGAAACCCTTCCATTACTATATAAAGACCCAAGGAAACAATGCAGACAGGGCTGTGGACAGCAGCCACCTCCACTGAAGGTTAACCTGCGATGTGTCTCACCTCTTAATTGGTAGCATATAATAATAAATACTATTTAAGAGAGAAATTTGTATTTTTTTTGTTATGTGCATTATTGTGTGCTCACCTGGGAACACTCCCATTACTATATAAAGACCCTAGGGGTCAATGCCGACATGGCTTTGGACAGCAGCCAGCTCCACTGGAGGTTAGCATGCGACGTTTTTTACCTCTAATTGGTTGTATATGATAATTAACACTATTTAAAAGGGAAATTTGCTTTTTTTATGTTATTTGCATTATTGTGTGTAACCCTGTAAACACTCCCATTACTATATAAAGACCCTAGGAGAAAATGCCGACAGGGCTGTGGACAGCAGCCAGCTCCACTGGAGGTTAGACTGCAACGTGTTTTACCTCTTAATTGGTAGTATATGATAATAAATACTATTAAAAACTGAAATTTGTATTTTTTTTTTTTTTTTGTATTTTGCATTATTGTGTGTTACCATGGGAACCCTCCCATTTCTTTATAAAGACCCTAGGAGCCAATGCCGATAGGGCTGTGGGCTGCAGCCAGCTCCACTGGAGGTTACCCTGCGACATGTTTTACCTACTAATTGATAATATATGATAATAAATAATATTCAAAAGAAGAAATTGGTTTATTTTGTTATTTGCATTATTGTGCTTTTCCCTGGGTACACTCCCATTACTATATAAAGACCTCAGGAGACAATTCCGACAGGGCTGTGGACAGCAGCCAGCTCCACTGGAGTTTAGACTGCGACGTGTTTAACCCTCTTAATTGGTAGTATATGATAATAAATACAATTTAAAAGAGAAATTTTTGTTTTCTTTTTTTTTTTATTTGCATTATTGTGTGTTTTCCTGGGAACACTTCCATTACTATATAAAGACCCTAGGAGCCAATGCTGACAGGGCTGTGGACAGCAGCCAGCTCCACTGGAGGTTTGCCTGCGACATGTTTTACTTCTTAATTGGTAGTATATAATTATAAATACTTTTTATAAGAGAAATTTGTATTCCTCTTTTTTTTATTTGCATTATTGCATCCTTTTCTGGAAACCCTCCTATTACTATATAAAGACCCTGGGAGACAATGCCGACAGGGCTGTGGGCAGCAGCTAGCTCCACTGGAGGTTAGCGTGCAACGTGTTTTACCATTTAATTGGTAGTATATGATAATAAATACTATTCAAAAGAAGAAATTTGTATATCTTTTTATTTGCTATATGCATAATTGTGTGTTTCCTTGGGAACACTCCCAATACTATATAAAGACCCCAGGAGCCAATGCTGACAGAGCTGTGGACAGCAGCCAGCTTTACTTTAGGTTAGCTTGCGACGTGTTTTACCTCTTAATTGGTAGTATATGATAATAAATACCATTTAAGAGGGAATTTTTTTTCTTTCTTTTTTTAGTTAATTGCATTATTGTGTGTTTCGCTGGGAACACACCCATTACTATACAAAGACTCTAGGAGCCAATGCCGTCTGGGTTGTCGACAGCTCCACTGGATGTTAGCCTGCGACGTGTTTAACCTCTTAATTGGTTGTATATGATAATAAATACTATTTAAAAGAGAAATTTTTGTTTCCATTTTTTTTTGTCATTTGCATTATTGTGTGTTTCCCTGGGAACATTCCCATTACTATATAAACACCCTAGGAGCCAATGCCGACAGGGCTGTGGACAGCAGCCAGCTCCACTGGAGGTTAGCCTGCGATGTGTTTTACCTCTTAATTGTTAGTATATGATAATATATACTATTTAAAAGTGAAATTTGTATTTGTTTTTTATTTTATTTGCATTATTATGTGTTTTTCTGGGAACACTTCCAATACTATGTAAAGACCCAAGGAGACAGTTCCGACAGGGCTGTAGACAGCAGCCAGCTCCACTGGAGGTGAGCCTTCGACGTGTTTTACCTAAAATTGGTTGAATATGACAATAAATACTATTTAAAAGAGAAATTGGTTTGTTGTTTTTTTTTTTTTGTTTTTTTTGTTTTTGGTATTTGCATTATTGTGTGTTGCCGTGGGAACACTTCCATTATATACATAATTTATATAATTTTAGGATTAATATAATTATTTTAATTGTTATTTCGTGACAATATTCAATCTAGAGGTGTTCTAGTAAAGGTTCGTCAGTTATTTTAGCGTTTGTTGTGCCGTAATTGCTGTAAGTGGTGTTATTTGTGTTCGCGCGTGCGCCGGCATCGACAACTTACTGCTTTGTTTACATCTGGTGGCAAGTGGTTCCAGCCGTAGCGGTCTCCGAAAGCTAAGTTCTAATAAGTGTTTGTGTATTGTAGTTAAATTATTAAAGTTTTAGATTTCAGGAGGTGTTATCGCGCTAGTTGTTTAATAACTTTAATACTTTTCAACAGGTGACTAGCTGTTTTTAACGTAGTTAAGGTTGGGAAACTTTAAGTTACGGTATTTGATAACTCTTGTACTCTCACAGTGTTTAGTTGTTTTATTAGTGACGCTTGAATTTGAACTTGTTTATACAAGCAACAGTGTAAAGTTTCTGTGGTAGTGTTATTTGCTCTTTTCTGATACTATTAGTTGTTGTTACTTGATTTGTAGAGACTGAGGTTTGTTGAATGCTGTAGTTAAGAGTTACTTCCTACTTATTTTGTAGCAACTTAACTTCATAACGTAGACGTCTAGTTTTTCTTTACAAATTATTGTAAAATTTTACCATGAGTGAAAAGTGTGGGCTCTGTCGTAGGGTCGTGCGTAGTGGGCTGCAGTGTGGGATTTGTAGTAAGGATTTTCATGGGGGGGAGTGCAGTGGGGAAGACAGTGGGCATTGTGGTGAGGTTCTCTCCTGGAACTGTAGGATTTGCAGCAGGAATAAGTTGATAGAGGAGCAGGAGCGTTTGATCTGCGCCCTTCAGGTGCAGTTGAAAAACGCTGAAGAGGAACTAGGTAGGTTGAGGAGGGGAAGGGGGGCTGGGGAATGAGAACTGGCAGTTGGCAAGAAGGTAGCTAGGAGAAGGTATTCAGATAGCTTTACATTGCAAGTTGCAAATAGGTTTGACCAACTGTCAGAATTGAGTGGAGATGAACCTCCTGTAGCTGTAGGTGTAGGAAGTACGCAGCAGACCTCAGCTTTTGGTAAGCCGAAATCTGTAGAGAGGTCTCTTAGGAAGAAGAAGGTTCTGCTGCTAGGTAGTTCTCATGGCAGAGGTGTTGGCCAACAGTTGCAGGAAGTACTTGGGAGTGAGTACCAGGTCACCAGCATAGTGAAGCCTAGTGCAGGGTTAGATCAGGTCACTTGTAACATACGGGACTTATGTAGGAATTTTTCAAAAGAGGATCAGGTAGTTATAGTGGGTGGGGCCGGGAACAGTCTTGATAGGGATGGGGAATATGATATAGGTGGTGATCTGGAAAGGATAGCAAATGAAACTGGTGGCACGAATGTGCATTTCGTGCAGCTGTTTCAGCGTCATGATAGGCCTTGTCTTAATACGGCTGTGAGCCGTCTTAACATGGGGCTTGAAAAGGCGCTGATGACGGAGGGCATGGATCACATTGCAGTGGTGCCAGTTGAAACTATCCAAAGGTCGGATTTTACTAGGCACGGTCTGCACCTCAATAGGTATGGGAAGGGGAGGTTGGCAAAGCTCATAGGTGACAGTGTAGTAGGGGGTGGGGGTTTCACTCATGGAAAAATTCCTGTAGTAGTTGGTGTTAGGGCTGCACCTTTTTTAGACTGAAGACAGCTGATAGATATTCCTGCTTAAAGGAAGTCCCTCTAAGAAATGAACCACCTTTGACAAAGTCTAAGAATATAAGTAATAAGGGAATTACTCTTTTTCATCAAAATATACAGGGTATCAGAGATAAAGTTAATGAAATGCTTATTGATACTGATTCTGACATTATTGGTATTTCAGAGCACTTTTTAAGTGGTGTGACAATTCAGAGACTTCCTTTGCCAGGATACAGGTTAGCTGCCTTTTACTCTAGGAGTTCCTTGCAGTGTGGGGGAGTGGCCATGTATGTAAAAAACGATTTTTCATCGGAGTCAATCGATTTTTCTAAACACTGCACAGAACAGATATTTGAATGTTGTGCAGGAATTGTTAATGTTAATGGAACTAAACTAGTAATAGTTGTTATTTATAGATCCCCTGACTCAGATTTTAAAATGTTTCTGCCCAAGCTGGAATTGGTTCTGGGTTCACTGTGTAGGAAGTATAAAAATTTAATTGTGTGTGGAGATTTCAACATTAATTGTGTAGGTGATAGCTCAAGGAAACGTCAGCTGTTAGATCTATTTAATTCGTATAACATGATGCAAACAGTATTTTTTCCAACGAGAGTGCAAGGAAATAGCAGTTCTACCATTGACAATATTTTTGTTCATTCTTCATTATTAGAGGGGCACTCTGTCAGCAGAATAGTAAATGGCCTATCAGACCACGATGCCCAACTAAAAAGTATTTGTTCTCAAACAAATGTTAAACATAAATATCAACTACTCAGAAAAGTTAATCCAGTTGCAATTGAGACCTTTTTAAGCCTAATTAAGGAACAAGAATGGCAGGATGTTTATAGTGCTGATAATGCAGATGATAAATATAATGCTTTTCTGAACACATTTGTTATGCTATTTGAAAGTTGCTTTCCACTAGAACGCTCAAAACAGGGTACTTTCAGTACAGACAGCCAGGGTGGATGACAAAGGGGATAAGAGTATCATGTAGAACTAAGCGGGAGTTGTATCAAAATGTTAGAAGCAGTCAGAATGAAGATGCAGTAGCTCATTACAAACAGTACTGTAAGGTTCTGAAAAATGTCATTAAGAATGCAAAAAGTATGTGGTATGCAAAAAGAATAGCAAACTCTCGAGATAAAATTAAAACTATCTGGTCAGTCGTGAAGGAAGTGTCTGGTCAGGAGCAGCAGGTAGAAGATATAACGTCAGTGCGTAGTAGGAATGTTTCTGTTACTGACAAGTTAGATATATGTGCAATATTCAATAATCACTTTCTGAATATAGTAGAAGAACTAAACAAAACTCTAGTTTCTACAGGTAATCATATACCGTTTTTAGAAAATGCGTTTCCGAGGCTGTTGCCTGAAAGGATCCTTCATGATACTTCCATAGGTGAGATTGAGTCAATAATTAAATCACTAAAGACTAAGGACTCTTGTGGATATGATGGGGTATCTAGCAGAATTCTAAAGTACTGTTCTCCATATGTTAGCCCAGTACTAAGCCATATTTGTAATTTTTCCTTTCGGAATGGTCAGTTTCCTAACAGATTAAAGTACTCAGTAGTGAAACCGCTTTATAAAAAAGGTGAAAGGGATAATGTAGACAACTATAGACCTATTTCTATGCCATCGGTTTTTTCCAAAGTTATTGAAAAGTCTGTATATTCAAGATTAATTGATCATTTCAGTTCACATAATTTCCTGTCAAATGTACAGTTTGGTTTTAGAAGTGGTTTAACGACCGAAAACGCTATATTTTCGTTTCTCTGTGAGGCACTTGATGGGTTAAATAAGAGGCTACGGACATTAGGCGTCTTCTTTGATTTAACAAAAGCGTTTGATTGTGTTGATCACAAAATATTGTTGCAGAAGTTGGAACATTATGGAATACGGGGAGTAGCCCACAACTGGTTCACCTCTTACTTTAATAATAGACAACAGAAGGTAATTCTCCGCAATGTAGAAAATGGCTATGACGTGCAATCCCAATGGGGCACAATTAAGTATGGGGTGCCCCAGGGGTCTGTTTTGGGACCATTGCTGTTTCTTATTTATATAAATGATATGCCTTCGAGTATAACAGGTGATTGTAAAATATTTTTGTTTGCTGATGATACCAGCTTGGTAGTGAAGGATGTTGCTCGTAATATTGACACAGTATCAAATAATGCAATTCAAGAGATAAGTTCATGGCTAATAGAAAACAAGTTGATGTTAAATCACAGTAAAACTCAGTTCTTACAATTTCTAACCCATAATTTGACGAAATCTGACATTATGATTACACATAATGGGCATGTGATAAGTGAGACTGAACAGTTCAAATTTCTAGGTGTTCATATAGACAGTAAGCTGTCATGGAAAGCCCATGTTCAGGATCTTGTTCCAAAACTAAATTCTGCTATATTTACCATTAGAACAATATCTGAGATAAGTGATTTTTCAACACGAAAAGTAGTCTATTTCGTTTACTTTCACTCACTTATGACGTACGGCATTGTTTTTTGGGGTAACTCGCCTGATGCAAAAAGGATATTTCTGGCTCAAAAACGGGCGGTTCCAGCAATATCTGGTGTAAGTTCGCGAACGTCATGTCGACCCCTTTTCAGTAGTCTGGGAATTTTGACTCTGGCGTCACAATTCGTTTTTTCTTTAATGTCGTTTGTTGTTAATAATATCAGCTTATTCCCACGAGTTAGTAGCTTTCACTCGGTGAATACTAGACAGATGTCTAATCTACATTTGCACCGCACCACCTTAACACTTGTGCAGAAAGGAGTGCAGTATTCTGCGGCATCCATTTTCAATAAGCTGCCACAAGAACTTAAGAATCTTAGCACTAATCCACATGCTTTCAAATCTAAATTGAAGACTTACCTCGTGGTTCACTCCTTTTATTCTGTTAAAGTTAAACAATTAAACTAATTTATTTTTTCTTTATTCATTCTTTTCACTTTTTCTATTACCATTATTGTGTAACAATTAATGTATTGACTAGTTCCATGACCATGGAGTCTTACTCCTGAAGTGGGTCCTATGGGACAGAATAAATAAATAAATAAATAAATAAATAAATAGAATATAAAGACCCTAATAGCCCATGCCGACAGGGCTGTGGGCAGCAGCCAGCTCCACTGGAGGTTACCCTGCGACGTGTTTTACCTACTAATTGGTAGTATATGATAATAAATACTATTCAAAAGAAGAATTTTTTTTTTTTTTTTTTTTTTTTTTTTTTTTTTTTTTTTTTTTTTTTGTATTATTGTGTGTTTCCCTGGTTTCACTCCCATTAATATATAAAGACCCTGGGAGCCAATGCCGACAGGGCTGTGGGCAGCTGCCAGCTCCACTGGAGGTCAGCCTGCGACATGTTTTACCTCTTAGTTGGTAGTATATGATAATAAATACTATTTAAAAGAGAAATTCGTATTTTATTTTTTGTTTTTTGCATTATTGTGTGTTTCCATGGCATGCCTCCCATTTCTATATAAAGACCCTAGGAGCCAATGCCGATAGGGCTGTGGGCAGCATCTTCTTTTGAATATTATTTATTATCATATATTATCAATTAGTAGGTAAAACATGTCGCAGGGTAACCTCCAGTGGAGCTGGATGCTGTCTACAGCCCTGTCGTCATTGGCTCCTGGGTCTTTATATAGTAATGGGAGTGTTCCCAGGGAAACACATAATACTGCTAATAACAAAAAAAAAAAAAAAAAAAAAGAGAATAAACACGTCACAGGCTAAACTCTACTGGAGCTGGCTGCTGTCCACAGCCTTGTCGGCATTGTCTCCTATGGTCCTTATAAATTAATAGGAGTGTTCCCAGGGAAACACACAATAATGCAATAACAAAAAAAAAAAGAATAGAAATTTCTCTTTTAAATAGTATTTATTATCATATACTACCAATTAAGAGGTAAAACACATCGCAGGCTAACCTCCAGTGGAGCTGGACGCTGTTCACAGCCCTGTCGGCATTGGCTCCTAGGGTCTTTATATAGTAATGAGAGTGTTTCCAGGGAAACACGCAATAATGAAAATAACAAAAAAAAAATATATAAATTTCTCTTTTAAAAAGTATTTATTATAATATACTACCAGATAAGAGGTAAAACACTTCACAGGCTAAACTCCAGTGGAGCTCCTAGGGTATTTATATAGTAATGGGAGTGTTCCCAGGGAAACACACAATTATGCAAATACCAAATAAAAAAAATACAAATTTCTTCTTTTGAATAGTATTTATTATCATTTTCTACCAATTAAATGGTAAAACACGTTGCACGCCATCACACAGTGGAGCTAACTGCTGCCCAAAGCCCTGTCGGCATTCTCTCCTAGGGTCTTTATATAGAAATGGGAGGGTTCAAAGGGAAACACACAATAATGCAAGTAACCAAAAAAATATACTAATTTCACTTTTAAATAGTATTTATTATCATATACTACCAATTAAATGGTAAAACCCGTTGCACCCTAACCTCCAGTGGAGCTTGCTGCTGCCCACAGCCCTGTCGGCATTGGCTCCTATCGTCAATATATAGTAATGAGAGTGTTCCCAGGGAAACACACAATAATGCAAATAACAAAAAAAAAAAAGGAAATCATATATATCTTTTAAATAGTATTTATTATCATATACTACCAACTAAGAGGTTAAACACGCCGCAGGCTAACCTCCAGTGGAGCTGGATGCTGTCCACAACCCTGTCGGCGTTGGCTTCTGGGGTCTTTATATGGAAATAGGAGTGTTACCAGGGAAACACACAATAATGCAAATAGCAAAAGAAAAAAAGAAAAAAAAAACATATTTCTCTTTTAAATAGCATTTATTATCACATACAACCAATTAAGAGGTTAAACACGTCGCAGGCTAACCTCCAATGGATCTGGCAAATAACACAAAAAAATAAAAATTACTCTTTTAAATATTATTTATTATTATATACTACCAATTAAAAGGTAAAACACATTGCAGGTTAACCTCAACATTTGCTGGCTGCTCTCCACAGACCTGTCGGCATTGATTCCTGAGGCTAACCTCCAGTCGAGCTGGCTGCTGCCCACAGCCCTGTCGGCATTAGCCCCTACCGTCTATATATAGTAACGGAAGTGTTCCCAGGGACACACACAATAATGCAAATAAAAAAAAGAAAAAAAAAAGAAAAACATATTTCTCTTTTAAATAGTATTTATCATCAAATACAACCAATTAAGAGGTTAAACACGTCGCAGGCTAACCTCCAGTGGAGCTGGCTGCTGTACACAGCTCATTCGGATTTGTTCCTAGGGACTTTATATAGTAATTGGTGTGTTCAGAGGGAAACACACAATAATGCAAATAAAAAAAAAAGAAAACAAAAATTTCTCTTTTAAATTGTATTTATTATCATATACTACCAATTAAGAGGGTTAAACACGTCGCAGTCTAAACTCCAGTGGAGCTGGCTGCTGTCCACAGCCCTGTCGGAATTGTCTCCTAAGGTCTTTATATAGTAATGGGAGTGTACCCAGGGAAAAGCACAATAATGCAAATAACAAAAAAAAAAAAAAATGTGGACAGCAGCCAGCTCCCCTGGAGGTTAGCCTGTGACATTTTTTTACCTCTTAATTGGTAGTATATGATAATAAATACTATTTAAAATGAAATTTTTCTTTTCCTTTTTTTTTTGTTATTTGCATTATTGTGTGTTTCCCTGGAAACACTTCCATTACTATATAAAGACCCTAGGAGCCAATGCCGACAGGTCTGTGGACTGCAGCCAGCTCCACTGGAGGTTAGCCTGTGACGTGTTTAACCTCTTAATTGGTAGTATATGTTAATAAATACTATTTAAAAGAGAATTTTGTGTTTTCATTATTTTCTTTGTTATTTGCATTATTGTGTGTTTCCCTGGGAAGGCCCTGACTTCCATATAATGACCCTAGGAGACAATGCCGACAGGGCTGTGGACAGCAGCCAGCTCAACTAGAGTTTAGCCTGCGACGTGTTTAACCTCTTTATTGGTAGTATATGTTAATAAATACTATCTAAGAGAGAAATTTGTGTTTTGATTTTTTTGTTTTTTGTTATTTGCATTATTGTGTGATTCCCTGGGAACACTCCCATTACTATTTAATGAGCCCAGGAGCCAATGACGACAGGGCTGTGGACAGCAGCCAGCCCCACTGATTGTTAGCCTGTGACTTGTTTTACCTCTTAATTCATAGTAAATGATAATAATTACTATTTAAGAGATTAGTTTGTACTTTGTTTGTTATTTGCATTAATGGGAACACTCCCATTACCATATAAAGACCCTAAGAGCCAATGCCAACAGGGCTGTGGACAGCAGCCAACTCGACTTTAGGTTAGCCTCAGGAACCAATGACGACTGGGCTGTGGACAGCAGCCAGTTCCACTGGAGGTCAGCCTGCGACGTATTTACCTCTTAATTGGTAGTATATGATAATAAATACTATATAAAAGAGAAATTTGCATTATTGTGTGTTTCACTGGAAACACTCCCATTACAATATAATGACCCCAGGAGCCAATGACGACAGGGCTGTGGACAGCAGCCAGCTCCACTGGAGGTTAGCCTGTGAAGTGTTTTACCGCTTAATTGGTAGTATATGATAATAAATACTATTTAAGAGAGAAATTTGTATTTTATTTTGTTATGTGCATTATTGTGCGTTTCCCTGGGAACACTCCCATTACCATATAAAGACCCTAGGGGTCAATGCCGACAGTACTTGTGTGTTTCCCTGGGAACACTCCCATTTCCACATAAAGATCCTAGGAGCCAATACCGACAGGGCTGTGGACAGCAGCCAACTCCACTGGACAGTTCCAGCTACACTGGAAGTAAGCCTGCAACGTGTTTGACCTCTTAATTGGTAGTATATGATAATAAATACTATTAAAAGAAGAAATTTTTTATTTCCTTTTTTGTTATTTGCATTATTGTGTGTTGCCCTGGGAACACTTCCATTATTATATAAAGACACTAGTTGCCAATGCCGACAGGGCTGTGGACAGCAGCCAGCTCAACTGGAAGTCGGCCTGCAACATGTTTGACATCCTAATTGGTAATATATGATAATACATAGTATTTAAAAGAGAAATATGTATTTTTGTTTTGTATTGTTATTTGCATAATTGTGTGTTTCCCTGGGAACACTCCCATTTCCACATAAAGATCCTAGGAGCCAATACTGACAGGGCTGTGGACTGCAGCCAACTCCACTGGACGTTAGCCTGCGACGTGTATTACATCTTAATTTGTAGTATTTGATAATAAATAGTAATCAAAAGAAGAAATTTTTTATTTCCATTTTTGTTATTTGCATTATTGTGTGTTTCCCTGGTAACGCTAGTACAATATAATGACCCTAGGAGCCAGTGTCGACAGGGCTGTGGACAGCACCCAGCTCCACAGGAGATTAGCTTGCGACATGTTTTAAGTCTTAATTGGTAGCATATGATAATATATACTATTTAATAGAGAAAATGTATTTTTTTATTGTTATTTGCATTATTGTGTCTTTTCTTGGGAAGACTCCCATTACTATACAATGACCCTAGGAGCCAAAGCCGACAGGGCTGTGGACAGCAGCCAGCTCCACTGGAGATTAGCGTGCGACGTGTTTAACCATTTAATTGGTAGTATATGATAATAAATACTATTTAAAAGTGAAATTTTTTTTTGTTATTTTTTTTTTTTTTTGTTATTTGCATTAGTGTGTGTTTCCCTGGGAACATTCTCATTACTATATAAAGACCCAGGAGCCAATGACGACAAGGCTGTGGACAGCATCTAGCTCGTCAGTTTGTTATCCGCAGGAACCAATGCCGACAGGGATGTGGACAGCAGCCAGCTCCACTGGAGGTTAGCCTGCGACATGTTTTACCTTTTAATTGGCAGTATATGATAATAAATACTATTTAAGAGAAAATATTTTTTTTCTTTTTTTATTTAATTGCATTATTGTGTGTTTCCCTGGGAACACACCCATTACTAGATAAAGACCCTAGGAGCCAATGCCGACAAGGCTGTGGACAGCAGCCAGGTCCCCTGGAGGTTAGCCTGTGACGTGTTTTACCTCTTAATTGGTAGTATATGATAATAAATACTATTTAAGATGAATTTTTTTTTTTTTTTTTTTTTTTTTTTTTTTTTTTTTTTTTTTTTTTTTTTTGCATTATTGTGTGTTTCCCTGCGAACACTCCCATTACTATATAAAGACCCCAGGAGCCTATGACGACAGGGCTGTCGACAGGAGCCAGCTCCGCTGGAGGTTAGCCTGTGACTTGTTTTACCTCTTAACTGGTAGTATATGATAATAAATACTATTTAAGAGAAGAATTTGTATTTTTTTATATGCATTATTTTGTGTTCCCCTGGGAACACTCCTATTTCCATATAAAGACCCTAGGAGCCAATGCCGACAGGTATGTGGACAGCAGCCAGCCCTACTGGAGGTTAGCCTGCGACGTGTATTACCTCTTAATTCGTAGTATATGATAATAAATACTATTTAAAAGAGAAATTTGTAGTTTCTTTATTTTTATTTTTGGTATTTGCTATATTATGTGATTTTCTGGGAGCATTTCCATTACTATATAAAGACCCTAACAGCCAATGCCAACAGGGCTGTGGACAGCATCCAGCTCCACTAGAGGTTAGTCTGCGACGTGTATTACCTCTTAACTGGTGGTATATGATAATAAATACTATTTAAAAGAGAAATTAGTGTTTTCTTTCTTTTTTTTATTTTTGGTATTTGCTATAATTTTTTGTTTTGTTTTGTTTTTGTTTTTTGCATTATTGTGCGATTCCCTGGAACCCTCCCATTTGTATATAAAGGCCCTAGGAGACAATGCCGACAGGGCTGTGGACAGCAGCCAGCTCCACTAGAGTTTAGCCTGCGACATGTTTAACCTCCTTATTGGTAGTATATGTTAATGAATAATATCTAAGAGAGAAATTTGTGTTTTAATTTTTTTTGTTTTTTGTTATTTGCATTATTGTGTGATTCCCTGGGAACACCCCCATTACTATTTAATGACCCCAAGTGCCAATGACAACAGGGCTGTGGACAGCAGCCAGCTCCACTGGTTATTAGCCTGTGACTTGTTTTACCTCTTAATTCGTAGTAAATGATAATAATTACTATTTAAGAGATTAGTTTGTACTTTGTTTGTTATTTGCATTATTGTGTGTTTCCCTGGGAACACACACATTACTAGATAAAGACCCTAGGAACCAATGCCGACAAGGCTGTGGACAGCAGCCAGCTCCACTGGAGGTTAGCCTGTGTTGTGTTTTACCTTTTAATTGGTAGTTAATGATAATAAATAGTATTTAAAAGAGAAATTTGTATTTTTTTGGGTTTTTTTATCTTGTGTTTCCCTGGGAACACTACTACACAGCAGAAGTATCTGCTGCTAGATAGTTCTCATGGCAGAGGTGTTGGCCAACAGTTGCAGGAAGTACTTGGGAGTGAGTACCAGGTCACCAGCATAGTGAAGCCTAGTGCAGGGTTAGATCAGATCACTTGTAACATAGGGGAGTTATGTAGGAATTTTTCAAAAGAGGATCAGGTAGTTATAGTGTGTTGGGCCGGGAACAGTCTTAATAGGGACGGGGAATATGATATAGGTGGTGATCTGGAAAGGATAGCAACTGAAACTGGTGGCACGAATATGCATTTCGTGCAGCTGTTTCAGCGTCATGATAGGCCTTGTCTTAATACGGCTGTCAGCCGTGTTAACACGGGGCTTGAGAAGGCGCTGATGACGGAGGGCATGGATCACATTGCAGTGTTGCCAGTTGAGACTATAATACCTCAATAGGTATGGGAAGGGGATGTTGGCAAAGCTCATAGGTGACAGTGTAGTAGGGGATGGGGGTTTCACTCATGGAAAAATTCCTATAGTAGTTGGTGTTAGGGCTGCACCTTTTTTAGACTGAAGACAGCTGATAGATATTCCTGCTTAAAGGAAGTCCCTCTAAGAAATGAACCACCTTTGACAAAGTCTAAGAATATAAGTAATAAGGGAATTACTCTTTTTTATCAAAATATACAGGGTATCAGAGTAAAGTTAATGAAATGCTTATTGATACTGATTCTGACATTATTGGAATTTCAGAGCACTTTTTAAGTGGTGTGACAATTAAGAGACTTCCTTTGCCAGGATACAGGTTAGCTGCCTTCTACTCTAGGAGTTCCTTGCAGTGTGGGGGAGTGGCCATGTATGTAAAAAACGATTTTTCATCAGAGTCAATCGATTTTTCTAAACACTGCACAGAACAGATATTTGAATGTTGTGCAGGAATTGTTAATGTTAATGGAACTAAACTAGTAATAGTTGTTATTTATAGATCCCCTGACTCAGATTTTGAAATGTTTCTGCCCAAGCTGGAATTGGTTCTGGGTTCACTGTATAGGAAGTATAAAAATTTAATTGTGTGTGGAGATTTCAACATTAATTGTGTAAGTGATAGCTCAAGGAAAAGTCAGCTGTTAGATCTATTTAATTCCTATAACATGATGCAAACAGTATTTTTTCCAACGAGAGTGCAAGGAAATAGCAGTTCTACCATTGACAATATTTTTGTTCATTCTTCATTATTAGAGGGGCACTCTGTAAGCAGAATAGTAAATGGCCTATCAGACCACGATGCCCAACTTTTAATTCTAAAAAGTATTTGTTCTCAAACAAATGTTAAACATAAATATCAACTACTCAGAAAAGTTAATCCAGTTGCAATTGAGACCTTTTTAAGCCAAATTAAAATTGTATTTTTTTTTATTTGCATTATTTTGTGTTTCCTTGGGAACACTCCCATTAATATATAAAGACCCTAGGATCCAATGCCAACAGGGCTATAAACAGCATCCACTTTCACTGGAGGTTAGCCTGCAACATGTTTTACCTCTAATTGATTGTATATGATAATAAATACTACTTAAAAGGGAAATTTGTATTTTTTTTTTTTTTTTTTTTTTTTTTTTTTTTTTTTTTTTTTTTGGTATTTGCATTTTTGTGTGATTTCCTGAGAAAACTTCCATTACTATAATGACCCTAGGAGCCAATGCCGACAGGGCTGTGGACAGCAGCCAGCTCAACTGGAGATTAGCCTGTGACATGTTTTACGTTTTAATTGGTAGTATATGATAATAAATACTATTCAAAAGAGAATTTATTTTTCTTTGTTATTTACATTATTGCGTGTATCCCTGTAAACACTCCCATTACTATATAAAGAACGTAGGAGCCAATGCCGACAGGGCTGTGGACAGCAGCCAGCTCCACTGGAGCCAATTCCACTGGAGCCTGTGATAAGTGTTACCTCTTAATAGGCAGTATATGATAACAAATACTATTTAAAAAGAAAATGTTTTTTTTTTGTTTTGTTTTGTTATTTGCATTATTGTGTGTTGCCCCATAAACACTCCCATTACTGTATAAAGACCCTAGCAATCAATGCTGACAGGACTGTGGACAGCAGCCAACTCCTCTAGAGTTTAGCCTGCGACGTGTTTAAACTCTTAATTGGTAGTATATGTTAATAAATACTATTTAAAAGAGAAATTTGTATTTTTTATTTTTTTTTATTTTATTTGCATAATTGTGTGTTTCCCTGGGAACACTCCCATTTCTATATAAGGACCCTAGGAGCCAATGCAGACAGGGCTGTGGACAACAGCCAGCTCCACTGGAGGTAAGCCTGCGACTTGTGTTACCTCTTAATTGATAGTATATGATAATAGATAATATTCAAAAGAAGAAATTGGTATTTCTTTTTTGTTATTTGCATTATTGTGTGTTTACCTGGTAACACCCCAATTACCATATAGAGACCCTAGGAGACAAATCGAACAGGGCTGTGAACAGCAGCCAGCTCCACTGGAGGTTAGCCTACGATGTGTTTTACCTCTTAATTGGTAGTATTTGATAATAAATACTATTTAAAAGAGAAATTTGTATTTTTTGTTGTTGTGTTATTTGCATTATTGTGTGATTCCATGGGAACACTCCCATTACTATATGAAGACCCTAGCAGTCAATGCTGACAGGGCTGTGGACAGCTGACAGGTCCACTGGAGGTTAGCCTGCAACATGTTTTACCTCTAATTGGTAGCATATAATAATAAATACTATTTAAAAGAGAAATTTGTAATTTTTTTGTTTTTTGTTTTTCTGTTTTTTTTTTTTGCATTATTTTGTGTTTCCCTGGGAACACTCCCATTACTATATAAAGACCCTGGGAGCCAATGACGACATGGCTGTTGATAGCAGCCAGTTCCACTGGAGTTTACCCTGTGACGTGTTTAACCTCTTAATTGGTAGTATATGATAATAAATACTATTTAAAAGAGAAATTTGTAATTATTTTTTTTTATTTATTTATTTATTTATTTTTTTTTTTTTTTTGAATTATTGTGTTTTTCCCTGGGTACACTCCCATTACTATATAAAGACCCTGTGAGCCCATGCCGACAGGGCTGTGGACAGAAGCCAGTTCCACTGGAGGTTAGCCTGCAACATGTTTTACCTCTAATTGATTGTATATGATAATAAATACTACTTAAAAGGGAAATTTGTATTTTTTTTTTTTTTTTTTTTTTTTTTTTTGGTATTTGCATTTTTGTGTGATTTCCTGAGAAAACTTCCATTACTATAATGACCCTAGGAGCCAATGCCGACAGGGCTGTGGACAGCAGCCAGCTCAACTGGAGATTAGCCTGTGACATGTTTTACCTTTTAATTGGTAGTATATGATAATTAATACTATTCAAAAGAGAATTTATTTTTCTTTGTTATTTACATTATTGCGTGTATCCCTGTAAACACTCCCATTACTATATAAAGAACGTAGGAGCCAATGCCGACAGGGCTGTGGACAGCAGCCAGCTCCACTGGAGCCAATTCCACTGGAGCCTGTGATAAGTGTTACCTCTTAATAGGCAGTATATGATAACAAATACTATTTAAAAAGAAAATGTTTTTTGTTTTTGTTTTGTTTTGTTATTTGCATTATTGTGTGTTGCCCCATAAACACTCCCATTACTGTATAAAGACCCTAGCAGTCAATGCTGACAGGACTGTGGACAGCAGCCAACTCCTCTAGAGTTTAGCCTGCGACGTGTTTAAACTCTTAATTGGTAGTATATGTTAATAAATACTATTTAAAAGAGAAATTTGTATTTTTTATTTTTTTTTATTTTATTTGCATAATTGTGTGTTTCCCTGGGAACACTCCCATTTCTATATAAGGACCCTAGGAGCCAATGCAGACAGGGCTGTGGACAACAGCCAGCTCCACTGGAGGTAAGCCTGCGACTTGTGTTACCTCTTAATTGATAGTATATGATAATAGATAATATTCAAAAGAAGAAATTGGTATTTCTTTTTTGTTATTTGCATTATTGTGTGTTTACCTGGTAACACCCCAATTACCATATAGAGACCCTAGGAGACAAATCGAACAGGGCTGTGAACAGCAGCCAGCTCCACTGGAGGTTAGCCTACGATGTGTTTTACCTCTTAATTGGTAGTATTTGATAATAAATACTATTTAAAAGAGAAATTTGTATTTTTTGTTGTTGTGTTATTTGCATTATTGTGTGATTTCATGGGAACACTCCCATTACTATATGAAGACCCTAGCAGTCAATGCTGACAGGGCTGTGGACAGCTGACAGGTCCACTGGAGGTTAGCCTGCAACATGTTTTACCTCTAATTGGTAGCATATAATAATAAATACTATTTAAAAGAGAAATTTGTAATTTTTTTGTTTTTTGTTTTTCTGTTTTTTTGCATTATTTTGTGTTTCCCTGGGAACACTCCCATTACTATATAAAGACCCTGGGAGCCAATGACGACATGGCTGTTGATAGCAGCCAGTTCCACTGGAGTTTACCCTATGACGTGTTTAACCTCTTAATTGGTAGTATATGATAATAAATACTATTTAAAAGAGAAATTTGTAATTATTTTTTTTTATTTATTTATTTATTTATTTTTTTTTTTTTTTGAATTATTGTGTTTTTCCCTGGGTACACTCCCATTACTATATAAAGACCCTGTGAGCCCATGCCGACAGGGCTGTGGACAGAAGCCAGTTCCACTGGAGGTTAGCCTGCAACATGTTTTACCTCTAAGTTGTATTTCTTATTTGTTAGAGACCCTAGGAGACAAGGCGAACAGGGCTGTGGACAGCAGCCAGCTCAACTGGAGGTTAGCCTGCAACAGGGCTGTGTTCAACAGCCAGCTCCACTAAAAGTTTAGCCTGCGATGTGTGTTAGCTCTTAATTTGTAGTATATGATAATAAATACTAATCAAAAGAAGAAATTTGTGTTTCCTTTTTGTTATTTGCATTATATTGTGTTTCCCTAGGAGCACTACCAGAGACCTTAGGAGCGAATGCCCACAGGGCTGTGGACAGCAGCCAGCTCCAATGGAAGTAAGCCTGCGACGTGTTTGACCTCTTAATTGGTAGTATATGATAAGAAATAATATTTAAAAAAGAAATTTGTATTTTTTTTGTTATTTTCATTATTGTGTGTTTCCCTGGGAACAATTCCATTACTATATAATGACCGTAGGAGCCAATGCCGACAGTGCTGTGGATTGCAGCCAGCTCCACTGGAGATTAGCCTGCAATGTGATTTACCTCTAATTGGTAGAATATGATAATAAATAGTATTCACAAGAAGAAATTTGTGTTTCCTTTTTTGTTATTTGCATTATATTGTGTTTCCCTAGGAGCACTACCAGTACTATATATAGACCCATTACTATATAAACACCCTAGGAACGAATGCCCACAGGGCTGTGGCCAGCAGCCAGCTCCACTGGAGGTTAGCCTGTGATGTGTTTTACCTCTTAATTGGTAGTATATGATAATAAATAATATTTAAAACTGAATTTTGTATATTTTTGTTGTTATTTGCATTATTGTGTGTTTCCTTGGGAACACTTCCATTACTGCATAAATACCCTAGGAGCCAAAGCCGCCAGGGCTGTGGACAGCAGCCAGGTCCACTGGAGGTTAGCCCGCGACGTGTTTTACTTCTTAATTGGTAGTACATGATAATAAATACTATTTAAAAGTGAAATTTGTATTTGTGTTTTTTTTTCTTTTGTTATTTCCATTATTATGTGTTTCCCTGGGAACACTCCCATTACTATATAAAGACACTAGCAGTCAATGCTGACAGAGCTGTGGACAGCAGCCAGTTCCACTGGAGGTTAGCCTGCAAGATGTTTTACCTCTAATTGGTGGTATATGACAATAAATACTATTTAAAAGAGAAATTTTTTTATGTATTATTTATTTTTTTGTTATTTGCATTATAGTGTGTTTTCCTGGGAACACTCCCATTACTATATAAAGAACCTAGAAGCCAATGCCGACAGCGCTGTGGACAGCAGCCAGTTCCACTGGAGGTTAGCCTGCAACATGTTTTTCTCTAATTGGTAGTATATGATAATAAATACTATTTAAAAGAGATTTTTTTTACATTATTGTGTGTATCCTTGTAAACACTCCCATTACTATATAAAGACCCTAGGAGCCAATGCCAACAGGGCTGTGGTCAGCAACCAGCTCAACTGGCGGTTAGCCTGCAACATGTGTTACCACTTAATTGGTAGTATATGATAATAAATACTATTCAAAAGAAGAAATTTGTATTTCTTTATTTGTTATTTGCATTATTGTGTGTTTCCCTGGGAACACTCCCATTACTATATAAAGACCCTAGGAGCCAATGATGTCAGGGCTGTGGACAGGAGCCATCTCCACTGGAGGTAAGCCTGCAACGTGTTTTACCTCTTAATTGGTAGTATATCATAATAAATACTAATTAAAAGTGAAATTTGTATTTGTGGTTTTTTTTTCTTACATTATTTGCATTATTGTGTGTTTCCGTTGGATCACTCCCATTACTATAAAAACACCGTAGGAGAAAATGCCGACAGGGCTGTGGGCAGTAGCCAGCTCCACTGGAGGTTACCCTGCGACGTGTTTTACCTCTAATTGGTAGTATATGACAATAAATACTATTTAAAAGAGAAACTTTTTTTTGTAATTGCATTATTGTGTGTTTCCCTGTTTCTTATTACTATATAAAGACCCTAGGAGCCAAAGCCGACATCGCTGTGGACAGCAGTCAGCTCCACTGGAGGTAAGCCTGCGACGTGTTAGACCTCTTAATTGGTAGTATGTGATAATAAATAATATTTAAAAGAAGAAATTTGTATTGCTTTATTTGTTATTTGCATTATTGTGTGATTCCCTGGGAACACTCCCATTACTATATAAAGACCCTAGGAGCCAAAGCCGACACGGCTGTGGACAGCAGTCAGCTCCACTGGAGGTAAGCCTGCGACGTGTTTGACCTCTTAATTGGTAGTATATGATAATAAATAATATTTAAAAGAGAATTATGTATTTTTGTTGTTGTTTGCATTATTATGTGTTTCCTTGGGAACTTTTCCATTACTGTATATATACCCTAGGAGCTAATGCCGACAGGGCTGTGGACAGCAGCCAGTACCACTGGAGGTTAGCCCGCGACGTGTTTTACCTCTTAGTTGGTAGTATATGATAATAAATACTATTTAAAAGTGAAATTTGTATTTGTGTTTTTTTTTTTGTTTTGTTATTTGCATTATTGTGTGTTTCCCTGGTAACACTCATATTACTATATGAAGACTCAAGGAAACAATGCCGACAGAGCAGTAGACAGCAGTCACCTCCACTGGAGGTTACCCTCCGACGTGTTTTACCTCTTACTTGGTAGTAAATGATAAAAATTACTATTTAAAAGTGAAATTTGTAATTTTTATTTATTTATTTTATTTATTTGTTATTTTCATTATTGTGTGTTTTCCTGGGAACGCTCCCGTTACAATATAAAGACCCAAGGAGCCAATGCCGACAGGGCTGTGGGCAGCAGCCAGATCCACTGGAGGTTAGCCTGCGACGTGTTTTACCTCTTAATTGGTAGTATATGATAAAAATACAATTCAAAAGAAGTAATTTGTATTTTTTTTTGTTATTTGTATTATTGTGTGTCTCCCTGGGAACACACCCATTACTATATAAAGACCCAAGGAGCCAATGCCGACAGGGCTTTGGACAGCAGCCAGCTCCACTGGAGGTTAGCCTGCGACGTGTATTACCTCTTAGTTGGTAGCATATGATAAAAAATACTATTTAAAAGTGAAATTTATATTTGTTTTTTACTTATTATTTATTTTTTTGTTATTTTCATTATTGTGTGTTTCCCTGGGACCACTTCCATTACTATATTAAGGCCAAAGGAGCCAATGCCAACAGGTCTGTGGGCAGCAGCCAGCTCCACTGGAGATTAGTGTGCGACGTGTTTTACCTCATAATTGGTAGTATATGTTAATAAATACTATTCAAAAGAAGAAATTTGTAGTTTTTTTGGTATTTGCATAATTGTGTGTTTCCCTGGGAACACTCCCATTTCTATATAAAGACACTAGGAGCCAATGCAGACAGGGCTGTGGACAACAGCCAGCTTCTCTGGAGGTAAGCCTGCGACATGTGTTACCTCTTAATTGATAGTATATGATAATAAATAATATTAAAAAGAAGAAATTGGTATTTCTTTTTTGTTATTTGCATTATTGTGTGTTTACCTGGTAACACCCCAATTACCATATAGAGACCCTAGGAGACAAGGCGAACAGGGCTGTGAACAGCAGCCAGCTCCACTGGAGGTTAGCCTACGACGTGTTTTACCTCTTCATTGGTAGTATTTGATAATAAATACTATTTAAAAGAGAAATTTGTATTTTTTGTTGTTGTGTTATTTGCATTATTGTGTGATTCCATGGGAACACTCCCATTACTATATAAAGACCCTAGCAGTCAATGCTGACAGGGCTGTGGACAGCTGACAGGTCCACTGGAGGTTAGCCTGCAACATGTTTTACCTCTAATTGGTAGCATATAATAATAAATACTATTTAAAAGAGAAATTTATAATTTTTTTGTTTTTTTTGCATTATTGTGTGTTTCATGGGAACACTCCCATTACTATATAAAGACCCTGGGAGCCAATGCCGACAGGGCTGTTGACAGCAGCCAGTTTCACTGGAGTTTACCCTGTGACGTGTTTAACCTCTTAATTGGTAGTATATGATAATAAATACTATTTACAAGAAGAAGTTTGTAATTATTTTATTCTTTTTTTTTTTTTTTTTTTTTTTTTTTTTTTTTTTTTTTTTTTTTTTTGCATTATTGTGCGTTTCCCTGGGTACACTCCCATTACTATATAAAGACACTGGGAGCCCATGCCGACAGGGCTGTGGACAGAAGCCAGTTCCACTGGAGGTTAGCCTGCAACATGTGTTACCTCTACGTTGTATTTCTTTTTTGTTAGAGACCCTAGGAGACAAGGCGAACAGGGCTGTGGACAGCAGCCAGCTCAACTGGAGGTTAGCCTGTGATGTGTTTTACCTCTTAATTGGTAGTATATGATAATAAATAATATTTAGAAGAGAATTTTGTATTATTTTGTTGTTATTTGCATTATTGTGTGTTTCCTTGGGAACACTTCCAGTACTGTATAAATACCCTAGGAGCCAAAGCCGACAGGGCTGTGGACAGCAGCCAGTTCCACTGGAGGTTAGCATGCAAGATGTTTTACCTCTAATTGGTGGTATATGACAATAAATACTATTTAAAAGAGAAATTTTTTATGTATTATTTATTTTTTTGTTATTTGCATTATTGTGTGATTCCCTGGGAACATTCCCAGTTCGATATAAGGTCCCTAGGAGCCAATGCCGACAGGGTTGTGGACAGCAGCCAGTTCCACTGGAGGTTAGCCTGCTAGATGTTTTACCTCTAATTGGTGGTATATGACAATACTATACAATAAATACTATTTAAAAGAGAAATTTTTTTTGAAGTTATTTCCATTATTGTGTGTATTCCTGCGAACACTCCCATTTCCATATAAAGACCCTAGGAGCCAATGCCGACGTGGCTGTGGACAGCAGCCAGCTCCACTGGAGGTTAACCTGAGACGTGTTTTACCTCTTAATTGGTAATAAATGATAATAAATAATATTTTAAAGTGAAATTTTTATTTTTAATTTTTTTATTTTATTTGCATTATAGTGTGTTTCCCTGGGAACACTCCCATTACTATATAAAGAACCTAGAAGCCAATGCCGACAGCGCTGTGGACAGCAGCCAGTTCCACTGGAGGTTAGCCTGCAACATATTTTTCCTCTAATTGGTAGTATATGATAATAAACACTATGTAAAAGAGAAATGTGTGTTTTTTATGTTATTTGCATTATTGTGTGTATCCCTGTAAACACTCCCATTACTATATAAAGACCGTAAGAGCGAATGCCGACAGGGCTGTAGACAGCAGCCAGTTCCACTGGAGTTTAGCCTGCAACATGTTTTTCTCTAATTGGTAGTATATGATAATAAATACTATTTAAAAGAGATTTTTTTTACATTATTGTGTGTATCCTTGTAAACACTCCCATTACTATATAAAGACCCTAGGAGACAATGCCGACAGGGCTGTGGACAGCAACCAGCTTAACTGGAGGTTAGCCTGTGACGTTTTTTACTTCTCAAGTGGTAGTATATGATAATAAATAATATTTCAAAGTGAAATTTGTATTTTTCATTTTTATTTTATTTTATTTGCTTTATTATGTGTTTCCCTGGGAACACTCCCAGTTCTATATAAAGACCCTAGGAGCCAATGCCAACAGGGCTGTGGTCAGCAACCAGCTCCACTGGCGGTTAGCCTGCGACATGTGTTACCACATAATTGGTAGTATATGATAATAAATACTATTCAAAAGAAGAAATTTGTATTGCTTTATTTGTTATTTGCATTATTGTGTGATTCCCTGGGAACACTCCCATTACTATATAAAGACCCTAGGAGCCAAAGCCGACACGGCTGTGGACAGCAGTCAGCTCCACTGGAGGTAAGCCTGCGACGTGTTTGACCTCTTAATTGGTAGTATATGATAATAAATAATATTTAAAAGAGAATTATGTATTTTTTGTTGTTGTTTGCATTATTATGTGTTTCCTTGGGAACACTTCCATTACTGTATATATACCCTAGGAGCTAATGCCGACAGGGCTGTGGACAGCAGCCAGTACCACTGGAGGTTAGCCCGCGACGTGTTTTACCTCTTAGTTGGTAGTATATGATAATAAATACTATTTAAAAGTGAAATTTGTATTTGTGTTTTTTTTTTGTTTTGTTATTTGCATTATTGTGTGTCTCCCTGGGAACACACCCATTACTATATAAAGACCCAAGGAGCCAATGCCGACAGGGCTTTGGACAGCAGCCAGCTCCACTGGAGGTTAGCCTGCGACGTGTTTTACCTCTTAGTTGGTAGCATATGATTAAAAATACTATTTAAAAGTGAAATTTGTATTTGTTTTTTACTTATTATTTATTTTTTTGTTATTTTCATTATTGTGTGTTTCCCTGGGACCGCTTCCATAACTATATTAAGGCCAAACGAGGCAATGCCGACAGGTCTGTGGGCAGCAGCCAGCTCCACTGGAGATCAACGTGTTTTACCTCATAATTGGTAGTATATGTTAATAAATACTATTCAAAAGAAGAAATTTGTAGTTTTTTTAGTATTTGCATAATTGTGTGTTTCCCTGGAAACACTCCCATTTCTATATAAAGACACTAGGAGCCAATGCTGACAGGGCTGTGGACAGCAGCCACTTCCACTAGAGGTTATCGTGCAAGATGTTTTACCTCTAATTGCTAGTACATGACAATAAATACTATTTAAAAGAGAAATTTATATATATATTGCTGTCTAGGTGTGCTTGCGTTTCAATATGTCTGATTGTGTGTGTATTTGTTTACCTTCCTTTTTTTTTTTTTTTTTCTTTTTTTTTCCCCCCCCCTATGGTAAGTCCTTCCACTCCTGGGATTGGAATGACTCCTTTTCCACTTTTTTAAAACCCATATCCTTCCCTTTTCCTCCCCTTTTTCCCTCTTTTTCCTGAAGAAGCTGCCAGTGGTGGCGAAAGCTTGTATGTGTGTTTGTGTGTGATTTTATTTGTTTCTCTTTTCTATTTTTATATATATATATATATATATATATATATATATATATATATATATATATATATATATATATATATATATATATTATAGAGGGAAACTTTCCCGGTGGGATAAACAAAAATAAAAATAGAAAACAGATGACTTACCAAAAGGACCGGCTCGTCGATAGAAACAAATAAAATAAATAAAATCACACACAAACACACATACAAGCTTTCGCCACCACTGGCAGCTTCTTCAGGAAAAAGAGGAAAAAAGGGGAGGAAAAGAGAAGGATATGGGTTTTAAGGAAGTGGAAAAGGAGTCATTCCAATCCCAGGAGTGGAAGGACTTACCTTAGGGGAAAAAAAGGAAGGTAAACAAAAACACACACACCCACACATTTACACAGACACAAGTACACTTAGGCAGACACACTGTAGAAAGCAAAGAAGTTAGAAGTCCTTTTGGTAAGTCATCTGTTTTCTATTTTTATATATATATATATATATATATATATATATATATATATATATATATATATATATATATATATATATTCATAAGGATGAAACTAATATTATAGAAGGAGACCTTCCAGGTACGAAAATGGTATAAAATAAAGATTTTTGACTTACCTAAAGTACAGGCTGGTCGATAGGAACACTAAACACACACAAAAACACACAACCATTCGAGCTTTCGCCACCAGTGGTGGCTTCTTCGGGAAAAAGAGGGAGGAAGGAGAGGAGAAAGGGAAGGATGCGGGTTTTAAGGAAGTGGAAAAGGAGCCATTCCAATCCCAGGAGTGGAAGGACTTACCTTAGGGGACAAAAAGGAAGGTAAACAAATACACACACACTCACACATATCCACATCCAAACACACTTAGGCAGACATTTGTATCTATGTCTGCCTAAGTGTACTTGTGTCTGTGTAAATGTGTGGGTGTATATGCATTTATTTACCTTCCATTTTTTCCCCCAAGGTAAGTCTTTCCTGTCCCGGGATTGGAATGGCTCCTTACCCCCTTCCTTAAATCCCTCATCATTTCCTTTTCCCTCTCCTTCCCTACTGCCTGAAGACGCAACTGGGTTGCGAAAGCTTGCGATTGTGTGTGTGTGTGTATTCATTTATTTATTTGTGATGCTGTGACACCTGTGCTCCTTCGCCTGGTGAGTAATCTTCGTCTATTTTTTATATTTTATTTTTCCTGCTAGGAATTTTTCGTCTTAATAATCGTTTCATATATATATATATATATATATATATATACATATATATATATTGCTATCTAGGTGTGCTTGCATTTCAATATGTCTGATTGTGTGTGTATTTGTGTACCTTCCTTTTTTTTTTTTTTTTTTTTTCCCTAAGGTAAGTCCTTCCACTCCTGGGATTCGAATGACTTTTTTTCCACTTCCTTAAAACCCATATCCTTCCCTTTTCCTCCCCTTTTTTCCTGAAGAAGCTGCCAGTGGTGGCGAAAGCTTGTATGTGTGTTTGTGTGTGATTTTATTTATTTCTCTCGACGAGCCGGTCCCTTTGATAAGTCATCTCTTTTCTATATATATATATATATATATATATATATATATATATATATATATATATTCAAAAGGATGAAACTAATATTATAGAAGGAGACCTTCCAGGTACGAAATGGTATAAAATAAAGATTTTTGACTTACCTAAAGTACAGGCTGGTCGATATGAACACTAAACACACACAAAAACACACAACCATTCGAGCTTTCGCCACCAGTGGTGGCTTCTTCGGGAAAAAGAGGGAGGAAGGAGAGGAGAAAGGGAAGGATACGGGTTTTAAGGAAGTGGAAAAGGAGCCAATCCAATCCCAGGAGTGGAAGGACTTACCTTAGGGGACAAAAAGGAAGGTAAACAAATACACACACACTCACACATATCCACATCCAAACACACTTAGGCAGACATTTGTAGATACAAGGGTGTTTATATAGTAATGTAAGTGTTCCCAGGGAAACACACAATAATGCAAATAACAAAAAAAAAAAAAAATAGAAATTTGACATTTACAGAATTTATTATCATATACTACGAATTAAGAGGTAAAAACACGTCGCAGGCTACCCTCCAGTGGGTATAGCTGCTGTCCACAGCCATATTGGCATTGTGTCCTTGGTTCTCTATATAGTAATAGCAGTGTTCCCAGGGTGACACAGAATAATGCAAATAACAAAAAAAAAAATTCTCTTTTAAATAGTATTTATTGTCATATACTACCAACTAAGAGGTAAAAAAAGTAGCAGGCTAACCTCCAGTGGAGCTGGCTGTTGTCTACAGTCTTGTAGGCACTGTTTCCTAGGGTCTTTATATAGTAATGGGAGTGGTAAGTCAAAAATCTTTATTTTATATATATATATATATATATATATATATATATATATATATATATATATATATATATATATGAAACGATTAATAAGACGAAAAATAAAATATAAAAAATAGACGAAGATTACTCACCAGGCGAAGGAGCACAGGTGTTGACAGCATCACAAATAAATAAATGAATACACACACACACACACAATCGCAAGCTTTCGCAACCCAGTTGCGTCTTCAGGCAGTAGGGAAGGAGAGGGAAAAGGAAATGATGCAAATATATATATATATATATATATATATATATATAATATATATATATATTTGCATTATTGTGTGTTTCCCTGGGACCACTCCCATTACTATATAAAGACCCTAGGAAACAGTGCCTACAAGACTGTAGACAACAGCCAGCTCCACTGGAGGTTAGCCTGCTACTTTTTTTACCTCTTAGTTGGTAGTATATGACAATAAATACTATTTAAAAGAGAATTTTTGTTTTGTTTTTTGCATTATTCTGTGTCACCCTGGGAACACTGCTATTACTATATAGAGAACCAAGGACGCAATGCCACTTTTTTTACCTCTTAGTTGGTAGTATATGACAATAAATACTATTTAAAAGAGAATTTTTTTTTGTTATTTGCATTATTGTGTGTTTCCCTGGGAACACTTACATTACTATATAAACACCCTAGGAGTGAATGCAGACAGGGCTGTGGACAGCAGCCTGCTCCACTGGAGGTAAGCCTGCGACGTGTTTGACCTCTTAAATGGGATTATATGATAATAAATAATATTTAAAAAAGAAATTTGTTTTTTTTTTTTTTTTTTTTTGGTTTGTTATTTGCATTATTGTGTGATTCCTTGGGAACACTTTCAACACTATATAAAGATCCTATGAGCCATTGCTGACAGTGAGGTGGACAGCAGCCAGCTCCACTGGAGTTTACCTGTGATGTGTTTTACCATTTAATTGGTAGTATACCATAATAAATACTATTTAAAAGTGAAATTTGTATTTTTTTGTTATTTTCATTATTGTGCGTTTCCCTGGGAACACACCCATTTCCATATAAAGACCCTAGGAGCCAATGCCGACAGGGCTGTAGACAGCAGCCAGCTCCACTGGAGGTTAGCCTGCGACGTGTTTTAAATCTTAATTGGTAGTATATGATAATAAATACTCTTTAAAAGAGAAATTATTTTTTGGTATTTGCTTTTTTGTTTGTTTCCTTAGAAACACGCCCATTACTATATACAGACCCTAGGTGCCAATGCCGACAGGGCTGTGGACAGCTGGTAGCTCAAATTGAGGGTAGCCTGCGACGTGTTTTACCTCTTTATTCGTAGTATATGATAATACATACTATTTAAAAGAGAAATTTGTGTATCCTTTTTTTTATTATTTGAATAATTGTGTGTTTTCCAGGAAATATTATATAAAGTCCCTGGGAGACAATGCCGACAGGGATGTAGACAGCAACCAGCTCCACTGGAGGCTATCCTGCGACGTGTTTTATCTCTTAGTTGGTAGTATATGAAAATAAATACTATTTAAAAGTGAAATTTGTATTTGTTTTTTATTTGTACTTTTTTTTTATTTATTTAGTTTTTATTTTATTATTATTATTATTTTTTTTTTGTTATTTGCATTATTGTGTGTTTCCCTGGGAACACTCCCATTACTATATAAACACCCTAGGAAACAAAGCCAACAGGGCTGTGGGCAGCAGCCAGCTCCACTGGAGGTTACCCTGCGACGTGTTTTACCTCTTTATTGCTAGTGTATGAAAACAAATACTATGCAAAAGAAGAAATTTCTATTTTTTTTCTTATTTGCATTATTGTGTTTCCCTGGGAATACTTCCATTGCTATATAAATCCCCTAGAAGCCAATGCCAACAGGCCTGTGGACAAGAGCCAGGTCCACTGGAAGTTCAGCCTGCGACGTGTGTTACCTCTTAATTTTTAGTATATGATAATAAATACTATTCAAAATCAGGAATTTGTGTTTCCTTTTTTGTTATTTGCATTATATTGTGTTTTCCTGTAAACACTCCCAGTACTATATAATGACCCAAGGAGCCAATGCCGACAGGGCTGTAGGCAGCAGCCAGCTCCACTGGAGATTAGCTTGCGACATGTTTTACCACTTAATTGGTAGTATATGATAATAAATACTATATAAAAGTGAAATTTGTATTTTTTGTCTGTTATTTGCATTATTGTGTGTTTCACTGGAAACACTTCCATTTCGATATAAAGACCCTAGGAGCGAATGCCGACAGGGCTGTGGACAGCAGCCAGGTCCACTGGAGGTAAGCCTGCGACGTGTTTGACCTCTTTATAGGTAGTATATGATAATAAATACTATTTAAAAAAGAAATTTGTATTTTTTTTGTTATTTCCATTATTGTGTGTTTTCCTGGGAACACTTCAATTACTGTATAAAGACCCTAGGAGCCAACGCCGACAATGCTGTGGACAGCAGCCAGCTCCACTGGAGGTTAGCCTGCGACGTGTTTTACCTCTTAATTGGTAGTATATGATAATACATACTATTCAAAAGAAGAATTTTTTGTTGATGTTATTTGCATTATAGTGTGTTTCCCTGGGAACACTCCCATTTCCATATAAAGACCCTAGGAGCCAATGCTGACAGGGCTGTGGTCAGCAGCCAGCTCCACTGGAGGTTAGCCTGCGACGTGTTTTACCACTTAATTGGTAGCATATGATAATAAATACTATTAAAAGAGAAATTTGTATTTTTCTTCTTCTTTTTTTTTTTTTTTTTTTTTTTTTTTTTTTTTTTTTTTTTTTTTTTTTTTTTTTTTTTATTTGCATTACTGTGTGATTCCCTGGGAATCCCAGTCCAGTGCCAGCTGTCACCAGTGTCGCGGCATTAACAGCGCTAAGTATATGAATTTAATTTGTGTCAAATATTATTTGCCAGTCAAGTTCATTTTCGGTAGTACTGTTTTAAGAGGTTTATTCCTGCGTACTTGCAGATTTCGTTTGTACTACTGTTTTAATAGATTATTCTATCGTATTTGATAAATACCGTTGTGTTTAGTCTTCGTCTTTGACCGGTGTATTTCAAAACAAGTCAGAGACCGTTACTAAGCTCGTTATCAGTCCGTCCAGTGACAGTTGCCACCAGTGCCGCGGCATTAACAGCGCTAAAGCTGCCGGACTCAATTTTGTTGATTCGACAGTGTAGTTACCACTGACCACAGTTAAGTCAGCAGCCAGCGACTACATTAGAGTACTAGGCTTCTTTAAAGTTGTTAATTGATGTTAATTGTATCAATAGGATGGATAGGATGTGTTCCTGCTCTGTACGGATGCAGGAGAAGTTGGCCGCAGTCCGGGAACAGCTGAGCGTGCTGTTGGCTATGGTCAGCCGTGTTCAGGCTGCTGTCTCGGGGTGCAGCGATGGTGGGGAGTCTGGTGCGTCGAGTGGGACACCTCAGGTGTCTCACGCTACACTCTCTGTCCCTGCTACCGAGGCACCTTCAGGTGTACCAGACGTCATCGAGCCGCCTTCTCCGCAAGGGGAGTGGCGGGTTGTACGGCGTTCGCGTCGCTTGTGGCGGAAGGCCTATTTCGAGGCTGGAAGTCCGTCCACGCCCGTTCGTCCTGTGAGTGAAAGTGTGGCCACTCCTTCAGCATGGTTCGAGCAGGTGCACGGGGGGAGGGGATTATTAGTTATTAGGAGCTCCAATCTCAGGCGCGTGATGGAGCCCCTTAGGCAGATAGCCTCCAGATCTGGAAGGAATTTCAACGTGCACTCGGTGTGTTTGCCGGGGGGCCTCATCCAAGATGTGGATGCAACCTTGCCGGCGGCTATCGAGGGTGCGGGGTGCAGTCGACTGCAAGTAGTAGCTCACATCGGCACCAATGACGCTTGTCGCTTGGGTTCTGAGGACATCCTCTGGTTCTACGAGCGGCTGGCGGAATTGGTGAAGGCTGCTGCCTTCGCACGCGGGGTGCAAGCAGAGCTGTCGATTTGCAGCATTGTTCCCAGGGTTGATCGGGGTCGTTTGGTTTGGAGCCTTGTGGAGGGTCTGAACCAGAGGCTTCGCCGACTCTGTGACAGTCATGGCTGCAGATTTCTGGATCTGCGTTATCGGGTGGGAAATTGTAGGGTGCCCCTAGATAGATCAGGGGTGCACTACACTAAGGAAGCGGCTACTCGGGTAGCAGAGTACTTGTGGAGTGCACATGGGGGTTTTTTAGGCTAGGCGCTAACTCTGATGAGCACTCGCCTGGCAGCATTCAAACAGCGAATTCAGGCCACGTTCGGAACAAAAATTCGAACATAAAAATATTAGCCGCGAACTTACAGAGTATTAGAAACAAAGTTCCCGAATTTGCAGCGCTGCATGGAAGTTATTGCACTCAGATAGTTTTAGGCACCGAAAGCTGGCTAAATGATGATGTGGCAAGTTCAGAAATATTTAGCGAAGCGTGGAATGTATATCGGAAAGATAGATCTGATACAACTGGAGGAGGAGTGTTCATCGCTGTGGACAAAGATATTGTTTCTACTGAGATCGAGGTTGAAAGTAACTGTGAAGTTATCTGGGCACGCATAACAGGTCTAAAAGAAGTAAAGTTAATAGTCGGATGTTTTTACCGGCCCCCCAGTGCTGCTGTAGCAGTTTTAGAATCATTCAAGGAAAGTCTACACCAGGTAGTGCATAGGTATCCGGGCCATGCAATATTAGTTGGAGGTGACCTCAACCTTAAGAGTATAGATTGGGACCTCGCTAGTTACATTTCAGGTGGTACAGACAAGCAGTCTTGCGAGCTACTTTTGGACACATTCTCCGAAAACTGTCTTGAGCAGTTAAACCGGCAACCCACGCGCAATGTAAATATTCTAGACCTTATAGCAACAAACACGCCTGACCTTATTAACGATGTCTGTGTAGAGACAGGAATTAATGATCATGATATTGTCATAGCGTCAATGGTGACCAAAGTTCATAAACCAGTCAAGAAGGCTAGGAGCGTGTTTCTGTTGGGAAAAGCCGACAAGCAAATGTTACGATCGCACTTAGAAAATGAATGGGCATCGTTTAATTCTGGGACTATGGATGTAGAGGAATTGTGGACTAAATTTAAATGCATTGTTAATGAAGGGTTAGAGAAATATGTGCCAGTAAAGACGATTAAGGATGGAAAAGATCCACCGTGGTATAATAATAATGTTAGAAAGCTGCTGAGAAAGCAAAGGCTGTTGCACTCTCGATTCAAAAAAGAACACGCAAATGATGACAGGCAAAAGATAGGAGAGATTCATGCGTCTATAAAAAGATCAATGTGTGAAACATACAATACTTATCACAGCCATACCTTAGCAAAAGATCTTTCCGAGAACCCGAAAAATTTCTGGTCCTATGTAAAATCGATAAGCAGGTCAAAGCCCACTGTCCAGTCACAAGTTGATCATTCCGGGGCAGTAATAGAAGAAAGCAAACTGAAAGCTGAAGTTCTAAATCTAACCTTTAAGAACTCTTTCACGCAGGAGGACCACACAAATATACCATCATTTGATCAACGTACTAATTCCGAAATGGGGGACATAGCAATAGGTATTTCCGGTGTAGAGAAGCAGCTGAGAGAGCTAAATACGAAAAAGTCTGCTGGTCCGGATGGTATACCAGATCGGTTTTTCAAAGACTATTCTGCGGCATTGGCCCCCTACTTAGCTTGCATTTATAGCGAATCTTTAATTCAGCACAAAGTTCCTAGTGATTGGAAACAAGCGCAGGTGACTCCCGTGTACAAGAAAGGAAAGAGAACTGACCCATACAATTACAGGCCAATATCATTGACATTGGTTACATGTAGAATTTTGGAGCATATTCTCAGTTCGAATATAGTAAATTTCCTTGAAACGGAAAAGCTTCTTTCCATGAATCAGCACCGGTTTAGGAAACATCGTTCATGTGAAACTCAGCTTGCCCTATTCTCACATGACATCTTGCGAGCCATGGACGAAGGGCAACAGGCGGATTGTGTTTTTCTCGACTTCAAAAAGGCGTTCGACACGGTGCCACACTGCAGACTGCTAACGAAGATACGAGCTTATGGAATAGGTTCACAGATTTGTGACTGGCTGGAAGACATCCGAAGTAGTAGAACGCAGTACGTTGTTCTCGTTGGCGAGTGTTCATCAGAGACGAGTGTATCGTCAGGCATGCCCCAGGGGAGTGTGATAGGACCGCTATTATTTTCTATCTATATAAATGATCTGATGGACAGAGTAAGTTGTAATTTGCGGCTGTTTGCTGATGATGCTGTGGTGTAAGGGAGGGTGTCGTCTGTAACTGACTGTAATAGCATACAGGTTGCTTAGACAAAATTTCTAGTTGGTGCGAAGAATGGCAGCTAGCTCTCAATGTAGAAAAATGTAAGGTGATGCGCATGAGTAGAAAAAACAATCCTATAGTGTTCGAATACAGCATCAGTAGTGAGCTTCTTGATGCGGTCGCGTCGTTCAAATATCTAGGCGTAACATTGCAGAGCGATATGAAATGGAACGAGCATGTAAGGACAGTAGTGAGTAAGGCAGACAGCCGACTTCGGTTTATTGGGAGTATTTTGGGAAGATGTACTTCACCTGTAAAAGAGACCGCGTATAAAACGTTTGTATGACCACGTCTTGAGTATTGCTGAAGTATTTGGGACCTGCAGCAGATCGGTTTGAAGGAAGACATAGAGGCGGTTCAGAGGCGAGCAGCTAGATTTGTTACCGGTAGGTTCGACCAATGCGAGAGTGTCACGGAAATGCTCCGGCAACTCAATTGGGGATCGCTGGAAGAAAGGTGATGTTATTTTCGTGAATTTCTGTTAAGTAAATTTAGAGGGCAGGAATTTGAAGCTGAGTGTAGTACGATCTTGCTGTCTTGAGCAGTTAAACCGGCAACCCACGCGCAATGGAAATATTCTAGACTTTATAACCACAAACACGCCTGACCTTATTAATGATGTCTGTGTAGAGACAGGAATTAGTGATCATGATATCGTCATAGCGTCAATGGTGACCAAAGTTCATAAACCAGTCAAGAAGGCTAGGAGCATGTTTTTGTTGGAAAAAGCCGACATGCAAATGTTACGATCGCACTTAGAAAATGAATGGGCATCGTTTAATTCTGGGACTATGGATGTAGAGGAATTGTGGACTAAATTTAAATGCATTGTTAATGAAGGGTTAGAGAAATATGTGCCAGTACAGATGATTAAGGATGAAAAAGATCCACCGTGGTATAATAATAATGTTAGAAAGCTGCTGAGAAAGCAAAGGCTGTTGCACTCTCGAGTCAAAAAAGAACACGCAAATGATGACAGGCAAAAGATAGGAGAGATTCATGCGTCTATAAAAAGATTGATGCGTGAAGCATACAATAATTATCACAGCCATACCTTAGCAAAAGATCTTTCCGAGAACGCGAAAAAATTCTGGTCCTATGTAAAATCGATAAGCGGGTCAAAGCCCACTGTCCAGTCACTAGTTGAGCACTCCGGGGCAGTAATAGAAGAAAGCAAACTGAAAGCTGAAGTTCTAAATTTAACCTTTAAGAACTCTTTCACGCAGGAGGACCACACAAATATACCATCATTTGATCAACGTACTAATTCCGAAATGGGGGACATAGCAATAGGTATTCCCGGTGTAGAGAAGCAGCTGAGAGAGCTAAATACGAAAAAGTCTGCTGGTCCGGATGGTATACCAGTTCGGTTTTACAAAGACTATTCTGCGGCATTGGCCCCCTACTTAGCTTGCATTTATAGCGAATCTTTAATTCAGCACAAAGTTCCTAGTGATTGGAAAAAAGCGCAGGTGACTCCCGTGTATAAGAAAGAAAAGAGAACTGACCCATACAATTACAGGCCAATATCATTGACATCGGTTTCATGTAGAATTTTGGAGCATATACTCCGTTCGAATATAGTAAATTTCCTTGAAACAGAAAAGCTTCTTTTCATGAATCAGCACGAGCCATGGACGAAGGGCAACAGGCGGATTGTGTTTTTCTTGACTTCAAAAAGGCGTTCGACACAGTGCCACACTGCAGACTGCTAACTAAGATACGAGCTTATGGAATAGGTTCACAGATTTGTGACTGGCTGGAAGACTTCCTAAGTAATAGAACGCAGTACGTTGTTCTCGATGACGAGTGTTCATCAGATACGAGTGTATCGTCAGGCGTGCCCCAATGGAGTGTGATAGGACCGCTACATAAATGATCTGATGGACAGAGTAATTTGTAATTTGGGGCTGTTTGCTGATGATGCTGTGGTGTAAGGGAGGGTGTCGTCTGTAACTGACTGTAATAGCATACAGGTTGCTTAGACAAAATTTCTAGTTGGTGCGAAGAGCTAACGAGAGCTAGCTCTCAATGTAGAAAAATGTAAGGTGATGCGCATGAGTAGAAAAAACAATCCTATAGTGTTCGAATACAGCATCAGTAGTGAGCTTCTTGATGCGGTCGCCTCGTTCAAATATCTAAGCGTAACATTGCAGAGCGATATGAAATGGAACGAGCATGTAAGGACAGTTGTGAGTAAGGCAGACAGCCGACTTCGGTTTATTGGGGGAATTTTGGGAAGATGTACTTCACCTGTAAAGGAGACCGCGTATAAAACGCTTGTACGATAACGTCTTGAGTATTGCTGAAGTATTTGGGACCCGCAGCACATCGGTTTGAAGGAAGACATAGAGGCGGTTCAGAGGCGAGCAGCTATATTTGTTACCGGTAGGTTCGAACAATGCGCGAGTGTCACGGAAATGCTCCGGCAACTCAATTGGGGATCGCTGGAAGAAAGATGACGTTATTTTCGTGAATTTCTGTTAAGTAAATTTAGAGGGCCGGAATTTAAAGCTGAGTGTAGTACGATCTTGCTGCCGCCTACCTACATTTCACTTAAAGATCACAAGGACAAGATAAGAGAAATTAGGGTTTGTACGGAGGCATATAGGCATTCTTTTTTTCCTCGTTCAATTTGGGAGTGGAATAGGAAAGGAAATGCCTAGTAGTGGTACAATGTACCCTCCGCCATGCACCTTACGGTGAATTGCAGAGTAAGTATGTAGATGTAGAACACTCCCATTACTATATAAGGAATCTAGGAGCATATGCCGACAGGGCTGTGGACAGCAGCCACTGCCACTGGAGGTTAGCCTGCTCCATGTTTTACATCTAATTGCTAGTATATGATAATAAATACTATTTAAAAGAGAAATTTGTAATTTTTTTTTTTTTTTTTTTTTTTTTTTTTTTTGCATTATTAAGTGTTTCCCTGCGAACACTCCCATTTCTATATAAAGACCCTAGGAGCCAATGCAGACAGGGCTGTGGACAAAAGCCAGCTCCACTGGAGGTTAGCCTGCGATGTGTGTTACCTCTTAATTGATAGTATATGATAATAAATAATATTCAAAAGAAGCAATTTCTATTTCTTTTTTTTTATATGCATATTGTGTGTTTCCCTGGAAACACTCCCATTACTATATAGAGACCCTAGGAGACAAGGCGAACAGGGCTGTGGACAGCAGCCAGCTCCACTGGAGGTAAGCCTGCAACGTGTTTGACCTCTTAATTGGTAGCATATAATAATAAATACTATTTAAAAGAGAAATTTGTATTTTTTTTTTGTTATTTGCATCATTGTGTGATTCCCTGGGAACACTTCCATTACTATATAATGAGCCTAGGAGCCAATGCCGACAGGGCGTCGGGCAGCAGCCAGCTCCACTGGAGGTTACCCTGCGACGTATTTTACCTTTTAATTGATAGTATATGATAATAAATACTATTCACAAGAAGAAATTTTATTTTGATTTTTTTTTGTTTATTTGCATTATTGTGTGTTTCCCTGGGAACACTCCCATTATTATATAAAGACCCTAGTAGACAATGCTGACAGGGTTGTGGACAGCAGCCAGCTCCACTGGAGGTTAACCTATGACGTGTTTTACCTCTTAATTGGTAGTATATGATAATAAATAATATTTTAAAGTGAAATTTGTATTTTTAATTTTTTTTTATTTGCATTATTGTGTGTTTCCCTGGGAACACTAATATTTCCATATAAAGATCCTAGGAGCCAATGCAGACAGGGCTGTGGACAACAGCCAGCTCCACTGTAGGTTAGCCTGCGATGTGTGTTACCACTTAATTGATAGTATATGATAATAAATACTATTCAAAAGAAGAAATTTGTATTTCTTTTTTGTTAGAGACCCTAGGAGACAAGGCGAACAGGGCTGTGGACAGCAGCCAGCTCAACTGGAGGTTAGCCTGCGACAGGGCTGTGTTCAACAGCCAGCTCCACTAAAAGTTTAGCCTGCGATGTGTGTTACCTCTTAATTTGTAGTATATGATAAAAAATACTATTCAAAAGAAGAAATTTGTGTTTTGTTTTTTGTTATTTGCATTATATTGTGTTTCCCTAGGAGCACTACCAGTACTATATATAGACCCATTACTATATAAACACCCTAGGAGCGAATGCCGACAGGGCTGTGGACAGCAGCCAGCTCCACTGGAGGTTATTCGCATTATAGTGTGTTGGGAACACTCCCTTTTCCATATAAAGACCCTACGAGCCAATGCCAACAGTGCTGTGGACAAAAGCCAGCTCCACAGGTGTTAGCCAGCGACATATTTTACAACTTAATTGGTAGTATATGATAATAAATACTATTTAAAAGAGAAATTTGTATTTCTTTTGTTATTTGCATCATTGTGTGATTCCCTGGGAACACTTCCTTTACTATATAATGAGCCTAGGAGCCAATGCCAACAGGGCTGTGGACAGCAGCCAGCTCGACTGGAGGTTAGCCTGCAGAACCAATGCCGACAGGGCTGTGGGTAGCAGCCAGCTCCACTGGAGGTTACCCTGCGACATGTTTTACTTCTAATTGGTAGTATATGATAATAAATACTAATCACAAGAAGAAATTTGAACTTTTTTCTGATTTCTTTTTTATTTGCATTATTGTGTGTTTCACTGGGAACACTCCCATTACTATATAAAGACTCTGGGAGCCAATGCCGACAGGGCTGTGGACAGAAGCCAGTTCCACTGGAGGTTAGCCTGCAACATGTTTTACCTCTAATTGGTAGTATACGATAATAAATACTATTTAAAAGAGATCTTTTTTTTTTCATATTTGCATTATTGTGTGTTTTCCTAGGAACACTCCCATTACTACATAAAGACCCTAGCAGTCAATGCTGACAGGGCTGTGGACAGCAGCCAGCTTGACTGGAGGTTAGCCTGCAGACCCTAGGAGCCAATGCACACAGGGCTGTGGACAACAGCCAGCTCCACTGGAGGTTAGCCTGCGACGTGTGTTACCTCTTAATTGATAGTATATGATAATAAATAATATTCAAAAGAACAAATTTGTATTTCTTTTTTGTTATTTGCATTATTGTGTGTTGCCCTGGAAACACTCCCATTACTATATAGAGACCATAGGAGACAAGGCGAACAGGGCTGTGGACAGCAGCCAGCTCCACTGGAGGTTAGCCTGTGACATGTTGTACCTCTTAATTGGTAGTATATGACAATAAATACTCTTTAAAAAAGAAATTGTTATTTGTTATTTGCATTAGTGTTTGTTTCCCTGGAAACACTCCCATTGATATATATAGACCCTAGGAGCCAATGTCGACAGAGCTGTGGATTGCAGCCAGGTACACTGGAGGTTAGCCTGTGATGTGTTTTACCATTTAATTGGTAGTATATCATAATAAATACTATTTAAAAGGATTTTTTTTATATTTGCATTATTGTGTGTTTCCCTGGGAACACTCCCATTTCTATTGTACACTTGTGGAGAACAACAGTATTATATTTTTTATTTTTTCCTGTAATTTTCGACATGATTTTCCGTGTCTTGCCACACGTACCTTAGGACAGAGGGAGTCCGATGTCCCCTGCGATACGTTTGCGTCCTGCGCATTACATTTCCGCTACCGCTCGCATTCTGAATCCCCTGGTCCGATTCGACCTGTGCTCAGCAACCGGCACGTGTCGCCGATCCACGCATCTGCGGGCACGGAACCCGCTGATCAGAGCACCTGTGCTGAAGTCCACACGGCGGATCGCAACCAATCACAGCATTAATGCAATTATGTAGATTCAGCACTACTGCCTAGCTGCGAGATTGTTACAGACGGTAAAGCGCTGTCTGCCGCCGGCTCTCGCCCCGATAGCACGCTCCCCGCTCTGCAGCCCCCTGGGCTCGCTCTCCTACTTAAATCATCATAATGATTACTTCTGTAATACCACTGGTGGCTCTCCTCAGGCCGTAACATCAGAATTTTTATCCCCTTTTTCTGAAATACAATCATTTCGTCACACCGCAACACTCGTGTCCGAGTATGATTTGCTGGTCCTGTCAAACCCCGTCCGGAAAACGCCCACTGCCTTTTTCCGTTCGTGCCATACCTGCACATATTTTGGTGTCAGAATCGTGATCTTCGGATCCACACCAGTTTTCCGGGGTTTGGGAGCGTGTGTTGGGCGAGAGCTAATTGTCAGAAACGCGATGCATGCGGCACCGCTTTGTTCAGCGCGCTGCCTGCCTGGCCGTGTGACCTTGAGCTGCGCACAGCCGGAGCGCTGTATTTGCCAGACGCGCAATGACGCCCTGCCACCCGCTGGGTAGCCGACTCAGCCGCTACCGCCTTACGTCGCCGTAACAGTCGAGGGTCCAGTATCCGATGCCAGAATCCGACATTGTCCATCTGCTGCTGATGCTGCCGTCGTCCGTCGCCGCCTTCTGCTGCCTGCAGTCCGTCTCGCCGTCACCGCATCAATAAATAGTTGAAGTAAGTGCTGTCAGCCACGTTCTAAATCTTCCTTGTAAAGTGTTTTATTGGCGCAGCAACGTAATTTTTAAGTAAGTTCTGTCCCTTAACTTATAACAATGTCACGTGAAGGATCCCTGCGGGACAGTCACTGGAAATGGTGAGGATAAAATTGTAGACTCCTTACCACAGCAAGTTTCTAACCTTGTGGTGGGGCAAGCAGAGTTTGAGAGGCAGTATGCACGCCTTCAGAAGCAGTTAGCTGAGCAACAAGCGAGAAATGTTGACGTTCAAGTGGATATTGGGGAAAGTGAAGCCTTTAGGGTCTTGAAGGAAACGGTGAACTTGCAAAGGGAGCAAATTGCATTGTTGTTAGAGAAAAACCGTGCCTTGGTGGAAAGGATTAATCAGTTAGACGTGCAATGCGAGGATTTAGCAAATATGGTTAGGAGGTATCAATCTCGCCTTGTGGTGGATACCATGGAAGCCGAGACACAAACACCTGAATATGAAGTGGAGGAAGATCGGCTTACAGACTTGCTGGGGCGTATTGAAGGATTAGCGGGTAAAGGGAAAAAAAGGAGTTGCACGTGAGTCACTGAACAAGGTGGGAGAGGTAGCCGCCACTTCGGTAGTGAATTAAGTTGGTAGTTTAACCAATACTTTTCCAGCGGTAAATTTTATTGCTTCCTTTTCTGGAAAGAATGATGAGAATGTCGAAAGTTTTCTGCAGAATATCCGTGACGTTGGGCGTTTGTGGCAGTGGCCAGATGAATTCCTTTTGAATGTTCTGAGGCTCAAATTAATTGGGGACGCATGCACATTTGTGGATTCGGTAGCCGTATTGAGAGACGCCACACATTTTGAAGTACTGGCGCAAGGATTGATTCAGAGATTTACCGATAAGAGAGGTACAAGTTATTACCGGGACCAGCTTTCTACGATGAGGCAGAAGGCCGGTGAGTGTTTTGATGCATACGCGGACCGGATTAGATCTGTTTCGTGTAAAACGTACACCTTAACCGGAAACGCGGTAAGAAATGAGGTGTTGCTTGAAGAGGCTGAAGCCAGGGCAGTGGATGTCTTTATTAGAGGTATAGATCCGCAGATTGGAGGCGAGGTGAAGGTTTCTTCCCCCACTACATTGCACGAGGCTGTTAGGTTGGCCATGTTACGCGAAGAGGCGAGTAGATTTGTAGCCGCGCCGATGCGTAGCCGTGAGCCGAAGCGAATGTTTGCACAAGAAGCCAGGTGCGGCCGGTGCAAACGAGACGGCCACAATGCGGATGAGTGTCTTGCGCCCTATTGTCCACACTGCCGCTCTATGGGACATTTGGGTAGGCACTGTCGGCAGAATCAGAATGGGCAAGCACATTACCGATACGTCACGCCTGCGAATCGAGGTAACAGTCAAAACCGACGGGGAAATGGTCGGGGGGCAGGTGTAGCCACCCCTCCCCGCCCCCGTTAAAAATCATAAACCCAATAAATTTCGATGGGAACACTGAGGTGGCAAACGTGATGTTACTAGGAAAGTTAGGAGAGAAACGCGTTAAGTTGTTAGTAGATACCGGAGCTCAAGTGAGCATTTTGTTTTTGTCCAAAGACGTCAAGAGACCATTTAAACCGCCCCGTTGCCGTATCCGTGGATTAGGCGATAATCTAGTTTGGCCATTGGGGGCCTGTTATGTTAACCTGGAAGTAGGAAAAGAAAGATACCCGTTCGAGATGGAAGTATTGCCTAAGAAGGGACGAAAGTTTGACGTAATCCTAGGGAACGATTTTCTCAGCCAGTTTCAGGGTGTTATTGATTACCGATCGCAAACCGTACAACTCGGTGAAGCAATTCATTGGTTCGGCAGCGCTCACACTGAACAAACGCGAGGAGGTCCGGAGAATGGCGCCGTTTTTCCGAACTCCGATAAGCCGCGTACTGCAGTGGTAAAGGCAACAACCCCTGTAACAATAAATGGTGGAACGGGAAAGATCCTTTGGGTAACAGTTGAACTTCTAGAGATGAATCCAACCTCACTTTCGATCGATCCGTTCGCGCAAAATGAAGTACTGGATAAAATGCAAGTTCATGTTAAGAGAATCATGTGTATTGCCGAAAAAGACAGTGGAAAATATAGATTACCGGTGAGCTTGGATAATTTTGGGACGAAAGTAGCTGTAATTCCGCCTGGGACTGTTTTAGCCAGTGTGCAGTGTATGGAAAGAGGCGAAGTGCCGCCAGTTCAGAGTAACAAATATCCGGAGAGAGAAGCGAGAGTTTTTCCTATTGAAGTGCCTGCCGTCACGCCACAATTAGAGGAGTGTTTAAAGAGGAAGTTAACCCATTTGAACGAAGGTGATCAGAAACTGTTATACTCAGTGTTAAGAGAATATGCCTGGTTATTTGCAGACCGAAAGTACCTCCCCGCCACTGATTTGGTATATCATGAAATTCCTACTGGGAATGCCAGACCGATTGCACAAAAAGCGTATCGGCTCCCTTATCACCTACAACCTGTGGTTGATGAAATCATCCAGGAGCAGCTAGAGGCAGGAATCATTCAGCCTTCAGCTAGTCCTTGGTCATCACCAATCGTGCTTGTGCCTAAAAAATCTGTGAATGGAGAGAAATCGTATCGTATGTGCGTGGATTTGAGAGTCGTAAATAAGGTTACCACGCCTGATACCTACCCATTGCCAAGAATTGATGAAACCTTGGACAGACTGGGAAACTGTAAATACTTCACTACATTGGATATGAGATCGGGCTATCACCAAATTGAAATAGCACCTGAAGATCGACCTAAGACTGCATTCATTGTTCCGTCTGGGTTGTATGAATTTTTGAGAATGCCTTTTGGTTTGAGAAATGCCCCTGCTACCTTCCAACGTTTCGCCGATTTACTATTACGTGGGCTGAAACCTATCACCTGTCTTGTATATCTTGACGATATTATAGTATTTTCGAAAACCATTGAAGAGCATGCGGAGCGCTTGAAGAATGTTCTAACGAGGCTCCAGGATGCACACCTAAGTTTAAAATTAGAAAAGTGCTTCTTTGCAGAATCACAGGTCCAGTACCTAGGTCACATTATTAGTTCTGATGGAGTGAAACCAGATTCCCGTTTGACTGAAGCTGTCAGAACCTTTCCAGTCCCTACCAATGTCAAAGAACTGCAAAGCTTCTTAGGATTATGTAATTTCTATCGCCGTTTTATAAAGGATTATGCCACAATGACCAAACCACTTACTAACCTGTTGAAGAAAGGAAAAGCATTTCATTGGAGTCCTGAATGTGATACTGCCATGAAGCAGGTTAAGGAAGTTTTAACTAGCTCTCCTTTGCTAATTTATCCAGATTTCGAAAAGCCATTCATTCTGTCATGTGATGCTTCAAATTTTGCTGTGGGATGTATCCTAAGCCAAGAGCAGGATGGAGAAGAAAAACCTATTGGTTATGCTTCCCGTCAGCTTAACAAGGCTGAACAAAATTATAGCACCACCGAAAAGGAATTATTAGCTGTAGTTTTCGGTATCAACTATTTCAGATGTTACCTGTATGGTAGACAGTTTACAGTTGTAACCGATCATGCTGCTTTGCAATGGATGCTAAGCCTTAAGGATCCAAGTAGTCGTTTAACCAGGTGGGCTCTGAGACTTAGCGAATTTGATTACGTTGTCAGACACAAGCCTGGAAAACTGCACCAGAATGCTGACGCCCTTAGCCGCAAAATAAGAATCGTAAATGTGGACAATGTGCTTGTTGACGATTTAATAAAGGAACAAAAAGCAAATGGGGAATGTCAGGGGTATGTAAACCACCCAGATTTCGTGCTTGTAGATGATGTATTGTACAGAAAGACCCCCTTAGGAAACCGTATTGTCATACCAAAATCTTTGCGACCTCAGATCCTAGCACAGTGCCATGATAGTATACAAGCCTGTCACAGTGGTAAAAGAGCCACTAATGCCCGAATTGCAACTCGTTATTGGTGGAAGACACGCCGGCGAGATGTAGATCAGTATATAAGTGGTTGCATCTCATGTGCTCAGAGAACGCAAATTGCCAGACCCAGAATACCCCTACAAACTGTACCAGAAACGTCTAGGCCATGGCAGCTCGTTGCTTTGGACGTCGTAGGGCCATTCCCACAATCTCAGCAAAATAATAGATACATTCTCTCTATCATTGACCATTTCTCCAGGTATCTAATATTGGTGCCTCTCGCAGACATGACTGCAGAAACAGTAGCCCAAGCATTTGTTAACCATATGATACTGCCTTTTGGAAGCCCGGAAGCTATTCTTACGGACAGAGGATCAAATTTCATGTCCACGTTATTTATTCAAGTTTGTAAGCTACTGAGAATTAAGAAATGGCGAACAACGCCTTTCCACCCTAAAGCCAATGGTAGGGTAGAGAGGGTGCATAAAACCATAGTCAAAATGTTATCTCACTATGAGAATAGTGCGCACACCAACTGGGATAAGTATATAGCGTTCATAGCGTCAGCGTATAACAGCAGAATACATGAAGCAACAGAGCACACCCTGTATGAGGTCATTTACGGTCGCCCTATGAATTCGCCTTTCGAATTAGATAAGTTACCTCCTGGTGTAGACGCTCAAGAGGTGAAAAACCTGGCCTGTCGCTTAAAAGCCATTTGGAAAAAGGTGCAAAAGAACAACAAAAGAGCCACTGCTTGTCAATTGCGGCATGGAAACAAAGGAGCCACTTTACCCACTTACAAGCCAGGGGATTGGGTATTGTTGAGAAATACAGTCATTAAAAAGGAACGAACTAAAAAATTCACTCCTTTGTTCGAGGGACCATATCAGATAACACGTTTGACGTCACCCGTTAATGCAGAATTGCAATTATCTGGCCGCACAGTGGTCGTACATTTCGACAGATTAAAATCATATAATGGGCAAGTGACGCCAAACCCGTGTGCTGCAATTTCAACCGCACCTAGATCGGCCGGTCGTTCAAGAGAAATTAGTAAAAAGAAAGCTCCACTTCCCCCTACACACACTAAATATGCATTAAGATCCAAGCATTCCTATGGATTACGATCCAGGGTTTGATGGTGCAGTATGCTCTTTGCACACAAATAGAAATGTTTAAGCCAGTGCACATGTTTTATTTCGCATTCCATTTTGTTCTTAGTAATACCGCCGCCTACTACATATGTTTTGCTTTTGTTTAGATTTAAGTTTCACATGTAAACTAGGACGTCTCAGTCTGGAAAACCCTTTTAATGCGAACCATTATGCCTTGATGTGCCATTAGAAATTTCATTGTTGCAATTGCGGACACAATAATGTAAGGAATAGAAGCAGAGAATGTTTAAATGGAGCGCCTCGCGCGCTCAGCAGACTGCCCTAGCCGCGCCATATGATTACAAGGCCGCGTGGCGTCACTGGGTCACTGTCCACCGTCTCTCCCCCCTCCCAGCCGCAGACACTCGACGCCTGCCGGTGCTGCATTTGACGCCGTCAGCTGTGTAGCGCACGTGGCCAACACCTGCCACACCGCGACCGCCGGCATAAGTCCGTAGTCCGTACTAATCTTCTGTTTCACTATAATCGAAACACATACGTAATCGTTCTTATAAATGTCAAACAATTTCATGTAATGCTTCCTACCTGAACCTTGTGGAAAAGTGGAACATATACTATAGCCACTGATATGCCCAGCACTATCGTTATGTACTGTATTGCATAAATCTATTTTGTCATTCGATCCTTTTCCCAAACCAGAAGATACTTCTGAAGATAAAAGGCATAAAAATTTTATGTTTCTGTAACTTCATAAGTCAGCATCGCTCGTCGCCTAAGCATGCTCAATGCGCTGAAAGTAGAATTCCTGAATTGTAAAATAAATACCTACCAGAATTGGGGCTTAGTTGCCTTTTACGTATTTGATCGTTGCTAACGCCATATATGTTTTACACAGGAATTGTGGTAACACCGCAGCAGTCTGCACAGGTTGGAATATTGCGCAATCAGCCTACTCAGTCAGCTCAGCCAGCCATCCGCACTCGTCAGCTAACTCCAGATAGACAATGCTCTGCCACCCTGTCACTGTACCCCGTGATTTGTAGCTGCCAGTCAACTCCCGACAAATTGCAACTTACATTCCTGACTCCTGCTGCGCGTGACTTGCAAATTTGTCGCTGTTTACGAGCCGCTGCTTTATTTCTCTACTACACTCAATTAGCTGATAATTCGGAAGTTTACTGTCCTTCACAATTTCCGCCGCTTACAGATTAATTCCAGTTTTAAGTGACTGGACTTGATACTACGTAGAATCATCCATGGCGTGACCAGAACGAATATTAATGGACCCTGTGGGGTTCGTCCACTATAACCACTTTTCGCATTGTTGCCGTGCCTGTTTGAGCTCGTATTGGTGATTGTTGTTGCGGGTATTTTGACAACAATGAAGGCTACCGCATTTCCAAGTTAAGCCTTCCGATTCTGGAGTGCTTTCTGAAAGGATAGACTACATACCTTGTATCACTCACTCACCGTGTCAGGATCTCAGCAATGGATTGCTGGTCAACCGTTCACATTGCGACATTGTTAATCCTACATCCAAGTACCTGCAAAGTTGCACTTCACTACAATATGCTGCATTTATCCACTGCTATGTCTGCGTCCACCAGCTGGTTGAAAATGCCTCACTTTAATAATTACCATCCCCACTATTTGCTAAACAAGTTACTAAAACATGAGAAAGCCCAAATTACCATAGGACTGTGACGCTACCAAGTACTACGCTATCCCTCTTACCTTGATCGTGATTGCACTAATTGTATGGGATTTATGTCGAAGCGATGATACAGTTGGTTCAGACAAAACACTACTGCAAAGGTTCCTGAATGCCATACGCATGGCACATTCCATAAGTGAAATCTTGTATGAAGACATGGTCCTCCCTTATTTTGACGATACCTTAGCACTAAGAATATAGTTTTTGTAATGTATTTTGCATTTCAAGAGAGGTTAATTCAGATCCTCATAATGTTGTTACATTTGTTGTACATTTCTCCTGTCGAGAAAGTTACTATTTTGCATTTAACCTATAACCAACTATACTGTAAAATCCCTCTTTGGTAATTGATATTAATATTGTAACTCAGTGTTAGGCCACACCTCCGTTGTTTTTATTATTTATGTTGCTTGATGTAAATTTAGGTACTCTTGTTTCAAAGACTTAGTAAGCCCGTAAATGATACACTATTCCTATTATGTATAACTTTAGATTACCCTACCTTAATACTGTTAATCCTTATTGGGTATTGCCCACCTACACTGTGTTCATTAAATCCTCTTGAGGAGGCACGCTACCGCACAAATAGGCAGCTCGCTAAGGCAAGTGTGAAAGTGTTTCAGCCTTGCCATTCCGGTCATCAGCTGACTGCCAGCAGCCAGCAACTTCACCAACCAACACGCTACTGGGGCACTGCTACAGGCCATCCCACCCGAACCTTTGTGAGCCGACCAAGGCGCCCTTGGCTTACGCCACCACTCAAGAGAAGAAATTTGTACTTTCCTATAATTATTTCTATTTATAAGTGTGAATATAATTTGTAACAGACCCTTTTTACCCGCCGTCACCAACCATGGAATTTTTTATTGTAATTTCACTAATTTTTGCGAATGGTAAACCATTCCCATGGAAGGGGGAGGAATGCACACCAGTGGAGAACAACAGTATTATATTTTTTATTTTTTCCCGTAATTTTCGACATGATTTTCCGTGTCTTGCCGCACGTGCCTTAGGACAGAGGGAGTCCGATGTCCCCTGCCATACGTTTGCGTCCTGCGCGTTACATTTCCGCTACCGCTCGCATTCTGAATCCCCTGGTCCGATTCGACCTGTGCTCAGCAACCGGCACGTGTCGCCGATCCATGCAACTGCGGGCACGGAACCCGCTGATCAGAGCACCTGTGCTGAAGTCCACACCGCGGATCGCAACCAATCACAGCATTAATGCAATTACGTAGATTCAGCACTACTGCCTAGCTGCGAGATCGTTACAGACGGTAAAGCGCTGTCTGCCGCCGGCTCTCGCCCCGATAGCACGCTCCCCGCTCTGCAGCCCCCTGGGCTCGCTCTCCTACTTAAATCATCATAATGATTACTTCTGTAATACCACTGGTGGCTCTCCTCAGGCCGTAACATCAGAATTTGTATCCCCTTTTTCTGAAATACAATCATTTCGTCACACCGCAACACACATGTCCGAGTATGATTTGCTGGTCCTGTCAAACCCCGTCCGGAAAACGCCCACTGCCTTTTCCCGTTCGTGCCATACCTGCACACTATATAAAGACACTAGCAGTCAATGCTGACAGGCCTGTGGACAACAGCCAGCTCCACAGGAGGTTAGCCTGCGACGTGTTTTACCTCTTAATTGGTAGTTTATGGTAATAAATATTATTCAAAAGAGGAAATTCGTAATTTTTGTTATTATTTGCATTATAGTGTGTTTCCTTTGGAACACTCCCATTACTATATAAAGAACCTAGGAGTCAATGCCGACAGGGCTGTGAACAGCTGCCAGTTTCACTGGCGGTTAGCCTGCAACATATTTTTCCTCTAATTGGAAGTATATGATAATAAACACTATTTAAAAGAGAAATAAGTATTTTTTATGTTATTTACATTATTGTGTGTATCCCTGTAAACACTCCCATTAATATATAAAGACCCTAGGAGACAATCCGACAGGGGTGTGGACAGCAGCCAGCTTAACTGGAGGTTAGCCTGCAACGTGTTTTACCTATTTATTGGTAGTATATGATAATAAATACTATTCACAAGAAGAAATTTGTATTTTTTTTCTTTTTTTTCTTTTTTATTTGCATTATTGTGTGTTTCCCTGGGAACTCTCCCATTACTATATAAAGACCGTGGGAGCCAATGCCGACAGGGCTGTGGACAGCAGCCAGTTCCACTGGAGGTTAGCCTGCGACATGTGTTACCTCTTAATTGATAGTATATGATAATAAATAATATTCAAAAGAAGAAATTTGTATTTCTTTTTTGTTATTTGCATTATTGTGTGTTTCCCTGGAAACACTCCCAGTACTATATAGAGACCATAGGAGACAAGGCGAACAGGGCTGTGAACAGCAGCCAGCTCCACTGGCAGTTAGCCTGCAACGTTTTTTACCTCTTAATTGGTAGTATTTGATAATAAATACTATTTAAAAGAGAAATTTGTATTTTTTGTTGTTGTGTTATTTGCATTATTGTGTGATTCCCTGGGGACACTCCCATTACTATATAAATACCCTAGGGGCCAATGCCGACAGGGCTATGGACAGCAGCCAGCTCCACTGGAGTTAAGCCTGCGACGTGTTTGACCTCTTAATTGGTAGCATATAATAATAAATACTATTTAAAAGAGAAATTTGTATTTTTTTTGTTATTTACATCATTGTGTGATTCCCTGGAACACTTCCATTACTATATAATGAGCCTAGGAGCCAATGCCGACTGGGCTGTTGACAGCAGCCAGCTCGACTGGAGGTTAGCCTGCAGAACCAATGCCGACAGGGCTGTGGGCAGCAGCCAGCTCCACTGGAGGTTACCCTGCGACGTGTTTTACCTCTTAATTGGTAGTATATGGTAATAAATACTATTCACAAGAAGAAATTTTTTTTTTTTTCTTTTTTTTTTTTTTTTTTTTTTTTTTTTAATTAAATTTTTTTTTTATTTTTTTTTTATTTGCATATTTGTGTGTTTCCTTGGGAACACTCCCATTTCCATATAAAGACCCTAGGAGCCAATGCCGACAAAGCTGTGGACAATAGCCAGCTCCACTGGAGGTTAGCTTGTGACGTGTGATACCACTTAATTGATAGTATATGATAATAAATACTATTCAAAAGAAGAAGTTTGTATTTCTTTTTTGTTAGAGACCCTAGGAGACAAGGTAAACAGGGCTGAGGACAGCAGCCAGCTCAACTGGAGGTTAGCCTGTGACAGGGCTGTGTTCAACAGCCAGCTCCACTAAAAGTTTAGCCTGCCATGTGTGTTACCTATTAATTTGTAGTATATGACAATAAATACTATTCAAAAGAAGAAATTTGTGTTTTGTTTTTTGTTATTTGCATTATATTGTGTTTCCCTAGGAGCACAACCAGTACTATATATAGACCCATTATTATATAAACACCCTAGGAGCGAATGCCGACAGGGCTGTAGACAGCAGCCAGCTCCACTGGAGGTTAGCATGTGACGTGTTTTACCTCTTAATTGGTAGTATATGATAATAAATACTCTTTAAAAAAGAAATTGTTATTTGCTTTTACATTAGTGTGTGTTTCCCTGGAAACACTCCCATTGATATATATATAGACCCTAGGAGCCAATGCCGACAGAGCTGTGGATTGCAGCCAGGACCACTGGAGGTTAGCCTGCGATGTATTTTACCATTTAATTGGTAGTATATCATAATAAATACTATTTAAAAGTGAAATTTATATTTTTTTTATTTGCATTATTGTGTGTTTTCCTGGGAACACTCCCATTTCTATATAAAGACCCTAGGAGCCAATGCCGAAATGGCTGTGGACAGCAGCCAGCTCCACTGGAGGTTAGCCTGCGCCGTGCTTGACCTCTTAATTGGTAGTATATGATAATAAATAATATTTTAATTAGAAATTTGTATTTTTTTTGTTATTTGCATTATTGTGTGTTGCCCTGGGAACACTTCCATTACTATATAAAGACCGTAGGAGCCAATGCCGACAATGCTTTGGACAGCAGCTAGGTCCACTGGAGGTTAGCCTGTGACATTTTTTACCTCTTAATTGGTAGTATATGATAATAAATACTCTTTAAAAAAGAAATTGTTATTTGTTATTTGCATTAGTGTGTGTTTCCCTGGAAACACTCACATTGATATTTATAGACCCTCGGAGCCAATGCCGACAGAGCTGTGGATTGATGCCAGCTCCACTAGAGGTTAGCCTGCGATGTATTTTACCATTTAATTGGTAGTATATCATAATTTTTTTTTTTTTTTTTTTTTTTTTTTTTTTTTTTTTTTTTTTTTTTTTTTTTTTTTTTTGCATTATTGTATGTTTTACTGGGAACACTCCCATTTCTGTATAATGACCCTAAGAGCCAATGCAGACATGGGTGTGGACAGCAGCCAGCTCCACTGGAGGTTACCCTGCGATGTGTTTTACCTCTTAATTGGTAGAATATGATATTAAATACTATTCAAAAGAAGAAATTTGTATTATAGTGTGTTTCCCTTGGAACACTCCCATTACTATATAAAGTCCCTAGGAGCCAATGCAGACAGGGCTGTGGACAACAGCCAGCTCCACTGGAGGTTAGCCTGCGACGTGTGTTACCTCTTAATTGATAGTATATGATAATAAATAATATTCAAAAGAAAAATTTGTATTTCTTTTTTGTTATTTGCATTATTGTGTGTTTCCCTGGAAACACTCCCAGTACTATATAGAGACCCTAGGAAACAAGGCGAACAGGGCTGTGAACAGCAGCCAGCTCCACTGGAGGTTAGCCTGCCACGTGTTTTACCTCTTAATTGGTAGTATTTGATAATAAATACTATTTAAAAGAGAAATCTGTATTTTTTGTTGTTGTGTTACTTGCATCATTGTGTGATTCCCTGGGAACACTTCCATTACTATATAATGAGCCTAGGAGCCAATGCCAACAGGGCTGTGGACAGCAGCCAGCTCGACTGGAGGTTAGCCTGCAGAACCAATGCCAACAGGGCTGTGGACAGCAGCCAGCTCCACTGGAGGTTAGCCTGCGATGTGTTTTACCTACTAATTGGTAGTATATGATAATAAATACTCTTTAAAAGAGAAATTGTTTTTTGTTATTTGCATTATTGTCTGTTTCCTTGGAGACACTCCCATTACTATATACAGACCCTAGGTGCCAATGCCGACAGGGCTGTGGACAGCAGCCAGCTCCACTGGAGGTTAGCCTGCGACGTGTTTTACCTCTTAATTGGTAGTATATGATAATATATACTATTATAAAGAGATTTTTGATTTATCTTGTTCTTTTTTTTTTTAATTGCATTATTGTGTGTTTCCCTGGGAACACTCCCATTACTATAAAAAGGCCCAAGCAATCAATGCTGGCAGGGCTGTGGACAGCAGCCAGCTCCACTGGAGGTTAGCCTGCAACGTGTGTTACCACCTAATTGATAGTATATGATAATTAATACTATTCAAAGAAGAAATTTGTATTTCTTTTTGTTAGAGACCCTAGGAGACAAGGCGAACAGGGCTGTGAACAGCTGCCAGCTCCACTGGAGGTTAGCCTGTGACGTGTTTTACCACATAATTGATAGTATAATATAATAAATACTATTCAAAAGAAGAAATTTGTATTTCTTTTTTGTTGGAGACCCTAGGAGACAAGGCGAACAGGGCTGTGGTCAAGAGCCAGCTCAACTGAATGTTAGCCTGCGACAGGGCTGTGTTCAACAGCCAGCTCCACTAAAAGTTTAGCCTGCGATGTGTGTTACCTATTAATTTGTAGTATATGATAATAAATACTATTCAAAAGAAGAAATTTGTATTTCTTTTAGGTTAGAGACCCTAGGAGGCAAGGCGAACAGGGCTGTGTACAGCAGCCAGCTCCACTGGAGGTAAGCCTGCGACGTGTGTTACCACTTAATTGATAGTATATGATAATCAATACTATTCAAAAGAAGAAATTTGTATTTCTTTTTTGTTGGAGACCCTAGGAGACAAGGCGAACAGGGCTGTGGTCAAGAGCCAGCTCAACTGGATGTTAGCCTGCGACAGGGCTGTGTTCAACAGCCAGCTCCACTAAAAGTTTAGCCTGCTATGTGTGTTACCTATTAATTTGTAGTATATGATAATAAATACTATTCAAAAGAAGAAATTTGTATTTCTTTTAGGTTAGAGACCCTAGGAGGCAAAGCGAACAGGGCTGTGTACAGCAGCCAGCTCCACTGGAGGTAAGCCTGCGACGTGTGTTACCACTTAATTGATAGTATATGATAATCAATACTATTCAAAAGAAGAAATTTGTATTTCTTTTTTGTTGGAGACCCTAGGAGACAAGGCGAACAGGGCTGTGGTCAAGAGCCAGCTCAACTGGATGTTAGCCTGCGACAGGGCTGTGTTCAACAGCCAGCTCCTCTAAAAGTTTAGCCTGCGATGTGTGTAACCTATTAATTTGTAGTGTATGATATTAAATACTATTCAAAATAAGAAATTTGTGTTTCCTTTTTTGTTATTTGCATTATATTGTGTTTCCCTAGGAGCACTACCAGTACTATATATAGACCCATTACTATATAAACACCCTAGGAGCGTATGCCGACAGGGCTGTAGACAGCAGCCAGCTCCACTGGAGGTTAACCTGTGACATGTTTTACCTCTTAATTGGTAGTATATGATAATAAATACTCTTTAAAAAAGAAATTGTTTTTTTTTATTTGCATAGTGTGTGTTTCCCTGGAAACACTTCCATTGATATTTATAGACCCTAGGAGCCAATGCCGACAGAGGTGTGGAATGCAGCCAGCTCCACTGGAGGTCTGCCTGCGATGTATTTTACCATTTAATTGGTAGTATATCATAATGAATACTTTTTAAAAGTGCAATTTGTATTTTTGTTGATATTTGCATTAATGTGTGCTTCCCTGGGAACACTCCCATTACTATATAAAGACCCTAGGAGCCAAAGCCGACATGGCTGTGGACAGCAGCCAGCTCCACTGGAGGTTAGCCTGCGACATGTTTTACCCCTTATTTGGTAGAATATGATAATAAATACTATTCAAAAGAAGAAATTTTTTTTTGTTACTTGCATATAGTGTGTTTCCCTAGGAATACTCCCATTACTATATAAAGACCCTAGGAGCCATTGCCGACAGGGCTATGGAAAGCAGAAAGTTCCACTGGAGGTTAGCCTGCAACATGTTTTAACTCTAATTGGTAGTATATGATAATAAATACTATTTAAAAGAGAAATTTGTATTTTTTATGTGATTTGCATTATTGTGTGTATTCCTGTAAACACTCCAATTTCTATATAAAGACCCTAGGAGTCAATGCCAACTGGGCTGTGGAAAACAGCCAGCTCCACTGGAGGTTAGCCTGCGATGTGTGTTACCTCTTAATTGATAGTATATGATAATAAATACTATTCAAAAGAAGAAATTTGTATTTCTTTTTTGCTAGAGACCCTAGGAGACATGGCGAACAGCGCTGTGGACAGCAGCCAGCTCAAGTGGAGGTTAGCCTGCGATAGGGCTGTGTTCAACAGCCAGCTCCACTAAAAGTTTAGCCTGCGACGTGTGTTACCTCTTAATTTGTAGTATATGATAATAAATACTATTCAAATGAGAAATTTGTGTTTCTTTTTTGTTATTTGCATTATATTGTGTTTCCCAAGGAACACTACCAGTACTATATATAGACTCATTACTATATAAACACCCTATGAGCGAATGTTGACAGGGCTGTGGACAGCAGCCACCTCCACTGGAGGTTAGCCTGTGACGTGTTTTACCTCTTAATTCGTAGTATATGATAATAAATACTCTTTATAAAAGAAATTGTTATTTGCGTTATTGTGCGTTTCCCAGGAAAAACTCCCATTACTATATATAGACCCTAGGAGTCAATGCCGACAGAGGTGTGGATTGCAGCCAGCTCCAATGGAGGTTAGCCTGCGATGTGTTTTACCATTTAATTGGTAGTATATCATAATAAATACTATTTAAAAGTGAATTTTTTTTTATTTCCATTATTGTGTGTATTCCTGGGAACACTTCCATTTCCATATAAAGCCCCTAGGAGTCAATGGCGACATGGCTGTGGACAGCAGCCAGCTGCACTGGTGGTTAACCTGTGAGATGTTTTACCACTTCATTGGTTGAAATGATAATAAATAATATTTTAAAGTGAAATTTGTATTTTTAATTTTTTTATTTTATTTGCATTATACTGTGTTTCCCTGGGAACACCCCTATTTCCATATAAAGACCCTAGGAGAAAATGCCGACTGGGCTGTGGACAGCAGCCACGGCCACTGGAGGTTTGCCTGCGACGTTTTACTTCTTAAGTGGTAATATATGATAATAAATGCTATTTCAAATTGAAATATGTATTTTTAATTTTTTTTATTTTATTTGCTTTATTATGTGTTTTCCTGGGGACACTCCCATTTCCATATATAGACCCTAGGAGCCAATGCCGACAAGGCAGTGTACAGCTGCCAGCTCCACTGGAGATTAGCCTGCAACATGTTTTTCCCCTAATTGGTAGTATATGATAATAAATATTATTTAAAAGAGAAATTTGTATTTTTTTATGTGATTTGCATTGGTGTGTGTATTACTGTAAACACTCCAATTATTATATAAAGACCCAAGGAGCCAATGACGACAGGACTGAGGACAGAAGCCAGCTCCACTGGAGGTTAGACTGTGATGTGTTTTACCTCTTAATTGGTAGTATATGATAATAAATACTATTAAAAAGAGAAATTTGTATTTTTCTTTTTTTTGTTATTTGCATTATTGTGTGTTTCCCTGGGAACACACCCATTTCCATATAAAGACTTCTAAGGTCTTTATATGGTAATGCGAGTGTTCTTAGAGAAACACACAAAATGCAAATAACAAAAAAATTTCTCTTTTAAATAGTATTTACTGTCATATACCACCAATTAGAGGTAAAACATCTTGCAGGCTAACCTCCAGTGGAACTGGCTGCTGTCCACAACCCTGTCGGCATTGGCTCCTAGGGTCTTTATATCAAACTGGGTGTGTTCCCAGGGAATCACACAATAATGCAAATAACAAAAAAATAAATAATCAATAAAAACAAATATAAATTTCACTTTTAAATAGTATTTTTTATCATATGCTACCAACTAAGAGGTAAAACACGTCGCAGGGTAACCTCCAGTGCTGTCTACAGCCCAGTCGGCATTGTTTCCTTGGGTCTTTATATAGTAACGGGAGCGTTCCCAGGGAAACACACAATAATGAAAATAACAAAAAATAAATAAATAAATAAAAATTACAAATTTCTCTTTTAAATAGTATTTTTTATCATATACTACAAACTAAGAGGTAAAACACGTCGCAGGGTAACCTCCAGTGGTGGTGTCTGCTGTCTACTGCTCTGTCGGCATTGTTTCTTTGAGTCTTTATATAGTAATATGAGTGTTACCAGGGAAACATATAATAATGCAAAAAAACAAAACAAAAAAAAACACAAATACAAATTTCACTTTTAATTAGTATTTATTATCACATACTACCAACTAAGAGGTAAAACACGTCGCGGGCTAACCTCCAGTGGAACTGGCTGCTGTCCACAGCCCTGTCGGCTTTGGCTCCTAGGGTATTTATACAGTAATGGAAGTGTTCCCAAGGAAACACACAATAATGCAAATAACAACAAAAAATACAAAATTCTCTTTTAAATGTTATTTATTATCATATACTACCAATTAAGAGGTCAAACACGTCGCAGGCTTACCTCCAGTGGAGCTGACTGCTGTCCACAGCCGTGTCGGCTTTGGCTCCTAGGGTCTTTATATAGTAATGGGAGTGTTCCCAGGGAAGCACACATTAATGCAAATAACAAAAAGAAATCCGAATTTCTTCTTTTGAATAGTATTTATTAACATATACTATCAATTAAGAGGTAACACACGTCGCAGGCTAACCTCCAGTGGAGCTGGCTGTTGTCCACAGCCCAGTCGGCATTGGCTCCTAGGGTCTTTATATAGAAATGGGTGTGTTCCTAGGGAAACACACAGTAATGCAATAACGAAAAAAATAATAAATTTCTCTTTTAAATAGTATTTATTGTCATATACTACCAATTAGAGGTGAAACATGTTGCAGGCTAACCTCCAGTGGAACTGGCTGCTGTCCACAGCCCTGTCGGCATTGGGTCCCAGGGTCTTTATATAGTAATGGGAGTGTTCCCAGGGAAACACACAATAATGCACGTATCAAAAAAAACAAAATACAAATTTCTTCTCGTGAATAGTTTTTATTATCATATACTACCAATTAAGAGGTAAAACACATCGCAGGCTTACCTCCAGTGGAGATGGCTGCTGTCCACAGTTTTTTTTTTGTGTTTCCCTGGGAACACCCCCATTACTATATAAAGACTCTAGGAGCCAATGCTGACAGGGCTATGGACAGCAGCCAGCTCGACTGGAGGTTAGTGTGCAACGTGTTTTACATTTTAATTGGTAGTATATGATAATAAATACTTTTTAAAAGTGAGATTTTATTGTTTTTTGTTTTTATTTGCATTATTGTGTGTTTCCCTAGTAACACTCCCATTTCTATATAAAGACCCTAGGAGCCAATGCTGACAGGGCTGTGGACAGCAGCCAGTTCCACTGGAGGTTAGCCTGTGACCTGTTTTTGCTCTTAATTGGTAGTATATGATAATAAATACTATTCATAAGATTAAATTTGTATTTTTTTTGTAATTTCATTATTGTGTGTTTCCCTGGGAACACTCCCATTAGTATATTATCACCCTAGGAAACAAAGCCGACAGGGCTGTGGGCAGCAGCCAGCTCCACTGGAGGTTACCCTGCGACGTGTTTTACCTCTTTATGGGTAGTATATAACAATAAATACTATTCAAAAGAAGAAATTTGTATTTTTTTTCTTATTTGCATTATTGTGTTTCCCTGGGAACACTTCCATTACTATATAAAACCCCTAGATGCCAATGCCAACAGGCCTGTGGACAACAGCCAGCTCCACTGGAGGTTAGCCTGCAACGTGTATTACCTCTTAGTTGGTAGTATATGATTAAAAATACTATTTAAAAGTGAAATTTGTATTTTTTTTTCTTCGTATTATGGGTTTCCCTGGGAACGCTTCTATTACTATATAAAGACCCAAGGTGCCAATGCCGACAGGGCTGTGGGCGGCAGCCAGCTTCACTGTAGGTTACCCTTCAACATGTTTTACCTCTTAATTGGTGGTATATGATAATAAATACTAATCAAAAGAAGAAATTTGTATTTTTTTTTAATTTGCATTATTGTGTCTTTCCCTGGGAACACTCCCATTACTATATGAAGACCCTAGGAGCCAATGCCGACAGGGCTGTGGACAGCCGCCAGCTCCACTGGAGGTCACCCTGCGACGTGTTTTACCTCTTAATTGGTAGTATATGATAATAAAAACTATTTAAAAGTGAAATTTGTTTTGTTTCTTGTTATTATTTGCATTATTGTGTGTTTCCCTGGGAACACTTCCATTACTATATAAAGACCCTAGGAGTCAATGCCGACAGGGCTGTGGACAGCAAGCAGCCAGCTCCATAGGAGGCTAGCCTGCGACGTGCTTTTCCTCTTAATTGGTAGTATATGAAAATAATTACTATTTAAAAATAAAATTTGTATTTTTTATTTTATTTGCATTATTGTGTGTTTCCCTGGGAACACTCCCATTTCTATGTAAGGACCCTAGGAGCCAATGCCGACAGAGCTGTAGACAGCAGCCAGCTCCACTGGAGGTTAGCCTCCGATGTGTTTTACCTCTTAATTGGTAGTATACGACAATAAATACCATTTAAAAGAGAATTTTTTTTTTGTTATTGGTATTATTGGGTGTTTTCCAGAGAACACTCCCATTACCATATAAAGACCCTAGGAGCCAATGCCGATAGGGCTTTGGACAGCAGCCAGCTCCACTGGAGGTTAGCCTGCAACATGTATTACCTCTAATTGGTAGTATATGATAATATATACTATTTAAAAGAGAAATTTGTATTTTTTTTTGTTATATGCATTATTGTGTGTTTTCCTGGAAACACTTCCATTACTATATAAAGATCCTAAGAGCCAATGCCGACAGGGCTGTGGTCAGTAGCCAGCACCACTGGAGGTTAGCATGCGACGTGTTTTACCTCTTAATTGGTAGTATATGATAATAATTACTATTTAAAAGTGAAATTTGTATTTTTTATTTATTTTATTCTATTTGCATCAATGTGTGTTTCCTCTGGGAAGACACCCATTTCTATAATAGAGACCATAGGAGCCAATGCCAACAGGGCTGTGGACAGCAGCCTGCACCACTGGACGTGAGCCTGCAACGTGTGTTACCTCTTAATTGGTAGTATATGATAATAAATACTATTTAAAAGAGCTGATCGAAATGCACATTCGTGCCACCAGTTTGAGTTGCTATCCTTTCCAGATCACCACCTATATCATATTCCTCGTCCCTATCAAGACTATTCCCGGCCCCACCCACTATAACGACCTGATCCTCTTTTGAAAAATTCCGACATAAGTCCCCTATGTTACAAGTGACCTGAACTAACCCTGCACTAGGCTTCACTACGCTGATGACCTGGTACTCACTCCCAAGTACTTCCTGCAACTGTTGGCCAACACCTCTGCCATGAGAACTACCTAGCAGCAGAACCTTCTTCTTCCTAAGAGACCTCTCTACAGATTTCGGCTTACCAAAAGCTGAGGTCTGCTGCGTACTTCCTACACCTACAGCTACAGGAGGTTCATCTCCACTCAACTCTGACAGTTGGTCAAACCTATTTGCAACTTGCAATGTAAAGCTATCTGAATACCTTCTCCTAGCTACCTTCTTGCCAACTGCCAGTTTCCATTCCCCAGCCCCCCTTCCCCTCCTCAACCTACCTAGTTCCTCTTCAGCGTTTTTCAACTGCACCTGAAGGGCGCTCCTGCTCCTCTATCAACTTAATCCTGCTGCAAATCCTACAGTTCCAGGAGAGAACCTCACCACCATACCCACTGTCTTCCCCACTGCACACCCCCCCATGAAAATACTTACTACAAATCCCACACTGCAGCCCACTACACACGACCCTACGACAGAGCCTACACTTTTCACTCATGGTAAAATTTCACAATAATTTGTTAAGAAAAATCTAGACGTCTACGTTATGAAGTTACATTTCTACAAAATAACTAGGAAGTACCTCTTAACTACAGCAATCAACAAACCTCAGTCTCCACATAATCCAGTAACAACAACAACTAATAGTATCAGAAAAGAGCAAATAACACTACCACAGAAACTTAACACTGATGCTTGTATAAACAAGTTCAAATTCAAGCGTCACTAATGAAATAACTAAAATACTGTGAGAGTGTAAGAGTTATCAAATACGGTAACTTAAAGTTTCCCAACGTCTACTACGTTAAAAACGGCAAGTCACCTGTTGAAAAGTACTTAAATTAATAAACAACTAGGGTGCTAACACCTACTGAAATCTACAACTTTAATAATCTAACTACAATACACAAACACTCATTGAAACTTCTACGTCTTAATTAGTAGTATATGATAATAAATACTATTAAATAGAAGAAATTTGTATTTTTTTTATTTATATATATATATATATATATATATATATATATATATATATATATATATATATATATATATATTTTAGCCTGTTACATGTTTTACCTCTTAATTGGTAGTATATGATAATAAATACTAATTAAAAGAGAAAATTTTTTTGGTTATTTGCAATATTGTGTGTTTCCCTGAGAACACTCCCATTATTATATAATCACCCTAGGAGCCAATGTCGACAGAGCTGTGGAAGGCAGCCATCTCCACTGGACGTAAGCCTGCAACGTGTTTTACCTTTCAATTGGTACTATATGATAGTAAATTCTATTTAAAACAGAAATTTTGATTTTTTTTTTATATTTGCATTATTTTGTGTTTCCCTGGGAACACTCCCACTACTATATAAAGACTCAAGGAGCCAAAGCCGTCATGTCTGTGGACAGCAGCTGGGTCCACTGGAGGTTATCCTGCGATGTGTTTTACCTCTTAATTGATAGTATTTGATAATAAATACTATTTAAAAGAGAAATTTTTTATTTTATTAATTTTTTTTTGTTTTTTTTTTTTTTTTGTTATTTCCATTATTGTTAGTTTCCCAGGGAACACTCCCATTACTATATTAAGACCCTAGGAGCCAATGCCGACAGGGTTGTCGACAACAGCCAGGTCCACTGGATGTTAGCCTGCGACGTGTTTGACCTCTTAATTGTTATAATATGAAAATAAATACTATTTAAAAAGAAATTCGTATGTTTCTTTTGTTATTTGCATTATTGTTTGTTTCCCTGGAAACACTCCCATTACCAGATAAAGACTCTAAGAGCCAATGCTGACAGGGCTATGGACAGCAGCCAGCTCCACTGGAGGTTAGCTTGCTACGTGTTTTACTTCTTAATTAGTAGTATATGATAATAACTACTATTTAAAAATGAAATTTGTATTATTTTTTTGTTATTTGCATTATTGTAGATTCCCTGGGAACGCTTCCATTACTATATTAAGACCCTAGGAGCCAATGCCGAGAGGGCTGTGGACAGCAGCCAGCTTCACTGGAGGTTAGCCTGTAATGTGTTTAACCTCTTAATTGGTAGTATATGATAATAAATACTATTTAAGAATGAAATTTGTATTTTTTTCTTTTTTGTTGTTTCCATTATTGTGTGTTTCCCTGGAAACACCCCCATTACTATATAAAGACTAAGAGCCAATGCTGACAGGGCTATGGATAGCAGCCAGCTCCACTGGAGGTTATCCTGCGACGTGTTTTACCTTTTAATTGGTACTATATGATAGTAAATACTATTTAAGACAGATATTTTGATTTTTTTTATATTTGAATTATTTTGTGTTTCCCTGGGAACACTCCCATTACTATATAAAGACTCTAGGAGCCAATGCCGTCATGGCTGTTCTAACGTCCATCACCTCTTTTCGGAATGACTCAAACTGAGCCCTAATATATTCCTGAATCACGGAAATGTTTATTAGTTCTCAGTCTATAACGAAATCATTCCACTGTAGGTGAAGTTGAACTTATCTTATAAGCTGGCTGAAGTCCATTGCGTTGTGATTTGTCTTCGGCATTCACTAAAGAAATTGATTCTACAGGATATTTTCATAAAGTAAATTCATCTTAGTTGATATGGAAATGATTTTATTTCCATTTAAACATTGCACAATCAAGAAATGCAGCAGCAGGCTAACAAAGCTGCTTACCGGTTTCTGGCCACTCACAAAACTGAATAAAACATGGTTTCTCTCCAACATCTTTCTGCTTAACCACGTATTAAAAATGATGACAAAGTTTTGTAATTCACAATTAAACAATATTCTTTTACATCAAATATGCCAAAATATAGAAATTAAAATATTACATTTAAGCTCTGACTATTTATGTTAATATTTGTACTTGTTTCATGAAATTTGTATTTAAATGTAGTGCACAAATTTAACGTCATCCTTTTGACTAGTGTTTACAGTTGTCAAATTATTTACATTATGTGTGTTTTCGAAATGCACACATATTTGTTTTGCCAATAGTGTGTAGGCGTATTATTATTGTAACATATAATTTTAATGTGTTTCGGTTTGCGGTCAAATTATTTATTAATACGGATTTGTTTATGGTTGTCGTAGTTTTGTTAATTTCGAAGATAGTTTCTTAGTACCAAACGGATTATTAATTTTAGTGCATGAACAATTATCAGTATTTAATTTAGGATCTAGTGATATATAAAACATGGTCTGCCCTAATTTATTTAAACAAAAGGTATATATGAAATCATGTGGTGCAATAGTTTATAACATGTAGCATTGTTGTTTCTATACAAATTAGTATCTATTTAGGTTCGGCAATTTCTAAAGCTAATTGTAATACATTTTTAGTGTTTGCAGCTATTATTTACGAAAGTATTAAGAACAGAAAATTACGTAAAAGGTCAGCTAAAGTTATATTTAAATGAACGTACTATTTGTTAAAAGCGTTTTACTAATAGTGTAAATAGAATTTCAATCTGAAGGCGAAAGTGTGAAATATCACATGTCCGGTAATGAAGTTTTACTTTAGGTATCAGATATTTCGTGTTTCAATGTTGGCAACAGATTTTTAGGAGTTCGCAACATAGCAGAAACGTTACACTGTGGACAGCAGCAAGGTCCACTGGAGGTTCTCCTGCGATGTGTTTTACCTCTTAATTGATAGTATATGATAATAAATACTATTTAAAAGAGAAATTTGTATGTTTTTTTTTGTTATTAGCATTATTTTGTGTTTCCCTGGGAACTTGAACTTATCTGTGATGGGCAGGAGCATCAGTGCGGCCAGGGCGGCCTGTGCTTGTCGGTGCTGCAGCACCTGACGCCCGCCGGCCCATTGCAACTATATACACCAAAATCATCTGCTCCTTGCAATTATGACTATTTTACTTAAACAAACGGCGAATAAACTGGGTTAACATTAAGAAACAGCAAAATAAAACATCCTGCGGAAAAATGAAGGAAGGGTCTATAAACGTCAAAACCGGAGAACCGCGCACCTAACGACCGCCGTCCATTGCAACTATATAAAACCAAAATCATCTGCTCCTTGAAATTATGACTATTTTACTTGAACAAACGGCGAATAAACTGGATGACCCTTAGGAAACAGCAAAATAAAACACTCTGCCGAATAAATGAAGGTAGTGGCTCTAAGTGTCAAAACCAGTGATAACGTGATATACGAGAGTTGAATTAATCTTTAGTGTTGGGGCGGTTGTAGCAGTGTGGCTAGGACGGCGTGTGATGGTCGGTTGTGCAGCACCTGACGCCCGCTGGCCCATTGGAACTACATACAACCAAAACCATCAGCTCCTTGAAAGTATGACTATTTTACTCAAACAAACGTCGTATAAACTGGATTACCATTAAGAAACAGCAAAATAAAACATTCTGCCGAAAAAATGAATGTAATGGCTATCAGCATTAAAAAAAGGGAAAACGCGATATACGTTAGTTGAACTAATCTTAGTGTTTTGGCGGGAGCAGCAGTGTTGCCAGGACGGCGTGTGATGGTCGCTGGTGCAGCACCTGACGCCCGCCGGCCCATTGCAGCTATATACAACCGAAACCATAAGGTCCTTGAAATTATGACTATTTTACTTAAACAAACGGCGAAAAACTTGATTACCTTTAAGAAACAGCAAAATAAAACATTCTGCCGAAAAAATGAAGGTAGTGCTATAAGCGACAAAACCGGTGCAACGCGCACCTGACGCCCGCCGGCAAATTCACAATAACGCAAATAGGAAAATAAATGCAATTTTCTCTTTTAAATAGAATTTATTATCATATACTAACAATTAAGATGTCAACCACAACACAGACTAAACTCCAGTGCAGTTGGCTGGTGTCCGCAGCTCTATCTGCATTGTCTCCTAGGGTCTTCATATAGTAATATGAGTGTTCGCAAGCAAACGCACAATAATGCAAATATGAAATTAAATGCAATTTTCTCTTTTAAATCGATTTTATTATCATACACTACCAATTAAGAAGTCAACCACGTCCCAGTCTAAACTCCAATGCAGTTGCCTGGTGGCCATGGCTCTCTCTGCATTGTCTCCTATGGTCTTCATATAGTAATGTTAGTGACCGCAAGCAAACGCACGACGATGCAAATCAGAAAATAAATGCAATTTTCACTTTTAAAAAGAATTCATTATCATATACCAAATATTAATAGATCAACCACATCGCAGACTAAACTCCAGTGCAGTTGGCTGGTGTTTGCAACTCTCTCTGCATTGTCTCATAGGGTCTGCATATAGTAATGGGATTGACCGCAGGCAAACGCCCAATAATGCCAATAAGAAAATAAATGCAATTTTCTCTTTTAAATAGTATTTATTATCATATACTACCAATTAAGAAGTCTACCACATCCCAGAATAAACACCAGTGCAGTTGGCTGGTGTCCGCAGGTCTCTTTGCATTGCCTCCTATGGTCTTCATATAGTAATGGGAATCACTGCAGGAAAACGCACAATAATGCAAATAAGAAAATAAATGCAATTTTCTCTTTTAAATGGTATTTATTATTATCATATACTAACAATTAAGAGGTCATCCACATCACATACTAAACTCCAGTGCAATCGGCTGGTGTCCACAGCTCTTTCTGCATTGTCTCCTAGGGTGTTCATATAGTAATTGGAGTGACCGCAGCAAATGCACAATAATGCAAATATGAAAATAAATGCCAATGTCTCTTTTAAATAGTATTTATTATCATATACTACCAATTAAGGCGTCAACCACATCTCAGACTAAACTCCAGTGCAGTTGGCTGGTGTCCGTGGCTCTCTCTGCATTGTCTCCTATGGTCTTCATATAGTAATGGGAGTGACCACAAGCAAACGCACAATGATGCAATTAAGAAAATAAATGCAATTTTCACTTTTAAATAGTATTCATTATCATATACTAACAATTAATAGGTCAACCACATTGCAGACTAAACTCCAGTGCTGTTGGCTGCTGTCCGCACCATCTAACGTCCATCACCTCTTTTCGAAATGACTCAAACTGAGCCCTAATATATTCCTGAATCACGGAAATGTTTATTAGTTCACAGTCTATAACGAAGTCATTCCACTGTAGGTGAAGTTGAACTTATCTTATATGCTGGCTGAAGTCCATTGCGTTGTGAGTTATCTTCGGCATTCACTAAAGAATTTGATTTTACAGGATCTTTTTGTAAAGTAAAACCATCTCACTTGATATGGAAACGATTTTATTTCCACTTAAACATTGCACAATCAAGAAATGCAGCAGCAAGCCAACAGAGCTGCTTACAGGTTTCTGGCCACTCACAAACTCTATAACCGACTGACAGTGACTAAACAAACAATGGTTTCTCTCAAACATCTTTCTGTATAACTACGTAATAAAAATGATGACAAAGTTTTGTAGTTCATAATTAAACAATATTCTTTTCCATTAAATATGCCAAAATACAGAAATAAAAACATTAGATTTAAGCTTTGACTATTTATGTCAATGTATGTACTTGTTTTATGAATTTTGTATTTAAAAGTAGTGCACAAATTTAGCGTCACCTTTTTGACTAGTATTTACAGTGCTCAAATTATTTACATTATGTGTGTTTTCGAAATGCACACATATTTGTTTTGCCAATAGTGTGTAGGCATAATATTATTGTGACATGGAATTTTAATGCGTTTCGGTTTGCGGTCAAATTATTTATTAATATGGATTTGTATATGGTTGTCGTAGTTTTGTTAATTTCGAAGATAGTTTCTTAGTACCAAACGGATTATTAATTTTAGTTCATGAAAAATTATCAGTATTTAATTTAGGATCTAGTGATATATAAAACATGGTCTGCCCTAATTTATTTAAACAAAAGGTTATATGAAATCATGTTGTGCAATAGTTTATAACATGTAGCATTGTTGTTTTTATACAAATTAGTATCTATATAGGTTCAGAAATTTCTGAAACTAAGTGTAATTCATTTTTAGTGTTTGCAGCTATTATTTACGAAAGTATTAAATACTGAAAATTACGTAAAAGGACAGTCAAAGTTATATTTAAATCAACGTACTATTTCTTAAAAGCGTTTTACTAATAGTGTTAATAGAATTTCAAACAGAAGGCGAAAATGTAAATATCACATGTCTGGTAATGAAGTTTTACTTTAGGTATCAGATATTTCGTGTTTCTATGTTGGCAACTGATTATTTAGGAGTTAGCAACATAGCAGAAACGTTACACACACCCCTACATAGTGTACCTGAAATGTATGTAGGGTTCACTATGTACTATCATTTCAATATGTTGTGATTTAAGTGTTTGTAGTGAGCCTGTATTGGTTTAGGCTAAAATAAAAATTGTATGTTGATTGTAGTCTTGCGAATGCTGGTGGTTGTTGATATTGCATGATGCGCCGACAGTGGTGTATCTGCAAACTGCTGTTGGTGATGTAGTAACTCGCAGCTTCATCTGACTGTAGATTACAGGCATTCAAGACGGTTCCTACAACATGGTTGTATCTTTCTCAGAACCACATACTATTTTTCCCTAACTACATACAGAAATAAGCATACTGTTATCAGGCTATTGGAAAGAGTAATCAATTTTATCAATATGGTACTTTAAACAAAAATCAAATTATGGGTTCAAATTAACCCTTAAATGTTACTGAAAATTAACGAGAAATCTCTCTAATTTACTTTAGTTTGTGTAATGAAATAGCAAGCTTTTACAACTTTTTTTTTTTTTTTTTTTTTTTTTTTTTTTTTTTTTTTTTTTTTCTTCTTCACAAGAGCATTGATATTCATATTGTAAACAGTTATGTTTGGTATTCATTCATATAAAAAAATATTTTATGCAGAATAACTTTTTTTTCTATGTGTATATGTATGTAAATGCCATTATGTGAGAACTAAGCTCCTAATTCCTCTAGAAAGGGTGTTGTACATTGTAATAACTTCAAAATTTATAGTCAATTTACTAAGTGAAAAGAATGACATAATTAAATAGTAAACCAGTGGATAGAAACAAGCTCTCAGTGAACACATCAAACATTTATCATTCAAAATTATGGTATAGTTCAAATGGTTATATAGACAAAAAGTGTAATCGTGGTTTTGAAACTATGGGTATTGAATATTTCTCGGACAGTTTGAGATTAGAATGAGTAGTAGTAAATAGTATAAACGAATTAGATCATAGTATTACATAATATTTTACTTATAAAAAAATTATATGCATTAATAAAAATTCAAAAACTAACCCCCCTGCGAGTAGTTAGCAGTGGCAATGGTTAATCTCATAGCTCAAAAGAAGCACGGAAATTAAAGAAATAAGTGTCAGTTCTCAACTGATCCACCAAAGTGTCAAGTTTTTCCCATCTTGGAAAAATTTAAAGTAAAATGAAAAAGTTTTTTTTAACTGCCAAACTACACCCACTCTCAAGGCAGTAATCAAGAGAGGGTGGAAAATTATGCTGCCATTAAATTACGTCCACGGCCAGGACAGGTAACTGACTCGCAAACGGCTACATAAGCAGAAAAAGACTCTGGTTGCATTTACCTATATTTTTTTTAACAATTTAGTGTCTGTAAGGTATTACAACACACCATTTAGTTTTCATAGATTATCTTCTAAACGGAATGTTTGTATTAATGGTAACAACCTTACCAAGAGTTACAAGATGCAACTGGCAACTTGACTATTTCCGCAGAAGTAAATAACAGTACATAGTTTTTTGTTCTTCTTTGAACAAACTGCCCCAATCAAACACAACACAGTCCAGAGTACCCTATGTTTGCTGAATGGTGAACAGTTACTACCCCCCAATAACTCAAAATCAACATTCAATGTTGTCCAGTAGTGTTTGAAAATGAGTGACAATCATACATTAGAATTGGATGAAAATGAGTAACTATCTTAAGTCTTTTGAAAGTCAAAATTTACATATGGTCTGCCTGTTCATTTTCAGATACAGTACCATATCAAAACTAAACACCCTGTAATAAACTACAAATTGATACACAACGCTTGCATGCATGAGCAAGTCAACAAGTGTGTCATGAACTAAACATAGGTGTTTCACATGAAAAGTACAAAATTATACAATGAGTAATAAGTAGTCTGTAATGGTTCATTAACCTTCATATTTCTGTACAGTATGACCTTACATCATGAGTATGTGCAAGTATGCATGATAAACATACCAAGTATGTAACTTGTAAAACATCAATAGTTTCATCATGTAAACTTTAAGAATAATAATGAAAATTAAACCTTGCATCAGCCAAAGCTGTGTCATATGTACAATATACTATAATATGGTCATCTTAAACCAGTATTAAATATTTTCCTATTAAGCTGTAAGCTCAAGGATAGAAATTGAATTTTACATTGGTCAACACTTGTGTGGTCTATGTGTCCTCCCATGCTTATAGTAACTTTTGTACTAATTGTTAGCAAGTCTTGACACATCAAAGTACAACACAAAATTCAACCAACAACACAAAAATAGTAAAGAATGACTAACATGAGTGAAAAGAATTAAAGACTTTGAATTGTAATGCACTGTGGACGTGATTAATAGAAAAATCACAGTACATAACTGAGGTAAGAATTTTCATATATACAAAGACATTTCAAGCCATAAACAAATAATGAACATTTCAACATACCTTTGACTATGCATATGAGGTTAATAAATTAATTATTGTGTGCCATATTCATAGATGTTATCAATACTATCAACAAATACCTTTCTATAGGTTTCGGGGTGAGAGTAAGGTAAACTTCACAAGCCAATTAATTTTTCTGTAGGTAGGATTTAAAAGCATTCATCTATCTGAGACCGATCAACTTTATGGATCGTGGATAAACAAAACTATCAGAATACAGCTAAGGGTTTCAATTAACTTCAAGAGGCTCAAAGTATGTATGTAGATAAACTTCAACTCAGATCTTAACAAATGGACTACACACATAGTGAAATAGTACTTGGTTTTTCAGGTTCAGTTACTAGATTTTGTTAAACTTCCTCAAAATTATTCATGTTACTAGAATCACATCTTAAGTTGACAAACAGAAGGTATACTTTCATATTTGCTTTCACTTAATTCCTTAACTAACACTTCATTAGATGACGTAACATTTATATCAGGGTTTGGAGCTAACATTTTCAGTACACTTAACACTATCATTTTGAGATTCCTCAGCAGTTTCAAGCAATTCTAACATCTTAGACTTCCAGTAAAGCATCTGTTCAGAGAATACACTAATCTTAAATACTACATCATCATCATCATCATCTTTCATTTAAATATTCATTATTTTCATATTCATTTTCTTTATGCATTAATTCTTTCTTTTCAATATATGAAGCATTTTTCACTTCCATTTCAGTATCTTAATAACTATTTGTTCAGCACTTTAACTGACAATTCTTAACCTAACTTAAATTTCTCATGAACAGCACATACTATTTTTCTAACTTGTCATATCTTTTGACGACTACTCAAAGACTTCCACATTAGCTAGTGGTTCATAAACATCATAACATAAGTCTCCATAATTCCTATCAAACACATTAAATAAACCCCCATCATCTACCTATTTTCTTTTTCTGTACTTAAATTCACATAGTATTTTTATTCATAAATCCTTCAACATTTATTATTCATTGTAACTGTATTAACTGTAAACATGAATTCACTATTCAATTGAAACTGTATTTCAGTATATTTACTTTTTAGCTCTTAAGTCCATTGGCCTATACATTGGCATAAGTAAAAAATATTCTTATTGAAAACCCCCAACTAAAATGACACTAGTATCTCAGATTAGGTAGAGTATTAGTATTTGGTATAAAGTTCTTTTGAACTAATGGTTAACATCCACCTACACATTTTTTGTTCGTATTTTCTCAAAAATTCTTATTGTAATAATGTTTAGGCTTCACATATTTTAAGTTTCAATAAGCATAGAGCAAAAATGTAATAATCAAAAGGTATGTCTCAGCTGTTTTCATTTGTCAGTGGTAATTAAAACATTTTGTCAAATAATCAAATATTTACACTGAAGGAAAACTTAAAGACTAAAATTTTTTCTGCACTGTGAAAATGATTAATAGAAGTACACAGCACACAACTGGGGACCTGAACTGGTGTCAGCAGTTTCGTAACTAAAGAGTAATTATGCCCCTAAGGTATTACATCAGTACATAGTCTGATGCATCTCATTTTGTCTATCATCAGGTAGAATAGGTAGTAATAGATTACAATTAGGTCCAAAATTAAATGCAAACAGTTGGGTCTGGTTTGCCCAAGAACATACTTTACACCTTAGACTTTGCTTAAGCAACATAATTTCTGAAGTGTCATTCAACTCTGATGAAAAACAATCATTGTCCTGTGGCATAAAATAAATAGGACGAAATGTCTTTTTAGACCTACCAGGCAACTTAACTACTGGTAAACTAATTACATTAGTACATCTAGGAATACTCAAAGTTTCAGCATGTGACTTTTCTGGAATTTCGTCTACACACTGTGTTAATTCTGTGACTGTACATTCACTTTCGACTTCTAGCTCTGGGTTATCTACAAAACAGTTACATTCAGTTTCTACTTTCAAATCAGAATTATTAAGTTTGCTATTACATTGTTCAAAATCGCGAATCTTTCCAGTTAACTCTGTTTTAGTATCCTGGCTCTGAGAATTTAAATTACATGGCTTGTCATCTATTTCTTCAACACTGTCACTCGTCTGTGAAAATTCGGAAGTAGCGGCTACCAAAACACTTTTTTCTACACTATTGAATCTAGTACTAAACTTTGTCTCTAGACTTCCAATGTATTGTTTTAGATCAGTCGCTGTTTGGCAAATTCTATATTCTAGGTTTGATATTGCGTCATTTGTTTGAGATTTTATGTCAGATAGTTCAGTTTTCATGGTTTTTATCTCTAAGGAAAGTTCGGTTTTCATGGTTTTTATCTCTAACAAAAGTTCGGTTTTCATAGTTTCCATTTGTAATGAAAGTTTGGAGTTTTTAGTTTCCATTTGTAATAAAAGTTTGGAGTTCGTGGTTTCCATTTTTAATAAAAGTTCCAAGATTGATTTTCTTTCTATTTCCGCGTTTGCTGCCATATTACTAATCTGTTGTCCAGTCTCTTGTAAATCACTAGAAAATGGGACCTGCTGCTTTCTTGTAATCGGTATAGAACTCGCGATACCAGAACCTTCTACCCCACTGTCAAAGTCCGAAACTTGAGTACTATCATCTCCCTCCTTTCTTACTGTATCCATTTTAAAATACGTTTTCAGTCCACATAAAACCCCTATCACACAAACAGTCACTACAAAAGTTACTAAAAAAGTACTTAGCTGGTCACAAGTATGCGGCGATACAGGAATCTAGTAGTCCAAATTATTGCCATCTTCCTCCATTAAATTTTGACATCGTAGGTGTGGATAGTATTGTAGTCAAATTCTGCACTTTTATGATGGTTTTACTGTACATCCATCATATACATTATTTTCCTTGTATCCTGAAACACATTTTATATTAGCGAATACTCATTAAAATCCTTTGATCACGTCACCACTTCTAACATTTTACATTAGTGAATACGCTTTTAAAATCCTGGTCACACGGCACCACTTCTAACGTCCATCACCTCTTTTCGAAATGACTCAAACTGAGCCCTAATATATTCCTGAATCACGGAAATGTTTATTAGTTCACAGTCTATAACGAAGTCATTCCACTGTAGGTGAAGTTGAACTTATCTTATATGCTGGCTGAAGTCCATTGCGTTGTGAGTTATCTTCGGCATTCACTAAAGAATTTGATTTTACAGGATCTTTTTGTAAAGTAAAACCATCTCACTTGATATGGAAACGATTTTATTTCCACTTAAACATTGCACAATCAAGAAATGCAGCAGCAAGCCAACAGAGCTGCTTACAGGTTTCTGGCCACTCACAAACTCTATAACCGACTGACAGTGACTAAACAAACAATGGTTTCTCTCAAACATCTTTCTGTATAACTACGTAATAAGAATGATGACAAAGTTTTGTAATTCATAATTAAACAATATTCTTTTCCATTAAATAAGCCAAAATACAGAAATAAAAACATTAGATTTAAGCTTTGACTATTTATGTCAATGTATGTACTTGTTTCATGAATTTTGTATTTAAATGTAGTACACAAATTTAACGTCATCCTTTTGACTAGTATTTACAGTGCTCAAATTATTTACATTATGTGTGTTTTCGAAATGCACACATATTTGTTTTGACAATACTGTGTAGGCATAATATTATTGTGACATGGAATTTTAATGCGTTTCGGTTTGCGGTCAAATTATTTATTAATATGGATTTGTATATGGTTGTCGTAGTTTTGTTAATTTCGAAGATAGTTTCTTAGTACCAAACGGATTATTAATTTTAGTGCATGAAAAATTATCAGTATTTAATTTAGGATCTAGTGATATATAAAACATGGTCTGCCCTAATTTATTTAAACAAAAGGTATATATCACAGAATAAACACCAGTGCAGTTGGCTGGTGTTCACAACTCTCTCTGCTTTGTCTCCTAGGTTCTTCATATAGTAATGGGAGTGACCACAGGCAAATGCACAATAATGCAAATAACAAAATAAATGCAATTTTCTCTTTTAAATAGTATGTATTATCTTATACTAACAATTAAGAGGTCAAACACATAGCAGACAAAACTCCAGTGCACTTGGCTACTGTCTGTAGCTCTCTCAGCTTTGCCTCCTAGGGTCTACATATAGTAATGGGGGAGACCGCAGGCAAATGCACAATCATGCAAGTAAGAAAATAAATGCAATTTTCTCTTTTAAATAGTATTTATTATCATATACTAAAAATTAAGTGGTCAACCACTTCGCAGACTAAACTATAGTGCAGTTGGCTGGTGACCGCAGCTCTCTCTGCATTGTCTCCTAGGGTCCTTATATAGTAATAGGAGTGACCGCAGGCAAACACACAATAATTCTAATAAGAAAATAAATGCAATATTCTCTTTTAAATAGTATTTATTATCATGTTGTGCAATAGTTTATAACATGTAGCATTGTTGTTTTTATACAAATTAGTATCTATATAGGTTCAGCAATTTCCGAAACTAAGTGTAATTCATTTTTAGTGTTTGCAGCTATTATTTACGAAAGTATTAAATACTGAAAATTACGTAAAAGGACAGTCAAAGTTATATTTAAATCAAAGTACTATTTCTTAAAAGCGTTTTACTAATAGTGTTAATAGAATTTCAAACAGAAGGCGAAAATATAAATATCACATGTCCGGTAATGAAGTTTTACTTTAGGTATCAGATATTTCGTGTTTCTATGTTGGCAACTGATTTTTTAGGAGTTAGCAACATAGCAGAAACGTTACAAGCACTCTCTGAATTGTCTCCTAGGGTTTTCATATAGTAATGGGAGTCACCACAGGCAAAAGCACAATAAATGCAATCTTCTTCTTTAAATAGTATTTATTATTATATACTAACAACTAAGAGGTTAACCACATCAAAGACTAAATTTCAGTGCAGTTGGCTGGTGTCCACAGCTCTCTCTGCATTGTCTCCTAGGGTAATCATATTGTAATGCGAGTGACCCCATGCAAATGCACAAAAATGCAAATAAGGAAATAATTGCAAGTTTCTCTTTTAAATAGTATTTATTATCATATACTAAAAATTAAGAGATCAACTACATCACAGACTAAACACCAGTGCAGTTGGCTGGTGTTCGCAACTCTCTCTGCGTTGTCTCCTAGCTTCTTCATATAGTAATGGGAGTGACCGCAGGCATATGCACAATAATGCAAATAAGAAAATAAATGCAATTTTATCTTTAAATTGTATATATTATCATATACTATCAACTAAGAGATAAACCACATTGCAGAATAAACTCATGTGCAGTTGGCTGGTGTCCACATCTGTCTCTGCATTGTCTCCAACTGTTTTCATATAAGTAATGCGAGTTACCGCAGGCAAAGGAACAATAATGCATATACGAAAATAAATGCAATTTTCGCTTTTAATTAGTATTTATTATCTATTACTAACAATTAAGAAAACAACCACATCACAGACTAAACTCCATTCCATTTGGCTGGTGTTTGCAGCTCTCTTTGCATTGTCTCTTAGGGTCTTCATATAGTAATTGGAGTGACCGCAGGAAAACGCATAATAATGCAAATAAGAAAATAAATGCAATTTTCTCTTTTATATAGTATTTATTATCATATACTAGCAATTACGAGGTCACTCACATTGCAGACTAAACTCCAGTGCAGTTGGCTCCTGTCCTTGGCTTTTTTTGCATTGTCTCCTAGGGTCTTCATATAGTAATGGGAGTGACCGCACGCAAACGCACAATGATGCAAATAAGATAATAAATGTAATTTTCATTTTGAAATAGTATTCATTATCATATACTACCAATTAAGTGGTCAACCACATCACAGAGTAAACTCCAGTGCAGTTGGCTGGTGTTCGCAACTCTCTCTGCATTGTCTCCTAGGGTCTTCATTTAGTAATGAGAGTGACGGCAGGCAAACGCACAATAATACAAATAAGAAAACAAATGCAATTTTCTCTTTTAAATAGTATTTATTATCATATACTAACAATTAAGAGGTCACCCACATAGCAGACGTAACTCCTGTGCAGTTGGCTGGTGTCCGCAGCACCCTTTGTATTGTCTCCTAGGGTTTTCATATAGTAATGGGAGTTATCGCAGGTAAACGCACAATAATTCAAATAAAAAAATAAATACAATTTCCTCTTTTAAATAGTATTTATTATCATATACTACCAATTAAGAAGTCAACCACGTCTCAGAATAAACTTTAGTGCAGTTGACTGGTGTCCGCAGCTCTATCTGCATTGTCTCCTAGGGTCTTCATATACTAATATGAGAGTCCGCAAACAAACACACAATGATGCAAATATGAAATTAAATGCAATTTTCTCTTTTAAATAGTATTTATTATCTTATATTAACAACTAAAAGGTCAACCACATAGCAGACTAAACTCCAGTGTTGTTGACTGGTGTCCGCAGCTCCCTCTGTATTGTCTTCGAGGGTTTTCATATAGTAATGTGAGTTACCGCAGGCAAATGCACAATAATGCAAATAAGAAAATAGATGCAATTTTCTGCTTTAAATGGTATTTATTATCGTATACTAACAATTAAGAGGTCATCCACATCACAGACTAAACTCCAGGGCAGTTGGCTGGTTTCCATAGCTCTCTCTGCATTGTCTTCTAGGTTCTTCATATAGTAATTAGAGTGACCGCAGCAAATGCAAAATAATGCAAAGAAGAAAATAAATGCAATTTTCTCTTTTAAATAGTATTTATTATCATATACTAACAATTAAGAGGTCACCCAAGTAGCAGACTAAACTCCTGTACAGTTGGCTGGTGTCCGCAGCTCCCTCTGTATTGTCTCCTAAGGTTTTCATATAGTAATGGAAGTTACCGCAGAAAAACGCACAATAATGCATATACGAAAATAGACGCAATTTTACTTTCAATTAGTAATTACTATCAATTACTACCAATTAAGAGAACAACCACATAAGAGACTAAACTCCAGTGCTGTTGGCTGGTGTCCGAAGCTCTCTCTGCATTGTCTCCAACGGTCTTCATATAGTAATAGGAGTGTCCGCAGCAAACGCACAATAATGCAAATATGAAAATAAATGCCAATTTCTCTTTTAAATAGTCTTTATTATCATATACTACCAATTAAAATGTCAACCACGTCTCAGACTAAAATCCAGGGCAGTTGGCTGGTGTCCGTGGCTCTCTCTCCATTGTCTCCTATGGTCTTCTTATAGTAATGGGAGTGACCGCAAGCATGATGCATTTAAGAAAATAAATGCAATTTTCACTTTTAAATAGTATTCATTATTATATACTAACAACGAAGAGGTCAACCACATTAAAGACTAAATTCCAGTGCAGCTGGCTGGTGTCCGCAGCTCTTTCTGCATTGTCTCCTAGGGTAAGCATAATGTTATGCGAGTGACCCCATGCAAATGCAAAAAAAGGAAATAAGAAAATAAATGTAAGTTTCTCTTTTAAATAGTATGTATTATCTTATACTAACAATTAAGAGGTCAAACACATAGCAGACTAAACTCCAGTGCAGTTGGCTACTGTCTGTAGCTCTATCAGCCTTGCCTCCTCTGGTCTACATATAGTAATGGGGGAGACCGCAGGCAAACACACAATAATGCAAATTAGAAAATAAATGCAAATCTGTCTTTTAAATAGTATTTATTATCATATATTAACATTTAGAGGTCAACCACATCGCAGACTGAACTATACTGCAGTTGGCTGGTGACTGCAGCTCCCGCTGCATTGTCTTCTATGGTCCTTATATAGTAATAGAAGTGACCGCAGGCAAAGACACAATAATTCTAATTAGAAAATAAATGCAATATTCTCTTTTAAATAGTATTTATTATCATATACTAACAACTAAGAGATAAACCACATTGCAGAATAAACTCAAGTGCAGTTGGCTGGTGTCCGCATCTGTCTCTGCATTGTCTCCAACTGTTTTCATATAAGTAATGCGAGTTACCGCAGGCAAAGGAACAATAATGCAAATACGAAAATAAATGCAATTTTCGCTTTTAATTAGTATTTATTATCTATTACTAACAATTAAGAAAACAACCACATCACAGACTAAACTCCATTCCATTTGGCTGGTGTTTGCAGCTCTCTCTGCATTGTCTCCTAGGGTCTTCATATAGTAATTGGGGTGACTGCAGGCAAACGCACAATAATGCAAATAAGAAAATAAATACAATTTCCTCTTTTAAATAGTATTTATTATCATATACTACCAATTATGAAGTCAACCACGTCACAGTATAAACTCCAGTGCAGTTGGCTAGTGTCCTCAGCTCTCTCTGCTTTGCTCCTACGGTCTTCATATAGTTTTGGGAATCACTGCAGGAAAACGCATAATAATGCAAATAAAAAAAAAAAAGCAATTTTCTCTTTTAAATAGTATTTATTATCATATATTGACAACTAAGATATAAACCACATCACAGACTAAACTCCAGTGTAGTTGGCTGTTGTATGCGGCTCTCTCTGCATTGTCTCTTAGGGTATTAATATAGTAATGGGAGTGACCACAGGCAAAAGCACAATAATGCAAAAAAGAAAATAAATGCAATTTTCTGTTTTAAATAGTATTTATTATCATATAATAACAATTAAGAGGTCAACCACATCACTGCCTAAACTCCAGTGCTGTTGGCTCGTGTCCGCAGCTCTCTCTGAATTGTCTCCTATGGTCTTCATATAGAAATGGGAGTGACCGCAGGAAAATGCACAATAATGCAAATAAGATAATAAATGTTATTTTCACTTTTAAATAGTATTCATTATCATATACTAACAATTAAGAGATAAACAACATTGCAGACTAAACTCCAATGCACTTGGCTGGTGTCTGCAGCTCTCTCTGCATTGTTTCCTAGGGTCTTCTTATAAGTAATGCGAGTGTCCGCAGGCAAACTCACAATAATGCAAATAAGAAAATAAATCCAATGTCCACATCAAATAGTATTTATTATCCTATACGTACAATTAAGAAGTCAACCACATCGCAGACTATTCTCCAGAGCAGTTGGCTCGTGTCCACAGCTCTCTCTAGTTTCCTCCTAGGGTCTCCATATAGTAATCAAAGTGACCACAGGAAAATGCATGATAATGCAAATATTAAAATAAATGCGATTTTCTCTTTTAAATAATATTCATTATCATATACTACCAATTAAGAGGTCAACCACGTCACAGACTAAACTCCAGTGCAGTTTGCTTGTGTCCGCAGCTCTCTCTGCTTTGTCTCCTAGGGTCTTCATATGGTAATGGGACTGACAGCAAGCAAACACATAATAATGCAAATAAGAAAATAAATGCAAATTTCTCTTTTAAATAGTATTTGTTATCATATCCTAACAATTAAGAGGTCAATCACATCACAGACTAAACTCCACTGCATTTGGCTCATGACCGCAGATCTTTATGCATTATCTCCTAGTGTCTTGATATAGTAATGGGTGTGACAGCAGGCAAACACACCAAAATGCAAGTAAGAAAAAAAAATGCTATTTTCTCTTTTAAATAGTATTTATTAAAATATAGTACCAATATAGAAGTCAATTACGTCGCAGAATAAACTCCAGTGCAGATGGTTTATGTCGGCAGCTCTCGCTGCATTTCCTCCTCGGGTCTTCATATAGTAATGGGAGTGACCGAAGCAAACGCACAATAATGCAAATAAGAAAATAAATGTAAATTTCTCCTTTAAATAGTATTTATTATCATATCCTAACAATTAAGAGGTCAATCACATCACAGACTAAACTCCACTGCATTTGGCTCATGACCGCAGCTCTTTCTGCATTGTCTCCTAGGGCTTGATATAGTAATGGGAGTGAACGCAGGCAAATGCACAATAATGCAAATAAGAAAATAAATGCAATTCTCTCTTTTAAATAATATTTATTATCATATATTACCAATTGAGAGGTCAACCACATCGCAGACTAAACTCCAGTGCAGTTGGCTGGTGTCCGCAGCTCTCTCTGCATTGCCTCCTATGGTCTTCATATAGTAATGGGAGTGACCGCAGACAAACGCACAATATTGCAGATAAGAAAAAAAATGAAATTTCCTCTTTTAAAAAGCATTTATTATGAATTATAACCATTTGAGAAATCAACCAAGTCGGAGAATAAACTCCAGTGCAGTTGGCTGGTGTCCGCAGCTCTCTCTGCATTGCCTCCTATGCTCCTCTTATAGTAATGGGAGTGACCGCAGGAAAACGCCCAATAATGCAAATTAGACAATAAATGCAATTTTTCTTTTTTAAATAGTTTTTATTATCATATACTAACAATTAAGTGGACAATCAATTTTCACACTAAACTCTAGTGCAGTTTGCTGGTCTCCGCAGCTCTCTCTGCATGGTCTCATAGGGTCTACATATAGTAATGGGAGTGACCGCAGGCAAATGCACAATGATACACATAAGAAAATAAATGCAATTCTCTCTTTTAAAAAGTATTTATTATCATATACTTACAATTAAAAACTCAACCACATCGCAGACTAAACTCCAGTGCAGTTGGCTGGTGTTCACAGCTTTCTCTGCATTGCCTTCTAAGGTCTTCATATAGTAATAGGAGTGACCGCAGGAAAACGCACAATAATGCAAATAAGAATATAAATGTAATTTTTACTTTTAAACAGTAATTATCATATACTAACAATTAAGAGGTCAACCTCATTACAGACTGAACTCCAGTGTAGTTGGCTGGTGTCCACAGCTCTCTCTGCATAGTGTCCTAGGGTCTTCATATAGTAATAGGAATGACCGCAGGCAAACGCACAATAATGCAAATAAGAAAATAAATGTATTTTTCTCTTTTAAATAGCATTTATTATCATATACTACTAATTAAGAGGTCAACCACATCACAGACTAAACTCCAGTGCATTTGGCTAGTGTCCGCAGCTCTCTCTGCATTGTGTCAAAGGGTCTTCATTTCGTAATGGGATTGAGCGCAGGCAAACGCACAATAATGCAAATAAGAAAATATATGCAATTTTCTCTTTTAAATGGTATTTATTATCAAATACTAACAATTAAGACGTCACCCACATCGCAGATTAAACTCCAGTGCAGTTGGCTGGTGTACGTAGCTCTATCTGCATTGTCTCCTAGGGCCTTCATATAGTAATGGGAATGACCGCAGGCAAATGCACAATGATGCAAATAAGAAGATAAATGCTATTTTCTCTTTTAAATAGTATTGATTATCATATATGAACAATTAAGACGTCAACCACATCGCAAACTAAACTCCATTGCAGTTTCCTGGTGTACGTAGCTCTCTCTGCATTGTCTCTTAGGGTCTTCATGTAGTAATGGCAGTGACCGAAGGAAAACGCACAATAATGCCAATAAGAAAATAAATGCAATTTTTTCTTTTTAATAGTATTTATTATCATATACTAACAATTAATAGGTCAAGCAAATCGCAAATAAAACTCCAGTGCATTTGGCTCATGACCGCAGATCTTTCTGCATTATCTCCTAGTGTCTTGATATAGTAATGGGTGTGACAGCAGGCAAACACACAAAAATGCAAGTAAGAAAATAAATGCTATTTTCTCTTTTAAATAGTATTTATTAAAATATAGTACCAATATAGAAGTCAATTACAGCGCAGAATAAACTCCAGTGCAGATGGTTTATGTTGGCAGCTCACTCTGCATTGCCTCCTCGGGTCTTCATATAGTAATGGGAGTGACCGAAGCAAACGCAAAATAATGCAAAAAAGAAAATAAATGCAATTTTCTCTTTTAAATAGTATTTAATATCATATACTACCAATTAAGAGGTCAACCACATCGCAGACTAAACTCCAGTGCAATTGGCCTGTGTCCGCAGCTCTCTCTGTATTGTCTCCTAGGGTTTTCATATAAGTAATGCAAGTGACCGCAAGCAAACGCCCAATAATGCAAATAAAAAAATAAATGCAAATTTCTCTTTTAAATAGTATTTATTATTATATACTAAAAATAAAGAGGTCAACCACAACACTGACTAAACTCCAGTGCATATGGCTGGTGTCCGCAGCACCCTCTGCATTGTCTCATAGGGTCTTCATATAGTAATGGGAGTGACCGCAGGCAATTGCACAATGATACACATAAGAAAATAAATGCAATTCTCTCTTTTAAAAAGTATTTATTATCATATACTTACAATTAAAAAGTCAACCACATCGCAGACTAAACTCCAGTGCAGTTGGCTGGTGTTCACAGCTCTCTCTGCATTGCTTTCTAAGGTCTTCATATAGTAATAGGAGTGACCGCAGGAAAACACACAATAATGCAAATAAAAATATAAATGAATTTTTTACTTTTAAACAGTAATTATCATATACTAACAATTAAGAGGTCAACCTCATTACAGACTGAACTCCAGTGTAGTTGGCTGGTGTCCACAGCTCTCTCTGCATAGTGTCCTAGGGTCTTCATATAGTAATAGGAGTGACCGCAGGCAAACGCACAATAATGCAAATAAGAAAATAAATGTAATTTTCTCTTTTAAATAGCATTTATTATCATATACTACCAATTAAGAGGTCAACCACATCACAGACTAAACTCCAGTGCAGTTGGCTAGTGTCCGCAGCTCTCTCTGCATTGTGTCAAAGGGTCTTCATTTCGTAATGGGATTGAGCGCAGGCAAACGCACAATATTGCAAATAAGAAGATAAAAGCTATTTTCTTTTTTAAATAGTATTGATTATCATATATGAACAATTAAGACGTCAACGACATCGCAAACTAAACTCCATTGCAGTTTCCTGGTGTACGTAGTTCTCTCTGCATTGTCTCTTAGGGTCTTCATATAGTAATGGCAGTGACCGAAGGAAAACGCACAATAATGCCAATAAGAAAATAAATGAAATTTTCTCTTTTAAATAGTATTTATTATCATATACTAACAATTAATAGGTCAAGCAAATCGCAAATAAAACTCCACTGCAATTGGCTGGTGTCCGCAGCTCTCTCTGCATTGTCTCCTAGAGTCTTCATATAGTTATGTGAGTGATTGCAGGCAAACACACAATAATGCAAATAAGAAAGTAAATGCAATTTTCTCTTTTAATTGTATTTATTATCATATACTAATAATTATGAGGTCAACCACGTCGTTTCCTAAAATCCAGTGCAGTTGGCTGGTGTCCACAGCTCTCTCTGCATTGTCTCCTAGGTTCTTCATATAGTAATGGGAGTGATCGCAGACAAATGCACAATAATGCAAATAAGAAAATAAATGCAATTTTCTCTATTAAATAGTTTTTATTATCATATACTAACAATTAAGAGGTGAACCACATCGCAGACTAAACTCCAGTGAAGTTGTATGGTGTCCGCAGATCTGTCTGCATTGTCTCCTATGGTCTTCATATAGTAGTGGTAGTGACCGCAGGCAAACGCACAATAACACAAATAAAAAATAAATGCAATTTTCTCTTTTAAATAGTATTCATTATCATATACTAATAATTAAGAGGTCAACCACATTGCAGACCAAACTCCAGTGCAGTTGACTGGTGTTCGCATCTGTCTCTGCATTGCCTCCTAGGGTCTTCATATAGTAATGGGAGTGACAGCAGGCAAACGCACAATAATGCAAATAAGAAAATAAATGCAAATTTCTATTTTAAATAGTATTTATTGTCATATACCACCAGTTAAGGAGTCAACAACGTCGCAGAATAAATTCCATTGTAGTTTGCTGGTGTCCGCAGCTCTCTCTGCATTGTCTCGTAGGGTCTTCATGTAGTAATGGGAGTGACTGCGGGCAAACGCACAATAATGCAAATAAGAAAATAAATGCTATTTTTTTAAAATAGTATTTATTATCATATACTAACAATTAAGATGTGAACCACATTGCAGACTAAACTCCAGAGCAGTTGAATTGTGTCCACAGCTCTCTCTGCATTGACTCCTTGCGTCTTCATATAGTAATGGGAGTAACTGCAAGCAAACGCACAATAATGCAAATAAGAAAAAGAAATGCATTTCTCTCTTCTAAATAGTATTTATTGTCCTGTACCACCAATTAATAGGTCAACCACATCACAGACTAAATTCCAGTGCAGTTGACTGGTGTCTGCAACTCTCTCTGCATTGTCTCCTAGTGTTTTCATATAGTAATGGGAGTGACAGCAGGCAAACGCACAATAATGCAAATGAGAAAATAAATGCAAATTTCTCATTTAAATCGTATTTATTGTCATATACCAAGAATTAAGAAGTCAACAACATCGCAGATTGAATTCCAGTGTAGTTGGCTGATGTCCGCAGCTCTCACTGCATTGTCTCCTAGGGTCTTCATTAGTAATGGGAGTGATCGCGGCAAACTCATAATAATGCAAATATGAAAATAAATGCTATTTTCTCTTTAAATAGTATTTATTATCATATACTAACAATTAAGAGGGCAACTACATCGCAGACTATACTCCAGTGCAGTTGGCTGGTTTCTGCAACTCTCTCTGTGTTGTCTCCTAGGGTTTTCATATAGTAATGCTAGTGACCGCAGGCAAACGTATAATAATGCATATAAGAAAATAAATGCTATTTTCTCTTTTAAATATTATTTATTATCATATACTAACATTTAAGAGGTCAACCACATCGCAGACAAAACTCCAGTGCAGTAGGCTGGTGTCCGCTGCTCTCTCTGCATTTTCTCCTAGGGTCTCCATATAGTAATGGTAGTGAATGCAGGCACACGCACAATAATGCAAATAAGAAAATAAATGCAAAATTCTCTTTCAAATAGAATTTATTATCATATACTAACAATTAAGAGGTTAACCACATCGCAGTCTAAACTCCAGTGCAGTTGGCTGGTGTCCGCAGCTCTCTCTGTGTTGATGCGAGGGTCATCATATAGTAATGGGAGTGATCGCAGGCAAACACACAATAATTCAGATAAGAAAATAATTGCAATATTCTCTTTTAAATAGTATTTATTATTATGTACTAAATATTAAGAGGAGAACCACGTCGCATACTAAACTCCAGTGCAGATGAAGGGTGTCCGCAGCTCTCTCTGCATTGTCTCCTAGTGTCTTCATATAGTAATACTAGTGACCGCAGGCAAACGCATAATAATGCAAATAAGACAATAAATGCTATTTTCTCTTTTAAATAGTATTTATAATCATATACTACCAATTAAGAGGTTAACCACATCGCAGACTAAACCCCAGTGCAGTTGGCTGGCGTCCGCATCTCTCTCAGCATTGTCTACTAGGGTACTTTTAAATAGTATTCATTATCATATACTAATAATTAAGAAGTATACCACATCGCAGACTAAACTCCAGTGTAGTTGACTGGTGTCCGCAGCTCTCTCTGCATTGTCTACTAGGGTCTTCATATAGTAATGGGAGTGACCGCAGCCAAACACACAATAATTCAAATAACAAAATAAATGCAATGTTCTCTTTTAAATAGTATTCATTATCATATACTAATAATTAAGAGGTATACCACATCGCAGACTAAACTCCAGTGCAGTTGACTGGTGTCCGCAAGTCTCTCTGCATTGTCTCCTAGTGTCTTCATATAGTAATGGGAGTGACCGCTGGCAAATGCACAATAATGCACATATTCATTATCATATACTAATAATTAAGAGGTATACCACATCGCAGAGTAAACTCCAGTGCAGTTGACTGGTGTCCGCAACTCTCTCTGCATTGTCGCCTAGGGTCTTCATATAGTAATGGGAGTGACCGCTGGCAAACGCACAATAATGCACATAAGAAAATTAATGCAATTTCTTCTTTTAAATAGTATTTATTATCATATATTAACAATTAAGAGGTCAACCACGTCACAGACTAAACTCCAGTGCAGTTGGCTAGTGTCCGCAGTTTAATAATTAATAAAAAAATTAATTTCATATTATTATTATGCCTTTTTTTATAGACAGTCAGTAATAAATGATCTCTGAATTTATATTATGAATTGAAATTAACAAACTCTTGGAAAAATATTTGTCTGAGTCCAATTTCCTCTGTAAGTAATTATTTGAATTAACCGCGTTTATTGTGCCTAATGGAATCTTTGGAATAACAGATGCAGGTTCGTATAGAGAAGAAAAGAACCACAGTGTTTATCAAAAATAATATTACAGTTCTTACTTGCTGATTATGCTACACTTCGTGGTGCAGCCGATGATTTTTCTTTATATCTTGAACCAAATTCTTTCGTTAGAAAAGACGAAATCGATTGTAGCTGTTTGTTCGATTTTTTCATCAGTCGAAATATTGTCAATTGTAAAATATCCACTTAGAACGTCCACGAAAGTTTACTAAATGTCTTTTACGAAGTATCCTTTCCACATAAAATAATTTCAATTGTCTTATAAATCTCGTAGAACACGCAAAACAGTTCCGGGAATAATACCTCAGAAATATTTCATTGGGCCACAATTAGTTTCTCTGTCGACGCACATACTAATATGTCAATAATGAAAAGGGCCTTTTTAATAAGTTTTTGAAACACCAGTTTTAAGATAACTTCTCAAATATATTTTCACCTTAGCCTTTGGATACAACAAATACACATCAGCAAGACACGATCACTAAAAAACAAAAGCACAGAATAAAAGCAATGGCAGAACGCTCTTTTTTTTTTTTTTTTTTTACGTATTACTTGTACAGTCTTTACTACACTATTTATTTATTATTTCTTATAAAATGGCAAATGAATGAATAATGTTCTTGTTTCTATCTTTATATATATATATATATATATATATATATATATATATATATATATATATATATATAAATATAAAAAATAGACGAAGATTACTCACCAGGCGAAGGAGCACAGGTGTGACAGCATCACAAATAAATAAATGAATACACACACACACACACAATCGCAAGCTTTCGCAACCCAGTTGCGTCTTCAGGCAGTAGGGAAGGAGAGGGAAAAGGAAATGATGAGGGTTTTAAGGAAGGGGGTAAGGAGCCATTCCAATCCCGGGAGAGGAAAGACTTACCTTGGGGGAAAAAATGGAGGGTAAACAAATGCACACATGCCCACACATTCACACAGACACAAGTACACCTAGGCAGACATACTGTAGAAATGTATGTCTGCCTAGGTGTACTTGTGTCTGTGTGAATGTGTGGGCATGTGTGCATTTGTTTACCCTCCATTTTTTCCCCCAAGGTAAGTCTTTCCTCTCCCGGGATTGGAATGGCTCCTTACCCCCTTCCTTAAAACCCTCATCATTTCCTTTTCCCTCTCCTTCCCTACTGCCTGAAGACGCAACTGGGTTGCGAAAGCTTGCGATTGTGTGTGTGTGTGTGTATTCATTTATTTATTTGTGATGCTGTCACACCTGTGCTCCTTCGCCTGGTGAGTAATCTTCGTCTATTTTTTATATTTTATTTTTCCTGCTAGGAATTTTTCGTCTTAATAATCGTTATATATATATATATATATATATATATATATATATATATATATATATATATATATATATATATAAATGTTCAATTACCAAGTTCGCATAATATTTAATTTATCCAAAGAAATTAGCTTTTAGATCAGTTCCAAAGTGTGTGTGTATTATATGGCCCCCTAAAATTGGAGTTCTGGAGCCTTACATGCTCTAAGAAGTCCAATTTTCCACAGTCACACACATTATTAGTCCACACACTCAATGTATGCACAGTACATTTTGTAAGAAGTGTCATTCATTCTATTCAAAAATATGTTGATACATTCACAAATGTTTTTAAAAAAAAATTAAGTCTTCAGCCTTAGTCAACAAATATTCAGAGTTTGCCTGATTTCAAAATATTATTTAAAAGTTCTGTTTAAGGTTTTTTTATTTTATTTTATTTTTTTACTAATCAAATCAGTGTGCTCATTAAAAAATAACGTTATTCAGTGACTAAGGGTATTCACAAGTTACTGCATATTATAAGTCACCAATTTCTGTTTTTAAAAAAAAATAATCATCTGACATTTGATTTACTTGTACACATATATTAAAACTAGAAAGTGAGAATAGCAATATCATCTAATAATCATGGAGTGTATAAAAATTTTGTATTGGTTTTAATGTTACATAGATGTGAAAAGAGAAGATACCAATCTCCTGGATAAGACCCTTGCTCCCCCATTCAGGCATAGCTCGTGGGAAAAAAAAAAAAAAAAAAAAAAAAAAAAAAAGGAAAAATAACCACACGAGAGAGCTTAATCTTCTCTTCTCTGTGTAGGTGCTCAAAATATAGAACATTATGTTTATTTTGGTGTAATGATGTGACAAAATATGTAGTACAAACTTTGAACATATACATAAACAGAAATTTAACACTTTTTTCTTACAGCTCATATTCTGACGATGCATAATTTCGACGCACTGAAATTGACTTAGCACTGCACTTTATACATTGATAACACATGGGACAGGAGGTATTCCAGCTCTCACTGGCTGGCAACAGCGATGACTAACAACAGGTGTGGCTTGTCTCAATGCTAATGCTGGTAGATGGGTGACAAGTTCTTGGTTTCCACCCTTGCCTGCCATCTATTCCCGCAAACGGTATAAGCTCGGTTTATTTTTTGCAGATGTGGTGCATGAAACAGATCGAAAAAATGGAATCAGTCACATATAATGTAAAATATGTCTTTGTCCCCCACATATGAAAGCAGCAAACACTGGTCTTTTAAGTGTTCCGATGCATTAAAAAAATGGAGTGGCAAATGTTAATACCAAAACCTATGAAAATTTTATCAAAGTTCCTTAATAATTATTTATCAGTGCGTCTTACCAGAAATCAATACCTGTGTTGCAGTACTTGACATTCAAATCTACTAACAGTCCCACATCAGATTGAATCTGAGTGTAGACACTGGTTGACATTTGTGACATTTCTTAAATAGACTAACATTGGTGAGTAGAGTTCTGTCGATGCATAAACTTGCTTCATCAGGTTCCAGTAGACACAGATTTGAAAATATTCACTTGAGAAGCACACTCTGTGATGTATATTAATACCGTCACAGAACTGACACCTATATTAAACTTTGCTGGAAACACTGAAACACCAAAGCAATATGGTTTCTGTCCATGGTGTACAGATTTAAACCATAGTTTGGATCGAATCGCTGGTACACTGATGCAGTTTAATGACCGTCCCCAGTGCACAGGATGGAACAAGGTAAGTCAAAATCTAGCTATGATCTTCACTAGATGTGTCACTGAACTGAGTGTTCAGCATCTGGTACACACACACCGTGTAACATAACACTTCCTCGTATATGTAAGATCATGCACAGTGAAGATTTTTTTTTTTTTTTTTTTTTTTTTTTTAATTAAAAGACTTTTGAATAAGAGACACCAAACACTAATAATTGTTTATGATGCCTGGTACACATGTTATAGTAAGTCAGAAAACATTGATTCAATCTTCCAATGAAGTTTTGAATCCAGAATCACTCGCTATTGAAGGCAGTCCGTGATTCATGTTGGCACTATATCCAATTATTTGCACTAAACCTTTATCTACTTGAATGACAATGCATTTTTGCAGTTGAACATCACAAGAATGATACATGGTTAACACTGAGTAACAATTATGCAGTTGAAAATAATTATGGAAAAGTACACACATAATTAGCAATGTTATTGAAAAGTATACGGTTGTTTAAGAAGTCGAGGCCTGGTTGATTTCGGGATCGGAGAATGTATTGTAGGGATAACTCCCATCTGTGCAGTTCAGAAAAGCTGGTGGTGGATGGGAGGATCCAGATGGCCCGGGTTGTGAAGCAGCCATTGAAATCAAGCATGTGCTCCGCTGCATGCTGTGCCACAGGGTGGTCCACCTTGTTTTTGGCCACAGTTTGGCGGTGGCCATTCATCCTAATGGACAGCTGGTTGGTGGTCATGCCAATATAGAAAGCTGTACAGTGCTTGCAGCACAGTTGGTAAATTACGTGGCTGCTTTCACAAGTGGCCCGGCCTCTGATAGGGTAGGATAAGCCTGTGACAGGACTGGAATAGGAAGTGCTGGGTGGGTGGATTGGACAGGTCTTGCAGCGGGGTCTTCCACAAGGATATGATCCCTGTGGCAGTGAGCTGGGTTTCGGGGTGGCATAAGGATGAACTATGATGTTGTGAAGGTTGGGAGGGCGACGGAACACCACTTTAGGAGGGGTGGGAAGGATCTTGGGCAGGATGTCTCTCATTTCAGGGCATGAGGATAGAAAATCAAAACCTTGGCGAAGGATGGAATTTAGTTGTTCGAGACCAGGGTAGTACTGGGTGACAAGGGGAGCGCTCTTTTGTGGATGGTTACTAGTGTTAGGAAGAGGATTTGGGGTGTGTGAGGATATGGCACGGGAGATTTGTTTGCGGACTAGGTCTGTGGGGTAGTTTCTGTTTGTGAAGGCCTTTGTGAGACCTTCAGCATATTCAGAAAGGGAATTCTTGTCACTGCAGATATGCCGTCCACGGGTGGCCAGGCTGTAAGGGAGGGATTTTTTGACGTGGAAGGGATGGCAACTGTCAAAATGTAGGTACTGTTGGTGGTTGGTAGGTTTAATATGGACGGAAGTGTGGATGGAGCCATCAGTGAGGTGGAGGTTGACATCCAGGAATGTGGCATGGTTGGTTGAGGAAGACCAGGTGAAGTGGATGGGAGAGAAGGAATTGAGGTTCTGAAGAAAGGAGGATAGGGTGTCCTGGCCGTGAGTCCAGATCATGAAAATATCATCAATGAACCGGAACCAGGCCAGAGGCTTGAGGTTTTGGGATGCTAGGAAGGATTCCTCCAGACGGCCCATGAACAGGTTGGCATAGGAGGGTGCCATGCGGGTGCCCATGGCTGTGCCTTGGATTTGATGGTAAACTTTCCCCTCAAAGGAAAAGTAGTTGTTAAGTAGGATGAAATTGGTAAGGGTTATGAGGAATGAGGTATCAGGCTTGCGTTCAGAGGGACGTTGGGAGAGGTAGTGTTCCAGAGCGGCAAGGCCATGGGCATGTGGGATGTTGGTGTATAGGGAGGTGGCATCCACTGTGACAAGTAAAGATCCAGGAGGCAAAGGGGTGGGAATGGTGGAGAGTCGGTGAAGGAAGTGGTTGGTATCCTTGATGTGGGAAGGTAGATTTTGGACAATAGGTTGGAGGTGTTGGTCAACTAGGGCTGAAATTCGTTCGGTAGGCGCACAGTAACCAGCCACAATAGGGCGTCCAGGATTATTAGGTTTGTGGATTTTGGGGAGCATGTAAAAGGTGGGTGTGCGGGGTGCTGCTGGGGTGAGGAGGGAGATGGATTCAGGGGAGAGTTTCTGGGAGGGGCCATAGGATTTTAGTAGGGATTGGAGATCTTGTTGGACTTTGGGGATGGGGTCAATCTGGCACAACTTGTAGGTGGAGGAGTCAGATAGTTGGCGGAGCCCTTCTGCCAGGTAGTCACTGTGATCCATAACTACAGTGGTGGAACCTTTATCAGCAGGGAGGATGATGATGTCAGGATTAGTTTTAAGGTTTTGGATGGCTCTTCTTTCTTCTGCTGAAAGGTTTGAGGTTGAAGGTCTCACAAAGGCCTTCACAAACAGAAACTACCCCACAGACCTAGTCCGCAAACAAATCTCCCGTGCCATATCCTCACACACCCCAAATCCTCTTCCTAACACTAGTAACCATCCACAAAAGAGCGCTCCCCTTGTCACCCAGTACTACCCTGGTCTCGAACAACTAAATTCCATCCTTCGCCAAGGTTTTGATTTTCTATCCTCATGCCCTGAAATGAGAGACATCCTGCCCAAGATCCTTCCCACCCCTCCTAAAGTGGTGTTCCGTCGCCCTCCCAACCTTCACAACATCCTAGTTCATCCTTATGCCACCCCGAAACCCAGCTCACTGCCACAGGGATCATATCCTTGTGGAAGACCCCGCTGCAAGACCTGTCCAATCCACCCACCCAGCACTTCCTATTCCAGTCCTGTCACAGGCTTATCCTACCCTATCAGAGGCCGGGCCACTTGTGAAAGCAGCCACGTAATTTACCAACTGTGCTGCAAGCACTGTACAGCTTTCTATATTGGCATGACCACCAACCAGCTGTCCATTAGGATGAATGGCCACCGCCAAACTGTGGCCAAAAACAAGGTGGACCACCCTGTGGCACAGCATGCAGCGGAGCACATGCTTGATTTCAATGGCTGCTTCACAACCCGGGCCATCTGGATCCTCCCATCCACCACCAGCTTTTCTGAACTGCACAGATGGGAGTTATCCCTACAATACATTCTCCGATCCCGAAATCAACCAGGCCTCAACCTACGATAACTTCCCTATATATATATATTTTTCCATACCTTACAGTTCCTACCTCTCTATCCCAAACCTCACCTATTTTGAGTGGTGTGTGAATGTGTGATCGTGTGTTTGTATATATGTGTGTGTATATATATATATATATATATATATATATATATATATATATATATATATATATATATGTGTGTGTGTGTGTGTGTGTGTGTGTGTGTGTGTGTATGTGGTCTTGTGCACTTGCAGTGTACATGAATTATTTTACTTTATTTTACTTTACTTTATTTTATTTTATTTTCTCCCCTCACCCGCCTCCCCACTCCATTCCTAAGCTGCATCTCGTTATTCCCATCTAACACATCCCCACCACCGTGACGTAACCTTTCTATCCCCTCCCCCTCCCCTCCCCTCCCGTCCCTGATTCGCTGCAGAGCGTGATTCGAAGTGTGGCAGTCGGAGGTGATGGTTGTATGACTGTGTTGTGTGCCTGTGTGATTGCGTGAGTGCTCTATTTCTGAAGAAGGCCATGGCCGATAGCTGAATGTGTTGTATGTGTGTGTCTTTTGTATGTGCCTGTCGCAGCTCGTCGCCACGTCTTTGCGGTGAGTAGTAAACTGTCCTCACTATATTATTTATTCCAACCTGGACTTTCCATTATTATATTTTGCCTAACGGTCTTCCTTCCATCCCATAACCTTTTCCTTTGTTACTACTTTCTATAACATCCCTCTATCAATATTTCCTTCACTCTTGTATTTTCCTATTTTTTCTCAATCCTTTGTAACTGTCACATTCCGACTTCCAACGATCCCGCCAGCTTTCAACAGAGAGCTTTATAACCACGCCGATTGTTGATGCAGCTTATTCTTCCCCCTTCCAGTTATTCTAATACACTTCTCCTTACTTTCCCTCGTGTATTTTCTCGTAGTTTTGGTCAACTGTATATACATTTATTTTATATTTTTTATCACCTTAGTTATTTATTACGACCCAACTATGCCAGAACCACTTTCGTTTGAACTAACGGGCCCGCCCACAGATATGTACATGTAATCTTTTATCCCCAGCCACTTATATTAGAATTACGTAAATTTACGTTCCTGTGTCTTGAGTTTTCTGTTCTAGAAGCCTCATTACAGTCTTTCTTCCACGAATTTCCGTACTTACGCGTTGTTTGGATTTTTGTACGCATTTTTGCGGTGGGCTGCTTGCTCCTGTGTGAGATCTTCCGTTTTAGTGCGTGTTATTGCGTTCTGGTGCATGATTTTATTCGCGATTTTGCATTTTTTCCGTCATTTAGTGCGCTTGGGCGTGAATCTGCGTGCTTGGGTGTGTATCTGTGTAGTTGTGTGCGCGAATTTACGAACTTTTGCGTGTCTGGTGCGTATTTTGCGTGTTGAGGAACCTCTTCCCAGGTTCATCATAATCAACTGTCTCTCCCATCATTCCTCACTTTCCACTTTCCCGGCACTATCCCTGTCCCAATGGACCCCTGCTCCTTCTATCTGTACCAGTTCAGGAAAGTATCCCTTTCCCTGGCCAAAACCCAATCCCACATCCTATTCCTAAAATGCTGTCTAAGTCATGGTATCCCTCCCAACGGTCTAACATTAAAAATTCCATTGTCTGGATCCCACCCCTCCTTCCACAATGACCTGCACCTTTTCAGATTCCACCAATCCTTATCCCTCACGAACCTAGTCCTACAAAATCACCTCTCCATGGCTCAGAAATCCCTTAGCTACCTTCTCTCCCTCCGTAAGATATTACTATTGTGTAACCAAAACTACCTACATCCCATCTCCCAGATCGAATCCTTTGCTCTCCAGCAACTGGAGGAGCATTCCAAACACCACCTCCACAAACTATCCAGCCTGCTGACATCATATTGCCGCCTTGGAGCACCCATATCCAATCCCTATCCGAACCACAGTGTTCCTCCTCGTGAGCCCCTCATAGGTCCCAGACCATGCTTAGCTGACCTCTTGAACCTACCTCATCCCTCCAAACTCCCTACCACCACTCCACAACATCCAATACCAAAACAACCCCAGAACACTGTGGTCAACCTATCCACAAAAAACCTAAACCCCACTGAAGTTTCCGTTCTATCCAAAGGTCTTACCTTTAGTCCTACACCCCAGTTTAATCATGTTGCTCTTGTCAAAGACCTACTCTCCTTTTCCCGATCCCTACGATGGAAACACTACTTTGCCACCAATCCCTCTGACCGCAATGTACCTAATCCCAATATTGAACCCTGCCTGACCCAATTCATACCACCATCCAACAAAGATCCCCCTGCACTCCCACCTAACCACCCTCTGGTTACCCTCCAAGAGTTTCTCACCTCCAACTTGTCCTCACCATCCTTTCCCAAGTCCCTTCCCAAGTACTCATACCTTTCAGCAGAAGAAAGAAGAGCCATCCAAAACCTTAAAACTAATCCTGACATCATCATCCTCCCTGCTGATAAAGGTTCCACCACTGTAGTTATGGATCACAGTGACTACCTGGCAGAAGGGCTCCGCCAACTATCTGACTCCTCCACCTACAAGTTGTGCCAGATTGACCCCATCCCCAAAGTCCAACAAGATCTCCAATCCCTACTAAAATCCTATGGCCCCTCCCAGAAACTCTCCCCTGAATCCATCTCCCTCCTCACCCCAGCAGCACCCCGCACACCCACCTTTTACATGCTCCCCAAAATCCACAAACCTAATAATCCTGGACGCCCTATTGTGGCTGGTTACTGTGCGCCTACCGAACGAATTTCAGCCCTAGTTGACCAACACCTCCAACCTATTGTCCAAAATCTACCTTCCCACATCAAGGATACCAACCACTTCCTTCACCGACTCTCCACCATTCCCACCCCTTTGCCTCCTGGATCTTTACTTGTCACAGTGGATGCCACCTCCCTATACACCAACATCCCACATGCCCATGGCCTTGCCGCTCTGGAACACTACCTCTCCCAACGTCCCTCTGAACGCAAGCCTGATACCTCATTCCTCATAACCCTTACCAATTTCATCCTACTTAACAACTACTTTTCCTTTGAGGGGAAAGTTTACCATCAAATCCAAGGCACAGCCATGGGCACCCGCATGGCACCCTCCTATGCCAACCTGTTCATGGGCCGTCTGGAGGAATCCTTCCTAGCATCCCAAAACCTCAAGCCTCTGGCCTGGTTCCGGTTCATTGATGATATTTTCATGATCTGGACTCACGGCCAGGACACCCTATCCTCCTTTCTTCAGAACCTCAATTCCTTCTCTCCCATCCACTTCACCTGGTCTTCCTCAACCAACCATGCCACATTCCTGGATGTCAACCTCCACCTCACTGATGGCTCCATCCACACTTCCGTCCATATTAAACCTACCAACCACCAACAGTACCTACATTTTGACAGTTGCCATCCCTTCCACGTCAAAAAATCCCTCCCTTACAGCCTGGCCACCCGTGGACGGCATATCTGCAGTGACAAGAATTCCCTTTCTGAATATGCTGAAGGTCTCACAAAGGCCTTCACAAACAGAAACTACCCCACAGACCTAGTCCGCAAACAAATCTCCCGTGCCATATCCTCACACACCCCAAATCCTCTTCCTAACACTAGTAACCATCCACAAAAGAGCGCTCCCCTTGTCACCCAGTACTACCCTGGTCTCGAACAACTAAATTCCATCCTTCGCCAAGGTTTTGATTTTCTATCCTCATGCCCTGAAATGAGAGACATCCTGCCCAAGATCCTTCCCACCCCTCCTAAAGTGGTGTTCCGTCGCCCTCCCAACCTTCACAACATCCTAGTTCATCCTTATGCCACCCCGAAACCCAGCTCACTGCCACAGGGATCATATCCTTGTGGAAGACCCCGCTGCAAGACCTGTCCAATCCACCCACCCAGCACTTCCTATTCCAGTCCTGTCACAGGCTTATCCTACCCTATCAGAGGCCGGGCCACTTGTGAAAGCAGCCACGTAATTTACCAACTGTGCTGCAAGCACTGTACAGCTTTCTATATTGGCATGACCACCAACCAGCTGTCCATTAGGATGAATGGCCACCGCCAAACTGTGGCCAAAAACAAGGTGGACCACCCTGTGGCACAGCATGCAGCGGAGCACATGCTTGATTTCAATGGCTGCTTCACAACCCGGGCCATCTGGATCCTCCCATCCACCACCAGCTTTTCTGAACTGCACAGATGGGAGTTATCCCTACAATACATTCTCCGATCCCGAAATCAACCAGGCCTCAACCTACGATAACTTCCCTATATATATATATTTTTCCATACCTTACAGTTCCTACCTCTCTATCCCAAACCTCACCTATTTTGAGTGGTGTGTGAATGTGTGATCGTGTGTTTGTATATATGTGTGTGTATATATATATATATATATATATATATATATATATATGTGTGTGTGTGTGTGTGTGTGTGTGTGTGTGTGTGTGTGTGTGTGTGTGTGTATGTGGTCTTGTGCACTTGCAGTGTACATGAATTATTTTACTTTATTTTACTTTACTTTATTTTATTTTATTTTCTCCCCTCACCCGCCTCCCCACTCCATTCCTAAGCTGCATCTCGTTATTCCCATCTAACACATCCCCACCACCGTGACGTAACCTTTCTATCCCCTCCCCCTCCCCTCCCCTCCCGTCCCTGATTCGCTGCAGAGCGTGATTCGAAGTGTGGCAGTCGGAGGTGATGGTTGTATGACTGTGTTGTGTGCCTGTGTGATTGCGTGAGTGCTCTATTTCTGAAGAAGGCCATGGCCGATAGCTGAATGTGTTGTATGTGTGTGTCTTTTGTATGTGCCTGTCGCAGCTCGTCGCCACGTCTTTGCGGTGAGTAGTAAACTGTCCTCACTATATTATTTATTCCAACCTGGACTTTCCATTATTATATTATGTTTAAGAAGTGACAGATGTGTTCACCCCTACCCCAGAGAAACAAAATCTAAGATCATGGGGAAAATGTGGAAAAATCCTAACCTTACCTAACCACGGCAAAAAAAAAAAAAAAAAAAAAAAAAAAAAAAAAAAAAAAATGTAGTAAGCAAATCTACCTTAAGCTGATGTTGAGCATCAATTACTATTGAAACATAGAAATGACAAGAGAGAAAAATAAAAACCTTAAACTAAGCATAGACATGACATGACACATAATACATGCTGAAAAGAAAAGAAATTACATGAAACACATATATGACATAAGACATTACAGATCATACAAAATAAGTAACACTTAGCTTAACACATTTACATACAATGAGAAAAACACAAATCTCCCTACACTAAATTCTTCACACTGCTAATGTGCTTTTCAAAAACTGTAAGGCACTGGAATTTTCCTGCTCCTAATGCCTACCTCTTTTCTCTCTTTTAGGAATCTGGATGCATCTACATTCACATCTTTCTCATTTTCTTTTCTCATTCCATTATTGTGATTAAAATTCTCTTCTTCATAGCTTTTCTGCTTCCAAAATCCTGTAAGTAAATTCTGAATTTCTCTCTTCTTTCTTTCTGCTACTTTTCCCCTTCACAATTATTTATTACTCTTCATATAATATTTTCTTAAATCTGAGTGAGTGTATAATCCTCTTGGTCTCAGAGATTTAGGATAACTTAGAAAATAACACCCTGGGTGAGGTATGTTAGAGATCACAAATGGCCCTATATATAGGTGTTGCCATTTACTGTTAAGCTTCTTAAGTAGAGATGATTTGGGATGATTCCTCAAAAGAACTTTTTCTCCAAGCTGGAACCTCTGGATTTTGTTGAGGTGGGAATCGAACTTCATTTTCCTTAACCTGGCTTTATGTTGGAGGTTTTCATGTGCTCAGTCCAGTTTATGCTGATGAGGCGTAACAGTAGATGGATTCTTGGGAATCACTTTAACCCATTCATTGTCTTCCTGCTTATTTAATAACAGCTCAGTGGGTGTGAAGTTGGTGGTGGTATGTGGCAAGTTGTTAACTATCTGTTGGTATGGACCAATTAATTCGAACCACTTAGTTTGTTTATGGGCTACATAAGTTCTCACAAAACGGTTAAAGTCTCTGAAGCTTCTTTCTGTAGGATTAGCACTGGGATGAAATCTGCTGATCAGTATGTGTTGTATATTATTTTGTTGGATAAATTCTTTCCACACATTTCCAGTGAAGTATGAGGCATTATCGGTTAGTATAGCTGTGGATTTTCCTATTGAAGGTAGGTAATCCTGTACTAGCTTCTTTACAATAGCTTTAGCTGAAGTAGACTTGATGGCATATAACTTTAAATATTTTGTAAAAATGTCTATTATTCCCACGAGGTATTTGACTCCTGCACGAGATTTCGGATATGGGCCACTGACGTCAAGGCTGACTATTCTCAGAGGTTTATCTGGAATTATGGGATGAAGTTCTGAAAGATTGGTTTGGTTCAGGTGCTTAGTCCTTTGGCATAAGCTGCATGTATGAACAACTTTAGCAACATATTTCCGGAGGTTTGGAAAATAAAAATATTGTTGTAATTTCGCCGTGCATTTGCTGGTACCAAAGTGACCCCATACTTTGTGAGTGTGCAATATTAATGTTTCCAAGCTATCTTCTGGTATACACAGCTTCCATTCCTCAGAATCTAGATGTGGTCTGTAATATAATATTTGATTGTTGAGCCGAAAATGTTGTGAGAGATTTTGATTGTTATCTGTTAAAAGCTTCTGTCTAATTTCAGTCCATCGCTGGTCTTGTTCCTGAAGCCTAACTATATTCTTGCAGAGTGTAAGAAATTTCTTCCTATTTCCTTCAACTTTCATTATCATAATTTTGAAGTCCAAGTGTTGGTCTATTACTTTAGTGTAATTCGGTAATCCCTGTGGTAGACGTGAAAGCATATCAGCTACTACATTGTCTTGCCCTTTAATATAGATTATCTCAAAACTGTATTCCTGAATGGACAAGACCCATCTTGCGAGGCGTTCGTGTACTAGCTTGCATGTTAAGAGGAAACTGAGTGCCTGATGATCACAGTAAATCTTCACATGTTTGCCGAAAATGTAGTAGTGAAATTTCTTTAAAGACCATACTATTGCTAATGCTTCGAGTTCTGTTGTAGAATATGAACGCTCAGGAGGTAAGAACTCTGCTGGCAAAACCTATTATCCTGATTTCATTGTTTATATTTTGAAACAAACATGCTCCCAAACCATAATTAGAGGCGTCTGTTGTCAGGCAGAAGTTTTCTTTCATATCGGGATGTGCAAGAATTGGTGAATCGAGTAAAGCTTATTTAATATTGTTAAAGTCTTCTGTACATTGCAATGTCCAGATCCATGGTCGTTTCTTTCTAAGTAAATTTAACAGTGACTCACTATTGAGTACAGGTTTGGCTAGGAACCGGCGAAAGAACGAAATCCCTCCAAGAAACGATTTTAACTGTTTTTTGTTCGTGGGTATCGGAATGTTCTTAATAGCCTCTAATTTCTCTGGGTCTGGTCGTACCCCTTCGTACGATATGATGTGGCCTAAGAACTTGACTGATGTTCGGCCAAATTTTGACTTTTGTAGATTGACAGTGACACCATGCGATTCAAATTTTTCTAAAACTCTATTGATTAAGTCCAAATGTTCCTCTCAAGTTTCTGTGGCTATTAGAAGATCATCAACATACAGAATTACCTTTGAAAGAAGATCAGGTCCTAAAACGTAGTCTAATGCAGTTATAAATACACCAGCACTGACGTTTAATCCAAAGGGTAGCACCTTGAATTGATAAGTTCTTCCGGCGAATATGAAAGCGGTGTACTTGCGGCTATCTTCATTCAATCTAACCTGCCAGTATGAGTTTCTTAAATCAAGGCTAGAAAGATAGTATACTCCGTAGAATCTCTGAATTAGTTCTTCAATGCTCTCAGGGTGTGTTCAAACTGGAACTATGATTTTATTGATTTGTCTGGCGTCAAGTACTAGTCGGACTCTATTGTCTGCCTTAACCACCGGGAGTAGTGGATTACAGTAGGGCGATAATGAAGTTTCTATTATTCCCCAGTCCAGCATTCGGTTAATTTCCTTGGATACAGCCTCACGCTTCGACCACGGAATGGCATAAGTATATTGTACATACACTTGGTGGGGGTATACATCTACACGATAAGTGAATCCTTTTATTACTCCAGGCCGAGCTACAAAGACTAATTCGTACCTTAGTAATAAATTATTCAACTGATCTTGCTGATGACTATTTAATACTTCTGATACTGGTAAAGAGAAAATTTCTTTATTTAGGTCTGTGTAACAACTAGATGAAGTTGGCCTAGTCTCTATATTATACAATCTCATTTGTGAATCCAGGGCTCTTCAATTGAAATATTGTCTATTGAAGCATATCTTCCTGCAATATATATCATGGCTGGCTAAGGTCTTGTTTAGCTGCACAACATTCTCCTTACCATCTTGAATAAAGTAACAGGCGCCCCTAACAAAGTCGAGGGTTGCTAGGTTTTTCCTTAGAAAGTCTAGCCCCAATATGCAGGTAATTGACAGGTTTTTTATCACTAGGAATGGGTATGTGTATTCCTCATTTCCTGCGTTAAACACCATCAATACCTGTTCCCTAACCAATTGAGACTGAGAACTGATTGCACCTGTCACCCTACAATTGCTAATTGGCAATGTAGGCAGTTTGATTTTTTTTCTAATGGTCTTGACCAAATTATCATTAATTACACTTATTGATGGTCCTGTGTCAATCAATACTTCTACATCGATACCATACATGTTGACTTGAATAGTGGCCTGTCTTTCTTCACTCGTTTGGTTAGTACACTTCCTGTTTCCATTTTGTAATTCCTCAGTTATATGCTGGCCGTCATTGTATCGAATCAGTGTGATATGAGGCGTATTTCTGTTTAAAGCCTGGTTTGGTATAGTGTTCAGTTTGCTGTGATTGTAATCAGTCTGCCCCCCTGTCCATTCCACGGCCAAAGTTCGTAGGCCCACCCTGACCGTATTTAGTTTTCCACTTGCCGGTTGTCGTTATTTGGGGTTATATCCACAATCATTACTCCACTATGCGAAGTTGCGTTCGAATCGGGCGTTTGACTATTTGCATTCATCGGCGGTCCGTTTGTGTCGATGTACCTTGAACCCTTATCATTTGTACTGGTTGCTCCTGAATTTCATTTCCCCACTGCCTATACTGGTTGTTAGGTTGGTAATGGCTTGGTCTGGGCAGGCTTGATGGCTGCACGCCACTACCGTAATTCTGATTGTTGGATTGGTTGTTGTTATTCCAATTACTATTATTATTGCGATTTCCGTTGTTTCCGGGACGAAATCGGTTTCTATTTCTATCATGCCTGTTAAACTGAAGTCCGGAATTGTTTCTGCTGTCATTGTTATGGTGATTCGGATTATTGTGCTGTTGTGAGTTATGTTGATATAACGGCACCTGTCCTCCGCTGTTCGAACGGTTTTGGTTGTCATTGCCGTTCGAACAGGCGTCATTATTTCCCTGTGTACGGCTCTCTTCATTGTGCAGCATATCCATTCTGTCAAGGGTCCGCATAAATTTGTCTACATCATTTAAAGGTGCGTACATGAGCTCCTTTTTAAGCGGGAAAGGCATTTTGCTCATTACAAGTCGAATTAATTCTTTCGGAGGCAGGGGATCGTCTAAATACCGAGTCTTGTCTATAGACGATTCAAAATATTTTCTAAGCGTGCCCTTTTTAAACGAAAATGGTTTAGGGTTGTGAATCATATCTATTGTTTTCTCTTGCATACTTTCACTCCAGAATTTTTCCAGGAACGCTCTTTCAAACTGTGCAAATGTTTTAAACTTCTCGCCCACTTCCGAGGCCAATCGGTTGCATCTCCGTGAATGTACGCGGCAGTAAAGACAATTTTTTCTCTATCAGTACAATTAGACGGTAAAGCCGACTTTATCCCCGTAATGAAACTCACGGGATGTGTCTGCTTTCTCCCTGGGGAAAAAGTTTGAAAAGGCTTATTGCGAATCAGGTTATCAGCTGCGGATCGCGCAAGTCCACGTGACACTATTCGGTTATCCTGATCTCGTTCACATTCCTCCGAGCTGTCTGATAAGTCAAATTTGGAAGTATCTGTACATCTCGATCTAGCCACTAATTCCTGATGCTTGACATTAGCTAATTCTTGTCGTATTGCGTCGATTTCATTTCTCACGCTTGATGTATTTTCTGTCTTCTCACCGACTATCTGTTCGCTAATTTCCTTCATTACTTTTGGCAATTCTACCTCTAATGTTTCCGAGATCTGATGGTCCTTGTCCGAGATCCATTTGTTAAATGTGTCAATTACTGCCTGTTCCTGTTCTCTGAATTTCTCTTGAATAACATTTTCCCTCTCCAGGTTAACTTTCTGAATCCGATCAGCCAAATGGGATACAGTCGATTCTAATCCTGTCTGAGCTGATTGCAAAGTTTGTAAATTCGCTTCTACAGTTGCTAATGTTTGCGGTACGCTACAGTAAATTTGTTGAATTTGATCTACAGCTGACTGCACATGTTGGTTTTGTTCTTTTTGTAGCGTTTCTAGACTGTTGTGTATGCGTTCGTCTATGGTGCGTTCCCAATGTCTGTTTCGTTCCTCAAGCTGTAACTTTATTGCTTCCTGCTATGATTGTAACTGTGTAAATCTATTATTAAAATCTGTATATTGTCTCTGAAGGTCAGCTTTAATTTCCTCTTGGTGTTGTAAGAATTTTTGTTCGATGGTGTTTTGTAAATCTTTCTGTTGCTGCTCAAGTTTTCTCTGCAGTGTGTTTTCTAAACTGTCTTGCAAAGAGAACTGTTGTTCAGAGAACAATTTAAACTGAGTGCTCATTTGAGATTCAAACTGTGCCTGAAGAGCTTTAAATTGATTCTGCTGATGTTCCATCAAATTCAAAATTTTTGAAAGTGGGTCCAGATCCGAAAGATTAGTAGCCATTGTGATAGTGTTTGCTGTAGATAGCCTATCTTGAACTATTGTGGTTACTGGCGTTGCTGGTTCATCGGAACATACAGCTTCAGCCACCTCTACATTTCCTGATTCAGAAGACATTTCAGTTTCGTTTATGTTTTCTTCACGATTCATAGCTCTGGCTTGGTTACGCGTAATCATATTCCTAACCACGTCACACGGTATGGCACAATTGGCCGCGATAACTTGACGATTTTGCTGGTGCTGCCACTAGCAGCGAATATCGGCACTAGTTGAAAGTTATTCTTTTATTTACAAATGCTGCCAACGTCACAATGGTCTTTGACGCGAAAGATTACTGTACACATTGTTAGAGCAACGGTTCCAGCACTGCAGTAAGCTGTCTTCCCCTCACCCTCCACTCACCGCAGAAAACGAAATACAGCTCCCAGCAGCCACCGCGCAAATCGTCAAGTTATCGTGGCCAAACTATAAATACTACACCAAAGTCTACAACGCTGTCCAAAATTACGAAAAGATGAAAAAAATGTCTGTGCGACTGAATGTGTTTTCGTCTCTGTGCCTTACAGTTTCCAATTATTTTAACAGCACTGGGAAAATTATTTGCTCCAACTCAAAATCAAAAGCAGTAACTAAATTTCGTAAATCTGGTTAGATTTGCTTACCATGCACGTGAGACTATAACACAGTCTGTCGACAATCCTATAATTTTTCAATACCTGTTGTCCAGTCAGCATTCAGTACATGCAGCGTCATGGGTTGGCAGCACAGGATATTATCAGTCCATTCCAGTTTACGGATCCCCGTTTTCACCAAAATCCAACAGTTGTGATATGAAACAAAAATTACACTTGTATTACAAAAATGCTGTGGCTTCTCGTCCTGTCAATAGGGAGCCAGTTTAATAATTAATAAAAAAATTAATTTCATATTATTATTATGCATTTTTTATAGAAAGTCACTAATAAATGATCTCTGAATTTAAATTATGAATTGAAAATATCAAATTCTTGGAAAAATATTTGTCTGAGTCCAATTTCCTCTGTAAGTAATTATTTGAATTGACCGCGTTTATTGTGCTTAATGGAATCTTTGGAATAACAGATGCAGATTCGTATAGAGAAGAAAAGAACCACAGTGTTTATCAAAAATAATATTACAGTTCTTACTTGCTGATTATGCTACACTTCGTGGCGCAGCCGACGATTTTTCTGTATATCTTGAACCAAATTCTTTCGTGAGAAAAGACGAAATCGATTGTAGCTGTTTGTTCGATTTTTTCATCAGTCGAAATATTGTCAATTGTAAAATATTCACTTAGAACGTCCACGAAAAGTTTACTAAATGTCTTTTATGAAGTATCCTTTCCACATACAATAATTTCAGTTGTCTTATAACTCTCGTAGAACACGCAAAACAGTTCCGGGAATAATACCTCGGAAATATTTCATTGGGCTACAATTATTTTCTCTGTCGACGCACATACTATTATGTCAATAATGAAAAGGGCCTTTTTAATAAGTTTTTGAAACACCAGTTTTAAGATAACTTCTCAAATATATTCTCACCTTAGCTTTTGGATACAACAAATACACATCAGCAAGACACGATCACTAAAAAACAAAAGCACAGAATAAAAACAATGGCAGAACGCTCTTTTTTTTTTTTTTTTTTTTTTTTTTTTTTTTTTTTTTTTTTTTTTTTTTTTTTTTTTTGAAAGCATATGATTTCTATATCTTAAGATTAGTAACACTACGTATTACTTGTACAGTCTTTACTACACTATTTATTTATTATTTCTTATAAAATGGCAAATGAATGAATAATGTTCTTGATTCTATATATATATGAAGAAAGATGTTCAATTACCGAGTTCGCAAAATATTTAATTTATCCAAAGAAATTAGCTTTTAGATCTGTTCCAAAGTGTGTGTGTATTATAGCAGCTCTCTCAGCATTGTCTCCTAGGTTCTTCATATAGTAATGGGAGTGACCGCAGGCCAACGCACAATAACACAAATATGAAAATAAATGCAAATTTCTCTTTTGAATAATATTTTTTGTCATATACCACCAATTAAGAAGTCAACCACGTCACAGACTAAATTCCAATGCAGTTGGCTGGTGTCCGCAGCACTCTCTGCATTGTCTACTAGCAACTTCATTTAGTAATGGGAGTGACTGCTGGCAAACGCACAATAATGCAAATAAGAAAATAAATGCAATTTACTCTTTTAAATAGTATTTATTATCAAATACTACCTATTAGAAGGTCAACCACATTGCAGACTAAACTCCAGTGCAGTTGAATGGTGTCCGCAGCTCTCTCTGCATTGTCTCCTAGAGTCTTCATATAGTAATGGGAGTGACTGCAGGCAAACGCACAATAATACAAATAAGAAAATTAATGCAATTTTCGCTTTTAGTTTTTATTGAATATCATATACTAACAATTAAGAAATCAACCACATTGCCGTCTAAACTCCAGTGCAGTTGGCTGGTTTCCGCAGCTCTCTCTGCATTGTCTCCTAGTGTCTTCATATAGTAATGGGAGTGACCGCAGGCAAATGCACAATAATGCAAATTAGTAAATAAATGCATTTCTCTTTTAAATAGTATTTATTATCAAATACTACCTATTAGAAGGTCAACCACATTGAAGACTAAACTCCAGTGCAGTTGAATGGTGTCCGCAGCTCTCTCTGCATTGTCTCCTAGAGTCTTCATATAGTAATGGGAGTGACCGCAGGCAAACGCACAATAATGCAAATAAGAAAATAAATGCAATTTTCTTTTTTAAATAGTATTTATTATCATATACTAACAATTAAGAGGTCCAACACATCGCAGATTAAACTCCAGTGCAGATAGCTGGTGTTGGCACTTCTCTCGGCATTGTCTCCTAGAGTCTTCATATAGTAATAGGAGTGAACACAGGCAAACGCACGATAATGCAAATATGAAAATAAATACAATTTTCTCTTTTAAATAGTATTTTTTATCATATACTAACAATTACGAAATCAACCACATTGACGTCTAAACTCCATTGCAGTTGCCTGGTGTCTGGAGATCTCCCTGCAATGTCACCTAGGCTCTTTATATAGTAATAGTAGTGACCGCACGCAAACACATAATAATGCTAATAAGAAAATAAATGCTATTTTCTCTTTTAAAGAGTATTTGTTATCATGTACTAACAATTAAGAGGTCAACCACATCACAGACTAAGCTCCAGTGCAGTTGGTTGGTGTCCGCAGCTCTCTCTGTAATGTCTCCTAGGGTTTTCATATAGTAATGGGAGTGTTCGCAGGCAAACGTACAGTAATGCAAATAAGAAAATAAATGCAATTTCCTCTTTCAAATAGTACTTATTATCATATACTAACAATTAACAGGTCAACCACATCGCAAACTAAACTCCAGTGCAGTTCACTGTTGCCCGCAGCTCTCTCTGCATTGTCTCTAGGAACTTCATGTAGTAATGGGAGTAACTGCAGGCAAACATACAATAATGCAAATAAGAAAATAATTGCAATTTTCTCTTTTAAATAGTATTTATTATCATATACTAACAATTAAAAAATCTACCACATTGCCGTCTAATCTCAAGTGCAGTTGGCTGGTGACCGCAACTCTCTTTGTGTTGTCTCCTAGGGTTTTCATACAGTAATTCTACTGACTGCAGGCAAAGGCATAATAATGCAAATAAGAAAATAAATGCTATTTTGTCTTTTAAATAGTATCTGTTATCATGTACTAACAATTAAGAGGTCAACCACATCGCAGACTAAACTCCAGTACAGTTGGCTGGTGTCCGCAGTTCACTCTGTATTGTCTCCTAGGGTCTTCATATAGTGATGGGAGTTCTCGCAGGCAAATGCACATTAATGCAAATAAGAAAATAAATGCAGTTTTTTCTTTTAAATAGTATTTCTTATCATATACTAACTATTGAAATGTGAAACACATGGCAGACTAACCTCTAATGTAGTTGAATGGTGTCCGCTCTCTCTGCATTGTCTCCTAGGGTCTTCAAATAGTAATGTGAGTTACCGCAGGGAAACGCAAAATAATGCAAACAAGAAAAAAAGCAATTCTTTCTTTTAAATAAAAAATTATTAACATATACTACCCATTAAGCGGTCAACAACTTCGCAGACTAAACTGCAGTGCAGTTGGCTGGTGTCCGCAGCTCTCTCTGCATTGTCTCCTAGGAACGTCATATAGTAATGGGAGTGACTGCTGGCAAACGCACACTAATGCAAATAAGAAATTAAATGCAATTTTCTCTTTTAAATAGTATTTATTATCATATACTAACAATTAAGAAATCAACCACATTGACGTCTAAACTCCATTGCAGTTGGCTGGTGTCCGGAGATCTCTCTGCAGTGTCACCTTGGGTCTTTATATAGTAATAGTAGTGACCGCACGCAAACGCATAATAATGCAAATAAGAAAATAAATGTTATTTTCTCTTTTAAAGAGTATTTGTTATCATGTAGTAACAATTAAAAGGTCAACCACATCGTAGACTACACTCCAGTGCAGTTGGCTGGTGACCGCAACTCTCTTTGTGTTGTTTCCTAGGGTTTTCATATAGTAATGCTATTGACCACAGGCAAACGCATAATAATGCAAATAAGAAAATAAATGCTATTTTCTCTTTTAAATAGTATTTGTTATCATGTACTAACAATTAAGAGGTCAACCACATCCCAGACTAAGCTCCAGTGCAGTTGGTTGCTGTCTGTAGCTCTCTCTGTAATGTCTCCTAGGGTTATCATATAGTAATGGGAGTGTTCGCAGGCAAACGTACAGTAATGCAAATAAGAAAATAAATACAATTTCCTCTTTCAAATAGAATTTACTATCATATACTAACAATTAAGAGGTCAACCACATCCCAGAATAAGCTCCAGTGCAGTTGGTTGTTATCCGGAGCTCTCTCTGTAATGTCTCCTAGGGTCTTCATATAGTAGTGGGAGTGACCACAGACAAACGCACAATAATGCAAATAAGAAAATAAATGCAATTTTGTCTTTTAAATAGTATTTATTATCACATACTAACAATTAAGAAGTCAATCACATCCCAGACTAAGCTCCAGTGCAATTGGTTGGTGACCGCACCTCTCTCGGCATTGTCTCCTAGAGTCTTCATATAGTAATGGGAGTGAACACAGACAAACGCACGATAATGCAAATATGAAAATAAATGTAATTTTCTCTTTTAAATAGTATTTATTATCATATACTAACAATTAAGAAATCAACCACATTGACGTCTAAACTGCATTGCAGTTGGCTGGTGTCCGGAGCTCTCTCTGCAGTGTCACCTAGGGCCTTTATATAGTAATAGTAGTGACCACAGGCAAACGCATAATAATGCAAATAAGAAAATAAATGCTATTTTGTCTTTATTAGTATTTATTATCATATACAAACAATTAAGAGGTCAACCACATGCCAGGCTAAGCTCCAGTGCAGTTGGTTGGTGTCCGCAGCTCTGTCTGTAATGTCTCCTAGGGTTTTCATATAGTAATGGCAGTGTCTGCAGGCAAACGTACAGTAATGCAAATAAGAAAATAAATGCAATTTTGTATTTTAAATAGTATTTATTATCATATACTAACAATTAAGAGGTCAGCCACATCCCAGACTAAGCTCCAGTGTAGTTGGTTGGTGTCGGCAGCTCTCTATGTAAAGTCTCCTAGGGTTTTCATATAGTAATGGTAGTGTTCGCAGGCAAACGTACAGTAATGCAAATAAGAAAATAAATGCAATTTTTCTCTTTTAAATAGTATTTATTATCATATATTAACAATTAAGAGGTGAACCACATCGCAGACTAAACTCCATTGCAGTAAAATGGTGTCCACAGCTTTCTCTGCATTGTCTCCTAGTGTCTTCATGAAGTAATGGGTGTGACCCCAGGCAAATGCACAATAATGCAGATAAGAAACAAAATGAAAATTTATCATTTAAATAGTATTTATTGTCATATACCACCAATTATTAAGAGGTCAACCACGTCGCAGACTAAATTCCACTGCAGCTGGCTGGTCTCCACAGGTCCCTCTGAATTGTCTCCTAGGAACTTCATATAGTAAAGGGAGTGACTGCTGGCAAACGCACAATAATGCAAATAAGAAAATAAATGCAATTTTCTCTTTTAAATAGTTTTTATTATCATATACTAACTATTAATAGGTCCAACACACCGCAGACTAAACTTCGTTGCAGATAGCTGGTGTTGGCACTTGTCTTGGCATTGTCTCCTAGAGTCTTCATATAGTAATGGGAGGGAACACAGGTCATTGCACGATAATGCAAATATTAAAATAAATACAATTTTCTCTTTTAAATAGTATTTATTATCATATACTAACAATTAAGAAATCAACCACATCGCAGACTAAACTCCAGTGCAGATGGCTGGTGTCCGCAGCTTTCTCTGCATTGTCTCCTAGGGTCTTCATATAGTAGTGGGAGTGACCGCAGACAAACGCACAATAATGCAAATAAGAAAATAAATGCAATTTTGTTTTTTAAATAGTATTTATTATCACATACTAACAATTAAGAGGTCAATCACATCCCAGACTAAGCTCCAGTGCAATTGGTTGGTGACCGCAGCTCTGTCTGTAACTACTCCTAGGGTTTTCATATAATAATGGGAGTGAACGCAGGCAAACATACAATAATGCAAATAAGAAAATAAATGCAATTTCCTCTTTCAAATAGTATTTATTATCATATACTAACAATTAACTGGTCAACCACATCGCAGACTAAACTCCAGTGCAGTTCGCTGGTGTCCGCAGCTCTCTCTGCATTGTCTCTAGGCTCTTCATGTAGTAATGGGAGTGACTGCAGGCAAACACACAATAATGCAAATAAGAGAATAAATACTATTTGCTCTTTCAATCTCCAATGCAGTTGAATGGTGTCCGCTGCTCTCAGCATTGTCTCCTAGGGTCTTCAAATAGTAATGGGAGTGAACGCACGCAAACGCACAATAATGCAAATGAGAAAATAAATGCAATTTTTTCTCTTAAATGGTATTTATTATCATATACTAACAATTAAGAAATCTACCACATCGTAGACTAAACTTCAGTGCAGTTCGCTGGTGTCCGCAGCTCAGTCTGCATTGTCTCAAGGAACTTCATATAGTAATGGGAGTGACCTAAGGCAAACGCACAATAATGCGAATACGAAAAATTAATGCTGTTTTCTCTTTTAAATAGTATTTAATATCATACACTAACAATTAAGAGGTCAACCACATAGCAGACTAAACTCCAGTGCAGTTGGCTGGCGTCCGCAGCAATCTCTGTGTAGTCTCCTACTGTCTTCAGATAGTAATGGGAGTGATCGCAGGCAGAAGCACAATAATGCAAATAAGAAAATAAATGCTATTTTCCATTTAAATAGTATTTATTATCATATACTAAATATTAAGAGGTGAACAACATCGATGACCAAACTCCAGTGCAGTTGACTGGTGTCCGCAACTCTCTCTGCATTGTCTCTTAGGGTCTTCATAGAGTAATGGGAGTGACCGCAGGAAAACACACAATAATGCAAATTAAACAATAAATGCAATTATCTCTTTTAAATAGTATTTATTATCATATACTAACAATTAAGAGGTCAACCACTTTTCACACTAAACTTCAGTGCAGTTGGTTGGTGTCCGCAGCTCTCTCTGCATTGTCTCCAAGGGTCTTCATATAGTAATGGGAGTAACCGCAGACAAACGCACAATAATGCAGATAAGAAAGTAAATGAAATTTCCTCTTTTAAATAGCATTTATTAAAAAAAATTACCAATTGAGAAGTCAACCAAGTCGGAGAATAAACTCCAGTGCAGTTGGCTGGTCTCCGCAGCTCTCTCAGCATTGTCTCATAGGGTCTTCATATAGTAATGGAAGTTATCGCAGGCAAACGCACAATAATGCAAATAAGAAAATAAATGCAATTTTCTCTTCTAAATAGTATTTATTATCATATACTAACAATTAAGAGGACAACCACATTGCAGATTAATCTCCAGTACAGTTGGCTGGTGTCCTCAGCTAACTCTGCATTCTCTCCTAGGGTCTTCATTTAGTAATGGAAGTGCCCGCAGGCAGACGCACAATAATTCCAATAAGAAAGTAAATGCAATTTTCTCTTTTAAATAGTATTTATTACCATATACTAACAATTTAAGGGGTCAGCAACATCGCAGACAAAACTCCAGTGCAGTTGGCTGGTGTCCGCAGCTCTTTCTGCAATGTCTCCTAGGGTGTTCATATAGTAATGCTAGTGACCGCAGGCAAACGCATAATAATGCAAATAAGAAAATAAAGGTAATTTTCTATTTTGAATAGTATTAATTGTCATATAGTAATAATTAAGAGGTCAACCACATCGCAGACTAAACTCCAGTATAGATGGCTGGTGTCCGCAGCCCTCTCTGTATTGTCTCATAGTGTTTTCATATAGTAATGGGAGTGACCGCAACGTGGTTGACCCCTTATTTGGTAGTATATGATAATAAATAATTTTTAAAGAGAAAATTGCTTTTATATTCTTATTTGCATTATTGTGCGTTTCCCTGAGGTCACTCCCATTACTATATGAAGACCCTAGGAGACAATGCAGAGAGAGCTGCGGACACCAGCCAAATGCACAGGAGTTTGGTCTGCGAATTGGTTGACCTCTCACTTGGTACTATATGATAATAAATACTATTTAAAAGAGAAAATTTCATTTATTTTATTATTTGCATTATTGTGCGTTTGCCTGCGTTCACTCCCATTACTATATGAAGGCCCTAGGAGACAATGCAGGGTGAGTTGCGGACACCAGCCAACTGCACTAGAGTTTAGTCTGCGACATGGTTGACCTCTTAATTGGTAGTATATAATAAAAAATACTATTTAAAGGAGAAAATTGCATTTATTTACTTATTTGCATTATTGTGCATTTGCCTGCAGTCACTCCCATTACTATATGAAGACCCTAGGAGACAATGCAGAGAGAGCTGCGGACACAAGCCAACTGCACTGGAGTTTAATCTGTGATGTTGTTGACTTCTTACTTGTTAGTATATGATAATAAATAATATTTAAAAGAGAAAATATCATTTATTTTCTTTTTTGGATTATTGTACATTTCACTGCAGTCACTAGCATTACTATATGAAGACCCTAGGAGACATTGCAGAGAGAGCTGCGAACACCAGCCAACTGCACTGGAGTTTAGTCTGCAAGGTGATTGACCTGTTAGTTGGCAGTATATGATAATTAATACTATTTAAAAGAGAAAATTTCATTTATTTTCTTATTTGCATTATTGTGCATTTGCCTGCGGTCCCTCCCATTACTATATTAAGACCATAGGAGACAATGCAGAGAGAGCTGCGGACACCAGCAAACTGCTCTGGGGTTTAGTCTGCGATGTTGATGACCTCTTAATTGTTAGTATATGGTAATAAATACTATTTAAAAAAGAAAAATTCTTTTATTTTCTGATTTGCATTATTTATGTTTGACTGCGGTCACTCCCATTGCTATATGAAGACCCTAGGATACAATGCAAAGAGAGCTGCGGACACAGGAGAACTGCACTTGAGTTTAGTCTGCGACTTGGTTGACCTTTTAATTGTTAGTATATGATAATAAATACTATTTAAAAGAGAAAATAGCATATATTTTCATATGTGCATTATTGTGCGTTTGCCTGTCGTCACTCCCATTACTATATGGAAACCCTAGGACACAATGCAGAGAGAGCTGCTGACACCAGCCAACTGCACTGGGGTTTAATCTGCGATGTGGTTGAACTCTTATTGTTAGTACATGAAAATAAACACTATTTACAAGAGACAATTATATTTACTTACTTATTTGCATTATTGTGCTTTTGCCTGCGGTCACTCCCATTACTATATGAAGACCCTAGGAGACAATGCAAAGAGAGCTGTGGACACAGGACAACTGCACTTGAGTTTAATCTGTGATGTGGCTGACCTCTTAATTGTTGGTATATGATATTAAATCCTATTGAAAAGAGGAAAATTCGTTTATTTTCTGATTTGCATTATTTATGTTTGTTTGCGGTCACTGCCATTACTATATGAAGACCCTAGATGACAATGCAGTGAGAACTGCGGAAACTGCCAACTACACTGGAGTTTAGTCTGCGATGTCTTTGACCTCTTAATTGTTGGTATATGATATAAAATACTATTTAAAAGAGAAAATTGCATTTATTTTCATATGTGCATTATTGTGCGTTTGCCTCTCGTCACTCCCATTACTATAAGAAGATCCTAGGAGACAACGCAGAAGACAACAGCCAACTGCACTGGAGTTTAGTCTGCAATGTGGTTGACCTCTTTATTCATAGTAGATGATAATAAATACTATTTAAAAGAGGGAATTAAAAATTACTTATTTATTTGCATTATTGTTCTTTTGCCTGCAGTCTCTCCCATTACTATATCAAGACACTAGGAGACAATCCAGAAGGAGCTGCGGACACAAGGTAAGTGCACTGGAGTTTAGTTGGTGATGTGGTTGACCTCTTAATTGATAATATATGATAATAAATACTATTTAAAAGAGAAAATTTCATTTATTTTCTTATTCGCATTATTGTGCGATTGCTTGCGTTCACTCCAATTACTATATGAAGGCCCTAGGAGACAATGCAGAGTGAGTTGCGGACAACAGCCAACTGCACTGGAGTTTAGTCTGCGACATGGTTGACCTCTTAATTGGTAGTATATAATAATAAATACTATTTAAAAGAGAAAATTGCATTTATTTTCTTATTTGCATTATTGTGCATTTGCCTGTGGTCTCTCCTATTACTATATGAAGACCCTAGGAGACAATGCAGAGAGAGCTGCGGACACAAGCCAACTGCACTGGAGTTTAATCTGTGATGTGGTTCACCTCTTACTTGTTAGTATATGATAATAAATAATATTTAAAAGAGAAAATATCATTTATTTTCTTTTTTGGATTATTGTGCTTTTTCCTTCAGTCACTAGCATTATTATATGAAGACCCTAGGAGACAATGCAGAGAGAGCTGCGGACACCAGCCTACTGCTCTGGAGTTTAGTCTGCGATGTGGTTGACCTCTTTATTCTTAGTAGGTAATAATAAATACTATTTAAAAGAGGGAATTTAAATTTATTTATTTATTTGCATTATTGTTCTTTTGCCTGCAGTCTTTCCCATTACTATATCAAGACACTAGGAGACAATCCAGAAGGAGCTGCGGACACAAGATAACTGAACTGGAGTTTAGTTGGTGATGTGGTTGACCTTTTAATTGATAATATATAGGATAATAAAAACTATTTAAAAGAGAAAATTTCATTTATTTTCTTATTTGCATTATTGTGCATTTGCCTGCGGTCACCCCTATTAATATAAGAAGACCCTAGGAGACAATGCAGAGAGAGCTGCGGACACAGGCCAACTGCACATGAGTTTAAGCTGTGATGTGGTTGACCTCTTACTTATTAGTATATGATAATAAATAATATTTAAAAGAGAAAATATCATTTATTTTCTTTTTTGGATTATTGTGCATTTCCCTGCAGTAACTAGCATTACTATATGAAGACACTAGGAGACATTGCAGAGAGAGCTGCGAACACCAGTCGACTGCACTGGAGTTTAGTCTGCGAGGTGTTTGACCTCTTAGTTGGCAGTATATGATAATAAATACTATTTAAAAGAGAAAATTGCATTTATTTTCTTATTTGCATCATTGTGCATTTGCCTGTGGTCCCTCCCATTACTATATCAAGACACTAGGAGACAATCCAGAAGGAGCTGCGGACACAAGGTAACTGCACTGGAGTTTGGTTGGTGATGTGGTTGACCTTTTAATTGATAATATATATGATAATAAATACTATTTAAAAGAGAAAATTTCATTTATTTTCTTATTTGCATTATTGTGCGTTTGCCTGCGTTCACTCCCATTACTATATGAAGGCCCTAGGAGACAATGCAAAGTGAGTTGCGGACACCAGCCAACTGCACTGGAGTTTAGTCTGCGACATGGTTGACCTCTTAATTGGTAGTATATAATAAAAAATACTATTTAAAAGAGAAAATTGCATTTATTTTCTTATTTGCATTATTGTGCATTTGCCTGCGGTCACCCCTATTACTATAAGAAGACCCTAGGAGACAATGCAGAGAGAGCTGCGGACACAGGCCAACTGCACATGAGGTTAATCTGTGATGTGGTTGACCTCTTACTTGTTAGTATATGATAATAAATAATATTTAAAAGAGAAGATATCATTTATTTTCTTTTTTGGATTAATGTGCATTTCCCTGCAGTCACTAGCATTACGATATGAAGACACTAGGAGACATTGCATAGAGAGCTGCGTACACCAGCCGACTGCACTGGAGTTTAGTCTGCGAGGTGGTTGACCTCTTAGTTGGCAGTATATGATAATAAATACTATTTAAAAGAGAAAATTGCATTTATTTTCTTATTTGCATTATTGTGTATTTGCCTGTGGTCCCTCCCATAACTATATTAAGACCCTAGGAGACAATGCAGAGAGAGTTGCGGACACCAGCCAACTGATCTGGAGTTTAGTCTGGGATGTGGTTGACCTCTTAATTTTTTAGTATGTGGTAATAAATACTATTTAAAAAAGAAAATTGCATTTATTTTCTGATTTGCATTATTTATGTTTGACTGTGGTCACTCGAATTACTATATGAAGACCCTAGGGGACAATGCAGAGAGAACTGCGGAAACTGCCAGCTACACTGGAGTTTAGTCTGCGATGTGGTTGACCTCTTTATTCTTGATAGATGATAATAAATACTATTTAAAGGAGGGAATTTAAATTTTTTTTTATTTGCATTATTGTTCTTTTGCCTGCAGTCTTTCCCATTACTATATCAAGACACTAGGAGACAATCCAGAAGGAGCTGCGGACACAAGCCAACTGCACTGGAGTCTAATCTGTGATGTGGTTGACCTCATACTTGTTAGTATATGATAATAAATAATATTTAAAAGAGAAAATACCATTTTTTTTGTTTTTTGTTTTTTGTTTTGATTATTGTGCATTTCCCTGCAGTCACTAGCATTATTATATGAAGACCCTATGAGACATTGCAGAGAGAGCTGCGAACACCAGTCGACTGCACTGGAGTTTAGTCTACGTGGTGGGTGACCTCTTAGTTGGCAGTATATGATAATAAATACTATTTAAAAGAGAAAATTGCATTTATTGTCATTATTGTGCATTTGCCTGCGGTCCATCCCATTACTATATTAAGACCCTAGGAGACAATGCAGAGAGAGCTGCGGACACCAGCCTACTGCTCTGGAGTTTAGTCTGCGATGTGGTGGACCTCTTAATTGTTAGTATATGGTAATAAATACTATTTAAAAAAGAAAATTGCATTTATTTTCTGATTTGCATTATTTATGTTTGACTGCGATCACTGGAATTACTATATGAAGTCCCTAGGGGACAATGCAGAGAGAACTGCGGAAACTGCCAACTACACTGGAGTTTAGTCTGCGATGTGGTTGACCTCTTTATTCTTGGTAGATAATAATAAGTACTATTTAAAAGAGGGAATTTAAATTTATTTATTTATTTGAATTATTGTTCTTTTGCCTGCAGGCTTTCCCATTACTATATCAAGACACTAGGAGACAATCCAGAAGGAGCTGCGGACACAAGGTAACGGCACTGGAGTTTAGTTGGTGATGTGGTTGACCTTTTAATTGATAATATATATGATAATAAATACTATTTAAAAGAGAAAATTTCATTTATTTTATTATTTGCATTATTGTGCGTTTGCCTGCGTTCACTCCCATTACTATATGAAGGCCCTAGGAGACAATGCAGAGTGAGTTGCGGACACCAGCCAACTGCACTGGAGTTTAGTCTGCGACATGGTTGACCTCTTAATTGGTAGTATATAATAAAAAATTCTATTTAAAAGAGAAAATTGCATTTATTTTCTTATTTGCATTATTGTGCATTTGCCTGCGGTCACCCCTATTACTATAAGAAGACCCTAGGAGACAATGCAGAGAGAGCTGCGGACACAGGCCAACTGCACATGAGTTTAATCTGTGATGTGGTTGACCTCTTACTTGTTAGTATATGATAATAAATAATATTTAAAAGAGAAGATATCATTTATTTTCTTTTTTGGATTAATGTGCATTTCCCTGCAGTCACTAGCATTACGATATGAAGACACTAGGAGACATTGCATAGAGAGCTGCGAACACCAGCCGACTGCACTGGAGTTTAGTCTGCGAGGTGGTTGACCTCTTAGTTTGCAGTATATGATAATAAATACTATTTAAAAGAGAAAATTGCATTTATTTTCTTATTTGCATTATTGTGCATTTGCCTGTGGTCCCTCCCATAACTATATTAAGACCCTAGGAGACAATGCAGAGAGAGTTGCGGACACCAGCCAACTGATCTGGAGTTTAGTCTGCGATGTGGTTGACCTCTTAATTTTTTAGTATGTGGTAATAAATACTATTTAAAAAAGAAAATTGCATTTATTTTCTGATTTGCATTATTTATGTTTGACTGCGGTCACTCGAATTACTATATGAAGACCCTAGGGGACAATGCAGAGAGAACTGCGGAAACTGCCAACTACACTGGAGTTTAGTCTGCGATGTGGTTGACCTCTTTATTCTTAGTAGATGATAATAAATACTATTTAAAAGAGGGAATTTACATTTATTTATTTATTTGCATTATTGTTCTTTTGCCTGCAGTCTTTCCCATTACTATATCAAGACACTAGGAGACAATCCAGAAGGAGCTGCGGACACAAGCCAACTGCACTGGAGTCTAATCTGTGATGTGGTTGACCTCTTACTTGTTAGTATATGATAATAAATAATATTTAAAAGAGAAAATATCATTTATTTTCTTTTTTGGATTATTGTGCATTTTCCTGCAGTCACTAGCATTACTATATGAAGACCCTTGGAGACATTGCAGAGAGAGCTGCGAACACCATCTGACTGCACTGGAGTTTAGTCTGCGAGGTGGTTGACCTCTTAGTTGGCAGTATATGATAATAAATACTATTTAAAAGAGAAAATTGCATTTATTTTCTTATTTGCATTTTTGTGCATTTGCCTGCGTTCCCTCCCATTACTATATCAAGACCCTTGGAGACAATGCATAGAGAGCTGCGGACACCAGCCAACTGCTCTGGAGTTTAGTCTGCGATGTGGTTGACCTTTTAATTGTTAGTATATGGTAATAAATACTATTCAAAAAAGAAAATTGCATTTATATTCTGATTTGCATTATTTATGTTTCACAGCGGTAACTTGAATTACTATATGAAGACCCTAGCAGACAATAGAAAGAGAACTGCGGAAACTGCCAACTACACTGGAGTTTAGTCTGCGATGTGGTTGCCCTCTTAATTGTTGGTATATGATATTAAATACTATTTAAAAGAGAAAATTGTATTTATTTTTTTATTTGCATCATTGTGCGTTTGCCTGCGGTCACTCCTATTACTATATGAAGACCCTAGGAGACAATGCAGAGAGAGGTGCGGACACAAGCCAACTTCACTGGAGTTTAATCTGTGATGTGGTTGACCTCTTAATTGTTGGTATGTGATATTAAATACTATTTAAAAGAGAAAAATTCGTTTATTTTCTGATTTGCATTATTTATGTTTGACTGCGGACAATCGTATTACTATATGAAAACCCTAGGAGACAATGCAGAGAGAACTGCGGAAACTGCCAATTACACTGGAGTTTAGTGCGATGTGGTTGACCTCTTAATTGTTGGTATATGATATTAAATACTATTTAAAAGAGAAAATTGCATTTATTTTCTTATTTGCATTATTGTGCGTTTGCCTGCCGTCACTCCCATTACTATATGAAAATCCTAGGAGACAACGCAGAAGACACCAGCAAACTGCGCTGGAGTTTAGTCTGTGATGTGGTTGACCTCTTTATTCTTAGTAGTTGATAATAAATACTATTTAAAAGTGGGAATTTAAATTTATCTATTTATTTGCATTATTGTTCTTTTGCCTGCAGTCTCTCCCATTACTAAAGCAAGACACTAGGACACAATCCAGAAGGAGCTGCGGACACAAGGTAACTGCATTGGAGATTAGTTGGTGATGTGGTTGACCTCTTAATTGAAAGTATATAATAATAAATACTATTTAAAAGAGAAAATTGCATTTATTTTCTTATTTGCATCATTGAGCATTTGCCTTCGGTCACTCCCTTTACTATATGAAGACCCTAGGAGACAATGCAGAGAGAGCTGCGGACACCATCCAACTGCACTGGAGTTTAGTCTGCAATGTGGTAGACCTCATAGTTGTTAGTATACGATAATGAATACTATTTATAAAAGAAAATTGCTTTTATTTTCTTATGTGCATCATTGTGCATTTGCCTGTCGTCACTCCCATTACTATATGGAAACCCTGGACACAGTGCAGAGAGAGCTGCTGACACCAGCCAACTGCACTGGGGTTTAATCTGCGATGTGGTTGACCTATTATTGTTAGTACATGAAAATAAACACTATTTACAAAAGACAATTATATTTATTTACTTATTTGCATTATTGTGCGTTTGCCTGCGGTCACTCCCATTACTATATCAAGACCCTAGGAGACAATGCAAAGAGAGCTGCGGACACTAGCCAACTGCACTGGAGTTTAGTCTGCAATGTGGTTGACCTCTAAATTGTTAGTATCTGATAATAAATACTATATAAAAAAAGAAAATTGCATACATATTCTTATTTGCATTATTGTTTGTTTGCCTGCGGTCACTCCCATTACTAAATTAACACAGTAGGAGACAATGCAGAGATAGCTGCGGACACAAGCCAACTGCACTGGCGTTTTGGCTGCGACGTGATTGACCTCTTAGTTGGCAGTATATGATAATAATTACTGTTTAAAAGAGAAAATTGCATTTATTTTCTTATTAGAATTATTGTGCGTTTTCCTGCGGTCACTCCAATTACTGTATGAAGACCCTAGGAGACAATGCAAACAGAGCTGCGAACACCAGCCAACTGAATAACATTTTAGTCCGCGACGTGGCTGACCTCTTAGTTGGTAGTATATAGTAATAAATACTACATAAAAGAGAAAATTAAATTTATTTTCTTATTTGTATAATTGTGCATTTGCTTGTGGTACTCCCATTACTATATGAAGACCCAAGGAGTCAATGCAGAAAGAGCTGCGGACACCAGCCAACTGCACTGGTGTTTAGTCGGCGATGTGGTTGACCTCTCAATTGTAAGTATATGATAATAAATATTTTTTAAAAGAGAAAATTGCATTTATTTTCTTATTTACATTATTGTGCGTTTGCCTGCGGTCACTTCCATTACTATATGAAGACACTAGGAGACAATGCAGAGAAAGCTGTGCACACCAGTTAACTACACTGGAGTTACGTCTGCGATGAGGTTTACTTCTTAATAGTTATTATATGATAATAAACACTATTTAAAAGAGAAAATTGCATTTATTTTCTTATTTGCATAATTGTGCATCTTTCTGTGTCATTCCCATTACTATATGAAGACCCTAGGAAACAGTATGGGAGAGCTGCGGAAATCAGTCAACTGCACTGGAGTTCAGTCTGCGTTGTGGTTGACCTTTCAATTGTTAGTATATGATAATAAATACTTTTTAAAAGTGAAAATTGCATTTATTATCTTATTTGTGTTATTGTGCATTTGCCTGCAGTCACTCCCATTAGTATATGAAGACACTAGGAGATAATGCAGAGAGAGTTGCAGACACAAGCTAACTGCACTGGAGTTTAGTCTGTGATGTGGTTGACCTCTTAATTGTTAATATATGATAATAAATACTATTTAAAATAGAAAATTGCATTTATTTTCTTATTTGCATTATTGTGCTCTTTCTTGCGGTCACTCCAATTAATGTATGAAGACCCTAGGAGACAATGCAGAGAGAGCTGCGGACACGAGCCAACTGCACTGGAGTTTAATCTGTCATGTGGTTGACATCTTACTTGTTAGTATATGATAATAAATAATATTTAAAAGAGAAAATATCATTCATTTTCTTGTTTGGGTTATTGTGCATTTCACTGCAGTCACTAGCATTACTATATGAAGACCCTAGGAGACATTGCAGAAAGAGCTGCGAACACCAGCCAACTGCACTGGAGTTTTGTCTGCGACGTGGTTGACCTCTTAGTTGGCAGTATATGATAATAAATACTATTTAAAAGAGAAAATTGCGTTTACTTTCTTATTGTCATTATTGTGCATTTGCCTGCGGTCACGCCCATTACTATATTAAGACACTAGGAGACAATGCAGAGAGAGCTGCGGACACCAGCAAACTGCTCTGGAGTTTAATCTGCGATATGGTTGACCTCCTAATTGGTAATATATGATAATAAATACTATTTAAAAGAGAAAATTGCATTTATTTCCTTTATTGCATTATGGTACGTTTGCCTGTGGTCACTTCCATTAATATATGAAGACCCTAGGAGTTAATACAGAGAGAGCTGCGGAAACCAGTCAATTGCACTGGAGTTCCGTCTGCGTTGTGGTTGACCTCTTAATTATTCGTATATGGTAATAAATACTATTTAAAAGAAAAAATTGCATTCATTTTCTTATTTGCATTATTGTACGTTTGCCTGCGGTCACTCCCATTACTATATGACGACACTAGGAGACAATGCAGAGGGAGCTGCAGACATAAGCTAACTGCACTGGAGTTTAGTCGGCGATGTGGTTGACCTCTTAATTGTTAGTATATGACAATAAATACTATTTAAAAGAGAAAATTGCATTTATTTCCTTATTTGCAATATTGTGCGTTTGCCTGCGCTCACTCCTGTTACTCTATGAAGACCCTAGGATACAATGCAGAGAGAGCTGCGGACACCAGCCAACTGCACTGGAGTTTAGTCGGCGATGTGGTTGACCTCTTAATTGGTAGTATATGATAATAAAAACTATTTAAAACAGAAAACTGCATTTATGTTCTAATTTCCTTTATTGTGTGTTTGACTGTGGTGATTCTCATTACTATATGAAGACCCTAGGAGACAATGCGGAGAAAGCTGTGGAAATCAGCCAACTGCACTGGAGTTTAGTTTCTTAAGTGTTAGTATATGATATTAAATACTATTTAAAAGAGAAAATGGCATTCATTTTCTTATTTGCATTATTGTGCATCTTTCTGTGTCATTCCCATTACTATATGAAGACCCTAGGAGACAGTACGGGAGAGCTGCGGAAACCAGTCAACTACACTGGAGTTCAGTCTGCATTGTGGTTGACCTTTCAATTGTTAGTATATGATAATAAATACTATTTAAAAGAGAAAATTGCATTTATTTTCTTATTTGCATAATTGTGCATTTGCTTGCGGTCACTCGTATTCCTATATGAAGACACAAGGAGACAATGCAGAGAGAGCTGCGGACACCAGCAAACTGCACTGGAGTTTAGTCTGCGATGTGGTTGACCTTTTAATTGTTAGTATATGATAATAAATACTACTTTAAAGAGAAAATTGCATTTATTTTCTTATTTGCAATATTGTGCGTTTGCCTGCGCTCACTCCTGTTACTCTATGAAGACCCTAGGAGACAATGCATAGACAGCTGCGGAAATATAGTAGTATATAGTAATAAATACTACTTAAAAGAAAAAAATTAAATTTATTTTCTTATTTGCATAATTGTGCATTTGCTTGTGGTACTCCCATTACTATATGAAGACCCAAGAAGACAATGCAGAGAGCTGATGACACCAGCCAACTGCACTGGAGTTTAGTCGGCGATGTGGTTGACCTCTCAATTGTAAGTATATGATGATAAATACAATTTAAAAGAGAAAATTGCATTTATTTTCTTTATTGCATTATTGTGCGTTATCCTGTGGTCACTCCCATTACTATATGAAGACACTAGGAGACAATGCAGAGGGAGCTGCAAACATAAGCTAACTGCACTGGAGTTTAGTCGGCGATGTGGTTGACCTCTTAATTGTTAGTATATGATAATAAATACTATTTCAAATAAAAAATTGCATTTATTTTCTTATTTGCATTATTGTGCGTTATCCTGTGGTCACCCCAATTAATGTATAAAGACTCCAGGAGACAATGCAGAGTGAGCTGCGGACACGAGCCAACTGCACTGGAGTTTAATCTGTCATGTGGTTGACCTCTTACTTGTTAGTATATGATAATAAATAATATTTAAAAGAGAAAATATCATTCATTTTCTTGTTTGGATTATTGTGCATTTCACTGCAGTCACTAGCATTACTATATGAAGACCCTAGGAGACATTGCAGAATGAGCTGCGAACACCAGCCAACTGAACAAGAGTTTAGTCTGCGACGTGGTTGACCTCTTAGTTGGTAGTATATAGTAATAAATACTACTTAAAAGAGAATTTTGTATTTATTTTCTTATTTGCATAATTGTGCATTTGCTTGTGGTCACTCGCATTACTACATGAAGACTCAAGGAGACTATGCAGAGAGAGCTGCGGACACCAGCAAACTGCACTGGAGTTTAGTCTGTGATGTGGTTGACCTCTTAATTGTTAGTATATGATAATAAATACTACTTGAAAGACCAAATTGCATTTATTTTCTTATATTCCTTATTTACATAAACGATTTAGGGGAAAATCTAAGCAGCTCTCTTAGGTAGTTTGCAGATGACGCCGTGATTTTTCGTCTAGTAAAATCATCTGAAGATCCTAACCAACTGCAGAACAATCTGAATAAGATATCAGTATGGTGTAAAAATTGGCAATTGACTCTAAATAATGAGAAGTGTGAAATCGACCACATGATTACGAAAAGAAATCCATTAAACTTTTTTTACAACATAAAGCAATCAAATGTGAAGGCCGTAAACTCCACAAAATACCTAGGTATTACTATTACTTAACACTCTAACTGGAAAGAACACGTAGATAATATCATGGGAAATGCGAACCAGAGATTGCGTTTTATTGGCAGAACCCTTAAAAGATGCAACAGAAGTACTAAAGAAACTGCATACACTGTGCTTGTCCGTCCATTTTTGGAGTATTGCAGCCCAGTGTGGGATCCTTATCAGGTGGGTTTGAGGGAGGACATCGAAAGAGTCCAAAGAAGGGCAGCTCGTTTCGAATTGTCATGATACACGATACAGGGGAGACAGCGTTACGGAAATGATCCAGGATCTGGGATGGGAATCATTACAACAACGGCGGTTATCGCTGCGGAGCGGGCTACTTGCGATACTCCAATCGCCAACATTCTCCTCCAAATGCGAAAATATATTGTTGCCGCCCACTTACATAGGTAGAAATGATCATCAGAATAAAATAAGAGAAATCAGAGCTCGAACAGAGAGATACAGGTGTTCTTTCTTCCCGCGCGCTATTCGAGAATGGAATGGGAGATAAATAGTATAATTGTGGTTCTATGAACCCTCTGCCAGGCACTTAAATGTGATTTGCGGACTATCCCATGTAGATGTAGATGTAGAGGTGCGAACACCAGCCAACTGCACTGGAGTTTACTTTGCAACGTCGTTGACCTATTAAATGTTAGTAGGTGATAATAAATACTATTTAAAGGAGAAAATTGCATTTATTTTCTTTTATTTGCATTAATGTCCTGTGCCTGCGATCACTCAAATTACTATACGAAGACCCTAGGAGACAATGCAGAGATAGCTGCGGACACCAGCCAACGGCACCGGGGTTTAGCCTGCGATGTGGTTGACCTCATAATTGATAGTATATTATAATAAATACTATTTAAAAAACAAAATTGCATTTATTATCTTATTTGCATTACTGTGTGTTTGCCTGCGGTAACTCCCATTACTATATGAAGAACCTAGGAGAGAATGCCGAAAGAGCAGCGAACAACAGCCAACTGCACTGGAGTTTAGTCTACGATGTAGTTAACCTCTTAATTGTAAGTATATGATGATAAATACTATTTAAAACAGAAAATTGCATTTATTTTCTTATATGCATTGCTGTGTGTTGCCTGCGATCACTCCCATTACTATATGATGAACCTAGGAGACAATGCAGAGAGAGCTGCGGACACCAGGCAACTGCACTGGAGTTTAGTCTGTGAAGCGGTTGACCTCTTAATTGTTAGTATATGATAATAAATACTATTTAAAAAAGGAAAATGCATTTATTTTCTTATTCGCATTATTGTGTGTTTGCCTGTGTTGACTATCATTATTTCATTGATTTCATGATTGTTAGTATATGATAAATAATACTACATTGGAGTTTAGTCTGCGATGTGGTTGACCTCTTGATTGTTGATATATGATAGTAAATACAATTTAGAAGAGAAAATTGCATTTATTATCTTATTTGCATGATTGTGCGTTTGGCTGCGGTCACTCCCATTACTATATGATGAAGCTAGGAGACAATGGAGAGAGAGCTGCAGACACCAGCCAACTGCACTGGAGTTTAGTCTGCGACATGGTTGACCTCTTCATTTGTAGTATATGATAACAAATACTCTTTAAAAGAGAAAATTGCATTTATTTTCTAAATTGCATTATTGTGCTTTTGCCTGCAGTCTCTCCCATTACTATATGAAGACCCTAGGTGACAATGCAGAGAGAGCTGCAGACACCAGCAAACTGCACTGGCGTTTAGTCTGTGAAGTGGTTGATCTCTTAATTGGTGGTATAAGTTAACAAATACTATTTAAAAAAGAAAATTGCATTTATTTTCTTATTTGCATTATTGTGCGTTTGCCTGTAGTCACTGCCATTACAATATGATGTACCTAGGAGAGAATGCAGAGAGAGCTGCAGACACCAGCCAACTGCACTGGAGTGTAGTCTGCGAAGTTGTTGACCTCTTCATTGTTAGTATATGATAACTTACCAAAAGAACCGGCTCGTCGATAGAAACAAATAAAATAAATAAAATCACACACAAACACACATACAAGCTTTCGCAGCCTAACTGCTTCGTCAGGCAGAAGGGAAGGAGAGGGAAAAGGAAATGATGAGGGCTTCAAGGGAGTGGATAAGGAGTCATTCCAATCCCGGGACAGGAAAGACTTACCTTGGGGGGGAAAAAAGAGGGTAAACAAAAGCACACACACGCACACACATTTACACAGACACTTAGGCAGACACACTGTAGAACTGTAGAAAGCAAAGAAAGCAAAGAAGTTGCTTCCTGTCCCGGGATTGGAATGACTCCTTATCCACTCCCTTGAAACCCTCATCATTTCCTTTTCCCTCTCCTTCCCTTCTGCCTGACGAAGCAGCTAGGCTGCAAAAGCTTGTATGTGTGTTTGTGTGTGATTTTATTTATTTTATTTGTTTCTATCGACGAGCCGGTTCTTTTGGTAAGTCATCTGTTTTCTATTTTTAGTTTTGTTTATCCCACCGGGACAGTTTCCCTCTATAATTTTAGTATATGATAATAAATACTATTTAAAAGAGAAAATTGCATTTATTTTCTTAATTGCATTATTGTGCGTTTGCCTGCGGTCACTACCATTTCTATATGAAGACCCTAGGAGACAATGCAGAGAGAGCTGAGAAAACTAGCCAACTGCACTGGAGTTTAGTCTGCAATGTGGTTGATCTCGTAATTGGTAGTATATGATGAAAAATACTATTTAAAACAGAAAATTGCATTTATTTTCTTATTTGCATTATTGTGCGTTTGCCTGCGATCACTCCCATTACTTTATGAAGACATTAGGAAGGAATTCCGAGAGAGCTATATACACCATCCAACTGAACTGGAGTTTTGTCTGCGATGTGGTTGACCTCTTCATTGTTAGTATATGATAACAAATACTATTTACAATAGAAAATTGCATTTATTTTCTTATATGCATTATTGTGCGTTTGTCTGCGATCACTCCCATTACTATATGATAAACCTAGGAGACAATGAAGAGAGAGCTGCGGGCACCAGCCAACTGCACTGGAGTTTAGTCTGCGAAGCAGTTGTCATCTTAATTGTTAGTATATGATAATAAATATTATTTAAAAAAGGAAAATGCATTTACTTTCTTATTCGCATTATTGTGCGTTTGCCTGTGTTAAATATCATTACTAAATGAAGACCCTAGGAGACAATGCAGACAGAGATGCAGACACCAGCCAACTGCACTGGACTTTGGTCTGCGATGTGGTTGATTTCATAATTGTTAGTATATGATAAAGAATACTACACTGGAGTTTAGTCTGCAATGTGGTTGACCTCTTGATTGTTGGTATATGATAAAAAATAATATTTAGAAGACAAAATTGCATTTACTATCTTATTTGCATTATTGTGTGTTTGCCTGCGATCACTCCCATTACTTTATGAAGACATTAGGAATGAATTCCGAGAGAGCTATATACACCATCAATTGAACTGGAGTTTTGTTCTCGATGTGGTTGACCGCTTCATTGTTAGTATATGATAATAAATACTATTTAATATAGAAAATTGCATTTCTTTTCTTATATGCATTATTGTGCGTTTACCTGCAATCACTCCCATTACTATAAGATGAACCTAGGAGACAATGCAGAGAGCGCTGCGGACACCAGCCAACTGCACTGGAGTATAGTCTGCGAAGCAGTTGACCTCTTATTTGCTAGTATATGATAATAAATACTATTTAAAAATGAAAAAGGCACTTATTTTCTTATTTGCATTATTGTGCTTTTGCCTGCGATCACTCCCATTACTATATAAAGAATCAAGGAGACAATGCAGAGTGAGCTGCGGACAATAGCCAAATGCACTGGAGTTTAGTCTGTGATGTGGTAGACCTCTTAATTTATAGTATATTATAATAAATACTATTTAAAAGAGAAAATTGCATTTATTTTCTTAATTGAAATGTTGTGCTTTTGCATGCCGTCACTCCCATTACTATATGAAGACACTAGGTGACAATGCAGAGAGAGCTGCGGACACCAGCAAACTGCACTTGAGTTTAGTCTGTGAAGTCGTTGATCTCTTAATTGGTGGTATATGATAACAAATACTGTTTAAAAGAGAAAATATCATTTACTTTCTTATTTGCATAATAGTGCGTTTGCCTGGGGTCACTCCCATTACTATATGAAGACCCTAGGAGAGAATGCCGAGAGAGCTGCGGACACCAGCCAACTGCACTGGAGTTTATTCTACGATGTAGTTGACCTCTTAATTGTAAGTATATGATGATAAATACTATTTAAAAAAGAAAATTGCATTTATTTTTTTATTTGCATTATTGTGCATTTGCCGGCGATCACTCCCATTACTTTATGACGACCTGAGGAAGGAATTCCGAGAGAGCTATATACACCATCCAAATGAACTGGAGTTTTGTCTGCGATGTGGTTGCCCTCTTCACTGTTAGTATATGATAATAAATACTATTTAATATAGAAAATTGCATTTATTTTCTTATATGCATTATTGTGTGTTTGCCTGCGATCACTCCTTTTACTATGTGATGAACCTAGGAGACAATGCAGAGAGAGCTGCGGGCACCAGCCAGTTGCACTAGAGTTTAGTCTGCGAAGCAGTTGACCTCTTAATTGTTAGTATATGATAATAAATATTATTTAAAAGAGAAAATTGCATTTATATTCTTAATTCCATTATTGTGCGATTGCCTGCGGTCACTTCCATTACTATAAGATGAACCTAGGAGACAATGCAGAGAGAGCTGCAGACACCAGCCAACTGCACTGGAGTTTAGTCTGCGAAGTGGTTCACCTCTTCATTGTTAGTATATGATAATAAATACTATTTAAAAGAGAAAATTGCATTTATTTTCTTAATTGCATTGTTGTGCTTTTGCCTGCAGTCTCCCCCATTACTATATGAAGACCCTAGGTGACAATGCAGAGGGAGCTGGGAACACCAGCCAACTGCACAGGAGTTTAGTCTGCGATGTAGTTGACCTCTTAATTGTAAGTATATGATGATAAATACTATTTAAAAGAGAAAATGGCATTTAATTTCTTATATGCATTGTTGTGCGTTTGCCTGCAGTCACTCCCATTACTATATGAAGACCCTAGGTGACAATGCAGACAGAGCTGCGGACACCAGCAAACTGCACTGGAGTTTAGTCTGTGAAGTGGTTGACCTCTTAATTGGTGGTATATGATGATAAATACTATTTAAAAGAGAAAATTGCATTTATTTTCTTAATTGCATTGTTGTGCTTTTGCCTGCAGTCTCCCCCATTACTATATGAAGACCCTAGGTGACAATGCAGAGGGAGCTGGGAACACCAGCCAACTGCACAGGAGTTTAGTCTGCGATGTAGTTGACCTCTTAATTGTAAGTATATGATGATAAATACTATTTAAAAGAGAAAATGGCATTTAATTTCTTATATGCATTGTTGTGCGTTTGCCTGCAGTCACTCCCATTACTATATGAATACCCTAGGAGACAATGAAGAGAGAGCTGCGGACAACAGCCAACTGCACTGTAGTTTAGTCTGCGAAGCAGTTGATCTCTTAGTTGTTAGTATATGATAATAAAATACTATTTAAAAAAGAAAAATGCCTTTATTTTCTTACTTTCATTATAGTGCGTCTGCCTGCGGTCACTCCCATTGCTATATAAAGACACTAGGAGACAATGCAGAGTGAGCTGCGGACACCAGCCAACTACACCTGAGTTTAGTCTACAATGTAGTTGACCTCTTAATTGTAAGTATATTATGATAAATACTATTTAAAAGAGAAAATTGCATTTATTTTCTTATTTGCATTCGTGTACGTTTGCCTGCTAACACTCCTATTACTATATGAACACCATAGGAGACAATGCAGGGAGAGCTATATACACCATCCAACTGAACTGGAGTTTAGTCTGCGATGCGGTTGACCTCTTCATTGTTAGTATATGATAATAAATACTATTCAAAATAGAAAATTCCAATTATTTTCTTATATGCATTATTGTGAGTTTGCCTGCGATCACTTCCATTACTATATGATGAACCTAGGAGACAATGCAGAGAGAGCTGCGGACACCAGCCAACTGCCTGGTGTTTAGCCTGCGAAGCGTTTGACCTCTTACTTGTAAGTATATGTCAATAAGTAGTATTTAAAAAGAAAAATGCATTTATTTTCTTATTCGCATTTTTGTGCGATTGGCTGCGGTCACTCCCATTACTATATGATGAAGCTAGGAGACTATGGAGAGAGACAGACACCAGCCAACTGTACTGGAGTTTAGTCTGCGAAGTGGTTGTCCTCTTCATTGTTAGTATATGATAATAAATACTCTTTAAAAGAGAAAATTGCATTATTTTCTAAATTGCATTATTGTGCGTTTGTCTGCGGTCACTATCATTACAATATGAAGACCCTAGGAGGCAATGCAGACAGAGTTTCGGACACCAGCCAATTGCACTGGAGTTTAGTCTGTGATGTGGTTGATTTCATAATTGTTAGTATATGATAAAGTATACTACACTGGAGTTTAGTCTGCGATGTGGTTGACCTCTTGATTGTTGGTATATGATAATAAATACATTTTAGAAGAGTATATTGCATTTATTATCTTATTTGCATGATTGTGCATATGATGATTGTGCATATGATGAAGCTAGGAGACAATGGAGAGAGAGCTGCAGACACTAGCCAACTGCACTGGAGTTTAGTCTGTGAAGTGGTTGTCCTCTTCATTGTTAGTATATGATAATAAATACTATTTAAAAGAGAAAATTGCATTTATTTTCTTAATTGCATTGTTGTGCTTTTGCCTGCAGTCACTCCCATTACTATATGAAGACCCTAGGAGACAATGCAGAGAGAGCTGCGGACACCAGCCAACTGCACTTTAGTTTAGTCTGCGAAGCGGTTGATTTCTTAATTGTTAGTATATGATAATAAATACTATTTAAAAAAGAAAAATGCATTTATTTTCTTATCTGCATTATTGTGCGTTTGCCTGCGGTCACTGCCATTACTATATGATGTACGTATGAGACAATGCAGTGAGAACTGCAGACACCAGCCAACTGCACTGGAGTGTAGTCTGCGAAGTGGTTGACCTCTTCATTGTTAATATATGATAATAAATACTATTTAAAACAGAAAATTGCATTTGCGATGTGCACATCTGCGATGTGGTTGATTTCATAATTGTTAGTATATGATAAAGAAAACTACGCTGGTGTTTAGTCTGCGATGTGGTTGACCTCTTGATTGTTAGTATATGATAATAAATACTCTTTAGAAAATAAAATTACATTTATTATCTTATTTGCATGATTGTGCGTTTGCCTGCGGTCACTTCCATTACTATATGATGAACTTAGGGGACAATGCAGAGAGAGCTGCAGATACCAGCCAATTGCACTGGAGTTTAGTCTGTGAATTGGTTGATCTCATCATTGTTATTATATGATAATAAATACTATTTAAATTGAAAATTGCATTTATTTTATTATTTGCATTATTGTGCTTTTGCCTGCAGTCACACCCATTAGATATGAAAACCCTAGGTGACAATGCGGAGAGAGCTGCGAACACCAGCCAACTGCACTGGAGTTTAGTCTACGATGTAGTTGATCTCTTAATTGTAACTATATGATGATAAATACTATTTGAAACATAAAATTGCATTTATTTTCTTATTTGCATTATTGTGCGTTTCCTGCGATCACACCCATTACTATATGAAGACTTTAGAAAGGAATGCAGAGAGAGCTATATACACCATCGAACTTAACTGGAGTTTAGTCTGCAATATGGTTGACCTCTTCATTGTAAGTACATGATAATAAATACTTTTTAAAAGAGAAAATTGCATTTATTTTCTTAATTGCATTATTGTGCGTTTGCCTGCGGTCACTTCCATTACTATATGGTGAACCTAGGAGACAATGCAGAGAGAGCTGCAGACACCAGCCAACTTCATTGGAGGTTAGACTGCTAAGTGGTTCACCTCTTCATTGTTAGTATATGATAATAAATACTATTTAAAGGAGAAAATGCATTTATTTCCTTATTTGCATTATTGTGCGTTTGCCTGCGGTCACACCCGTTACTATATGAAGACCCTAGGAGACAATGCAGTGAGAGCTGCGAAAACCTGCCAACTGCACTGGACTTTAGTCTTCGATGAGGTTGACCTCGTAATTGGTAGTATATGATAATATATACTATTTAAAAGAGAAAATTGCATTTTTCCTTTAACTAACGTGGTGCGGTCTATCTGACCGCGCGCTTTCATCAACAATTGCGATTTAGCCAGTTCCCTACCCATTATTGTGCCCGTCGGCTCAGTAGCTTCGAGTTTAGTTGTGAGTGGACCGGCAAAGCGTGTGGTGTTGTTCCAGAGCTTCTATAACGTGAGTGACATCCGTTTGAAAATAGGTCGCGGTCATTTTGACCGCACTACGTTGTTTGTGTAATTTTTTCTTCTGTGACTTTCCTTACATAGTCTCGATATCTTCCATTTCACAGCTTTTGAAATATGGAGGAACCAAGTACTTCTACAGGTAAAGGATCTGCTGCAACCAACAGACAGTGTGTGAACACTTTAGACCGTAACTTTGAGGAAACTGTGAGCAGATGGTTGGAAGAGTCAGATGATAGTGACTGTGACGATAATCCTGAAGAAACTGAACCAATTGTGAGTGATCATGACACATTGTCAGAACAAAGTGCAACAGAAAATTACTCTGACGAAAGTAGTGAAAGTAGTGATCCATCTGACGACCAACAGAGAAGCAATTACATCTATGGCAAGAATCAGTACAAATGGGCCAAAGCTCCGCCAACCCGAGCTGTTAGAACTCCTCGCCATAACATCATCATGAAATCTCCATCCACCACGTTGACTACAGGAGCTCCAAAAGACCCATTTTCATTATGGCATCTCTATTTTGATGACGAAGTTCTCGATCACATCTTACTGTGGACAAATGCTAAAATAGATTGCGTCAGGCAGAAGTACTCTGACAAAAGCAAAGCTGAACTTCAGAACCTGGATTTGGATGAACTTTTGGCGTTTTTAGGACTTCTGATATATTCTTCTGTCTTTAAATCCAATCACGAAAATGTAAATTATATATTTGAAACTGATGGTTCAGGTCGGGAAATTTTCAAATGTGTCATGTCTAGGAACCGTTTCCTAATGTTGTTGAACTGCTTACGGTTTGATGACTTTCGAACCAGAAAAGAGAGGCTCAAAGTTGACAAAATGGCAGCAGCGTCTTTTCTCTTCAGAAAAATTGTGGAAAATTCCCAAAAATATTTCAATTTAGGCACATGTGCTACTGTAGATGAGCAACTAGTTTCCTTCCGTGGTAAATGCTCATTTGTGGTCTACATGCCAAAGAAGCCTGGTAAATACGGTTTAAAAATAATGACCTTGTGTGATGCAAGGACCAGTTACTTCTATAATGGGTATGTGTACACTGGAAAAGGCTCTGATGGTGATACTATGCCGGACAATGATAAGAAAATGATGATACCAACGCAGTCTCTGTTGCGATTGTGTAAACCAATCTATGGCAGTAATCGCAACATTACTGCTGACAATTGGTTCAGTTCAATACAAGCTGTAGAAGAGTTAATGAAAAGAGGATTGACTTTTGTTGGAACTCTAAAAAAGAATAAGAGAGAGATTCCGCAAGCCTTCCAACCAAATAAGAATAGGCCAGTTGGTTCGTCTTTATACGGTTTTACGAAGGACACCACTCTGTTGTCGCATGTGCCAAAGACAAACAAAGCGGTTCTTCTTGTCTCTTCCATGCATCATAGCCCTGCTGAGGATTTGACTTCTCAGAAACCAGAAATTATATCATACTACAACGCCACTAAAGGAGGCGTCGATGAACTCGACAAAAAGTGCTCTATATACTCCTGCAGTCGGAGAACTCGACGTTGGCCAATGTGTTTATTCTACCGTTTACTGGACATCAGCACAGTAAATGCATATGTTCTTCAGAAGAGTGGATCAGATGAAGCTCCTGTCAACAGAGGCATCTTCCTGAAAGAGCTGGCCCGTAGTCTTGTGCTGAAACATATGCAAAAGCGAGCTCAGAACCCACGACTTCCGCAGGAGTTACGACTAACGACCCGCCGGATTTTAGGCCCTGATTCTCCAACAGAAGAAGCAGTGGACGCAGAATTAGGTCCTAAGAACAGGAAAACTTGCAGAATCTGCCCAGCCAGCAAAAAAAGGAAGACTTCCCATGCTTGCTACGTCTGCAAGAGGCCCATATGCATGCAGTGCTGTTCCCAGGTCTGCAAGCACTGTTGTGAGAATTTGTGATTTGAACGTCTCTGATTTTTCATATGGTACTTCTTCAAGTTAAAAACTTAATATTTTTTGTTTCATTAGTTCTTTAAGAAGAAATACAAAATATACCAAAGTATGAATGTCATTATTAGCTAATGGAAAACGTATAAATGTATTAGTGTACAATATGTGCAGTAACCACTTCTGAATGCCTGTTCATCAGTAACTATTTGATGTTAATGTTCTGTTTTTTCATGTTTAATTACTTTGTATTAAAGACTCTTTCATATACAAAACAGAGAATTTCAGAGTTGTTCATATTGTTAACATTATACCCACCTATAAGTAAGGGGGTCAGATTGACCGCACCACGGTGTTAGTGTCCCATTTTTGGCACCACGTTAGTTAAAGGTTATTTTCTTAAATGCATTATTGTGCGTTTACCTGCAATAACTACCATTATTATATGATGAACCTCGGAGAAAATGCAGTGAGAGCTGCGGACACCAGCCAACTGCACTGGAGTTTAGTCTGCGAAGTGGTTGATCTCTTTATTGTTAGTATATGATAATAAATACTATTTAAAAAAGAAAAATTCATTTATCTTCTAATTCGCATTATTGTGCGTTGTCATGTGTTCACTATCATTACTATATGAAGACCCTAGGAGACAATGCAGACAGAGATGCGGACACCAGTCTGCGATGTGGTTGATTTCATAATTGTTAGTATATGATAAAGAATACTACGCTGGAGTTTAGTCTGCGATGTGGTTGACCTCTTGATTGTTAGTATATGATAATAAATACGATTTAGAAGATAAAATTGCATTTATTATCTTATTTGCATGATTGTACGTTTGCCTGCGGTCACTTCCATTACTATATGATTAACCTAGGAGACAATGCAGAGAGAGCTACAGACACCAGCCAACTGCAATGGAGTTTAGTCCTTGAATTGGTTTACTTCTTCATTGTTAGTATATGATAATAAATACTATTTAAAAGAGAAAATTGCATTTATTTTCTTATTTGCATTATTGTGCGTTTGCTTGGAGTCACTCCCACTACTATATGAAGACCCTAGGTGACAATGCAGAGAGAGGTGCTAACACTAGCCAACTGCACTGGAGTTTAGTCTGTGAAGTGGTTGACCTCTTAATTGGGAGTATATGATATCAAATACTATTTAAAAGAGAAAATTGCATTTATTTTCTTATTTGCATTATTGTGCGTTTGCGTGCGATCACTCCCATTACTATATGATGTACCTCGGAGACAATGCAGAGAGAGCTGCGGACACCAGCCAACTGCACTGGAGTTTAGTCTGCGATGTGGTTGATTTCATAATTGTTAGTATATGATAAAGGGTACTACGCTGGAGTTTAGTCTGCGATGTGGTTGACCTCTTGATTGTTAATATATGATAATAAATATTATTTAGAAGATAAAATTTCATTTATTACCTTATTTGCATGATTGTGCATTTGCCTGCGTTCACTTCCATTTACTATATGATGAACCTAGGAGACAATGCAGAGAGCTGCAGACACCAGCCAACTGCACTGAGTTTAGTCTGTGAAGTGGTTGATCGCTTCATTGTTGGTATATGATAATAAATACTAGTTAAAAGAGAAAATTGCATTTATTTTCTTAATTGCAATATTGTTCTTTGGCCTGCAGTCACTCTCATTACTATATGAAGACCCTAGGTGACAATGCAGAGAGAGCTGCGGACACAAGCAAACTGCACTGGAGTTTAGTCGGCGAGATGGTTGATCTGTTAATTGTTAGTGTATGTTAATAAATACTATTTAAAAGAGAAAATTGCATTTATTTTCTTATTTGCATTATTGTTCTTTTGCCTGCAGTCACTCCCATTAGATATGAAGACCCTAGGTGACAATGCAGGGAGAGCTGCGAACACCAGCCAACTTCTAACGTCCATCACCTCTTTTCGGAATGACTCAAACTGAGCCCTATCTTTTTCCTGAATTATGGAAAGTTTTGTTAATTCACAGTCTAAAACAAAGTCATTCCACTGTAGGTGAAGTTGAACTTATCTTATATGCTGGCTGAAGTCCATTGCGTTGTGAGTTATCTTCGGCATTCAATAAAGAAATTGATTCTACAGGATCTTCTTTTACATTAAAAGCATCTCAGTTGATATGGAAACGATTTTATTTCCACTTAAACATTGCACAATCAAGAAATGCAGCAGCAAGCCAACACAGCTGCTTAGAGGTTTCTGGCCACTCGAATACCCCATCCCAGACTGACTGAAACAATGGTTTCTCTCCAACATCTTTCTGCTTAACTATGTAATAAAAATGATGACAAAGTTATGTAATTCATAATTGAACAATATTCTTTTCCATTAAATATGCCAAAATACAGAAAGAAAAACATTAGATTTAAGCTTTGACTATTTATTTCAATGTATGTACTTGTTTCATGACATTTGTATTTAAATGTAGTACACAAATTTAACGTCATCCTTTTGACTAGTGTTTACAGTCGTCAAATTATTTACATTATGTGTGTTTTCGAAATGCACACATATTTGTTTTGCCAATAGTGTGTAGGCGTACTATTATTATGACATGGTATTTCAATGTGTTTCAGTTTGCGGTCAAAATATTTATTAATACTGATTTGTATATGATTGTCGTAGTTTTGTTACTTTCAAAGATAGTTTCTTAGTACCAAACGGATTATTAATTTTAGTGCATGAAAAATTATCAGTATTTAATTTAGGATGTAGTGATATATAAAACATGGTCTGCCCTAATTTATTTAAACAAAAGGTATATATGAAATCATGTTGTCCAATAGTTTATAACATGTAGTATTGTTGTTTTTATACAAATTAGTATCTATATAGGTTCAGCAATTTCCCAAACTAAGTGTAATGCATTTTTAGTGTTTGCAGCTATTTTTTACGAAAGTATAAAAAACTGAAATTACGTAAAAGGTCAGCTAAAGTTATATTTAAATCAACGTATTATTTCTTAAAAGCGTTTTACTAATAGTGTTAATAGAATTTCAATCTAAAGGCGAAAATGTGAAATATCACATGTCCGGCAATGAAGTTTTACTTTAGGTGTCAAATATTTCGTGTTTCTATGTTGGCAACTGATTTTTAGGAGTTCGCAACATAGCAGAAACGTTACACACCCCCCTACATAGTGTACCTGAAATGTAATGTAGGGTTCACTATGTACTATCGTTTCAATATGTTGTGATTTAGGTGTACATAATGAGTCTGTATTAGTTTAAGCTAAAATAAAAAATTGTATGTTGATTGTAGTCTTGCGTATGCTGGTGGTTGTTGATGTTGCTTGATGCGCCGACAGTGGTATATCTGCAAACTGCTGTTGCTGATGAAATGGCTTGCAGCTTCAGCTGACTGTAGTTACAGGCATTCAAGATGGTTCCTACAACATGGTTGTATCTTTCTCAGAACCACATACTATTTTTCCCTATCTACATACATAAATAAGCATTCTGTTATCAGGCTATTGGAAAGAGTAATCAATTTTTTCAATACGGTATTGTAAACAAACAAAATTATGGGTTCAAATTAACCCTTAAATGTTACTGAAAATTAATGAGAAATCTCTCACATTTACTTTGGTTCGAATAATGAAATAGCAAGCTTTTACAACTTTTTTTTTTTTTTTTTTTTTTTTTTTTTCAAAGAGCATTGATATTTATATTGTAAACAGTTATGTTTGGTATTAATTCATATAAAAAAGTATTTTTTCTCAATTTTCTTCTATGTGTACATGTATGTAAATGCCATTATGTGAGAACTAAGCTCCTAATTCCTCTAGAAAGGGTGTTGTACATTGTGATAACTTCACAATTTATAGGCAATTTGCTAAGTGGAATGAATGACATAATTAAATAGTAAAACAATGGATAGAAACAAGCTCTCAGTGAGCACAACAAACAATTTTCATTCAAAATTATGGTATAGTTAAAATGGTTATATAGACAGAAAATGTAATCGTGGTTTTGAATATTTCTCATACAGTTAGAGATTAGAATGAGTAATAGTAAAAAGTATAAACAATTATTGAGAAAACATATGCATTAATAAAAATTCAAAAATTAACCCCCCTGCGAGTAGTTAGCAGTGGCAATGGTAAATCTCATAGCTTAAATCAAGCATGGAAATTAAAGTAATGTGTCAGTTCTCAACTGATCCGACAAAGTGTCAAATTTTTCCAAAATCATGGAAAAATTTAAAGAAAAATGAAAAAGTTTGTTTTAACTGCCAAAATACACCCACTCTCAAGGCAGTAATCAAGAGAGGGCGGAAAAATACGCTGCCATTAAATTACGTCCACGGCCAGGGCAGGTAACTGACTCGCAAACGGCTACAAAAGCAGAGAAAGACTCTGGTTGCGTTTACCTATATTTTGTTTAACAACTTAGTGTTCGTAAGGTATTACGATACACCATTTAGTTTCATTGACAATCTTCTAAACAGAATGTTTGTATTAATGGTATTTCTTAAAAGCGTTTTAGTAATAGTGTTAATAGAATTTCAATCTAAAGGCGAAAATGTGAAATATCACATGTCCGGCAATGAAGTTTTACTTTAGGTGTCAAATATTTCATGTTTCTATGTTGGCAACTGATTTTTAGGAGTTCGCAACATAGCAGAAACGTTACAAACTGCACTGGTGTTTAGTCTACAATGTAGTTGATCTCTTAATTGTAAGTATATGATGATAAATACTATTTAAAACAGAAAATTGCATTTATTTTCTTATTTGCATTATTGTGCGTTTCCTGCGATCACTCCTATTACTATATGAAGACTTTAGGAAGGAATGCTGAGAGAGCTATATACACCATCGAACTGAACTGGAGTTTAGTCTGCAATGTGGTTGACCTATTCATTGTAAGTATGTGATAATAAATACAATTTAAAAGAGAAAATTGCATTTATTTTCTTAATTGCTTTATTGTGTGTTTGCCTGCGGCCACTTCCATTACTATATGATGAACCTAGGAGACAATGCAGAGAGAGCTGCAGACATCAGCCAACTGCACTGGAGTTTAGTCTGCGAAGTGGTTGCCTCTTCATTGTTAGTATATGATAATAAATACTATTTAAATGAGAAAATTGCATTTATTTTCGTATTTGCATTATTGTGCGTTTGCCTGCGGTCACACCCATTACTATATGGAGACCCTAGGAGACAATGCAGTGAGAGCTGCGAAAACCAGCCAACTGCACTGGACTTTAGTCTGCGATGAGGTTGACCTCGTAATTGGAAGTATATGATAATAAATACTATTTAAAAGAGAAAATTGCATTTATTTTCTTAATTGCATTATTGTGCATTTGCCTGCAGTCACTCCCATCACTATATGAAGACCCTAGGTGACAATGCAGAGAGAGGTGCGAACACTAGCCAACTGCACTGGAGTTTAGTCTGCAAAGTTGTTGACCTCTTAATTGGGAGTATATGATACAAATACTATTTAAAAGAGAAAATTGCATTTATTTTCTTATTTGCATTATTGTGCGTTTGCCTGCTGTCACTCCCATTACTATATGAAGACCCTAGGAGACAATGCGGAGAGAGCTGTGGACACCAGCCAACTGCACTGGAGTTTAGCCTGCAAAACGGTTGACGTCTTAATTGTTAGTATATGATAAGAAATACTATTTAAAAGAAAAAAATGCATTTATTTTCTTATATGCATTATTGTGCGTTTGCCTGTGATCACTCCCATTACTATATGAAGACGCTAGGCGACAATGCAGTGGGAGCTGCGGACACAAGCCAACTGCACTGGAGTTTATTCTGCGAAGCAGTTGACCTCTTAATTGTTGATATATATTAATAAATACTATTTGAAAGAGAAAAATGCATTTATTTTCTTATTTGCCTTATTGTCCGTTTGCCTGTGTTCACTATCATTACTATATGAAGACCCTATGGGACAATGCAGACAGAGATTCGGACACCAGCCAACTGCACTGGAGTTTAGTCTCCGATGTGGTTGATTTCATAATTGTTAGTATATGATAAAGAATACTAAACTGGACTTTAGTCTGCGATGTGGTTGACCTCTTCATTGTTAGTATATGACAATAAATACTACTTAAAATAAATTTGCATTTATTTTCTTATTTGCATTATTGTGCGTTTGCCTGCGATCACTCCCATTACTATATGAAGACCCTAGGAGACAATGCAGATTGAGCTGCGGACACCAGCCAACTGCACTGGAGTTTAGTCTGCGATGTGGTTGACCTCGTAAATGGTAGTATATGATATGAGATAGAATGGCTGGCCAGTACTTACCATTGTGCTGTACCGCTGATAGTAACACAAAATGAAAAAACAGAAAAATAGGGACAAAGGGACAAGCTTTCGGAACAGAGTTCCTTCGTCAGGTGGGAGAGAAGGGAAGAATAAAGGATGGGAATAGAAGGGAAAGGTGGTTCACGACCTAGGTCATGAAGGTGGTGTTTCGGAAGTGTGGGCGTCAGAGATACTGCATGTATGTACTGAGCCAAGCCAGAGAGGATAAATATAACTAAAAAGGAAAGATCAAGTAGTAAAGAGAAGAGAAGAGAGTGAAATTAATGATGCTGAGGGGTGTAGGAGGGGCGAGGGGGGGGGTGTCTAAAACGTTTTTCATAAACAGGGAAATATGGATGGACACACACACACACACACACACACACACACACACACACACACACGGAGAGAGATAGAGAGAATGACAGAGAGAGCGAGAGGGCGGTAGAGAGAGAGGGGGGGGGGGGTAAGGAACGGATAATGAATAGGTGAGCTGAGGATGGAGGAAGGGGAGGGGTTAGCATAGATTTAGTGTAGATTTAGGCCAGGGGGGTGGCGGGAGGAGAGGATATGTTGGAGACATATCCTCTCCTCCCGCCACCCCCCTGGCCTAAATCTACGCTAACCCCTCCCCTTCCTCCATCCTCAGCTCACCTATTCATTATCCGTTCCTTCCCCCCCCCCCCCACCCCCCCCCCCCTCCTCTCTCTCTCTCTACCGCCCTCTCGCTCTCTCTGTCATTCTCTCTATCTCTCTCCGTGTGTGTGTGTGTGTGTGTGTGTGTGTGTGTGTGTGTGTGTCCATCCATATTTCCCTGTTTATGAAAAACGTTTTAGACACCCCCCCCCGCCCCTCCTACACCCCTCAGCATCATTAATTTCACTCTCTTCTCTTCTCTTTACTACTTGATCTTTCCTTTTTAGTTATATTTATCCTCTCTGGCTTGGCTCAGTACATACATGCAGTATCTCTGATGCCCACACTTCCGAAACACCACCTTCATGACCTAGGTTGTGAACCACCTTTCCCTTCTATTCCCATCCTTTATTCTTCCCTTCTCTCCCACCTGACGAAGGAACTCTGTTCCGAAAGCTTGTCCCTTTGTCCCTTTTTTTTCTGTTTTTTCATTTTGTGTTACTATCGGCGGTACAGCACAATGGTAAGTACTGGCCAGCCATTCTATCTCATTTCAACAATATTTATTATCTCTGAGGAGAATTTTCATCATTAATCGAGTAGTATATGATACTAAATACTATTTAAAAGAGAAAATTCCATTTACTTTCTTATTTGCATTATTGTGCTTTTGCCTGCGATCACTCCCATTACTATATGAAGACTTTAGAAAGGAATGCAGAGAGAGCTATATACACCATCGAACTGAACTGGAGTTTAGTCTGCAATGAGGTTGACCTCTTCATTGTAAGTACATGATAAGAAATACTATTTAAAAGAGAAAATTGCATTTATTTTCTTAATTGCATTATTGTGCGTTTTCCTGCGGTCACTTCCATTACTATATGATGAACCTAGGAGACAATGCAGAGAGAGCTGCAGACACCAGCCAACTGCATTGGAGGTTAGTCTGCGAAGTGGTTCACCTCTTCATTGTTAGTATATGATAATAAATACTATTTAAAGGAGAAAATTGCATTTATTTTCTTATTTGCATTATTGTGCGTTTGCCTGCGGTCACACCCATTACTATATGAAGACCCTAGGAGACAATGCAGTGAGAGCTGCGAAAACCAGCCAACTGCACTGGACTTTATTCTGCGATGAGGTTGACCTTGTAATTGGTAGAAATATGATAATATATACTATTTAAAAGAGAAAATTGCATTTATTTTCTTAAATGCATTATTGTGCGTTTACCTGCGATAACTCCCATTAGTATATGATGAACCTCGGAGAAAATGCAGTGAGAGCTGCGGACACCAGCCAACTGCACTGAAGTTTAGTCTGCGAAGCGGTTGATCTCTTAATTGTTAGTATATGATAATAAATACTATTTAAAAAAGAAAAATTCATTTATTTTCTTATTCACATTATAGTACGTTTGCATGTGTTCACTATCATTACTATATGAAGACCCTAGGAGACAATGCAGACAGAGAATCGGACACCAGCCAACTGCAATGGAGTTTAGTCTGCGATATGGTTGATTTCATAATTGTTAGTATATGATAAAGAATACTACGCTGGAGTTTAGTCTGCGATGTGGTTGACCTCTTGATTGTTAGTATATGATAATAAATATGATTTAGAAGATAAAATTGCATTTATTATCTTATTTGCATGATTGTACGTTTGCCTGCGGTCACTTCCATTACTATATGATTAACCTAGGAGACAATGCAGAGAGAGCTACAGACACCAGCCAACTGCACTGGAGTTTAGTCCTTGAATTGGTTTACTTCTTCATTGTTAGTATATGATAATAAATACTATTTAAAAGAGTTTAGTCTCCGATGTGGTTGATTTCATAATTGTTAGTATATGATAAAGAATACTAAACTGGAGTTTAGTCTGCGATGTGGTTGACCTCTTCATTGTTAGTATATGATAATAAATACTATTTAAAATAAAAATTGCATTTATTTTCTTATTTGCATTATTGTGCGTTTTCCTGCGATCACTCCCATTACTATATGAAGACCCTAGGAGACAATGCAGAGAGAGCTGCGGACACCAGCCAACTGCACTGGAGTTTAGTCTGCGATGTGGTTGATCTGTTAATTGTAATGAAATAACAGGTTTTCACTTGGTAGGCGATGTGAGATGTTTCCTTTATTGAACTTCAAAACATATCGATTTCGTCCCTATGATGGGACATCATCAGTGCTGTTAAAAACAAGGTACCTTGGTCAGACATTGAAATTACAATAAGATTACATACACCAAGAATGTTATAAAATAGAATTACATACCAGAATTGCAAGTCATGATGACGTATGTGCTCTGCTTAAACACATTTAAAGGTCCTGCCGGTACAAGTCACAACAATAAAATCAGGTAGCCGCTTATGTACACCTACGCAGCTTAGCTTGTACATAGATGGTGCCTGGTGCCCTCCTTGTTTAAATCAGTTACATTGTAACATTTTAAAAAAGAAAATGGGTTCAAACATAATAAAAGCTTAAAAAGATAAAAATGTAGATTCTAGGTGAATTAAAGTTTAACAAATAACATACACAGATTATGCATTATATGATAAAATTAACCATTTATCAGTGCCCTCAGGTGGGTAGGTATTAAAACATATCTTTAAAAATTTAAAATTTGTCATCATCAATTGTTAAAATAAGTTACATTGTATCACGTATAAAATACTATCTGTTTATAAAATATATACATATATATATTTTAAAAATATAAAATAGAAAAGAGATGACTTACCAAAAGGAACGGCTCGTCGATAGAAACAAATAAATAAGTAAAATCACACACAAACACACATACAAGCTTTCGCCACCACTGGCAGCTTCTTCAGGAAAAAAGAGGAAAAAGACGTTGGACAGAGATACCAATTGAGGCAGAGGCTCTGTCACAGAACCAAGGCAAAGATGCTAATGATGGTGGGCAGGAATTTGAATTAGCGGAGATTGAGACCAGGTGGGCAACTGGAGGAGAGAATAAGCTGAAGGGCTAGTTCCCATCTCCGGAGTTCTGAAAGGTTGTTGTCGGTGGGAAGTATCCAGATAACCCGGACGGTGTAACACTGCGCCAAGATGTGCTGGCCGTTCACCAAGGCATGTTTAGCCACAGGGTGATCCTCATTACCAACAAACACTGTCTGCCTGTGACCGTTCATGTGAATGGACAGTTTGTTGCTGGTCATTCCCACATAGAACGCTTCACAGTGCAGGCATGTCAGTTGGTAAATCACGTGGGTGCTATTGCAAGTGGCTCTGCCCTTGATCGTGTACACTTTCCGGGTTACTGGACTGGAGTATGTGGTGGTGGAAGGGTGCATAGGGAAGGTTTTACAGCGGGGGCGGTTGCATGGGTAGGAGCCAGAGGGTAGGGAAGGTGGTTTGGGGTTTCATAGGGATGGACTAGGAGGTTACGAAGGTTAGGTGGGCGGCAGAAAGACAATCTTGGAGGAGTGGGAAGGATGTCATTAAGGATGGATCTCATTTTGGGGCAGGATTTAAGGAAGTCGTATCCCTGCTGGAGAGCCACATTCAGAGTCCGCTCCAGTCCCGGACAAAAGGGCCACTTCTGGGATTCTTCGGTGGAAGGTTCTGGATTTGGAGGAATGAGGAGGTGGCTCTGGTAATTTGCTTCTGAACCAGATCAGGAGGATAGCTGCGGGATGTGAAAGCTGTTATTAGGTTATTGGTGTACTGGTTCAGGGATTCGGGACTGGAGCAGACTGGTTTGCCACGAAGACCTAAGCTGTAGGGAAGGGAACGTTTGATATGGAATGGATGGCAGCTGTCATAATGGAGGTACTGTTGTTTGTTGGTAGGTTTGATGTGGACGGATGTGTGAAGTTGGCCGTTGGACAGATGGAGGTCAACATCGAGGAACGTGGCATGGGATTTGGAATAGAACCAGGTGAATTTGATGGGACCAAAGGAGTTGAGGTTAGAGAGGAAATTCTGGAGTTCTTCTTCACTGTTGGTCCAGATAATGAAGATGTCATCAATGAATCTGTACCAAACTTTGGGTTGACAGGCTTGGGTATCCAGGAAGGCTTCCTCTAAGCGTCCCATAAATAAGTTTGCGTACGAGGGGGCCATCCTGGTTCCCATGGCTGTTCCCTTTAGTTGTTGGTATGTCTGGCCCTCAAAGGTGAAGAAGTTGTGGGTTAGGATGAAGCTGGCTAGGGTATTAAGGAAAGAGGTTTTAGGTAGGGAAGTGGGTGGTCGGCGTGAAAGAAAATACTCCATCGCAGCAAGGCCCTGGACATGTGGGATATTTGTGTATAAGGAAGTGGCATCAATGGTTACAAGGATGGTTTCAGGAGGTAACAGGCTGGGTAAGGATTTCAGGCGATCGAGGTAGTGGTTGGTGTCTTTGATGAAGGATGGGAGACTGCACATGATGGGTTGAAGGTGTTGGTCTATGTAGGCAGAGATTCGTTCTGTGGGGGCTTGGTAACCGGCCACAATTGGACGGCCTGTACGATTCGGTTTGTGAATCTTAGGAAGTAGGTAGAAGGTAGGGGTGCAGGGTGTCGGTGGGGTCATGAGTTTGATGGACTCGGGTGAAAGGTTTTGTAGGGGGCCTAAGGATCTGAGAATTCCCTGAATCTCTGCCTGGACATCAGGAATGGGGTCGTGTTGACAGACTTTGTAGGTAGTATTGTCTGAAAGCTGGCACAGTCCCTCAGCCACATACTCCCGCCGATCAAGTACCACGGTTGTGGATACCTTGTCGGCAGGGAGAATGATGATGGAATGGTCAGCCTTCAAAACACGGATAGCTCGGGATTCAGCTGCGGTAATGTTGGGAGTAGGATTAAGGTTTTTCAGGAAGGACTGAGAGGCAAGGTTGGAAGTACTGGAAGGTTTGAAGGGGGTGATTTTGAGGGAGAGCTGGTGGGTCTTGCTGTGATGGAGGACGGAACTGTTCTAGGGAGGGTTCAATTTGAATGATGTCTTGGTGAACTGGATCATCAGGAGTAGGATTATTTTTCTTCGTGGCAAAGTGATATCTCCAGCCAAGGCTACAACCTTGCCTCTCAGTCCTTCCTGTTAAACCTTAATCCTATTCCCAACATTACCGCAGCTGAATCCCGAGCTATCCGTGATCTGAAGGCTGACCATTCCATCATCATTCTCCCTGCTGACAAGGGATCCACAACCGTGGTACTTTATCGGCGGGAGTATTTGGCTGAGAGACTGTGCCAGCTTTCAGACAATACTACCTACAAAGTCTGTCAACACGACCCCATTCCTGATGTCCAGGCAGAGATTCAGGGAATTCTCAGATCCTGAGAATCCTGATACTCATTACACCATAATATGGCAACGTTACATACTGACTTTGCTGATTTACTGCTAGACTATCTTGATTTTTATTGCATTGTTCATGTTTTTTTGCGACACTGTCGTAAATGTTCATCACATATTGCAGAGGGTAGTTCCTTGCTATACTCTGAATAGTCTTCAATTCCTTAAGATGGTTTTGTTCTGACAACGGTAGTTTAAACAACCTATTAAAGGCAAAGTGGAAAAAGGCTTTTTTGTGACTGTTTGGATGTTGCGATGTATAATCTATGATTATATCTGTAAAGGTGGCTTTCCTATATATGTCGAACGTGTGCTTTCCGTTTTTGTTAGAAATGATTAAATCTAAAAAGTTGATGGAACCTTCGGTGCCAATTTCAGCTTTGAAAGTGATTTTGGTATGGAGCGTGTTGAATTTGTTTATAATTTCAGATGCACATCTCCGCAGATGCACATAGTACATACAAGAACAATATTTTGTTACAAGCAATAGTCCTATTTCACATGCTTTAGTTCGATGGAGCTCATGTTTGTGTCTAACAATGCCACTCTGTAATGTCCACATGTTGTAATTAGCTTTATTTCAGTATATGTTTCTTTAAATAAGTAGCGACATATGCGCCATGTAGCGCTAATGTGTGTATTCCCCATGTCCTGGATTGAAAGTTCATCCCTTGTGCTCATGCGGTAGTTTGGATATAAAGTCACAGTAGCTGTAGTTATATTGAATGACCAATAAGAACCACATATACAAATGTCACCGGGACAATGTAAGCGCATATGGTATATATAAAAAAACAAAGAAGCCTGATTGTTTCTCATGTTTGAACCTTCATGTATATTTCTATATTCTATGTTTAGATGCAATGTAATCATATTTGAACCTTCATGTACATTTGTATATTTTTCATTTTGACGCATTGTACTAACTAAGCAAACACGGCCAGCACAGTATCATTCTGAAAAACTAGATGCCGTGAACTGCTGTGTATCTCTCTCTCTCTCTCTCTCTCTCTAACACACTCACTCACATGCATTGGTGCTTTGTAACGACTTTACCTTTTATGCTAGTCTCAATTAAAATATATATATGTATATATTTTTTAAACAGATAGTATTTTATACGTGATACAATGTAACTTATTTTAACAATTGATGGTGACAAATTTTAAATTTTTAAAGATGTGTTTTAATACCTACCCGCCTGAGGGCGCTGATAAATGGTTAATTTTATCATATAATGCATAATCTGTGTATGTTAGTTGTTAAACTTTAATTGACCTAGAATCAACATATTTATCTTTTTAAGCTTTTAATATGTTTGAACCCATTTTCTTTTTAAAAATGTTACAATCTAACTGATTTAAACAAGGAGGGCGCCAGGCACCATCTATGTACAAGCTAAGCTGTGTAGGTGTACGTAAGCGGCTACCTGATTTTATTGTTGCGACTTGTACCGGCAAGACCTTTAAATGTTTTTAAGCAGAGCACATAGGTCATCATGACTTGCAATTCTGGTATGTAATTCTATTTTATAACATTCTTGGTGTATGTAATCTTATTGTAATTTCAATGTCTGACCAAGGTACCTTGTTTTTAACAGCACTGATGATGTCCCATCATAGGGACGAAATCGATATGTTTTGAAGTTAAATAAAAGAAACATCTCACATCGCCTACCAAGCGAAAACCTGTTACTTCATTATAATTCTGTGGTGGGCTGGCACACAAAATGGAATCTAGTTACATGATCTGTTAATTGTTAGTATATGTTAATAAATACTATTTAAAAGAGAAAATTGCATTAATTTTCTTATTTGCATTATTGTGCATTTGCCTGCGGTCACTCCCATTATTATATAAAGACTGTAGGAGACAATGCAGAGTGAGCTGCGGACACCAGCCAACTGCACCAGAGTTTAGTCTGCGATGTGGTTGACTTCTTAATTGATAGTATATGATATTAAATACTATTTAAAAGAGAAAATTGAATTTATTTTCTTATTTGCTTTATTGTGCGTTTGCCTGCGGTCACTCCCATTACTATATGAAGACCCTAGGAAAGAATGCTGAGAGAGCTGCGAACACCAGCAAACTGCACTGCAGTTTAGTCTACGATGTAGTTGACCTCTTAATTGTAAGTATATGATGATAAATACTATTTAAAAGAGAAAATTGCATTTATTTTCTTATTTGCATTCGTGTGCATTTGCCTGCGATCACTTCCATTACTATATGAACACCCTAGGAGACAATGCAGAGAGAGCTATATACACAATCCAACTGAATTGGAGTTTAGTCTGCGATGTGGTTGACCTCGTCATTTTTAGTATATGATATTAAATACTATTTAAAATAGAAAATTGCATTTATTTTCTTATATGCATTATTGTGCGTTTGCCTGCGGTCACTCCCATTACTATATGAAAACCCTAGGAGAAAATGCAGAGAGAGCTATGGACACCAGCTAACTGCACTGGAGTTTAGTCGGCGATGTGGTTGACCTCTTAATTGTTAGTATATGTTAATAAATATTATTTAAAAGAGAAAAATGCATTTATTTTCTTATTCGCCTTACTGTGCGTTTGCTTGTGTTCACTATCATTAGTATATGAAGACCCTATGGGACAATGCAGACAGACATTCGGACACCAGCCAACTGCACTGGAGTTTAGTCTCCGATGTGGTTGATTTCATAATTGTTAGTATATGATAAAGAATACTACACTGGAGTTTAGTCTGCGATGTGGTTGACTTCTTGATTGTTAGTATATGATAATAAATAATATTTAAAAGAGAAAATTGCATTTATTTTCTTATTTGCATTATAGTGAGTTTGCCTGCGGTCACTCCCATTACTATATGAAGACCCTAAGAGACAATGCCGAGAGAGGTGCGAACACAAGCCAACTGCACTGGAGATTAATCTGCGATGTGGTAGACCACTTAACTATTAACGTATGACAATAATTACTATTTAAAAGAGAAAATTGCATTTAATTTTCTTATTTGCATTATTGTAGGTTTGCCTGCGGTCACTTCCATTACTATATGAAGACATAGGAGACATTGCAGAGACAGCTGCGGACACCAGCCAACTACACTGTAGTTTAGTCTGCGATGTGGTTGACCTCTTAATTGATAGTATATGATAATTAATACTATTAAAAGGGAAAATTGCATTGATTTTCTTATTTTCATTATTGTGCGTTTGCCTGCTGTCACTCCCATTACTACATGAAGACCCTAGGAGACAATGCAGAGAGAGCTGCGGACACCAGAAAACTGCACTGGAGTCTTTTCTGCTATGTGGTAGACCTCTTAATTGTTAGTATATGATAATAAATACTATTTAAAACCACTCCCATGAACCACAGACATTGCAGAGGTGGGGTGGCTTGCGTGCTTCAATGATACAGATAGCCATACCGTAGGTGCAACCACAGCGGAGGGGTATCTGTGGAGAGGCCAGACAAACATGGTTCCTGAAGAGGGGCAGCAGCCTTTTTAGTAGTTACAGGGGCAACAGTCTGAATAATTGACTCTGCTGGGCTTTTAACATCAGCTAATGTGGCTTTGCCACACAGCTACTGCGAACTGCTGAAAGCCAAGGGAAACTACAGCCGTTACCTTTCCCGAGGACATGCAGCTCTACTGTATGAACATATGATGATGGCATCCTCTCGGGTAAAATATTCCGGAGGTAAAATAGTCCCCCATTCGGATCTCAATGCGGGGACTACTCAGGAGGATGTGATCATCAGGAAAGACAATACTGGCATTCTACGGGTCGGAGCGTGGAATGTTAGATCCCTTAATAGAGTAGGAAAATTAGAAAATTTAAAAAGGGAAATGGATAGGTTGAAGTTAGATATAGTGGGGATTAGTGAAGTTCGGTGGCAGGATGAACAGGCTTTCTGGTCAGGTGAGTACAGGATTATAAATACAAAATCAGTTGGGGGTATCACAGGAGTAGGACTGATAATGAATAAGAAAATAGGAATGCGGGTAAATTACTATGACCAGCTCAATGATCGCATTACCATTGTCAAGATAGATACGAAGCCAACACCGACAACAGTAGTACAGGTTTATATACCAACTAGCTCTGCCGATGATGAGGAAATCGAAGAAATATATGAGGAACTAAAGGAAATTATTCAGACAATTAAGGGAGAGGAAAATTTAATTGTTATGGGAGACTGGAATTCGGTAGTAGGACAAGGAAGGCAAGGAAAGATAGTAGGTGAATATGGTCTGGGCAAAAGGAATGAAAGAGGAAGCCGCCTGGTAGAATTTTGCACGGAACATAATTTAGTTATAACAAACACCTGGTTCAAGAATCACAAAAGAAGGTTGTATACGTGGAAGAGACCAGGAGACACCGGGAGATACCAGATAGATTTTATAATGGTAAGACATAGATTACAGAACCAGGTTTTACAGCGTAAGACATACCCAGGGGCAGATATAGGCTCTGACCGTAACTTGTTGGTTATGAACTGTAGGCTGAAACTGAAGAAACTACAAAAAGGTAGGAAAATAAGGAGATGGGAGCTGGATAAATTGAAGGAATCTGAGGTTCTCAAGAAATTCAGAGAGAGCTTTAGGCAACAATTGACAGAAACAAGGAAAAATAAAACAGTAGAGGAGGAATGGGTAAAATTGAGAGATGAAATAGTGAAAGTAGCAGAGGACAAAATAGGTAGGAAGGCAAGACCTACAAAAAACCTTGGATATCACAGGAGACACTAAATTTAATCGATGAAAGGAGAAAATATAAAAATGCAGTAAATGAAACAGGCAAAATGGAGTACAGACGACTAAGAAATGAGATTGTCAGGAAGTACAAAATGGCTAAGCAGGAGTGGCTAGAAGGCAAATGCAAGGATGTAGAAGAATGTATAAATAGGGGAAAAATAGATACAGCCCACAGGCAAATAAAAGAAACATTTGGAGATAAGAAAAACAGCTCTATGAATATCAAGGACGCGGATGGAAAACCAGTTCTCAGCAAAGAAGGGAAAGCTGAAAGGTGGAAAGAGTATATAGAGAGGCTCTACAAAGGAAATGAACTTCGAGACAATATTGTAGGAAGGAAAGAGGATGTAGATGAAGATGAAATGGGAGATACTGTACTGAGAGAAGAATATGACAGAGCCCTGAAAGACCTAAGTCGAAACATGGCCCCGGGAGTAGATGATATTCCCTCAGAGCTACTGAAGTATCTGGGAGAACCAGCCATGACAAAATTGTTTCACCTGGTGTGTAAGATGTATGAGACAGGTGAAGTACCCTCATACTTAAGAAAAATGTTATAATCCCCATTCCAAAGAAAGCAGGTGCAGACAAGTGTGAAAACTAAAGAACCATCAGTTTAATAAGTCATGGTTGCAAAATATTAACACAAATTATATACAGAAGGATGGAAAAACTGGTAGAAGCCGACCTCGGTGAAGATCAGTTTGGGTTCAGGAGAAATGTAGGAACTCGGGAGGCAATACTCACTTTACGGCTTATCCTAGAAGATAGATTAAGAAAAGGTAAACCTACATTTCTAGCTTTTGTAGATTTGGAGAAGGCTTTTGACAATGTTGATTGGAATAAACTCTTTCTAGTTCTGAAGCAAGCAGGAGTAAAATATAGGGAGCGTAAGGTTATTTACAACTTGTACAAAAACCAGACAGCGGTTGTCAGAGTTGAAGGGCATGAAAGGGATGCAGTGGTTGGGAAGGGAGTGAGACAGGGTTGTAGCCTTTCTCCAATGTTATTCAATTTGTACATTGAACAAGCTATAAAGGAAAGCAAGGACAAATTTGGTGAAGGAATAAAAGTTCAGGGGGAAGAATTAAAAACTTTGCATTTTGCCGACGACATAGTAATTCTGTCAGATACAGCAAAGGACCTGGAAGAGCAATTGAACAGAATGGACAGTGTGCTGAAAGTTGCATATAAGATGAACATTAACAAGAGCAAAACTAGGGTAATGGAATGCAGTGTAAGAAAATCAGGTGATGCTGCAGGAATTAGATTGGGAAACGAAGCAATAAAGGAAGTAGATGAGTTTTGTTACTTGGGCAGTAAAATAACAAATGATGGTCGCAGTACAGAGGATACAAAATGCAGAATGGCAATGGGTAGAAAAGTGTTTTTGAAAAAGAGAAATTTGTTAACATTGAATATTGATTTAAGCCTAAGGAAGTCCTTTCTGAGGGCATTTGTATGGAGTGTTGCCTTGTATGGGAGTGAGACATGGACGATAAACAGTGTGGATTGGAAGAGGATTGAGGCTTATGAAATATGGTGCTACAGAAGAATGCTGAAGATTAGGTGGGTGGATCGCGTAACTAATAATGAGGTACAAATCAGAATTGGGGAGAAAAGAAATTTCTGGCATACCTTGACTAAAAGAAGGGATAGATTGGTGGAACACATTCTTAGACATCAAGGAATTGTGAATTTAGCATTAGAGGGAAGTGTGTGGGGTAAAAACCGCAGAGGAAGACCAAGATATGGATACAGTAACCAGATTCAGACAGATGTAGGTTGCCGTTCTTATGTGGAGATGAAGAGGCTTGCTCAGGATAGGTTATTGTGGAGAGCTGCATCAAACCAGTCTCCAGACTGAAGATCACAACAACTACAACACTATTTAAAAAAGAAAATTGCATTTATTTTCTTATTTGCATTATTGTGCGTTTGCCTGTGGTCACTCCCATTACTATATGAAAACCCTATGAGACAATGCAGAGAGAGTTGCGGACACCAGCCAACTGCACTGGAGTTTAGTCTGCGATGTGGTTGACCACTTAATTGTTAGTATATGACAATAATTACTACTTAAAACAGAAAATTGCATTTATTTTCTTATTTGCATTATTGTAGGTTTGCCTGCGGTCACTTCCATTACTATATGAAGACCCTAGGAGACATTGCACAGACAGCTGCAGACACCAGCCAAGTGCACTGGAGTTTAGTCTGCGATGTGATTGACCTCTTAATTGATAGTATATGGTAATAAATACTATTTAAAAAAGAAAATTGCATTGATTTTCTTCTTTTGCAATATTGTGTGTTTGCCTTTAGTCACTCCCATTACTATATGAACACCCTAGGAGACATTGCAGAGAAAGCTGCGGACACCAGCCAACTGCACTGGAGTTTAGTCTGCGATGTGGTTGACCTCTTAATTGGTAGTATATGATAATAAATACTATTTAAAAGAGAAAATTGCATTTATTTTCTTATTTGCATTAATGTGCATTTGCCTGCGGTCACTCCCACTATTATATTAACACCTTAAGAGACCATCCAACTGAACTGGAGTTTAGTCTGTGATGTGGTCGACCTCTTAATTGTTAGTATATGACAGTAATTACTATCAAAATGAGAAAATGGCATTTATTTTCTTATTTGCATTATTGTGCATTTGCCTGCGTCACTTCAATTACTATATGAAGACCCTAGAAGACAATGCAGAGAGAGCTGTGGACACAAGCCAACTGCACTGGAGTTTAGTGTGCGATGTGGTTGACCTCTTCATTGATAGTATATGACAATAATTACTTTTTAAAAGAGAAAATTGCATTTATTTTCTTATTTGCATTTATGTAGGTTTGCCAGAGATCACTTCCATTACTATATGAAGACCCTAGGAGACAATGAAAAGAGAGCTGCGGACACCTGCCAACTGCACTGGAGTTTAGTCTGTGATGTAAATGACATCTTAATTGTTAGTATATGATAAAAATAATATTTAAAAGAGAAAATTACATTTATTTTCTTATTTGCATAATTTTGCGTTTGCCTGCGGTCACTCCCATTACTATATGAAGATCCTAGAAGACAATGAAAAGAGAGCTGCGGACACCTGCCAACTGCACTGGAGCTTAGTCTGTGACGTGGTTGACCTCTTAATTGGTAGTATATGATAATAACCACTATTTAAAAGGGAAAATTTCTTTTATTTTCTTATTTGCATTATTGTGCGTTTGGCAGCAGTCACTCCCATTACTATATGAAGACCCTAGGTTGCAATGCAGAGAGCTGCGGACAACAGCCAACTGCACTAAAGTTTAGTCTGCGATGTGGTTCACCTCTTAAATGGTAGTATATAATAATAAATACTATATAAAGAGAAAATTTCATTTATTTTCTTATTTGCATTATTGTGCGTTTGCCTGCTTTCACTCCCATTACTATATGAAGACCCTAGGAGACAATGCAGACAGAGCTGCGGACACCAGCTAACTGCACTGGAGTTTAGTCAGCGAGGTGGTTGATCTCTTAATTGTTAGTATATGTTAATGAATACTATTTAAAAGAGAAAATTGCAGTTATTTTCTTATTTGCATTATTGTGCGTTTGCTCTCGGTCACTCCCATTACTATATAAAGACCCTAGGAGACAAATCAGAGAGAGCTGCGGAACCAGCCAACAGCACTGGAGTTTTGTCTGCGATGTGGGAGACCACTTAATTGTTAGCATATGATAATACATACTATTTTAAACAGAATATTGCATTTATTTTCTTATTTGCATAATTTTGCGTTTGCCTGCGGTCACTCCCATTACTATATGAAGACCCTAGGAGACAATGAAAAGAGAGCTGCGGACACCTGCCAACTGAACTGGAGTTTAGTCTGCGATGTGGATGACCTCTTAATTGTTAGTATATGATAATAAATACTATTTAAAAGAGAAAATTGCATTTATTTTCTTATTTGCCTTATTGTGCATTTGCCTGCGTTCACTCCCATTACTATATGAAAACCGTAGGACATAATGCAGAGAGAGCTGCGGACACCAGCCAAATGCACTGGAGTTTAGTCTGCGATGTGGTTGACCTCTTAATTTTTGATATATGATAACAAATACTATTTAAAAGAGAAAATTGCATTTATTTTCTTATTTGCATTATTGTGCGTTTGCCTGAGGTCACTCCCATTACTATATAAAGACAGTAGGAGACAATGCAGAGAGAGCTGCGGACACCAGCAAACTGCACTGGAGTTTAGTCTGCGATGTGGTTGACCTCTTAATTGTTAGTATATGATACTAAAACCTATTTAAAAGAGAAAGTTGCATTTATTTTGTTATTTGCATTATTGTGCATTTGCCTGCAGTCACTCCCATTACTATGTGAAGACCCTAGGAGCCAAGCAGAGTGAGATGTGGACACCAGCCAACTGCACTGGAGATTAATCCGCGATGTGGTTGACCTCTTAATTGTTAGCATATGCAAATAAATACTATCTAAAAGAGAAAATTGCTTTTATCTTCTTATTTGCATTATTGTGTGTTTGCCTGCGGACACTCCCATTACTATATGAAACCCTAGGTGACAATGCAGAGAGAGCTGCAGACACCAGCCAACTGCACTGGAGTTTAGTCTGCGATGTGGATGACCTCTTAATTGTTAGTATATGATAATAAATACTATTTAAAAGAGAAAATTGCATTTATTTTCTTATTTGCCTTATTGTGCATTTGCCTGCGTTCACTCCCATTACTATATGAAAACCGTAGGACATAATGCAGAGAGAGCTGCGGACACCAGCCAAATGCACTGGAGTTTAGTCTGCGATGTGGTTGACCTCTTAATTTTTGATATATGATAACAAATACTATTTAAAAGAGAAAATTGCATTTATTTTCTTATTTGCATTATTGTGCGTTTGCCTGAGGTCACTCCCATTACTATATAAAGACAGTAGGAGACAATGCAGAGAGAGCTGCGGACACCAGCTAACTGCACTGGAGTTTAGTCAGCGAGGTGGTTGATCTCTTAATTGTTAGTATATGTTAATGAATACTATTTAAAAGAGAAAATTGCAGTTATTTTCTTATTTGCATTATTGTGCGTTTGCTCTCGGTCACTCCCATTACTATATAAAGACCCTAGGAGACAAATCAGAGAGAGCTGCGGAACCAGCCAACAGCACTGGAGTTTTGTCTGCGATGTGGGAGACCACTTAATTGTTAGCATATGATAATACATACTATTTTAAACAGAATATTGCATTTATTTTCTTATTTGCATAATTTTGCGTTTGCCTGCGGTCACTCCCATTACTATATGAAGACCCTAGGAGACAATGAAAAGAGAGCTGCGGACACCTGCCAACTGAACTGGAGTTTAGTCTGCGATGTGGTCGACCTCTTAATTGTTAGTATATGACAATAATTACTATCAAAATGAGAAAATTGCATTTATTTTCTTATTTGCATTATTGTGTGTTTGCCTGCTGTCACTAGCATTACTATATGAAGACACTAGGAGACATTGCAGAGAGAGCTGCGGACACCAGCCAACTGCACTGGAGTTTAGTCTGCGATGTGGATGACCTCTTAATTGTTAGTATATGATAATAAATACTATTTAAAAGAGAAAATTGCATTTATTTTCTTATTTGCCTTATTGTGCATTTGCCTGCGTTCACTCCCATTACTATATGAAAACCGTAGGACATAATGCAGAGAGAGCTGCGGACACCAGCCAAATGCACTGGAGTTTAGTCTGCGATGTGGTTGACCTCTTAATTTTTGATATATGATAACAAATACTATTTAAAAGAGAAAATTGCATTTATTTTCTTATTTGCATTATTGTGCGTTTGCCTGAGGTCACTCCCATTACTATATAAAGACAGTAGGAGACAATGCAGAGAGAGCTGCGGACACCAGCAAACTGCACTGGAGTTTAGTCTGCGATGTGGTTGACCTCTTAATTGTTAGTATATGATACTAAAACCTATTTAAAAGAGAAAGTTGCATTTATTTTGTTATTTGCATTATTGTGCATTTGCCTGCAGTCACTCCCATTACTATGTGAAGACCCTAGGAGCCAAGCAGAGTGAGATGTGGACACCAGCCAACTGCACTGGAGATTAATCCGCGATGTGGTTGACCTCTTAATTGTTAGCATATGCAAATAAATACTATCTAAAAGAGAAAATTGCTTTTATCTTCTTATTTGCATTATTGTGTGTTTGCCTGCGGACACTCCCATTACTATATGAAACCCTAGGTGACAATGCAGAGAGAGCTGCAGACACCAGCCAACTGCACTGGAGTTTAATCTGTGATGAGGTTCACCTCTTAATTGGTAGTATATGATAATAAATACTATTTAAAAGGGAAAATTGCTTTTGTTTTCTTATTTGCATTATTGTGCGTTTGCCTGCAGTCACTCCCATTACTATATGAAGACCCTAGGTGACAATGCAGAGGGAGCTGCGGACACCAGACAACTGCACTGGAGTTTAGTCTGCAATGTGGTAGACCTCTTAATTGTTAGTATATGATAACAAATACTATCTAAAATAGAAAATTGTATTTATTTTCTTATTTGCATTGTTGTGCATTTGCCTGAGGTCACTCTCATTACTATATGAAGACCCTAGGAGACATTGCAGAGAGAGTTGCGGGCAACAGCAAACTGCACTGGAGTTTAGTCTGCGATGTGGTTGACCTCTTAATTGTTATTATATGATAATAATTACTATTTAAAATAGAAAATTGCATTTATTTTCTTATTTGTATCTTTGCACGTTTGCCTGCGTTCACTACCATTACTATATGAAGACCCTAGGAGACAATGCAGAGAGAGCTGCGGACAACAGCCAACTGCACTGGAGTTTAGTCTGCAACGTGGTTAACCTCTTCATTGGTAGTATATGATAAAAAATTCTATTTAAAAGAAAACATTGTTTTTATTTTCTTTTTTGCATTATTGTGTGTTTGGCTGCGGTCACTCCCATTACTATATCAAAACCCTAGGAGACAATGCAAAGACATTTTGGATAAACAGGGTTACTGCCGGATGTATGCGTCATTCTGGCACTATATTTTGGCTGCGTAAATCGCTGCCTTCTTCAGTTGCTACCTGAGACTGCCGTTTTTGGAGGACCTGTTCCAGTATTTATGCCGAGCAAAAGGTAGGTGCTCTGTCTGCGGTCCGCGCCCAGCTGGCGCTGCTTGTAGGGTGTTGTCTCTTCCCTGGCATTCCGTCGGACGTCCGCGCCCCAATCGGCCGCCATCTGTGGCAGCGGCAACTCTCTGAGGCCCCTCCCACGTTGGATGCTCCCTCCGCAGTTTGCGCCAGTCTGACGCTGCTCCTGAGGTGTTGTGGATTCTCTTGTGCTCCAACGGACGTCCGCGCCCATGTTGTCCACCATCTGTGGTCGGTGCACCTGTCTGAGGCCCTTCTGGCGTCAGGCGCTCTGATCTTGATCGTGCCTGCCTCGCACCTCTCCTGAGATATTGTGGCTGTGCAGATGCTCTAAATGCCGTCCGCGCCCGCCTCGGCCGACATCTGCTGCTATAACAGCTGTTTGATGCCCCTCCTGCATTGGGTGCTCCATTCCCGGTGCGCGCCCGCATGGCGCTTCTTTTGAGGTGTTGAAGCCTCCCTGCTGTTCCGACGGATGTCCGCGCCCAGCTAGTCCACCATCTGTGGTCAGGGCAGCTGTCTGAGGCCTGCCTGGTGTCAGGTGCTCTGTTCTTGGTCCGTGCCCACCTCGCGCTGCTCCTGAGATGTTGTGACTGCCCACATGCTCCAATGGATGTACGCGCCCGTCTTGGCTGACATCTGCTGCTATGGCAGCTGTTTGAGGATCGCCTGGTGTCAACCGCTCCAATCTCGGTCCGCGCCCACTTAGCGGCACTTCTGAGTTGTTTCTACTTCTTGTGGAGTTATTTGGTCCCTTCCACTGGGCCTTAACAAGTAACCGCTATCTCGGTTTATTAAGTTGTCAGTGACCTTTATTTCGATGGCCTCCTTTATGATGCTGTCCCAGATCTTGGGGTCTGTGTCACAATTTTGGTTTTGTCATAGTCCCTGTGTGGCCATACTCTAGACAGTAACCTGTCCAAGTCTGGTGCACCTCTGGTGTTCTTTGCACCTTATATTCACCATCCTGATTGCCTGGCTGATGTATGACATCCCACACTGGCACGGGATGCTGTAAATGCCTGGTTTACGTAGCCCCAGGTCATCTTTCAAACTTCCCAGCATTGTCCCAATTTTGGCAGGTGGGCAGAATATGCTCTTAATGTCATACTTCATAAGAATTCTGCTGATCTTCGCAGAAATAGGATCAGCATATGGTAGGTATGTCACCTTCTTTGCCTCCTCTGGCTCCTCCTCTGTATCCTGTGGTTAGCTGGTTGTATGAAGTGTCCTCTGGATGTCTCTGGAGGAGTATCCATTTCTGCTGAAAACCTGCTGAAGGTGTTCAATCTCCGTGGCAAGATTTTCTGGATCTGACAGACCTCGGGCCCTGTGCACTAGTGTTTTCAAGACTCCATTCTTCTGTGCTGGGTGGTGGCAGCTACTGGCTTGAAGATATAAGTCAGTGTGGATGGGTTTTCGATACACACTGTGTCCCAGAGTGCCGTCTGCCTTCCTCCTGACCAGGACATCCAAGAATGGGAGCTACCCATCCTTCTCTAGCTCCATGGAGAATTTTATACTAGGGTGGCATGAGTTTAAGTGTTCCAGAAACTCCTCCAGCTTCTCCCTGCCATGGGGCCAAATGACAAAAGTGTCATCAATGTACCTGAAGAAGCACTTGGGTTGATAAGTGGCTGATGCAAGTGCCTCCTCTTTGAACCTTTCCATGAAAAGGTTGGCTACCACTGGTGATAATGGGCTGCCCATTGCCACTCCTTCCGTTTGCTCATAAAACTGACCCCCGTAAAGAAAATAAGTCGAAGTCAGTACATGCTTGAACAAGTCAAGCAGGGCCCCATTGAACTTTTCCCCAATGAGATTGAGTGAGTCAGTCAAGGGCACTCGCGTGAAGAGCGACACCACATCGAAACTTACCAAGATATCTGAGTCCACAGTGTGTAGCTGCCTCAGGCGTTGCAGGATGTCCTCCGAGTTTCGAATGTGGTGGGTGCATTTACCCACATATGGTGCCAGTTTCTTCTTCAGGTATTGTGCAGTGGGGTAGGTTGCTGCACCGACGTTGCTGACAATAGGTCGAAGAGGGACTCCGTCCTTATGGACCTTGGGGAGTCCATAGAGTCTAGGTGGTACAGTCGCTTTGGGCTGAAGTTTCTTGATGTGCTGTTCGGGTAGACCTGTCTCCTTCAGCAACATCCCGGGCTTCTTGTCCACTTTTTCTGTGGGGTCACCCCCTACAGGTTTGAAAGCAGTGCCCTCCAGAAGTTGTACAGCTACGGGAGGACGACAGCATTGTAGTTCTGCCAGGTAATAAGGGTAACTCCACAGTCATCCTAAACAAGTTGAAGTATGAAAGCAAGGTGCAACAACTTCTATTTAAAAGAAAAATTTGCATTTATTTATTTATTTATTTATTTATTTTTTGCATTATTGTGCGTATGCCTGCGATCACTCCCATTACTATATGAAAACCCTAGGAGACAATGCAAAGAGAGCTGCGGGCACCATCCAACAGCACAGGAGTTTAGTCTGTGATGTGTTTGACAATTTATTTGGTAGTATATGATAATAAATACTATTTAAAAGAGAAAATTGCATTTATTTTCTTAATTGCATTATTCTGCTTTTGCCTGCAGTCACACCCATTACTTTATAAAGACCCTAGGTGACAATGCAGAGAGAGCTGCGGACACCAGCAAACTGCACTGGAGTTTAGTCTGTGAAGTGGTTGACCTCTTAATTGGTAGTATATGATAACGAATACTGTTTAAAAGAGAAAATTGCATTTAATTTCTTATTTGCATTATTGTGCATTTGCCTGTGGTCACTCCATTACTATATGAAGACCCAAGGATACAATGCAGAGAGAAATGCGGACATCAGCCAACTGCACTAGAGTTTAGTCTGTGATGTGGTTGACCTCTTCATTGTTAGTGTATGATAATAAATACTGTTTAAAAGAGAAAATTGCATTTACTTTCTTATTTGCATTATTGTGCGTTTGCCTGCGGTCACTCCATTACTATATGAGGACCCTAGGAGACAATGCAAAGAGAGCTGCGGACAGAAGCCAACTGCACTGGAGTTTAGTCTGTGACGTGGTTGACCTCTTAATTGTTAGTATATGATAATAAATACTAATTAAAATAGAAAATTGCTTTTATCTTTTTATTTGCATTATTGTGCGTTTGCCTGCAGTCACTCCCATTACTATATGAAGACCCTAGGTGACAATGCAGAAAGAGCTGCGGACACCAGCCAACTGCACTGGAGTTTAGTCTGCGATGTGGTAGACCTCTTAATTGTTAGTATACGATAATAAATATTATTTAAAAGAGAAAATTGCATTTATTTTCTTATTTGCATTATTGTGCATTTGCCTGTGGTCACTCCCATTACCATATGAAAACCCTATGAGACAATGCAGAGAGAGATGCGGACACCAGCAACCTGCACTAAAGATTAGTCAGCGATGTGGTTGACCTCTTAATTGTTACTATATGACAGTAATTACTGTTTAAAAGACAAAATTGCATTAATTTTCTTATTTGCATTATTGTGCGTTTGCCTGCAGTCACTCCCATTACTATATGAAGACCCAAGGAGACAATGCAGAGAGAGCTGCGGACACCAGCCAACTGCACTGAGTTTCGCCTGTGATGTGGTTGACCTCTTTATTGCTAGTATTTGATAATAAATACTATTTAAAAGAGAAAATTGCATTTATTTTCTTATTTGCATTATTGTGCGTTTGCCTGTGGTCACTCCCATTACTATATGAAGACCCTAGGACACAATGCCGTGAGAGCTGCGGACACAAGCCAACTGCACTGGAGTTTAGTCTGCGAATTGGTTGATCTCTTAATTGTTAGTATATGATAATAAATACTCTTTTAAAAGAGAAAATTGCATTTATTTTCTTATTTGCATTATTGTGCGTTTGCCTGCTGTCACTCCCATTACTATATGAAGACCTTAGGTGACACTGCATGGGAGCTGCGGACACCAGCCAACTCCACTGGAGTTTAGTCTGCGATGTGGTTGACATTTTATTTTGTAGTATATGATAATAAATACTATTTAAAAGAGAAAATTGCATTTATTTTCTTAATTGGATTATTGTGCGTTTGCCTGCTGTCACTCCCATTACTATATGAAGACCCTAGGAGACAATGCAGAGAGAGCTGCGGACACCAGCCAACTGCACTGGAGTTTAGTCTGCGAAGTGGTTGACCTCTTAATTGCTAGTATATGATAACAAATACTATTTAAAAGAGAAAATTGCATTTATTTTCTTATTTGCATTATTGTGTGTTTGCCTGCGGTCACTCCCATTACTATATAAAGACCCTAGGAGACAATCCAGTGTAAGCTGCAGACACGAGCCAACAGCACTGGAGATTAATCTGTGATGTTGTTAACCTCTTAATTGTTAGTATATTATAATAAATACTAATTAAAAGAGAAAATTGCTTTTATCTTCTTATTTGCATTATTGTGCGTTTGCCTACAGTCACTACCATTACTATATGAAGACCCTAGGTGACAATGCAGAGAGAGATGCGGACACCAGCCAACTGCACTGAAGATTAGTCACCGATGTGGTTGACCTCTTAATGGTTAGTATATGACAATAATTACTATTTAAAAGACAAAATTGCATTTATTTTCTTATTTGCGTCATTGTGCGTTGGCCTGCGGTCACTCCCATTACTATATGAACACCCTAGGAGACAATGAAAAAAGTGCTGCGGACACCAGCTAACTGCACTAGAGTTTAGTCTGCGACGTGGTTGACCTCTTAATTGGTAGTATATATCAATAAATACTAAGTAAAAGAGAAAATTGCATTTATTTTCTTATTTGCAACATTGTGAATTTGCCTGCTGTCACTCCAATACTATATAAAGACCCTAGGAGACAATGCAGAGTGAGCTGCGGACACTAGCCAACTGTACTGTAGTTTAGCCTGCGGAGTGGTTGACCTCTTAATTGTAACTATATAATAATAAATACTAATTAAAAGAGAAAATTCCATTTATTAACTTAGTTGCATTATTGTGCGTTTGCCTGCTGTCACACACATTAATATATGAAGATCCAGGGAGACAATGCAGAGAGAGCTGCGGACACCAGCCAACTGCACTGGAGTTTAGTCTGTGATGTGGTTGACCTCTTAATTGATAGTATATGATAATAAATACTATTTAAAAGAGAAAATTGCATTTATTTTCTTGTTTGCATTATTGTGCGTTAGCCTGCAGTCACTGCCATTACTATGTGGCGACAAGTATTCAGCGGACGCGATCAGCTGATTGCAGCATATGCAAGAAGTTCGTGCGCCTGCCGCTTGGGGCACTGCCTTGCGCGCTTATTCCTTGGCGCCGAAGCAACACTCCTTGAAATAATTTAATTTCTGTTGTTTAATGTATCTGTGTCTTTTCCTGGTCGAAGTTTTTCATTTGCATTTTAGTTATGTCTAAAATAAATGTTTTATCGCTACATCTATGGCATTGTTCTTCTGTAAATGGAGTGCATATGCATTAATTATAAGAAGCAGTTAAAATATGTTTCTGTGTAGTGGAGACTCCGAGTAAGTTACGTAAAACAGGTCGCTGATTTCTTAACGCTAAAGAGTACCGCTTCAGTAACATACAGCTTCAGTGGTGACCCCGAACCTTTTTTGAACACTAAAATGCCGAATGAAGACGCACTCAACACATCAAGATTGTCTGTACGACTTCCGCCGTTCTGGCCTAATAATCCCGCGCTGTGGTTCGCGCAAGTATAGGCGAGCTTCTCATGTTCTGGAATAACTACGGACTCTACATAGTTTGCACTTGTGGTTAGTCAACTTGATCACAGATTTGCGGCAGAAGTTCAAGACGTTATTACGACGCCGCCGCAAATGGACGCTTACATGAAACTGAAGTCGGAACTCATACGCCGAGTATCTGCCTCGCAGGAAGAGAGAATACGCCAGGTTCTGACGCAAGAAGACATAGGCGACCGGAAACCTTCGCAATATTTACGCCACTTACGCAGTAAAGTTGATGCACACACTGTTCCAGACTCGTTGCTACACACATTATGGAGCAGCAGGATGCTGGCACAAGTTAAACCAATAATCGCATCTCAAACAGAAATGCCCTTAGACGACTTGGCGGCTCTTGCTGACCGCATACAGGATTCAATTGTACCCAATTCCTGTTCCGACTCGGCAATTACGTGCAACAGTGCCTCTACAGAAACGAACCCCGATTACGACAGGTTATCAAAGAAAGTGTCGGCGTTAGAAAAACAGCTAAACAATAGCTTGGCAAGCAGAATTGAGGCTTTGAGCAACCAACTTAGTGAACTGCTCGCAGATCATAGCACTAAAAACAGATACCGACGACGATCACGGAGCCGTTCCACACACAACGGTCCTCGTCACAACGATGTGCAAGCAACTAATATATGCTGGTATCATCACCGATTTGGAAACCAAGCTCACAAGTGCAACCCGCCATGCGATTACGGTAATAGCAAGCATCAAGCAGAAGTCGGTGCGCCTACTGGTTTCTCTACCCGTTTGTTTTTGACAGATCGCAAGTCGGGTCGTAAATTTTTAATCGATACAGGCTCTGAATTAAGTATTCTGCCATGGGATAAAACTTACAAGTACCGCCCGACCATTACCTTCCGACTGACGGCTGCCAACAATTCCGTGATTCAAACATACGGCACAAAACACATGGAACTAGACCTTGGGCTACGCCGTTCAATAGTGTGGAATTTTGTCATAGCCGATGTTGCAGAACCAATAATCGGAGCGGATCTATTCGCCCATTACCATCTTTTGCCGGACACCGCCAACACCTGCTTACGGGATGCAGTCACCGGGCTATCTGCCACCGGATTCCGACGTCACGCGGCCGGCTGTGGCGTCAAGCTTATCCAAACAGCAGACGGTGAGTTCACCAAGCTACTCAACCAGTTTCCAGCACTTACAAGGCCTCCAGGGGCCCCATAACAGGTATGTCATGATACTATTCATTACATCAATACTACAGCAGGCCCCCCTGTTTCGTGTAAACCTCGACGATTGGCCCCTGACAAGTACGCCATAGCAAAGGCTGAGTTTGATTCTATGCTGGCTGAAGGTATCATACGTCCGTCCAGTAGTGCCTGGTCGTCAGCTCTGCACTTAGTACTCAAGAAAAATGGTGCATGGCGGCCATGTGGGGACTATCGTGCTTTAAATGCCAGAACCATTCCGGATCGATATCCAGTGCCACACTTGAAAGATAACAATCATGCTTTAAGTGGGAAACGAGTGTTTAGTATACTTGACTGCGCAAAAGCTTATACACAGATTCCCATGGCCGAGAAGGACATTCCGAAAACTGCAATAATTACGCCTTTTGGATTATTTGAAAGTTTATTCCTGACCTTTGGTCTGCGAAATGCGGCACAGACATGGCAACGCTTCATAGATTCGGTGTTACGAGGCTTACCACAATGTTTTGCTTATCTAGATGATATCCTTGTTTTTTCGGAAACACTTGAAACATAATCAGCAGCACCTTACTCAGGTTTTTGAACGCCTTGCTGCTCATGGTATCGTTCTGAATGTGGAAAAGTGTGTGTTTGGTCAACCGGAGGTAACCTTCTTGGGACATAAAATTTCGTCAGAGGGATCACGCCGACTACCTGAGAAGGTACAGGCGGTAATAGACATTCCACGTCCGATTACAGCAAAAGAACTACGCCGATTTCTCGGTATGCTGAATTTTTACAGATTCCACCTCCCACATACAGCTGAAATACAAGAACCACTCACAGCTGCACTAACCGGTTCCAATACAAAAGGCAACGCATTGTTGCACTGGTCACAACCGATGATAGACGCTTTCGAGACTGCCAAAAAGGCACTTGCTGACGCTACACTTCTGGCACACCCTGTAAAAGACGCACGCCTGGCTCTGGTAGTAGACGCTAGCCAGATTGCGATCGGAGCGGCACTTCAGCAATATGTAAACGAAACGTGGCAACCTCTCGCATTCTTTTCGCGCAAACTAACGCCAACGCAACAAAAGTGGAGTGCGTACGATCGCAAATTGTTGGCCATCTACACAGCTGTTAAATACTTCCGCACGCAACTCGAAGCGAGGATGTTTACAATATTTACTGACCACAAGCCTCTCATGTATGCTTTTCGTCAGAACAATGACAAGTGCTCGCCAAGACAATTTCGTCAGCTAGAGTACATAGCACAATTTTCCACTGACATACAGCACGTCTCAGGACTCACTAACGTAGTGGCTGACTGCTTATCTCGAGTCGGTGCTATCACAGAGACTGTTGGTTTTCGGGAGCTGTGCGACGCCCAAAAGACCGATCAAGAGCTGAATACCCTACTTAATAATACGGAGACCAGCCTTCAACTGAAACTTATTGATGTGCCGGGATCGAACCCTCAGTTGTACTGCGACACTTCCACTGGGAAAACGCGCCCATATGTGCCAGTAGGACTACGCAAAAGTGTGTTCCATGGACTCCACAACCTCTGCCACCCAGGCATCAGAGCTACAGTTAAACTTGTCGCCTCCTGTTACGTTTGGCCAGGTCTACAAAAAGATTGCCGCCATTGGGCCCGTGCATGCGTAGCTTGTCAACGTAGTAAGATTGCACGTCATGTACATGCGCCCATCGGGAATTTTCCAGAAACAACAGAACGATTCGCCCATGTTCATTTGGACGTCGTGGGACCTCTACCGCCGTCTGATGGACATCACTACTTATTAACGATTATTGATCGATTAACACGTTGACTAGAGGCGATTCCGGTTGAAAATACCTCTGCAGAGACATTGGCAGTCGCTTTCATGTCACAGTGGGTCGCACGATTTGGTTGCCCATTACACATTACAACGGACAGAGGGCGCACATTTGAATCAGAAATCTTTACTCAAATGAGTAAGTTTTGCGGCGCAAACCACCATTTCACTACAAGTTACCATCCAGCAAGCAATGGGATGGTGGAGAGGTGGCATCGCTCGCTCAAAGCCGCACTAATGTGTTATGACACTAAGTGGACTGCAGCCTTGCCCATTGTTTTACTTGGCCTGCGAACGGTACATAAGCCAGACCTCGAGGCGTCGCCTGCAGAATTAGTATATGGCGAGACACTAAGCCTCCCAGGAGAATTTATTGAGTCAAAAACCTCGTCGCGGGACAACTTACAACCACCAGATGTTATAGCTCAACTCAGGGAGCACATCACGCAGATCAGACCTCAACCAGCAACGCGACATGGAATACGCCCTTCCTTCATGCACAAAGAATTGTCAAATTGCTCACATGTCATGCTCCGTCGAGATGGAATTAAGCCAGCCCTTACACCTCCATATACTGGACCCCACCGTGTCCTTGCACGCAACGGCAAAACTATGGACATTCTGCTTAATGGTAAAAAAAGTACCGTCTCAATTGACCGAGTGAAACCAGCGTTTGTATTTGAAGACTTGTGTGATACAACCCTGCTCACACAACCACCGGCGCCTTCGTCTACACACACCCAGCAATCTCCTGCCTCGCCAGTGGTACAGCCGCCACGTCAAACGCGATCAGGTCGGCACGTCCACTTTCCTGCAAGATTCGTCGACAGCATCGAGTATGGTGGACACCGACGACGCTCCGCTAATCCGCGGGGGGCTAAATGGCGACAAGTATTCAGTGGACGCGATTGCAGCGTACGCAAGAAGTTCGTGCGCCTGCCGCTTGGGGCGCTGCCTTGCGCGCTTATTCCTTGGCGCGGAAGCAACACTCCTAGAAATCATTTAATTTCTGTTGTTTAATGTATCTGTGTCTTTTCCGGGTCGAAGTTTTTCATTTACATTTTATTTATGTCTAAAATAAATGTTTTATCGCTACATCTATGGCATTGTTCTTCTGTAAATGGAGTGCAGATGCATTAATTATCAGAAGCAGTTAAAATATGTTACTGTGTAGTGGAGACTCCGAGTAAGTTACGTAAAAAAAGTTGCTGATTTCTGAACGCTAAAGAGTACCGCTTCAGTAACATTCAGCTTCAACTATATGAAGACCCTAGGAGACAATGCAGAGGGAGCTATATACACCATCCAACTGAACTGTGGTTGAAGATGTGGTTGACTTCTTCATTGTTAGTATATGATAAAAAATACTATTTAAAATAGAAAATTGCATTTATTTTCTTATATGGATTATTGTGCATTTGCCTGCGATCACTACCATTACTATATGAAGACCCTAGGAGACAATGCAGAGAGAGCTGCGGACACCAGCCAACTGCACTGGAGTTTAGTCTGCGATGTGGTTGACTTCTTAGTTGTTAGTATATGACTTTAATTACTATTTAAAAGATAAAATTGAATTTATTTTCTTATTTGCACTATTGTGCGTTTGCCTGTGGTCACTTCCATTACTATATGACGAACCTAGGTGACAATGCAAAGGGTCATGCGGACACCAGCCAACTGCACTGGAGTTTAGTCTGCGATGTGGTTGACCTCTTAGTTGTTAGTATATGACAATAATTACTAATTAAAAGAAAAAATTGCATTTATTTTCTTATTTGCATTATTGTGCGTTTGCCTGTTGTCACTCCCATTTCTATATGAAGACCCGAGGAGACATTGCAGAGAGAGGTGCGGACACCAGCCAACTGCACTGGAGTTTAGTCTGCGATGTGGTAGACCTCTTCATTGTCAGTATATGATAATAAATACTATTTAAAAGAGAAAATTGCATTTATTTTCCTATTTGCATTATTGTGTGTTTGCGTGCGTTCACTCCCATTACTATATGAAGACCCTAGGTGACAATGCAGAGAGAGCTGCGGACACAAGCCAACTGCACTGGAGTTTAGTCTGCAATGTGGTTGACCTCTTAAACAGTAGTATATGACAATGAATACTATTTAAAAGGGCAAATTGCTTTTATTTTCTTATTTGCATTATTGTTCATTTCCCTGCAGTCACTCCCATTACTATATGACGAACCTAGGTGACAATGCAGAGAGATCTTCGGACACAAGCCAACTGCACTGGAGTTTAGTCTGCGAAGTGGTTGACCTCTTAATTGGTAGTACATGTTAACAAAAACATTTAAAAGAGAAAATTGCATTTATTTTCTTATTTGCATTATTGTGCGTTTGCGTGCGTTCACACCCATTACTATATTACCTAGTGGACAATCCAGCGTAAGCTGCAGACATAAGCCAACTGCACTGGTGTTTAGTGTGCGATGTGGTTGACCTCTTACTTGGTAGTATATGATAACAAATACATTTAAAAGAGTAAATTGCATTTATTTTCTTATTTGCTTTATTGTGCGTTAGCCTGTGGTCACTCCCATTACTATTTGAAAACCCTAGGAGACCATGCCGAGAGAGGTGCGAACATCAGCCAACTGCACTGGAGTTTAGTCTGCAATGTGGTTGACCCCTTAATTGGTAGTGTATGATGACAAATACATTTAAAACACAAAATTGCATTTATTTTCCTATTTGCATAATTCTGCGTTTGCCTGCGTTCACTCCCATTACTATATGAAAGGCCTAGGAGACAATGCAGAGAGAGTTGGGGACACCAGCCAACTGCACTGGAGTTTAGTCTGCGATGTGGTTGACCTCTTAATTGGTAGTATATGATAATAAATACTAATTAGAAGTGAAAATTGCATTTATTTTCATATTTTCATAATTGTGGATTTACCGTCGATCCCTGCTATTACTATATGAAGACAATTATCAGAGGAGACAATTATCAGAGAACTGCGGACACCAGCCAACTGCAACTGAGGTTTTGTCTGCTATGTGGTTGACCCCTTAATTGTTAGTATATATAATAAATACTATTTAAAAGAGAAAATTGCATTGATTGTCTTAATTGCATTATTGTGCTTTTGCCTTTGGTCACTTCCATTACTATATAAAGACCCTAGGTGACAATGCAGAGAGAGCTGCGAGCACCAGCCAACTGCACTGGAGTTTAGTTTGCAATGTTGTTAACCTCATAATTGGTAGTATATGATAATAAATACCATTTAAAAGATTAATTTGCGTTTATTTTTTTATTTGCATTATTGTGTGTTTGCCTGCTGTCACTTCAATTAATATATGAAGATCCCAATTGACAATGGAGAGAGAGCTGTGGTCAACCACATCACAGACTCAACTCCAGTGCAGTTGGCTAGTGTCCGCAGCTCTCACTGCATTGTCTCCTAGGGTCTTCATATAGTAATGGGAGTGACCGCAGGAAAACGCACAATAATGCAAATAAGAAAATAAATGCAATTTTCACTTTTAAATATTATATATTATCATATACTAAAAATTAAGAGGTCAACATCATTCATTTTTTCGGCAGGATGTTTTATTTTGCTGTTTCTTAATGGTAATCCAGTTTATTCGCCGTTTGTTTAAGTGAAATAGTCATAATTTCAAGGTTCAGATGATTTTGGTTGTATGTAGTTGCAAGGGGCCGGTGGGCGTCTGGTGCACGATTCACCGGTTTTGATGTTTAATGCCCCTACCGTCATTTTTTCGGCAGAATGTTTTATTTTGCTGTTTCTTAATGGTAATGCAGTTTATTCGCCGTTTGTTGAAGTAAAATAGTCATATTTACAAGTAGCAGATGATTTTGGTTGTATATAGTTGCAATGGACAACAGGAGTCTGGTGCTTGTGTCAACGGTTTTGACGTTTAATGCCCCTACCTTCATTTTTTCGGCAGAATGTTTTATTTTGCTGTTTCTTAATGGTAATGCAGTTTATTCGCCGTTTGTTTAAGTAAAATGGTCATATTTTCAAGGAGCAGATTATTTTGGATGTATATAGTTGCAATGGGCCGGTGGGCGTCTGGTTCGCGATTCACCGGTTTTGACACTTACAGCCACTACCTTCTTTTTCTCGCAGAATGTTTTATTTTGCTGTTTCTTAATGGAAATGCAGTTTATTACCCGTTTGTTTAAGTAAAATAGTCATATTTTCAAGGAGCAGATGATTTTTGGATGTATATAGTTGCAATGGACAACGGGCGTCTGGTGGTGATTCACCGGTTTTGACAATTATAGCCACTACCTTCATTTTTTCGGCAGAATGTTTTATTTCGCTGTTTCCTAATGGTAATGCAGCTTATTCGCCGTTTGTTTAAGTAAATTAGTCATATTTTCAAGGAGTAGATGATTTTGGATGTATATAGTTGCAATGGACAACAGGAGTCTGGTGCTCGAGTCACCGGTTTTGACGTTTAATGCCCTACCTTCATTTTTTCGGCAGAATGTTTTATTTTGCTGTTTCTTAATGATAATGCAGTTTTTTCGCCGTTTGTTTGAGGAAAATAGTCATATTTTCAAGGAGCAAATGATTCTGGATGTATATATTTGCAATGGACAACGGGTGTCTGGTGCTCGTTTCACCGGTTTTGACGTTTAATGCCCCTATCTTCATTTTTTCGGCAGAATGTTTTATTTTGCTGTTTCTTAATGGTATTGCAGTTTATTCGCCGTTTGTTTAAGTAAAATAGTCATATTTTCAAGAAGCAGATGGTTTTGGATGTATATAGTTGCAATGGGCCGGTAGGCGTTTGGTGCACGATTGACCGGTTTTGACGGTTATTGCCACTGCCATCATTTTTCGGCCGAATGTTTTATTTTGCTGTTTCTGAATGGTAATGCAGTTTATTCGCCGTTTGTTTAAGTAAAATAGTCATATTTTCAAGGAGCAGATGATTTTGGATGTATATAGTTGCAATGGGCCGGTGGGCGTCTGGTGCGCGATTCACCGGTTTTGACACTTACAGCCACTACCTTCTTTTTCTCGCAGAATGTTTTATTTTGCTGTTTCTTAATGGTAATGCAGTTTATTCGCCGTTTGTTTAAGTAAAATAGTCATATTTTCAAGGAGCAGATGATTTTGGATGTATATAGTTGCAATGGACCACGGGCGTCTGGTGCTTGTTTCACCGGTTTTTACGTTTAATGCCCCTATCTTCATTTTTTCGGCAGAATGTTTTATTTTGCTGTTTCTTAATGGTATTGCAGTTTATTCGAAGTTTGTTTAAGTAAAATAGTCATATTTTCAAGGAGCAGATGATTTTGGATATATATAGTAGCAATGGGCCGGTGGGAGTCTGGTGCGCGATTCACCGGTTTTGACACTTATAGCCACTACCTTCATTTTCTCGGCAGAATGTTTAATTTGCTGTTTCCTAATGGTAATGCAGTTTATTCGCCGTTTGTTTAAGTAAAATAGTCATATTTTCAAGGAGCAGATGATTTTGGATGTATATAGTTGCAATGGACCACGGGCGTCTGGTGCTCGTTTCACCGGTTTTTACGTTTAATGCCCCTATCTTCATTTTTTCGGCAGAATGTTTTATTTTGCTGTTTCTTAATGGTATTGCAGTTTATTCGAGGTTTGTTTAAGTAAAATAATCATATTTTCAAGGAGTAGATGATTTTGGATGTATATAGCTGCAATGGGCCGGTGGGCGTCTGGTGCGCGATTCACCGGTTTTGACGCTTATTGCCACTACCAATTTTTTTTGGCAGTATGTTATATTTTGCTGTTTCTGAATGGTAATGCAGTTTGTTCGCCGTTTGTTTAAGTAAAATAATCATATTTTCAAGGAGTAGATGATTTTGGATGTATATAGCTGCAATGGGCCGGTGGGCGTCTGGTGCGCGATTCACCGGTTTTGACGCTTATTGCCACTACCAATTTTTTTCGGCAGTATGTTATATTTTGCTGTTTCTGAATGGTAATACAGTATATTCGCCGTTTGTTTAAGTAAAATAGTCATAATTTCAAGGAGCAGATGATTTTGGATTTATTTAGATGCAATGGACAACGGGCGTCTCGTGATCGTTTCATCGGTTTTGACGTTTAATGCCCCTACGATCATTTTCTTGGCAGTATGTTTTATTTTGCTGTATATTAATGGTAGTGCAGTTTATTCGCCTTTTGTTTAACTAAAATAGTCATAATTTCAAGGAGCAGATGATTTTGGATGTATTTAGATGCAATGGACAACGGGCGTCTGGTGATCGTTTCATCGGTTTTGACGTTTAATGCCCCTACCTTCATTTTTTCGGTAGAATATTTTATTTTGCTGTTTCTTAATGTTTTTGCAGTTTATTCGCCGTTTGTTTAAGTAAAATTGTCATATTTTCTAGGAGCAGATGATTTTCGATGTATATTGTTGCAATGGGCCGGTGGGCGTCTGCTGCGCGATTCACGGTTTAGACACTTATAGCCACTACCTTCATTTTCTCGGCAGAATGTTTTATTTTGCTGTTTATTAATGGTTATGCAGTTGATTCACCGTTTGTTTAAGTAAAATAGTCATCTTTTCAAGGAGCAGATGATTTTGGATGTATATAGTTCCAATGGGCCGGTGAGCGTCTGGTGCGCGATTCACCGGTTTTGACACTTATAGCCACTACCTTCATTTTCTCGGCAGAATGTTTTATTTTGCTGTTTATTAATGGTAATGCAGTTGATTCGCCGTTTGTTTAAATAAAATAGTCATATTTTCAAGAAGCAGATGATTTTTGATGTATATAGTTGCAATGGTCCGGTGGGCGTTTGGTGCGCGATTGACTGGTTTTGACGGTTATTGCCACTACCATCATTTTTCGGCCGAATGTTTTATTTTGCTGTTTCTGATTGGTAGTGCAGTTTATTTGCCGTTTGTTTAAGTAAAATAGTCATATTTTCAAGAAGCAGATGATTTTGGATGTATATAGTTGCAATGGGCCGGTGGCCGTCAGGTGCACGATTCACCGGTTTTAACGTTTAATGCCCCTACCTTCATGTTTTCGGCAGAATGTATTATTTTGCTGTTTCTGAATGGTAATGCAGTTTGTTCGCCGTTTGTTTAAGTGAAATATTCATATTTTCAAGGAGCAGATGATTTTGGATGTATATAGTTGCAATGGGCTGGTGGGCGTCTGGTGCGCGATTCGCCGGTTTTGACACTTATAGCCACTACCATCATTTTCTCGGCAGAGTGTTTTATTATGCTGTTTCTGAATGGTAATGCAGTTTATTTGCCGTTTGTTTAAGTAAAATAGTCATATTTTCAAGGAGCAGATGATTTTGGATGTATATAGTTGCAATGGACAACAGGCTTCTGGTGTTAGTTTCACCGGTTTTGACGTTTAATGCCCCTACCTTCATTTTTTCGGCAGAATGTTTTATTTTCCTGTTTCTGAATGGTAATGCAGTTTATTCGCCGTTTGTTTAAGTAAAATAGTAAAATTTTCAAGGAGCAGATGATTTTGGATGTATATAGTTGCAATGGACAACAGGCTTCTGGTGTTAGTTTCACCGGTTTTGACGTTGAATGCCCCTACCTTCATTTTTTCGGCAGAATGTTTTATTTTGCTGTTTCTTAATGTTTTTGCAGTTTATTCGCCGTTTGTTTAAGTAAAATTGTCATATTTTCTAGGAGCAGATGATTTTGGATGTATATTGTTGCAATGGGCCGGTGGGCGTCTGCTGCGCTATTCACGGTTTAGACACTTATAGCCACTACCTTCATTTTCTCGGCAGAATGTTTTATTTTGCTGTTTATTAATGGTTATGCTGTAGATTCACCGTTTGTTTAAGTAAAATAGTCATATTTTCAAGGAGCAGATGATTTTGGATGTATATAGTTGCAATGGGCCGGTGAGCGTCTGGTGCGCGATTCACCGGTTTTGACGCTTATAGCCACTACCATCATTTTCTCGGCAGAATGTTTTATTTTGCTGTTTATTAATGGTAATGCAGTTGATTCGCCGTTTGTTTAAATAAAATAGTCATATTTTCAAGAAGCAGATGATTTTTGATGTATATAGTTGCAATGGGCCGGTGGGCGTTTGGTGCGCGATTGACTGGTTTTGACGGTTATTGCCACTACCATCATTTTTCGGCCGAATGTTTTATTTTGCTGTTTCTGATTGGTAGTGCAGTTTATTTGCCGTTTGTTTAAGTAAAATAGTCATATTTTCAAGAAGCAGATGATTTTGGATGTATATAGTTGCAATGGGCCGGTGGCCGTCAGGTGCACGATTCACCGGTTTTAACGTTTAATGCCCCTACCTTCATCTTTTCGGCAGAATGTATTATTTTGCTGTTTCTGAATGGTAATGCAGTTTATTCGCCGTTTGTTTAAGTGAAATATTCATATTTTCAAGGAGCAGATGATTTTGGATGTATATAGTTGCAATGGGCTGGTGGGCGTCTGGTGCGCGATTCGCCGGTTTTGACACTTATAGCCACTACCATCATTTTCTCGGCAGAGTGTTTTATTATGCTGTTTCTGAATGGTAATGCAGTTTATTTGCCGTTTGTTTAAGTAAAATAGTCATATTTTCAAGGAGCAGATGATTTTGGATGTATATAGTTGCAATGGACAACAGGCTTCTGGTGTTAGTTTCACCGGTTTTGACGTTTAATGCCCCTACCTTCATTTTTTCGGCAGAATGTTTTATTTTCCTGTTTCTGAATGGTAATGCAGTTTATTCGCCGTTTGTTTAAGTAAAATAGTCATATTTTCAAGGAGCAGATGATTTTGGATGTATATAGTTGCAATGGACAACAGGCTTCTGGTGTTAGTTTCACCGGTTTTGACGTTTAATGCCCCTACCTTCATTTTTTCGGCAGAATATTTTATTTTGTTGTTCGTGAATGGTAATGCAGTTTATTCGCCGTTTGTTTAAGTAAAATAGTCATATTTTCAAGGAGCAGATGATTTTGGATGTATATAGTTACAATGGACAACAGGCTTCTGGTGTTAGTTTCACCGGTTTTGACGTTTCATGCCCCTACCTTCATTTTTTCGGCAGAATGTATTATTTTGCTGTTTCTGAATGGTAATGCAGTTTATTCGCCGTTTGTTTAAGTAAAATAGTCATATTTTCAAGGAGCAGATGATTTTGGATATATATAGTTGCAATGGGCCGGTGGGCGTCTGGTGCGCGATTCACCGGTTTTGACACTTACAGCCACTACCTTCTTTTTCTCGCAGAATGTTTTATTTTGCTGTTTCTTAATGGTAATGCAGTTTATTCGCCGTTTGTTTAAGTAAAATAGTCATATTTTCAAGGAGCAGATGATTTTGGATGTATATAGTTGCAATGGACCACGGGCGTCTGGTGCTCGTTTCACCGGTTTTTACGTTTAATGCCCCTATCTTCATTTTTTCGGCAGAATGTTTTATTTTGCTGTTTCTTAATGGTATTGCAGTTTATTCGAAGTTTGTTAAGGTAAAATAGTCATATTTTCAAGGAGCAGATGATTTTGGATATATATAGTAGCAATGGGCCGGTGGGAGTCTGGTGCGCGATTCACCGGTTTTGACACTTATAGCCACTACCTTCATTTTCTCGGCAGAATGTTTAATTTGCTGTTTCCTAATGGTAATGCAGTTTATTCGCCGTTTGTTTAAGTAAAATAGTCATATTTTCAAGGAGCAGATGATTTTGGATGTATATAGTTGCAATGGACCACGGGCGTCTGGTGCTCGTTTCACCGGTTTTTTACGTTTAATGCCCCTATCTTCATTTTTTCGGCAGAATGTTTTATTTTGCTGTTTCTGAATGGTAATGCAGTTTATTCGCAGTTTGTTTAAGTAAAATAGTCATATTTTCAAGGAGCAGATGATTTTGGATGTATATAGCTGCAATGGGCCGGTGGGCGATTGGTGCGCGATTCACCGGTTTTGACGCTTATTGCCACTACCTTCATTTTTCGCAGAATGTTATATTTTGCTGTTTCTGAATGGTAATACAGTATATTCCGCCGTTTGTTTAAGTAAAATAGTCATAATTTCAAGGAGCAGATGATTTTGGATTTATTTAGATGCAATGGACAACAGGCGTCTCGTGATCGTTTCATCGGTTTTGACGTTTAATGCCCCTACCATCATTTTTTTGGCAGTATGTTTTATTTTGCTGTTTCTTAATGGTAATGCAGTTTATTCGCCGTTTGCTTAAGTAAAATTGTCATATTTTCTAGGAGCAGATGATTTTGGATGTATATTGTTGCAATGGGCCGGTGGGCGTCTGCTGCGCTATTCACGGTTTAGACACTTATAGCCACTACCTTCATTTTCTCGGCAGAATGTTTTATTTTGCTGTTTATTAATGGTTATGCTGTAGATTCACCGTTTGTTTAAGTAAAATAGTCATTTTTTCAAGGAGCAGATGATTTTGGATGTATATAGTTGCAATGGGCCGGTGAGCGTCTGGTGCGCGATTCACCGGTTTTGACGCTTATAGCCACTACCATCATTTTCTCGGCAGAATGTTTTATTTTGCTGTTTATTAATGGTAATGCAGTTGATTCGCCGTTTGTTTAAATAAAATAGTCATATTTTCAAGAAGCAGATGATTTTGATGTATATAGTTGCAATGGGCCGGTGGGCGTTTGGTGCGCGATTGACTGGTTTTGACGGTTATTGCCACTACCATCATTTTTCGGCCGAATGTTTTATTTTGCTGTTTCTGATTGGTAGTGCAGTTTATTTGCCGTTTGTTTAAGTAAAATAGTCATATTTTCAAGAAGCAGATGATTTTGGATGTATATAGTTGCAATGGGCCGGTGGCCGTCAGGTGCACGATTCACCGGTTTTAACGTTTAATGCCCCTACCTTCATCTTTTCGGCAGAATGTATTATTTTGCTGTTTCTGAATGGTAATGCAGTTTATTCGCCGTTTGTTTAAGTGAAATATTCATATTTTCAAGGAGCAGATGATTTTGGATGTATATAGTTGCAATGGGCTGGTGGGCGTCTGGTGCGCGATTCGCCGGTTTTGACACTTATAGCCACTACCATCATTTTCTCGGCAGAGTGTTTTATTATGCTGTTTCTGAATGGTAATGCAGTTTATTTGCCGTTTGTTTAAGTAAAATAGTCATATTTTCATGGAGCAGATGATTTTGGATGTATATAGTTGCAATGGACAACAGGCTTCTGGTGTTAGTTTCACCGGTTTTGACGTTTAATGCCCCTACCTTCATTTTTTCGGCAGAATGTTTTATTTTCCTGTTTCTGAATGGTAATGCAGTTTATTCGCCGTTTGTTTAAGTAAAATAGTCATATTTTCAAGGAGCAGATGATTTTGGATGTATATAGTTGCAATGGACAACAGGCTTCTGGTGTTAGTTTCACCGGTTTTGACGTTTAATGCCCCTACCTTCATTTTTTCGGCAGAATATTTTATTTTGTTGTTCGTGAATGGTAATGCAGTTTATTCGCCGTTTGTTTAAGTAAAATAGTCATATTTTCAAGGAGCAGATGATTTTGGATGTATATAGTTACAATGGACAACAGGCTTCTGGTGTTAGTTTCACCGGTTTTGACGTTTCATGCCCCTACCTTCATTTTTTCGGCAGAATGTATTATTTTGCTGTTTCTGAATGGTAATGCAGTTTATTCGCCGTTTGTTTAAGTAAAATAGTCATATTTTCAAGGAGCAGATGATTTTGGATATATATAGTTGCAATGGGCCGGTGGGCGTCTGGTGCGCGATTCACCGGTTTTGACACTTACAGCCACTACCTTCTTTTTCTCGCAGAATGTTTTATTTTGCTGTTTCTTAATGGTAATGCAGTTTATTCGCCGTTTGTTTAAGTAAAATAGTCATATTTTCAAGGAGCAGATGATTTTGGATGTATATAGTTGCAATGGACCACGGGCGTCTGGTGCTCGTTTCACCGGTTTTTACGTTTAATGCCCCTATCTTCATTTTTTCGGCAGAATGTTTTATTTTGCTGTTTCTTAATGGTATTGCAGTTTATTCGAAGTTTGTTAAGGTAAAATAGTCATATTTTCAAGGAGCAGATGATTTTGGATATATATAGTAGCAATGGGCCGGTGGGAGTCTGGTGCGCGATTCACCGGTTTTGACACTTATAGCCACTACCTTCATTTTCTCGGCAGAATGTTTAATTTGCTGTTTCCTAATGGTAATGCAGTTTATTCGCCGTTTGTTTAAGTAAAATAGTCATATTTTCAAGGAGCAGATGATTTTGGATGTATATAGTTGCAATGGACCACGGGCGTCTGGTGCTCGTTTCACCGGTTTTTACGTTTAATGCCCCTATCTTCATTTTTTCGGCAGAATGTTTTATTTTGCTGTTTCTGAATGGTAATGCAGTTTATTCGCAGTTTGTTTAAGTAAAATAGTCATATTTTCAAGGAGCAGATGATTTTGGATGTATATAGATGCAATGGGCCGGTGGGCGATTGGTGCGCGATTCACCGGTTTTGACGCTTATTGCCACTACCTTCATTTTTCGGCAGAATGTTATATTTTGCTGTTTCTGAATGGTAATACAGTATATTCGCCGTTTGTTTAAGTAAAATAGTCATAATTTCAAGGAGCAGATGATTTTGGATTTATTTAGATGCAATGGACAACAGGCGTCTCGTGATCGTTTCATCGGTTTTGACGTTTAATGCCCCTACCATCATTTTTTTGGCAGTATGTTTTATTTTGCTGTTTCTTAATGGTAATGCAGTTTATTCGCCGTTTGCTTAAATAAAATAGTCATATTTTCAAGGAGCAGATGATTTTGGATGTATATAGTTGCAAATGACAACAGGAGTCTGGTGCTCGTTTCACCGGTTTTGACAGTTAATGCCCCTACCTTAGTTTTTTCGGCAGAATGTTTTATTTTGCTGTTTCTTATGTTTTTGCAGTTTATTCGCCGTTTGTTTAAGTAAAATTGTCATATTTTCTAGGAGCAGATGATTTGGATGTATATTGTTGCAATGGGCCGGTGGGCGTCTGCTGGGCGATTCACGGTTTAGACACTTATAGCCACTACCTTCATTTTCTCGGCAGAATGTTTTATTTTGCTGTTTATTAATGGTAATGCAGTTGATTCGCCGTTTGTTTTAAATAAAATAGTCATATTTTCAAGAAGCAGATGATTTTTGATGTATATAGTTGCAATGGGCCGGTGGGCGTTTGGTGCGCGATTGACTGGTTTTGACGGTTATTGCCACTACCATCATTTTTCGGCCGAATGTTTTATTTTGCTGTTTCTGATTGGTAGTGCAGTTTATTTGCCGTTTGTTTAAGTAAAGATAGTCATATTTGTCAAGAAGCAGATGATTTTGGGTGTATATAGTTGCAATGGGCCGGTGGCCGTCAGGTGCACGATTCACCCGGTTTTGACGTTTAATGCCCTACCTTCATCTTTTCGGCAGAATGTTTTATTTTGCTGATTCTGAATGGTAATGCAGTTTATTCGCCGTTTGTATAAGTGAAATATTCATATTTTCAAGGAGCAGATGATTTTGGAGTGTATATAGTTGCAATGGGCTGGTGGGCGTCTGGTGCGCGATTCGCCGGTTTTGACACTTATTGCCACTACCATCATTTTTTCGGCAGAGTGTTTTATTATGCTGTTTCTGAATGGTAATGCAGTTTATTTGCCGTTTGTTTAAGTAAAATAGTCATATTTTCAAGGAGCAGATGATTTTGGATGTATATAGTTGCAATGGACAACAGGCTTCTGGTGTTAGTTTGACCGGTTTTGACGTTTAATGCCCCTACCTTCATTTTTTCGGCAGAATGTTTTACTTTGCTGTTTCTTAATGATAATGCAGTTTTTTCGCTGTTTGTTTAAGAAAAATAGTCATATTTTCAAGGAGCAAATGTTTCTGGATGTATATATTTGCAATGGACAACGGGTGTCTGGTGCTCGTTTCACCGGTTTTGACGTTTAATGCCCCTACCTTCATTTTTTCGGCAGAATGTTTTATTTTCCTGTTTCTGAATGGTAATGCAGTTTATTCGCCGTTTGTTTAAGTAAAATAGTCATATTTTCAAGGAGCAGATGATTTTGGATGTATATAGTTGCAATGGACAACAGGCTTCTGGTGTTAGTTTCACCGGTTTTGACGTTTAATGCCCCTACCTTCATTTTTTCGGCAGAATATTTTATTTTGTTGTTCGTGAATGGTAATGCAGTTTATTCGCCGTTTGTTTAAGTAAAATAGTCATATTTTCAAGGAGCAGATGATTTTGGATGTATATAGTTACAATGGACAACAGGCTTCTGGTGTTAGTTTCACCGGTTTTGACGTTTCATGCCCCTACCTTCATTTTTTCGGCAGAATGTATTATTTTGCTGTTTCTGAATGGTAATGCAGTTTATTCGCCGTTTGTTTAAGTAAAATAGTCATATTTTCAAGGAGCAGATGATTTTGGATATATATAGTTGCAATGGGCCGGTGGGCGTCTGGTGCGCGATTCACCGGTTTTGACACTTACAGCCACTACCTTCTTTTTCTCGCAGAATGTTTTATTTTGCTGTTTCTTAATGGTAATGCAGTTTATTCGCCGTTTGTTTAAGTAAAATAGTCATATTTTCAAGGAGCAGATGATTTTGGATGTATATAGTTGCAATGGACCACGGGCGTCTGGTGCTCGTTTCACCGGTTTTTACGTTTAATGCCCCTATCTTCATTTTTTCGGCAGAATGTTTTATTTTGCTGTTTCTTAATGGTATTGCAGTTTATTCGAAGTTTGTTAAGGTAAAATAGTCATATTTTCAAGGAGCAGATGATTTTGGATATATATAGTAGCAATGGGCCGGTGGGAGTCTGGTGCGCGATTCACCGGTTTTGACACTTATAGCCACTACCTTCATTTTCTCGGCAGAATGTTTAATTTGCTGTTTCCTAATGGTAATGCAGTTTATTCGCCGTTTGTTTAAGTAAAATAGTCATATTTTCAAGGAGCAGATGATTTTGGATGTATATAGTTGCAATGGACCACGGGCGTCTGGTGCTCGTTTCACCGGTTTTTACGTTTAATGCCCCTATCTTCATTTTTTCGGCAGAATGTTTTATTTTGCTGTTTCTGAATGGTAATGCAGTTTATTCGCAGTTTGTTTAAGTAAAATAGTCATATTTTCAAGGAGCAGATGATTTTGGATGTATATAGATGCAATGGGCCGGTGGGCGATTGGTGCGCGATTCACCGGTTTTGACGCTTATTGCCACTACCTTCATTTTTCGGCAGAATGTTATATTTTGCTGTTTCTGAATGGTAATACAGTATATTCGCCGTTTGTTTAAGTAAAATAGTCATAATTTCAAGGAGCAGATGATTTTGGATTTATTTAGATGCAATGGACAACAGGCGTCTCGTGATCGTTTCATCGGTTTTGACGTTTAATGCCCCTACCATCATTTTTTTGGCAGTATGTTTTATTTTGCTGTTTCTTAATGGTAATGCAGTTTATTCGCCGTTTGCTTAAATAAAATAGTCATATTTTCAAGGAGCAGATGATTTTGGATGTATATAGTTGCAAATGACAACAGGAGTCTGGTGCTCGTTTCACCGGTTTTGACAGTTAATGCCCCTACCTTAGTTTTTTCGGCAGAATGTTTTATTTTGCTGTTTCTTAATGTTTTTGCAGTTTATTCGCCGTTTGTTTAAGTAAAATTGTCATATTTTCTAGGAGCAGATGATTTTGGATGTATATTGTTGCAATGGGCCGGTGGGCGTCTGCTGGGCGATTCACGGTTTAGACACTTATAGCCACTACCTTCATTTTCTCGGCAGAATGTTTTATTTTGCTGTTTATTAATGGTAATGCAGTTGATTCGCCGTTTGTTTAAATAAAATAGTCATATTTTCAAGAAGCAGATGATTTTTGATGTATATAGTTGCAATGGGCCGGTGGGCGTTTGGTGCGCGATTGACTGGTTTTGACGGTTATTGCCACTACCATCATTTTTCGGCCGAATGTTTTATTTTGCTGTTTCTGATTGGTAGTGCAGTTTATTTGCCGTTTGTTTAAGTAAAATAGTCATATTTTCAAGAAGCAGATGATTTTGGGTGTATATAGTTGCAATGGGCCGGTGGCCGTCAGGTGCACGATTCACCGGTTTTGACGTTTAATGCCCCTACCTTCATCTTTTCGGCAGAATGTTTTATTTTGCTGATTCTGAATGGTAATGCAGTTTATTCGCCGTTTGTATAAGTGAAATATTCATATTTTCAAGGAGCAGATGATTTTGGATGTATATAGTTGCAATGGGCTGGTGGGCGTCTGGTGCGCGATTCGCCGGTTTTGACACTTATTGCCACTACCATCATTTTTTCGGCAGAGTGTTTTATTATGCTGTTTCTGAATGGTAATGCAGTTTATTTGCCGTTTGTTTAAGTAAAATAGTCATATTTTCAAGGAGCAGATGATTTTGGATGTATATAGTTGCAATGGACAACAGGCTTCTGGTGTTAGTTTGACCGGTTTTGACGTTTAATGCCCCTACCTTCATTTTTTCGGCAGAATGTTTTACTTTGCTGTTTCTTAATGATAATGCAGTTTTTTCGCTGTTTGTTTAAGAAAAATAGTCATATTTTCAAGGAGCAAATGTTTCTGGATGTATATATTTGCAATGGACAACGGGTGTCTGGTGCTCGTTTCACCGGTTTTGACGTTTAATGCCCCTATCTTCATTTTTTCGGCAGAATGTTTTATTTTGCTGTTTCTTAATGGTATTGCAGTTTATTCGCCGTTTGTTTAAGTAAAATAGTCATATTTTCAAGAAGCAGATGGTTTTGGATGTATATAGTTGCAATGGGCCGGTGGGCGTTTGGTGCACGGTTGACCGGTTTTGACGGTTATTGCCACTACCATCATTTTTCGGCCGAATGTTGTATTTTGCCGTTTCTGAATGGTAATGCAGTTTATTCGCCGTTTGTTTAAGTAAAATAGTCATATTTTCAAGGAGCAGATGATTCTAGATGTAGATATTTGCAATGGACAACGGGTGTCTGGTGCTCGTTTCACCGGTTTCGACGTTTAATGCCCTATCTTCTTTTTTTAGGCAGAATGTTTTATTTTGCTGTTTCTTTAAGGTATTGCAGTTTATTCGCCGTTTGTTTAAGTAAAATAGTCATATTTTCAAGAAGCAGATGATTTTGGATGTATATAGTTGCAATGGGCCGGTGGGCGTTTGCTGCGCGATTCACCGGTTTTGAAGGTTATTGCCACTACCATCATTTTTCGGCCGAATGTTTTATTTTGCTGTTTCTGAATGGTAATGCAGTTTATTCGCCGTTTGTATAAGTAAAGTAGTCATATTTTCAAGGAGCAGATGATTCTGGATGGATGTATTTGCAATGAACAACGGGCGTCTGGTGCTCGTTTCAACCGGTTTTGACGTTTAATGTCCCTATCTTAGTTTTTTCGGCAGAATGTTTTATTTTGCTGTTTCTTAATGGTTTTGCAGTTTATTCGCCGTTTGTTTAAGTAAAATTGTCATATTTTCTAGGAGCAGATGATTTTGGATGTATATAGTTGCAATGGGCCGGTGGGCGTCTGCTGCGCGATTCACGGTTTAGACACTTATAGCCACTGCCTTCATTTTTTCGGCAGAATGTTTTATTTTGCTGTTTATTAATGGTAATGCAGTTGATTCGCCCTTTTTTAAGTAAAATAGTCATATTTTCAAGGAGCAGATGATTTTGGATGTATATAGTTGCAATGGGCCGGTGAGCGTCTGGTGCGCTATTCACCGGTTTTGACACTTATAGCCACTACCTTCATTTTCTCGGCAGAATGTTTTATTTTGCTGTTTATTAATGGTAATGCAGTTGATTCGCCGTTTGTTTAAATAAAATTGTCATATTTTCAAGAAGCAGATGATTTTGGATGTATTTAGTTGCAATGGGCCGGTGGGCGTTTGGTGCGCGATTGACCGGTTTTGACGGTTATTGCCACTACCATCATTTTTCGGCCCGAATGTTTTATTTTGCTGTTTCTGAATGGTAATGCACTTTATTTGCCTTTTGTTTAAGTAAAATAGTCATATTTTCAAGGAGCAGATGATTTTGGATGTATATAGTTGCAATGGGCCGGTGGCCGTCAGGTGCACGATTCACCGGTTTTGACGTTTAATGCCCCTACCTTCATCTTTTCGGCGGAATGTTTTGTTTTGCTGTTTCTGAATGGTAATGCAGTTTATTCGCCATTTGTTTAAGTGAAATAGTCATATTTTCAAGGAGCACATGATTTTGGATCTATATAGTTGCAATGGGCCAGTGGGCGTTTGGTGCGCGATTGACCGGTTTTGACGGTTATTGCCACTACCATCATTTTTCGGCCGAATGTTATATTTTGCTGTTTCTGAATGGTAATGCAGTTTATTCGCCGTTTGTTTAAGTAAAATAGTCATATTTTCAAGGAGCAGATGATTCTGGATGTATATATTTGCAATGGACAACGGGTGTCTGGTGCTCGTATCACCGGTTTTGGCGTTTAATGCCCCTATCTTCATTTTTTCGGCCGAATGTTTTATTTTGCTGTTTCTGAATGGTAATGCAGTTTATTCGCCGTTTGTTTAAGTGATATAGTCATATTTTCAAGGAGCAGATGATTTTGGATGTATATAGTTGCAATGGGCGTCTGGTGCGCGATTCACCGGTTTTGACACTTATAGCCACTACCTTCATTTTCTCGGCAGAATGTTTTATTTTGCTGTTTATTAATGGTAATGCAGTTGATTCGGCGTTTGTTTAAGTAAAATAGTCATACTTTCAAGGAGCAGATGATTTTGGATGTATATAGTTGCGATGGACAACAGGCTTCTGGTGTTAGTTTCTCCGGTTTTGACGTTTAATGCCCCTACCTTCATTTTTTCGGCAGAATGTTTTATTTTGCTGTTTCTGAATGGTAATGCAGGTTTTTCGCCGTTTGTTTAAGTGAAATAGTCGTATTTTCAAGGAGCAGATGATTTTGGATGTATATAGTTGCAATGGGCTGGTGGGCGTCTGGTGCGCGATTCACCGGTTTTGACACTTATAGCCACTACCTTCATTTTCTCGGCAGAATGTTTTATTTTGCTGTTTATTAATGGTAATGCAGTTGATTCGCCGTTTGTTTAAGTGAAATAGTCATATTTTCAAGGAGCAGATAATTTTGGATGTATATAGTCGCAATGGGCTGGTGAGCGTCTGGTACGCGATTCACCGGTTTTGACACTTATAGCCTCTACCATCATTTTTTCGGCAGAGTTTTTTATTATGCTGTTTCTGAATGGTAATGCAGTTTATTCGCCGTTTGTTTAAGTACAATAGTCATATTTTCAAGGAGCATATGATTTTGGATGTATATAGTTGCAATGGGCCGGTGGGCGTTTGGTGCTCGATTGTCCGGTTTTGACGGTTATTGCCACTACCATCATTTTTCGGCCGAATGTTTTATTATGCTGTTTCTGAATGGTAATGCAGTTTATTCGCCGTTTGTTTAAGTAAAATAGTCATTTTTTCAAGGAGCAGATGATTCTGGATGTATATATTTGCAATGGAAAACGGGTGTCTGGTGCTCGTTTCACCGGTTTTGACGTTTAATCCCCCTATCTTCATTTTTTCGGCCGAATGTTTTATTTTGCTGTTTCTGTATGGTAATGCAGTTTATTCGCCGTTTGTTTAAGTGAAATAGTCATATTTTCAAGGAGCAGATGATTTTGGATGTATATAGTTGCAATGGGCGTCTGGTGCGCGATTCACCGGTTTTGACACTTATAGCCACTACCATCATTTTTTCGGCAGAGTGTTTTATTATGCTGTTTCTGAATGGTAATGCAGTTTATTCGCCGTTTGTTAAGATAAAATAGTCATATTTTCAAGGAGCAGATGATTTGGGATGTATATAGTTGCAATGGGCTGGTGGGCGTCTGGTGCGCGATTCACCGGTTTTGACACTTATAGCCACTACCATCATTTTTTCGGCAGAGGGTTTTATTATGCCGTTTCTGAATGGTAATGCAGTTTATTCGCCGTTTGTTTAAGTAAAATAGTCATATTTTCAAAGAGGAGATGATTTTGTATGTATATAGTTGCAATGGACACCAGGCTTCTGGTGTTAGTTTCACCGGTTTTGACGTTTAATGCCCCTACCTTCATCTTTTCGGCAGAATGTTTTATTTTGCTGTTTCTGAATGGTAATGCAGTTTATTCGCCGTTTGTTTAAGTGAAATAGTCATATTTTCAAGGAGCAGATGATTTTGGATGTATATAGTCGCAATGGGCTGGTGGGCGTCTGTTGAGCGATTCACCGGTCTTGACACTTATAGCCACTACCATCATTTTTTCGGCAGAGTGTTTTATTATGCTGTTTCTGAATGGTAATGCAGTTGATTCGCCGTTTGTTTAAGTACAATTGTCATATTTTCAAGGCGCAGATGATTTTGGATGTATAGAGATGCAATGGGCCGGTGCGCGTCTGGTGCGCGATTCACCGGTTTTGACACTTATAGCCAGTACCATCATTTTTTCGGCAGAGTGTTTTATTATGCTGTTTCTGAATGGTAATGCAGTTTATTCGCCATTTGTTTAAGTAAAATAGTCATATTTTCAAGGAGCAGATGACTTTGGATGTATATAGTTGCAATGGACAACAGGCTTCTGGTGTTAGTTTCAACGGTTTTGACGTTTAATGCCCCTACCTTCATTTTTTCGGCAAAATGTTTTATTTTGCTGTTTCTGAATGGTAATGCAGTTTATTCGCCGTTTGTTTAAGTGAAATAGTAATATTTTCAAGGAGCAGATGATTTTGTATGTATATAGTGGCAATGGGCCGGTGGGCGTCTGGTGCGCGATTCACCGGTTTTGACACTTATAGCCACTACCATCATTTTTTCGGCAGAGTGTTTTATTATGCTGTTTCTGAATGGTAATGCAGTTTATTCGCCGTTTGTTTAAGTAAAATAGTCATATTTTCAAGGAGCAGATGATTTTGGATGTATATAGTTGCAATGGACAACAGGCTTCTGGTGTTAGTTTCACCGGTTTTGACGTTTAATGCCCCTACCTTCATTTTTTCGGCAGCATATTTTATTTTGTTGTTTGTGAATGGTAATGCAGTTTATTCGCCGTTTGTTTAAGTAAAATAGTCATATTTTCAAGGCGCAGATGATTTTGGATGTATATAGTTACAATGGACAACAGGCTTCTGGTGTTAGTTTCACCGGTTTTGACGTTTAATGCCCCTACCTTCATTTTTTCGGCAGAATGTTTTATTTTCCTGTTTCTGAATGGTAATGCAGTTTATTCGCCGTTTGTTTAAGTAAAATAGTCATATTTTCAAGGAGCAGATGATTTTGGATGTATATAGTTGCAATGGACAACAGGCCTCTGGTGTTAGTTTCACCGGTTTTGACGTTTAATGCCCCTACCTTCATTTTTTCGGCAGAATGTTTTATTTTGCTGTTTCTGAATGGATATGCAGTTTATTCGCCGATTGTTTAAGTGAAATAGTCATATTTTCAAGGAGCAGATGATTTTGGATGTATATAGTTGCAATGGGCTGGTGGGCGTCTGGTGCGCGATTCACCGGTTTTGACACTTATAGCCACTACCATCATTTTTTCGGCAGAGTGTTTTATTATGCTGTTTCTGAATGGTAATGCAGTTTATTCGCCGTTTGTTTAAGTACAATTGTCATATTATCAAGGCGCAGATGATTTTGGATGTATATAGTTGCAATGGGCCGGTGGGCGTCTGGTGCGCGTTTCACCGGTTTTGACACTTATAGCCACTACCATCATTTTTTCGGCAGAGTGTTTTATTATGCTGTTTCTAAATGGTAATGCAGTTTATTCGCCGTTTGTTTAAGTAAAATAGTCATATTTTCAAGGAGCAGATGATTTTGGATGTATATAGTTGCAATGGACAACAGGCTTCTGGTGTTAGTTCCACCGGTTTTGACGTTTAATGCCCCTACCTTAATTTTTTCGGCAGAATGTTTTATTTTGCTGTTTCTGAATGGTAATGCAGTTTATTCGCCGTTTGTTTAAGTGAGATAGTAATATTTTCAAGGTGCAGATGATTTTGGATGTATATAGTGGCAATGGGCCGGTGGGCGTCTGGTGCGCGATTCACCGGTTTTGACACTTATAGCCACTACCATCATTTTTTCGGCAGAGTGTTTTATTATGCTGTTTCTGAATGGTAATGCAGTTTATTCGCCGTTTGTTTAAGTAAAATAGTCATATTTTCAAGGAGCAGATGATTTTGGATGTATATAGTTGCAATGGGCCGGTAGGCGTCTGGTGCACGATTCACCGGTTTTGACACTTATAGCCACTACCATCATTTTTCGGCAGAGTGTTTTATTATGCTGTTTCTGAATGGTAATACAGTTTATTCGCCGTTTGTTTAAGTAAAATAGTCATATTTTCAAGGAGCAGATGATTTTGGATGTATATAGTTGCAATGGACAACAGGCTTCTGGTGTTAGTTTCACCGGTTTTGACGTTTAATGCCCCTACCTTCATTTTTTCGGCAGAATGTTTTATTTTGCTGTTTCTGAATGGTTATGCAGTTTATTCGCCGTTTGTTTAAGTGAAATAGTCATATTTTCAAGGAGCAGATGAATTTGGATGTATATAGTTGCAATGGGCTGGTGGGCGTCTGGTGCGCGATTCACCGGTTTTGACACTTATAGCCACTACCATCATTTTTTCGGCAGAGTGTTTTATTATGCTGTTTCTGAATGGTAATGCAGTTTATTCGCCGATTGTTTAAGTAAAATAGTCATATTTTCAAAGAGGAGATGATTTTGGATGTATATAGTTGCTTTGGACAACAGGCTTCTGGTGTTAGTTTCACCGGTTTTGACGTTTAATGCCCCTACCTTCATTTTTTCGGCAGAATATTTTATTTTGTTGTTTGTGAATGGTAATGCAGTTTATTCACCGTTTGTTTAAGTAAAATAGTCATATTTTCAAGGAGCAGATGATTTTGGATGTATATAGTTGCAATGGACAACAGGCTTCTGGTGTTAGTTTCACCGGTTTTGACGTTTAATGCCCCTACCTTCATTTTTTCGGCAGAATGTTTTATTTTGCTGTTTCTGAATGGTAATGCAGTTTATTCGCCGTTTGTTTAAGTGAAATAGTCATATTTTCAAGGAGTAGATGATTTTGGATGTATATAGTTGCAATGGGCCGGTGGGCGTCTGGTGCGCGTTTCACCGGTTTTGACACTTATAGCCACTACCATCATTTTTTCGGCAGAGTGTTTTATTATGCTGTTTCTAAATGGTAATGCAGTTTATTCGCCGTTTGTTTAAGTAAAATAGTTATATTTTCAAGGAGCAGATGATTTTGGATGTATATAGTTGCAATGGACAACAGGCTTCTGGTGTTAGTTCCACCGGTTTTGACGTTTAATGCCCCTACCTTAATTTTTTCGGCAGAATGTTTTATTTTGCTGTTTCTGAATGGTAATGCAGTTTATTCGCCGTTTGTTTAAGTGAAATAGTAATATTTTCAAGGTGCAGATGATTTTGGATGTATATAGTGGCAATGGGCCGGTGGGCGTCTGGTGCGCGATTCACCGGTTTTGACACTTATAGCCACTACCATCATTTTTTCGGCAGAGTGTTTTATTATGCTGTTTCTGAATGGTAATGCAGTTTATTCGCCGTTTGTTTAAGTAAAATAGTCATATTTTCAAGGAGCAGATGATTTTGGATGTATATAGTTGCAATGGGCCGGTAGGCGTCTGGTGCACGATTCACCGGTTTTGACACTTATAGCCACTACCATCATTTTTCGGCAGAGTGTTTTATTATGCTGTTTCTGAATGGTAATACAGTTTATTCGCCGTTTGTTTAAGTAAAATAGTCATATTTTCAAGGAGCTGATGATTTTGGATGTATATAGTTGCAATGGACAACAGGCTTCTGGTGTTAGTTTCACCGGTTTTGACGTTTAATGCCCCTACCTTCATTTTTTCGGCAGAATGTTTTATTTTGCTGTTTCTGAATGGTTATGCAGTTTATTCGCCGTTTGTTTAAGTGAAATAGTCATATTTTCAAGGAGCAGATGAATTTGGATGTATATAGTTGCAATGGGCTGGTGGGCGTCTGGTGCGCGATTCACCGGTTTTGACACTTATAGCCACTACCATCATTTTTTCGGCAGAGTGTTTTATTATGCTGTTTCTGAATGGTAATGCAGTTTATTCGCCGTTTGTTTAAGTAAAATAGTCATATTTTCAAGGAGCAGATGATTCTGGATGTATATATTTGCAATGGAAAACGGGTGTCTGGTGCTCGTTTCACCGGTTTTGACGTTTAATGCCCCTATCTTCATTTTTTCGGCCGAATGTTTTATTTTGCTGTTTCTGTATGGTAATGCAGTTTATTCGCCGTTTGTTTAAGTGAAATAGTCATATTTTCAAGGAGCAGATGATTTTGGATGTATATAGTTGCAATGGGCGTCTGGTGCGCGATTCACCGATTTTGACACTTATAGCCACTACCATCATTTTTTCGGCAGAGTGTTTTATTATGATGTTTCTGAATGGTAATGCAGTTTATTCGCCGTTTGTTTAAGTGAAATAGTCATATTTTCAAGGAGCAGATGATTTGGGATGTATATAGTTGCAATGGACAACAGGCTTCTGGTGTTAGTTTCACCGGTTTTGACGTTTAATGCCCCTACCTTCATCTTTTCGGCAGAATGTTTTATTTTGCTGTTTCTGAATGGTAATGCAGTTTATTCGCCGTTTGTTTAAGTGAAATAGTCATATTTTCAAGGAGCAGATGATTTTGGATGTATATAGTCGCAATGGGCTGGTGGGCGTCTGTTGAGCGATTCACCGGTCTTGACACTTATAGCCACTACCATCATTTTTTCGGCAGAGTGTTTTATTATGCTGTTTCTGAATGGTAATGCAGTTGATTCGCCGTTTGTTTAAGTACAATTGTCATATTTTCAAGGCGCAGATGATTTTGGATGTATAGAGATGCAATGGGCCGGTGGGCGTCTGGTGCGCGATTCACCGGTTTTGACACTTATAGCCAGTACCATCATTTTTTCGGCAGAGTGTTTTATTATGCTGTTTCTGAATGGTAATGCAGTTTATTCGCCGTTTGTTTAAGTAAAATAGTCATATTTTCAAGGAGCAGATGATTTTGGATGTATATAGTTGCAATGGACAACAGGCTTCTGGTGTTAGTTTCAACGGTTTTGACGTTTAATGCCCCTACCTTCATTTTTTCGGCAAAATGTTTTATTTTGCTGTTTCTGAATGGTAATGCAGTTTATTCGCCGTTTGTTTAAGTGAAATAGTAATATTTTCAAGGAGCAGATGATTTTGTATGTATATAGTGGCAATGGGCCGGTGGGCGTCTGGTGCGCGATTCACCGGTTTTGAAACTTATAGCCACTACCATCATTTTTTCGGCAGAGTGTTTTATTATGCTGTTTCTGAATGGTAATGCAGTTTATTCGCCGTTTGTTTAAGTAAAATAGTCATATTTTCAAGGAGCAGATGATTTTGGATGTATATAGTTGCAATGGGCCGGTGGGCGTCAGGTGCGCGATTCACCGGTTTTGACACTTATAGCCACTACCATCATTTTTTCGGCAGAGTGTTTTATTATGCTGTTTCTGAATGGTAATGCAGTTTATTCGCCGTTTGTTTAAGTAAAATAGTCATATTTTCAAGGAGCAGATGATTTTGGATGTATATAGTTGCAATGGACAACAGGCTTCTGGTGTTAGTTTCACCGGTTTTGACGTTTAATGCCCCTACCTTCATTTTTTCGGCAGAATGTTTTATTTTGCTGTTTCTGAATGGTAATGCAGTGTATTCGCCGTTTGTTTAAGTACAATAGTCATATTTTCAAGGAGCAGATGATTTTGGATGTATATAGTTGCAATGGGCCGGTGGGCGTCAGGTGCGCGATTCACCGGTTTTGACACTTATAGCCACTACCATCATTTTTTCGGCAGAGTGTTTTATTATGCTGTTTCTGAATGGTTATGCAGTTTATTCGCCGATTGTTTAAGTGAAATTGTCATATTTTCAAGGAGCAGATGGTTTTGGATGTATATAGTTGCAATGGGCTGGTGGGCGTCTGGTGCGCGATTCACCGGTTTTGACACTTATAGCCACTACCATCATTTTTTCGGCAGAGTGTTTTATTATGCTGTTTCTGAATGGTAATGCAGTTTATTCGCCGTTTGTTTAAGTACAATTGTCATATTATCAAGGCGCAGATGATTTTGGATGTATATAGTTGCAATGGGCCGGTGGGCGTCTGGTGCGCGTTTCACCGGTTTTGACACTTATAGCCACTACCATCATTTTTTCGGCAGAGTGTTTTATTATGCTGTTTCTAAATGGTAATGCAGTTTATTCGCCGTTTGTTTAAGTAAAATAGTCATATTTTCAAGGAGCAGATGATTTTGGATGTATATAGTTGCAATGGACAACAGGCTTCTGGTGTTAGTTCCACCGGTTTTGACGTTTAATGCCCCTACCTTAATTTTTTCGGCAGAATGTTTTATTTTGCTGTTTCTGAATGGTAATGCAGTTTATTCGCCGTTTGTTTAAGTGAAATAGTAATATTTTCAAGGTGCAGATGATTTTGGATGTATATAGTGGCAATGGGCCGGTGGGCGTCTGGTGCGCGATTCACCGGTTTTGACACTTATAGCCACTACCATCATTTTTTCGGCAGAGTGTTTTATTATGCTGTTTCTGAATGGTAATGCAGTTTATTCGCCGTTTGTTTAAGTAAAATAGTCATATTTTCAAGGAGCAGATGATTTTGGATGTATATAGTTGCAATGGGCCGGTAGGCGTCTGGTGCACGATTCACCGGTTTTGACACTTATAGCCACTACCATCATTTTTCGGCAGAGTGTTTTATTATGCTGTTTCTGAATGGTAATACAGTTTATTCGCCGTTTGTTTAAGTAAAATAGTCATATTTTCAAGGAGCAGATGATTTTGGATGTATATAGTTGCAATGGACAACAGGCTTCTGGTGTTAGTTTCACCGGTTTTGACGTTTAATGCCCCTACCTTCATTTTTTCGGCAGAATGTTTTATTTTGCTGTTTCTGAATGGTTATGCAGTTTATTCGCCGTTTGTTTAAGTGAAATAGTCATATTTTCAAGGAGCAGATGAATTTGGATGTATATAGTTGCAATGGGCTGGTGGGCGTCTGGTGCGCGATTCACCGGTTTTGACACTTATAGCCACTACCATCATTTTTTCGGCAGAGTGTTTTATTATGCTGTTTCTGAATGGTAATGCAGTTTATTCGCCGTTTGTTTAAGTAAAATAGTCATATTTTCAAGGCGCAGATGATTTTGGATGTATATAGTTACAATGGACAACAGGCTTCTGGTGTTAGTTTCACCGGTTTTGACGTTTAATGCCCCTACCTTCATTTTTTCGGCAGAATGTTTTATTTTCCTGTTTCTGAATGGTAATGCAGTTTATTCGCCGTTTGTTTAAGTAAAATAGTCATATTTTCAAGGAGCAGATGATTTTGGATGTATATAGTTGCAATGGACAACAGGCCTCTGGTGTTAGTTTCACCGGTTTTGACGTTTAATGCCCCTACCTTCATTTTTTCGGCAGAATGTTTTATTTTGCTGTTTCTGAATGGATATGCAGTTTATTCGCCGATTGTTTAAGTGAAATAGTCATATTTTCAAGGAGCAGATGATTTTGGATGTATATAGTTGCAATGGGCTGGTGGGCGTCTGGTGCGCGATTCACCGGTTTTGACACTTATAGCCACTACCATCATTTTTTCGGTAGAGTGTTTTATTATGCTGTTTCTGAATGGTAATGCAGTTTATTCGCCGTTTGTTTAAGTACAATTGTCATATTATCAAGGCGCAGATGATTTTGGATGTATATAGTTGCAATGGGCCGGTGGGCGTCTGGTGCGCGTTTCACCGGTTTTGACACTTATAGCCACTACCATCATTTTTTCGGCAGAGTGTTTTATTATGCTGTTTCTAAATGGTAATGCAGTTTATTCGCCGTTTGTTTAAGTAAAATAGTCATATTTTCAAGGAGCAGATGATTTTGGATGTATATAGTTGCAATGGACAACAGGCTTCTGGTGTTAGTTCCACCGGTTTTGACGTTTAATGCCCCTACCTTAATTTTTTCGGCAGAATGTTTTATTTTGCTGTTTCTGAATGGTAATGCAGTTTATTCGCCGTTTGTTTAAGTGAAATAGTAATATTTTCAAGGTGCAGATGATTTTGGATGTATATAGTGGCAATGGGCCGGTGGGCGTCTGGTGCGCGATTCACCGGTTTTGACACTTATAGCCACTACCATCATTTTTTCGGCAGAGTGTTTTATTATGCTGTTTCTGAATGGTAATGCAGTTTATTCGCCGTTTGTTTAAGTAAAATAGTCATATTTTCAAGGAGCAGATGATTTTGGATGTATATAGTTGCAATGGGCCGGTAGGCGTCTGGTGCACGATTCACCGGTTTTGACACTTATAGCCACTACCATCATTTTTCGGCAGAGTGTTTTATTATGCTGTTTCTGAATGGTAATACAGTTTATTCGCCGTTTGTTTAAGTAAAATAGTCATATTTTCAAGGAGCAGATGATTTTGGATGTATATAGTTGCAATGGACAACAGGCTTCTGGTGTTAGTTTCACCGGTTTTGACGTTTAATGCCCCTACCTTCATTTTTTCGGCAGAATGTTTTATTTTGCTGTTTCTGAATGGTTATGCAGTTTATTCGCCGTTTGTTTAAGTGAAATAGTCATATTTTCAAGGAGCAGATGAATTTGGATGTATATAGTTGCAATGGGCTGGTGGGCGTCTGGTGCGCGATTCACCGGTTTTGACACTTATAGCCACTACCATCATTTTTTCGGCAGAGTGTTTTATTATGCTGTTTCTGAATGGTAATGCAGTTTATTCGCCGATTGTTTAAGTAAAATAGTCATATTTTCAAAGAGGAGATGATTTTGGATGTATATAGTTGCTTTGGACAACAGGCTTCTGGTGTTAGTTTCACCGGTTTTGACGTTTAATGCCCCTACCTTCATTTTTTCGGCAGAATGTTTTATTTTGCAGTTTCTGAATGGTAATGCAGTTTATTCGCCGTTCGTTTAAGTAAAATAGTCATATTTTCAAGGAGCAGATGATTTTGGATGTATATAGTTGCAATGGACAACAGGCTTCTGGTTTTAGTTTCACCGGTTTTGACGTTTAATGCCCCTACCTTCATTTTTTCGGCAGAATATTTTATTTTGTTGTTTGTGAATGGTAATGCAGTTTATTCACCGTTTGTTTAAGTAAAATAGTCATATTTTCAAGGAGCAGATGATTTTGGATGTATATAGTTGCAATGGACAACAGGCTTCTGGTGTTAGTTTCACCGGTTTTGACGTTTAATGCCCCTACCTTCATTTTTTGGCAGAATGTTTTATTTTGCAGTTTCTGAATGGTAATGCAGTTTATTCGCCGTTCGTTTAAGTAAAATAGTCATATTTTCAAGGAGCAGATGATTTTGGATGTATATAGTTGCAATGGACAACAGGCTTCTGGTTTTAGTTTCACCGGTTTTGACGTTTAATGCCCCTACCTTCATTTTTTCGGCAGAATATTTTATTTTGTTGTTTGTGAATGGTAATGCAGTTTATTCACCGTTTGTTTAAGTAAAATAGTCATATTTTCAAGGAGCAGATGATTTTGGATGTATATAGTTGCAATGGACAACAGGCTTCTGGTGTTAGTTTCACCGGTTTTGACGTTTAATGCCCCTACCTTCATTTTTTCGGCAGAATGTTTTATTTTGCTGTTTCTGAATGGTAATGCAGTTTATTCGCCGTTTGTTTAAGTGAAATAGTCATATTTTCAAGGAGTAGATGATTTTGGATGTATATAGTTGCAATGGGCCGGTGGGCGTCTGGTGCGCGTTTCACCGGTTTTGACACTTATAGCCACTACCATCATTTTTTCGGCAGAGTGATTTATTATGCTGTTTCTAAATGGTAATGCAGTTTATTCGCCGTTTGTTTAAGTAAAATAGTCATATTTTCAAGGAGCAGATGATTTTGGATGTATATAGTTGCAATGGACAACAGGCTTCTGGTGTTAGTTCCACCGGTTTTGACGTTTAATGCCCCTACCTTAATTTTTTCGGCAGAATGTTTTATTTTGCTGTTTCTGAATGGTAATGCAGTTTATTCGCCGTTTGTTTAAGTGAAATAGTAATATTTTCAAGGTGCAGATGATTTTGGATGTATATAGTGGCAATGGGCCGGTGGGCGTCTGGTGCGCGATTCACCGGTTTTGACACTTATAGCCACTACCATCATTTTTTCGGCAGAGTGTTTTATTATGCAGTTTCTGAATGGTAATGCAGTTTATTCGCCGTTTGTTTAAGTAAAATAGTCATATTTTCAAGGAGCAGATGATTTTGGATGTATATAGTTGCAATGGGCCGGTAGGCGTCTGGTGCACGATTCACCGGTTTTGACACTTATAGCCACTACCATCATTTTTCGGCAGAGTGTTTTATTATGCTGTTTCTGAATGGTAATACAGTTTATTCGCCGTTTGTTTAAGTAAAATAGTCATATTTTCAAGGAGCAGATGATTTTGGATGTATATAGTTGCAATGGACAACAGGCTTCTGGTGTTAGTTTCACCGGTTTTGACGTTTAATGCCCCTACCTTCATTTTTTCGGCAGAATGTTTTATTTTGCTGTTTCTGAATGGTTATGCAGTTTATTCGCCGTTTGTTTAAGTGAAATAGTCATATTTTCAAGGAGCAGATGAATTTGGATGTATATAGTTGCAATGGGCTGGTGGGCGTCTGGTGCGCGATTCACCGGTTTTGACACTTATAGCCACTACCATCATTTTTTCGGCAGAGTGTTTTATTATGCTGTTTCTGAATGGTAATGCAGTTTATTCGCCGATTGTTTAAGTAAAATAGTCATATTTTCAAAGAGGAGATGATTTTGGATGTATATAGTTGCTTTGGACAACAGGCTTCTGGTGTTAGTTTCACCGGTTTTGACGTTTAATGCCCCTACCTTCATTTTTTCGGCAGAATGTTTTATTTTGCAGTTTCTGAATGGTAATGCAGTTTATTCGCCGTTCGTTTAAGTAAAATAGTCATATTTTCAAGGAGCAGATGATTTTGGATGTATATAGTTGCAATGGACAACAGGCTTCTGGTTTTAGTATCACCGGTTTTGACGTTTAATGCCCCTACCTTCATTTTTTCGGCAGAATATTTTATTTTGTTGTTTGTGAATGGTAATGCAGTTTATTCACCGTTTGTTTAAGTAAAATAGTCATATTTTCAAGGAGCAGATGATTTTGGATGTATATAGTTGCAATGGACAGCAGGCTTCTGGTGTTAGTTTCACCGGTTTTGACGTTTAATGCCCCTACCTTCATTTTTTCGGCAGAATGTTTTATTTTGCTGTTTCTGAATGGTAATGCAGTTTATTCGCCGTTTGTTTAAGTGAAATAGTCATATTTTCAAGGAGTAGATGATTTTGGATGTATATAGTTGCAATGGGCTGGTGGGCGTCTGGTGCGCGATTCACCGGTTTTGACACTTATAGCCACTACCATCATTTTTTCGGCAGAGTGTTTTATTATGCTGTTTCTGAATGGTAATGCAGTTTATTCGCCGTTTGTTTAAGTAAAATAATCATATTTTCAAGGAGCAGATGCTTTTGGATGTATATATTTGCTATGGACAACAGGCTTCTGGTGTTACTTTCACCGGTTTTGACGTTCAATGCCCCTACCTTAATTTTCGGCGTAATGTTTTATTTTGCTGTTTCTGAATGGTAATGCAGTTTATTCGCCGTTTCTTTAAGTAAAATAGTCATATTTTCAAGGAGCAGATGATTTTGGATGTATATAGTTGGAATGGACAACAGGCTTCTGGTGTTAGTTTCACCGGTTTTGACGTTTAATGCCCCTACCTTCATTTTTTCGGCAGATTGTTTTATTTCGCTGTTTCTGAATGGTAATGCAGTTCATTCGCCGTTCGTTTAAGTGAAATAGTCATATTTTCAAGGAGCAGATGATTTTGGATGTATATAGTTGCAATGGGCTGGTGGTCGTCTGGTGCGCGATTCACCGGTTTTGACACTTATAGCCACTACCATCATTTTTTCGGCAGAGTGTTTTATTATGCTGTTTCTGAATGGTAATGCAGTTTATTCGCCGTTTGTTTAAGTAAAATAGTCATATTTTCAAGGAGCAGATGATTTTGGATGTATATAGTTGCAATGGACAACAGGCTTCTGGTGTTAGTTTCACCGGTTTTGACGTTTAATGCCCCTACCTTCATTTTTTTCGGCAGAATGTTTTATTTTGCTGTTTCTGAATGGTAATGCAGTTTATTCGCCGTTTGTTCAAGTATAATAGTCATATTTTCAAGGAGCAGATGATTTTGGATTTATATAGTTGCAATGGGCCGGTGGGCGTCAGGTGCGCAATTCACCGGTTTTGACACTTATAGCCACTACCAACATTTTTTCGGCAGAGTGTTTTATTATGCTGTTTCTGAATGGTAATGCAGTTTATTCGCCGTTTGTTTAAGTAAAATAGTCATATTTTCAAGGAGCAGATGATTTTGGATGTATATAGTTGCAATGGGCCGGTAGGCGTCTGGTGCACGATTCACCGGTTTTGACACTTATAGCCACTACCATCATTTTTTCGGCAGAGTGTTTTATTATGCTGTTTCTGAATGGTAATACAGTTTATTCGCCGTTTGTTTAAGTAAAATAGTCATATTTTCAAGGAGCAGATGATTTTGGATGTATATAGTTGCAATGGACAACAGGCTTCTGGTGTTAGTTTCACCGGTTTTGACGTTTAATGCCCCTACCTTCATTTTTTCGGCAGAATGTTTTATTTTGCTGTTTCTGAATGGTAATGCAGTTTATTCGCCGTTTGTTTAAGTGAAATAGTCATATTTTCAAGGAGCAGATGAATTTGGATGTATATAGTTGCAATGGGCTGGTGGGCGTCTGGTGCGCGATTCACCGGTTTTGACACTTATAGCCACTACCATCATTTTTTCGGCAGAGTGTTTTATTATGCTGTTTCTGAATGGTAATGCAGTTTATTCGCCGTTTGTTTAAGTAAAATAGTCATATTTTCAAAGAGGAGATGATTTTGGATGTATATAGTTGCTTTGGACAACAGGCTTCTGGTGTTAGTTTCACTGGTTTTGACGTTTAATGCCCCTACCTTCATTTTTTCGGCAGAATGTTTTATTTTGCAGTTTCTGAATGGTAATGCAGTTTATTCGCCGTTCGTTTAAGTAAAATAGTCATATTTTCAAGGAGCAGATGATTTTGGATGTATATAGTTGCAATGGACAACAGGCTTCTGGTTTTAGTTTCACCGGTTTTGACTTTTAATGCCCCTACCTTCATTTTTTCGGCAGAATATTTTATTTTGTTGTTTGTGAATGGTAATGCAGTTTATTCACCGTTTGTTTAAGTAAAATAGTCATATTTTCAAGGAGCAGATGATTTTGGATGTATATAGTTACAATGGACAACAGGCTTCTGTTGTTAGTTGCACCGGTTTTGACGTTTAATGCCCCTACCTTCATTTTTTCGGCAGAATGTTTTATTTTGCTGTTTCTTAATGGTAATGCAGTTTATTCGCCGTTTGTTGAAGTAAAATAGTCATATTTACAAGTAGCAGATGATTTTGGTTGTATATAGTTGCAATGGACAACAGGAGTCTGGTGCTTGTGTCAACGGTTTTGACGTTTAATGCCCCTACCTTCATTTTTTCGGCAGAATGTTTTATTTTGCTGTTTCTTAATGGTAATGCAGTTTATTCGCCGTTTGTTTAAGTAAAATAGTCATATTTTCAAGGAGCAGATGATTTTGGATGTATATAGTTGCAATGGGCCGGTGGGCGTCTGGTTCGCAATTCACCGGTTTTGACACTTACAGCCACTACCTTCTTTTTCTCGCAGAATGTTTTATTTTGCTGTTTCTTGATGGAAATGCAGTTTATTACCCGTTTGTTTAAGTAAAATAGTCTTATTTTCAAGGAGCAGATGATTTTTGGATGTATATACTTGCAATGGACCACGGGCGTCTGGTGGTGATTCACCGGTTTTGACAATTATAGCCACTACCTTCATTTTTTCGGCAGAATGTTTTATTTCGCTGTTTCCTAATGGTAATGCAGCTTATTCGCCGTTTGTTTAAGTAAATTAGTCATATTTTCAAGGAGTAGATGATTTTGGATGTATATAGTTGCAATGGACAACAGGAGTCTGGTGCTCGTGTCACCGGTTTTGACGTTTAATGCCCTACTTTAATTTTTTCGGCAGAATGTTTTATTTTGCTGTTTCTTAATGATAATGCAGATTTTTCGCCGTTTGTTTGAGGAAAATAGTAATATTTTCAAGGAGCAAATGATTCTGGATGTATATATTTGCAATGGACAACGGGTGTCTGGTGCTCGTTTCACCAGTTTTGACGTTTAATGCCCCTATCTTCATTTTTTCGGCAGAATGTTTTATTTTGCTGTTTCTTAATGGTATTGCAGTTTATTCGCCGTTTGTTTAAGTAAAATAGTCATATTTTCAAGAGGCAGATGGTTTTGGATATATATAGTTGCAATGGGCCGGTGGGCGTTTGGTGCACGATTGACCGGTTTTGACGGTTATTGCCACTACCATCATTTTTCGGCCGAATGTTTTATTTCGCTGTTTCTGAATGGTAATGCAGTTTATTCGCCGTTTGTTTAAGTGAAATAGTCATATTTTCAAGGAGTAGATGATTTTGGATGTATATAGTTGCAATGGGCCGGTGGGCGTCTGGTGCGCGTTTCACCGGTTTTGACACTTATAGCCACTACCATCATTTTTTCGGCAGAGTGATTTATTATGCTGTTTCTAAATGGTAATGCAGTTTATTCGCCGTTTGTTTAAGTAAAATAGTCATATTTTCAAGGAGCAGATGATTTTGGATGTATATAGTTGCAATGGACAACAGGCTTCTGGTGTTAGTTCCACCGGTTTTGACGTTTAATGCCCCTACCTTAATTTTTTCGGCAGAATGTTTTATTTTGCTGTTTCTGAATGGTAATGCAGTTTATTCGCCGTTTGTTTAAGTGAAATAGTAATATTTTCAAGGTGCAGATGATTTTGGATGTATATAGTGGCAATGGGCCGGTGGGCGTCTGGTGCGCGATTCACCGGTTTTGACACTTATAGCCACTACCATCATTTTTTCGGCAGAGTGTTTTATTATGCTGTTTCTGAATGGTAATGCAGTTTATTCGCCGTTTGTTTAAGTAAAATAGTCATATTTTCAAGGAGCAGATGATTTTGGATGTATATAGTTGCAATGGGCCGGTAGGCGTCTGGTGCACGATTCACCGGTTTTGACACTTATAGCCACTACCATCATTTTTCGGCAGAGTGTTTTATTATGCTGTTTCTGAATGGTAATACAGTTTATTCGCCGTTTGTTTAAGTAAAATAGTCATATTTTCAAGGAGCAGATGATTTTGGATGTATATAGTTGCAATGGACAACAGGCTTCTGGTGTTAGTTTCACCGGTTTTGACGTTTAATGCCCCTACCTTCATTTTTTCGGCAGAATGTTTTATTTTGCTGTTTCTGAATGGTTATGCAGTTTATTCGCCGTTTGTTTAAGTGAAATAGTCATATTTTCAAGGAGCAGATGAATTTGGATGTATATAGTTGCAATGGGCTGGTGGGCGTCTGGTGCGCGATTCACCGGTTTTGACACTTATAGCCACTACCATCATTTTTTCGGCAGAGTGTTTTATTATGCTGTTTCTGAATGGTAATGCAGTTTATTCGCCGATTGTTTAAGTAAAATAGTCATATTTTCAAAGAGGAGATGATTTTGGATGTATATAGTTGCTTTGGACAACAGGCTTCTGGTGTTAGTTTCACCGGTTTTGACGTTTAATGCCCCTACCTTCATTTTTTCGGCAGAATGTTTTATTTTGCAGTTTCTGAATGGTAATGCAGTTTATTCGCCGTTCGTTTAAGTAAAATAGTCATATTTTCAAGGAGCAGATGATTTTGGATGTATATAGTTGCAATGGACAACAGGCTTCTGGTTTTAGTATCACCGGTTTTGACGTTTAATGCCCCTACCTTCATTTTTTCGGCAGAATATTTTATTTTGTTGTTTGTGAATGGTAATGCAGTTTATTCACCGTTTGTTTAAGTAAAATAGTCATATTTTCAAGGAGCAGATGATTTTGGATGTATATAGTTGCAATGGACAGCAGGCTTCTGGTGTTAGTTTCACCGGTTTTGACGTTTAATGCCCCTACCTTCATTTTTTCGGCAGAATGTTTTATTTTGCTGTTTCTGAATGGTAATGCAGTTTATTCGCCGTTTGTTTAAGTGAAATAGTCATATTTTCAAGGAGTAGATGATTTTGGATGTATATAGTTGCAATGGGCTGGTGGGCGTCTGGTGCGCGATTCACCGGTTTTGACACTTAATGCCACTACCATCATTTTTTCGGCAGAGTGTTTTATTATGCTGTTTCTGAATGGTAATGCAGTTTATTCGCCGTTTGTTTAAGTAAAATAATCATATTTTCAAGGAGCAGATGCTTTTGGATGTATATATTTGCTATGGACAACAGGCTTCTGGTGTTACTTTCACCGGTTTTGACGTTCAATGCCCCTACCTTAATTTTCGGCGTAATGTTTTATTTTGCTGTTTCTGAATGGTAATGCAGTTTATTCGCCGTTTCTTTAAGTAAAATAGTCATATTTTCAAGGAGCAGATGATTTTGGATGTATATAGTTGCAATGGACAACAGGCTTCTGGTGTTAGTTTCACCGGTTTTGACGTTTAATGCCCCTACCTTCATTTTTTCGGCAGATTGTTTTATTTCGCTGTTTCTGAATGGTAATGCAGTTCATTCGCCGTTCGTTTAAGTGAAATAGTCATATTTTCAAGGAGCAGATGATTTTGGATGTATATAGTTGCAATGGGCTGGTGGTCGTCTGGTGCGCGATTCACCGGTTTTGACACTTATAGCCACTACCATCATTTTTTCGGCAGAGTGTTTTATTATGCTGTTTCTGAATGGTAATGCAGTTTATTCGCCGTTTGTTTAAGTAAAATAGTCATATTTTCAAGGAGCAGATGATTTTGGATGTATATAGTTGCAATGGACAACAGGCTTCTGGTGTTAGTTTCACCGGTTTTGACGTTTAATGCCCCTACCTTCATTTTTTTCGGCAGAATGTTTTATTTTGCTGTTTCTGAATGGTAATGCAGTTTATTCGCCGTTTGTTCAAGTATAATAGTCATATTTTCAAGGAGCAGATGATTTTGGATTTATATAGTTGCAATGGGCCGGTGGGCGTCAGGTGCGCAATTCACCGGTTTTGACACTTATAGCCACTACCAACATTTTTTCGGCAGAGTGTTTTATTATGCTGTTTCTGAATGGTAATGCAGTTTATTCGCCGTTTGTTTAAGTAAAATAGTCATATTTTCAAGGAGCAGATGATTTTGGATGTATATAGTTGCAATGGGCCGGTAGGCGTCTGGTGCACGATTCACCGGTTTTGACACTTATAGCCACTACCATCATTTTTTCGGCAGAGTGTTTTATTATGCTGTTTCTGAATGGTAATACAGTTTATTCGCCGTTTGTTTAAGTAAAATAGTCATATTTTCAAGGAGCAGATGATTTTGGATGTATATAGTTGCAATGGACAACAGGCTTCTGGTGTTAGTTTCACCGGTTTTGACGTTTAATGCCCCTACCTTCATTTTTTCGGCAGAATGTTTTATTTTGCTGTTTCTGAATGGTAATGCAGTTTATTCGCCGTTTGTTTAAGTGAAATAGTCATATTTTCAAGGAGCAGATGAATTTGGATGTATATAGTTGCAATGGGCTGGTGGGCGTCTGGTGCGCGATTCACCGGTTTTGACACTTATAGCCACTACCATCATTTTTTCGGCAGAGTGTTTTATTATGCTGTTTCTGAATGGTAATGCAGTTTATTCGCCGTTTGTTTAAGTAAAATAGTCATATTTTCAAAGAGGAGATGATTTTGGATGTATATAGTTGCTTTGGACAACAGGCTTCTGGTGTTAGTTTCACTGGTTTTGACGTTTAATGCCCCTACCTTCATTTTTTCGGCAGAATGTTTTATTTTGCAGTTTCTGAATGGTAATGCAGTTTATTCGCCGTTCGTTTAAGTAAAATAGTCATATTTTCAAGGAGCAGATGATTTTGGATGTATATAGTTGCAATGGACAACAGGCTTCTGGTTTTAGTTTCACCGGTTTTGACTTTTAATGCCCCTACCTTCATTTTTTCGGCAGAATATTTTATTTTGTTGTTTGTGAATGGTAATGCAGTTTATTCACCGTTTGTTTAAGTAAAATAGTCATATTTTCAAGGAGCAGATGATTTTGGATGTATATAGTTACAATGGACAACAGGCTTCTGTTGTTAGTTGCACCGGTTTTGACGTTTAATGCCCCTACCTTCATTTTTTCGGCAGAATGTTTTATTTTGCTGTTTCTTAATGGTAATGCAGTTTATTCGCCGTTTGTTGAAGTAAAATAGTCATATTTACAAGTAGCAGATGATTTTGGTTGTATATAGTTGCAATGGACAACAGGAGTCTGGTGCTTGTGTCAACGGTTTTGACGTTTAATGCCCCTACCTTCATTTTTTCGGCAGAATGTTTTATTTTGCTGTTTCTTAATGGTAATGCAGTTTATTCGCCGTTTGTTTAAGTAAAATAGTCATATTTTCAAGGAGCAGATGATTTTGGATGTATATAGTTGCAATGGGCCGGTGGGCGTCTGGTTCGCAATTCACCGGTTTTGACACTTACAGCCACTACCTTCTTTTTCTCGCAGAATGTTTTATTTTGCTGTTTCTTGATGGAAATGCAGTTTATTACCCGTTTGTTTAAGTAAAATAGTCTTATTTTCAAGGAGCAGATGATTTTTGGATGTATATACTTGCAATGGACAACGGGCGTCTGGTGGTGATTCACCGGTTTTGACAATTATAGCCACTACCTTCATTTTTTCGGCAGAATGTTTTATTTCGCTGTTTCCTAATGGTAATGCAGCTTATTCGCCGTTTGTTTAAGTAAATTAGTCATATTTTCAAGGAGTAGATGATTTTGGATGTATATAGTTGCAATGGACAACAGGAGTCTGGTGCTCGTGTCACCGGTTTTGACGTTTAATGCCCTACTTTAATTTTTTCGGCAGAATGTTTTATTTTGCTGTTTCTTAATGATAATGCAGATTTTTCGCCGTTTGTTTGAGGAAAATAGTAATATTTTCAAGGAGCAAATGATTCTGGATGTATATATTTGCAATGGACAACGGGTGTCTGGTGCTCGTTTCACCAGTTTTGACGTTTAATGCCCCTATCTTCATTTTTTCGGCAGAATGTTTTATTTTGCTGTTTCTTAATGGTAATTGCAGTTTATTCGCCGTTTGTTTAAGTAAAATAGTCATATTTTCAAGAGGCAGATGGTTTTGGATATATATAGTTGCAATGGGCCGGTGGGCGTTTGGTGCACGATTGACCGGTTTTGACGGTTATTGCCACTACCATCATTTTTCGGCCGAATGTTTTATTTCGCTGTTTCTGAATGGTAATTCAGTTTATTCGCCGTTTGTTTAAGTAAAATAGTCATATTTTCAAGGAGCAGATGATTTTGGATGTATATAGTTGCAATGGGCCGGTGGGCGTCTGGTGCGCGATTCACCGGTTTTGACACTTACAGCCACTACCTTCTTTTTCTCGCAGAAAGTTTTATTTTGCTGTTTCTTAATGGTAATGCAGTTTATTCGCCGTATGTTTAAGTAAAATAGTCATATTTTCAAGGAGCAGATGATTTTGGATGTATATAGTTGCAATGGACAACAGGCTTCTGGTGTTAGTTTCACCGGTTTTGACGTTTAATGCCCCTACCTTCATTTTTTCGGCAGATTGTTTTATTTCGCTGTTTCTGAATGGTAATGCAGTTTATTCGCCGTTCGTTTAAGTGAAATAGTCATATTTTCAAGGAGAAGATGATTTTGGATGTATATAGTTGCAATGGACAACAGGCTTCTGGTGTTTGTTTCACCGGTATTGACGTTTAATGCCCCTACCTTCATTTTTTCGGCAGAATGTTTTATTTTGCTGTTTCTGAATGGTAATGCAGTTTATTCGCCGTTTGTTTAAGTGAAATAGTCATATTTTCAAGGAGTAGATGATTTTGGATGTATATAGTTGCAATGGGCTGGTGGGCGTCTGGTGCGCGATTCACCGGTTTTGACACTTATAGCCACTACCATCATTTTTTCGGCAGAGTGTTTTATTATGCTGTTTCTGAATGGTAATGTAGTTTATTCGCCGTTTGTTTAAGTAAAATAATCATATTTTCAAGGAGCAAATGCTTTTGGATGTATATATTTGCTATGGACAACAGGCTTCTGGTGTTAGTTTCACCGGTTTTGACGTTTAGTGCCCCTACCTTAATTTTCGGCGTAATGTTTTATTTTGCTGTTTCTGAATGGTAATGCAGTTTATTCGCCGTTTGTTTAAGTAAAATAGTCATATTTTCAAGGAGCAGATGATTTTGGATGTATATAGTTGCAATGGACAACAGGCTTCTGGTGTTAGTTTCACCGGTTTTGACGTTTAATGCCCCTACCTTCATTTTTTCGGCAGATTGTTTTATTTCGCTGTTTCTGAATGGTAATGCAGTTTATTCGCCGTTCGTTTAAGTGAAATAGTCATATTTTCAAGGAGCAGATGATTTTGGATGTATATAGTTGCAATGGGCTGGTGGGCGTCTGGTGCGCGATTCACCGGTTTTGACACTTATAGCCACTACCATCATTTTTTCGGCAGAGTGTTTTATTATGCTGTTTCTGAATGGTAATGCAGTTTATTCGCCGTTTGTTTAAGTAAAATAGTCTTATTTTCAAGGAGCAGATGATTTTGGATGTATATAGTTGCAATGGACAACAGGCTTCTGGTGTTAGTTTCACCGGTTTTGACGTTTAATGCCCCTACCTTCATTTTTTCGGCAGAATGTTTTATTTTGCTGTTTCTGAATGGTAATGCAGTTTATTCGCCGTTTGTTCAAGTATAATAGTCATATTTTCGAGGAGCAGATGATTTTGGATTTATATAGTTGCAATGGGCCGGTGGGCGTCAGGTGCGCAAATCACCGGTTTTGACACTTATAGCCACTACCATCATTTTTTCGGCAGAGTGTTTTATTATGCTGTTTCTGAATGGTAATGCAGTTTATTCGCCGTTTGTTTAAGTAAAATAGTCATATTTTCAAGGAGCAGATGATTTTGGATGTATATAGTTGCAATGGGCCGGTAGGCGTCTGGTGCACGATTCACCGGTTTTGACACTTATAGCCACTACCATCATTTTTTCGGCAGAGTGTTTTATTATGCTGTTTCTGAATGGTAATACAGTTTATTCGCCGTTTGTTTAAGTAAAATAGTCATATTTTAAAGGAGCAGATGATTTTGGATGTATATAGTTGCAATGGACAACAGGCTTCTGGTGTTAGTTTCACCGGTTTTGACGTTTAATGCCCCTACCTTCATTTTTTCGGCAGAATGTTTTATTTTGCTGTTTCTGAATGGTTATGCAGTTTATTCGCCGTTTGTTTAAGTGAAATAGTCATATTTTCAAGGAGCAGATGAATTTGGATGTATATAGTTGCAATGGGCTGGTGGGCGTCTGGTGCGCGATTCACCGGTTTTGACACTTATAGCCACTACCATCATTTTTTCGGCAGAGTGTTTTATTATGCTGTTTCTGAATGGTAATGCAGTTTATTCGCCGTTTGTTTAAGTAAAATAGTCATATTTTCAAAGAGGAGATGATTTTCGATGTATATAGTTGCTTTGGACAACAGGCTTCTGGTGTTAGTTTCATCGGTTTTGACGTTTAATGCCCCTACCCTTCATTTTTTCGGCAGAATGTTTTATTTTGCAGTTTCTGAATGGTAATGCAGTTTATTCGCCGTTCGTTTAAGTAAAATAGTCATATTTTCAAGGAGCAGATGATCTTGGATGTATATAGTTGCAATGGACAACAGGCTTCTGGTTTTAGTTTCAACGGTTTTGACGTTTAATGCCCCTACCTTCATTTTTTCGGCAGAATATTTTATTTTGTTGTTTGTGAATGGTAATGCAGTTTAATTCACCGTTTGTTTAAGTAAAATAGTCATATTTTCAAGGAGCAGATGATTTTGGATGTATATAGTTACAATGGACAACAGGCTTCTGTTGTTAGTTGCACCGGTTTTGACGTTTAATGCCCCTACCTTCATTTTTTCGGCAGAATGTTTTATTTTGCTGTTTCTTAATGGTAATGCAGTTTATTCGCCGTTTGTTGAAGTAAAATAGTCATATTTACAAGTAGCAGATGATTTTGGTTGTATATAGTTGCAATGGACAACAGGCTTCTGGTGTTAGTTTCACCGGTTTTGACGTTTAATGCCCCTACCTTCATTTTTTCGGCAGATTGTTTTATTTCGCTGTTTCTGAATGGTAATGCAGTTTATTCGCCGTTCGTTTAAGTGAAATAGTCATATTTTCAAGGAGAAGATGATTTTGGATGTATATAGTTGCAATGGACAACAGGCTTCTGGTGTTTGTTTCACCGGTTTTGACGTTTAATGCCCCTACCTTCATTTTTTTCGGCAGAATGTTTTATTTTGCTGTTTCTGAATGGTAATGCAGTTTATTCGCCGTTTGTTTAAGTGAAATAGTCATATTTTCAAGGAGTAGATGATTTTGGATGTATATAGTTGCAATGGGCTGGTGGGCGTCTGGTGCGCGATTCACCGGTTTTGACACTTATAGCCACTACCATCATTTTTTCGGCAGAGTGTTTTATTATGCTGTTTCTGAATGGTAATGCAGTTTATTCGCCGTTTGTTTAAGTAAAATAATCATATTTTCAAGGAGCAGATGCTTTTGGATGTATATATTTGCTATGGACAACAGGCTTCTGGTGTTAGTTTCACCGGTTTTGACGTTTAGTGCCCCTACCTTAATTTTCGGCGTAATGTTTTATTTTGCTGTTTCTGAATGGTAATGCAGTTTATTCGCCGTTTGTTTAAGTAAAATAGTCATATTTTCAAGGAGCAGATGATTTTGGATGTATATAGTTGCAATGGACAACAGGCTTCTGGTGTTAGTTTCACCGGTTTTGACGTTTAATGCCCCTACCTTCATTTTTTCGGCAGATTGTTTTATTTCGCTGTTTCTGAATGGTAATGCAGTTTATTCGCCGTTCGTTTAAGTGAAATAGTCATATTTTCAAGGAGCAGATGATTTTGGATGTATATAGTTGCAATGGGCTGGTGGGCGTCTGGTGCGCGATTCACCGGTTTTGACACTTATAGCCACTACCATCATTTTTTCGGCAGAGTGTTTTATTATGATGTTTCTGAATGGTAATGCAGTTTATTCGCCGTTTGTTTAAGTAAAATAGTCATATTTTCAAGGAGCAGATCATTTTGGATGTATATAGTTGCAATGGACAACAGGCTTCTGGTGTTAGTTTCACCGGTTTTGACGTTTAATGCCCCTACCTTCATTTTTTCGGCAGAATGTTTTATTTTGCTGTTTCTGAATGGTAATGCAGTTTATTCGCCGTTTGTTCAAGTATAATAGTCATATTTTCGAGGAGCAGATGATTTTGGATTTATATAGTTGCAATGGGCCGGTGGGCGTCAGGTGCGCAAATCACCGGTTTTGACACTTATAGCCACTACCATCATTTTTTCGGCAGAGTGTTTTATTATGCTGTTTCTGAATGGTAATGCAGTTTATTCGCCGTTTGTTTAAGTAAAATAGTCATATTTTCAAGGAGCAGATGATTTTGGATGTATATAGTTGCAATGGGCCGGTAGGCGTCTGGTGCACGATTCACCGGTTTTGACACTTATAGCCACTACCATCATTTTTTCGGCAGAGTGTTTTATTATGCTGTTTCTGAATGGTAATACAGTTTATTCGCCGTTTGTTTAAGTAAAATAGTCATATTTTAAAGGAGCAGATGATTTTGGATGTATATAGTTGCAATGGACAACAGGCTTCTGGTGTTAGTTTCACCGGTTTTGACGTTTAATGCCCCTACCTTCATTTTTTCGGCAGAATGTTTTATTTTGCTGTTTCTGAATGGTTATGCAGTTTATTCGCCGTTTGTTTAAGTGAAATAGTCATATTTTCAAGGAGCAGATGAATTTGGATGTATATAGTTGCAATGGGCTGGTGGGCGTCTGGTGCGCGATTCACCGGTTTTGACACTTATAGCCACTACCATCATTTTTTCGGCAGAGTGTTTTATTATGCTGTTTCTGAATGGTAATGCAGTTTATTCGCCGTTTGTTTAAGTAAAATAGTCATATTTTCAAAGAGGAGATGATTTTGGATGTATATAGTTGCTTTGGACAACAGGCTTCTGGTGTTAGTTTCATCGGTTTTGACGTTTAATGCCCCTACCTTCATTTTTTCGGCAGAATGTTTTATTTTGCAGTTTCTGAATGGTAATGCAGTTCATTCGCCGTTCGTTTAAGTAAAATAGTCATATTTTCAAGGAGCAGATGATCTTGGATGTATATAGTTGCAATGGACAACAGGCTTCTGGTTTTAGTTTCACCGGTTTTGACGTTTAATGCCCCTACCTTCATTTTTTCGGCAGAATATTTTATTTTGTTGTTTGTGAATGGTAATGCAGTTTATTCACCGTTTGTTTAAGTAAAATAGTCATATTTTCAAGGAGCAGATGATTTTGGATGTATATAGTTACAATGGACAACAGGCTTCTGTTGTTAGTTGCATCGGTTTTGACGTTTAATGCCCCTACCTTCATTTTTTCGGCAGAATGTTTTATTTTGCTGTTTCTCAATGGTAATGCAGTTTATTCGCCGTTTGTTGAAGTAAAATAGTCATATTTACAAGTAGCAGATGATTTTGGTTGTATATAGTTGCAATGGACAACAGGAGTCTGGTGCTTGTGTCAACGGTTTTGACGTTTAATGCCCCTACCTTCATTTTTTCGGCAGAATGTTTTATTTTGCTGTTTCTTAATGGTAATGCAGTTCATTCGCCGTTTGTTTAAGTAAAATAGTCTTATTTTCAAGGAGCAGATGATTTTTGGATGTATATAGTTGCAATGGACAACGGGCGTCTGGTGGTGATTCATCGGTTTTGACAATTATAGCCACTACCTTCATTTTTTCGGCAGAATGTTTTATTTCGCTGTTTCCTAATGGTAATGCAGCTTATTCGCCGTTTGTTTAAGTAAATTAGTCATATTTTCAAGGAGTAGATGATTTTGGATGTATATAGTTGCAATGGACAACAGGAGTCTGGTGCTCGTGTCACCGGTTTTGACGTTTAATGCCCTACTTTAATTTTTTCGGCAGAATGTTTTATTTTGCTGTTTCTTAATGATAATGCAGATTTTTCGCCGTTTGTTTGAGGAAAATAGTAATATTTTCAAGGAGCAAATGATTCTGGATGTATATATTTGCAATGGACAACGGGTGTCTGGTGCTCGTTTCACCAGTTTTGACGTTTAATGCCCCTATCTTCATTTTTTCGGCAGAATGTTTTATTTTGCTGTTTCTTAATGGTATTGCAGTTTATTCGCCGTTTGTTTAAGTAAAATAGTCATATTTTCAAGAAGCAGATGGTTTTGGATGTATATAGTTGCAATGGGCCGGTGGGCGTTTGGTGCACGATTGACCGGTTTTGACGGTTATAGCCACTACCATCATTTTTCGGCCGAATGTTTTATTTTGCTGTTTCTGAATGGTAATGCAGTTTATTCATCGTTTGTTTAAGTAAAATAGTCATATTTTCAAGGAGCAGATGATTTTGGATGTATATAGTTGCAATGGGCCGGTGGGCGTCTGGTGCGCGATTCACCGGTTTTGACACTTACAGCCACTAACTTCTTTTTCTTGCAGAATGTTTTATTTTGCTGTTTCTTAATGGTAATGCAGTTTATTCGCCGTTTGTTTAAGTAAAATAGTCATATTTTCAAGGAGCAGATGATTTTGGATGTATATAGTTGCAATGGACAACAGGCTTCTGGTGTTATTTTCACCGGTTTTGACGTTTAATGCCCCTACCTTCATTTTTTCGGCAGATTGTTTTATTTCGCTGTTTCTGAATGGTAATGCAGTTTATTCGCCGTTCGTTTAAGTGAAATAGTCATATTTTCAAGGAGCAGATGATTTTGGATGTATATAGTTGCAATGGGCTGGTGGGCGTCTGGTGCGCGATTCACCGGATTTGACACTTATAGCCACTACCATCATTTTTTCGGCAGAGTGTTTTATTATGCTGTTTCTGAATGGTAATGCAGTTTATTCGCCGTTTGTTTAAGTAAAATAGTCATATTTTCAAGGAGCAGATGATTTTGGATGTATATAGTTGCAATGGACAACAGGCTTCTGGTGTTAGTTTCACCGGTTTTGACGTTTAATGCCCCTACCTTCATTTTTTCGGCAGAATGTTTTATTTTGCTGTTTCTGAATGGTAATGCAGTTTATTCGCCGTTTGTTCAAGTATAATAGTCATATTTTCAAGGAGCAGATGATTTTGGATTTATATAGTTGCAATGGGCCGGTGGGCGTCAGGTGCGCAATTCACCGGTTTTGACACTTATAGCCACTACCATCATTTTTTCGGCAGAGTGTTTTATTATGCTGTTTCTGAATGGTAATGCAGTTTATTCGCCGTTTGTTTAAGTAAAATAGTCATATTTTCAAAGAGGAGATGATTTTGGATGTATATAGTTGCTTTGGACAACAGGCTTCTGGTGTTAGTTTCACCGGTTTTGACGTTTAATGCCCCTACCTTCATTTTTTCGGCAGAATGTTTTATTTTGCAGTTTCTGAATGGTAATGCAGTTTATTCGCCGTTCGTTTAAGTAAAATAGTCATATTTTCAAGGAGCAGATGATCTTGGATGTATATAGTTGCAATGGACAACAGGCTTCTGGTTTTAGTTTCACCGGTTTTGACGTTTAATGCCCCTACCTTCATTTTTTCGGCAGAATATTTTATTTTGTTGTTTGTGAATGGTAATGCAGTTTATTCACCGTTTGTTTAAGTAAAATAGTCATATTTTCAAGGAGCAGATGATTTTGGATGTATATAGTTACAATGGACAACAGGCTTCTGTTGTTAGTTGCACCGGTTTTGACGTTTAATGCCCCTACCTTCATTTTTTCGGCAGAATGTTTTATTTTGCTGTTTCTTAATGGTAATGCAGTTTATTCGCCGTTTGTTGAAGTAAAATAGTCATATTTACAAGTAGCAGATGATTTTGGTTGTATATAGTTGCAATGGACAACAGGAGTCTGGTGCTTGTGTCAACGGTTTTGACGTTTAATGCCCCTACCTTCATTTTTTCGGCAGAATGTTTTATTTTGCTGTTTCTTAATGGTAATGCAGTTCATTCGCCGTTTGTTTAAGTAAAATAGTCATATTTTCAAGGAGCAGATGATTTTGGATGTATATAGTTGCAATGGGCCGGTGGGCGTCTGGTTCGCAATTCACCGGTTTTGACACTTACAGCCACTACCTTCTTTTTCTCGCAGAATGTTTTATTTTGCTGTTTCTTGATGGAAATGCAGTTTATTACCCGTTTGTTTAAGTAAAATAGTCTTATTTTCAAGGAGCAGATGATTTTTGGATGTATATAGTTGCAATGGACAACGGGCGTCTGGTGGTGATTCACCGGTTTTGACAATTATAGCCACTACCTTCATTTTTTCGGCAGAATGTTTTATTTCGCTGTTTCCTAATGGTAATGCAGCTTATTCGCCGTTTGTTTAAGTAAATTAGTCATATTTTCAAGGAGTAGATGATTTTGGATGTATATAGTTGCAATGGACAACAGGAGTCTGGTGCTCGTGTCACCGGTTTTGACGTTTAATGCCCTACTTTAATTTTTTCGGCAGAATGTTTTATTTTGCTGTTTCTTAATGATAATGCAGATTTTTCGCCGTTTGTTTGAGGAAAATAGTAATATTTTCAAGGAGCAAATGATTCTGGATGTATATATTTGCAATGGACAACGGGTGTCTGGTGCTCGTTTCACCAGTTTTGACGTTTAATGCCCCTATCTTCATTTTTTCGGCAGAATGTTTTATTTTGCTGTTTCTTAATGGTATTGCAGTTTATTCGCCGTTTGTTTAAGTAAAATAGTCATATTTTCAAGAAGCAGATGGTTTTGGATGTATATAGTTGCAATGGGCCGGTGGGCGTTTGGTGCACGATTGACCGGTTTTGACGGTTATTGCCACTACCATCATTTTTCGGCCGAATGTTTTATTTTGCTGTTTCTGAATGGTAATGCAGTTTATTCGCCGTTTGTTTAAGTAAAATAGTCATATTTTCAAGGAGCAGATGATTTTGGATGTATATAGTTGCAATGGGCCGGTGGGCGTCTGGTGCGCGATTCACCGGTTTTGACACTTACAGCCACTAACTTCTTTTTCTTGCAGAATGTTTTATTTTGCTGTTTCTTAATGGTAATGCAGTTTATTCGCCGTTTGTTTAAGTAAAATAGTCATATTTTCAAGGAGCAGATGATTTTGGATGTATATAGTTGCAATGGACAACAGGCTTCTGGTGTTAGTTTCACCGGTTTTGACGTTTAATGCCCCTACCTTCATTTTTTCGGCAGAATGTATTATTTTGCTGTTTCTGAATGGTTATGCAGTTTATTCGCCGTTTGTTTAAGTGAAATAGTCATATTTTCAAGGAGCAGATGAATTTGGATGTATATAGTTGCAATGGGCTGGTGGGCGTCTGGTGCGCGATTCACCGGTTTTGACACTTATAGCCACTACCATCATTTTTTCGGCAGAGTGTTTTTTATGCTGTTTCTGAATGGTAATGCAGTTTATTCGCCGTTTGTTTAAGTAAAATAGTCATATTTTCAAAGAGGAGATGATTTTGGATGTATATAGTTGCTTTGGACAACAGGCTTCTGGTGTTAGTTTCACCGGTTTTGACGTTTAATGCCCCTACCTTCATTTTTTCGGCAGAATATTTTATTTTGTTGTTTGTGAATGGTAATGCAGTTTATTCACCGTTTGTTTAAGTAAAATAGTCATATTTTCAAGGAGCAGATGATTTTGGATGTATATAGTTACAATGGACAACAGGCTTCTGTTGTTAGTTGCACCGGTTTCGACGTTTAATGCCCCTACCTTCATTTTTTCGGCAGAATGTTTTATTTTGCTGTTTCGTAATGGTAATGCAGTTTATTCGCCGTTTGTTGAAGTAAAATAGTCATATTTACAAGTAGCAGATGATTTTGGTTGTATATAGTTGCAATGGACAACAGGAGTCTGGTGCTTGTGTCACCGGTTTTGACGTTTAATGCCCTACTTTAATTTTTTCGGCAGAATGTTTTATTTTGCTGTTTCTTAATGGTAATGCAGATTTTTCGCCGTTTGTTTGAGGAAAATAGTAATATTTTCAAGGAGCAAATGATTCTGGATGTATATATTTGCAATGGACAACGGGTGTCTGGTGCTCGTTTCACCAGTTTTGACGTTTAATGCCCCTATCTTCATTTTTTCGGCAGAATGTTTTATTTTGCTGTTTCTTAATGGTATTGCAGTTTATTCGCCGTTTGTTTAAGTAAAATAGCCATATTTTCAAGAAGCAGATGGTTTTGGATGTATATAGTTGCAATGGGCCGGTGGGCGTTTGGTGCACGATTGACCGGTTTTGACGGTTATTGCCACTACCATCATTTTTCGGCCGAATGTTTTATTTCGCTGTTTCTGAATGGTAATGCAGTTTATTCGCCGTTTGTTTAAGTAAAATAGTCATATTTTCAAGGAGCAGATGATTTTGGATGTATATTGTTGCAATGGGCCGGTGGGCGTCTGGTGCGCGATTCACCGGTTTTGACACTTACAGCCACTACCTTCTTTTTCTCGCAGAATGTTTTATTTTGCTGTTTCTTAATGGTAATGCAGTTTATTCGCCGTATGTTTAAGTAAAATAGTCATATTTTCAAGGAGCAGATGATTTTGGATGTATATAGTTGCAATGGACAACAGGCTTCTGGTGTTAGTTTCACCGGTTTTTACGTTTAATGCCCCTATCTTCATTTTTTCGGCAGAATGTTTTATTTTGCTGTTTCTTAGTGGTATTGCAGTTTATTCGAAGTTTGTTTAAGTAAAATAGTCATATTTTAAAGGAGCAGATGATTTTGGATATATATAGTAGCAATGGGCCGGTGGGAGTCTGGTGCGCGATTCACCGGTTTTGACACTTATAGCCACTACCTTCATTTTCTCGGCAGAATGTTTAATTTGCTGTTTCCTAATGGTAATGCAGTTTATTCGCCGTTTGTTTAAGTAAAATAGTCATATTTACAAGGAGCAGATGATTTTGGATGTATATAGTTGCAATGGACCACGGGCGTCTGGTGCTCGTTTCACCGGTTTTTACGTTTAATGCCTCTATCTTCATTTTTTCGGCAGAATGTTTTATTTTGCTGTTTCTTAATGGTATTGCAGTTTATTCGAAGTTAGTTTAAGTAAAATAGTCATATTTTCAAGGAGCAGATGATTTTGGATATATATAGTCGCAATGGGCCGGTGGGCGTCTGGTGCGCGATTCACCGGTTTTGACACTTATAGCCACTACCTTCATTTTCTCGGCAGAATGTTTTATTTTGCTGTTTCTGAATGGTAATGCAGTTTATTCGCCGTTTGTTTAAGTAAAATAATCATATTTTCAAGGAGTAGATGATTTTGGATGTATATAGCTGCAATGGGCCGGTGGGCGTCTGGTGCGCGATTCACCGGTTTTGACGCTTATTGCCACTACCAATTTTTTTCGGCAGTATGTTATATTTTGCTGTTTCTGAATGGTAATACAGTATATTCGCCGTTTGTTTAAGTAAAATAGTCATAATTTCAAGGAGCAGATGATTTTGGATTTATTTAGATGCAATGGACAACGGGCGTCTCGTGATCGTTTCATCGGTTTTGACGTTTAATGCCCCTACGATCATTTTTTTGGCAGTATGTTTTATTTTGCTGTATCTTAATGGTAGTGCAGTTTATTCGCCTTTTGTTTAACTAAAATAGTCATAATTTCAAGGAGCAGATGATTTTGGATGTATTTAGATGCAATGGACAACGGGCGTCTGGTGATCGTTTCATCGGTTTTGACGTTTAATGCCCCTACCTTCATTTTTTCGGTAGAATGTTTTATTTTGCTGTTTGTTAATGGTAATGCAGTTTATTCGCCGTTTGTTTAAGTAAAATAGTCATAGTTTCAAGGAGCAGATGATTTTGGATGTATATAGTTGCAAATGACAACTGGAGTCTGGTGCTCGTTTCACCGGTTTTGACGGTTAATGCCCCTACCTTAATTTTTTCGGCAGAATGTTTTATTTTGCTGTTTCTTAATGTTTTTGCAGTTTATTCGCCGTTTGTTTAAGTAAAATTGTCATATTTTCTAGGAGCAGATGATTTTGGATGTATATTGTTGCAATGGGCCGGTGGGCGTCTGCTGCGCGATTCACGGTTTAGACACTTATAGCCACTACCTTCATTTTCTCGGCAGAATGTTTTATTTTGCTGTTTATTAATGGTTATGCAGTTGATTCACCGTTTGTTTAAGTAAAATAGTCATATTTTCAAGGAGCAGATGATTTTGGATGTATATAGTTGCAATGGGCCGGTGAGCATCTGGTGCGCGATTCACCGGTTTTGACACTTATAGCCACTACCTTCATTTTCTCGGCAGAATGTTTTATTTTGCTGTTTATTAATGGTAATGCGGTTGATTCGCCGTTTGTTTAAATAAAATAGTCATATTTTCAAGAAGCAGATGATTTTTGATGTATATAGTTGCAATGGGCCGGTGGGCGTTTGGTGCGCGATTGACTGGTTTTGACGGTTATTGCCACTACCATCATTTTTCGGCCGAATGTTTTATTTTGCTGTTTCTGATTGGTAGTGCAGTTTATTTGCCGTTTGTTTAAGTAAAATAGTCATATTTTCAAGAAGCAGATGATTTTGGATGTATATAGTTGCAATGGGCCGGTGGCCGTCAGGAGCACGATTCACCGGTTTTAACGTTTAATGCCCCTACCTTCATCTTTTCGGCAGAATGTATTATTTTGCTGTTTCTGAATGGTAATGCAGTTTATTCGCCGTTTGTTTAAGTGAAATATTCATATTTTCAAGGAGCAGATGATTTTGGATGTATATAGTTGCAATGGGCTGGTGGGCGTCTGGTGCGCGATTCGCCGGTTTTGACACTTATAGCCACTACCATCATTTTCTCGGCAGAGTGTTTTATTATGCTGTTTCTGAATGGTAATGCAGTTTATTTGCCGTTTGTTTAAGAAAATAGTCATATTTTCAAGGAGCAGATGATTTTGGATGTATATAGTTGCAATGGACAACAGGCTTCTGGTGTTAGTTTCACCGGTTTTGACGTTTAATGCCCCTACCTTCATTTTTTCGGCAGAATGTTTTATTTTGCTGTTTCTGAATGGTAATGCAGTTTATTCGCCGTTTGTTTAAGTAAAATAGTCATATTTTCAAGGAGCAGATGATTTTGGATGTATATAGTTGCAATGGACAACAGGCTTCTGGTGTTAGTTTCACCGGTTTTGACGTTTAATACCCCTACCTTCATTTTTTCGGCAGAATATTTTATTTTGTTGTTTGTGAATGGTAATGCAGTTTATTCGCCGTTTGTTTAAGTAAAATAGTCATATTTTCAAGGAGCAGATGATTTTGGATGTATATAGTTACAATGGACAACAGGCTTCTGGTGTTAGTTTCACCGGTTTTGACGTTTAATGCCCCTACCTTCAGTTTTTCGGCAGAATGTTTTATTTTGCTGTTTCTGAATGGTAATGCAGTTTATTCGCCGTTTGTTTAAGTAAAATAGTCATATTTTCAAGGAGCAGATGATTTTGGATGTATATAGTTGCAATGGGCCGGTGGGCGTCTGGTGCGCGATTCACCGGTTTTGACACTTACAGCCACTACCTTCTTTTTCTCGCAGAATGTTTTATTTTGCTGTTTCTTAATGGTAATGCAGTTTATTCGCCGTTTGTTTAAGTAAAATAGTCATATTTTCAAGGAGCAGATGATTTTGGATGTATATAGTTGCAATGGACCACGGGCGTCTGGTGCTCGTTTCACCGGTTTTTACGTTTAATGCCCCTATCTTCATTTTTTCGGCAGAATGTTTTATTTTGCTGTTTCTTAATGGTATTGCAGTTTATTCGAAGTTTGTTTAAGTAAAATAGTCATATTTTCAAGGAGCAGATGATTTTGGATATATATAGTAGCAATGGGACGGTGGGAGTCTGGTGAGCGATTCACCGGTTTTGACACTTATAGCCACTACCTTCATTTTCTCGGCAGAATGTTTAATTTGCTGTTTCCTAATGGTAATGCAGTTTATTCGCCGTTTGTTTAAGTAAAATAGTCATATTTTCAAGGAGCAGATGATTTTGGATGTATATAGTTGCAATGGACCACGGGCGTCTGGTGCTCGTTTCACTGGTTTTTACGTTTAATGCCCCTATCTTCATTTTTTCGGCAGAATGTTTTATTTTGCTGTTTCTTAATGGTATTGCAGTTTATTCGCCGTTTGTTTAATTGAAATATTCATATTTTCAAGGAGCAGATGATTTTGGATGTATATAGTTGCAATGGGCTGGTGGGCGTCTGGTGCGCGATTCGCCGGTTTTGACACTTATAGCCACTACCATCATTTTCTCGGCAGAGTGTTTTATTATGCTGTTTCTGAATGGTAATGCAGTTTATTTGCCGTTTGTTTAAGTAAAATAGTCATATTTTCAAGGAGCAGATGATTTTGGATGTATATAGTTGCAATGGACAACAGGCTTCTGGTTTTAGTTTCACCGGTTTTGACGTTTAATGCCCCTACCTTCATTTTTTCGGCAGAATATTTTATTTTGTTGTTTGTGAATGGTAATGCAGTTTATTCACCGTTTGTTTAAGTAAAATAGTCATATTTTCAAGGAGCAGATGATTTTGGATGTATATAGTTACAATGGACAACAGGCTTCTGTTGTTAGTTGCACCGGTTTTGACGTTTAATGCCCCTACCGTCATTTTTTCGGCAGAATGTTTTATTTTGCTGTTTCTTAATGGTAATGCAGTTTATTCGCCGTTTGTTGAAGTAAAATAGTCATATTTACAAGTAGCAGATGATTTTGGTTGTATATAGTTGCAATGGACAACAGGAGTCTGGTGCTTGTGTCAACGGTTTTGACGTTTAATGCCCCTACCTTCATTTTTTCGGCAGAATGTTTTATTTTGCTGTTTCTTAATGGTAATGCAGTTTATTCGCCGTTTGTTTAAGTAAAATAGTCATATTTTCAAGAAGCAGATGATTTTGGATGTATATAGTTGCAATGGGCCGGTGGGCGTCTGGTTCGCAATTCACCGGTTTTGACACTTACAGCCACTACCTTCTTTTTCTCGCAGAATGTTTTATTTTGCTGTTTCTTGATGGAAATGCAGTTTATTACCCGTTTGTTTAAGTAAAATAGTCATATTTTCAAGGAGCAGATGATTTTTGGATGTATATAGTTGCAATGGACAACGGGCGTCTGGTGGTGATTCACCAGTTTTGACAATTATAGCCACTACCTTCATTTTTTCGGCAGAATGTTTTATTTCGCTGTTTCCTAATGGTAATGCAGCTTATTCGCCGTTTGTTTAAGTAAATTAGTCATATTTTCAAGGAGTAGATGATTTTGGATGTATATAGTTGCAATGGACAACAGGAGTCTGGTGCTCGTGTCACCGGTTTTGACGTTTAATGCCCTACTTTAATTTTTTCGGCAGAATGTTTTATTTTGCTGTTTCTTAATGATAATGCAGATTTTTCGCCGTTTGTTTGAGGAAAATAGTCATATTTTCAAGGAGCAAATGATTCTGGATGTATATATTTGCAATGGACAACGGGTGTCTGGTGCTCGTTTCACCAGTTTTGACGTTTAATGCCCCTATCTTCATTTTTTCGGCAGAATGTTTTATTTTGCTGTTTCTTAATGGTATTGCAGTTTATTCGCCGTTTGTTTAAGTAAAATAGTCATATTTTCAAGAAGCAGATGGTTTTGGATGTATATAGTTGCAATGGGCCGGTGGGCGTTTGGTGCACAATTGACTGGTTTTGACGGTTATTGCCACTACCATCATTTTTCGGCCGAATGTTTTATTTTGCTGTTTCTGAATGGTAATGCAGTTTATTCGCCGTTTGTTTAAGTAAAATAGTCATATTTTCAAGGAGCAGATGATTTTGGATGTATATAGTTGCAATGGGCCGGTGGGCGTCTGGTGCGCGATTCACCGGTTTTGACACTTACAGCCACTACCTTCTTTTTCTCGCAGAATGTTTTATTTTGCTGTTTCTTAATGGTAATGCAGTTTATTCGCCGTTTGTTTAAGTAAAATAGTCATATTTTCAAGGAGCAGATGATTTTGGATGTATATTGTTGCAATGGACCAAGGGCGTCTGGTGCTCGTTTCACCGGTTTTTACGTTTAATGCCCCTATCTTCATTTTTTCGGCAGAATGTTTTATTTTGCTGTTTCTTAATGGTATTGCAGTTTATTCGAAGTTTGTTTAAGTAAAATAGTCATATTTTCAAGGAGCAGATGATTTTGGATATATATACTAGCAATGGGCCGGTGGGAGTCTGGTGCGCGATTCACCGGTTTTGACACTTATAGCCACTACCTTCATTTTCTCGGCAGAATGTTTAATTTACTGTTTCCTAATGGTAATGCAGTTTATTCGCCGTTTGTTTAAGTAAAATAGTCATATTTACAAGGAGCAGATGATTTTGGATGTATATAGTTGCAATGGACCACGGGCGTCTGGTGCTCGTTTCACCGGTTTTTACGTTTAATGCCCCTATCTTCATTTTTTCGGCAGAATGTTTTATTTTGCTGTTTCTTAATGGTATTGCAGTTTATTCGAAGTTTGTTTAAGTAAAATAGTCATATTTTCAAGGAGCAGATGATTTTGGATATATATAGTCGCAATGCGCCGGTGGGCGTCTGGTGCGCGATTCACCGGTTTTGACACTTATAGCCACTACCTTCATTTTCTCGGCAGAATGTTTTATTTTGCTGTTTCTGAATGGTAATGCAGTTTATTCGCCGTTTGTTTAAGTAAAATAATCATATTTTCAAGGAGTAGATGATTTTGGATGTATATAGCTGCAATGGGCCGGTGGGCGTCTGGTGCGCGATTCACCGGTTTTGACGCTTATTGCCACTACCAATTTTTTTCGGCAGTATGTTATATTTTGCTGTTTCTGAATGGTAATACAGTATATTCGCCGTTTGTTTAAGTAAAATAGTCATAATTTCAAGGAGCAGATGATTTTGGATTTATTTAGATGCAATGGACAACGGGCGTCTCGTGATCGTTTCATCGGTTTTGACGTTTAATGCCCCTACGATCATTTTTTTGGCAGTATGTTTTATTTTGCTGTATCTTAATGGTAGTGCAGTTTATTCGCCATTTGTTTAACTAAAATAGTCATAATTTCAAGGAGCAGATGATTTTGGATGTATTTAGATGCAATGGACAACGGGCGTCTGGTGATCGTTTCATCGGTTTTGACGTTTAATGCCCCTACCTTCATTTTTTCGGTAGAATGTTTTATTTTGCTGTTTGTTAATGGTAATGCAGTTTATTCACCGTTTGTTTAAGTAAAATAGTCATATTTTCAAGGAGCAGATGATTTTGGATGTATATAGTTGCAAATGACAACTGGTCTGGTGCTCGTTTCACCGGTTTTGACGGTTAATGCCCCTACCTTAGTTTTTTCGGCAGAATGTTTTATTTTGCTGTTTCTTAATGTTTTTGCAGTTTATTCGCCGTTTGTTTAAGTAAAATTGTCATATTTTCTAGGAGCAGATGATTTTGGATGTATATTGTTGCAATGGGCCGGTGGGCGTCTGCTGCGCGATTCACGGTTTAGACACTTATAGCCACTACCTTCATTTTCTCGGCAGAATGTTTTATTTTGCTGATTATTAATGGTAATGCAGTTGATTCGCCGTTTGTTTAAATAAAATAGTCATATTTTCAAGAAGCAGATGATTTTTGATGTATATAGTTGCAATGGGCCGGTGGGCGTTTGTTGCGCGATTGACTGGTTTTGACGGTTATTGCCACTACCATCATTTTTCGGCCAATTGTTTTATTTTGCTGTTTCTGATTGGTAGTGCAGTTTATTTGCCGTTTATTTAAGTAAAATAGTCATATTTTCAAGAAGCAGATGATTTTGGATGTATATAGTTGCAATGGGCCGGTGGCCGTCAGGTGCACGATTCACCGGTTTTAACGTTTAATGCCCCTACCTTCATCTTTTCGGCAGAATGTATTATTTTGCTGTTTCTGAATGGTAATGCAGTTTATTCGCCGTTTGTTTAAGTGAAATATTCATATTTTCAAGGAGCAGATGATTTTGGATGTATATAGTTGCAATGGGCCGGTGGGCGTCTGGTTCGCAATTCACCGGTTTTGACACTTACAGCCACTACCTTCTTTTTCTCGCAGAATGTTTTATTTTGCTGTTTCTTGATGGAAATGCAGTTTATTACCCGTTTGTTTAAGTAAAATAGTCATATTTTCAAGGAGCAGATGATTTTTGGATGTATATAGTTGCAATGGACAACGGGCGTCTGGTGGTGATTCACCAGTTTTGACAATTATAGCCACTACCTTCATTTTTTCGGCAGAATGTTTTATTTCGCTGTTTCCTAATGGTAATGCAGCTTATTCGCCGTTTGTTTAAGTAAATTAGTCATATTTTCAAGGAGTAGATGATTTTGGATGTATATAGTTGCAATGGACAACAGGAGTCTGGTGCTCGTGTCACCGGTTTTGACGTTTAATGCCCTACTTTAATTTTTTCGGCAGAATGTTTTATTTTGCTGTTTCTTAATGATAATGCAGATTTTTCGCCGTTTGTTTGAGGAAAATAGTCATATTTTCAAGGAGCAAATGATTCTGGATGTATATATTTGCAATGGACAACGGGTGTCTGGTGCTCGTTTCACCAGTTTTGACGTTTAATGCCCCTATCTTCATTTTTTCGGCAGAATGTTTTATTTTGCTGTTTCTTAATGGTATTGCAGTTTATTCGCCGTTTGTTTAAGTAAAATAGTCATATTTTCAAGAAGCAGATGGTTTTGGATGTATATAGTTGCAATGGGCCGGTGGGCGTTTGGTGCACAATTGACCGGTTTTGACGGTTATTGCCACTACCATCATTTTTCGGCCGAATGTTTTATTTTGCTGTTTCTGAATGGTAATGCAGTTTATTCGCCGTTTGTTTAAGTAAAATAGTCATATTTTCAAGGAGCAGATGATTTTGGATGTATATAGTTGCAATGGGCCGGTGGGCGTCTGGTGCGCGATTCACCGGTTTTGACACTTACAGCCACTACCTTCTTTTTCTCGCAGAATGTTTTATTTTGCTGTTTCTTAATGGTAATGCAGTTTATTCGCCGTTTGTTTAAGTAAAATAGTCATATTTTCAAGGAGCAGATGATTTTGGATGTATATTGTTGCAATGGACCAAGGGCGTCTGGTGCTCGTTTCACCGGTTTTTACGTTTAATGCCCCTATCTTCATTTTTTCGGCAGAATGTTTTATTTTGCTGTTTCTTAATGGTATTGCAGTTTATTCGAAGTTTGTTTAAGTAAAATAGTCATATTTTCAAGGAGCAGATGATTTTGGATATATATAGTAGCAATGGGCCGGTGGGAGTCTGGTGCGCGATTCACCGGTTTTGACACTTATAGCCACTACCTACATTTTCTCGGCAGAATGTTTAATTTACTGTTTCCTAATGGTAATGCAGTTTATTCGCCGTTTGTTTAAGTAAAATAGTCATATTTACAAGGAGCAGATGATTTTGGATGTATATAGTTGCAATGGACCACGGGCGTCTGGTGCTCGTTTCACCGGTTTTTACGTTTAATGCCCCTATCTTCATTTTTTCGGCAGAATGTTTTATTTTGCTGTTTCTTAATGGTATTGCAGTTTATTCGAAGTTTGTTTAAGTAAAATAGTCATATTTTCAAGGAGCAGATGATTTTGGATATATATAGTCGCAATGGGCCGGTGGGCGTCTGGTGCGCGATTCACCGGTTTTGACACTTATAGCCACTACCTTCATTTTCTCGGCAGAATGTTTTATTTTGCTGTTTCTGAATGGTAATGCAGTTTATTCGCCGTTTGTTTAAGTAAAATAATCATATTTTCAAGGAGTAGATGATTTTGGATGTATATAGCTGCAATGGGCCGGTGGGCGTCTGGTGCGCGATTCACCGGTTTTGACGCTTATTGCCACTACCAATTTTTTTCGGCAGTATGTTATATTTTGCTGTTTCTGAATGGTAATACAGTATATTCGCCGTTTGTTTAAGTAAAATAGTCATAATTTCAAGGAGCAGATGATTTTGGATTTATTTAGATGCAATGGACAACGGGCGTCTCGTGATCGTTTCATCGGTTTTGACGTTTAATGCCCCTACGATCATTTTTTTGGCAGTATGTTTTATTTTGCTGTATCTTAATGGTAGTGCAGTTTATTCGCCATTTGTTTAACTAAAATAGTCATAATTTCAAGGAGCAGATGATTTTGGATGTATTTAGATGCAATGGACAACGGGCGTCTGGTGATCGTTTCATCGGTTTTGACGTTTAATGCCCCTACCTTCATTTTCTCGGCAGAATGTTTTATTTTGCTGATTATTAATGGTAATGCAGTTGATTCGCCGTTTGTTTAAATAAAATAGTCATATTTTCAAGAAGCAGATGATTTTTGATGTATATAGTTGCAATGGGCCGGTGGGCGTTTGGTGCGCGATTGACTGGTTTTGACGGTTATTGCCACTACCATCATTTTTCGGCCAATTGTTTTATTTGCTGTTTCTGATTGGTAGTGCAGTTTATTTGCCGTTTATTTAAGTAAAATAGTCATATTTTCAAGAAGCAGATGATTTTGGATGTATATAGTTGCAATGGGCCGGTGGCCGTCAGGTGCACGATTCACCGGTTTTAACGTTTAATGCCCCTACCTTCATCTTTTCGGCAGAATGTATTATTTTGCTGTTTCTGAATGGTAATGCAGTTTATTCGCCGTTTGTTTAAGTGAAATATTCATATTTTCAAGGAGCAGATGATTTTGGATGTATATAGTTGCAATGGGCTGGTGGGCGTCTGGTGCGCGATTCGCCGGTTTTGACACTTATTGCCACTACCACCATTTTCACGGCAGAGTGTTTTATTATGCTGTTTCTGAATGGTAATGCAGTTTATTTGCCGTTTGTTTAAGTAAAATAGTCATATTTTCAAGGAGCAGATGATTTTGGATGTATATAGTTGCAATGGACAACAGGCTTCTGGTGTTAGTTTCACCGGTTTTGACGTTTAATGCCCCTACCTTCATTTTTTCGGCAGAATATTTTATTTTGTTGTTTGTGAATGGTAATGCAGTTTATTCGCCGTTTGTTTAAGTAAAATAGTCATATTTTCAAGGAGCAGATGATTTTGGATGTATATAGTTACAATGGACAACAGGCTTCTGGGGTTAGTTTCACCGGTTTTGACGTTTAATGCCCCTACCTTCATTTTTTTCGGCAGAATGTTTTATTTTGCTGTTTCTGAATGGTAATGCAGTTTATTCGCCGTTTGTTTAAGTAAAATAGTCATATTTTCAAGGAGCAGATGATTTTGGATGTATATAGTTGCAATGGGCCGGTGGGCGTCTGGTGCGCGATTCACCGGTTTTGACACTTACAGCCACTACCTTCTTTTTCTCGCAGAAGGTTTTATTTTGCTGTTTCTTAATGGTAATGCAGTTTATTCGCCGTTTGTTTAAGTAAAATAGTCATATTTTCAAGGAGCAGATGATTTTGGATGTATATAGTTGCAATGGACCACAGGCGTCTGGTGCTCGTTTCACCGGTTTTTACGTTTAATGCCCCTATCTTCATTTTTTCGGCAGAATGTTTTATTTTGCTGTTTCTTAATGGTATTGCAGTTTATTCGAAGTTTGTTTAAGTAAAATAGTCATATTTTCAAGGAGCAGATGATTTTGGATATATATAGTCGCAATGGGCCGGTGGGCGTCTGGTGCGCGATTTACCGGTTTTGACACTTATAGCCACTACCTTCATTTTCTCGGCAGAATGTTTTATTTTGCTGTTTCTGAATGGTAATGCAGTTTATTCGCCGTTTGTTTAAGTAAAATAATCATATTTTCAAGGAGTAGATGATTTTGGATGTATATAGCTGCAATGGGCCGTTGGGCGTCTGGTGCGCGATTCACCGGTTTTGACGCTTATTGCCACTACCAATTTTTTTCGGCAGTATGTTATATTTTGCTGTTTCTGAATGGTAATACAGTATATTCGCCGTTTGTTTAAGTAAAATAGTCATAATTTCAAGGAGCAGATGATTTTGGATGTATTTAGATGCAATGGACAACGGGCGTCTGGTGATCGTTTCATCGGTTTTGACGTTTAATGCCCCTACCTTCATTTTTTTCGGTAGAATGTTTTATTTTGCTGTTTGTTAATGGTAATGCAGTTTATTCGCCGTTTGTTTAAGTAAAATAGTCATATTTTCAAGGAGCAGATGATTTTGGATGTATATAGTTGCAATGGGCCGGTGGGCGTCTGGGTGCGCGATTCACCGGTTTTGACACTTACAGCCACAACCTTCTTTTTCTCGCAGAATGTTTTATTTTGCCGTTTCTTAATGGTAATGCAGTTTATTCGCCGTTTGTTTAAGTAAAATAGTCATATTTTCAAGGAGCAGATGATTTTGTATGTATATAGTTGCAATGGACCACGGGCGTCTGGTGCTCGTTTCACCGGTTTTTACGTTTAATGCCCCTATCTTCATTTTTTCGGCAGAATGTTTTATTTTGCTGTTTCTTAATGGTATTGCAGTTTATTCGAAGTTTGTTTAAGTAAAATAGTCATATTTTCAAGGAGCAGATGATTTTGGATATATATAGTCGCAATGGGTCGGTGGGCGTCTGGTGGGCGATTCACCGGTTTTGACACTTATAGCCACTACCTTCATTTTCTCGGCAGAATGTTTTATTTTGCTGTTTCTGAATGGTAATGCAGTTTATTCGCCGTTTGTTTAAGTAAAATAGTCATATTTTCAAGGAGCAGATGATTTTGGATGTATATAGCTGCAATGGGCCGGTGGGCGATTGGTGCGCGATTCACCGGTTTTGACGCTTATTGCCACTACCAATTTTTTTCGGCAGAATGTTATATTTTGCTGTTTCTGAATGGTAATACAGTATATTCGCCGTTTGTTTAAGTAAAATAGTCATAATTTCAAGGAGCAGATGATTTTGGATTTATTTAGATGCAATGGACAACGGGCGTCTCGTGATCGTTTCATCGGTTTTGACTTTTAATGCCCCTACCATCATTTTTTTGGCAGTATGTTTTATTTTGCTGTATCTTAATGGTAGTGCAGTTTATTCGCCTTTTGTTTAACTAAAATAGTCAATAATTTCAAGGAGCAGATGATTTTGGATGTATTTAGATGCAATGGACAACGGGCGTCTGGTGATCGTTTCATCGGTTTTGACGTTTAATGCCCCTACCTTCATTTTTTCGGTAGAATGTTTTATTTTGCAGTTTCTTAATGGTAATGCAGTTTATTCGCCGTTTGTTTAAGTAAAATAGTCATATTTTCAAGGAGCAGATGATTTTGGATGTATATAGTTGCAAATGACAACAGGAGTCTGGTGCTCGTTTCACCGGTTTTGACGGTTAATGCCCCTACCTTAGTTTTTTCTTCAGAATGTTTTATTTTGCTGTTTCTTAATGTTTTTGCAGTTTATTCGCCGTTTGTTTAAGTAAAATTGTCATATTTTCTAGGAGCAGATGATTTTGGATGTATATTGTTGCAATGGGCCAGTGGGCGTCTGCTGCGCGACTCACGGTTTAGTCACTTATAGCCACTACCTTCATTTTCTCGGCAGAATGTTTTATTTTGCTGTTTATTAATGGTTATGCAGTTGATTCACCGTTTGTTTAAGTAAAATAGTCATATTTTCAAGGAGCAGATAATTTGGATGTATATAGTTGCAATGGGCCGGTGAGCGTCTGGTGCGCGATTCACCGGTTTTGATACTTATAGCCCACTACCTTCATTTTCTCGGCAGAATATTTTATTTTGCTGTTTATTAATGGTAATGCAGTTGATTCGCCGTTTGTTTAAATAAAATAGTCATATTTTCAAGACGCAGATGATTTTTGATGTATATAGTTGCAATGGGCCGGTGGGCGTTTGGTGCGCGATTGACTGGTTTTGACGGTTATTGCCACTACCATCATTTTTCGGCCGAATGTTTTATTTTGCTGTTTCTGATTGGTAGTGCAGTTTATTTGCCGTTTGTTTAAGTAAAATAGTCATATTTTCAAGAAGCAGATGATTTTGGATGTATATAGTTGCAATGGGCCGGTGGCCGTCAGGTGCACGATTCACCGGTTTTGACGTTTAATGCCCCTACCTTCATCTTTTCGGCAGAATGTTTTATTTTGCTGTTTCTGAATGGTAATGCAGTTTATTCGCCGTTTGTTTAAGTGAAATATTCATATTTTCAAGGAGCAGATTATTTTGGATGTATATAGTTGCAATGGGCTGGTGGGCGTTTGGTGCGCGATTCGCCGGTTTTGACACTTATAGTCACTACCATCATTATTTCGGCAGAGTGTTTTATTATGCTGTTTCTGAATGGTAATGCAGTTTATTTGCCGTTTGTTTAAGTAAAATAGTCATATTTTCAAGGAGCAGATGATTTTGGATGTATATAGTTGCAATGGACAACAGGCTTCTGGTGTTAGTTTCACCGGTTTTGACGTTTAATGCCCCTACCTTCATTTTTTTCGGCAGAATGTTTTACTTTGCTGTTTCTTAATGATAATGCAGTTTTTTCGCCGTTTGTTGAAGGAAAATAGTCATATTTTCAAGGAGCAAATGATTCTGGATGTATATATTTGCAATGGACAACGGGTGTCTGGTGCTCGTTTCACCGGTTTTGACGTTTAATGCCCCTATCTTCAATTTTTCGGCAGAATGTTTTATTTTGCTGTTTCTTAATGGTATTGCAGTTTATTCGCCGTTTGTTTAAGTAAAATAGTCATATTTTCAAGGAGCAGATGGTTTTGGATGTATATAGTTGCAATGGGCCGGTGGGCGTTTGGTGCACGATTGACCGGTTTTGACGGTTATTGACACTACCATCATTTTTCGGCCGAATGTTTTATTTTGCTGTTTCTGAATGGTAATGCAGTTTATTCGCCGTTTGTTTAAGTAAAATAGTCATATTTTCAAGGATCAGATGATTCTGGATGTAGATATTTGCAATGGACAATGGGTGTCCGGTGCTCGTTTCACCGGTTTCGACGTTTAATGCCCTATCTTCATTTTTTCGGCAGAATGTTTTATTTTGCAGTTTCTTTAATGTATTGCAGTTTATTCGCCGTTTGTTTAAGTAAAATAGTCATATTTTCAAGAAGCAGATGATTTTGGATGTATATAGTTGCAATGGGCCGGTGGGCGTTTGCTGCGCGATTCACCGGTTTTGAAGGTTATTGCCACTACCATCATTTTTCGGCCGAATGTTTTATTTTGCTGTTTCTGAATGGTAATGCAGTTTATTCGCCGTTTGTTTAAGTAAAATTGTCATATTTTCTAGGAGCAGATGATTTTGGATGTATATAGTTGCAATGGGACGGTGGGCGTCTGCTGCGCGATTCACGGTTTAGACACTTATAGCCATTACCTTCATTTTTTCGGCAAAATTTTTTATTTTGCTGTTTATTAATGGTAATGCAGTTGATTCGCCGTTTGTTTAAGTAAAATAGTCATATTTTCAAGGAGCAGATGATTTTGGATGTATATAGTTGCAATGGGCCGGTGAGCGTGTGGTGCGCTATTCACCGGTTTTGACACTTATAGCCACTACCTTCATTTTCTCCGGCAGAATGTTTTATTTTGCTGTTTATTAATGGTAATGCAGTTTATTCGCCGTTTGTTTAAGTAAAATAGTCATATTTTCAAGGAGCAGATGATTCTGGATGTAGATATTTGCAATGGACAATGGGTGTCTGGTGCTCGTTTCACCGGTTTCGACGTTTAATGCCCCTACCTTCATTTTTTCGGCAGAATATTTTATTTTGTTGTTTGTGAATGGTAATGCAGTTTATTCACCGTTTGTTTAAGTAAAATAGTCATATTTTCAAGGAGCAGATGATTTTGGATGTATATAGTTACAATG